>CM051240.1:35374598-36859598 GCA_027917425.1 Gastrophryne carolinensis
GTGCAATGGGCCTTCTCTTTTCTTTATTTCCCCCAAATTGTACACACCTTTGTTACTTGAGGAAATAAAATAAGTGTTTTTCTTCCAGAAGCCACCATGGCAAACCCAGGGATAGCTTTATAGTTTATGGTTGCACGTGGAGAATATACACATCATGGCTGGAATTTGGTCAAAGGAACCCACCGCTCTTATGTGCTTGTGGAACATTTCACAAGTACTACCACAGTATTGTGCTTGTGCCGATGTTCAAAGGTTGTCTGCGTCCTCAATGTTCTTCAGCTCTATGTGGTCCCACATGCGGGTATTGCATCCTATGACAGAACCATAAGGCACTGAGGTCTTTTATAGGATCCATTGTATTGCATATTTGCCCATCAATGGAGCTACCAACGTACCCAGTAGTATCTGTAATGGAAGGTAGCAATATTTTAATATATGCCTCTGTCAATTTGTCTGCTCCCAAAATAATTCCTGATTCACCCCTCCCAGCAGGTCATAAATGCTTAAAAAGGCAATCTTTTTTCTCCTAACTGTTTTTTAAGCAAGAAACAAATCCTTGTTGTAATTCTAGATGGACAAGTAAACACCCTACTGCAATTTTCTGTTGATTTATCTTCCTATCAAGGCTCTGGATCAGAAGAACCTGAGGGAATTGGGTCATAAAATAGGAGGTATGAAACCCAACAGACTCCCCTTAGAATATCTGTGAGTAACAACATTCTGAATCCTTATTTAACTCCAAAAACCCTATATAACATTAAATAACGCTTGTCAGATCAAAATTCTATGGCCTCAATTCAATAAGAATTTAAATAGATTCTCATGGAAGTAAAAAATTAATGAGAAAAAAAACGTGAGAATTTCACTGACGCTGAATCACCAGAGAAGACAATAAAAGATAATGGCACTTTTTTACTCCTGAGAAAAGTAAAGAAAGTTTTAATCCTTTTTACACTGTAGTAACTAAACCTGGTTGATATCACGAGAATTATTTTAAACTCTTATTGAATTGAGGTCCATCTTTGAAAAGAATGTTTGATGCTGGGAAATAGCAGCAACTATGCCATTGTAAGATATAAAGGGGTAATGGGCCCAGGAGAGCCCTAAAATTTGTTACCTACAACCAACAGTGGGAGAATTAACTCAATTAATTAAATTGAAATTAAGTCAAGCTGGGAAATGTTAAAGTCACTATGTACCACATGGAGTTACATGCCAGGGCAAACCTGAACCACTCTGCCAGCAGGTGGGTGAAACCAAACCCTCCACCATATTTTCATTGGCGGTGAGGAATCTAAGGCAGACCTGAACCAATCTGCCGGAAGGTGAGTGAAACAGAACCCTCCACCAGCTTTTCACTGGAGGTGAGGAATCCAAGACAGACCTGAACCACTCTGCCAGAGGGTGGGTGAAATAAACCCTCCACCAGCTTTTTATTGGAGGTGAGGAATCCAAGACAGACCTGAACCACTCTGCCAGAGGGTGGGTGAAATAAACCCTCCACCAGCTTTTTATTGGAGGTGAGGAATCCAAGACAGACCTGAACCACTCTGCCAGAGGGTGGGTGAAATAAACCCTCCACCAGCTTTACATTGGGGGGTGAGGAATCCAAGACAGACCTGAACCACTCTGCCAGAGGGTGGGTGAAATAAACCCTCCACCAGCTTTTTATTGGAAGTGAGGAATCCAAGACAGACCTGAACCACTCTGCCAGGGGGTGGGTGTAATAAACCCTCCACCAGCTTTACATTGGGGGGTGAGGAATCCAAGACAGACCTGAACCACTCTGCCAGAGGGTGGGTGAAATAAACCGTCCACCAGCTTTACATTGGGGGTGAGGAATATAAGACAGACCTGAACCACTCTGCCAGAGGGTGGGTGAAATAAACCCTCCACCAGCATTTTATTGGAGGTGAGGAATCCAAGACAGACCTGAACCACTCTGCCAGAGGGTGGGTGAAATAAACCCTCCACCAGCTTTTTATTGGAGGTGAGGAATCCAAGACAGACCTGAACCACGCTGCCAGGGGGTGGGTGAAATAAACCCTCCACCAGCTTTACATTGGGGGGTGAGGAATCCAAGACAGACCTGAACCACTCTGCCAGAGGGTGGGTGAAATAAACCCTCCACCAGCTTTACATTGGGGGTGAGGAATCCAAGACAGACCTGAACCACTCTGCCAGAGGGTGGGTGAAATAAACCCTCCACCAGCTTTTTATTGGAAGTGAGGAATCCAAGACAGACCTGAACCACTCTGCCAGGGGGTGGGTGTAATAAACCCTCCACCAGCTTTACATTGGGGGGTGAGGAATCCAAGACAGACCTGAACCACTCTGCCAGAGGGTGGGTGAAATAAACCATCCACCAGCTTTACATTGGGGGTGAGGAATATAAGACAGACCTGAACCACTCTGCCAGAGGGTGGGTGAAATAAACCCTCCACCAGCTTTTTATTGGAGGTGAGGAATCCAAGACAGACCTGAACCACTCTGCCAGGGGGTGGGTGAAATAAACCTTCCACCAGCTTTTTATTGGAGGTGAGGAATCCAAGACAGACCTGAACCACTCTGCCAGGGGGTGGGTGAAATAAACCCTCCACCAGCTTTACATTGGGGGGTGAGGAATCCAAGACAGACCTGAACCACTCTGCCAGAGGGTGGGTGAAATAAACCCTCCACCCGCTTTTTATTGGAGGTGAGGAATCCACGGCAGACCTGAACCATTTTTCCAGGAGGTGGGTGAAACAAAACCCTCCACCAGCTTTTCATTGAAGGTGAGGAATCCACGGCAGACCTGAACCACCACCAGATTTACATTGGAGGTGAGGAATCCAAGACAGACCTGAACCACTCTGCCAGGAGGTGCGTGAAATACACCCTCCACCAGCTTTTTATTGGAGGTGAGAAATCTATGGCAGACCTGAATGATGTTGTCAGGAGGTGGATCAAACAAAATCCTCTACCAGCTTTCCATTGAAGGTGAGGAATCCATGGCAGACCTGAATCATTTTGCCAGGAGATGGGTGAAACAAACCTTCCACCAGCTTTTCATTGAGGTGAGGAATTTGAGGCAGACCCAAAATATTCTCCCAGGAGGTGGATGAAACAAAACCCTCCGCCACCTTTTCATTAGAAATGAGGAATCCATTACTCCCATGGGTTTGTCTTCATAAGGTCCCCCTGACAACTGTTAATGGACATCTAACGCTTGTTAATAACATCTGAAGCTGCCAAGTCCTGTGACTTTACCGCACTCATTCAAGCCCAGAACCCAGAACTTGGCCTTGTAGTATTAAAAGTCCATCCTGATAATGTCCCTGCAGGAACCAAGCTCAGGACCCCAAGAATCCAAAGACCAAAGTGCTAACCTGAAAGCCACAATCTTATTAACTGAGCCTGATGGGGTGAGGGCCGGCTGGGCCTGGGCGGCAGCGTGCGCTAGTATTGTTATATGGTTCAGAGCGGGAGTTCAGACTGTAATGGATTTCCAGGAGCTGTCCCCATATTTCAAGGAAATTGAGGTGAATGTGCAGGTGAAATGTGTCGCGCGTGTCACGCTGCGTGCCAGATCTGCCCACAAGAGTAATAAGAGCGCTGGAGCGGGAGAATCCACCCCCCCCCCTCCTCGAGATGAATACGCCTATGCAAATGGACCCATTATTATGGAAATAGGCCTCCCTGACGGAAAATGGCACATTACCCTTTTCAGCTGAACCTTTCTTCCGCAGGATGGACAGATCGTCTGGTTGGGGGTCGTGTGCCGGAGTCAATTAGCGATTCGCATGTGCGCAGCGCCCAGACATTCAGTCGCAATTTTGAAGCTCCTGATACACACGCGTGCTGCACATTATAATTCCTGCCCCCCGCCTCATCTATCCATTAGCCTTATCATTCATCCAAATCTCTGGGCACCAATCAGACCAGAGGAAGATCTCACCCTAGATGGTCCTTTAAAGCAGACCTTCACTCTGAATAAGAGCCTATCTTATATGTTTCCCACACCCTGTACATACAGATTGCCCACATTAAAAATCATCCTGCCTGCCTCTACTGCATGTTATGAGCCTTTACACATCCAAGATGGCGGCTCATGGAGCATCAGGCAGCCTGCAAAGAGGAAGTGTCTTCTGATTGTGCAGCTTTGCACTGTGGGATTGCTGTCCTTTTACTTGACCCCAGCTCAGCTCTGTCTTTGCAAAGCACAGCTATAAACACGCCCCCCCTGTACTTTGTCCCACTCTCCTTCCTCAGTATGTGATACTTCTGAGTCAAGATGGCAATGCCCGTATCCTAGAGTCCTGAACAGAGTTGCAGCCCAGTAGGGGAAAGAATAATAAGAGGCCGATTCATTAATAGCGCCAGGTAGCGACAGATGAGCGACAGTAGTGTTATTTTCAGAGCGCTCGCTAGTAGTCGCTGTGCTTGGCCGTTGTTCGGCTGTTGACAGCGACCCCGTCGGTGTGCGGTAATGTTGAATACGGGGTTAGGAGTCGCTGTTTGACAGGTTCTGCGCTGTATGGGAGCGCATGACAGCGAATGGCCATAGCGAACGGCTCCCAGCATATTCATTAACAAATCACGCTCAAAAAATTATCGCGCTGTGAAATGCTTGTTTAAACCCCATAGCGCTGGCGGCGATGGGTTAAAAGTAGTTTTTTAACCCCCAAACAACCATATTTTTTGAAAAAAAAAACATGTTTTTAACACATTTTGTAATATGAATACATTAATATCAGACCTGTAATATCAATTCTGCACAAATTTGTTTTTGTTTTTTTTTTTTACCTTAAAAAAAATATCTAACATTGCAGAAGTGGTCACAGAAAAAAAAACATTAATAGCAATTAATTATGAATATTTAAAGATTGCTCCATTGAAATGCATTGGAGAGCGCCAGGTAGCGAGAGGTCATACCTGTCGCTGTTCAAGGTCGCTCGCTGGCGCTGTGGGGTGAGGCTGGAATAATGATGAATGAGTCGCTATCTGGCGCTCTGTCAGTCGCTAAGCAGGATCGGCTTGATAAATGTGTGATTGCGGAGGGGAGCCGGCGTTCTCGTGGCGGTGAGCCTCATTACCGTTCGCTCACCATTCGCTACCTGGCGCTATCCCTTGTTAAATAAGGGCCTAAGTGACTAAAAACTTAAAATATATTAATTTTAGATGCTAGGGAATAGTTTTTAAGGGTTTAGGCTTTTAAATAAATCCCGCTGAAGGTCCAGTTTAAGTTGCTCTATGGCAGTTAACAGGGGCATAGCTGGGGGAGGGCAAGGGAGGCACTTGCCCTGGGGGCAGCAGATGGGGGGGTGCCAAAGGGGGTCCTGTGAACAAGTGGGGGCACCATTTCCAATCTTTGCCCTGGATGCCAGAAAGCCTCGCTACTCCTCTGGTTAACTGCAGAGAGGCAGCACCCATCCCTCTCACCCACACCTTAGGGTGGTTCTCATGTTGAGTTTAAAGTGGAACAAAACCCTCGGAGGGTGGCCCTGGAGTCTGAAAGATTGCTGGCCTTCCCCTGGGGCATCCCGCTGTTTTAACCCCCCCCCCCCCCCCCCTTTCCAGGTCGCCGAAAAACTCCCTGGCTCCCATGACAAAGTAAAGAATGGAAGCCACATCCCCAGCATCTTTAGGCTAAGATGTACTTCTGAACCCAGCCATCCACATAACATAGCGTTGGGGGGGGGACGCGTGCCCACATCTAAAGGCAGCCGGGGATGTGGCTGCTCCCGCTCCCTATTGCCAAGCTCTGTGTCTGAACTGTATTGTGATCATTAATGTCATAGAAAGCCTATATATGGACCAGCTATTATTATTATTATTATTATTATTATTAATAATAATAATATTATCTATTATTAAAGTGGGAATTTAGGATAATAATAATGTGGCTGCTCCCGCTTCCTATTGCCAAGCTCTGCATCTAAACAGAGCCGTATTGTTATCATTAATATGCAGGAAGTACGGTTCTGATTGGGCAAGAGCCCACGTATTAGGCACCCACTTGTCCCATTTAGCCTGCTCTATGTAGCTGCAAAGAGGTCATGTGACACAGCTCCTTATGGCACAAGTGGACCAACAGGCTGACTACTCAGCACTCCACAGGCATTCTAATTTGGGATGCCCGCAGACCATAAAATGAGAAATGCCTGAAAATGAGCTAAACTACTAATCCGGACCACACACCACTGGTGGGAGGGGGGTAGTTCAGTAGCCGGCCAAGCTGGCATTATTGCAGAGTCAGTCCAGGCATATGTGTGTGAAAACATAAGAGATTTACAGTTAAAAAAAAAGATATAAAATTACGGTTTTACAATTGTTGCTATGTTAGCAGACATTGTAAGAGCTCATAGAATCCCAGTGCCTTTCATCTTTTGGACTTCGTCAGGAGACTTTATATTTGTGGCCTACTTTTGTTGAGTATTCTTAAACATAAGCAATTGTCATACATTATATGACTCAAAAAATACTTTGTATGTTTGCCCGGACAGGTACTTTAAAGTGGAACAAAAGCCTGGTTGCCCGGATCTAGACTCTAAAAAAAACTCCAGGGCTGAGTCCACAGCTTGCCTCCAAGTCACCCGTAAACTCGCCTCAGGAATTGCCCCCACAGTGCATGCATGGCATTCCCAGGACTCCTCTGTCTACAGGCAGCAGAGGCAAGCGGCAAGCAGGAGGCAACTCGCAATTGTTTCCATTTAGTCTTTAGTGAGCCCTGATTGGATAAGAACCTGCGCATACACCTTGGGAGCGTAGATTGAGGTAAGAAACCAGGGTCACCTCAAATCAGGATGCCCCTGCAAAGCAGACCAAAATCAAGGTGAGTGAAAAACCTGGGTTTTGGTCCGCTTTGTAGGCAATGTTTAATCCAACCATAAAGGTACCCGCAGTAATAATAAACTAAACATGATAAACTAGAGACCAAGATTCTGTTTGGGGTTAGACCACTTTGGGGTTGAATTTAGGCCACGCCGCTGCAGACAGCTGTAAGCTGTGGTCTGAATATGGCCACTAGGAGGAGCACTAGCTTAGGTTATCAGAGCGGAACATTTGAAGCCAATTATTAGAACTAAGAAGTAATCATTTTGCTTACAGTTTGCCTTGAAAGAGGAAGCAAAATGAAGTCGCCACTTCCTTATTTAGCCTATGGCACAACAAATCCCAGCCAGTCATGTGACCGCTGGCAACCATTAGGCCTTGATGTGCAAACGTACCTGCCTTCACATAATTAGCAGCCATACAATGAATAAGAGGTACGCATTGGCTAACTTGGCTTTACTGAGGGGCTTGCAGATATTTTCTTTGGCTGCTATGGGGCGT
Organism: Gastrophryne carolinensis; assembly: GCA_027917425.1. Classification (NCBI taxonomy): domain Eukaryota; kingdom Metazoa; phylum Chordata; class Amphibia; order Anura; family Microhylidae; genus Gastrophryne; species Gastrophryne carolinensis. The sequence continues at coordinate 35,381,913 of CM051240.1, forward strand.
GTAGTCACCCGTGAGTGTGGGAAGCAGCGTTGGCGGCTCTTATCTCACCGTCCACAGAGCAAAAACTGGAGAAGATATGACACAAAATGCACGAAAACGCTCAGGCGGGCGGCGGATAATGTCACACGGCGTCGGTGGGCGATGACGGATAGAAACTGGTAAATACATAAATCACACGGCAGCATTAGCCAGAGCCACGGCTCAAATTGCTTTATGTGTTTGGATGCAGCGGCTCTCATCTCATCTACTGATGTCTTCCATGAGGTGATCGCCACCTGCCACCCCCCCCACACTATTACTGCCCCCGACCATCACCCCCCGACACCATTACTGCCCCCACCATCACCCCTCACACCATTACTGGCCCCACCATCACCTACCCACACCATTACTGCCCCCACCATCACCCCCCCACACCATTACTGCCCCCGACCATCACCCCCCAACACCATTACTGCCCCCACCAGCACCCCCCAACAGCATTACTGCCCCCCCATCACCCCCCCACACCATTACTGCCCCCGACCATCACCCCCGACACCATTACTGCCCCCACCAGCACCCCCCGACACCATTACTGCCCCCACCATCACCCCCCCCCCCCCCCAGCCCAATACTGATGTTGTGTCAGAGATTTCCTCATAAAATATATGCTAAAGTAGAATTGTCTGATGGCTGGGAATTGCTGATGCTGCCCATACACTATACAATCTGGTTGTACCATCTCTGTCCCAGCTCATGAAATCAGGGTAGTATCAGAGCCCTGGATAATTAGAATCCATAAACTGATTCTTTAACCCATTTTCTGCTGCATCATGATGGTAGGAATGGACAGAAATCCGAGTGTAAGGTGTGTGGCTAACATAAAAATCAACCAAAACAGCTAATATTGTATAGAGATCATACAAACAGAGTGTAACATACAGTGTAACATACAAAGAGTCATACAAAGAGTGTAACGTGCATGGCCGGCATCAACCGAAACAGCTAATATTGCATAAAGATCATACAAACAGAGTGTAACATGCGTGGCCAGCATAGGAATCATAGGCCATACACTTTACAATCTGGTTGTACCAGCTCTATACCGGCCCATGAAATCAGTGTAATATCAGAGCCATTGATAATTACAATCCATAAACCGGGGCTTTTCTGCTGCATCATGATGGTAGGAATGGACAGAAATCCGAGTATAAGGTGTGTGGCTAACATAAAAATCAACCAAAACAGCCAATATGGTATAGAGATCATATGAACAGAGTGTAAGGTACATGGCCTGCATAGGAATCAACCAAACAGCGAATATTGTATAGAGATCATATGAACAGAGTGTAAGATGCGTGGCCGGCATAGGAATCAACCAAAACAGCTAATGTTGTATAGAGATCATATGAACAGAGTGTAAGGTCCCTGCTTCTTTGTATACAAGAGGTCCACCTTTCAGTGCTGAAAAAAAGGTGGTCATGAATACTGTATATAAAATCCAGGGGCTGGGCCACTGAAGAGCAGTGTGGATCTCAACAACACCTTTATTCAGCAGCTCACCAAGAATCTTCTGCATTGCAAACCATGATTTGTCTTTACACTTAGCCCTGATGATTCCTTGAATGTTGTGGAACTATGAGAACAGGATTTCTATGAGTTCTAAACATTGGGTGTATAAAACATAGAGCTGAGCGGTGGAGCAAGATGCACACATTGCCTGGGACCATCTCTTGAGGGGTACGTCCCACCTGGCTTAAGGAGGTCCCAGCCAAGAGGTCGGTTAATGTAAGTTCTCATTGTTGAACTCTCTTATGTATATGTATGTTGTTATCATGAATCAGTTAATTAGATGACTTAATTTCTCGATTAGTTTAATAGATTAATAGTGTTGCTAATAATTTCATAAAACCAATCCTATTTCGGTTTAAAGCACATGGAGTGATCTATAAAGATGGCGACCTTGCAGTTGCTATGACTTGACCTCTAGCCGCTTTTCTAATCCATGTCACGCGTGCTGCTGATGGCGAGGGGATGAGTTGGCCGGTGGCCAGGCCCTGTCACCTCCTGCACAATGGGACAGCTGGGGCGCCTCCCTTACCAGCGCCCGCCAGGCGTGTCGCCCCCACCATCAAGGAGGTGCCCGGAATTCTAATTCAGGATTTTCCTGGCACTGCATTTAACCTCTGACCCCCGAGCGCCCCCCCCACTGGCTCACCTGCAGTCAGTCTGCCTTGAAATTGCATTTGTGGCGGGATAATCAATGGGCTTTCAAAAGTCAAATGTCCATCAAGTGCAACCTTTATATATCTATTAACCAAATAGATAAATAAAAGGCCATTAATGCAGACCTGAAGTAAAAATGAGACCTTTTTTAATAATTACCCCAGGGCATTTGGGATGCCCCTTCAGCTAAGGTTACCAAGGAGACCCAAAATCAGCCTGCAGGAATGCACGCCTTCATATTGGAGCAGTTGAAGGCGCTCCACTAGCAAACAATCACTGACGGTGTGAGGGAGTAGGTTAGGTTAGTTATTTGTGCTTGTGGGCCAGGTTTTAGGTTTGCTTTAAAGTGGACCAAAACCAGGCGGGTTTTGGGGCATCCAAAATCAGGATGCCCCGCTGTGTGAAACTCCCCAGGTCGCCCCGTTCACTTACCTTGCTTCCCAGTCCAATGGCGCATGCTCGAGCCACTGCCGCATCCCCACTATCCCTTTAGCAGGCCACATGCCCACTCCAGGCTTTTGTTAATGGCCTGTTAGAGGGTTGCAGGGGATGCGGCCGTCAGTGCGCCTGGAGCCACTGGCTCCGAGCTCACTGATTGGACGAGCGGCCCGAGCATGCTCCGTAGGACTGGGAAGAGGTGAGTTTGTTCGGGCGATCTTGGGGGTTTCACAAAGTGGAGCACCCCCAATGTGAAACCCCCTAGATCGTCGAAACCAGCTCACCTCTTCCTGGTCCTATGGCACATGCGCGGCCGCTCGTTCAATCAGCACACTCGGAGCCGCTAATGTCACATCATCTAAGGCGAGCAGCTCCAAGCGCGCTGATGACCTCATCCCCCACTGCCCTCAAAAAGGGAGCGTGCCCTCGCCAGCCATTCACAAATACCTGGTGCGGGGCACGTGCCCTGCTAGAGGGATAGCAGGGATGCCTCCGCGGCTCGCCGTTGGAAAGTAGGTGAGTGTATGGGCGACCTGGGGGATGATTCCTGAGGCGATCGCTGTGGGTTTTGGTCCACTTTAATCCCGAAGCAGAAATTCCTTCCTGCAGTGACCAAACAGGAAGTAGGGCTATTTCTCCTCATTAGAGTCACAGACAGCAAAACACTGAGATAATTTTTAACCCTTCCCGACTCTATCAAAAACCAGATTAGACCTTTAATTGCTTTGCTAGGGGAGGGAGGTCTATGGCACGCACATGCTGCTCTCTCCCAACACCCATTTTGGCAGGTGCCCTATAATGAGCTACAGTGCAACCTATTCCCTCAGAGCTGGGTGTGCAAATAGCAGCCAGGAAGTATGGAGGTCACTCCCTTTATGAGGATACGGGGTAACCATGGCAACATCTCATCTGTGAAATTATGACAGCCGCACATGCTGCCATCAAACCTCATTGGATGGGAAATTCTTCATATAAACCTTCTCCTTCATCGGGAGCTTTGCTGCGCGCTGAGGACCAAGGCTGAACTGTGTGTGTGACGGTGGGGGGACAGTACACTTTACTCACATTTTGTACAGGGGAATAAAGACAAACACACACCCTGCCTTCTTAAAGTGGACCAAAACCCACGGCGATCGGCCCAGGATTTTATAAGATTCAGGATCTTATAATCAAAATCAGGATACCCCGCTGTGTGCAACCCCCCAGGTCGTCCCCATACACTTACCCTCCCTGTTAGAGGAAAACGTGAGAGGCGGCTGTCAGCACACAACATCTCATTTGGAGCGAATGCTTGATGTAAAAATATCACAAGATCTGTTTTGATTGCCATTAAAGTGGACCAACACCCAGGGGTAACCAGGTAAGGTTTTTTTGGGGTAACCCCAAAAAAACCTTACCTTATCGCGCTGTCTTGTCCGTCGCTGTCACCCGCTTGTCCGTCTGCGGGGATTGGACGGCGCGGTCACATGGGAGCGTGGTGAGGTGAGTTTTTGGAGCTTTCTGGGAAGTTTCACACAGCGGGGTGCCCCCCGAAGTGGACCAAAACCCAGGATAGTCAAAATCCTGGGTGTTGGTCCACTTTAAGAAGTGAAAAAGTGTATGAATTTGAAAGTAGCAGATCCCATTCCTTAAGGAGGAACTAAATTATTTGCTATTTGATTACAAGGCATTTTTTCTAAAGAAATCTGGTACGTGATTTATACTTATAAGTTGGTGGGATAAACACATCTCAATAGAAATATAACACTTTTGGTGTTGAACTTTGAAGTTGTATGTCCCGCGGAGTGACCGATATATAACCGGGTGTGGCTATATAACAAAACTTGCTTGCATCTTCTTGGGATTGCTGTGGCTACAGTTCTGATATTACTCCTAGCGAGTGGACGTTTAATCTCTAGATTCTGAATTGTTATATTGTTAACTAACAGCGCAACCTTGAATATATCACTTTATATTACAACTTCCCCAGTGTTGGAGATATAATACTTTGCAACAGCTTACAGCTTGTCTTTAAAGTGGACCAACACCCAGGATTTTGACTGTCCTGGGTTTTGGTCCACTTCGGTGGGGCACCCCGATCGGGGGTGCCCCGCTGTGTGAAACCCCCCAGAAAGCCCCAAAAACTCACCTCTCCCCGCTCTCACGTGACCTCTGCTGCCAATCCCTGCCGACGGAAAAGCGGGAGGCAGCGACGGACAAGAGAGCGCACCCGCCACCGCCTCCCGCGCGTCACTTTTACAGGGCACAAACGGCCTGCGGGGGTGCGCGTCCTGCTAGAGGGACGCGGGAGGCGGCGGCGGCCGCCGCTGGATCGAGGAGCAGGTAGGGATTTAGGGGTTTCTGGGGGGTTTCACACCCCGATCGGGGTGCCCCGCAGTCAGGGGACTGATCGGTCTGGGAATCTTATAGATTCCCGGGCCGATCAGTGGAGGGTGTTGGTCCACTTTAACTGTGATTAGTGACTTTTGCAGTTTACAGCTGTGACACGTTGTGACGCTAGATGGCGCTGGGATCAATGTTCAGGGAGGGTAAGTGTATGGGGCGACCTTGGGGGTGAATGAATTTTGGCACAGTCTCAGAGTGAGGTGGGCTGTGTGCTGGGGGCTATGCCCAGCCCCAAAGCAGTGCAGCCCACTAGGAATTCTCCTTGTGCTCCCTTATGGCTAGTCTCCTGCTCCTGAAACCCAGTCTTTATGGAGAGCGTAAGATTCTGCTCATTGGAACTGAAAATTTCCGAAGCCCGTTAATGGAGATGATCATTTAGGACGTGAACAATTAGGGCCCTTATTTAAGAAGGCATAGCGTCAGGTAGCGCCTGATTAATGAGAGGTAGCGTCAGATAGCGACTGGTCAACGCCGGACACGGCACGCAATTACACATTTATCAAGCAGAATCTGTTTAGCGACTGGGATAGCGCCATGTAGCGTCTGATTCATCATTTTCACAGCCTCAGCGAACAGCACCAGCGTTCAGCCTTGCACAGCGCCAGGTATGACCTCTCGCTACCTGTCTCTCTCTCATACATTTCAATGGACGATCCTTTTCTTCTCTTTAAACTGTTTTTTTTTCTTCAAAAAAATCACAAATAATTATTTGACCTCTTCTGGCATTGAAATAGCATTTTTTTCATATTTTTTCATTTTTTTTATATTTCCTCAAAAAGGACATTACAGGTCTGGCATTAAAGTGTTCATGTTACAATGTTGTTACAATGTAATTCCATATGTTTTCGCTTTGTTACTAGTTGATAAATGCTTGAAAACAGACTTTAAACACACCGCCTCCTGCGCTCTGGGCTTCAAACAACTATTTTTCAGCGCCAGAGATTTGTGAGGCTGTTTTTTTGCTGAATATGGTGTGAGTCGGTCGCTATGAGCAGTCGCTAACATGCGCTCCCATACAGCGCTGTACTGGTCAAATAGCGACTCCTCACAATGTATTCAACATTACTGAACAGCGACTGAGTCGCTATAAAGTAGTGACTCACGGCCGAGCACTGCGACTACTAGCGGGCGCTCTGAAAATGCCTGCTACAGACGCTCATCTGTCGCTACCTGCCGCTAATGATGAATCAGCCTCTAGATTTCACATAAGTTTACACTCAGCAATTAACCCTTCCCTCCTCTTATACAAAATTTTCTTATTTTCCTGTGGACCCAAATCTTTCGAATTGATTTTTTAAAAAGAACATTTCCCGAGCAAGCCACAATGGCGCTACACATTTTTGTTTTATTTTTGTTATTTTGTCAGTTCGGAAAGCACAAGTAAAAAAAAAAAAAAAGAAAGAAAAGCGATAATTCTGACAGCGCATTTATTTGCAAATTGCCATTCCGACAGTAATTGAGAACGCAAAGTGTAAAGTATTAAGCAGTTCATATTCCTGTCTCATTATGCTTTGGCGTTGGAATAACAAGACTCCCAGTCTAATGCAGGGTGACTGCAAATTCCCCCTTCAACCCTTTTTGTTCAACGTAGAGTTCTCCTTTAACTGTAATTTAATATACAATTCTAGTAGGTGCCATCTTAAAGGGGAGCAACCAACGACCTAGAGCAGCGATACTTAACTGGTGGACCGGGGTCCGAGTGTGGACCTCAGCGCCAGATATCCGGACTCCTACCCTGACAGCCCTGCAGTCAGTTGCTTCTGTGTTGCTGTGCTCAGAACTGCAACCTTGATCGGCGATGTAATGCTTAGTCTCCCTGCCAGTGTCATGGCTCCCTGGTCCTTAGCATTGCAATATGAAGTACTGCCAGGGCAGGAAGTGACATTGTAAGGTGCACACAAACTTTTTTTTTCTGTCTCTTTGCCCCATCCAATCCTTTCCTCCCGTCCACGCTCAGCCCCATCTATCCCTGTCCCCTCAGCTCTGCCTCATCCAGCCCAGTCTCTCTGCCCTTGTTCTCCCAGTTTTGCCCATCCAATCCCCAGCCTCCCAGCTCTCTCCATCCCTCCCTGTTCCCCCAGCTCTGCCCCATCCCTCCTTGTCCCCCCAGCTCTGCCCCATCCCTCCTTGTCCCCCCAGCTCTGCCCCATCCCTCCTTGTCCCCCTAGCTCTGCCCCATCCCTCCTTGTCTCTCCAGCTCTGCCCCATCCCTCCTTGTCCCCCAGCTCTGCCCCATCCCTCCTTGTCCCCCCAGCTCTGCCCCATCCCTCCTTGTCCCCACAGCTCTGCCCCATCCCTCCTTGTCCCTCCAGCTCTGCCCCATCCCTCCTTGTCCCCCCAGCTCTGCCCCATCCCTCCTTGTCCCCCTAGCTCTGCCCCATCCCTCCTTGTCCCCCCAGCTCTGCCCCATCCCCCCTTGTCCCTCCAGCTCTGCCCCATCCCTCCTTGTCCCTCCAGCTCTGCCCCATCCCTCTTTGTCCCTCCAGCTCTGCCCCATCCCTCCTTGCCCCCCCAGCTCTGCCCCATCCCTCCTTGTCTCCCCAGCTCTGCCCCATCCCTCCTTGTCCCTCCAGCTCTGCCCCATCCCTCCTTGTCCCTCCAGCTCTGCCCCATCCCTCCTTGCCCCCCCCCAGCTCTGCCCCATCCCTCCTTGTCCCCCTAGCTCTGCCCCATCCCTCCTTTCCCCCTAGCTCTGCCCCATTCCTCCTTTCCCCCTAGCTCTGCCCCATCCCTCCTTTCCCCCTAGCTCTGCCCCATCCCTCCTTGTCCCCCTAGCTCTGCCCCGTCCCTCCTTGTCCCCCCAGCTCTGCCCCATCCCTCCTTGTCCCTCCAGCTCTGCCCCATCCCTGCTGGTCCCTCCAGCTCTGCCCCATCCCTCTTTGTCCCTCCAGCTCTGCCCCATCCCTCCTTGCCCCCCCAGCTCTGCCCCATCCCTCCTTGTCTCCCCAGCTCTGCCCCATCCCTCCAGCTCTGCCCCATCCCTCCTTGTCCCCCTAGCTCTGCCCCATCCCTCCTTTCCCCCTAGCTCTGCCCCATCCCTCCTTGTCCCCCTAGCTCTGCCCCATCCCTCCAGCTCTGCCCCATCCCTCCTTGTCCCCCTAGCTCTGCCCCATCCCTCCTTTCCCCCTAGCTCTGCCCCATCCCTCCTTGTCCCCCTAGCTCTGCCCCATCCCTCCTTGTCCCCCTAGCTCTGCCCCATCCCTCCTTGTCCCTCCAGCTCTGCCCCATCCCTCCTTGTCCCCCTAGCTCTGCCCCATCCCTCCTTGTCCCCCTAGCTCTGCCCCATCCCTCCTTGTCCCCCTAGCTCTGCCCCATCCCTCCTTGTCCCCCCAGCTCTGCCCCATCCTCCCTTGTCCCCCCCAGCTCTGCCCCATCCCTCCTTGTCCCCCTAGCTCTGCCCCATCCCTCCTTGTCCCCCCAGCTCTGCCCCATCCCTCCTTGTCCCTCCAGCTCTGCCCCATCCCTCCTTGTCCCTCCAGCTCTGCCCCATCCCTCTTTGTCCCTCCAGCTCTGCCCCATCCCTCCTTGCCCCCCCAGCTCTGCCCCATCCCTCCTTGTCTCCCCAGCTCTGCCCCATCCCTCCTTGTCCCTCCAGCTCTGCCCCATCCCTCCTTGTCCCTCCAGCTCTGCCCCATCCCTCCTTGCCCCCCCCCCAGCTCTGCCCCATCCCTCCTTGTCCCCCTAGCTCTGCCCCATCCCTCCTTTCCCCCTAGCTCTGCCCCATTCCTCCTTTCCCCCTAGCTCTGCCCCATCCCTCCTTTCCCCCTAGCTCTGCCCCATCCCTCCTTGTCCCCCTAGCTCTGCCCCGTCCCTCCTTGTCCCCCCAGCTCTGCCCCATCCCTCCTTGTCCCTCCAGCTCTGCCCCATCCCTTCTGGTCCCTCCAGCTCTGCCCCATCCCTCTTTGTCCCTCCAGCTCTGCCCCATCCCTCCTTGCCCCCCCAGCTCTGCCCCATCCCTCCTTGTCCCTCCAGCTCTGCCCCATCCCTCCTTGTCCCCCTAGCTCTGCCCCATCCCTCCTTTCCCCCTAGCTCTGCCCCATCCCTCCTTGTCCCCCTAGCTCTGCCCCATCCCTCCTTGTCCCCCTAGCTCTGCCCCATCCCTCCTTGTCCCTCCAGCTCTGCCCCATCCCTCCTTGTCCCCCTAGCTCTGCCCCATCCCTCCTTGTCCCCCTAGCTCTGCCCCATCCCTCCTTGTCCCCCTAGCTCTGCCCCATCCCTCCTTGTCCCCCCAGCTCTGCCCCATCCTCCCTTGTCCCCCCCAGCTCTGCCCCATCCCTCCCTGTCCCCCCAGCTCTGCCCCATCCCTCCCTGTCCCCCCAGCTCTGCCCCATCCCTCCCTCCCTGTCCCCCAGCTCTGCCTATCCATCCCTTTTCCTTACAGCTCCTCTCCTATTCTTCCCTCTCCCCTGAGCCCTATCTATCCATCCTTGTTACCAGACCTTATTGCCAGCAACATTTTGGCCCTAGTCCACCCCTGTACATGGCCTGCACAGAATGCAGGGGGGGGGGGGGGTAAGCAGTGTGCCACGGAAAAGAGCCAGATTCTGTGGGGCCAAAAAAAAAAGCTCCTGTTATTTTGCCCAGTGTTAAATAGGATTTTTAGGGTGGGGGAAAGCAGACTTTTATTTAGTTATGCCTGTGGAATCTATAGGCCCTCCCCCAGTGCGCTGATTTCTAACACAGGGCAGCTTCCAAGCCAAATAGCTCTCAATGCGGGAAGGAAAAAATACCCCCCCCCCCCCCACCACCACTAACTGTTGCCTTGACCTTTCTGCATAAAACAGTATGGGTGGAATGAAGGTGCCCCCCATACACAATAGGGTTGATTCAGCGCTTGTTTCTTGCCATTTTTTTGTGTGAAAATTTTCGTTCTCGTCCATTTTTCCCCCTCGTCTGATTCAGCAGAGCCATTTTTTCTGTGAGAATTTTTGTGTGAAATGTTTTCATTCTTGCATCATTTTTCATTTGGTAGCAAGACCTCCAGAAAAAAGGCGAGAAAGGGGCTCTGAATCAACCCTATTGACTTTTGCACCCAGGGCAATGGCCCTGCTCGCTCACCCCTGAAACTAGCCCTAGCAGTAAGGGTCAGCTCCTTTTCTCAATGCCTCAGCACAGCTTGGGTAGAACTGTTAGGTGGTAATAAGCACTTCATTTCTGTTGAGTCCAGTTGTGAAAGGGTCATCTGACTGATACATCGATTTTCTTACGCTCTCAGTAGTTTAATCTTAAAGTGGACCAACACCCAGGGGGGATCGGCCCGGGAATCTATAAGTTTCCGGGGCCGATCAGATCCCTGCCCACGGGGCATCCGAAATTGGGATGTCCCGCGGGGTAAAACCCCCCAGGACGCCCAGAAACCTTACCTTATCTACGTTCCAACGGCGCATGCGCGGGCCGCGGCCACATCTCGCGCTTCCCTCTAGCAGGGCGCGCACCCGGCCGGCCGTTTGTGAATGGCCGGCGTGGGCGCGCTCCCTGTTAGAAGGAAGCGTGAGACGTGGCCTCCAGTGCGCTCAGAGCCGCTGTGGTTGTCCGTCCATATTACAGCGCCTCTGAGCACTGTGATTGGACGAGCGCTCGCATAGGAGCGGGGTGAGGTGAGTTATTTAGGGCGATCGGGGGGGTTTCACGCAGCGGGGCCACGATCGGGGTGCCCCACGGAAGTGGACCAAAACCCAGGATAGTGAAAAACCTGGGTGTTGGTCCACTTTAAGGCATACAGACTCCTCGGCTTGTTTCATCTACCTGCCGAAAAAAAACACCGTCTATTCGGTTTTATTGTCTTGTGCGGTAAACTACCTCTTGAGATCCAGTCTGTATGGAGAACGTCAAGCTCGGCTCAGTGAAATCGAAATACAAAACATATTTTTCTTAAGATATTTGCATTCAAAAAGTTGCCTTCCTCTATCCTGTGTGGTTGGACTAGGGTGAAATAGGGAGTAAAGGTTGAGGCAGGGCCGGATTAAAGTGGACCATCACCCTCCCGTGATCGGCCCGGGAATCTTATAGATCACCTCCCTCCCCGCGGGACATCCGAGATCGGGATGTCCCGTGGGGTGAAACCCCCCCAAACACCCCAAATCCCCTTGTCTTCGGCGGCAGCCGGCTGCCGCCGCCTCCCTCGCGCCCCTCTAGACGTGCGCACGCCCGCGCCGGGCGTCTGTGAATGGCCGGCGCGGGCTTGCGCGCGTCAAGTGTGACGCGCGGGAGGCGGCGGCGGAGCCACCGCTTGTACGTTGCTGTCAGATCGCTTGTCCGTCCGCGCTGACTGGACGGCGCGGCCACGTGGGAGCGGGGAGAGGTGAGTTTTCCGGGTGATCGGGGGGGTTTCACACAGCGGGGCACCCCGATCGGGGGTGCCCCACCGAAGTGGACCAAGACCCAGGATAGTCAAAATCCTGGGTGTTGGTCCACTTTAAGTGTGGTGAAGGCCCCTGTACACAAAATCTGGTGTAGGCCCCAGGTACAGCATGTTTTTTGCTCTCACAGCTCAGACTCGGTTGAGAGTGCACTCAGCTCCACTGGTAGCGAATCTGCCTGTATGGCTAAGCAGCCACCAGCTGCATCCCTCACTCACCTTCTAGCCATGGCATGCCCGTGCTGTCCATCCCAAAAGGCCGGACGCGGGCACACGTATGGTTAAACGTGAGTGAGGATGCAGCCGCAACACAGAGACGTGGCGAGGGCTCCGGGAAAAGGTGAGTGAAATTGGTGATGGGGGGGTTCACACAGCGGGGCATACCAATTCAGGATGCCCCAAGGAGTGGAACTTGGACAGACTCCAGGGCCTCCGATGTTCCTCATTAAATGTGCCAGCCTACCTGTCTCGACGGCTTCCAGAACAATACTCAACAGGAGGCTGAGACCTGCAGAGAGTAAACTGATAAATGTATCCATCTGCCCAACTCATTGACCCCAGGCGGTCCGCAAGCCACACAGCAATGGTCTGCAAACCACACAGCAAGGGTCCCTGAGCCACATTTGGATCCCAAGCTAAAGCTTGGGGACCAGTGCTCTATGCAGATAAAATACCTCCTGAGGCCCAGTTTGTACAGAGAACATGAAGATCATTGAAAATAAAGAATAAAGGATATTTATTTGCATTGTATTTATCTGAAGATATGTAAAGCAGACCTCAGGGGTGATGCACCATTCTGCTCAACTCAACTGACCCATCCTGTGCTGAAATAAGTGCTTCTATATGTTGCAAATTTCCTTGCGATTTAGCTCCTTTAAGATGTAGGTATAGGTTGTGTATAGGTCTGGTCAACAGATGCATGGCTCCTGTAAAACAATCCATTTTGTTTCAGATATTGCTTCATGCAGATTCCTCCTGAGACTCAGTCTGTATGGGGAGGGCGAGATCTGCTCATTGAAATTCTGGCTCTTTCCAGGTGAGGTGGGAAAAATGATCATAGGGCTGACCTGGGCAAAATTATTCAGCGTCTGCATCTGGCCTGGAAAAAACATTCAGTGGTTGTCTTGAGTAAAATAATGACTTGCCTGCATCTTTCCTGTGTCTGCATCTGTCCTGGGCAAAATAATTCAGCGTCTGCATCTGTCCTGGGCAAAAAATTCATTGTCTGCCTCTGTCCTGGGTAAAATAATTCAGCATCTCCATCTGTCGTGGGCAAAATAATTCTGCATCTGGATCTGTCCTGGGCAAAATAATTAAGCATCTGGATCTGTCCTGGGCAAAATATTTCTGCATCTGTCCTGGGAAAAATAATTCAGCATCTGCATCTGTCCTGGGCCAAATAATTCAATGTCTGCACCTGTCCTGGGCAAAATAATTCTGCATCTGGTTCTGTCCTGGGCAAAATAATTAAGCATCTGCATCTGTCCTGGGCAAAATAATTCAGCGTCTGCATCTGTCCTGGGCAAAATAATTCAGCGTCTGGATCTGTCCTGGGCAAAATAATTAAGCATCTGCATCTGTCCTGGGCAAAATAATTCAGCGTCTGGATCTGTCCTGGGCAAAATAATTAAATGTCTGCACCTGTCCTGGGCAAAATAATTCTGCATCTGTCCTGGGCAAAATAATTAAATGTCTGCAACTGTCCTGGGCAAAATAATTCTGCATCTGTCCTGGGCAAAATAATTCAGTGTCTGCATTTGTCCATACATTTGAACATTCGTACTTCACTTTTGTCTTGTGCTTGTTCTTAACCGGGCCTTTGAATGCAACCATAATGCTGATGTGGCCCTCGGTGAAACTTAGCTTGACACCCCTGCTCTATCCAATCACATTGTATGACCGATGAAAGGCAAGGAAAATAACAAAGGCAGCAAAAGGCAGCAGAATTTACCGGTAGGTTTTCGGGCCTTAGGCGTCAGGTACAGGTTATGTCTGCTAAAACAGATGCCAGTCTCCAGCTCCCATAAAACAGTCAGGTAATCGTTGTGGCAAGGTTTGCGGGCAGAACTGAATCTCTGCATAGAAAGCGGAGCCAGTTGGGAGTGCGATGGCGCGGATATAATAGATGTCATCCGCTGTGACGAGCGCACCGCGCCGTGTGTTCCCGACACTGTGCTCCCCGGGTGGTGGGGAAATTTATCAAACAAGGTGGCAGCAGAATCAGGAGCCCATCACCGCACATCCAGCGCCCGCTGATTAATGCACAGGCTGCGGTGTACATGTGAGACCCCCCTACATCTCTGCTCCGCTGACCTTTATTTATTGAGAAATTTTCATTAAGAATATGCCGCATCTCATCATGTGCTATGGCTGGAAGGCCATTGGGTGCTAAAGGAGTTCTCGCTTAGCGGTCTCTTGCACTGACAGTGCTAAGAATTAATACACAAACCCCTTCCTACAATGAGGGGATAAGCCACGCTTCCCAGCATTGCCTGCAGCTCTCATTACTTAATAAATACAATTGTAATTATTACCACGGTACAGATCTTCATCTGCTACTTCAGATCAGTCAAACCTGAGCCCAATAAGTTAAAGTGGACCAAAACCCACATTTTTAGCTAGCACCCTCTGAATTGCTTCCCCCACGAGGATTACCTTTTGCCAATTTTTACCAATTCTGCTTCACTCAATTCCCAGATAATGGCGCCTGTTTTAGCTGTAAAGCTCCATTCATTGCCTTTGTTGTGTGTGGCAATGATGTCATTACCACACCTATACGATGATGTCATTACCACACCTATACAATGACTGATCACCTGTCATCTCACACCGATGGACATCAAATAAATCAGTGTTCCAGGACAATTCAAAAAGTGAAAATATGCATTTCTAAATCTACACGCTAATAGGTTTGGTGGGTTTTGGTCGGCTGTAACATGCCCCTTTTTGTTATGCTGTGCTCCTAGACTGCCCCTTTAAATCCTGTGCTCTTTAAAGTGGACCAAAACCCACCACAATTCCCCCCACCGATTTTGTATGCCTCGTTGTGTTAAACCCCCGAAGGTCGCCCCATACACTTACCTTGCTTCCTGCTCCAACGGCGCATGTGTGAGCCGAGGCCGCATCCGCGCTATCCCTCCAGCAGGTTGCGTGCCCGCGCCAGGCACTTGTGAATGGCCGACGCAGGAACGTTCCCTGTTAGAGGCAAGCAAGGGATGTGGCCGCCAATGCTCTCAGAGCCGCTGGCCCTAGACGATCAGCTCCTCCAAGCGTCCGCGCATGCGCCATAGGACCGGGAAGAGGTGAGTTAACTTCAATGATCTGGGGGGTTTCACGCAGCGGGCACCCCCGAGCGGGGTGACCTCGGTGAAAGGACAAGAGCCCAGGATAGTCAAAATCCTTTTGGTCCACTTTAAGATAACATGTGACCACATGCCACCCCTTTGTGTTAATCTCTTTCCCGGAGTAGTCTCTATTTTTATCTGTCCCCCCAGCTTTCGCCCCTATATAAATCTGTCCCCTGACCCAGGAGTGCACCTCTAATGAGGCGAGGTAAGGCAGCTGCCTTAGGTAATGAGAAAGGGAAGGGCAGCAGGTTGTGGGGAAATGGGTATCGGTGATGGTGTGACATTAAACTAAAAGAGATTGTGCCACAGTTTGTGCCCGTGGGCTTCTGGTCCCCTGCCTCCTGAGTATAGCCAACTGCAGTGCTGGGGGGCAGTGTTCTGCTTAAGGCAGAACAAGTAGCGGAATTGAGCACTAAAAGTTCCTAGCACAGTGTAAACCTTAAAAACCTGGAGGGGGTCTTTCTTTAGTTCGCCTCGGGCAGCAGAGAGGTGAGGTTCATCCCTGCTTCAACCCCACGCCTTACCTGCTTTTCACAGCTACAGTAGGTTCTACTCTCCTCTCTGGCACATGGGGTCCTTTGTACCACTGGAGAGCACTGTAATGCAACACAATGGTCTGTAGATGCTCATTTAAATTAAGGGGGTTTAGGTGTATTGGGTGCGACCACACAGGGCCCAGAAGGTCAGGAGGGCCACGTTGTTGCTCCTCCATTGTTGTGCTCACTTGGCATCATTTAGAGAAAAGAAGCACTCGGTCTCGGCTCTTTTAGTCTTTAGTTGTCTCGCTGCATCCAGTTGAGTTAGACAGAAAAGGTTTAATGTACGAGCCGTGAAAGAGCACCATTTAATGTTTGCACCAGGGCCACGTCACATTTAGTTACGCCACTGGCTAGGGGTATTAGAAGATTCGGTGGCGCCCAATTGTGTGAAATCCCCAGGTCGCCTGAAAACTCACCTTCGTTACCGGTCCTACGGCGCATACGTGAGCAGTGGCTGCATCCCCGCTGTCCTTTTGTGAATGGCCAGCGCAAGAATGCTCCCTGTTAAAGGGTAGCGGGGGATGCGGCCGCCAGCATGCTCGCATTCACCCGCATTACATGAGCGCTGATTGGACGAGCGGGCGCGCATGCGTCGTAGGACCGGAAGGAGGTGAGTTTGTTCGGGCAACCTGGGGGGTTTCACACAGCGGGGCAGCCCCAATAGGGGACAATGACCAAAACCCAGGATAGTCAAAATGCTGGGTTTTGGTTCACTTTAAATAATATTCGATAAACCAGTTGGGGTAGTGGACTATGTTTAGATGTTTCGGTGAGAAGGGTGAGGGTTACCCGTGTTCCCATGACAGAGGGGGTATCAGGTCAGGTCACTTACTCTACTTCATAAAGGCCCCCCTGGAACCATGGTTTATAGTCATGCTGTTCCTCATTGGAGTCAGGGGCCTGGAGACAGAACGCCGGCCTGGGGCTCTAAACCAATGGGTGAGACAGATGGCTCTGCACAATGTAATCACACTGCATAGAAGGAGGTTGGACAGCATCAGTTTTTTCTTTTTGGGTGCTGCCAGATCCTGTGGGGCACCTGGTGAGATTGAGCTTCTTGTTATATGATCCAAGACCACATCTACTGGATGAATGATGAAACACGATCTGTGGCTGGGAGCCGAGTCTGTATGAGTCTTCTATTTAAATTTCAAACTGGACTAAAACAGCACAGATGTCATAGTAGAAGAAAATAAAAGGAAACCCAAGCCTTGGGCAATTGAAAGGTTAACAAGAGGCGGGGTTAGAGTTTGGCTAATAGGGAGGAATAGCCCGGATTAGGACAATCTTGATCTTATGTCTACCTAGCTCTGGTACATAACACCCCTCTCTAACCTTTTCGGGGAACATTTTAGGCTAAGAACGGCAGTTAGGGTGGGGCAGGGGGCCACATGCCCCAAATGCAGAAGGTCAGCCAAAGGGGGGCTTGAGCACAGGTGGGGGCGCCATTTTGAATATTTACCCTGGGTGCCAGAAAGCCAAGCTACTTCTCTGGGTTAGGTGTCTTTTTCCAACACCATCATTATTCAGACAGCTCACCCTTCACGGATTTCCAGGCTCTTCCCTCCATCTGGCTCAAAGTGTTCGAATACGCCAGAGCGCACATATTGACCCTGCTGATTTTCTCTATTAAGGTCTTCATTTTGGATTATACTTGAAACTCTCCCCGAGTATTACAGATATTACAGTTCCATCAATAGGAGGGACTGTCCAGACAATATGTAAAAAACATGACTGATCTGCCGTCTCCCATCCTGTGACCGCACAGCAGGACCTAGAAGCAGAAATGTGGCACTGACTTCTGGCACTCCCCCTTATTCTCCTAGCAGTAGACCACCAATCATAGGGCTCGACTGGTGGTCTATAACTCTCCCCCCATGGCTGCCTGTGTATTGCAGCATTGCGATTAGGTGTCAATGTATGCAGATATAAAGTCAGGGCTGGCTCCAGGCTTATGTGGGCCTTTTGGCGGCATGGTCTCAGTGTGCCCCTTTGTGGTGAAGAATCGCGTCACATCACCGAGGGACATCCCAAATCTGGATGCCCCCTAAGGATCATGTTAGTTTTGGTCGACTTTGAAGCGCACCAAACCCTTTAAACCTGACCTCAGAGTCTAAATGAATCTAGAGTCTCCTGATTTTGGATGCCCCTGGTTGTGACACCCCCCCCCCCCCCTTTGATCATTAATTTCCTCAAACTGGTGAATCTCCAGTTTGAGTTTTCACAAACCGGGGTATCCCAAATTGAGATGCCCCTGTAAAGCTGACCAAAACTCAGGGGGGGGAATTGCTTGCATAGTGGGGTATCACAGATTGGGATGCTCCAGGGATAGGAAATCAGTTGGGGTGGGCAATTTAAAAGCAGAACAAAACCCAGCACTTCCTCCCCTGGAATCTAAATCGAGATTCCCCGTTGTGTGGAACCCGGCCATTAGAGAAGATGTGAGCACCAGCTGTGGCGGTGTCCTCCCAGTCGCACACCCCAAAGGCTGGCCCTGTCAGTGGGCCCTGCACGCTGTACTGGAGAGTGGCCACGTCTAAGTTTTCTCTGTTTTGTGGGGTTTGACTGAAAAAAAAAGAAACAGGGAACATTAGGAGCTTTAGGGCTATGTAAAGTTATGGTCTACAGTATGTAGTTGCCTGGACAATCCCTTTAACATTCTTGCCTCACTTGCTCCTACCTCTTAGGTTGGATTGCACATGCGCTTCCCTTCAACCCTGTCTGGACACCACCACAACCTAAAACCCTGATAACTCCCAATTCTTCTGATGTGTAATGGCTTCTCCTAAAGGAGCTGCAGCCTGGGATCCAAGCCATCATCCAAATCCCAGCAGCCTGTGCTGGGCTCTGTCTTCTTTACCCTTAAAGGCATTGGCGCAAACCTTTACCATCCCTCTTACATGCTTTGTTCAGCTTGATATGTCCCTTTCCACTGTCATGCAATATTGCAATACATAAGCCTCTGCTCTATTCAGCGTATCAGCTGCTACATTACATATAATGTGTTCTTGCCTCTTGATCACCCTAATCCTATTGCATAGGACCTCCCTTTCATCCAACTTCATCTAGACTCCACTACAGCCAAAAATGCGTAGAAACCCCTGTTGCTGAGACATCTAAAATCCCCATCTAGGTGACCCGTGTCCCAAGCCAGCTCTGTAATAACGGCAACCTGCACTGATTATGTCCCCTATGTTCATCTATGATTGGAGAACACTTTTACCAGCCTTTGCAGTACCTTGGTACCTTAGTTTAGTGACACTGGTGCATAACAAGGATCTTTATCCTGGGCCATGCATGAGTCTGTGTTTGATTCAACTTACAGTATCAGCTGCTACAATACAGTCCCATTATTGAATGAATGTACATGTTTATTCACCATGAAATCCAAGGTTAAGTTAATACCATTTATAAGCTAACTCAATTAGATTGAAAATGCAACCTTTCAAAGTAATTCAAGCTTCTTCTTCAGGCATTTATTCACCATACATATAGGGTGTACATGCTAGAAGTTTTCATAATAAGAGGCATGAATAAGGTTACAGGGAATAGTAATATACAGTAATATACATCTGTAACTTCAATGTGTTACATTCCCTCTTGCTCTTGGATCCTGCTGCACACACCCTTTCCCTCCAACCCCATTTTGATTCCAAACCAAAAAACGGATGGAGGGGTTAGCTGAGGCGTAGAGGACAGCAGCAGGGGATGGGGGGTTAGGTGAGGCGTAGAGGACAGCAGCAGGGGATGAAGGGGTTAGGTGAGAGGTGGAGGACAGCAACAGGGATGGAGGGGTTAGGTGAGCAGTAGAGGACAGTGGCAGTGGGTGGAGGGGTTAAGTCAGCGATAAAGGACAGCGGCAGGGGGTGAAGGGGTTAGTTGTGCCTTGGAACTGCCAAGTTGAGTTTTTATGGCGATTGGGCCTTAATGAACAGGTAGATCTCAGCCCATGTATCTAATTATTATCCCCTAATCGGGCATAGTAAGTTATAGGGATGATGTATGTGAAAAGGCAGCTCATCCCTGCGCATTAGGGACTCCCTAGTATTCATGTATATTGCCCCTTATTTAACCTTGATGGGGTCAAATGGTGAGTCTTTTCTTTTTTGGTATTATATTTACAAGCCGTTTTCCTGTGTGGATTGTAATGTCCAGAGTGTGAACATTGGAGCTATACATTGTATCAGATCTGAATACATATGTCTTGTTACACATAACAAAAACTGCTGCCTGTATAAGATACTTTTCTTCGGAAAGTGTTACAACTACAGTTACAATTTGTTATAGTGATAAGCTTTGAACTATGTATATGAATGTCCCGATCCTATTTCTTTGTTCTAAGCCTAAAAACAATTCACGTTTACATATTTTCATGTATATGGTGTGCATCTGTGTTCCCCTTTTTGTTGTACACATGTACTGTATGCAGAAAGTTTATAAAACTATTGTACCAGGGGCGGTAAAAAATATATATATATATATTTTTTTTTTTTAAAGTTCAAACACTTCTCTGCCCTTCTGGAGGTAAGCCCCCCTTAGGTGTGCCCCTGTATGTAACACCACCTCCTGCTGAGGCATCTATGCTGCAGCCTGTAAGTTAGCACCCAAATATGGTGTGTGCTGATTCTTTTATGCTCTCCATTGATTAAAGAAAAGCTTTACCATTTCTCTTTCAGTATTTTGCATTGCCTTGGTCAGCGTTTTGGTTGATAGGTCCCCCTCCCCTTGACTGGTGCCTCGCATGTTATTGATGCCATTTAATCTCTGCATTTATCTATACAGCTGCATTAAATGCAGCCGGCGCCTTGTTGTGCTGGCCCTGCGTGCCCTGGCTGTGCTGTCTCATCCAGTCATTCCACAGCTCCAACCCCCCCCCCCCCCCCCCCCAAAGCTTCTACATGCAGTAACTCACTGCTTGTCTCCTTGCTGATGAATCCTCATCATATCCATGGCAGCAGAACCACACCTGCCTGTATAGTTTTCTGCAATGTTTGATTTGGCCTGACCTTTCCGATTATATGATATGAGCACGAGTTATGTGTGAAGGCAGTAAACACACAGCAGTAGTCTGACCCACAGTTTAAAGTGGACCAAAACCCATGGAGATCGGCCCAGGAATCTATAAGATTCCCGGGCCGATTGATTCCTTCCTCCCCGGGGCATCCAGAATCAGAACCACTGTGTGAAACCCCCCCAAATCGCCCATACACTTACCTTATTTCTCGGACCAACGGCGCATGCGTGACTGGCTGGGTGTGTGCCCAGAGGTGAGTTTGTTTGGACAAACTGGGGGGTTCCACACATCGGGAAACCCTCAATCAGGGTGCCCTGGGGAAAGGACCAAAACCCATGATAGTCAAAATCCTGGGCTTTGGTCCACTTTAAAGCAGACTGGCAGCCTGGCACTGCTCCACAAACTTCCTCTCCGCAACTCTAATCTCCTCCTCCCCCTCAACCTGCTTGCCCTCTCCTGTGCCAGGATTCCAAACTTTTGGAGGCTTGCCAGACAGGCTTGGTTGACAGAAGGACCTTTAACATCCAGTGCCCCGTGAGTGCTGGTGGAGGTAAGCAGCCAATAGGGAGGGCTGACGTGAGTCCTGATTCATCCTTACAACCTGACGTGAGTTCTGATTCATCCTTACAACCCGACCTGAGTTCTAATTCATCCTTACAACCTGACGTGAGTCCAGATTCATCCTTACAACCTGACCTGAGTTCTGATTCATCCTTACAACCCGACCTGAGTTCTGATTCATCCTTACAACCTGACCTGAGTTCTGATTCATCCTTACAACCCGACCTGAGTTCTGATTCATCCTTACAACCTGACCTGAGTTCTGATTCATCCTTACAACCTGACCTGAGTTCTGATTCATCCTTACAACCTGACCTGAGTTCTGATTCATCCTTACAACCCGACCTGAGTTCTGATTCATCCTTACAACCTGACCTGAGTTCTGATTCATCCTTACAACCTGACCTGAGTTCTGATTCATCCTTACAACCTGACCTGAGTTCTGATTCATCCTTACAACCTGACCTGAGTTCTGATTCATCCTTACAACCTGACCTGAGTTCTGATTCATCCTTACAACCTGACCTGAGTTCTGATTCATCCTTACAACCTGACCTGAGTTCTGATTCATCCTTACAACCCGACCTGAGTTCTGATTCATCCTTACAACCTGACGCGAGTCCTGATTCATCCTTACAACCTGATGTGAGTTCTGATTCATCCTTACAACCTGACCTGAGTTCTGATTCATCCTTACAACCTGACCTGAGTTCTGAATTATCCTTACAACCTGACCTGAGTTCTGATTCATCCTTACAACCCGACCTGAGTTCTGATTCATCCTTACAACCTGACCTGAGTTCTGATTCATCCTTACAACCTGACCTGAGTTCTGATTCATCCTTACAACCTGACCTGAGTTCTGATTCATCCTTACAACCCGACCTGAGTTCTGATTCATCCTTACAACCTGACCTGAGTTCTGATTCATCCTTACAACCTGACCTGAGTTCTGATTCATCCTTACAACCTGACCTGAGTTCTGATTCATCCTTACAACCTGACCTGAGTTCTGATTCATCCTTACAACCTGACCTGAGTTCTGAATTATCCTTACAAGCTGACCTGAGTTCTGATTCATCCTTACAACCTGACCTGAGTTCTGATTCATCCTTACAACCAGACCTGAGTTCTGATTCATCCTTACAACCTGACCTGAGTTCTGATTCATCCTTACAACCTGACCTGAGTTCTGATTCATCCTTACAACCTGACCTGAGTTCTGATTCATCCTTACAACCTGACCTGAGTTCTGATTCATCCTTACAACCTGACCTGAGTTCTGATTCATCCTTACAACCTGACCTGAGTTCTGAAGTATCCTTACAACCTGACCTGAGTTCTGAATTATCCTTACAACCTGACCTGAGTTCTGAATTATCCTTACAACCTGACCTGAGTTCTGATTCATCCTTACAACCCGACAACCCGACCTGAGTTCTGATTCATCCTTACAACCTGACCTGAGTTCTGAATTATCCTTACAACCTGACCTGAGTTCTGAATTATCCTTACAACCTGACCTGAGTCCTGATTTATCCTTACAACCTGACCTGAGATTCATCCTTACAACCTGACCTGAGATTCATCCTTACAACCTGACCTGAGTTCTGATTCATCCTTACAAGCCGACCTGAGTTCTGATTCATCCTTACAACCTGACCTGAGTTCTGATTCATCCTTACAACCTGACCTGAGTTCTGATTTATCCTTACAACCTGACCTGAGTTCTGATTCATCCTTACAACCTGACCTGAGTTCTGATTTATCCTTACAACCTGACCTGAGTTCTGATTTATCCTTACAACCTGACCTGAGTTCTGATTTATCCTTACAACCTGACCTAGAAGTTGTATCACAAACTGATCAGAAGGACGATTCATCCATAATACATCTTGACCCACAGCCCATTTACCTACTGCAATTAGCCATAGCCTGATCTAATCGTCACCGCATTCTGCTTTCATGAGAGAAGGACGGGATGTTACTGAATGTAATATTTTAGCAGTTGCAGTAAAACAGCGAATTGCATATTCCTGGCACAAGGAAAGGGGGGGGGGGGATACGGCTCAGATTTATTTTTAAAGCTTGGCTGAGTAGAAAAAAAAATCTCTAATTCCCAGTTTCATTGGCTGCAACGATCAGTGGCAAAATTACTCAGCCGTGTGGTGGGAATGAACATCCAGACGGGGGAGGATGGGCCTTTATTCAGATAATGGAAATCTGCCCAGGGAATTTGTACAATACCAAGCCTTGTGCAGGGAAGGCTGAAGAGATACCAAAGCAGCAAGCAGGCAGCACATAGGCCTCTGTAGCCAGCACTGGAGTCCTTAGGGGGGCTCATAGCTCTCCTTTTTCAATCATTTACATGAGCCTAGCCAGGTGGCGTCATAAAGATAGACTTTGCTATGAATTCTGGAAATAGCCCTAATGCCGACCATACACGTGAGCGACTGTCAGGGCAGGGAGATGGGAGTCACACTGCTGTAATGGAATCGGCACAGGAGGTGACTAGGGTTGATTCAGAGCCCCTTTCTCATCATTTTTATGTAGGTCTTGCTACCAAACGAAAAATCATGCAAAAATGAAAACATTTCACACTAAAGTTCTCGCAGAAAAAAGGCTTTGCTGAATCAGACGAGGGGAAAAAATGAACGAAAATGGAAATATTCACGCAAAAAAAATGTGAGAAAGGGGCTCTGAATCAACCCTACTGTCCTGAACCCAACACTCCACCCAGCGTCTAAGGACAACCCTAATCTTCACTGCCAGGAGGACAGACTGGGCTGCGGGGAAGCTCCAGGTTATGCAGACCAGACAGACTGTGATTAGCCAACTGACTAGGCAGACAAGCTTAGCAGGCAGCTGGTAGCAAAGCAAGATAGCAAGTCCGTAACTAAGTGACATAGACCGGCAGCAGTGGTTGTGGTCGGTAACCAGAGCTAATGTCAGGAGCTGGGGGCAAGATTCATATTTGGATATCCAAAGCTCAGGTTGAAGGCCAGGCAGCCTTCAACAAGACATAACCTCTTGAGGAGAGGGTTGAGGAACACTGATTTGTAATGACGCGTTTCAGATCGGATCTTTCAACAACTGATTCAAATGATCAAAAACCTTTTTTCTCATTTTTCCTGGGACCAATTTTTTTAGAGCAATTTAAAGGGGATCAATGGATCAGGATTAATGGGAAAAGGCTATAGATAAATACTGGCCATGTATTTTACTTTACGTTCAGTTTTAATTTCAATTCAATTTTTTATCACAAGAATCATTTTAGAAGGGTTTAATTGAGAACTTTTAGATTGTGGTTGGTATCCAGAGCTAATGTCAGGGGCTGGGAACAAGATTCATAGTTGGGTATCCAAAGCATGAAAGTTTAAGGGCAGGGAGCAAGGTTCTTGGTCGGAAGGTTGGTAACGGTCAAACATAAAAAGCCAGGGTTACCAGGAACACTGGACATGGCAGGGGAAATCCTAAGAAGATCTTCTGGTGCCGTTTTTGCTCCTCAGTTTCTTAGTCGCAGGTCTTAGCGCATGCGCGTACCTCTCTGCATTGCATGTGCACTGAGACTGCTGCAAACATTTCTGCACATGCAATCTTGCACTGCGCACTTTCTGGTGCTCAGATTGACAATTTTAACAGCCATGTGATTCGTTCCAAAAATTAAATAAAGAGTTACAGGCCATTGACCATACTCCAAGGGAACTGTGAATTTCCAAAAATGTATTATTTTCGCTCAGCCAAAAGGTCCCTACTTCTATTTTTGAGTGCCCAAAGTTGGGACATGCAATGCAATCAAATATATCAGAGCTACTCTCCCTGTGGGGTGTTCTAAGGGGAGGCTGGTAGCTTCCTAGGTGAGTAGCTCTGATATATTTGATTGCGTTGAATGTCCCAACTTTGGGCACTCAAAAATAGAAGTAGGGACCTTTTGGCTGAGCGAAAATAATACATTTTGGAAATTCTTGGGCACTCAAAAATAGGAGTAGGGACCCCACCAAAAGGGGCGCCTTGATGCGGCGTGGGGTTTAATACATGCGATTGCAATTGTATGCAAACGAAGGCCCCTAGTTTCTGTACAGGATTCATATGCCTGTTTGCTGGATATTAGATAGTGATGAGAGGGTTAAACTGGGCTGGGGCATACAGCCGCCAGCACGCTCAGAGCCGCTGGCCTTAGACGCCATCTTTGATGTCAGCGGCTCTGAGTATGTGCCATAGGTCCGGGAAGAAGTGAGTTTCTTTGGCGATCTGGGGGGTTTCACACAGCAGGGGTGCCCTGAGGGAAAGGACCAAACCCCAGGATAGACAAAATCCTGGGTTTTGGTCCACTTTAAGAATAACCTTTAGGTGGATCCTGAGTTGAGATGCCTCTCCAGTTAAAAATCTCTAGAAAGCCTAAAATCGGTTATGGAGCTCTGTACGTTGAGACCACAGGATTGGTGTACGCCTACTATCGTAAGAGAAACAGCTCCCGCACACGTGTGCAGTCATTTCCTGTCCTCCCAGTGGATAGAGTAGCCCCTTCTGCCGCATGCGATATTAATAGAGTAGGGAATGCGCCAGTGGGGTATAAGCCTATAAATAATGTATTCCTTCCAGGCTTGTAGCGCTCTGGGCAACTCACAGCCGAGGCCTATTTATAACCCTCCAGCCCCTCGTTCCGTGACCTAAAAGACGGGAAAAGATGCCCGGATCTCTTGCGGTTAATTCCTGCACGTTGCCTTCCGTCCCGAGGGGTCATTGGGAATATTTGCATTTTCTTTTTTTATTGCGGCATATTTTGTAGATCTCCATGGCGATGTCACATACTGTCACCTAACAACAAATTGCCAGCGGAGTGTGGTGCTTCCTCGCCATCAGCCACCGGGGCCGGCCAGATTAATTAAGGCCTGTAATGATTTAACGAAGCATCATGGGAGTTGATTGTGTAATGGTGTATGTCTACGACTGAAGATTTCCAATCCTCATGGGTCTTTTTAATTTGTGTGCTATGGGGACGGCCAAACCTCGGAGTGCTACCTGACGAGAGACTGGGAGGCTGATTTATTAATAGCGACATGTAGCGACAGTTGAGCGACTGTAGCGGTATTTTCACAGCGCCCGCTAGTAGTCGCTGTGCTTGGCCGTTGTTCGGTTGTTGACAGCGACTCAGTCAGTGTGGCGTAATGTTGAATACAAGGTTACGAGTCGCTATTTGACAGGTTCCACGATGTATGGGTGCGCATGATAGCGACTGGTCAGACCGACCGGCTTCGACCATATTCATCAAAAAATCACGCTCAAAAAATTCAAGCGCTGTGAAATGCATGTTTAAACCCCAGAGCGCTGGAGGCGATGTGTTAAAAGTAGTTTTTTAACCCCCAAACCACCATATTTTTGGAAACCAAAAAAAAAAGCATTTTAAATAATTTAGTGAATATGATATTATGAATACATTAATATCAGACCTGTAATATCAATTCTGTACATTTTTTTTTTTTTTTTTTCCCTTAAAAAAATTATCTAAAATGGCAGAAGTGGTCACAGAATTTTTCACATTTAAAAAGAAAAAAAAAAAAAAAAACATTAATAACAATTAATTATTAATATTTAAAGATTGTTCCATTGAAATGCGACATACCTGTCGCTGTTCAAGGTCGGACGCTGGCGCTGTGGGCTGGGGCTGGAATAATGATGAATGAGTCGCTATCTGGCGCTATCTCAGTCACTAAGCAGGATTGGCTTGATAAGTGTGTGATTGTGGTGGGGAGCCGGCGTTCTCGTGGCGGGGCCCATCATTACCGGCCGCTCACCAGTCGCTATTCCTTCATAAATAAGGGTCTAAGCAAAACTGCAAATAGCCTTGTCGCCCATTGTGCCCTAAAATGACTTACCGTTTTCGACACCTTGGAAAACATTTTGTAGGATGATAAACAATAATACATTTTGGGAGCATGGTTTAGAGTGTGGTTGGCTTATTAAAGTGGACCAAAACCTAGGATTTTGACTATCCTGGGTTTTGGTCCTTTCCCCCGGGGCACCCTGATCTGGGATGCCACACTGTGTGAAACCTCCCAGATCACCGATGCCAACTCACCTCTTGCCTTCCTACTGCTCATGTGCGGCCGCTGACATCACATCGTCTGAGGCGTCGTCTAATAGCAGCAGCTCCAAGCTCGCAGACGGCCGCATTTCCCAGCTTCCCTCTAACAGGGAGCGTGCCGGCGCCAGCCATTCACAAATGCCTTCTCCCAGGCACACATACTGCTAGAGGGATAGCGGGGATGCGGCCGCAGCTCGCGCATGTGCCTCTGGACCAGGAAACAAAGTAAGTGTATGGGGCGACCTGGGGGATTTCACATAGCATCCAAAACCGGGATGCCCCGGAGGGAGGGAAACGATCGGCCCAGGAATTTTATAGATCGTCGTGGGGTTTTGATCCATTTTAAGGCATACATACCTCCCAATTATCCCTCATTTGGAGGGACTGTCTCTCTTTTGAGTCCATGTCCCCTTGTCCCTCGTTGTCATTTGTACCTCTTTGAGGTGTAACATGCAGATCTGCATCAATAAATGATTCATTCGCCTATTCAAAGTGTTTATCTTGCTGTAACGGGCTAAAGTGGGCCAAAATGTGATTCCTAGCCCACAGTGTGAAACCCCCTGGTTTCTCCTGGAAGGAATGGGTGGGCTGTGGGGTGCAGCTAAGCTCAGCTGCATACCTGTAATAATGGATAAAGTTTGAGTATATGGATTAATCAGGAGGCATCACATTTTGGGGTCATCCCAAATTGGGATGCATCTAAGGAAATCTGAGGTCAGCTGATTTATATAATTCCACAAGCACACCTTAACTTGAATAGTGTATGATAGAACAGTGAGCTGCATTCCTCTAGTGAAATTCTGATTTGCTGATAAAGAGGAGTTACAGCAAGTGGTTACGTGGTTACCAGCGTACTGAAGGGAAAGAGCAAGAGATTCTAAAGAGGTAAATCAGTGGAGGATTCGGGAAGCATGAGCAGTTTTTACACTCCAGCAATGCCCCGACCTTCACCCTAAATAAGAGTCTATCTTGTATGTTCCCCCCCCCACCCTGTACATACAGATTGCCCACATTTAAAATCATTCTACCTGCACCTGTGGCTTTTTTTAAACCTTTTAAAGGCCCCGTAGAGTCTCAGGCTGCCTGCAGACAGGAAGTGTCTTCTGACTGAGCAGCTCTGCATTCTGGCATTGCTGTCCTTTTCTTGACTCCAGCTCTACTCTGTCTGTGCCAAGCACAGCTATAACCCCGCCCTTACACTTTTGCCCCCTCTCCTCAGTATGTGAAGCTTCTGAGGCAAGATGGCGGTGCCCGTATCTTAGAGTGCTGAACAGAGTTGCAGCCCAGCGGAGGAAAGAATAAAAAGTAAGCGACTAAAAACATCAAATATATTAAAGTAGACCAACGGTCAAAAATGAATTGAATCAGGCCAAGACAACAGACAGTGCTCATATGCATCCTTCCCCGGGGTAATTTAGATTGCTGCACATAAAGGGGTGACAGGACCGCCGATTTCCATTTCCATCCATTAATATAAAAGCTGGATATTTCTTGATGTGTATAAGTGACCCCTTCTCCCGCCATCCAGCATATTTATAAGGATTTTTATCATTGGGCCATTTTTTTCGCGATAGTGCTACTTTAAATGATGCTGAAAGACCGGTTTAAGTACCCGCCCCTGAGGAACTCTGCATATGAAACAATAGAGCGTCTTGCTAAATTATATAGAATTCAAGTTTCCTAAACCATGAGGAACACTCAGTAGTTGATATATGGAGGATCTGACGTACATAGGCTCCTTTAAATGATGCTGAAGGACCGGTTTAAGTAACCGCCCCTGAGGAACTCTCCATATGAAACCATAGAGTGTCTGTCTATATTATATAGAATTCAAGTTTCCTAAACCATGAGGAACACTTAGTAGTTGATCTATGGAGGATCTGATGTACATAGGCTCCTTTAAATGATGCTGAAGGACCGGTTTAAACCGGACCTTCACCATGATTTATTGAAAAGCCCAAACCCTTATAAAACTATTCCGTAGCATCTAAAATTAATATATTTTAAGCTTTTAGTCACTTACAGGTTATAGCTGTGCTTTGCTCAGACAGAGCAGACAGACAGACAGACAGACAGAGCAGAGCTGGGGTCAGGAAAAGGTCAGCAATCCCAGAATGCAGAGCAGCACAGTCAGAAGGCACTTCCTGTTTGCAGGCTGCCTGATGTTCCATGAGCTGCCATCTTGGATGTTTATAGGCTCATAACATGCAGTAGGTGCAGGTAGGATGATTTTTAATGTGAGCAATCTGTATGTACAGGGTGTGGGTGTCAGAGAACCAGGACTGTTCCCCCTTTAGTCCAGCAGAGGGCGCCTGTTCGCTAATGTCAGAGAACCAGGACTGTTCCTCCTGTTGACCAGCAGAGGCCGCTCGTGAGTCCTCTCTACTGAGCATGTGCTGGGGCCTAAATAAACAGACAAGGCCTGTTCTCAATTACCAGTTGGTCTTTTTCCCTGCATGCTCCTGAGTTCCTGTGATTCCTTCCTGTGTACCGACCCGGCTTGCTTCTGACTACGATCCTGCTTTCCTGACGACTTCAGCTTTGTTTGTGACCACAATCCTGTTCTGCCTGCCCACGACCTCTGCTTGTTTCTCAAATTTGATTCAGATCTGCCAGCCCACGACTTCAGCCTGCTTCACACTCCCAGATCAGCTCTGGTCTGTCTTCTACCCGGAATTCAGAAAAACCCACTCCTAGGTTGCCTGACCTGGGGCCTTCCTGCATCCCACAGCCTATCCTCACCATCAGAGGCTCTAGTGAATACCAGGTTGGCCCTTAGACTCCAGGCTTCCCGGGCGAGAGGTGAGCAGAGTTGCAGTCTCCGCAATCAGGGTTCTCACACGGTGTCCTGACAGTGGGAAACATATAAGATAGACTCTTATTCAGAGTGAAGGTCCGCTTTAAGTACCCGCCCCTGAGGAACTCTCCACATGAAACAATAGAGTGTCTGTCTAAATTATATAGGGTTCAAGTTTGCTAAACCATGAGGAACACTCAGTAGTTGATATATGGAGGATCTGACGTACATAGGCTCCTTTAGATGATGCTGAAGGACCGGTTTAAGTACCAGCCCCTGAGGAATTCTCCACATGAAACAATAGAGCGTCTGTCTAAATTATTTAGAATTCAAGTTTCGTAAACCATGAGGAACACTCAGTAGTTGATATATGTAGGATTTGACGTACATAGGCTACTTTTAATGATGCTGAAGGACTGATTTAAATACCCGCCCCTGAGGAACTCTCCACATGAAACAAGAGAGCATCTGTCTAAATTATATAGAATTCAAGTTTCCTAAACCATGAAGAACACTCAGTAGTTGATCTATGGAGGATCTGACGTACATAGGCTCCTTTAAATGATGCTGAAGGACCAGTTTAAGTACTTGCCTTTGAGGAACTCTCCACATGAAACAATAGAGTGTCTGTCTAAATTATATAGAATTCAAGTTTCGTAAACCATGAGGAACACTCAGTAGTTGATCTATGGAGGATCTGACGTACATAGGCTCCTTTAAATGATGCTGAAGGACCAGTCTAAGCACTCGCCTTTGAGGAACTCTCCACATGAAACAATAGAGTGTCTAAATTATATAGAATTCAAGTTTCCTAAACCATGAGGAACACTCAGTAGTTGATCTATGGAGCATCTTAAGTACATAGGCTCATTAAAATGATGCTGAAGGACCAGTTTAAGTACCTGCCCCTGAGGAACTCTCCACATGAAACAATAGAGTGTCTGTCTAAACTATATAGAATTCAAGTTTGCTAAACCATAAGGAACACTCGGTAGTTGATATAGGGAGGATCTGAGGTACATAGGCTCAAAATTAAGGCCCTAAATACCTGTACAAATTTAGCTTGGGGCTCAAAAGGTGTGGTGGCCAGATTTAATTTGTACGCTCAACTGGAACATTTTTTTTTCTGTTGTTAATTTGTGTCCTGGGTTATTTTAAGACCAGCTGCAGCAAAAATGTCCCCAAAAATGTATTTCAAAATGTAGGCAATTATGATACAAAATAGATGGCAAGCAGAGTAGAGCTTTTGTGTTTGCAGAACAGCAGTGGATTGTGAGTATTGGCATCGAACGTTTCTGTGTCTAGCGTCAGACCTCTATAATGTCTCATTCTGCCATTACAGCTCCCGCGGAGTCAGCCCTTCCTTGACGTCCTCTGATATGCCATTACCTTACTGATAATTACAGCAATTCATTTTTCATCAGCAAGCAGCTCCTGAGTGGCGATAAAGCCACTCCGCTCCAAACGCTCGCAGGGTGATCCCGTCCATAAAATCCACACACCATGATGTGTGTCTGCACCCCACCGGCTTTATGTTTGTGGCTCTGATCTGACAGTGCGCCCCCCCATGATGCCTGCTCGATGCTGAGAGTAGAAAGTGCCCAGAAAGCTTTCCCAGACAAGGCAGCGTAAGGGAAATATGAATACACAAGAAATCAATGTTAACCCATACCTCCCCAGTGTCCCCGATTTGGAGGTACTGTCCATGTCCCCTTGCCTCTCTTTGTTTCTCACGTGTCCCTCTTTAAGGTGTAACATGGAGATCTGCATTAATAAAGGATTCATCTGCCTATTTAAAGTGTTTATATTGTTTTAACTATCCATTCCTCAATGAGGGGGTGTGGCTTAATTTACCAAATGTCCCTTTTTTCCACCCTGAAGAGTTGGTAGGTATGCTAGAGGAGTAAGGAGGGGGCTTGTACAGTTTGTGCCATAGATCCAGGCTTCACTATAGCATACCTCCCAACTTTTGAAAGCCTTAAGAGGGACACAAGAAGACATTTTAAAACATTTAAGCCACGCCCGGCCACACCCCTGGCCACACCCTTAAAGGGAAACACCATCTAAATATTAAATAAATAATAATAATAGACAAGGCCTCCCCAAACACATTGCAGCCAAGGGCTGTAGTGAGAGGGATACCCCTCCATTCCAGCCAGTGAGGGGCATCCCTCCAATACAACCAGTAAGGGGGAATCCCTCATTGCAGCCAGTGAGGGACATCTCTCATTGCAGCCAGTGAGGGGCATCCCTCCAATACAACCAGTAAGGGGGAATCCCTCATTGCAGCCAGTGAGGGGCATCCCTCATTGCAGCCAGTGAGGGGCACAGACACACACATCTTGTTACATACCATCTCCTATCCATCCCTCATTGAGGGGTGTGGCTCCATTTGAAAAAGTGTCCCTCTTTTCCACCCTACAAAAATTTGGAAGGTATGGTTAACCCCCTATCCAGTTTGTCCAGGTGTGTATCTATGTATCATTGGGCAGAGGTTGGTTACTTGCATCTTAGCGCAATAAAGCTTTCACTGTGTCACCCTTTATTGGTACCGTTGCGGAAAGTGCCTTTAGAGCTGACAAAACTCAACTGCATTAAAATGGATCTTCACTCTGAATAAGAGCCTATCTTATATGTTGTCTATATGAGTCTCAGGCTGCTTGCAAACAGGAAGTGTCTTCTGTCTCGCACTGCATTGTGGGATTGCTGTCCTTTTTCCTGACCCCAACTCTGCTCTGTCTGTGCCAAGCACAGATACAACCCCTCCCCCTGCGCTTTTCCCCCTTTTCCTCTCCTGAACATGTGATGCACCCTTATCCCGAACAGAGTTGCAGCCCAGTGGGGAAAAGAATAAAACCTAAGTGACTAAACACATAAAATATATTAATTTTAGATGCTGGGGAATAGTTTTTTTAAGGGTTTGGGCTTTTGATTAAATTATGCTGAAGGTCCGGTTTAAAGAACCAAATGCATCAGGAGACCTCAAGTATGGGGGCCACATTATTTTCCACAGGTGCCACACTTCCACATGAAAAAATATTACTTTATGTTGTATTTGCAGTTGATTCTTTATAAAAAAATGTTTTAAAATACTTAGGATTTTCTTTTGAACCCAATGTGCTGTATAAAGTGATATTTCAGGCAAATGCAGTTATTAGCCCATTGTGTCGGGCTAAACTTTTTTCCATTTTCCATTTTTAAATTGAAGAAGAAATAGCAGAGATGACAGTTTTTCTCTTCTGAAGCAAGTGGGCGTGCCCCTTGGAGCTGTGAAGCTGCATTATAGTCAGCATAATGGATGGATGGAAGAGCTGTCAGCACTGGGAGAGAGCGCACTTGTTAGAAGGAGGCTTGGCTGGATAGAGGGAGGGGTTAGCTAGGCTTGAATGGCAGCTCTGAGAGCGCAATAGAGAGGGGGGGCGTGGTTTGGACTAGCTCCTGCAGCTAACATAACAGGCCCACATCCTCATTCACAGCTCTGAGCTGAGAGGAAGCACAGCACTGGAAAAACATTTGACAAGGTTAGCAGCTGTTTATTTATTTTTACCTCTTTAATCTCTTTAATATTCAGAGGTTGCACTAAATATCTTCCAGAAATTTTGTAAAAGTATTCCTCCCAAAATCTTCAGGAGTAGTCGAAGCCAAGGAGAAGTACATAATCTGCAGTAATTCAAATTAAAGTGGATCAAAACCCATTTTTGGCCATACCCACCTACCCTCCTTGGCCGAGTACATTGGGCAGTGCTGCTGATTCGGCAGTGGTCTGGTTTTCAAATAAAAATGTTTTTTCCACTGCCGAAGCCACGGCCAGCAGCAGTTTTGAGATCCCTGCCTTCCTATTCGGGTGCACCCGCTCCAGCATCTAGTCATCTAGATAGACTGACTGCAGCTACAGGGATGTGGTGGCCAGTGATCACAGCTTCATGGAATGTGGTAGAGGGTTATCGCTGTTAGGTGATATGCAGTGTTAGGTTTGGATAGTTGGGGTGTGTGGTTCTGTGCCTCTGTTGGTCAGGGGATATGCAGTGCCGGGCGGGTTAGTCAATGTGCGCAGTTCTAGGCTGGTCAGGGCCAGGTGGGTTAATCGGGGTATGTGGTTATGTGGTGGTCAGGGGAAGTGCTGTGCCTGGAGCCAGGGCCACCCTGGGGTGCGAGAGACACAGATCTGTCTATGTGGCCCGGTGCAGCAGCTCCAGGCAACACTGTGCAATACTTGGCCCCTCCCCCTCACAGCCTATGGGAGGGGGTCACCCCAAGAGATTTATCTAGCTCAGCGGTTCTCAACCTGTGGGTCGGGACCCCGGTGGGGGTCGAACGACCAAAACACAGGGGTCGCCTAAAGCCATCGGAAAATACATATTTCCTATGGCTTTAGCTGCTGAGAAGTCGGGCTACCGTCTGCAGCAGCGCTATTCAGCTGGAACGCGCGTCGTTATGGATGCACGTTCCAAACTGAATGCATGTGCGCATGCGCAGACGTGATTGCATCATCTGTCCGGGGCCTAAGGGACGGGGGAAGCAGGGGAAACGCTCCACAGTCCATAGCAGCGCATTACGTGTGTCCGGCGCTTGCTGACATCATCAGTGGGCGGACGCAGCAAGCAACACACACACCATACACACATAATCATTACACAGTACACAAAGCAGCTTACACTTACACAAAGCACCAGACATTTACACAGTGTGAACTACATCGGTCTTATACAATAAGAGACCACTATATGATGTAGTTCACACTGTTCCCCAATGTATAATTATCTCCCATATCTCCCACTATTTTCCCATATTCTGAATGAGGAAACTGCTGAAATCAGCGGTTTCCGGCATTGAATCCGCCTCCTATTGATTTCATTGTGAGTGCGGCGGATTTTGTTGAAGAGAGCTCCCGAGAATCTCGTGTTACCACACAATCCGCCGCAGCTTCCTATTAATTTCAATAAGAGGCGGAGAAATGACAGTTTCCAACACATGCTATGCCATGGTGAAATGTTATTTATTGGAATTATTAATAAATATTTCTCAACATATAATTAAATATTGTTTTTGCGATTAATCACTATGTTTAAATTATGTTTGATTTGTAGCAATGAGAATACATAATGCATATCAGGTATTTACATATTTAAGTAGCCACCAAAATTATTTTTTGGTTTGGGGTCACCGCAGCGTGAGGAACTGTATTGCGGGGTCACGGCATTAGAAAGGTTGAGAACCACTGATCTAGCTAGTAACTGGACAGGCGAAATCACAACCTCTACTGATAATTAACCCATGTGCAGCCGTTACATTATATACTAATGACACCATACAGTAGCCTCATCAGTTGCTAGTTCCAGCCATGATCCTCAGTTTACGCGGACCCGCATTTTAGTAGAACTGAGATTCTTTCTTTCCCCATAGATCTGAGTTCAAATCAGGGTGAAGTCAATCCAAGCAAGTCTTTAAGCCGTCTGTTCATCCGTAAATCTACCAGACTGCGGCCAGTGCTGGGGAACAGGATCACATTCTGACATTTATTTTACTTTGTTTCATATTAATTTTATTGTTTAGTTTATTTTTTCCCAGTATATTCCTTAGCGCAGGGGTTTGCGACAGGTGGTACTAGTACCACTGGGGGTACTCAAGGTCCTATCAGGTGTTACTAGACAAGGCTACAGACTGACCCCCAACCTGATATGTTGCCATCTATACCTTAAACCGGACCTTCAGCATCATTTAATGATAAGCCCGAACTGGGCTGCAACTCAGGAAGCATCACATACTGAGGAGAGGGGGCAAAAGTGCAGGGGGCGGGGTTATAGCTGAGCAGTGCTGGGGTCAGGAAAAGGACAGCACTCCCAGAATGCAGAGCAGAGGCACAGTCAGAAGACACTTCCTGTTTGCAGGCAGCCTGAGGCTCTATGTTCTGCCATCAAAAAATGCAATAGGTACAGGTAGAATGATTTTTTTTTATACATTTTTATTTATGAATTTCAAATTACAACCTTTTCCCCCCAGAAAAAGGAATCCCAAAACAGGTAAAAAAAAACATACACACATATAAAGACACATACAGTCACTCATACTCGCCCGTTATTGGCCTTGTTTATCTGTTTAGGAAGTATTATGAGGCCCAAGGGAAATGGTTGTTTCTAATCATTAGTGGAGTTGGAAGCGTTAAGCCACGTCTCCTACATACATTGGAATTTGTTTGGGCATCCCCTGGCCAGGTAGGTCATCTTATATAAAACGGATTTCCCGTTTACCAGGCTTTTCCAGCTTGAAAGAATTAGAGTATTTGGATGTTTCCAATTTAGTAGCATACGTTTCCTTTCATAGAACATGAATAATCGTGAAAGGGCTTTCTGCGGGCCATCGTCCACCATGGGCTCAGCTACAGACAGCAGGACCGGCTCCAGGTTTATGTGGGCCCTTGGGCGGCATGACTTCAGTGGGCCCCTTTGTGGTGGAATTTATAGACCCGGTCAGGGGTCTATAAATTCCATGGCCAAAACTAAGAAGAGCTGCTTGACCTCCATTCCTCTATTGATGCTGTTATTTGGTTTGGCCCAAAATGAATGGGCAGAGTATTGAGGAAGAGGGATGGACAAAACAGGAAGGGCAGGGATGGATGGATGGAGAGATATCTGAGAGGAAGAGGGATGGATGGGCAAAATAAAAAGAACAGGGATGGCTGGGTAGAGCTGGTGTGTGGGGGGGTAGATGGGGAGAGCTGGAAGAAAGATGGATAGACTGGCAGAGCTGGAAGGAAAAGGGGTAGATGGGCAAAGCTGGGAGGACAGGGATGGAGAGGCGTAGAGCTGAGGGAATGGGGCAGAGCTGAGGGTAGAGGTGTGGATGGGACAGAACTGAGGGGACAGGGCTGTGGGGCAGAGCAGAGGAGACAGGGAAGGATGGGGCAGAGCTGAGGGGAAATGGATGGATGGGGCTGAGCTGAGGGGAAATGGATGGATGGAGCAGAGCTGGGGGGACATGGATGGATGGGGCTGAGCTGGGGGGACAGGGATGGATGGGGCTGAGCTGGGGGGACAGGGATGGATGAAGCAGAGATGGGGGACAGGAATGGATGGGGCTGAGCTGCGGGGACATGAATGGATGGGGCTGAGCAGGGGGGCTGGGATGGATGGGGCAGAGATGGGGGACAGGGAAGGATGGGGCAGAGCTGAGGGGACATGGATGGATGGGGCTGAGCTGGGGAGACATGGATGGATGGGGCAGAACTGGGGGGGCATGGATGGATGGGGCAGAACTGGGGAGACATGGATAGATGGGCCATTTCAGCAGACATCGTCCTTATTGGCAGTGTTATGGTAGATATGCGTTGTCCACATCAGCTCCTCGTTGTCCCATCTATGGAAACCCATTAAAATTCATGTTGGAATAAGACAAGGGCCTTGGGGAGACCTGAAATGAGGCTTGGAAATTTCTTATGGCAGCCTTTATACTTATACACATCCGTTTGTTACTGGCCGGGTATAGTTC
Source organism: Gastrophryne carolinensis (assembly GCA_027917425.1). Classification (NCBI taxonomy): domain Eukaryota; kingdom Metazoa; phylum Chordata; class Amphibia; order Anura; family Microhylidae; genus Gastrophryne; species Gastrophryne carolinensis. The sequence goes on from CM051240.1 coordinate 35,419,130, forward strand.
CCTTAGCTGAGTCTGCAGTCAGCTGAGCCTGACCCAACTGTGCCAAAGAATGAAAACATTCTGCGAGCCATATTAGAAGATGTGGAGGCATAAAAGCCGTCACATGCTTCCACATCGTGGCTGAGCACATATTGGGATTTTGCCGTTGCAGTCTTTCTGGCTAGAGAGCAGCTGCGTCCCATTTTTCATGCTAAGCTTGAGACGTCTGCTTCGCTTTCCACCCAGTGACCTCTGGGAAAAGCCTCTGTGCGCCATTTGGCCAGACTCCATGCTGATGTATGAAGTATGAGATCTGGAATACTGAGACAACAAAGAGTTACAGCAGAGCTCATGCTGCAGTGGTCTAGTAGCTTTTTATTCAGCAACGCACTGTTGGTCATATACAGATAAGTAGAAAATACCAGGAGGATGGGGTAAAGGTATAAGGTTTCTCTGAAGGCTTCCTCTGCTTCCTGCACCATATGTTGGGGTCTTGCTGGTGCCAAAGGATTCCTTCAGTAAGTGGCAGCTCAGTGACTGAGGGGGAATGCTGGAGAATCATATCAGCTGAGCACTGGAGCAGTGCACAAGGTCCAACCATGTTGTTTCCTGACAGCACTTTTGGGACCTTGTGCCAAACACCTTGTGCCAGGACCTTGTGCCAAACAAAGCCCATCCAGGGGTTTCCCAAGTTCAGGAGCCCACTGAGCAGAGAAGTAGCGAGGCTTTCTAGCACCCGGGGCAAAGATTCGAAATTGTGCCCCCCACCTGTTCTCCGGCCCTCCGTTGGTGCCCCCCCCTGACCTGCTGCACCCAGGGCATGTGCCCACCCTGCTCCCCCCTAGCTACGTCCCTGCCACCGAGGGACTCATCTGTTCAGTCCCAAAGCCCTGGCCTGGTTTAGATATACTGAGAGGCTTGTCTCAGGCCAGGGCTTTAGGGATCCTGACTCTAGGGCCATCATTAGAATGTGTTGGACCCCATTCAACCTTAATATCAGGTCCTCTTTTTATTCCAACATGGATTGCTATAGATGTGAAGTAAGGGGCTTCTGCAGGCATGAGCGGCCTTTGGGGTGTGCGGTGGCATAGGGCGCCATCCCTACCTCTATGTAAGGGGCGCCAGTGGAACACAGGCCTTCCATTCAAACATACCCCCATCTTTTGCCTCTCTTTTCAGCTTCTTCAAATCATCCTCCTTTTTTTTACCCTTCCTCCATCCAGCAGCGGGACCCTGGGGCAAATATTAAATGGGGCCCTTTCAAGGTAAACAGATTAAACTTTGGCCCTTATTTAACAAGGGATAGCGACAGGTAGCGACTGGTGAGCGGCCGGTAATGACGGGCCCCGCCACGAGAACGCCGCCTCCCCACCACAATCACACATTTATCAAGCCGATCCTGTTTAGCGACTGAGATAGCGCCATATAGCGACTCATTCATCATTATTCCAGCCTCAGCCCACAGCGCCAGCGTCTGACCTTGAACAGCGACAGGTATGACCTCTCGCTACCTGGCGCTCTCCAATGCATTTCAATGGAACAATCTTTAAATATTCATAATGAATTGTTATTAATGTTTTTTTTTTTTTTTTTTTTTTTTTAATGTGAAAAATTCTGTGACCACTTCTGCCATTTTAGATGGTAAAAAAAAAAAAACAGAATAGATATTACAGGTCTGATATTAATGTATTCATATTACAAAATTATTTAAAAAACTTGTTTTTTTTTGGTTTCCAAAAATATGGTGGTTTGGGGGTTAAAAAACTACTTTTAACCCATCGCCGCCAGCGCTCTGGGGTTTAAACATGCATTTCACAGTGCGAGAATTTTTTGAGCGTGATTTGTTAATGAATATGGTGGGAGCCGGTCGCTAGGGCCAGTCGCTATCATGCGCTCCCATACAGCGCGGAACCTGTCAAATAGCGACTCCTCACCCAATATTCAACATTACGGCAAACCGACTGAGTCGCTGTCAACAACCGAACAACGGCCAAGCACAGCGACTACTAGCGGGCGCTCTGAAAATGCCGCTACAGTCGCTCAACTGTCGCTACCTGCCGCTATTAATGAATCGGCCTCTTTGTTTCTGCCTTTTAACTTAATTGTATGCAGCTAAAGATTGAAACATCAGAAATAAATGCTGCTTCCTTTCTCTGAATGATGCCAAGTGAGCACAAAAATGATAAATAAGGTGGAGGAGCAACAATGATGGGGCCCCCTGACCCCCTGACCTTCTGGGCCCCGGTGCGGACGCACCCCCTTGAATTACGCCCCTGCCTCCATCTCTCTTTTCTAGTTTCTTTCTTTCTTTTTTTCATTTTCTTTATCTCTTTCTCTTTTTTTCTTCCATCTCTCGCTCTCATTCTTACGCTTTCTTCATCTTTCTTTTTCTTTCATTGTCTCTCTTTTTAAGACACTCTATCCTTTCTTCCTTCTTTTTTTCGCTGTCTTTCTTTTTTGTTTTTGGTCTTTCTTTTTCTGCAATTCTATTCAACACTCTTGCTTTCTTTTTTCTCTTTCTTTCTCTCTCTCTCTCTCATTTTTCTTTCTTTCTGTAGCTCTCTCTTTGCCGCGTTTCCTCTGCACTTGCTCTCCATTTTGTATGTGTGTCTCTAGGGGCACCATCCTGGAATCTTTTACATGCCTATTTGTGGTTCATGCATTGGTTTGAGATCCAGCTTCTGGTCTGTGATTCATATTGTATTTGTGTTTCAATTCTTTATCCTCCAGTCTGTTGATTACGCACATGGAGCATGATCCTGATCTACGCGCCTCGTCTGTACCTGCTCCAGTTCCACACTCTTGATCCCTGTTGTGGCTCTGGACCAAGATCCCTGTCAATATTCATGGTCTGGCTTCCTGGTTTTTGCCCTGCTGCAAGACCTAATGTTCTATTCTTTTTGGGGGTTCCTGACCTGCTCTGAGGCCTGAGAGCATTGTCTTGCTCTACAGACCCTGATTTATGTTCTGTTCTCAGCTTTTTTTTGTGTCATTTCCTTAGGCCTTGTTTCTAGTCCTTATCTGTTTCTGTTGTGAGATCTTGTTTTTGGTCTGGTTGTCTATGGCCTGTTTTCAGAACCAATTTCTGGTCTGTGATTCATATTGTGTTCCTGTTTCAATGCTCCAGCCTCCCTCACCTTGTTTTGTGCATACTGTAGTAGTCTATGGCCCTTATTTATGAAGGAATAGCGTCAGGTAGCGACTGGTGAGCGGCCGGTAATGACGGGCCCCGCCACGAGAACGCCGGCTCCCCACCACAATCACACATTTATCAAGCCAATCCTGCTTAGCGACTGAGATAGCGCCATATAGCGACTCATTCATCATTATTCCAGCCTCAGCCCACAGCGCCAGCGTCCGACCTTGAACAGCGACAGGTATGACCTCTCGCTACCTGGCGCTCTCCAATGCATTTCAATGGAACAATCTTTAAATATTCATAATTGTTATTAACTTTTTTTTTTTTTTTTTTTTTAAATGTGAAAAATTCTGTGACCACTTCTGCCATTTAAAAAAAAATTTTAAGTAAAAAAAAAATGTACAGAATTGATACATTGATATTAATGTATTCATATTACTAAATTATTTAAAAAACTTGTTTTTTTTGGTTTCCAAAAATATGGTTGTTTGGGGGTTAAAAAACTACTTTTAACCCATCGCCGCCAGCGCTCTGGGGTTTAAACATGCATTTCACAGCGCGATAATTTTTTGAGCGTGATTTGTTAATGAATATGGTGGGAGCCGGTCGCTATGGCCAGTCGCTATCATGCGCTCCCATACAGCGCGGAACCTGTCAAATAGCGACTCCTCACCCAATATTCAACATTACGGCAAACCGACTGAGTTGCTATCAACAACCGAACAACGGCCAAGCACAGCGACTACTAGCGGGCGCTCTGAAAATGCTGCTACAGTCGCTCAACTGTCGCTACCTGCCGCTATTAATGAATCGGCCTCTGTGACTTGCTTTATCAGCAGACCACATAAACCCATAGGCCACAACCTGGGGGCAGCTCACAGCTAAGCCCAAATTCCTGTATGTGTTGGAGGACCAGCTACCCTTTGAACTCTGCACTTCGGGAGATCAATGCCAAATGTCTGTGTCCTGCAGCTTTACTCCACAGATCATGACAATATGATCTCCATTGAGTAAGGTTATTGAAAGAGGAGCCTCAAGGCTTGATGCTGCCTAGGGCCTTGATGTTTTATGATCACAATCATGATACAGCCATGCATATATTTTTGAAGCGTCCGGCTTTGTGTAGATGCCTTTTGTGTGTTAGCCCGCATGACTTCCCGCGTAATATGTCTATTGTTGTACCCTGAGCAGGTGGCATTTTAATATGCGGCGTCCTCTAAATGTCATGCCACCGTCAGACTCCAGTGGCCGCTTGTCAAAATGTCCATCCGCAGACTTGCAATTATCTGCCGAGGTCTCCTGCGCACGCATTCATTTTTCAGGCCCAAGCTCCAAGACGAGATCAAGCTGAATTCCCCAATTATCTGTAGGGCTGGCGCTCTTCTTATGATCTTGGTTCCAGGAGTTAGTGTAAAGAACAGTTTCTGATCGTTATGGATGGTGTATTTCTTGTTTAATAAATGTTAATTAACAACCTATTAGGGAGAATTGGCCTGCACGTTTCCCTGGTTTATACCCATGGAAAGCTGTGGTGTCGCAGAGTAGCCCTAAAAACAGCTAAACAGGCCCCCAAACTGGCCAAAACTGTTTTCAATTTTTCATGACTAAACTTTGAGCTGTATCCCAATTGGCACAGAGGGGTTTTGCCCAGGGCAGCAAAGTTGTATTAACGAATTCTTTCATTTTAAAATCCTCCACAACTTACCTTACCGAATCTTTTCATTTTTAATCAACAACAGGGCATGTAGGGACCAGAGAGGCACGTCAAAGGGCAATCGCACAGAAGTGTGAAGTTACGGAGCTGGCAACTATATCCCCCTCCAGCCTAAAGTTTGAAGATTACTTTGGAATATAATTAACAGAAAATAATCTTCCTTTATAATAGGTTTCTTGTGGCTTGCAGGCCCACTTGACATTCTGCCTAAAGGGATTAGTTGGGACTTGAATGACAATTGCGGGGTCTCTGGAATTAGGGAACGTGGCTGAGGCAGGGTATAAGGTACCCCAGTGTGCCCCTTCTGAGCTGACTGGCAGTGGGTACAGTGGGTGCTGCCTTTGAGGAGTGTCCCTGGAGGTGCCAGGACTCGTGGCAGGGATGTTTACAAGGGCTGTCTATCTGCTGGCGCTTTTTTCATTAAACCTGATTTTATCTCGCTCTGCTCATCCCAGCCAGAACCTAAAGTGACCTGATCTGTCACCAGGCTTGGAATTTCAGACCCCAAGGGTAGCAGCTAACTATGGGGGTTATTCATGAAGGGATAGCGCCATGTAGGGCCTCGTAGCAGCAGGCAGCGTCTGTACGCAAAACCACATTTATGAAAGTGAATCTGGCGAGCGACTCTAACAGCGCCATGTAGCGTCACATGTATTATTACAGGCGGCTCAGCGTATAGCACCAGAGCTCTAGCTTCCAGAGCGCCTTTTACCTTTCGCTCACTGTCGCTCTCCCACACATTTCAATGGCAGTTCATTTGCTTGTGTTAAAGTGGAACAACACCCTCCCATGATCGACCCGGGAATCTATAAGATTTCCGGACCGATCAGACCCCTGACTGTGGGGCACCCCGATTGGGGGTGCCCCGCTGTGTGAAACCCCCCAGAAACCCCTAAATCCCTACCTTATCCTCGATCCAGCGGCGCCCGCCGCCGCCTCCCTTGCGTCCCTCTAGCAGGGTGCGCACCCGCACCGGCCGTTTGTGAATGGCCGTCACGGGCGCGCGCCCTGTAAGAGTGACACGTGGGAGGCGGCGGCGGGCACGCTCTCTTGTCCCTCAATGCCTCCCGCTCGTCCGTCGGCGGGGATTGGCAGCGGCGGTCACGTGGGAGCAAGGAGAGGTGAGTTTTTCAGGGTTTCTGGGGGGTTTCACAGTGCCCCGCCGAAGTGGACCAAAACCCAGGATAGTCAAAATCCTGGGTGTTGGTCCACTTTAACAGCGTGTTTGACATTTTTATTGTTTTTGCTCCAATCATTGTGTGACGTCTCCTGGCTGCAAACTAACATTTTTAGAAACTTTTTGGACTTTTTATATTTTTATGCAGAATTGTCATTACAGGTCTGGCACTAAAGTGTTAATGTCATAGTGTTATAACAATGTCATTCCATGTGATTTCGCTTTGTTACTGGTGGATATGTGTTCTAAAACAGACTTTAATCACACAGCGTCTGGCGCTCTAAGCTACAGTGCCCAGCTTTAGATCGCCGACGCTGTGTGTGTCCGTTTGTGATAAATATGGTGTGGAGCGCCAATAGCCGGATGCACTGAGTTGGCGCTACCTTTTACTCCCTGCAGCGCTGTACTGGTGTTAGAGCACCCAACATACATCACATTCATCAATACGGGCCAGGTTACTAGAGCGACTGAGACGCTATGTTACAGCGCCCGATACCCGCTTACAGCATCTACTAGCGGCCGCTCTAAGCGCCGCTATACAGACGCTCATCTGCCGATACCTGGCGTTCGTAACGAATCAGCCTCCACGTGTTTTAGCTCCTCTTAAGCCAGTAGTCCTCAAACTTCCTCCTCACGGGCCGAGACAGGTCAGGTTTTGCAGCTCTCCACGCTACTCCACAGGTGAATTAACTGGTGCTTAGACAGAGCTATAGCCCTAATTATTACATCTGTGCATCAGCATAGAGAGCTGCAAAACCTGGCCTGTCTCAGCCCTTGAGGAGGAAGTTTGAGGACTACTGTCTTAAAGTGGGCCAACACCCAGGGGTGATCGGCCCGGGAATCTATAACCCCCCCAAACACCCCGAAAAACCTTACCTCTCCAGACGCTGCTTCCGCCGCCGCCGCCTCACTCGCGCTCCTCCAGACGTGCGCACGCCCGCGCCGGCCATTCAGAGACGGCCGGCGCGGGCGTGCGCACGTCTGGAGGAGCACGTCAAGAGTGACGCGCGGGAGGTGGCGGCGGGCGCGATCCCTTGTCCGCCGACGGACGTCACTTGTCCGTCGGCGGGCATTGGACAGCGCAGTCACGTGGGATCGTGGAGAGGTGACCAATACCCAGGATAGTCAAAATCCTGGGTGTTGGTCCACTTTAAGCAGAGCCTGTCTTCGTCATCCATTCACCATTTCACTGTGAGAGAGGTAGAACACATTTAGCAGCTGTGTGCCTGGCCCTTTTATGTTCATTAGCACTCAAAACCCCTTCAACTTCAGACATAGGCCCGATCCTCCCCCTTTACTCTCGTCTCCGTATTAGATCAGGTCAAGTTCTCTTTCCTCTGATAGTTGAGGTTCTCCTGCTCTATTCCTGGACATTTCCTCCCTGTCTCTCCATTGAAAGGTGGTGATAAATGACAGGCATCAGCTTTCTGGGCTGTGGAGATCTGGGGTGCCTTTAAACAAACATATCTAGGAAGCCCAGATAACTCACCAGGTCCACAAGGCCATGCGGCTTTTGGTAACGTGACTGTTGGGGGCCGATGGGGTTTGCCGGGTATGCATACACAGCCCTTGCCAGCTGGCCCAGCAAACATGGCACTTACCTTGGGTATGCCCAGAGTAGCACCAGCCCAGCTCCTTCCTATACTTATTAGAAGGCTTCTTTTAGCTCAGCATGATTGTGCTAGCGTTCCATACGCCTTCAGCTGTCACCAACCCACCCACACTCCCAAATAATGGAGCCAACAACCATTTCTTCGGAATTGATGGAATTTTAATCGGCCACAGCCTCAACATAAAAAACAGTAACAAATAACAACTGCACTCTCGTTCTCCCCGATCCATGTCTGAGATTCCACCATCCTAACTACCAACAGGAGGGGAGGGGAGGCGGCCCGAAGGCTCAACTACCTCCCGAATCTGAAAACAGAAGCCGATTCGTGAGCCCGACCGCCCGAGGCCTGGTAGCTCAACGGGGCTAACTGCCAAGATCCACCTTACCCCCTCACATTTGTCCCTCCCCTCCCCTTAAAACCAGTCACCTATCCTCCTGGCCCGTTTCAGCCGAAACAGCCGCTTCCTTGTAACCCACCCCCACTTTCCGTGCCATCTCAGACCCGAACCGAGCAGAGGAGACCGCCAAAGCTGTGACAAGTAAAATAATACAGTAAACAATGTATGTACAACAATCCCCCGATACATACGCATTGACACATATACCCAATAAATAACCCCACAAATTATACATAACCAAAACCAAATTTAAGTACCCTGTTAACTTAAACAAATATCAATAAATATATATTAATCTTCTTTCTCTATTTCTTATCGTTTATTTATGTATTTATTTATTTTTATTTATTTTTTTATTATTATTTTTTTTATATATATATATAACATAATACAACACCTATCCCAAACAAAACTGCCCCGAAACACCAACCAGCCTTCCGCTGCGACCAATCGACCATTCCATCACCCCCAAAAAAGGGCGGGCGGGAAAGCACGTTCCGGCGAAGAGATCGGGGGCCAAAGAGGAAGAGGAGGGGGCAACCAGCCCCTTAATACTCCCCCCTCCCCCTCCCCTGAGGTCACTTCCCCCGATCTCTTCCCCCAATCCCATAGGCTGGTCAGCTTCCAGCAGGAAGCGCAGGCCAGTCATGGGGCTTCCGACCTTAAAAGGCCGGCGCCCTTCTTTACTGGTCTGAAGGAGAAAGTGGCCTTGGGGGAATGCTTGCTGCAGGAGATTGAAGATGAGTAGACACTGCAGTGCTGGATCAGATGTCGCGGTGGGGGTTAAGGGGAGTACTGTATAAATCTTTTTTTTTTTTTTTTCACATCTATAGCTAAACCTGAATCCTCATCCACTAACCTGAATCCTAAACCTAATTGTAGTTAACTTGAACTTTTGTTCTTGCTGCCACGTCAGATTAAATTAGCTTTGCCTGACACGATGGCCAGCACTAGCCACAGCTCAGCATCCCATAGGTTACAATGTGTGAAGCTTTTGGGGATTTCACTTTGGAGCCCTGAATGTTGCACAGAGCTGCATTTTAACCCCTCGGCTGCCAGTAGAATCGGCTGGTAACCAGTTTATGCTGCAAACAATAGCTAATCTGTGGCTCCATTCTGTCGGCGTAATCTCATACAGTGATTGTAAAAGAGAGCGCTGCCTGCTTCTCACTGCCGAGAGGTTCTCAGATTTAGTATTTTTTTCTCTTCCTGTAGCTAGATGGATTTTTATGGCTCTCTGGTATTAATTGATTGCTTGTTATTTTCGTTCCCACCCCCTCCTCCGCTCGCTGAAAAAAAAAAAGGAAAAAGATCAAGGCTCTGCAGACCTGCGGCTAGGCTGGACGGACGTCACGGGTGTGCCCGCGGGGCAATTCTGCGGTGCCACGAGGAAGATCATTAATGTCCTGTGCTCGGGCATAGCCGGCCTTTGGGGTGTGCAATGGCCCCCAGCATCATCCCCTCCTCTTTATGAGGGGACGTCAGTTCAGCAACCTTTTTAGAGATAGAGCTCTCTGCTGGCGCAGCAGGTCTTTCTGTTTTGCACACTGCCTCATTTTCATTAATTTTCTTTAATTTTTTATGTCCGTCACTTTCTTTTTTTCTCTTCTTTTAACCTCCTTACAGCCTCTCTGTAGCTCAGTCTTTCCCTTGCATGATCCTCCCATCCTTCGCTTTTTCCTCATCTTTTTTTCACATATCCTCTGTTGTGTTCTCATTTCCACAGTCTTTCCTCCGTCTCTTTTTCATCTCATTTTCACTCCCCTTCATCTCCCCTTTCCCCCCTTCCTCTCTTTTTACTCTCTCTTCCAAATTCCCTCCTTCTCTCTCTTTTTCCCACATGTTCTTGTCTCTTTTCCACCTTACTTAAACCGGACCTTCAGCGTGATTTAATGAAAAGCCCAAACTCTTAAAAAACGGTTCCCCAGCATCTAAAATTAATATATTTTACGTTTTTAGTCACTAACTTATTATTCTTTCCCCCACTGGGCTGCAACTCTGTTCAGGAATTTAGGATACGGGCCCTGCCATCTTGACTCAGAAGCATCACATTTACTCAGGAGAGGAGAGTGGGATAAGGTACAGGGGGCGGGTTTTAGCTGTGCTTTGCTCAGACAGAACAGAGCTGGGGTCAGGTAAAGGACAGCAGTCCCAGAATGCAGAGCAGCACAGTCAGGAGGCACTTCCTGTTTGCAGGCTGCCTGATAAGATGGCCGCCATCTTGGATGTTTAAAGGCTCATAACATGCAGTAGATGCAGGTAGGATGATTTTTAATGTGAGCAATCTGTATGTACAGGGTGTGGGAAACATATAAGATAGACTCTTATTCAGAGTTAAGGTCCGCTTTAAGGATTTTTTTCTGTGTTGTTGTGTTGCTTCCTTTGTTCTCTTCTATTTCTGTGCTCCATTTGCCTATGCTTTTCTTACTCATTTGCATGTCCACAATGTCTTTCTTTTGCCCTTGTTTGTTCCATCTCTTTCTCTCCTTTCCCCCGGTTTCTTCCGTATCTCTCCCATCCATCTCTCACGCTTTTGCTTTGTTCTCTCCCTTTCTCTCTCCTTTTCACTAGTTCCCTCCATCTCTCTCTGTCCTTCTAACACGCTCTCTATATCCCCTTCTTCCTTGTCTATTTTATCTCTTTTTCTCTTGTTCCCTCCATCTCTTTCTCTCGGTTTCCTCCATCTCTATCCCATGGCCTGTCCATCTCACACTTTCTCTTTTGCCTTGTTTCCTCCCTTTCTCTCTTTCCCTGGTTCCCTCCCTCCATCTCTCTGTGTCCCTTTCTCACACTCTTTTTCGCTCTTTCTTCCTTGTCTATTCCAGCTCTCTTTTTCTCTTGTTCCCGTCATCTCTTTCTCTCATTTTCTGTTAGTTTCTTTTGTCTCCCATGACCCGTCCTTATCTCACTCCCTCTTTCACCTTGCTTCCTCCCTTCCTCTCTCTTTTTCTCTTGTTCCCTCCATGTTCATTTGCACTCCAAACCCCTTCAACTTCAGGCATAGGCCCGATCCTCCTTATACTTTCTTCTCTGTATTAGATAAGGTCAAGTTCTCTCTCCTCTGATAGTTGAGGTTCTCCTGCTCTATCCCTGGACATTTCCTCCCTGTCTCTCCATTGAAAGGGTGTGATAACTGGGTGGGCAGCACTCCCCGACCATAGCGCCCTGTGCGATGGCACACCTCGTACACCCCAAAGGCCCGGCCTTGCTATGGAGTGATAAAATAATTCTTATTGCTGACCACATTACTAGCCTTAGCGATTTATTGAACATAGAAACATAGAAGGTTGACGGCAGAAGGAGAGCATACGCTCCATCTAGTCTGCCCTTATGTGTATACTGTATGTTCTCTATATCTTATGTGTATACTGTATGTTCTCTATATCTTATGTGTATACTGTATGTACTCTTTATCTTATGTGTATACTGTATGTTCTCTATATCTTATGTGTATACTGTATGTACTCTTTATCTTATGTGTATACTGTATGTGCTCTTTATCTTATGTGTATACTGTTTGTGCTCTTTATCTTATGTGTATACTGTATGTTCTCTTTATCTTATGTGTATACTGTATGTGCTCTTTATCTTATGTGTATACTGTATGTTCTCTGTATCTTATGTGTATACTGTATGTTCTCTGTATCTTATGTATATACTGTATGTTCTCTGTATCTTATGTGTATACTGTATGTTCTCTGTATCTTATGTGTATACTGTATGTTCTCTGTATCTTATGTGTATACTGTATGTACTCTTTATCTTATGTGTATACTGTATGTTCTCTATATCTTATGTGTATACTGTATGTTCTCTGTATCTTATGTGTATACTGTATGTTCTCTATATCTTATGTGTATACTGTATGTTCTCTATATCTTATGTGTATACTGTATGTACTCTTTATCTTATGTGTATACTGTATGTTCTCTTTATCTTATGTGTATACTGTATGTTCTCTGTATCTTATGTGTATACTGTATGTTCTCTGTATCTTATGTGTATACTGTATGTGCTCTTTATCTTATGTGTATACTGTATGTTCTCTGTATCTTATGTGTATACTGTATGTTCTCTGTATCTTATGTGTATACTGTATGTTCTCTTTATCTTAGGATAGATGTGTGCTTATCCCAGGCATGTTTAAATTCAGTGACTGTTGATTTTTCAACTGCCTCTGCTGGAAGTTTGTTCCAAGCATCTACTACTCTATCTGTAAAATAATATTTTCTAACCTTGCTCCTGATCTTCCCCCCGACTAGCTTCAGGTTGGGCCCCTTGTTCTATCATTACATTTCTTCTTAAAAACACTTCCCTCCTGAACCTTATTCAATCCTTTCACATATATAAAGGTCTCCATCATGTCCCCCCTCTCCCTTCTTTCCTCCAAACTGTACAAATTAAGTCCTAAAGTTCTCTGCAGCCTTCAATCAAGGTTGACAACTGGTCCAACTTGTCATACAGATGCAGCAATCGTTAACCATCACATCCCAGCTCATCCCATTGTGATATATCACAAAGACGCCATTGAAAAGCATTTAAGATTTCAAGACAGCACAATGTACCAGTGCAATAAATGGACGGTTAAAGAAAACTGCGTCTGTACGTTAATTGAAACAATAGAGGCTTTGTGGCTAATTCAATCCAGTCCTACGTGTCTTTAAACCAGCCACAGAATCTGTAATTAGCATATATCAATAATAATATAATTTGCATATCTGTCTCTAATAGAATTTAAAATGAATTCAAGCAGCATTTCTGCCTATTTCATGTACAGAAAAGCACACTGGATCTAGGAACCTGGCAATAAAACATGGAGAAGAAGGGGTTAAGCTCTAATTAAGTTCCCGCCGGCTAGATTTCCCCCTCCCAGGTGGTGATATAGGAAATTTTGCAGGAAGAATGGTTCCGAGACTTGCCTACGACTCATTTGTATGCAGCGTCTGGCTCCACCGAAGCACCTTCTGTGCAGCTTCAGTCATAGATCATGTAATGATGCTGCTGATCTTCCCCCTGCTCAAATCACTGGGAGGGAGCCAGCTGCGTAAGTACCGGAGGAGCGGGAGGGGGAGACGGGCCCTTCCTGGCAGGCGAGGCTCCAATGGAGTGCCGGGTAACCTCGGCTAATGAGGGGCACAGGTGCCCGATGTGACAAGCCCATCAGAAGCCACACGGGGGAACCTGGGACGCCATGATGAGTGAATGTGTTTCCGGAATTGTTGGCTTGTTAAAACCTTGGCTTGTCCTTCCAGATCATTATGAGACTTGTAGTTCTCTTCCGTGCCAGCCTTACTCTAAATGTCATTTTGTGCGTGATTTCTCAATTCCGTTTATGGGGTTATTGAAGCCCCAACCTAAGCTTGTCTTTCAGGATTATTCTGAGACTTGGGCCTCGATTCAATAAAGGTAGAAAAACATAGAGGCCGATTCATTAATAGCGGCAGGTAGCGACAGTTGAGCGACTGTAGCGGCATTTTCAGAGCGCCCGCTAGTACTCGCTGTGCTTGGCCGTTGTTCGGTAGTTGATAGCGACTCAGTCGGTGTGCCGTAATGTTGAATATTGGGTGAGGAGTCGCTATTTGACAGGTTCCGCGCTGTATGGGAGCGCATGATAGCGACTGGCCCTAGCGACCGGCTCCCACCATATTCATTAAAAAATCACGCTCAAAAAATTCTCGCGCTGTAAAATGCATGTTTAAACCCCAGAGCGCTGGCGGCGATGGGTTAAAAGTAGTTTTTTAACCCCCAAACAACCATATTTTTGGAAACCAAAAAAAACAAGTTTTTTAAATAATTTTGTAATATGAATACAATAATATCAGACCTGTAATATCAATTCTGTACAATATTTTTTCTCTATATCTAAAATGGCAGAAGTGGTCACAGAATTTTTCACATTTAAAAAAAAAAAAAAATTCATAACAATTAATTATGAATATTTAAAGATTGTTCCATTGAAATGCATTGGAGAGCGCCAGGTAGCGAGAGGTCATACCTGTCACTGTTCAAGGTCGGACGCTGGCGCTGTGGGCTGAGGCTGGAATAATGATGAATGAGTCGCTATATGGCGCTATCTCAGTCGCTAAGCAGGATTGGCTTGATAAATGTGTGATTGTGGTGGGGAGCCGGCGTTCTTGTGGCGGGGCCCGTCATTACCGGTCGCTCACCAGTCGCTACCTGTCGCTATTCCTTCATAAATAATGGCCTAAATGTCCTCAGAGGGCCCGGAATTACCACCTGATGTCAGTGGGCGTGCCCCACGTGAATCAGAGCAACACCAGCCAAACGAATGCATTTACAAACCATATACATAATACAATCATGTGAAACAAATAAAATAAGTAAATATAGCGCGGCAGAGACATGATGCGGTCGTTAGACAGGGGCTAAGGAGGGTAGGTCGTACCCCGCAGCACCACGTGCCAGCAGAGCAGCAGGCCGCCGTGATTGATAGGCGGCGCTGCCAGGGCTGCTCCAAAGGCTGCTCCTAGTAGTCGAAGAGCTGCCAGTCCCACAACAGGTGTATACACACCCACGCCGGTTGCTGTCAGCGCGCCGGCGCATGCGGGAAACAGCGGCAAACCAAGCGCTGCCCGGGGAACCTCTCCACCTCAGGCCTCCCGGCAACCCATGACAATCAGGAGATCAGAGAGGCCCAACAGAGGAATCCCAGCTAAGCACCTTTCTTATATGGTCAGAAAACTTCCTGAACGCAACAACTGCCTGTGCACGAGAAGCAGAAGTGGATTAAAGCAGCAGATGAAGAGATGGAGTCTCTTCACCAACTCCAGACATGGAAGCTTTACTGAGCTGCCACAAGGTAAGAAAGCAATCGGATATATATGTATCTTCAAGAACAAATAGGACTCTAAAGGTAAAGTACGGGTTTAAGGCAAGATTAGTGGCCAAATGATACTCGCAACAGTATGGTGAAGATTATGAGGCTACATTTTCTCCAGTTGCTAAGCAAACCACATTCAGAACTTTAATGGCTGTAGCTGCTGTTCCACAAATGACAGTGAGACATTTTGACATCAAAGCTGCCTTTCTAAATGGCGACATTGAAGAAGGGCTGTACATGATTCAACCTGAAAGTTATATCAAAAAGGGTGAAGAACATCTTGTTTGTAATATGCTAAAATCTCTCTATGGTCTTAAACAAGTTCAATGTGGAAAAATGTAAAGTCACAGGACTGACCTCCACCTCTCTGGAATTGTAACTCACAGCTTGTGAGCCACTGGCTCTTCTTTCACAAAAACTGGCATCCCTTGCTCCTCTCTAACCCCCATAACAATGTACTATAGATGGAAGAAGGTGCAGGGGATGCCGCCAGTTATTGTGAAGGAACAGCAGAACTGTTTGGGCTGCAGATTACACACTGTGACCGGGCCAGGGGAGCAGAGGAATACCGAGAAGACACTGGCTAAGAAAGTATATCATTTCTCTTAATCCAGCTCTTTTTAAACACGTTACCTAACTTAAATGTTGTATTTGTTTCTCTACAGATAGGCTTCCTTCTTGGAATTCAGATTATATGGTTTAGGCTGTATTTCCAAAGACACAAAAAGCTGTTCCAAATGTCTGGGTTGCTGAAGCGTATCAGCACATTCCTGGGGTGGAGGATGGCCCCGCCATGTATGGCTAATGGTCACTGGGTGACGTTCACTAAATAACATCACAAAGTTCACTTAAGGTTTTGGAAATAAAGCCACTCAGACTCGCTCTTGAAACTTAGCTGTTTTCTGAAAATAAGTACTTAAGAGTTTGCAGTATAGGACACTTGAGCCTAAGGAGTTAACACTAAGGAGTGTAGGGAGTAGGTTCTGGTTGTTTGGGTTGTGAGGAGCTTTTGTGTAGCGATGTGGGGTTCGGATGCTGACAGTCTTTAGGACACTGGCAGGGCACACACGTTGCAGGAGACAGCGGAATTCTCGTCAAAATGAACCCCCTGGCCCTGCCACACTCTCCTGCAACAGGAGGGGGGGGGGGGTTACAAAGCGAAAATAACCCTTACCTTGCTTGCGGCCCAGCTCTCTCCCCCGTTTCTGTGCGGCTGCCACATAGAGAGTCACAAGGTGTCATCCCCAGGCCCACACATGCCGTCCATATAAGTGAATAGGCAGCAGTCACATGCACGGGGTCAGGTGATGCAGCTTCGTATCTTTCTGTGCAGTGGCTACACAGAAACGGGAGAGCGGCGCTGAACCGTGAATAGGGTAAGGGTTTTTTTTCCTTTGTAACGCCCCCCTCCTTCCTGCCTTAATTCCAGGAGAGGGTTGCAGGGCAAGGGGGTTGACTTTGAGTGAAACGGTCAGCGCTGGGAGCGAGAGCAAGGAGAAGGCTGAGCGGAAAGGAGAGAGGGCTTAGCTGGGCTTGAATGGCTGGGCTTGAGCTCTGAGAGTGCCAATCAAGCCATCAATGCAGGGAGGGGGTGTGGTCTGGGCTAGCTCGTATCCCTTGTATTGGTGGTCCACATCAGTAGAGAGTGGTGAGGAAAGTCCTGGAAAGGTAAGCTGCTGTTCATTTTTTTAAACTTTAGCATGGACAATTACTTTAAGATGAGCTAATGCTTCTGCTATCTAAGCGTTTAACCCTTTTTTAGAAACTTCTGCCAATTACTATAATTTGGAGTTTCCCTACAGCCTAGATTATCAGACCACTGTAAACATTCCCTCACATGTTCAACCATGAGAGAGGATGTTTGCCAGGATCTGGACCTCTCATTTGTTACATTTCAACCCATGCTCTTCCTCTGAACCTACACTGAACTACAGCAATGACTCAGGTGTATAAATTAACTCCTTCTGCTATACGAGAGCTCTGACCTAGCTAGCTAACTAGATCCCCGATTTTACTGTATAGAAACCTATGTATTTTACTGTTACCTCCCTACGACCCTATCACACAAAGCCCCCCCCCAAAAAAAAAAGCTTTACTTACCTGATCAGGCTCCACTGGCTCCATCAGTCAGAGTCCTGCGGGTTGAATCAGTCTCACACTTGCACTGTCAGCTCTGATCTTGAAAGCTCGCTTAGTGGTAGACAATCAAGTGGTGCATTCCCTCCTGCCAATCAATGAAAGGGCATACTACCTAGCCAGGGGGATGTCCAGCCCACAGGTCTCTAAGGGATCGAGTCTAAGGGTGGTAAGGTAAATACGGTAATGCTTTTGTTTTTTAAAAGGTTTAATAAAACGTTTAAAAAGGATCAAAACCAATGCGACTAAGCCCTGGATTCTAAAAGATTCTCATGCCCCTGGTCTGAACTGAAGCCGCAAAGCCCCAGCCATAAATTACCCCATGCAGAGACTCCATGCTTCCCTTTCATTGGCCGTTGCCACAAGCCAAATACAGAATCAGAACCAGGAGATCCATTTGCATCCACACATGTCCCATCGCCGCAACTAATATAGAACAGGAGATATGGAGATCTCCAGTTCTGATCCAGCCTCCCCATTTTTGAATCCAAAACGTGGCAGCTGCTGGCTAAGTTATTAAACACCAGAACCAGGGCTCAGGACCTTCCCAAAGAAAGTTTTAACCCAAAAAGTCAGTCAGTTTTGTGGCTGTGAGCTAGGGGGCAGGGGAAAGGCCTCCACCTGGGGGGGAGAGACCGCTTCATAGAGACCCGGCATCACTATCTAGGGGTAGGTTATGGTAATGTGCTGGTAAGATAGGGACTTGCAGGTCGACCCAAGTGCCCCTGGAGTGTCCTATGTAATGCATATTTGTATTTGCTTAGTGTGCGCTTATCACATTAATATCTGTAATTTAAATTGAGCTTTCTGTTTGCCACAATTCACGTGGCACTCGGTTAAATTACCCCGCTACTGGGCTGGTTTGAGCACGATATTTCCCATTGATGGTCCGGGATTAGGAAGGCGTATTACGTGATTCAAGAAGCTAGACTTACATGATACGCTGTTCCTCACAGGGGTACAGTTCGGTTGAGATTCAAAAGATCTGCCCTATGCCAACCTGACGATGTTTTAAAAAGGATTCTGGGAATCTTATATTTACCTTTATTTCTCTAGGCAGCTCTAAGAGAGAAAGGTGAACATTGGGTTACAATGGGTAGCACAGCAACTGACTGCCACTGAGCAACGACTGCAACATAATGCTAAAAGATTGTCTAACAAATTGTTAGAACTTTGTCATTATTAAATGTATTTAAAGTAATTAAATACGGTTTGCATTCTAAATTACATTAGAATTGACAGTCAGTGGGTCCTTGGTTCAGCTATAGAGCTTGTGAAAAAAACCTTGCATCTGAATATACTGATATATCCTATTTTTTTTTTCCTTCTACAGATAACAAGAGTCATGCAGTCTTTTCGGGAAAGGTGTGGTTTCCATGGCAACCAGCAGAACTACCAACCATCTTCACAGGATTCCTCACGCCTGGAGAATTACAGGCATCAAAGTCAGTCCGGGCTCAACTGTGTGCGTCACAGACAGATGACCAAAGGCTACTATACCCAGACGTCCTACCAAGCCTATGAGAATAACTCTGGGGAAAAATACCCCCGCGGTGACAAGCACATTAATGTCCAGCAGTTACAGGGTCGGGTCTCTTTTGCCAGTTTTCCTGAAGCCAATGTGTACCCTGCGCAGTATTCCAGTGAAGACGGCTTGCAGAACTGGGGGCAGACACAGGCTTTGGGAGGAGGAGGAGGAGCAAAATATGAGGACAATACAGTAAAAAAGGCATCAGGTGAAGGCAGAAATTTTCAGGACACCTCTGGGCAAATGCCATTCCTTTCACACACTATACATCACCAACAACAACCCGGTCTTAACTACCCTAAACTTCCAAGACCAAAAGTCCAAAATGACGTTCCATCTTCCCCCCACCCTTACTCACAATCTCCTCATTTCAACCAGAATTTCCCTACTTCCACCTACTCATCCGTGCCAGGGAACAGTACAGCTACTCACTCATTCAAGAGCTGCACAGCCCCTTCGAATCCTTCACATGAACGTGTTATGGTGACTGCTGGACAAAGGGTGCAAGCCATGCACGGGTACCAGTCATCAAGAATGGGTTCTTATGAACCAACCCAACGACATCACACGCAGGAATCTTTGCACTACCAGAACATGGCCAAATACCATGGGCAACATTATAGCCAGCAAGGCCAAGCATACTGCCAGCCGGAGGCCCCCAGCAGGACTCCAGAACAGTATTACCAACCATTCAGTCCAAGTGCCAGCCATTCCCCAGCCCGGTCAGTAGGCAGATCCCCGTCTTACAGCTCTACTCCTTCTCCTCTTATGACAAACCTTGAAAATTTCCAGTATAACCAGCAACAACAACAACAGCAGCATCCTACTCCTAATACATTCCCAATGAGTATCTCTGATCACAGCCATTACATGCCTCTGCTAAATCCGTCTCCCTCGGATAATTCAAGCCCAGAGTCGCAAACTAAAAGTATTCAAAATGACAAAATTCCAGAGACGTTACTCTCTGACCTCAGTCTACAGAGCCTTACTGCACTCACCTCCCAAGTGGAAAATATCTCCAATACTGTCCAACAGCTACTTATGTCCAAGTCCAATATTCCCCAAAAGAAAGTCATTAAAACCTCTCCCAGGACCCCGGAGTCTATAAAGACTCAGCATTGTAGTTCTGAAAGCAGCGCTTACTCCTCTGAACCTATGGGCACACCACTTTCTGAGACCTTGGGAACTCCTCAGTCTGTTCATACCGAAATTCAAGACGGCGATTACCTTAGTGGCTCAGAGGACCAACTTGATAGAAACTACATGTACTGTGGTCCAGGACGCAGCCCCGGGAGAGCCAGCAGTACCCGAAGGAAACCAGAATCAATCTCTACGTGCTCTGTAACATCGCCTGACAACATGTCCACCAAATCTGATGATTCATTTCAAAGCATCCATGCCAGCCTTCCTCTTGAGACTTTTGCTAAGTTGGTTAGTAGTGAAAGGGAGTGTCCCCATTTGCTGGTTAATGTCCTATCTCAAGAGGAGTTATCTACTGAGATCATTGCTCTTCAAGATGCTATTCGTAATGAGAAAGCAGAAAAGGCCTGGGCTGAATCCCCAGAATTCAATAACAATTCATCTAAGTCACCATTTAACCTAGAAAACCACACTTCCGTAGAGTCTGCGGGAAAGAGCCCATGGACAGACCAAGAGGCACCACAACCAAGGCCAGAAACCATGAATAAAGTTAAACCAGATAAAACTCCTGTGAGGAACCACATTGAGCTCAGTGATGACTATGAGAAGAAGAAATTGGTGCAAACAGAAGACTTAGTTACCATAGAAAGTTCAATTAGCCCAAATGCAGAAAAAAATGTTGAGATTGCCACACCTAGCTCAAGCTATAACATTTTCTCAAATACTTTGGCTAACACCACCTCCAAGTCTACTGACCCCTTTGAGTGGCCAGATAAGAGCATGTCAGAGTCTTGTCTGAGGTGGAAAGAAATTGAAATGACCCTCAACTCCGATCTTCAGAAGGGCTTGTTTCAAACCAAAGAAAATACAGTTAATAGCCCACTGGATGTTCCCAATGTAGAAACACCTTTGGAGAATGACTCTGGGGAAGAATTCAACAAAGAGGGGGCAGAACATTTGGCCTACACAGAAGATACTAAAACTGACAATGAAAAGTGGCTGGAGGATACTAGAGACTGTTATGCTGATGATGAATTTCAAGATATTCCTGATCTCCCGTCCCAAAAAGAATCCAACTTAGAGCCAGACGACTATTCCTCCTTATGTGACTTTTCAGAAAGAAAGTCTCTTCTTGATGACGAATCCATTCCTAAGCAGACAAGGGAATCTGAAGCACCATCTTCTATAAATACACCGGAATCTACCGAAAACCGAAGCAATGAGGAGAAGGAAAACACGGTTGAGTCTTCACAGCTGTCTGACAGCTCAATCATGTTGCTTGGGCCTACCGTTGAGACAGAGTCCAAGGTAAATAGCTGGTTTGAATCTACATTGCCACACATTAAAGCAGTGAATGACATAAAAGATACTAGTGAAAACAGTGGAGAGCGTGTAGATGTCAGTAGTAGAAGTCAGCCAGAAACAGCAAATGTCAGTAAGGAAGAAACCTTAGTTATCCCAGAGGTGGAAGAAGCTCCTCAACAAAAAACTGATAAAAATATAGAAGTTGAGGTCAAGGAACCACCTATAAAGAAACCTCAGCGTGGTCGAAGAAGCAAAGTAGCAGTAATAAAAGAAGCTGAAAAGTCTACCCAAAACCTATTAGAAACAACTGTCCAATCTGTTAATGAGCATGGGAGCTTCCAAACAGAAATAGTAAATGCCGTAACAATAAGTGACAAGAACGCTGAAGTAGCACCAACAAGGATGTGTACTCGTTCATCTACTGCCAAAGTAGAACCTCAAGAATGTGGCACAGGGGTCATTGTGAAAGACTTACATCATGACAAGTTGTTAAAAAAAGGTGTGAATGTTGAGAAAGAGAGGGCCCCTTATAAAACTGGAAGAAGAAGTGGAAAAACTGCTAGGAAAACAATGATCACACCCACTAACCAGGAAATATTATCTTTGGAACAAAGGCAGTCTCCTGTCCTTGGTGCCGGTCTAAAATCCAAAGAAAACACCATCAGTATCCTCAAGAACGAACGTTCTATGATTTTGAGGTCACGAATCAAGAAGCAGGAATTCTTTCCGGCCAAAAAAAGAAGAGGAAAGAGAGGAATGAATTTTGTGCTTAAAAAACGCACGTCCTTGAAAAAGATCTTAGCAAACAATTGCACTGCAGCTGATACATTTCAGATAATGCCAAAAATTAGGAAAAGAATGAAACTCACAACCACAGGTGTCGGCATAACCGTAAAGAGCTCAGAGCGGCCTTTGCATTCGCTAAAGAGAAAATCCGGCTTTATTTCACCCGTTCCAGCCAAAAAGAAAAACTTGATTGTGCAAGGCAAGAAGACAAAAGAGCAGAAGTCAGAAAACCCTCCCAAATTATTCAAAAAAATTAAGGCCATCAAAAAAGAAAAAGTTAAAATAAAACTTGCATCTAAGAAGAATTGTAAAGTCATCTTGAGTTCACCTTCAATGCGAATAACACCAGAGGTCTTAAAAATGACCTCACGATCGTCTTATCATGGAGCATTGAAAACAAAAGTCTTGCCACCCAGAAAGGGAAGAGGACTCAAATTGGAGGCAATTGTGCAAAAAATTACATCTCCAAACCAGAAGAAACAAGGGGCTACATTAGGAGGTATTGCTAATGCTAAGACAGTTAGTTTGAGTGTTCCTTTGCAAGGAAAGAAGTTAAGAGATAGTAGTTTAGTAATAACAGATTCTGAAGTCAAGCTGTCCTCTCTGGATGGGCATCAACTTGAAACCCCCAAGTCCGAAGGCGAAATGCACGCTCTTAGCAATAGGCCTTGCAAAGGGAGGCCTCCTCTCAAAAAGAAAGCAGCATCAAATTCCCTTCATGAGGATGCTATGAAACTGGTGGCTAAACCAGAGGGAAATTGTACAGGTCCAAAAAGACTTAATGTTGTTGCTAAAATGAAGCTCAGGAGAGGTAGGTCAAAAAGTTCTCAGATGACTTCCAAAATGTCAGTCAAAACCTTACTTAGAGTTGCTCCTTCTGTGCTTCTTACTTCAAAAAACAAGCCCTTAGCTGAAAGCACTTTGTTAGCTAAAAAATATAAACCTAAGGGCTGCAAAAAATTGGAACGCAAAATGAACACTACTGAATCTGAAGTACCAGAAGAAGCATTGTCACAAACCAGGGCAAGAAAAAAAACAAAGCATCCAACCTTTAATGGTTACACCAAGAGACAACGCAAGTGTCCCCCTCGAAGCAAGCCAAGTGGCCAAATTCCAGTGAGCAAGAGAAGAGGGAAGAGTCATAGAATACTTCCAGTTACCCCCAAAGAGCCTGAAATTAAGTTGAAGTATGTCTCTGAGAAACCCATAAGGGCCGAAAGCAGAGTCCGGCATTTTGTGCCATATGTTAAGTTAGAGAAGAAAAACGCCTTCACTACCACTTGCACCGTAATAAATACCGCAGAGGAAGAAACACAACTGCAGAAGGAAAGGTCAGTTGCCCACTCAGAATCTCAATCTGTCAGGTTTGCCAGACGGGGAAACTTACCCTTCTCCTCCAGAATGCAGATGGGACCTCTAGTGTGCAAGTCCGTCAGCTCTGGTTGTCTCCACTGCTGCTTATGTCATTGTCCAGCCAATTATAAAGACTTGGGTGACCTGTGTGGACCCTACTATCCCATGGGATGTTTGCCTAACAAAAAATCAAGACTAAAAGAAAAACTTAAACAAGACGACACAGAAAAATCTCCCAAGCATATGGAATCCCTCTGTATGGGAAGTAGTGGGAAGTCCTCTTGTATGGACAGTGGGGCTACTGACCTGGTCAAGCATAACACACTACGATCTAGTGCCCGTGGAATGCTCAGGAAGTTGCCCAGCTGTTACTGCTGCAACAGAAAGTTGGAGGTAACAGAGACTGACAAACCCAGGAGACACCAATGTGGCAAATTGCCAGAGCCCCACCCCGCAGAGGTGGAAACACAGGAGCACTGGGTGCACGAGGCCTGCGCAGTGTGGACCAGTGGAGTTTACCTGGTAGCTGGAAAGCTGTACGGTATTCACGAAGCTATTCAGATGGCAGCCTCCGGGGTAAGTGTTCGCGTTATTTACAAAATGACCATGGGATGAATATTTATGTGGAAGCTGGAATGGGGGGGGGGTTAGAGTCACTATTATATACTTTTGCCGTTTGTCACAACTCTTGGGAGATGCTGGCAACAGGAAGTCTAAGGGTGTTATTGAGACTAAAAGGTAGCAATCCCTGGGGCATACATACTGTGGTTAAGATTTTGTATTCAACTCAAGCTCTTAGAGGTTAAGTTAGGATTAGGGGACTGGTTAGGTAAGAGTCAGGGGCGTACACACTGCGGGTAAGATTTTGTATTCAACTCAAGCTCTTAGAGGTTAGGTTAGGATTAGGGGACTGGTAAGGTAATAGTCAGGGGCGTACACACTGCGGGTAAGATTTTGTATTCAACTCAAGCTCTTAGAGGTTAGGTTAGGATTAGGGGACTGGTAAGGTAATAGTCAGGGGTGTACACACTGTGGTTAAGATTTTGTAATCAACTCAAGCTCTTAGAGGTTAAGTTAGGATTAGGGGACTGGTAAGGTAATAGTCAGGGGCTTACATACTATGGTTAAGATTTTGTATTCAACTTAAAGGAACACTATCGCGAAAATGTGTAATATAAAAATCCATATAAACACTTTAGCTAATAAGAGGAGGGGTCACTTATACAACCAAACTGAATAAAATTCCCGCCAAGCTTGTGGTTTTCCTCCCCTGGTAGGAATAAAATTTTGGGGTTACAGGTTTAGTCTATGAGGGGTGACAGAGTCACCCGAGATGCCCTCTTCCTTCTATTAAAATAAAAAAAATAAGCCTGGCTGGATATTTCTCGATACTGAGTTGATAAGTGACCCCTCCTCCTGCCTTCCAGCATACTTATATGGATTTTTATTATTGGGCCATTTTTTCACGATAGTGCTCCTTTAAGCTCTTAGAGGTTAAGTTAGTATTAAGGGACTGGTTAGGTAATATCCAGGGGCGTACACACTGTGGTTAAGATTTTGTATTCAACTCAAGCTCTTAGAGGTTAAGTTAGGATTACGGGATTGGCAAGGTAATAGTCAGGGGCGTACGCCCCTGACTATTACCTAACCAGTCCCCTAATCCTAACTTAACCTCTAAGAGCTTGAGTACATACTTGAATTTCACAGGGCCATGTAGGAAAAGTCATATTGGGGGCCCTCACTCTACAAAAGGATCCAAAACTATAGTTTTGTACTTTTCCCATCTCGGTTCTCCACGAGCACGGACATTGCATTGATGAGCAATGTGACATAAGCTGTCATGTGACCGCTTATGTCATCATCCTGAGCCACAGAGGTTGGGGATGGGACAAAACATGCTGCTGCCACAGCAGCGAGAGCACACTTTCTGACGGCACTCGGAATATAGGGTCAGGACCGGAAGCAATTTTAAAAACTAGTTTGCAAGAACTATTTAACAATGCCACAAGTGGTGCAATCAGGGCTGTATTTAGAATTTATGCTGCCCTAGGCACTTTATGGATACGCTCCCCTCAAAAATAAATGTTGTCCTAATGTAATTGGCAGTGGGTATATGATTTTTTAATGCCCTACACAGCAAACTGAACGGGAAAGCCCTTTCCCAGTGCCATTACTCGACACTTCTGGGAGCCAATTCTGCATCGCAGCTCTACGTGACTGTGACTATCCAGTAATGTTTGCCAGAAGGGCAATCCCCACTGGATTATAGATAGATAGATAGATAGATAGATAGATAGATAGATAGATAGATATGGGGGGGGGAAGATAGATAGAGATAGATGGATGGTTGGATAGATATATGGGCAGAGATAGATAGATAGATAGATAGATAGATAGATAGATAGATAGATAGATAGATAGATACATGGGTACAGAGAGAGAGAGATAAATGGGCACATAGAGATAGATAGATAGATAGATAGATAGATAGATAGATAGATAGATAGATATGGGGGGGGGAAGATAGATAGAGATAGATGGATGGTTGGATAGATATATGGGCAGAGATAGATAGATAGATAGATAGATAGATAGATAGATAGATAGATAGATAGATAGATGGGTACAGAGAGAGAGAGATAAATGGGCACATAGAGATAGATAGATAGATAGATAGATAGGAAAGATAGACAGAGATAGATGGATGGTTGGATAATAGATGGGCAGAGAGATAGATGGATAGATATATGGGCAGAGATAGAAAGATAGATATTTGGGCAGAGATAGATAAATAGACAGACAGACCGACGGATAGATAGATATTTGGGCAGAGATAGATAGATATTTGGGCAGAGATAGACAGACAGACAGACAGATATTTGGGCAGAGATAGATAGATAGATAGATAGATAGATAGATAGATAGATAGATAGAGCCTGAGTGAGGGAGACAGATAAGACAGACAGTGAAGCTAGATAGATGGAGAGAGAGAGAAAAAAAGAGAGTCTGTGAAATCAAACAACCAAAAAATAAGTTCAGAAAATGACCGTACATGTATTGGAGGCAAATGTTGGGCTCCGCTGCCTGTTACCTTGAATGGAGCTCCGCACAAGCTACTTCGATGACAAGCATGCTGGGAGTGACGTGTCCATTCCCAGCTGCCCCTGCAGAGGCAGTGGGTGGTGCTGGGGCCACTCTATTGGCAGGCAGCGCAGAGAGGGAGCTTCACACTATTGATGTGTAAATAGGTATTCGGAGGCGACAATCAGTTTTTTACCATAAGAACTATAAATCTATGGAATAGCCTCCCACATAAGCTTGTTACAGCAACAACCGCTGACAGCTTCAAAGGAGGATTAGATGCTTATTTAGAAGAAAATAACATTAGTTATTAGTATTAGCGGTTATCAGTAAAAAAAAAACAAAAAATAAAATAAATAACTTCCACCTATAAAATAAAAAATAACTTCCCCTACCCCAACACCCTTGGTTGAACTTGATGGACATGTCTTTTTTTCAACCGTATTAAACCGGACCTTCACCATGATTTAATGAAAAGCCCAAACTCTTAAAAAACGATTCCCCAGCATCTAAAATTAATATATTTAACATTTTTAGTCACTAACTTCCCCCATTGAGCTGCAACTCTGTTCAGGAATTTAGGATACGGGCGCTGCCATCTTGACTCAGAAGCATCACACTTACTGAGGAGAGGAGAGTGGGATAAGGTACAGGGGGGCAGGTTATAGCTGTGCTTTGCTCAGACAGAGCAGAGCTGGGGTCAGGGAAAGGTCAGCAGTCCCAGAATGCAGAGCAGCACAGTCACTTCCTGTTTGCAGGCACTTCCTGTTTGCAGGCTGCCTGATAAAATGGCGGCTTCCATAAGCCGCCATCTTGGATGTTTAAAGGCTCATAACATGCAGTAGATGCAGGTAGGATGATTTTTAATGTGAGCAATCTGTATGTACAGTGTGGGGGAAACATATAAGATAGACTCTTATTCAGAGTGAAGGTCCGCTTTAACTATGTAACTATGTAAATATGAGCACTGTTTATTGTGCTGGTCCGGTTTAAGTCATTTGTGACTGTTGGTCCACTTTAAGGGTTTGGTATAGACGTATTGTTTTAAGGACAGTTTAGGCCTTGGGGTTAGTTTATTTCCCTTGACCAACCTTAGCACTTAGATTACATGTTAGTGTTGAGGTTAGGGCAAAGGGTACATTTTGAGCTTAGGTTTTAGGTATTAAGTTAGGGATCTATGTTTAGATTTAGAGGATGGGTTAGTTGACCAAGCTTTGCCACATTTTAGTAGTTAGGTTAGGAGTAAGCATTGGGAGCTCAGGTTATGGATATGTTTAGGTGGTGGGCTTACTGTTAGGTCAACGTTATGTTTCTCTGTTAGTGACCTATTTGGTCAGGTGTGGTGGTTAGGTTGGGGTCTTAGGTAGACATTATGTTTCTCTAGTAGTGACCTATTTGGTTAAGTGTGGTGGTTAGGTTGGGGTTGGGGACTTAGGTAGACATTATGTTTCTCTGTTAGTGACCTATTTGGTTAAGTGTGGTGGTTAGGTTGGGGTTGGGGACTTAGGTAGACATTATGTTTCTCTAGTAGTGACCTATTTGGTTAAGTGTGGTGGTTAGGTTGGGGTTGGGGACTTAGGTAGACATTATGTTTCTCTAGTAGTAACCTATTTGGTTAAGTGTGGTGGTTAGGTTGGGGACTTAGGTAGACATTATGTTTCTCTAGTAGTGACCTATTGGTTAAGTGTGGTGGTTAGGTTGGGGTTGGGGACTTAGGTAGACATTATGTTTCTCTAGTAGTGACCTATTTGGTTAAGTGTGGTGGTTAGGTTGGGGTTGGGGACTTAGGTAGACATTATTTGTCTCTAGTAGTGACCTATTTGGTTAAGTGTGGTGGTTAGGTTGGGGACTTAGATAGACATTATGTTTCTCTAGCAGTGACCTATTTGGTTAAGTGTGGTGGTTAGGTTGGGGTTGGGGACTTAGGTAGACATTATTTTTCTCTAGTAGTGACCTATTTGGTTAAGTGTGGTGGTTAGGCTGGGGTTGGGGTCTTAGGTAGACATTATGTTTCTCGAGTAGTGACCTATTTGGTTAAGTGTGGTGGTTAGGTTGGGGTTGGGGACTTAGGTAGACATTATGTTTCTCTAGTAGTGACCTATTTTGTTAAGTGTGGTGGTTAGGTTAGGGTTTAGTGTTAGGATCTTGGTGCAGGTTATAGCTAACTTTAGATGTTAAGATGGATATCAATATTAGGCTTAGAGGCAAAGGGTAAGGTGTTGGGAACCCATTATGTCCAGCTGTAGATGTTACAACATACCTCACAATTGCCCCTCATTTGGAAAAGACTGTCCCCCTTTTGTGTCCATGTCCCCCTGTCCCTTGTTCTTGCTTATTTGTCCCTCTTTGAGGTGTAACATGCAGATTTGCATCAATAAATGATTCATTTGCCTATTTAAAGTGTTTCTATTGTTTTAACTGTCACAACCTATGCCCCATCACTCAATGAGGGAGCGTGGCTTAATTTAACAATTGTCCCTTTCCCTCCGCCTGAAAAGTTGGAACATATGATTACACTAAGTGTTACCATTAGAAACAGAGAACTTGTTAGCAGTTGGTTGACCAATCTTGTCTTACTGTAGTGGTTAGGTTAGAGGCTAAAGTGGACTAAAACCCACGCCGATCGCTCCTGTTATCTATAAGATTCCCGAGCCGATTGACTCCCTCCCCCCGCTGTGTGAAACCCCCAGGTTGCCCTGTTCACTTGCCTTGCTTCCCGGTCCAACAGGAATGGCCGGCGCAGGCAAGCTCCCTGTTAGAGGGAAGCGGGGGATGTGGCCACCAGTGTGCTTTGAGCTGCTGGCCTTAGATGGAGTGACATCAGCGGCTCCGAGCGCGCTGATTAGACGAGCGGCCGCACATGCGCCATGGGACCGGGAAGAGGTGAGTGAGTTTGGGCGATCTGGGGTGCCCCGGGGGAAAGAATAGTCAAAATCCTGGGTTTTGGTCCACTTTAAGATTGGACATGCAGGTTAGGGATATATTTAGGGTTTAATTTTACTTTTGAAGTTTGAGGACATTTTGTGCCAAAATGATATTCTCAAGATGCTGAGCTAATTTAGTATTTTTTTTAATGTTTTCTTATGTTAGAAAATGTGAGTTTTATGGAAGTTTTCACAAACTGCAATCTGTTGCCATTGGCAACCATACACCAAGTCTGTACACCAAGAAGAGAGAAGAGAGTCCTGCACATACAGAACACTGTGGCTATGGCCGCTGCTGAGGTGAGGGAGCTCACCCAATCTACACATGCCCAGCCGCAGGGTTCTGTTTGTATAGGACTCAAATCTCTCTTCTTGGTGCACAGACTTGGTGTATGTTGCCAATGGCAACAGATTACAGGCAGTGAGAACTTCCATATAACACACATTTTCTAACATAGAAAAAAATAAAAAAAGTAATAGATCAGCTCAGCACCTTAAAGTGGACCAAAACCCACCCTGGAGTCTATGAGGGTGGCCCCAGGGGCATCCTGAAAAGGGATGCCTGCTGTGTGAAACCCCCATGGTGCGCAACAAACCTTTCCCCTAAGCCCACGGCGCATTCGCGACCGGCAGCAGCGTCACTCACTTCCCTCCTCGCTGTGCGCAGCCCCGCCTGCTGCAACTGAATGGCTATGCCACAGCCGAAGGGAGCCGAGTGATGCCGGCGCAGCTCGCAAGTGCAGCTAGGATTCAAGCCGGCTACTATAGCCGCAGCATGGGCCCGAGGAGAGGTAAGTGGGCTCGGCAACCTGAGGGGATTCACACAGCAGGGCACCCCAAACCCGGGTGTCCCAGGGGGTTAGAGCCAAAACCCAGGCTAGTGAAAATCCTGGGTTTTGCTAAATAACATCTAAAGTGGACTTACCCTTAAACTGGCAAAGACATAAATGGATCATTGTCAAGCTGCCCAGATATTTAATATACAGAATCTATAGAGGGAAAAGCCTTGTATTTTATGTTTAGTTGTGTGTCAAAATGGCACAAAGTTAGTGTGTGTTAGGGTGCCACAGACCTGGACCCACCCTCGCACATAGGGTGCCACTCACAAGACCCTCCCTGGCCCCAAGTTAGTGTGTGTTAGGGTGCCACAGACCTGGACCCACCCTCGCACATAGGGTGCCACTCACAAGGCCCTCCCTGGCCCCAAGTTAGTGTGGGTGAGGATGCCACAGACCTGGACCCACCCTCGCACATAGGGTGCCACTCACAAGGCCCTCCCTGGCCCCAAGTTAGTGTGTGTTAGGGTGCCACAGACCTGGACCCACCCTCGCACATAGGGTGCCACTCACAAGGCCCTCCCTGGCCCCAAGTTAGTGTGGGTGAGGATGCCACAGACCTGGACCCACCATCGCACATAGGGTGCCATGCACCAGGCCCTCCCTGGCCCCAAGTTAGTGTGGGTTAGGGTGCCACAGACCTGGACCCATCCTCACACATAGGGTGCCATGCGCCAGGCCCTCCCTGGCCCCAAGTTAGTGTGGGTTAGGGTGCCACAGACCTGGACCCACCCTCACACATAGGGTGCCATGCACCAGGCCCTCCCTGACCCCGAGTGTGGGTTACGGTGCCACAGACCTGGACCCACCATCGCACATAGGGTGCCATGCACCAGGCCCTCCCTGGCCCCAAGTTAGTGTGGGTTAGGGTGCCACAGACCTGGACCCACCCTCGCACATAGGGTGCCATGCACCAGGCCCTCCCTGGCCCCAAGTTAGTGTGGGTTAGGGTGCCACAGACCTGGACCCCCCCTCGCACATAGGGTGCCATGCACAAGGCCCTCCCTGGCCTCAAGTTAGTGTGGGTGAGGATGCCACAGACCTGGACCCACCCTTGCACATAGGGTGCCATGCACCAGGCCCTCCCTGGCCCCAAGTTAGTGTGGGCTAGGGTGCCACAGACCTGGACCCATCCTCACACATAGGGTGCCATGCGCCAGGCCCTCCCTGGCCCCAAGTTAGTGTGGGTTAGGGTGCCACAGACCTGGACCCACCCTCACACATAGGGTGCCATGCACCAGGCCCTCCCTGACCCCGAGTGTGGGTTACGGTGCCACAGACCTGGACCCACCATCGCACATAGGGTGCCATGCACCAGGCCCTCCCTGGCCCCAAGTTAGTGTGGGTTAGGGTGCCACAGGCCTGGACCCACCCTCGCACATAGGGTGCCATGCACCAGGCCCTCCCTGGCCCCAAGTTAGTGTGGGTTAGGGTGCCACAGACCTGGACCCACCCTCACACATAGGGTGCCATGCACCAGGCCCTCCCTGACCCCGAGTGTGGGTTACGGTGCCACAGACCTGGACCCACCATCGCACATAGGGTGCCATGCACCAGGCCCTCCCTGGCCCCAAGTTAGTGTGGGTTAGGGTGCCACAGACCTGGACCCACCCTCGCACATAGGGTGCCATGCACAAGGCCCTCCCTGGCCCCAAGTTAGTGTGGGTGAGGATGCCACAGACCTGGACCCACCATCGCACATAGGGTGCCATGCACAAGGCCCTCCCTGGCCCCAAGTTAGTGTGGGTGAGGATGCCACAGACCTGGACCCACCCTTGCACATAGGGTGCCATGCACCAGGCCCTCCCTGGCCCCAAGTTAGTGTGGGTTAGGGTGCCACAGACCTGGACCCATCCTCACACATAGGGTGCCATGCGCCAGGCCCTCCCTGGCCCCAAGTTAGTGTGGGTTAGGGTGCCACAGACCTGGACCCACCCTCACACATAGGGTGCCATGCACCAGGCCCTCCCTGACCCCGAGTGTGGGTTACGGTGCCACAGACCTGGACCCACCATCGCACATAGGGTGCCATGCACCAGGCCCTCCCTGGCCCCAAGTTAGTGTGGGTTAGGGTGCCACAGACCTGGACCCACCCTCGCACATAGGGTGCCATGCACCAGGCCCTCCCTGGCCCCAAGTTAGTGTGGGTTAGGGTGCCACAGACCTGGACCCCCCCTCGCACATAGGGTGCCATGCACAAGGCCCTCCCTGGCCCCAAGTTAGTGTGGGTGAGGATGCCACAGACCTGGACCCACCATCGCACATAGGGTGCCATGCACCAGGCCCTCCCTGGCCCCAAGTTAGTGTGGGTTAGGGTGCCACAGACCTGGACCCATCCTCACACATAGGGTGCCATGCGCCAAGCCCTCCCTGGCCCCAAGTTAGTGTGGGTTAGGGTGCCACAGACCTGGACCCACCCTCACACATAGGGTGCCATGCACCAGGCCCTCCCTGACCCCGAGTGTGGGTTACGGTGCCACAGACCTGGACCCACCATCGCACATAGGGTGCCATGCACCAGGCCCTCCCTGGCCCCAAGTTAGTGTGGGTTAGGGTGCCACAGACCTGGACCCACCCTCGCACATAGGGTGCCATGCACCAGGCCCTCCCTGGCCCCAAGTTAGTGTGGGTGAGGGTGCCACAGACCTGGACCCCCCCCTCGCACATAGGGTGCCATGCACAAGGCCCTCCCTGGCCCCAAGTTAGTGTGGGTGAGGATGCCACAGACCTGGACCCACCATCGCACATAGGGTGCCATGCACCAGGCCCTCCCTGGCCCCAAGTTAGCGTGGGTTATGGTGCCACAGAAATAGATGCTCCCTGACACAGATTTAGGGTGGGGCAGGGTGCCAGGGACATGGACCCTTGCTGGCACAAATTTGCCATGGGTTTAAACACACTTTGGAGAGTATGACATGATCCTTGGTGCCATAGTGGGAACTATCATGGGGGGAGGAAGTCATACCAATAAAGTAATTAGTTGGACCCCCTAGCAGTTTATATGGGAAACCCATGACCCATTGTGAAGGGACCCTCGATTCCTGTCTTCAGATCTCCCTATGTTTTATCGAACAGGCTTGCCTAATGTAAAACAAAAAAAAAAAGTTAAAAAACTTGTGAAATCACCGGGCCCTATAGACAGAGTTGACTGTAGGATCAGACCTATGGCGCCACACAGTGGATGCAAGTGGGAATGACACATATTCCAGCCCAACTCCAGTCAAAATATTTTTTTAAACTTTACATTCTGTGCCAGTAAGAAACTCAGTAAGAAATCAGGCCCCAGCTTTCAGCTCTCTTCTACAGTGTGGCCTACCATTCACCTCTAAGTGGGGAGCACAACAGAAAAATAATACAGAAAATCAATATTTTAAACCGGACCTTCACCATAATTTATTGAAAAGCCCAAACCCTTAAAAAACAATTTCCCAGCATCTAAAATTAATATATTTTAAGTTTTTAGTCACTTATTATTCTTTCCCCCACTGGGCCGAAACTCTGTTCAGGACTTTAGGATATGGGAGCTGCCATCTTGACTCAGAAGCATCACACATACTGAGGAGAGGAGGATGGGATAAAGTACAGGGGGGTGGGATTATAGCTGTGCTTTGCTCAGACAGAGCAGAGCTGGGGTCAGGAAAAGGACAGCAATCCCAGAATGCAGAGCAGCACAGTCAGAATGCACTTCCTTCTTGCAGGCTGCCTGATGCTCCATGAGCCGCCATCTTGGATGTTTAAAGGCTCATGACATGCAGTAGATGCAGGTAGGATGATTTTTTAATGTGAGCATTAAGGGTGTGGGAAACATATAAGATAGACTCTTATACAGGGTGAAGGTCCACTTTAAGGCATAATCAAATAGCACACATAAATATAAGCTAGAAATGCAGAGAAAACACTTTGCCAACAACAGAACTTTAAATTGAGACAAAATCTGGGAATTCAACTTTATTTCCGTGCCCCCGGGGTATCCCAAATTGGGAGAGCCCCCCCCCCCCCCCCAGTGTCAAACCGCCGATTCACACAGTAAAACTCACCTCTCCTCGGTCCAACAGCGCATGTGCGGGCTCCAACCAGAGCCCTTTGTCATGTTTCATCCTGCGGCAAAGGCCTTGCCTTCAATGGGGAGTGACCGCTGCCGCATCACCCATATACCATATCTAATGGCTGGGGCGGGAGCAGGCAGGGATGCAGTAGATTGCGGCAGACTTTCTCCGGCACATAATTAGGGTGCCACAGACCTAGACCCTACCTTGCACATAATTAGGGTGCCACACCTTGCACATTATTAAGGTGGGTTAGGATGCCACAATCCTAGAGCCTCCCTGGCACATATTTATGGGGGGTTGGAGTGCCACAGACCTAGACCCGTCCTGGCACATAAATAGGATGGGTGAGAGTGCCACAGAGCTAGAGCCTTCCTGGAACATAATAAGGGTGCTGCAGGCCTAGAGCCTCCCTGGCACATAATTAGGGTGTCGCATACCTGGAGCCTTCCTGGCACATAATTAGGGTGTCGCATACCTGGAGCCTTCCTGGCACATAATTAGGGTGTCGCATACCTGGAGCCTTCCTGGCACATAATTAGGGTGTCGCATACCTGGAGCCTTCCTGGCACATAATTTGGGTGTCGCATACCTGGAGCCTTCCTGGCACATAATTAGGGTGTCACATACCTGGAGCCTTACTGGCACATAATTAGGGTGTCACATACCTGGAGCCTTCCTGGCACATGATTAGGGTGTCACAGACCTAGACTCTCCCTGGCACATAATTAGGGTGTCACATACCTGGAGCCTTCCTGGCACATAATTAGGGTGTCACAGACCTAGACTCTCCCTGGCACATGATTAGGGTGTCGCATACCTGGAGCCTTCCTGGCACATAATTAGGGTGTCACATACCTGGAGCCTTCCTGGCATATAATTAGGGTGTCACATACCTGGAGCCTTCCTGGCACATAATTAGGGTGTCGCATACCTGGAGCCTTCCTGGCACATAATTAGGGTGTCACATACCTGGAGCCTTCCTGGCACATAATTAGGGTGTCGCATACCTGGAGCCTTCCTGGCACATAATTAGGGTGTCACATACCTGGAGCCTTCCTGGCACATAATTAGGGTGTCGCATACCTGGAGCCTTCCTGGCACATAATTAGGGTGTCACATACCTGGAGCCTTCCTGGCACATAATTAGGGTGTCGCATACCTGGAGCCTTCCTGGCACATAATTAGGGTGTCACATACCTGGAGCCTTCCTGGCACATAATTAGGGTGTCACATACCTGGAGCCTTCCTGGCACATAATTAGGGTGTCGCATACCTGGAGCCTTCCTGGCACATAATTAGGGTGTCACATACCTGGAGCCTTCCTGGCACATAGTTAGGGTGTCACAGACCTAGACTCTCTCTGGCACATGATTAGGGAGGGTTAGGGTGCCACATACCTAGATCTTACCTGCCACATATTTAGGGTGGGTTAGGGTGCTGCGGATCAAGTCCTCCCTGGCACCTGCTGCGTTTAGGTAAGATCACCAGCTCCTCGGGGGGGTTCACTCTTCGGTACACTCAGGGGTAGGCTAGCAACCCGGCCAGGTATCTTTTAGATTCCAGGGCCCAGCCGCATGGGTTTCTATCCACTTTAACCCCCTGGAATGCTGGTATACTCACCTTGCCGGTGATCCCATGGTGCATGCGCGAGGTCTGTGCTGCACATATATATGACTGACATAAAACCGCAGAGTGCAGAGCGCTGGATCGTCCCCCATCCCTTCGGCTGTACGTGCCTGCACCAGCCATTCATACCTCTGCCTGGGGCAAGAGAGCTTATCAACTAGAGGGATACTGGGGATGCCACAGTGGTCCACTCATGCACCACGGGATCCCTGGAAAGGTACATTGTTCTGCCACACTGGGGGATTTCACATATTCCTATTGGGTTTGCCCCAGGGAGAGGGGATGGGCCGCCAATGGTTATGGTAGTCTTTAAAACCCACACTCTCCAAAACCCTGAAAGCATTTTGGCTAGAGCTGGGCTTTAAAGAGGACCAAAACCTGTAATGCCCTGTAAGAGCTGGGTGATTTGGGATGCCTCCTTCCTCCATCACACAGAGCATGTGCAGTATGTGGCTGCAGCATCCCATCCTGTCTCCCCAGGGAGGGGGTCCCCTTAAAATGTAGCAGCGGATAGGAATGCATCAATGTAGGGAGCCGCAAATGGAAGCAGGAAGGGTGCTCGGTGTGGGGTGCAGCAGCATGAACCATGGTGTGGCATCAGCGGCAGATGAATGACTCAGGCAGAAAACATGGCCGCACAGGATTCTGGGTAGCGACATGCTCTAGCAGTGATTCATACCTCCTGTGTATTATTCCTGACCCTACATAACCTCTTCTCTGTATTGCAGCTCTGCCCCAAATGTCAGAAGCCCGGAGCCACGGTGGGCTGCAGCCACAAAGGGTGTTCCCAGTCCTTCCACTACACGTGTGCCATGGAGGCAGGTGAGGCAAGCGCGGCATGCTGGGTAGGGTCTCATGCTTATGCATCAATGTCACTCCCATATGTCATACCTGCAGTGTGATGTCAGTGATGTGCTGTAACGGGGACGGATTGGTAGTGATCAGCTCTGCTTGGTATCATTACTATGCAAACGCCTTATTTCAGGAATGTGAGTATGAATAGAGGATCCTCCGACATGCTCTCAGCTTGTAAAATCACAAGATTAGGCAAGGATCTGACTGTTTATAGGCGTGTGCTCCCTCTAGTGGTTAGTCAGGGGTGTTACAACAGCTGTAATATCAAAAAAACTAAATAAATAATAATAATAAATAAATAAATAATAATAAATAAAGAGGGATCAGACTCATGTAAGAAGCTTAGTTTGCAGCTTAGTGTTCAGTAGGAAGTATTACTGAACTGCACAATAGGGAGGTCAAAATTATACAACTGGCTTAACTTTCACCCTCTAGTGTCAATTATGGGGTATTACAACAGCTTTCATGCTCAAAACTCAACTGCAGTCCTAGAACAAGCTCAGATATAACAGCTGAAATCTAAACATTAAAGTGGATCTAAGGTAAAAAATGGGCATATACTATATAGCAGCGGGGGCAGCCCAACCCGGGTTGCCCCGCTGTGCATTGCCACCGCTAAAACAAGAAACCGGGTGCCCGAATACTCACCACTTTCGTGTCTTACTGCGCACACAACGGCGCAGTTGATCAGCCTCCAGGCCAGCGCTGATAGGCTCGGGGAGCTGACAGGCTGTGCCAGGTCCTGCTGCCCCACTGCTATATAGTGCGGCAGAACTGCAGTATGGTCATTTTTGACCATTGTCCTGCTTTAAAGGGAGAACACTTCTACAGCAAGCTCTAGTGTTCAATGTAGGGTATTACAACAACTGTCATACTGAAAACTAAACAGTAGAGGAAGCACACCTATACAACAAGCTAGTGTGTGCTTCCTCTAGTGTTCAGTGTCAGGTAGTACAACAGCAGTAATATTATAAAGTAAACTACTGTGAAGAGGAAGCACATAACCACAAGAAGCTCAGTTTGCAGACATGTACTTCCTCTAGTGTTCAGTGTGAGATATTAGAAGAGCTGTCATACTGCACACTAAACAATAGGGGGCCTCAATTATACAATCAGCTTTATTTGCAAACACCCTCTAGTGTTCAGTGTGGGGTATTACAACAGCTGTCATGCTAAAAACTAAACAATAGGGGGCACAATTATACAATCAGCTTTATTTGCAACTACCCTCTAGTGTTCAGTGTGGGTATTACAAGAGCTGTCATACTGCACACTAAACAATAGGGGGCCACAATTATACAATCAGTTTTATTTGCAAACACCCTTTAGTGTTCAGTGTCGAGTATTACAAGAGCTGTCATACTGCACACTAAACAATAGGGGCCACAATTATACAATCGGCTTTATATGCAACTACCCTCTAGTGTTCAGTGAGGGTATTACAAAAGCTGTCATACTGCACACTAAACAAGAGGGGGCTTCAATTATACAATCAGCTTTATTTGCAAACACCCTCTAGTGTTCAGTGTGGGGTATTACAAGAGCTGTCATGCTGAAAACTAAACAACAAAGGGAGCTCACTCATACAGCCAGCTCAGTTTGCAGATATGTGCTCTCGAGTGCGCAGTGTTGGGTAGTACACCACCTGTCATGATAAACAGTATAGGGAATATACACCCATAACATTTTCAAATATGTGCAACCCCTAGTGTTCAGTGTGATATTACACCATCTGTCATACAAGAGAGGGACAGTAGAGGGAGTACACTCCTACAACCAGTTGTCATACTGAAAATAAACAAAACTACAACCAACATAGGCTCATGCTCCCTATAGAGTTCAGTAAGGGGTAACACTTCTGGCAGCATGGTCCTATGAATCGCGTAGTTTGAACTAGACATGTGCTCCCTCTAGTGTTTAGTGGTGGGATTTATGGCTGTCATATGGTTAAAGTGCATCAAAACCCAGGATTTGACTATCCTGGGTTTTGGTCCTTGCCCCCAGGGCACCCCGATCGGGGATGCCCCTCTGTGTGAAATCCCCCAGATCGCCAAAGTCAACTCACCTCCTGCTCGGAGCCGCTGACGTCACGTTGTCTAAGGCCAAGCACTCCAAGCGCACTGAGGGCCGCATCACCCCTCTGACAGGAAGTGTGCCCGCGCTGACCATACACAAATGCCTGGCGCGGGCACGCACCCTGCTAGAGGGATAGCGGGGATGCGGCCCACTTTAAACGCTAGAAGAAACATGCTCCCTTGATAGTCGTAGGCATGTGCTCCCTCTATTGCTCACTGTGTGACATTACAACAGCTGTTATGTGGTTTACTAAACACTAGAGGACACACACCCCCTGGGCAGCTGTAGGCACGTGCTCCCTTTAGCAGTTGTCATATGATTCACAAAGCATTGGGTAACCCTTCCTGCACAGATGTAGGTAAGGGCTCCCTCTAGTGTTCACTGTGTTGTTGAGGTATTACAACAACAGCTGTCATACTGAAAACTACACAGCAGAGGGAGCTCACTCCTACAACTAGCTTAGTTTGCAGATATGTGCTCCCTCTAGTGTTCAGTGTAAGTAAAATTACAGCAGTCATATAATTCACTAAATAATAGATCCCTAAGCATGATCTGCACTTGTTGCTGTGACACTAAAAGATTCCAGAATGGGTCACTTGAGGGTGATAACAGAATTATATGACCATTTCACTTAAAGAGAGATCTGCCAGTATGACTTGAACAGCTGATGCACATGCCAGGGAAAAAGGAGCTTTAAAGTGGACCAAAACCTTAGACGCGCCGTAAGTCTGTCACCCCAGATGTCCTTTTCTTTCCATTAAAAGAAAGAAAAAGAAGCCTGGCTGGAGATTTCTTGATGCCGGGTGTATAAGTGACCCCTCATCCTGCCATTCAGCATATTTATATGGATTTTTTTCATTGAGCCATTTTTTTCGCGATAGTGCTCCTTTAAAGTGGACCAACACCCAGGATTTTGACTATCCTGGGTGTTGGTCCACTTCCACTGTGTGAAACCCCCCAGAAACCCCAAAAAACTCACCTCTCAACGCTCCCACGTGAACGCCGCAGCAAATCCCCGCCAACGTCCAGGCGGGGGACAGGAACGTCCAAGCCGCTTCCGCCGCCGCCGCCTCCCGGCCATTCACAGAGGGCCGGCGCGGGCGCGCACGTCTGGAGGGGCGCGCGGGAGGCGGCGGCGGCGGAAGCGGCGGCGGATCAGGTAAGATGTTTTTGGGGTTTCTGGGGGGTGGGAGGTGATCGGCCCAGGAATCTTATAGATTTCCGGCCCGATCACCCCTGGGTGTTGGTCCACTTTAAAGTAAACACACCCAAAAACAAGCTAATATTAGAATTATTAGAGAATATTAGTTAGCTGCCTCTCTCTCTGGGACAATTATGAATATACAAATGGAGCATGAAGAGGACGGGTTACTAGAAGGATCTGATCTGAATATGCTTAACCCAGAGGCATCTGAGGTCACCGTTAAAATAGGCTGCATTTGATGTCAGTATCCTGGCATGGGGTAGGTACCCATGGGTGGGTCATTGGGGTGCAGAGCTACTGGAGATCAGAGATTAGGGTCATAGAGTGGAATGGACTGATAACAATAGTGAGTAGAATTAATCCAGAATTTATGGTCTTTAATCCTGAGGTCCATTGACACAGTATCGTCCCCACTCGATTATCTCTCTGTGGATGGCTTGTAAGCCTGACCTTTATCTCTGCAGAAACGAAGATCAATACCCCCGATAGGCGCTATAAAGCTGGACATCCATGGAAGAGGGGGGTTAACCTTTACCGACATTGATTCATTTCCTCCATTTCCATTGATGGAGCTCCACAAATCAAGGGATGTAACTGGGAGGATTTCAGCATAAAAGATAAATGGCAGCTTCTTATTGGCTGTATGCAGTATATCTCCTGACAGCTTTCAAAGTAAACCTCAGAGTTCCTTTTATTACTCTGTGACCCACCCATACACCAAAGAGTTACTTTTATTACTCTGTGGCCCACCCATACACCTCAGAGTTCCTTTTATTACTCTGTGGCCCACCCATACACCTCAGAGTTCCTTTTATTACTCTGTGGCCCACCCATACATCTTAGAGTTCCTTTTATTACTATGTGGCCCACCCATACACCTCAGAGTTCCTTTTATTACTCTGTGGCCCACCCATACATCTTAGAGTTCCTTTTATTACTCTGTGGCCCACCCATACACCTCAGAGTTCCCTTTATTACTCTGTGGCCCACTCATACATCTCAGAGTTCCTTTTATTACTCTGTGGCCCACCCATACACCTCAGAGTTCCTTTTATTACTCTGTGGCCCACCCATATACCTCAGAGTTCCTTTTATTACTCTGTGGCCTACCCTTACACCTCAGAGTTCCCTTTATTACTCTGTGGCCCGCTCATACATCTCAGAGTTCCTTTTATTACTCCGTGGCCCACCCATACATCTCAGAGTTCCTTTTATTACTCCGTGGCCCACCCATACACCTCAGAGTTACTTTTATTACTCTGTGGGCCACCCTTACACCTCAGAGTTCCTTTTATTACCCCGTAGCCCACCCATACACCTCAGAGTTCCTTTTATTACTCTGTGGCCCACCCATACACCAAAGAGTTCCTTTTATTACTCTGTGGCCCACCCATATACCTCAGAGTTCCTTTTATTACTCTGTGGCCTACCCTTACACCTCAGAGTTCCCTTTATTACTCTGTGGCCCACCCATACACCAAAGAGTTACTTTTATTACTCTGTGGCCCACCCATACACCTCAGAGTTCCCTTTATTACTCTGTGGCCCGCTCATACATCTCAGAGTTCCTTTTATTACTCTGTGGCCCACCCATACACCACAGAGTTAATTGTATTACTCTGTGGCCCACCCATACACCTCAGAGTTCCTTTTATTACTCTGTGGCCCACCCATACACCAAAGAGTTCCTTTTATTACTCTGTGGCCCACCCATACACCTCCGAGATCTTTTTATTACTTTGTGGCCCACCCATACACCTCAGAGTTCCTTTTATTACTTTGTAGCCCACCCATACACCTCCGAGATCTTTTTATTACTTTGTGGCCCACCCATACACCTCAGAGTTCCTTTTATTACTCTGTGGCCCACCCACACACCTCAGTGTTCCTTTTATTACTCTGTGGCCCACCCATACACCTCAGAGTTCCTTTTATTACTCTGTGGCCCACCCATACACCTCAGAGTTCCTTTTATTACTCTGTGGCCCACCCATACACCAAAGAGTTCCTTATATTACTCTGTGGCCCACCCATACACCTCAGAGTTCCTTTTATTACTCTGTGGCCCACCCATACACCTCAGAGTTCCTTTTATTACTCTGTGGCCCACCCATTCACCTTAGATTTCCTTGTATTACTCTGTGGCCCACCCATACACCTCAGAGTTCTTTTTATTACTTTGTGGCCCACCCATACACCTCAGAGTTCCCTTTATTACTCTGTGGCCCACCCATACACCTCAGAGTTACTTTTATTACTCTGTGGGCCACCCATACACCTCAGAGTTCCTTTTATTACTTTGTGGCCCACCCATACACCTCAGAGTTCCTTTGATTACTCAGTGGCCCATCCTTACACCTCAGAGTTCCTTTGATTACTCAGTGGCCCATCCTTACACCTCCGAGTTACTTTTATTACTCTGTGGCCCACCCAGACACCTCAGAGTTCTTTTTATTACTTTGTGGCCCACCCATACACCTCAGAGTTCCTTTTATTACTTTGTGGCCCACCCTTACACCTCAGAGTTCCTTTTATTACTCTGTGGCCCACCCATACACCTCAGAGGTCCTTTTATTACTCTGTGGCCCACCCATACACCTCAGAGGTCCTTTTATTACTCTGTGGTCCACTCATACACCTCAGAGTTACTTTTATTACTCTGTGGCCCACCCTTACACCTCAGAGTTCCTGAACACTGAAGCCTTCACCCCCCACACCCTGCCTCGTGCCAGGCTGAAACCTATACAATAAAGTTTAAGAAACCCCTGTGAGACACAACCTCTGCTCATAATATACAGAACATGACTGATGGGTTTCATGAAATAATCTGAATGAAGCACGGAAAAAAGAATGAGTGGAGCTGGCACTTATAATATACCAATGGCAGTAGTGCTGTTGGTCCCCATTTATTTCAGGAAACTGTCTGGGCCCCATAATGGAGGCAAACCTGTAATGCGATCTATAAGGTTCTAGCACGGTATTGTACTGTAATGATTGTTTAAAAGTGAGTTTCCAGAGTTCCCCTTTTACATGTCATCCTTTCTTTCCCTTCCAGGCTGCATCTTAAGCGAAGAGAACTTCTCATTAAGATGTCCCAAACACAAGGTAAGATCAGGGCTCATTTCTGTTTTAGCTTTATTTTAAATGCTGAATAAAATTTAAACAAAAGTCTGCTTTTTTGTGGGTAGGGATTCACTGCGCATAGGAAATAGGCCGGGGGCACAGTGATCCCCCCACCCCACACACACAACTGGTAGAGGCTGCAAAATTCCCAACCAACCCCCTGGCCAGGGATCCCCAGCAGTGCAGTACCTCCTTATTCCTTTAGCAGGGCAAATGCCCGCACCGAGCGCGCTGATTGGACGAGTGGCTGCATCCCCCGCTACCGTAGGACCGCTAGTCGTAGGACCGGGAAGAGGTGAATTTTTTTGGGCGACCTGGGGGGTTTCACACAGCGGGGCACCCCGATGCGAGCGGGCCTGGAATCTTATAGACTCCAGGGTTGTCGGACCATGGGTTTTGGTGCACGTTAAAGTGGACCAACACCCTGAGGTGATCGGCCCGGGAATCTATAAGATTCCCGGGCCGATCACCTCACACACCGCGGGACATCCGAGATCGGGATGTCCCGCGGGGTGAACCCCCCCTGAACACCCCAAATCCACCTACCTGGTCTTCGGCCGCCGCCTCCCTCGCGCCCCTCTAGGCGTGCGTGTGCCCGCGCCGGCCGTCTCTGAATGGCAGGCGCGAGCGCGCACACGTCAAGAGTGACGCGCGGGAGGCGCCGACGGGCAAGCTGCTTGTACGTTGCTGTCAATCAGCTTGTCCGTCGGCGCCGATTGGACGGCGCGGCCACGTGGGAGCGGGGAGAGGTGAGTTTTGGGGGCTTTCTGGGGGGTTTCACACAGCGGGGCACCCCCGATCGGGGTGCCCCGGGGAAGTGGACCAATACCCAGGATAGTCAAAATCCTGGGTGTTGGTCCACTTTAAGGCCTGCCTCCCTTTCTTGCAGTACTAACAGTGGCCATATGGTGGCAGTGCTGCTCCACACAGTTTACAGATTCTGAAATGTAAGAATCAAGGCATTGTGTCCTGTAAAGATAGAAACATTTTTACAGGGGTAAATATAAAGCCTTGGCCCCATCTTGACTCCTAAATGACCCTTTGCTGATGATTTTATACATATAGCTGCTATGTTTTAAAACAAACCAAAACCAAGCAATTACACTTACGTTTTAGTCCTCATTTGGGATGCCCCTGAGTGTGAAACCTCCAGATTGTCAGATGTTTGATGTTACCTTGACCCATGCTTCCTGGGTGCATAC
Source organism: Gastrophryne carolinensis (assembly GCA_027917425.1). NCBI lineage: Eukaryota > Metazoa > Chordata > Amphibia > Anura > Microhylidae > Gastrophryne > Gastrophryne carolinensis. Next base: position 35,463,214 of record CM051240.1, read on the forward strand.
TTGGACTCTCATCCAATCAGAACTCACCACCGTGCATATTTTTGCCCAGCAATGAGTTCTGAATTAAATTCCGCTATGTTTGGTGGCAGGTGCGTGCATCACCTAGAGTAATGTTTCTCAATATGCGGGGTACGGGGGTACACGCCACAGTAGAAAGGGGTACACAGACACATTCAGGGGTGCACCAACATGGTGGGTCTGATATATAATTTTAACACTACATACAATACATTATTCCTTCTTACTTTAAAGCGGACCTTCACTCTGAATAAGAGTCTATCTTATATGTTTCCCACACCCTGTACATACAGATTGTCCACATTAAAAATCATTCTACCTGCATCTACTGCATTTTATGAGCCTTTAAACATCCAAGATGACGGCCCTTGGAGTCTCAGGCTGCCTGCAGACAGGAAGTGTCTTCTGACTGTGCCGCTCCGCATTCTGGGAGTGCTGCCTTTTTCCTGACCCCCATCTTTGCTCTGTCTGTGCAAACACAGCTATAACTCCGCCCCCTGCACTCCCCCCCTCCTCCTCTCCTCAGTATGTGAGGCAAGATGGCGGCACCCATATCCTAGAGTCCTGAACAGAGTTGCAGCCCAGTGGTGGAAAGAATAAAAAGTGACTAAAACCTAAAATATATTAATTTTAGATGCTGGGGAATAATTTTTTAAGAGTTTGGGCTTTTCATTAAATAATGCTGAAGGTTCGGTTTAAAAGTGGTACAAGGCCTGTGTCCTATATATTTTGGTAACATTTATAAGTTATCCCCTCCTTGTTGCTAGAGGGTACTTGGTTGGGGTTTCTTGTCACTAGAGGTACTTGGGGTTTCTTGTTGCTAGTGGGTACATGGTTGGAGTTTCTTGTCGCTATGGGGTAACTTGGAGTTTCTTGTTGCTAGGGGGTACATGATTAGAGTTTCTTGTAACTAGGGGGTACTTATTTGGGGTTTCTTGTCGCTAAGGGGTACTTGGAGTTTCTTGTTGCTAGGGGGTACTTGGGGTTTCTTGTTGCTAGTGGGTACATGGTTTGAGTTTCTTGTCGCTATGGGGTTACTTGAAGTTTTTTGTTGCTAGGGGGTACATGGTTAGAGTTTCTTGTAACTACTGGGTACTTAGTTGGGGTTTCTTGTCGCTAGGGGGATATTTAGTTGGAGTTTCTTGTCTCTAGGGGGATACTTAGTTGGAGTTTCTTGTCTCTAGGGGAATACTTAGTTGGAGTTTCTTGTCTCTAGGGGGGTACTTAGTTGAAGTTTCTTGTCTTTAGGGGTATACTTGGTTGGAGTTTCTTGTCACTAGGGGGATACTAAGTTGGAGTTTCTTGTCGCTAGTGGGATACTAAGTTGGAGTTTCTTGTCGCTAGGGGGTACTTGGGGTTTCTTGTTGCTAGTGGGTACATGGTTGGAGTTTCTTGTCGCTATGGGGTTACTTGGAGTTTTTTGTTGCTAGGGGGTACATGGTTAGAGTTTCTTGTAACTACTGGGTACTTAGTTGGGGTCTCTTGTCGCTAGGGGGATACTTAGTTGGAGTTTCTTGTCTCTAGGGGGATACTTAGTTGGAGTTTCTTGTCTCTAGGGGGATACTTAGTTGAAGTTTCTTGTCTCTAGGGGGGTACTTAGTTGAAGTTTCTTGTCGCTAGGGGGATACTTAGTTGGAATTTCTTGTCACTAGGGGGATACTAAGTTGGAGTTTCTTGTCGCTAGGGGGATACTTAGTTGGAGTTTCTTGTTGCTAGGGGGATACTTAATTGGAGTTTCTTGTCGCTAGGGGGATTCTTAGTTGGAGTTTCTTGTGGCTAGGGGGATACTTAGTTGGAGTTTCTTGTCGCTAGGGGGATACTTAGTTGGAGTTTCTTGTCTCTAGGGGGATACTTAGTTGGAGTTTCTGGTTTCTAGGGGGATACTTAGTTGGAGTTTCTTGTCTCTAGGGGGATACTTAGTTGGAGTTTCTTGTCGCTAGGGGGATACTTAGTTGGAGTTTCTTGTCGCTAGGGGGATACTTAGTTGGAGTTTCTTGTCGTTATGGGGATACTTAGTTGGAGTTTCTTGTCTCTAGGGGGATACTTAGTTGGAGTTTCTTGTCTCTAGGGGGATACTTAGTTGGAGTTTCTTGCTTATGGGGGATACTTAGTTTGAGTTTCTTGTCTCTAGGGGGGTACTTAGTTGAAGTTTCTTGTCTTTAGGGGGTACGTAGTTGGAGTTTCTTGTCACTAGGGGGATACTAAGTTGGAGTTACTTGTCGCTAGGGGGATACTTAGTTGGAGTTTCTTGTCGCTAGGGGGATACTTAGTTGGAGTTTCTTGTCGCTAGGGGGATACTTAGTTGGAGTTTCTTGTCGCTAGGGGGATACTTAGTTGGAGTTTCTTGTCGCTAGGGGGATACTTAGTTGGAGTTTCTTGTCTCTAGGGGGATACTTAATTGGAGTTTCTTGTCGCTAGGTGGATACTTAGTTGGAGTTTCTTGTAGCTAGGGGGATACTTAGTTGGAGTTTCTTGTCGCTAGGGGGATACTTAGTTGGAGTTTCTTGTCTCTAGGGGGATACTTAGTTGGAGTTTCTTGTCTCTAGGGGGATACTTAGTTGGAGTTTCTTGTCTCTAGGGGGGTACTTAGTTGAAGTTACTTGTCTTTAGGGGGTATGTAGTTGGAGTTTCTTGTCACTAGGGGGATACTAAGTTGGAGTTTCTTGTCGCTAGGGGGATACTTAGTTGGAGTTTCTTGTCACTAGGGGGATACTAAGTTGGAGTGTCTTGTCGCTAGGGGGATACTTAGTTGGAGTTTCTTGTCGCTAGGGGGATACTAAGTTGGAGTTTCTTGTCGCTAGGGGGATACTTAGTTGGAGTTTCTTGTCGCTAGGGGGATACTTAGTTGGAGTTTCTTGTCTCTAGGGGGATACTTAGTTGGAGTTTCTTGTCTCTAGGGGGATACTTAGTTGGAGTTTCTTGTCGCTAGGGGGATACTTAGTTGGAGTTTCTTGTCTCTAGGGGGATACTTAGTTGGAGTTTCTTGTCGCTAGGGGGATTCTTAGTTGGAGTTTCTTGTGGCTAGGGGGATACTTAGTTGGAGTTTCTTGTCGCTAGGGGGATACTTAGTTGGAGTTTCTTGTCGCTAGGGGGATACTTAGTTGGAGTTTCTTGTCTCTAGGGGGATACTTAGTTGGAGTTTCTTGTCTCTAGGGGGATACTTAGTTGGAGTTTCTTGTCGCTAGGGGGATACTTAGTTGGAGTTTCTTGTCTCTAGGGGGATACTTAGTTGGAGTTTCTTGTCGCTAGGGGGATTCTTAGTTGGAGTTTCTTGTGGCTAGGGGGATACTTAGTTGGAGTTTCTTGTCGCTAGGGGGATACTTAGTTGGAGTTTCTTGTCGCTAGGGGGATACTTAGTTGGAGTTTCTTGTCTCTAGGGGGATACTTAGTTGGAGTTTCTTGTCTCTAGGGGGATACTTAGTTGGAGTTTCTTGTCGCTAGGGGGATACTTAGTTGGAGTTTCTTGTCTCTAGGGGGATACTTAGTTGGAGTTTCTTGTCGCTAGGGGGATTCTTAGTTGGAGTTTCTTGTCTCTAGGGGGATACTTAGTTGGAGTTTCTTGTCGCTAGGGGGATACTTAGTTGGAGTTTCTTGTCTCTAGGGGGTGCTTGGTGTATAACAGTTGAGAACCACTGACATAGAAGAGCGCACAAGACGCATGTGCCGTGAGATCAATTCCTGAGGTGAGTATACAACCATTCCTTGGGGTTTCTGTGATTTGGGATGCCCCGCATGCAACCTGTAACCTGGCCCTTTCAGGCTCTAGAGCCAGGTTACCAGGGTTTTGGACTGCTTTAAAGCCCAGTTGGCCACGTTTTGGATTCAGAAGGGTTTCGTTCCTCACTGTCTTGATCAGTATTCACTAAAATTTGGTGAGCTCTCAACACAAAATTAAGTGCAAAACAAAAGCAACCTAATATCAGGTATTGAGATGGAGAGGTAACAATGACCGACTGGGTGACAGAAGAAAGCCACTAATAATGGCGAGCTCTGATAATAGAATCTGACAGACACAGTGCCCCCCTTATAATACGGCCCTTGACACAGGGGATCTGCTGTGTAAATCCAATTAAGGAGAGGTGAATAATCTGTGTGTTGGGACCTCTCCAAACTTTAGTGTATCCCAGCACACGGCAAGCTGGACACATTGGGTGACGAGCTCTCTCAGGAGGTGGAGAGATCATCACATTTTAGTAAATGCCCCCCTCAGAGAAAAGTCAACTGTAACTAGTTCTAGTAATGGAGCTGCGAGATGCAGGAGAACGATGTGTAAAATCCCAAAGGGTTGAGATGAATTGGAAGATGATCAGCTTGCCACGTAAATCAGTGAGCTCTCCCACAAGACGAAGAGCTTCTTTTTTAGTGAGTGATCACCCAACGAGCGCTAACTGTAGGCCAAGGCGAACGCTGAAGCTGTCTGATACAGGAGCTGAGCCTTGGTGTACTGCCTAAACAGCATAGAGCCGTTTTCTTCCTCCATATTTCTTGTCGTTCTTTTTCTTCTCCTTTTTCTTTCTTACTTCCTTATTTTTTTTTTCCTTTGCTTTTTTATTTCTTCTCTCCCTTCTTTGCCTCTCTACCTTAGTTTAGTTTTTTCTACCTTGACTCTTTTTTTTCATTCCTTCCCACCTTCCTTCTCTTTTCTTAAATTGCATGGCATGGCCTGCTTCTGTATTCATAACAGTTGGGTTATTCCGCCACAAGGTGGCGCAGTGTACTGCAGAAGAGTTGTGGCATCCCCCGGCTCCCTATAAAAACGGGATTAACCATAGAGTTCCCAGTGTTTCCTCTGCAGTGAAACTGCGAAGATAGAAGATGGCTCTCTCTATGCGCAGGTGAGCGAGGCAACCAAGCCTGCGGCCCTGCATGTCTATTTCCATACATTTCTGGACCCTCACTGCCTCCCAGCCTTGGTTGACAGATCGGGTGAGGGTAGAAGAGCACTAGGGTCAAGTGCTCCAGGAGCGCTGCTCCAAGCCGCAGACCCTGTTCCACAAAGGGGAGCCGGCCATAGGCTTTATGGTGAGCCTACTAGGGATGCGGAGTTCCTGTCCTGGCTTCTGAGGGGGTGAGTGTCCCCTTCTTTTCCTTCAGGGGTCCCACCTCTCCCCTTCTGGCCAGGATACTCGCCGCTGCCTTCTCGTCTCTCTCTCCCCCCCTCCCTCTGACTTTGTTCGGGGGGGGGGGGGGGCGGGTGGTAGTGGCGAGTGGTATTAGTTGTGGTGTTTTGGCCGTTTACAGTGTGTTTTTTTTGTGTTTTTGGCCGCCGCGCCACTTTGTACTGCGCTCCGCGGCTGTGGGCGCTATAACCTGTGGCGTTTTTGCTTTGTCATGGTGCCGACGGGTCATGTGGGCGTCGTTTTCACGTTCTTCGAGGGGGCGGGGCCGGGGGATGACGCAATACGCCCGCCCCTCGAGGTACCTCTGCCGGCGCCATTTTGGATTAGCTGCGCATCTGGATTTCTCCCTTCTGGGCTGCAGCGCTGCTTCCTCCAGTGTGTCGCTTCATCCTGCGGTCTGTGCCTTGGTGACCCTGCGGTGTCCTTGGTCCGTGAGTCCCCTTTGGGTGTTTTTTTATTGGTCTCGTGGGGCATGTGCTGCGGGATGCCCATGTGTCGTTTTTACTTATGTCTTTCAGGCGGGATACCAGTTGTCGTTTCTCCCGGCTCTACTCCTTCCTCCCCCTCATCCCCACCCTTTGCTGATCTGGGGGCATCCCGTGGGAGGGCATCCCGGGTGACTTTTGTATTAGCCTTTACCCAGCGCTGGCCTATTGCGCCTGTGTAATCGCCATATGGAGGCTTCTGGGGATAGCGTGCTTGGGGGTCCTTCGGGGCAATCCCGGCTGTGTGCCATGTGTGGGGTATCCCCTGTGAGTGACAGTGTCAGGGTGTGCGTGCCATGCGTTCAAAGTGTCCTTGCGCTCCAGCTTAGTTTGCCTGCATCGCTTCCCAGCTCTGCGCCCCCTTCGGCATCACCTACCCCCCCCCCCCCCCACTGCTGCAATTAGCTCCCAGTGAGTGCTAGCAGGGGGTCACAGTCTGATCTGGCACTTCATGTGGCCAACATTGAGAAGCAGCTTGCTGGGCCTATTCCTAGGAAGGCTTCTGGCAAGAAGCGGCCCCTGACTTCCACACCCTCCCGCTCCACTGAAGAGTATGAGGAATTTGATGCCACTGGTGGACTTTATTCCTTAGAGGAAGGGGAACTGTTCCAGGACTCCTCTGGGGACCAGCAGGAGGGTTGCATTAGTGACCCTGGCTTTGCATCCGGGGAGGAATCATGGTACCCTGAGGACACTGACAATCTGCTGTCACAAATTTTTGAAATCTTGCACATTGCTCCCCCTGAGGTGGCTAAAAGAAAGCAGGGGGAGCTTTTTCGTCCTGGTAAACAGCGTCTGGTGTTCCCTGAGCAGGGCCATTTCACTTCTATGGTGCTTAGGGAGTGGGAACGTCCTAACAGGCTGGCCGCTGTGCCCAAGGGATTGGATAAGAGGTATCCATTTCCTGCTGATCTAGTAAAGCGTTGGTCCTGTCCCCCTGAGGTGGACGCTCCCATGCTAGGCCTGTCTAATACTTCCATCATGCCTTCTCCTGACACTACCAATCTGAAGGACAGCGAGGACCGGCGCATGGATCAGCTGGCCTGCCATGCTTTTACTTGTGTGGGGGCTGGACTGTGCCCGGCCTTTGCTGCTGCTATTACCCTTAAGAAACTGCTCAAGCGTCTCTGCCATGGCGCTATGGCTGGTAGGAGGAGGGAGGATTATAGGGCCCTCTTGCTTTGCTCTGATTTTGTTGTATTTATCCGTACTGCCATGGATGATGCTGTGAGGTTGGGCGGTAGGGCTTCTACACTTTTGGTGGCTATGCGCCGCTCCGTTTGGTTACGTCAGTGGGCAGCTGATGCTGCTGCTAAGAAGGCCCTCACTGGGCTCCCCTTTGCGGGGCTGCGGCTCTTTGGTGAGCGTCTTGATGTTTTGGCCAAGGATGGCAGGCTGCCTCAGCGTAGGAGGCAGCCCCGGCCTTTTCGGGGGACCTCCGTCTCCCTCCAATCCCTTTGTTCTTCCAGAGGAGGTCTTGGATCCCTCTTCTCAAGTAGCCGCAGAGAGTCTTGGGGCCGTGGCAGATCCTGTGGATGTCCCGGTCTCTCCTCGGGTTCCAAGCCCAAGCCTCCTCCCAAGGCCCCCAGGCATGAGGGGGCGCCCTCACCCATCCGGGTGGGGGGACGGCTTGGGTTTTTGCTCACGTCTGGAGGCTCCACGTTTCAGACCGGTGGATTCAGGAGGTGGTGTCCTCCAGTTACAAGATAGAGTTTTCAGCCTGGCCACCCCCAAGATTCCTCAGATCCCGGATGTCTTTAAACCCCTTGTCAGCTCAAGGGTTACTTTCGGCGGTTCAATTCCTGCTGCAGTCAGGGGTCATTTGTCCGCTGTCCCATCAAGAACAGGGTCAGGGGTACTAATCCAATTTCTTCACGGTCCCCAAAAAGGACGGCTCTCTGGGGCCCATTCTGGACTTGAAGGGCCTCAACAAGTTTGTCAGATTCAAGCATTTTCGCATTGAAGACGCTATCGGTACCCTTCGCCCGGGCGACTTCATGACCACCGTGGACATCAAAGATGCTTATCTTCATGTGCCTATCTTCCCAGGTCATCAGAGATTTCTGAGGTTCGTGCTGGAGGATCAGCATTACCAGTTTGTGGCCTTACCATTCGGTATCACCTCAGCGACTCGGGTGTTCACCAAGGTGCTGGCGGGCGTGATGGCTCTGCTGCGAACCCGGGGCAATCGCATCCTTCCCTACCTGGACGACATCCTCATTGTGGCTCAGTCCTTTCATCAGGCCGAACTGGACACCCAGGTGGTGATCTCCACTCTGGAGTCCTTCGGCTGGGTGATCAATTTTCCCAAGTCTTCACTGCCCCCGTCCTTGGTGAGGTCCTTTCTGGGCATGACACTGGATACCTCTCAGGTCAAGGTGTTCCTTCTTCAGCAGAAGGTGGAGGGCTATCAGAAGCAGGCACGGGCTCCGCTCTTGTGTCCTCATCCCTCCATCCGTCTGGGGATGCAGTTGGTGGGCCTGATGGGGTCATGCTTCGAGGCGGTCCCCTTTCTTCATTTTCTCATGAGATCACTTCAGTTGCACCTCTTGTCACTTTGGGATTGGGACCCTGTGTCCCTGGATCAGGAATTTGCTCTGTCTCCTCTGGCCAGGCAGTCCCTTTCGTGGTGGCTGGACTCAAGGAATCTTCTGGTGGGCAGGACCTTCCTGCCCCCGTGCTGAGAGACTGTCACCACGGATGCCATTCTGACGGGCTGGGGGGGCTTTTGGAAGTCCCTATAGTTCCAGGGTCGTTGGGGCCCCCAGGAGGAACATGCTCCCATCAATGTCCTGGAACTGAGGGCGATCAGGCTGGTTCTGTCCCACCTGACCACACACCTTCGGGGTCGGGCTGTTCAGATCCGCTCAGACAACCAGATAGCGGTTGCCTACATCAACCATCAGGGAGGGACTCGGAGCAAGCGAGCCTTCAAAGAAGTGTCTCTGATACTGTCTTGGGCGGAACAGAATGTCTCCTGCATCTCAGCGGTATACATTCCAGGGGTGGAGAACCAGGTGGCGGACTCCCTGAGCAGGGGGACATCTTGTCTGGGGGAATGGTCCCTCAACTACCAGGTGTTTCACTCCTTGTGTCACCGCTGGGGTCAGCCGGATGTGGACTTGTTTGTGTCCCGTCACAATCACAAACTTCCCAGGTTTGTCCCCCTGTCACAGGATCCTTTGGCCTTCTCCACGGATGCACTGGCACTGCCTTGGACGGAGTTTCGGCTTCCCTATGTGTTCCCTCCGTTCCCTCTACTGGGCAGAGTCATGCGCAAGATTGGCCAGGAGGGGGTGTCAGCCGTCCTGGTGGCCCCCTGTTGGCCAAGAAGGGTGTGGTTCGCAGACGTCGTGCAGTTGGCAGTAGACCAGTACGTCTTGCCCAGGGATCCAGATCTTCTCACTCAGGGACGGTTACTCCATCCCAATTTACAAACGCTGGCTTTAACGGCTTGGCTGCTGAAACCTACATCTTGACAGAGAAGGGGTTGCCTGCCTCTGTTGTGGATACCAGGATTCGGGCTAGGAAGAAGTCCTCGTCCTTTATCTATTACAGGGTCTGGCATGCTTACATTGCCTGGTGTGAGTCCAAGTCTCTTCCCTGTCGGGTTTTTGCCATTCCTAGGATTCTGGAATTTTTGCAACATGGTTTGGATTCTGGCTTTCAACTAAGTACCCTAAAAGGCCATGTTTCAGCTCTGGCAATTTTTTTCCAAAGATCCTTTGCCAACCACCGGTTGGTTAAAACTTTTTTCCAAGGGTGTTACTCATGTGCGTCCTCCTCGTAAGCCTATGCTACCAGTCTGGGACTTGAATCTGGTGTTGTCTGCTCTGCAGGGTCCTCCCTTTGAGCCTATCCGTGAGGCTGCTTTGCCCATTCTGACTCTCAAGGTAGCCTTTTTGGTGGCTATCACTTCTGTAAGGCGAGTTTCTGAGCTGGCGACGCTTTCCATCAAACCTCCTTATTTTGAGCGGCATCAGGACAAGATGGTGTTTCGGCTTAAGCCGGATTTCTTGCCTAAGGTGGTGTCTGCCTTTCATCTCAATCTTTTACCTTTTTTACATTTTTACCTTTATTCTCTCCCGGCTTCTTGTCTCACTGCTTGTCTACGCTGGGAACTCTATGGTTAATCCTGTTTTTATAGGGGGTTGGGAGATACCACAGCTCTTCTGCAGTACCACTGCGCCACCTTGTGGCGGAATAACCCAACTGTTATGATTACCGAAGCGGGCCGTGCCATGCAAGAACAAAAACAATTCTACAGGTGAGTACTCACAGAATAGCTTTTTTCGTTCTTTCCCTTTCCTTCTTTTTTTTGTTTCTCCTTTCTTTCATTTTTCCTTTCTCCCCTCTATCCCCATCTTCCTTTCTGTTTTCTTCTTTGCCTCTTTCTTAATTTTCATTTCCTTTACCTTCCTTCCTTTTCTTCTCTTTCCATCCTGAAATGTTCCTTCTTTTTTTGTTTATATCATTTCGCCCTTCATTCCCTCCGTTCTCTTTTCCTTCTTTTTTTTTATTTCTTTTCTTCTTATTTTTCTTTCGTGTCTTTCTGCCTTCCTTGTCTTTCATTCTTCCCCTCCGTTCCTTCAATATATTTATTTCCTTTCCTCTTCCTTCCTCTTATTCCTATTTTCTTTTTTTTAGTTTTTTTTATACTTTCAACCTAATTTTATTCGTACTTTCTTTTTTCATTCCTTCCTTCTTTCTTTTTTATCTTCCTTCCTTGCCACTTTCTTTCTTTTTTTGTTTCTCCCTTCCCACTTCTCTTCCCCTATCTTTCTTCTTCCTTTCGTTTTTCCTTCTATCCTCCCTTGGTTCATTTTTCCCTCCTCTTTTCCTTTTCTTACTTCCTTGTCTTTCTTTTGTTTTTTAATTTGTTTCCTTCTTTCCTACCTTTCCTTTTGCTTTTCATTCCTCTCTATTCCTTTCCTTTCCCCTCTCCTGATTGGGGTCAGCACCCTTTAGGCGAGGGTGGGGGGGTATAATTTCCCAGGCTGGTAACTGCCCTGCATATAACAATGAGGTGGAGGAGGTCTCCTATTATAAGTTTTGTCTAATTCTCTTTTTTGCCGCTTGTCTTCCAGAAGCACCTGGTGTAAGTCTCCCCCGGCCAGCCAATCACGTTCATCTCACCCGCGATTTTGTAACCACTCGAACACATGGTCACCGTATCCAGCAGGAGGCTCTGCAGCACCCACGTAAGGACAAGCAAAGGAAGCGCATGCGCGGCGAGCTGACGGGAACAGAGCCGGTAAACCTGTCAGGTATCACAGAAAGCATAATGGACGCAGTGATGCCATCGCCTGGAGCTGGGAAGATGGCTGATGTTATCCGCGCCCTCCTCTCGGCGAGCGATAGCCTTGTCGCGTTTGATCGATGCGCCATCTCCTGCGGTGACAGCGCCGGCACTTCTGGAAGTATTAAAACGTCTAGCTTCAAGATCCGCCGCCAACATTTCGCCTTGTTACAACGATCAAGATTCCACATTGGCGGAGTGCGAAGCTTGACCCGAGAAAGATGGCCGCCGATTGGCTAAAGCAGCATGGGCGGGGATTCTACGAGCTGAACACTTTCCTTGATCGTGGTGACCCCAGACGCCATTGCATTATGTGTAATAAACCGCCACCCTCCCGACCAATCATGCCCGCCATCGTTCTAATGTCTCATCTTGATTGGCCCCTTTCACCATGGCACCCTCTGCAGGCTGATTCTGGTACTGCAGGGGAGGCCCTACATGGCAGAGGCACGCCACTGCACAGACCACGGGGGCCGTCCCGGCCTCGCTGTACATACCAAGTGTTTGACGAAGTACGGACATCGCCTCGTTTTATGGTGTGTGTGTGCGTGTGTGTATATATGTGTATACATATGCATATATAATATATGAAGACTGTACATGTTTAACCCCGTAGCTGCCGGCGGGGTCCTGTCAAATGATGGGTGAAACTTCCCCCCCCGACAGCTAAAGAGTTAAAACTAGTGTTCTTTTTAGTAAGATACAAAAAAAAAAACAATGCTTCACACTGAAGAATGTGTGTACCGAACTTTCTAAAAGATGTTTATTTTCTTTAAAAGAGGCTATTGGGAATGTCAATAAAATCTACAATGAACCGCTAGCTCGTCTCAGCATCTCTTTACCTATTTTGCCATTTTTCTCTCATGCTCCCCCTAGTGGCTGCTTGTATATTAAAACAAAAGCTCTTATTAATGTGAACCAAAACACAGGAATTTCACTTACATGGGTTTTGGACCGCTTTACAGAGTTATTTTGATTTGCCTGTGTGTGTCAAACCTTCAGGAACACCTGTTTATTCTCGATTCACACTTCAACATGGGCATGAACTCACCAGCGTGCATGTCCAGCAATGAGTTCTGAATGCAACGATTGCCGGGAGCCTCCCACAGGCCACTCCCCTCTGTTACGCTCAGCCGGAACCATCTATTCAGATATGATGGCAGCGTGTGCGCCCATCACATAGAGGAGGCACATGCATAGATATGGGAAGAAATGAAAAGATGGATAAATAAAGGGATAGGTACAGGATGGAGAGATGGGCGAATGAAAGGAAAAATGATATAGACAGACATAGGGTGGATAGATAAACAGGTATAGGGTGAATAGATAGATAGATATGGAATTTATATATACTGTGTGAGATAGATAGATAGATAGATAGATATAGATATATGTTAGATATATATATAGGGTGGATAGATAAACAGATATAGGGTGAATGAAAAGATAGATAGATAGATAGATAGATAGATAGATAGATAGATAGATAGATAGATATGGAATTTATATACTGTGTGAGATAGATAGATAGATAGATAGATAGATAGATAGATAGATAGATAGATATATGTTAGATATATATAGGGTGGATAGATAAACAGATATAGGGTGAATAAAAAGATAGATAGATAGATAGATAGATAGATAGATAGATAGATAGATATGGAATTTATATATACTGTGTGGGATAGATAGATAGATAGATAGATAGATATGGAATTTATATATACTGTGTGAGATAGATAGATAGATAGTGTGGAGATTAGCTCTGGTAGGCGACCGGGTGTCAGCAGTATAGAGGCGGAGGCAAACAGTTCAAAGTAAAGTCTGTGTTTATTTCACACATAAATCCACAAAAGCATATGTCCATACAGGTTACATCACCTTTTCAGGAAACAGCAGCATAAATGATTCAATCAGGCAAACAGCTTTTAGTCCTTGAGCAAACGTCCTGTTTACAGTCCAAATAGGCCTCAGGTCCGCATGAAACAGCCTCCACAGGGGATTTCAGCCAGGCTCACAGAGTCTCACTCCCATGTGAGCTCTAGACAAAGGACAGCCACAGCTGATTCCCCAGGCTATTTAAACAGCCCGCAAAACCCGGACCTGGGTAGTGGGATGGAGTCCCACCCTGCTCTACTCCATCCCAGTAAAGCCGTCCCAGGTTAGCCTTTCGGCTATTCTAAAGCAACAGCAGCAAACTGCCACCAGCAGCTGATGCTGGAAATCAGACTACACGGCTTTACTGCACCAATGCCAGGTACATTGGTGCTACATACCTGCCATCAATAACGGCCCCTTGCACCACCTTACCACATACCCCCCCCCCTTTGTTCAACCCTGAGGGGGTGGACACATGCCAAACAATGTGCTCGGGACAGGGCATCCGCATTACCCAATAATCGTCCCGCTCTGTGCTCAACTGTGAACTTGAAGTTTTGTAGTGACAAGAACCATCGGGTGACCCTGGCATTTCTGTCCTTAGCCTGGCACATCCACTTGAGGGGAGAGTGGTCCGTAATCAGACGGAACCTTCTCCCCAGCAAGTAGTAGCGAAGAGACTCCAGGGCCCATTTAATGGCCAAACACTCCCTCTCCACTATACTATACCGGGTCTCCGCGGGTGTTAATTTGCGACTCATGTAGACAACGGGGTGCTCCTCCCCGTTGACTTCCTGAGACAGTACAGCACCAAGACCTACCTCGGAGGCATCGGTCTGCACTATGAACTCCCTCTTAAAGTCGGGTGTCACCAACACCGGAGACCCACACAGGGCAGACTTCAAAGCGGAGAACGCTTTTTCGGCCTGTTCATTCCACTTCACCATGACAGACTTGCGTCCCTTTAACAGGTCTGTCAATGATGCCGCTAAGGTGGCAAAATTGGGAATGAACCGCATATAGTATCCCACCAACCCCAGAAATGACTTTACCTGGCGGGTGGTGTTAGGCCGGGGCCAGTTACGGATGGCCTCTAGTTTGTTCACCTGGGGCTTGACCACTCCTCGTCCAATCACATAGCCCAGGTATTTTGTTTCTTCTAGGCCTAAAGCACATTTTTTTGGGTTTGCCGTCAACCCAGCCTTCCTGAGGGAATCCACTACGGCCTGGACTTTGGGTAGGTGACTTTCCCAATCCGTGCTATGGATAATTATATCGTCCAGATATGCCGAAGCATACCGACGATGTGGCCTGAGGACAATATCCATTAACCTTTGGAACGTAGCGGGAGCGCCGTGTAACCCAAAAGGTAATACCTTGTATTGGAACAGTCCCTCTGGTGTAATAAAGGCTGTTTTCTCCTTGGCAGCCTCAGTCAAGGGCACCTGCCAGTACCCTTTTGTGAGGTCCAAAACCGAAAAGTACCTGGCTTGGCCTAGCTTCTCAATGAGTTCATCTACCCGGGGCATAGGGTAGGCATCAAACTTGGAAACTTCATTAAGTTTGCGGAAATCGTTACAGAACCGCAACGTACCATCGGGCTTGGGAATCAAGACTATGGGGCTGGCCCACTCACTCTTTGATTCTTCAATCACGTCTAACCGGAGCATTTGCTGCACTTCCTCCGCGATAGCTTGTCGCCGGGACTCAGGTACCCGGTAAGGCCTCAACCGGACCTTGACCTGAGGTTCCGTGACGACATCATGTTGGATGACCGAAGTGCGCCCAGGGAGTTCTGAAAACACGTCCGTGTTTCTGCTAATAAACTCCCTGGCTTCCTGAGTCTGTTTAGAGGAGAGGTTGTCACAAGTTTTCACCTCGACTACTGCTTCTCTAATAACAGACCGAGGAATGGGAAGCTCCACCCCCACCATACCTGGTCGGGGACTGTCACCCCCAGGGGTCTCCCTGTCTTTCCATAGTTTCAGCAGGTTTACATGGTACACCTGCTCGGGCTTCCTCCGCCCAGGCTGATGAACCTTGTAAGTCACTTCCCCAACTTTTTCAATGACCTCATAGGGACCCTGCCACCTAGCTAGAAATTTACTGTCCACCGTGGGTACCAGAACCACAACTCTGTCACCGGGGTTAAAGTTCCGTACCCTGGCTTGCCGATTATAAACCCTGCTTTGGGCCCGCTGCGCTGCCTCCATGTGTTCTCTGACAAGCGGCAAGACGGTCTCTATCCGTTCCTGTAGGTGAGTCACGTACTCTACCACACTTTTGTGGGGTGTGGGTTGCTGTTCCCAGGACTCCTTGGCTATATCCAACAGGCCCCGTGGATGTCGACCGTATAAGAGTTCGAAGGGCGAGAACCCCGTAGAGGCCTGGGGCACCTCTCGCACTGCGAACATCAGATAGGGCAGCAGCAAGTCCCAATTCTTCCCATCCTTGGCGACCACCCTTTTTAACATGGTCTTTAAAGTTTGATTAAACCGTTCTACTAGGCCGTCTGTTTGCGGGTGGTAAACGGATGTCCGTAACTGTTTCACCTGCAGCAGTTTACAGAGCTCTTTCATTACTTTCGACATAAACGGGGTACCTTGATCGGTCAGGACCTCTTTAGGCAGACCTACTCTGGAAAACATTTCCATAAGCTCCTTAGCAATGAGCTTGGCAGAGGTGTGACGCAGGGGCACTGCCTCAGGGTACCGCGTGGCATAGTCCAAGATCACCAGAATATGTTGGTGCCCTCTAGCGGATTTTGGCACTGGACCCACTAGATCCATGGCAATCCGCTCAAAGGGTACCTCAATAACTGGGAGAGGAACTAAGGGACCACGGTAATGAGGCTGAGGGCTGGTCATCTGACATGTTGGGCAGGACTCACAATATCTCTCCACCTCCTTGTACACACTGGGCCAGTAGAATCGTTGTAAATGCGGTCCAGTGTTTTCTGCTGGCCTAGGTGTCCACCCAGAACATGTTGGTGGGCCAAATCCAACACCAATTTGCGATATGGATTGGGTACCACCAATTGTTCCACCACCTCTTCACGTACCTTGTTTACTCGGTACAACATTTCCTGGTTCACCTTCCACCTCAAGAACATTCTCCCAGGCCCGAGACAGGGTCGGGTCCTGGTGTTGAGCGGTACCAAAGTTAGTTGTGGAGACATGGAGATCTGCCAACTCTGGACCTGTTGCCAACTCTTCCACATCTCCAACCATAACATTTAGTGGGGTTGACTCCCCCTCTTCCATTTTAGGGACGGGCACCTCTTCCACAGTGCCTCCTGATTCCGGTTCCCAGGGCACCGGGGTCTCCCTTGAGTAGGGCCAGTCTATTGGGGACACACCCGCCTCGCAGGTTTCCGGAACTGCTAGCTTGGCCCACAGTGACCTGAACCCTGGAAAGTCTCTCCCAATAATCAGTTCATACGGGAGTTTAGCGGCGACAGCGACTTCATGTTTCCAGCTGCCGGAGACGGTGGTGAGAGACACTTGTGCTGTGGCATAGTCTCTCAAGTTCCCATGAATGCACAAAACCCCGGTTTTCCGCCCAGTGTACTCATCGGGCAGTACTAAGGCGGGTCTTGCCAGGGTAACCATACTCCCCGAGTCCAAAAGGGCCACAGCCAGGGTGTCTCCCACTTTCACCTGACAGAGGTGACTTTGCCCCACAAGCTCAGGGACACCGGCAGCACACAGCCTCCTGGCATACATGGAAGGGCGGTAACCAAAGTTCACGTCCATGGGCTCCCCCTGGTGGGGACAATTGGCTCTGATATGTCCCGGCTCCTTACATCCCCAACACAACACTTGGGCAGGGACTTTGGGGGGTAGGTCCTGAGAGGGTTTAGGGGACACCACTCGCCTGAGCTGGGGCGGGGACCTCCGGGGTTTCCCCGAATCCCTCCTCATGGAGCCGCCTTGCAAGTTCCTGGTGGCCTCATATCGCTCCACTAGGTCCACCATCCCTAGTGCGTTGTCAGGGGATACCTGGCCAACCCAGTGCTGAAGAGGGTGCGGTAAAGCCCTCCAAAACATGTCCGCCAGCAAGCGGTCCAACATGGCAGTGGGGCTTAACAACTCCGGCTGCAGCCATTTTTGCAGCAGGTGCAGCAGTTTATAATACTGGGGTCGGGCGGGCTCTGCCAACTGGTAGCTCCACTGATGCACCCGCTGAGCCCAAACCCACACATTCACCCCCAGTCTCGCCAGTATCTCACCCTTCAGAGTCGGGTAGTCAGCGGCTTGGTCCTCTGGGAGATCAAACAACACCTGCTGGGGTCCAGACGCCAGAAATGGAGCGATGACATCAGCCCACTGGTCATGCGGCAACTTCTCCCTTGCAGCCACCTTTTCAAACACCGCCAGGTAAGTCTCAACGTCATCTGAAGGGGTCATTTTTGTGAGCGCTGAGCGGACAGTTTTCCGGGCATCAGGAATACTTTTGGGCGCACCTGCAGCTTGCTGCGCCATCATATGTTGCAAAAACAGCTGGTTGGTCTCATGCTGCTGCCTGTTGGCCTCCACGAGCGCTTTCACGACCGCCTCCATTTTGTCTGCAGTCCCAGGTAGCAGCCTGGCAGGTTTAATATAGGACATGCACAACAAAAAACTTTTTCGTCGGTTGCTCCTAGCAACGGCCTCACTGCTGTGCCCGCATCCGACACCAAATGTGGAGATTAGCTCTGGTAGGCGACCGGGTGTCAGCAGTATAGAGGCGGAGGCAAACAGTTCAAAGTAAAGTCTGTGTTTATTTCACACATAAATCCACAAAAGCATATGTCCATACAGGTTACATCACCTTTTCAGGAAACAGCAGCATAAATGATTCAATCAGGCAAACAGCTTTTAGTCCTTGAGCAAACGTCCTGTTTACAGTCCAAATAGGCCTCAGGTCCGCATGAAACAGCCTCCACAGGAGATTTCAGCCAGGCTCACAGAGTCTCACTCCCATGTGAGCTCTAGACAAAGGACAGCCACAGCTGATTCCCCAGGCTATTTAAACAGCCCGCAAAACCCGGACCTGGGTAGTGGGATGGAGTCCCACCCTGCTCTACTCCATCCCAGTAAAGCCGTCCCAGGTTAGCCTTTCGGCTATTCTAAAGCAACAGCAGCAAACTGCCACCAGCAGCTGATGCTGGAAATCAGACTACACGGCTTTACTGCACCAATGCCAGGTACATTGGTGCTACATACCTGCCGTCAGTAACGGCCCCTTGCACCACCTTACCACAATAGATAGATAGATAGATAGATAGATAGATAGATAGATAGATGTTAGATATTTATAGGGTGGATAGATAAACAGATATAGGGTGAATGAAAAGATAGATAGATAGATAGATAGATAGATAGATAGATAGATAGACAGATAGATAGATATGGGATAGCTAGATATGAGATAGATAATACAATTCTGTGATTACTCACCTGTAGAATTGTTTTTACGGTGTACAGCACGTCTTGCTTCATTTCTTATTTTTGACATGTGGGTAATCCACCACCAGGTGGCGCAGTCGACTGCAGGAAGACTTGTGGCCCCTCCCGGCCATATAAGGCCAGGATTACCCAGAAGACCCCAGTGTTTGAAAGCAGTATGCCAGAAGCCGGGAGGCAAGAACCATGTTAATAAATCACACAGCCCGTATAGAAAAAACTCTCTCAACAAAATCACCATAACAAGGCAAAAGAGAACAACGATAACAAGGGTGGGATGAAGAAAGATGTGCTGTACACCGTAAAAACAATTCTACAGGTGAGTAATCACAGAATTGTATTTTTCCAGGTGTAAAACACGTCTTGCTTCATTTCTTATTATTGACATGTGGGACATCCAACAGCAGTGTCCAAAAAATAAGGGTGGGATCCCCAGAGAGCAATGACGGGCAGTTCAAACCACTACTGCCTGAAGCACCTTGCGGCCAAAAACGGCGTCAGCCGAGGCCCTAACATCAACTTTGTAAAACTTAGAAAAGGTATGAACGGAAGACCAAGTAGCGGCCTTACAAACCTGTTCAACAGAAGCCTGGTGCTGGAAGGCCCAAGAGGCACCAATAGCTCTAGTAGAATAAGCTGAAACACGGAAAGGTGGTTCCTTCCCCTTGGCAGAGTATGCTTGCACCACCGCCTGTCTAATCCACTTACTGATAGTGGATTTGGCTGGAGGCAAGCCCTTCCTAGGTCCGGAAGGAAGGACAAAAAGAGAATCAGACTTCCGAAATGACTCAGTAGCGACCAAATAATACTTGAGTGCCCTGACCACATCCAGAGAATGAAGGTTCCTTTCCTTGGAATTAGCAGGGGCAGGACAATAGGAAGGTAAGACAATGTCCTCATTGAGATGAAAGGCAGATACAACCTTGGGCAAGAATTCCGGCTTAAGATGGAATACCATCTTATCCTGATGCCTCTCAAAATAAGGAGGTTTCATCAAAAGCGCCGCCAGCTCAGAAACGCGACGCACCGAAGTGATAGCAACCAAAAAGACCACTTTAATAGTCAAAATAGACAAAGCAGAGAGCAGAGCAGAAGAGCAGAAAGAGTAGAGCAGAAAGCACCAAGTTCAAATCTCAACACCGGTAGCAGAGGCTTACGCGGTGGACGTACATGAGTGACTCCCTGGAAGAAAGTTTTAACAAGTCTGTGAGTAGCAAAAGATCTTTGGAAAAAAATTGCCAAGGCAGAAACCTGTCCTTTGAGGGTACTCAGTTGGAGACCCGACTCCAGACCATGTTGTAAAAATTCCAGAATCCTAGAAATGGAGAATGTGCGACAAGGAAAAGACTAACACCAGGCAATATAAGCATGGCAAATCCTGTAGTAAATCATAGAAGAGGATTTCTTCCAGGCCTGGATCATAGTAGTGACCACCGAGGACGTCAAACCCTTATCTGTTAGAATGGAGGTTTCAGCAGCCAAGCCGTCAAAGTTAGCGTTTGTAAATTGGGATGGCAAAGTTGACCTTGAGTGAGGAGCTCTGGAAGGTCGGGCATGACGAACTGATCCACCGCCTTTTGAACAACGTCCGTGAACCACAGCCTCCTCGGCCAACGAGGGGCCACCAGGATGGTCGGTACCTCCTCCTGGGCTATCTTTCGCAGCACACGACCCAGAAGAGGAAAGGGAGGAAAGGCATAGAGAAGACGAAACTCTGTCCAAGGAATCGTTAGCGCGTCCGTGGCGAAAGCTAGAGGATTCCTTGATAGGGAGGCGAATCTTGGAAGCTTGTGACGGGATGCAAACAGATCCACGTCTGGCTGAACCCAACGGCGACACATGGCCTGAAAGATCTTGTCTTCTGCTCAGAGCATCTGCCTCCTGGTTCTCTACCCCTGGGATGTAGATCGCCGAGATGCAGGGAACATTCTTCTCTGCCCATGACAAGATCAGGGACACCTCCTTGAGGGCTCGTTTGCTCTGAGTCCCGCCCTGGTGATTGATGTAGGCGACAGGCGTTTGATTGTCCGAACGTACCTGGACCGCACGACCCCGAAGGTGTGAAGTCAACTGAGAAAGTACCAGCCTGATCGCTCTTAGCTCCAGGAGGTTGATGGGTGTGTGAGCCTCCTGAGGATTTCAGTGCTTGCCAAACTCCTCCCCAACCAGTCAGACTGGCATCCGCGGCGGTGGAGAGGACCTGCCCATCAGAAGGTTTCTCGGGTCCAACCACCATGAGAGAGACTGTCTGGCCAGAGGGGACAGAGTGAACTTCTGCTCCAAGGACTCCTGCCTCCGATCCCAGACGGTCAGGAGATTTAATTGAACAGGTCTCATGTGGAACTGAGCGAAGGGCACCGCCTCAAAGCAAGATACCATGAGGCCCACCAACTGCATCCCCATGCGAATGGAGGGATGAGGGCACGATAACAGGGCCCGCGCCTGCGTCTGAAGACCCTCCACCTTCTGTGGAGGAAGAAAAACCTTGACCTGGCAGGTATCCAACGTCATTTTCAGGAAGGATCTTACCGAAGAGGGAGAGAGTGAAGACTTGGGGTAATTGATCACCCAACCGAATGACTCGAGGATGGAAACTACCACCTGAGTATCCCTCTCGGCCTGATGAAAAGATGGCGCAGCAATCAACAGGTCATCCAAGTAAGGTAGAATGCGAATGCCCTGGCTCCTCAGCAGAGCCATTACACCCGCCAACACCTTGGTGAACACCCGGGGAGCCGAGGTGATTCCGAACGGCAAGGCCACAAACTGATAGTGTTGATCCCCAGAGCGAACCGTAGGAACCTCTGGTGACCCAGGAAGACAGGAACATGCAGATAGGCGTCCTTGATGTCCACCGTTGTCATGAAGTCGCCTGGCCGAAGAAAATTCACTGCCGACCGTAGGGTCTCCATGACAAATCTGTTGAGACCCTTTAGATCCAGGATGGGTCACAGGGAGCCGTCCTTCTTGGGCACTGTGAACAGATTGGAGTAAAATCCCGACCCTGTTCTATTAGAGGTACAGGGCAGACCACTCCCGAGGACAGAAGATGTTGTACCGCCAACCTCAGACCCTGTGCCATCACGGGATCTTGAGAAATCCGGGACCGAATGAAACATGGGGGCGGCCAAGCTATCGGCTCTATTTTGTACCCGGAGGTCACCACTTCCTGAATCCACCGGTCCGATACGTCTCCAGGCGTGAGCAAAAAGGCGAAGCCGCCCCCCCCCACCCGGACGGGTAAGGGCGTCCCCTCATGCCTGAGGGGCCTTGGTGGAAGGTTTAGGCTTGGATTCCCAGTTGAGGCCGGGACGACCTCGGGCTCTACCTCGCCCCCATGAGTCTCTACGGCCACCAGAGAAGGCAGAACCTCGGCCTCCTCGTGAGGGGCGAAAGGAAGAAAAAGCAGAACCCCGAAAAGGCTGAACCGTCTTCAGACGCTGAGGAAGTCTCCCGTCCTAGGCCAGAAGGTCCAAACATTCCCCAAAAAGTCGGAGTCCCAGGAAGGGAATACCTGTGAGAGCTTGTTTGGCGGCAGCTTCCGCTGCCCACTGACGCAAGCAGTGCGACTAGAGCAGCCGAAGCTCTACCACCGAAGCGGACTGCGTCATCCATAGCCGATATAACAAAGGAAGTCCGCACAAGCTAAAAGCTCCATATACTCCTCTACTCTCTTGTGGGATCTGGCGCTGTCAACGAGACGCCTCACCTTCTTTTTAATGGCCGCAGCACAAATAGGGCGCAGAGTAGTGCCCACGGAGGTGAAGGCATGACAGGCTAGTTGATCCATGCGTCTGTCAACATGATCACGCAAGGATGAGGTCTCAGGGGACGGCATAACCGAGGTATTGGAAAGACATAGGACAGGAGCATCGACTTCCGGGGGATGGGACCAGAGACTAATCCTCCGAAAAGGGATACCGTCTGTCTATCCCTCCAGGCACCAATGGCAACCTATTAGGTTTCTCCCATTCCTTTAATACCATTTTAGAGAAGTGGCCTTGTTCAGGAAAAACAAGACGTTGTCTGTTAGGCTGAAACAGATCCCCCTGTTTCTTCTTGAACGCCTTAGGAGGAACAATGTGCAGGGTTTCAAGAACCGCCGACAACAGTTGCTCAGTATCATCAGGGGGCCACTGATCCTCATTGGATGAGGATCCGGGGCAACTATCAAGGTCTCCCCCACTGTCCTCGGAGAAGTCGGAACCCTGGAGCAACTCGCCTTCCTCAGCGAAATATTGGCCACCAAAGGCCTCACAATCCTCATCGTCATCAGCAAATATTGGACGATCGGGTTCCAAATGCTGCTTCTTGCTCTTGGCCTTACCAGCTGCCGAATTCACCAATTGACGCTCAATGCTAGCCAGGCGAAGCTCAAAATTATTACGATATTACGAGAGCCCCTACTGCCCTCCTCTTCACTAGGGGCCAGAAGCAGACGTGGGGGAGTCGGCGAGGCCGGTGGAACAATGGGACTAGGGTCAGTAATACTCGCCTCGTCCTGGTCCGAAATAACATTCTGGGCGCAGGGTACACAAACTGCGTTGCGACCGCTCGGTGGGCATGTACCACACACAAGACAAAGCTTAGTAAGCCCCTGAGGCATCCCAAGCCCGCTATTCCCAGAAGCCTTCCTCTCCCCCCGCCTAACGGTAGCGCAGTGGCAGGCAAAAACTGCCGCCCGCCAGCACTGCCCTGGCAACAAGGGCACGCGGTCCCCCCCCCCCCCCACCACCACCACATACAGTGAAGGAGGCAAGAGAAGAGGAACGAGGAAGGTAAGTATATTCTGAGGTAAGAAATTTTTCTAAAAGTGACAAAACACCAACAAATACAATAATAAAGCTTGTGGGATGAATAAAAACACAGGGTCAGGTGTGGTTCCTCCCCTCCTCCCCCTATAGGCTCACCATAGCCTATGGCCAGCTTACCTTGAAGAAAAAGGCCTGCGGCCCAGAGCACAGCTCGGCCGAACGCCTGACCCGCGGCGTTCCCCTGCCTTCACCTGATCCGCAGCCATGGCTGGGAGGCATGAAGGGTCCCGGAAGCAGGTGGGAATAGGGCTTGCAGCGGCCGACGGGCTTGGGATGCCCCACTTATCTGCGAATTCCATGGAGAGAGGAAAAAGACAATCTTCGCAGCAGAGACTGCAGGAGAAGACTGGGGTCTTCTGGGTAATTCTGGCCTTATATGGCCAGGGGGGGCCACAAGTCTTCTTGCAGTCGACTGCGCCACCTGGTGGTGGATTACCCACATGTCAAGAATAAGAAATGAAGCAAGACGTGCTGTACACCTGGAAAAGATAGATAGATAGATAGATAGATAGATAGATAGATAGATAGATAGATATGAGATAGATAGATAGATAGATAGATAGATAGATAGATAAGATATGGGGTACATAGATAGATAGATAGGAGATAGATAGATAGATAGATATGAGATAGATAGATAGATAGATATGAGATAGATAGATAGATAGATAGATAGATAGATATGAGATAGATAGATACAGGACCGTATTTGCTGTAAGGCACACCTAGGCACGTGCCTAGGGCGGGGCTTGAGACTAGGGGCGGGCTAACCGCAGCGCAGCTGCAGTGGTGTTAATGATATAATTTATTTTATTTTTTTTAGATCATTGGTGGTTAGTGGAGATGGCCAGTACACAATCGCGCCCCCCCCCGCTCCAGGTAGGTGTGGGAGGAGAGACACTTCCTGTCCTCCGTCACACAGTTTACAGAGAGTAGCACGTGTGTGTGTGTGTGTGTGTGTGTGTGTGTGTGTGTGTGTGTGTCAGAAGCCGTAGTCAGGTGCTGCATGTGCTTCCTGTCTCCCTCCCCTCCCCTCTCAGTGTGCAGGTCTCCCGATCACTGTCCCCCCTCCGTCCCTTCTCCACTGTCACACGGAGCTCTCCTGCTGCCCTCTCCATGACCCCGTCCTGTGAGGAGATCGCCGGAGTGACTGCTGACACACTTTGTGTGCCAGCAAGGATGCAGCTCTCTCTGCTGTGTGACACCCTGTGAGTTCTCAGGTAATTTTTGTCTGTCTCGCTGTCATCTTGCTGTCTCTTTTCCTGCCTTTCTTTCTGCAGTCACTCTGTGTCTCTTAGTCTGTCCCTGGACTTTCCTCTTGTTCTCTCTCCCCTCTCTGATTCTAGTTCTGTCTTTTTTCTCCATCTGGCTGCACATTCTGTCTTTCCCTCTCTTTCTGTCTCTATTTACACTTCTTTTTTCCATGCACTCTTTTTTTTTTTGTCCCTGTTCTCTCTCTGACTTTCTGTCTCTTGCTTTGCACCCTGATCTCTCAGAGCCGGGGGACCAGAAGTTACAACATGCACTGCAGCATCTTTTATCTTTATTTTCAGGGCTGGCTGTTCCTCATTGCTGGGCAATCGATTACCCTGTCGTGTGAAACCCACAGATTCTGCACAATCTACTAGCAGTCCCATGGCACATGCACAGGCTCCCCACCACTTAGTGCAGCTGTATTTTCATTTATGTTTCCTGGCTGCGTTTGCTAAAACATGAATAAAGATACAGCCAGACTGAATGACCAGGAGTCAGTGCATGTGCTGTGGGGCTGCCGGTCAGATAAAAATTACCGGCAATTCCAGAGGTTTTACATGACAGGGCATCCAAATCGTGATGTTCCGCCGAAGAGAAATAGCTGTCCCTGTCTGATGCCCCCCAGTCCTGCCCCTACCCATCCCCTGTTATTTCTAGCTCTGCCACTTCCATCCCCCATTCTCTCAGCTCGGCCACTATCCATCCATCTCCTCCCAGCTCTTACCCCATCTATTTTTCTTACTCCCAGCTCTGCCCCATCCATCCCTCTTGTTCCCAGATCTGCCCCCATTCATCCCTCTTGTTCCCAGATCTGCCCCCATTCATCCCTCTTATACCCAGCTCTGCCCCATTCATCCCTCTTATTCCCAGCTCTGCCCCCATCCATCCCTCTTATTCCCAGATCTGCCCCCATTCATCCCTCTTATTCCCAGATCTGCTCCCCATTCATCCCTCTTATTCACAGATCTGCCCCTATTCATCCCTCCTATTCACAGATCTGCCCCTATTCATCCCTCTTATTCCCATCTCTGCCCCCATTCATCCCTCTTATTCCCAGCTCTACCCCATTCATCTCTCTTATTCCCAGCACTGCCCCCATACATCCCTTTTATTCCCAGCACTACCCCCATTCACCCCTCTTATTCCCAGCACTGCCCCCATTCATCCCTCTTATTCCCAGTTCTTCCCCCATTTATTCCTTATTCCCAGCTTTTCCCACATCCACTCCTCTTTTTCCCAGCACTGCTCCTGTCAATCCCTCTTATTCCGAGCTCTCAACTTATTCAGAGATTTCAACTACATCCTCCCCCTGTACCTTCAACTTGGCACAGACCACGGTAAATGGACTTCGACTAAAAGTACTTGATTACCGCTACTTTGGATCATTGGTGCCCAGTGCAATAGTGGACAGCGTAGTGTGGAACCCCTTCCCATTCCCATAGGCAGTGTGTCATGCTCCCTCCCATACCCATAGGCAGTGTGTCATTCTCCCTCCCATTCCCATAGGCAGTGTGTCATGCTCCCTCCCATACCCTTGGGCAGTGTGTCATGCTCCCTCTCATTCCCATAGGCAGTGTGTCATGCTCCCTCCCATTCCCATAGGCAGTGTGTCATGCTCCCTCCCATTCCCATAGGCAGTGTGTCATGCTCCCTCCCATTCCCATAGGCAGTGTGTCATGCTCCCTCCCATTCCCCATATAGGCAGTGTGGCATTCCCATTGGCAATGTGGCATTCCCATTTCCCTTAGGCAGTGTGGCATTCCCACTCTCCGATAGGCAAAAGAAAAAAAATGTACACTCACATATACATCGCTCTCACGTTGCTGGCCAGGCCACGGGAGGCCACAGGTGGGCGGGCAGGGTCACTGATCCCTGCCCGATATCCCCACCGCTGCTTCTTCTCCGGCCCGAGGAAACACACCTGGCTCTGTGCAACAGGTGGGCGTGGCCTGTGTCAAGTGACGGCCACCAGCTGCACAGAGTCGGATGTTTGCTCTGAGTGCGGCGGCGGTGGGGACAGTGCAGACAGCAGGGATCAGGTACCTTGCCCGTCCGCCTGCCGTTCCTACATCTTTTGGCCTCCCGTGGCTAGATATGAGATAGATAGATAGATAGATAGATAGATAGATAGATAGATAGATAGATATGGAGTGGATAGATAAACTGATAGGGGGTGAATTAGATAGATAGCTAAGTAGATAGATATGGGATAGATATGGGATGGCTTGAGCTTCCCGTTAAAGGAATTAACAAAGAAAAGGTGCTGGGTGTGGAGATTATTTCCAGGCAATTAAACACAAGGGAAAACTTTTGGAAAGCAAAAACTACTTTATTTTTTTCTTATGTAAGAAAATTATAAATATTGTAATAAATCTTCTGTACAAAAAAAAACACTTTAGAGACTAAGAAAATAAGATCTGGACAGTCTTACAGTTGGGCCCCGCGTTCAATCACCACACGCATGTGCTGGACAGGTAAAGTGAGTGGGGGCGTCGCCCACGCACAGGTCAGTCCCCGCCCCTCTCAATGATGCCGTTCCAATATGGCAGCCGCCCCAGGAGGTGCAGATTTCAGGTGCTCCTTGGCAGGGGCGTGTACTTGATATAATTGATATAGAGTAGAATGAAGCTATAGAACATTAGACTTATCTGGATGCGAAGTACTTGTGGGCCGGACGTCACTGCGGCGGACATTTTTGCTACATTTGGGGGGAGGGGGTCACCGGAAACATTTCAGCCCCTCGCAGTCCCTCTGCCTAACTTTGCTGATCGGTCCACTTTAACAATATGGCCGCCACATTGTCTAGGCAACATGAAATCAGGATTTTGAATAATACGCGGCCATTTAAACATGGCCGCCTGATGTTTTTGAATACTGAAGACATGGCGGTGATGGTGGCAGTGGGGCCCTCTAGCTGGAGGTGACGGCGGTGCCGCTACCCAGCGTCAGGATGAACTGCTGACAGTCCTGCAGTGTGCGCTTGTCCCCCAGCTTCTCCAGAGTCCGGGCAGCTTCGGCCAACATGCCCACCCTCTGCCCCGGGGCGGAGAGGAACGTCGGGGGTAGGTAGCGGCAGGCCAGGAGGAGGGCCTCGGCGTGCTCCCGCATGGTCGGACTGGCTTCTTGAGTGCCTGCTGGGAAAACAAACATGCTCACAGGTCACTGACTGCTCCAGGGGCGGAGTCACACAATATGACCTTATTTATCAAAAGAATAGCAACACAAAACAGGCGAGAAGCTGACTAGAGGGGGCGTGCCCAGGAGTCAGTGGGAGGGCCCACCTCAGATGGTGGTCATGTGACACATCTCTCCCCGGGGGGGGGGGCGACATCATTCCCTCCTCCTTCGGCAGCCTAGACCTAGAGCCGAGCAGTAACCAGGAAGGGGCGCTATCAGCCAGATCTTTTCATTCATTCAGTTGTTCCTTCTATTCTTTTTTTTCTTTCTTTACGTCTTTCAGTCATTCCTTCTATTCTTTCTTTCAGTTATTCATTCTTTTTTAACTGTCTTTCATTCATTTTTTTCTCTTTTTATTCTATTATTTCTTTCATTACTTAGGGGGTTATTTAAGAAGGGATAGCGTCAGGTAGCGCCTTGTTAATGACAGGTAGCGACTGGTGAACGCCGGACACGGCAGCAATTACACATTTATCAAGCAGAATCTGTTTAGCGACTGGGATAGCGCCATGTAGCGTCCGATTCATCATTATCGCAGCTTCAGTGAACAGCGCCGGCGTTCAGCCTTGTATGACCTCTCGCTACCTGTCGCTCTCCCATACATTTCAATGGACGATCCTTTTCTTCTCTTTAAACAGGGTTTTTGTTTTTTTGTTTTTTTTTTAAATCTCAAACAATGTTGTGACCGCTTCTGGCATTGAAAATGCAGTTTTTTCAAAAATTTTGCATGTTTTATATATTTCTTCAGAAATGACATTACAGGTCTGCCATTAAAGTGTTCATGTTACAATGTTGTTACAATGTAATTCCATATGTTTTCGCTTTGTTACTAGTTGATAGATGCTGAAAAACAGACTTTAAACACACCGCCTCCTGCGCTCTGGGCTTCAGAGAAGCATTTTTCAGCGCCAGAGTTTTGTGAGGATGTTTTTTTAATGAATATGTTGTCGCACTGAACAGTCGCTAACATGCGCTCCCATACAGCGCTGTACTGGTCAAATAGCGACTCATCACAATGTACTCATTATTGCTGCACAGCGACTGAGTCGCTAAGAACTAGCGACCCACGGCCGAGCACGACGACTACTAGCGGGCGCTCTGAAAATGCCTGCTACAGACGCTCATCTGTCGCTACCTGGCGTTAGTGATGAATCAGCCTGCCCGTCATGCCTAATATTCTTTCATTGAGTTATTCCTTGTATTCTTCCGCTCATTCCATATGAATATTTTTATTATATTATTTCTTTACTTATTTCAGTCATTGCTCCTATTAATTTTTCTTTCATTACTGCTATCCTTTTTTCTTTTATTATATTATTTTGTTCTTTACTTATTTCAGCCATTCTGTCTAATCTTTATTTCAGTTATTCCTTCTGTGCTTTCAGTCATTTCTATTTATTCTTTTTTTTTTTTATTTCATTCAATTTTTTCTATATTCACTTATTTCAGTCAGTCATTCCTTCTATTCTTTCTTTCAGTTATTCCTTCTATTTTATCTGTCTTTCATTCTATTTTTTCTTTTTTTATTCTATTCTTTGTCATTACTTCTCTTAGTCATTCCTTCTATTTTTTCATCGAGTTATTCCTTTTATTCTTCCTGTCCCTACATATATATTATATTATATTATTTCTTTACTTATTTCAGTCATTCCTTGTATTATTTTTTTCTTTTATCCTTCTGTTCTCTCATTACTTCTATCCTTTTTTTTTCTTTTATTATATTATTTTGTTCTTTACTTATTTCAGCCATTCCGTCTTTTCTTTCAGTTATTCTTTCTGTTGTTTCAGTCATTCTTTTTTTATTTCATTCTATTTTTTTTCTTTATTCACTTATTTCAATCAGTCATTCCTTCTATTCTTTCTTTCAGTTATTCCTTCTATTTTATCTGTCTTTCATTCTATTTTTTTTTTTTTTATTCCATTCTTTGTCATTACTTCTCTTAGTCATTCCTTCTATTTTTTTATTGAGTTACCGTATTCCTTTTATTCTTCCTGTCATTCCCTACATATATATTATATTATATTATTTCTTTACTTATTTCAGTCATTCCTTGTATTATTTTTTTCTTTTATCCTTCTGTTCTTTCATTACTTCCATCCTTTTTTTTCTTTTATTATATTATTTTGTTCTTTACTAAGAGGCCGATTCATTAATAGCGCCAGGTAGCGACAGATGAGCGACTGTAGCGTGATTTTTTCAGCGCCAGCCAGTATTCGCTGTGCTTGGCCGGCGTTAGCTTGATGACAGCGACTCAGTCGGTGTGCGGTAATGTTGAATACGGGCTGGGGGGTCGCTGTTTCACAGGTTCAGCGTTGTATGTGAGCGCCTGACAACGAATGGCCAGAGCGAACGGCTAGCTTCATATTCATTAACAAATCACGCTCCGAATGTGCTGTCGCTGTCCATTCCTTGTTTAAACCCCAGAGCGCTGGCGGCGATGGGTATTAACTAGTTTTTAACCCCTAAACAACCATATTTTTGGAATGTAACATTATACATGTTTTTAGAATCATTTTGTAATATGAATACATTAATCTCAGACCTGTTAGATCAATTCTGCACAAATTTTTTTTTAAATTTTTTTTAACTTAAAAATAAATCCTAACATTGCAGAAGTGGTCTCCGAATTTTTGACATTAAAAAAAAAAAAAAAAAAATTAATACCAATTAATTATGATTAATTAAAGATTGCTCCATTGAAATGCATTGGACATCGCCAGGGAGCGACAGCTCATACCTGGCGCTGTGAGGGAATTTGCAGCGGCGCTGTTCGGTCCAGGCGGCTTCATGATGAATGCCGCGCTAGCCGTCGCTCTTGCCGGCGCTAGCCTCATTTTGCTTGATAAATGCGTCATTGTGAGCGCCGCCGGGCGTACTTGAGTCGGTAGTCGCCGTTAGCTGCCGCTACCTGGCGCTCGTCAGACACTACCTGGCGCTAGCCCGTGATAAATAAGGGCCTTATTTCAGCCATTCCATCTTTTCTTTCAGTTATTCTGTTGTTTCAGTCATTCTTTTTTTATTTCATTCTATTTTTTTTCTTTATTCACTTATTTCAATCAGTCATTCCTTCAATTCTTTCATTCTGTTGTTCCTTCTACTCGGTCATTCCTTATATGCTTTTTTATTTTATTATATTCTTTACTTATTCCAATCATTTCTTCTATTCTTTCCTTCAGTTATTCCCTCTATTCTTTATATTTCTTTTTTATTTGGTTTCTTTCTTTCATCTCTCAATCAATCATTCCTCCTATTCTTTTATTAAGTCATTTCTTCTATTCCTTGTATTCTTCCTGTAATTTCCTCTGTATATTTTTTATTTAATTACCGGTATATTATTTCTTTACTTTTTCAATCATTCCTTCTATTATTTTTTTCTTTCATCCTTCTGTTCTTTCATTACTTCTATCCTTTTTTTTTCTTTTATTACATTATTTAATTCTTTACTTATTTCAGCCATTCCGTCTATTCTTTCTTTCGAATAATCCTTCTGTACTTTCAGTCATTCCTTTTATTCTTTTTTTTTTTATTTCATTCTATTTTTTCTTTATTCATTTATTTCAGTCAGTCTAGTCTTTCTTTCCATTGTTCCTTCTACTCTGTTATTCATTCAATGCTTTTTTCTTTTATTATATTCTTTACTTTTTTCAATCATTCTTTCTTTCAGTTACTCCTATTTTTTTTGTTTTTTTTTTCATTCGGTTTCTTTCTTTACGTCTCTCAATCAGTCATTCCTTCCATTCTTTCTTTCAGTTACTCCTTCTATTCTTTTTAGCCATTCCTCCTATTCTTTCAGTCATGCTTCCATTCTTTTTTTCTTTCATTCTATTTTTCTTTCTTTATTTGTTTCAGTCAGTCATTCATTCTATTCATTCTTTCTTTCAATCTATTATTCTTTTTTCTTGACTTTATTCAGAAATGTTTTGCATTATTCTGTTATTGCTTCTATTCTTTCTTTTAGCCATCCCTTTCCAACTTTCTTTGTTTCTGTCATAGCTTCTTTTTTTCATTCCATCTATCCTTTGTCATTCCTATTCTTTCATTCTCACTCTTCTTATTTCTCACTTACTTACTATTGTTCCTTCTTCTTTATTCCTTCCTAGAATTTTCTGTATCTTTCTTTATATTCCATCCATTCCTTCTTGTGTAGCTATTGTGGAGCAGGGCAGCAATCCCAGGATGGGAGACTAAAACAGCGAGCTTAAAGTGGAACAAAACCCACGGAGATCGGCCCAGTAATCTATAAGATTCCCAGGCCGATTAATTCCAACCCCCCAGGGCATCCGACCCGCTGTGTGAAACCCCCCAGGAAGCCCACAATCCTACCTTTTCCACGTTCCAACAGCGCATGCGCGTCCACCGCCGCCGCCTCCCGCGCGTCCCTCTAGGAGGGCGCGCTCCCGCGCCGGCCGTTTGTGAATGTCCGGCGCAGGTGCGCTCCCTGTAAGAGGGACGCGCGGACGCGCTCTGCTTGTTGGGGTGCCCCACCAAAGTGGACCAAAACCCAGGATAGTCAAAATCCTGGGTGTTGGTCCACCTTAAAGTCCCTGTCTGAAGGGGTGCACCTATAATAAGGCGGGGTGAGGCGGCCGCCTCAGGTGGGGGGGCAGCAACTTATGACCTCACTTTTTTTTTTTTTTTACTAGTTCACTGGTGTTCCGGGGGGGACGGGGCCGCTGAGCCACCAAAGACTGAATGTATTAATAAAAAACGACTGGTGTTTAAATTTTAAACTCAGCTGAGTGGGACTATAGGTGAGTATGTAAGCTTTTTTATTTCTGCGCGGATAGTCCCTTTAAAGTGGACCAACACCCAGGATTTTGACTGTCCTGGGTTTTGGTCCACTTCGGCGGGCCACCCCGATCGGGGGTGTCCCGCTCTCTGAAACCCCCCAGAAACCCCAAAAGACTCACCTCTCCCCGCTCCCACGTGACCGCACCGTCCAATCCCCGCCGACGTCCAAGCGGGTGACAGCGGCGTCCAAGACAGCGAGTCCGCCGCCGCCTCCCGCGCGTCACTCTCGGCGTGCGCGCCCCAGTACCGGCCATTCACAGACGGCCGGCACGGGCGCGCGCATGTCTAGAGGGGCGTGCGGGAGGCGGCGGATCAGGTAAGGAGTTTGGGGTTTTTTTGGGGGGTTTCACCCCGCGGGACATCCTGATCTCGGATGTCCCGCGGTGAGTGAGGTGATCGGCCTGGGATCACCCCTGGGTGTTGGTCCACTTTAAACTAGAAGTCTTTTTTTTTTTTTCAACAAGAATAACTAAGATGGTCGCTATAGGCAACAAGACCAATTCTTCATGTCTATTCCATAATAATGTATATTAGTTCCCGGGATATGGCCGATCAGCTGAGTGGGGCTATAGGTGAGTATGTAAGCTTTTTTGTTTCCGTCCGTTTAAACTAGGAGTAGTCTTTTTTTTTTTTCAAAGAGAATAACTAAGATGGTTGCTATAGGCAACAAGAGCAATTCTTCATGTCTATTCCATAATAATGTATATTAGTTCGATTATAATGATAGGCTGCTCATCAGTTGTTTTCCCTAATATGAAACTGACTGACTGACACCATCCGTATGGCTCATGGTAAAGCTGCAGAAGAAGCGAGGTGTACCCTAATGGGGTCACAGCTTTATATGGACCATCTGGAAATGAGCTCGCTATAGAAACAGAGAGGCAACTAAAGTCAGTTAAATTTAATTTAATATAAAGTGATCAGACAGCGACATATTTACAAGCACATGTCACCTTCATCTATTCCAGAAGCAGAAAGCATGGTATATGGCCTAACCAATTTCCAGAGCTCACCCCACAAGGGCGGGGTGGAGGGAGCGGGTTAGTCCTCCATTGCAGTTCTAATACGTGGTTGTGTATCTCTACCAATATCTCTGGCTGATAAATGTGGTAGATAGTCCACCTACATAGTCAATGGGGGGGAGAAATGCAATGCAACCCTTAACCCCCATCTCCCACCCTTCTGAGAACCCATCTTGCATCTCAGATGAAACACGCCATCCCATCTTCCGCGCTAGGTACAGTCTGTACGCTTGTCGCCATCATGGCAGACCTGTTGCGTTGCTCCTAGACGCTCAAGGGGTGTGGTTTGTCTGCACCAAGGAAAGAGGGTGACAGCAAAGACCAATGGGGGTGTGGAAGTCCCCTTTAAACATCCTAGAGGATCATTGGCATGGCAGGGTCGGGAGTGTCACGCTGCAGCTGACCAGCCGCGCTATATCTGTGGATAGAAGAGAAGCAGCTTCAGTACAGACTGCTCAACACCCACCCGCCCCCCATCATGCATATCTCCCAACTGCCCCTTAAAGTGGACCAAAACCCAGGATATTGACTATCCTGGGTTTTGGTCCTTTCCCCGGGGCACCCCGATTGGTATGAAACCCCCCCCAGGACGCCACAGCCAACTCACCTTTCAGTGGTCCAGCGGCGCGTCTAAGAGCAGCGGCTCTGACGGCCGCATCCTCCACCTCCCTCTGACAGGGAGCGTGCCCGGGCTGGCCATTAAATGCCTGGCGCGGGCACGCACGCTGCTAGTGGGAAGCGGAGGATGCTGCCATCAGAGCCGCTGCTCTTAGACAAGCCGTGGGACCGGGAAGAGGTGAGTTTGCTGCGATCTGGGGGTTTCATACAGCCAGGTCCCCCAATCGGGGGGGGCCCTGGGAAAGGACCAAAACCTAGGATAGTCAAAATCCTGGGTTTTGGTCCACTTTAATGTGTGAGGACCATAAATCAATGATCCATTTACCCTCTCAAGGTTTTTATCGTGCTGCATGCCTTATAATTATATTCTAAAGAAAAGGTTTTGGATGTTGAATTGTTTTAGCATGTTAAAGCGGTTCCGCACCCTGCAGGGTGGTGTTGGACCGCTGCTCGTGTCTGGGGGCATCCTGCTTGGATCCCTCCCCTGCATAGACCATATTCCCCTGTAAGCTTGAGAACCCAGGCCCCAAAAACACACCTCTTCCGGGCGCTATCACCCTAACAGGGTCACCGATTGCACGGATGGGATCCAGCGATCAGATGAGATGCTGATCGCCGGACTCAGACCGATCAGCCGCGGGGGACAAAAGGTGAGCATCCTGCTGGCAGCAGCACGGAAGAGGTAAGCACCAGGGTGCAGGTTATGGGGATTGCAAGGGACTATGTGTGATTGTGGGAGGGTATCACCAATAGGGCCTCCCCAGACACGAGCAGTAGTGATTTTGCCGCTTTACCTGTTTATGGTCCCTGATACTATTAGTGTGGAAAGAACAGGACTGTTGAGGTGACACAGAAAGTTGGGAGGTATACATGGAATTTTTCCACCACCATGCCATGCCAAGACCTAGGACCAGCACCTAACTACACTCTATGGGCACCAGGGTGCAGGTTATGGGGATTGCAAGGGGCTATGTGTGACGGTGGGAGGGTATCACCAATAGGGATGCCTCCCCAGACACGAGCAGTAGTGATTTTGCCGCTTTACCTATTTATGGTCCCAGAAACCATTAGTGTGAAAAGAACAGGACTGTTGAGGTGACTCAGAACGTTGGGAGGTATACATGGAATCTCTCCACCACCATGCCATGCCAAGACCTAGGACCGGCACCTATCCACACTCTATGGGCAGAGCTATCACAGCAACACACAAGCTAAGCCATTGTCATTGTGCAGGCATGAAAACAAAAAAGGCTTTACTCACCTTTTATAACCTGCAGCCAATCGTTCCTAGTCCAGCGCTTTGACACTTACCTGGTCGCCCGCCACCTCTGCAGTACCGACGATGGGCCACCCCCTACAGTCCATCGCCAATGCTATGGAAGCAGCAGACGATCGAGACAGGTGGCGCAGGACCTCGATCACTGCATTTGTTAGGTGTCAGAGCACCAGACTAGGAGCGATCAGCTGTGGGAGGAAAAAGGGGGAGTATAGCATTTTCTTTTCTCATGCCTGGACTTTAAAGTGGACCAAAACCCACCAGGTAACCGATTCCCTTCCCCCGGGGCATCCAAAATTGGGATGCCCCGCTGTGTGAAACCCTCCAGGTCGCCCCATACACTTACCTTGTTTCCCGACCTGCGGCTATCCCTCTAGCAGGGCGCATGCCCGTGCCAGGCATTTGTGAATGGCCGGCGCCCTGTTAGAGAGTAGCGGGGGATGCGGGCTTCAGCGCGCTCGGAGAGGCTGGCCTTAGACGACGTGACGTCAGTAACTCTAAGTGCACTGTTTCGACAAGTGGCCGCGCATGCCCCTCGGGCCCAGGAAGAGGTGAGTTGGCTTTGGCGGTCTGAGGGGTTTAACGCAGCGGGAGTGCACCGCGGGAAAGGACCAAAACCCAGGATAGTCAAAATCCTAGGTTTTGGTCCACTTTAAAGCGTAACTCCAAAAAGATGTTTCTCTTTTTAAATAGATGAAAGATATTAGAGCCAATTAAATATCCATTTTGCATCCTGTGACCCCTCGTTGTTGGGATTCTGTTTCACTTCCAGCACATGGTGACCATAGCAGAAGGGCAGGGAGGTCACTGGCGGTTACCACCGCTCATATCTATGAAACCCATGACATTTCTATTACAGGAACTTTCTGTCCCCTGTAAACTCCACTGAACAAACTAGAGGTGGGACACTATCATCCCAACAGAATCATGTTTTGCATGGATGGCATCCAGCGATCAGGTGAGTTGCTGATCCCCGGACCTAGACTGAACAACTGCAGGGGGAAAAAAGGTGAGTATCATTTTGGGTTTTTTTTTTATTGGGTGGTCAGTCACTTTAGGTTTACAGGTCTTTATTGATCCCAGCAACCCTGGTGTGTTCTATTTATCAGTGATGTGCTGGGATTAAGCTCAAACCATCTGCATTAGGGGTCGTGTAATCTATGGGGATGAACAGCAAATAATGGGTGTATGGAAACCCTAATGCAAACAGACTGGTGGCTGAGGAATAAGACACAGACTATAGGAAGCCATAATGCATCCAGACTGGTGGCTGAGGAATAAGACACAGACTATAGGAAGCCATAATGCATCCAGAACTGGTGGCTGAGGAATAAGACACAGACTATAGGAAGCCATAATGCATCCGGGCTGGTGGCTGAGGAATAAGACACAGACTATAAGAAGCCATAATGCATCCAGACTGGTGGCTTAGGAATAAGACACAGACTATAGGAAGCCATAATGCATCCAGACTGGTGGCTGAGGAATAAGACAGACTATAGGAAGCCATAATGCATCCAGACTGGTGGCTGAGGAATAAGACACAGACTATAGGAAGCCATAATGCATCCAGACTGGTGGCTTAGGAATAAGACACAGACTATAGGAAGCCATAATGCATCCAGAACTGGTGGCTGAGGAATAAGACACAGACTATAGGAAGCCATAATGCATCGGGCTGGTGGCTGAGGAATAAGACACAGACTATAGGAAGCCATAATGCATCCGGGCTGGTGGCTGAGGAATAAGACACAGACTATAGGAAGCCATAATGCATCCAGACTGGTGGCTTAGGAATAAGACACAGACTATAGGAAGCCATAATGCATCCGGGCTGGTGGCTGAGGAATAAGACACAGACTATAGGAAGCCATAATGCATCCAGACTGGTGGCTTAGGAATAAGACACAGACTATAGGAAGCCATAATGCATCCAGACTGGTGGCTGAGGAATAAGACACAGACTATAGGAAGCCATAATGCATCCAGACTGGTGGCTTAGGAATAAGACACAGACTATAGGAAGCCATAATGCATCCGGGCTGGTGGCTTAGGAATAAGACACAGACTATAGGAAGCCATAATGCATCCGGGCTGGTGGCTTAGGAATAAGACACAAACTATAGGAAGCCATAATGCATCCAGACTGGTGGCTGAGGAATAAGACACAGACTATAGGAAGCCATAATGCATCCAGACTGGTGGCTGAGGAATAAGACACAGACTATAGGAAGCCATAATGCATCCAGACTGGTGGCTGAGGAATAAGACACAGACTATAGGAAGCCATAATGCATCCAGACTGGTGGCTGAGGAATAAGACACAGACTATAGGAAGCCATAATGCATCCAGACTGGTGGCTTAGGAATAAGACACAGACTATAGGAAGCCATAATTCATCCAGACTGGTGGCTGAGGAATAAGACACAGACTATAGGAAGCCATAATGCATCCAGACTGGTGGCTTAGGAATAAGACACAGACTATAGGAAGCCATAATGCATCCAGAACTGGTGGCTGAGGAATAAGACAGACTATAGGAAGCCATAATGCATCCAGACTGGTGGCTGAGGAATAAGACACAGACTATAGGAAGCCATAATGCATCCAGACTGGTGGCTGAGGAATAAGACATAGACTATAGGAAGCCATAATGCATCCAGACTGGTGGCTGAGGAATAAGACACAGACTATAGGAAGCCATAATGCATCCAGACTGCTGGCTGAGGAATAAGACACAGACTATAGGAAGCCATAATGCATCCGGGCTGCTGGCTGAGGAATAAGACACAGACTATAGGAAGCCATAATGCATCCGGGCTGGTGGCTGAGGAATAAGACACAGACAATAGGAAGCCATAATGCATCCGGGCTGCTGGCTGAGGAATAAGACACAGACTATAGGAAGCCATAATGCATCCAGAACTGGTGGCTGAGGAATAAGACACAGACTATAGGAAGCCATAATGCATCCAGACTGGTGGCTGAGGAATAAGACACAGACTATAGGAAGCCATAATGCATCCAGACTGGTGGCTGAGGAATAAGACACAGACTATAGGAAGCCATAATGCATCCAGACTGGTGGCTGAGGAATAAGACACAGACTATAGGAAGCCATAATGCATCCAGACTGGTGGCTGAGGAATAAGACACAGACTATAGGAAGCCATAATGCATCCAGACTGGTGGCTGAGGAATAAGACACAGACTATAGGAAGCCATAATGCATCCAGACTGGTGGCTGAGGAATAAGACACAGACTATAGGAAGCCATAATGCATCCAGACTGGTGGCTGAGGAATAAGACACAGACTATAGGAAGCCATAATGCATCCAGACTGGTGGCTGAGGAATAAGACACAGACTATAGGAAGCCATAATGCATCCAGACTGGTGGCTGAGGAATAAGACACAGACTATAGGAAGCCATAATGCATCCAGACTGGTGGCTGAGGAATAAGACACAGACTATAGGAAGCCATAATGCATCCAGACTGGTGGCTGAGGAATAAGACACAGACTATAGGAAGCCATAATGCATCCGGGCTGCTGGCTGAGGAATAAGACACAGACTATAGGAAGCCATAATGCATCCGGGCTGGTGGCTGAGGAATAAGACACAGACTATAGGAAGCCATAATGCATCCAGACTGGTGGCTGAGGAATAAGACACAGACTATAGGAAGCCATAATGCATCCAGAACTGGTGGCTGAGGAATAAGACACAGACTATAGGAAGCCATAATGCATCCAGACTGGTGGCTGAGGAATAAGACACAGACTATAGGAAGCCATAATGCATCCGGGCTGCTGGCTGAGGAATAAGACACAGACTATAGGAAGCCATAATGCATCCGGGCTGGTGGCTGAGGAATAAGACATAGACTATAGGAAGCCATAATGCATCCAGAACTGGTGGCTGAGGAATAAGACACAGACTATAGGAAGCCATGATGCATCCAGACTGGTGGCTGAGGAATAAGACACAGACTATAGGAAGCCATAATGCATCCGGGCTGGTGGCTGAGGAATAAGACACAGACTATAGGAAGCCATAATGCATCCGGGCTGCTGGCTGAGGAATAAGACACAGACTATAGGAAGCCATAATGCATCCGGGCTGGTGGCTGAGGAATAAGACACAGACTATAGGAAGCCATAATGCATCCGGGCTGGTGGCTGAGGAATAAGACACAGACTATAGGAAGCCATAATGCATCCAGACTGGTGGCTGAGGAATAAGACACAGACTATAGGAAGCCATAATGCATCCAGACTGGTGGCTGAGGAATAAGACACAGACTATAGGAAGCCATGATGCATCCAGACTGGTGGCTGAGGAATAAGACATAGACTATAGGAAGCCATAATGCATCCGGGCTGGTGGCTGAGGAATAAGACACAGACTATAGGAAGCCATAATGCATCCGGGCTGGTGGCTGAGGAATAAGACACAGACTATAGGAAGCCATAATGCATCCAGACTGCTGGCTGAGGAATAAGATACAGACTATAGGAAGCCATAATGCATCCAGACCGGTGGCTGAGGAATAAGACAGACTATAGGAAGCCATAATGCATCCAGACTGGTGGCTGAGGAATAAGACACAGACTATAGGAAGCCATAATGCATCCAGAACTGGTGGCTGAGGAATAAGACACAGACTATAGGAAGCCATAATGCATCCGGGCTGGTGGCTGAGGAATAAGACACAGACTATAGGAAGCCATAATGCATCCGGGCTGGTGACTGAGGAATAAGACACAGACTATAGGAAGCCATAATGCATCCAGAACTGGTGGCTGAGGAATAAGACACAGACTATAGGAAGCCATAATGCATCCGGGCTGGTGGCTGAGGAATAAGACACAGACTATAGGAAGCCATAATGCATCCAGACTGGTGGCTGAGGAATAAGACACAGACTATAGGAAGCCATAATGCATCCAGACTGGTGGCTGAGGAATAAGACACAGACTATAGGAAGCCATAATGCATCCAGACTGGTGGCTGAGGAATAAGACACAGACTATAGGAAGCCATAATGCATCCAGACTGGTGGCTGAGGAATAAGACACAGACTATAGGAAGCCATAATGCATCCAGACTGGTGGCTGAGGAATAAGACACAGACTATAGGAAGCCATAATGCATCCAGACTGGTGGCTTAGGAATAAGACACAGACTATAGGAAGCCATAATTCATCCAGACTGGTGGCTGAGGAATAAGACACAGACTATAGGAAGCCATAATGCATCCAGACTGGTGGCTTAGGAATAAGACACAGACTATAGGAAGCCATAATGCATCCAGAACTGGTGGCTGAGGAATAAGACAGACTATAGGAAGCCATAATGCATCCAGACTGGTGGCTGAGGAATAAGACACAGACTATAGGAAGCCATAATGCATCCAGACTGGTGGCTGAGGAATAAGACATAGACTATAGGAAGCCATAATGCATCCAGACTGGTGGCTGAGGAATAAGACACAGACTATAGGAAGCCATAATGCATCCAGACTGCTGGCTGAGGAATAAGACACAGACTATAGGAAGCCATAATGCATCCGGGCTGCTGGCTGAGGAATAAGACACAGACTATAGGAAGCCATAATGCATCCGGGCTGGTGGCTGAGGAATAAGACACAGACAATAGGAAGCCATAATGCATCCGGGCTGCTGGCTGAGGAATAAGACACAGACTATAGGAAGCCATAATGCATCCAGAACTGGTGGCTGAGGAATAAGACACAGACTATAGGAAGCCATAATGCATCCAGACTGGTGGCTGAGGAATAAGACACAGACTATAGGAAGCCATAATGCATCCAGACTGGTGGCTGAGGAATAAGACACAGACTATAGGAAGCCATAATGCATCCAGACTGGTGGCTGAGGAATAAGACACAGACTATAGGAAGCCATAATGCATCCGGGCTGCTGGCTGAGGAATAAGACACAGACTATAGGAAGCCATAATGCATCCGGGCTGGTGGCTGAGGAATAAGACATAGACTATAGGAAGCCATAATGCATCCAGAACTGGTGGCTGAGGAATAAGACACAGACTATAGGAAGCCATGATGCATCCAGACTGGTGGCTGAGGAATAAGACACAGACTATAGGAAGCCATAATGCATCCGGGCTGGTGGCTGAGGAATAAGACACAGACTATAGGAAGCCATAATGCATCCGGGCTGCTGGCTGAGGAATAAGACACAGACTATAGGAAGCCATAATGCATCCGGGCTGGTGGCTGAGGAATAAGACACAGACTATAGGAAGCCATAATGCATCCAGACTGGTGGCTGA
Organism: Gastrophryne carolinensis; assembly: GCA_027917425.1. Classification (NCBI taxonomy): domain Eukaryota; kingdom Metazoa; phylum Chordata; class Amphibia; order Anura; family Microhylidae; genus Gastrophryne; species Gastrophryne carolinensis. Next base: position 35,504,737 of record CM051240.1, read on the forward strand.
GGAATAAGACACAGACTATAGGAAGCCATAATGCATCCAGACTGGTGGCTGAGGAATAAGACACAGACTATAGGAAGCCATAATGCATCCAGACTGCTGGCTGAGGAATAAGACATAGACTATAGGAAGCCATAATGCATCCAGACTGGTGGCTGAGGAATAAGACACAGACTATAGGAAGCCATAATGCATCCAGACTGCTGGCTGAGGAATAAGACACAGACTATAGGAAGCCATAATGCATCCGGGCTGCTGGCTGAGGAATAAGACACAGACTATAGGAAGCCATAATGCATCCGGGCTGGTGGCTGAGGAATAAGACACAGACAATAGGAAGCCATAATGCATCCGGGCTGCTGGCTGAGGAATAAGACACAGACTATAGGAAGCCATAATGCATCCAGAACTGGTGGCTGAGGAATAAGACACAGACTATAGGAAGCCATAATGCATCCAGACTGGTGGCTGAGGAATAAGACACAGACTATAGGAAGCCATAATGCATCCAGACTGGTGGCTGAGGAATAAGACACAGACTATAGGAAGCCATAATGCATCCAGACTGGTGGCTGAGGAATAAGACACAGACTATAGGAAGCCATAATGCATCCAGACTGGTGGCTGAGGAATAAGACACAGACTATAGGAAGCCATAATGCATCCAGACTGGTGGCTGAGGAATAAGACACAGACTATAGGAAGCCATAATGCATCCGGGCTGCTGGCTGAGGAATAAGACACAGACTATAGGAAGCCATAATGCATCCGGGCTGGTGGCTGAGGAATAAGACACAGACTATAGGAAGCCATAATGCATCCAGACTGGTGGCTGAGGAATAAGACACAGACTATAGGAAGCCATAATGCATCCAGAACTGGTGGCTGAGGAATAAGACACAGACTATAGGAAGCCATAATGCATCCAGACTGGTGGCTGAGGAATAAGACACAGACTATAGGAAGCCATAATGCATCCAGACTGGTGACTGAGGAATAAGACACAGACTATAGGAAGCCATAATGCATCCGGGCTGCTGGCTGAGGAATAAGACACAGACTATAGGAAGCCATAATGCATCCGGGCTGGTGGCTGAGGAATAAGACATAGACTATAGGAAGCCATAATGCATCCAGAACTGGTGGCTGAGGAATAAGACACAGACTATAGGAAGCCATGATGCATCCAGACTGGTGGCTGAGGAATAAGACACAGACTATAGGAAGCCATAATGCATCCGGGCTGGTGGCTGAGGAATAAGACACAGACTATAGGAAGCCATAATGCATCCGGGCTGCTGGCTGAGGAATAAGACACAGACTATAGGAAGCCATAATGCATCCGGGCTGGTGGCTGAGGAATAAGACACAGACTATAGGAAGCCATAATGCATCCAGACTGGTGGCTGAGGAATAAGACACAGACTATAGGAAGCCATAATGCATCCGGGCTGGTGGCTGAGGAATAAGACACAGACTATAGGAAGCCATAATGCATCCAGACTGCTGGCTGAGGAATAAGACACAGACTATAGGAAGCCATGATGCATCCAGACTGGTGGCTGAGGAATAAGACATAGACTATAGGAAGCCATAATGCATCCGGGCTGGTGGCTGAGGAATAAGACACAGACTATAGGAAGCCATAATGCATCCGGGCTGGTGGCTGAGGAATAAGACACAGACTATAGGAAGCCATAATGCATCCAGACTGCTGGCTGAGGAATAAGATACAGACTATAGGAAGCCATAATGCATCCAGACCGGTGGCTGAGGAATAAGACAGACTATAGGAAGCCATAATGCATCCAGACTGGTGGCTGAGGAATAAGACACAGACTATAGGAAGCCATAATGCATCCAGAACTGGTGGCTGAGGAATAAGACACAGACTATAGGAAGCCATAATGCATCCGGGCTGGTGGCTGAGGAATAAGACATAGACTATAGGAAGCCATAATGCATCCAGACTGGTGGCTGAGGAATAAGACACAGACTATAGGAAGCCATAATGCATCCGGGCTGGTGGCTGAGGAATAAGACACAGACTATAGGAAGCCATAATGCATCCAGACTGCTGGCTGAGGAATAAGACACAGACTATAGGAAGCCATGATGCATCCAGACTGGTGGCTGAGGAATAAGACATAGACTATAGGAAGCCATAATGCATCCGGGCTGGTGGCTGAGGAATAAGACACAGACTATAGGAAGCCATAATGCATCCGGGCTGGTGGCTGAGGAATAAGACACAGACTATAGGAAGCCATAATGCATCCAGACTGCTGGCTGAGGAATAAGACATAGACTATAGGAAGCCATAATGCATCCAGACCGGTGGCTGAGGAATAAGACAGACTATAGGAAGCCATAATGCATCCAGACTGGTGGCTGAGGAATAAGACACAGACTATAGGAAGCCATAATGCATCCAGAACTGGTGGCTGAGGAATAAGACACAGACTATAGGAAGCCATAATGCATCCAGAACTGCTGGCTGAGGAATAAGACACAGACTATAGGAAGCCATAATGCATCCGGGCTGGTGACTGAGGAATAAGACACAGACTATAGGAAGCCATAATGCATCCAGAACTGGTGGCTGAGGAATAAGACACAGACTATAGGAAGCCATAATGCATCCGGGCTGGTGGCTGAGGAATAAGACACAGACTATAGGAAGCCATAATGCATCCAGACTGGTGGCTGAGGAATAAGACACAGACTATAGGAAGCCATAATGCATCCAGACTGGTGGCTGAGGAATAAGACACAGACTATAGGAAGCCATAATGCATCCAGACTGGTGGCTGAGGAATAAGACACAGAATATAGGAAGCCATAATGCATCCAGAACTGGTGGCTGAGGAATAAGATACAGAGGCTGATTTATTAATAGCGACATGTAGCGACAGTTGAGCGACTGTAGCAGTATTTTCACAGCGCCCTCTAGTAATCGCTGTGCTTGGCCGTTGTTCGGTTGTTGACAGCGACTCAGTCGGTGTGGCTAAATGTTCAATACGGGGTTACGAGTCGCTATTTGACAGGTTCCGCAATGTATGGGTGCGCATGATAGCGACTGGTCAGAGCGACCGGCTTCCACCATATTCATCAAAAAATCACGCTCAAAAAATCCAAGCGCTGTGAAATGCATGTTTAAACCCCAGAGCGCTGGAGGCGATGTGTTAAAAGTATTTTTTTAACCCCCAAACCACCATATTTTTGGAAACCAAAAAAAAAACATTTTAAATAATTTAGTAATATGAATACATTAATATCAGACCTGTAATGTCAATTCTGTACAATTTTTTTTTTTAATTTTTTTTCTTATCTAAAATGGCAGAAGTGGTCACAGAATTTTTCACATTTAAAAAAAAAAAAAAAAAAACATTAATAACAATTAATTATTAATATTTAAAGATTGTTCCATTGAAATGCATTGGAGAGCGCCAGGTAGCGAGAGGTCATACCTGGCGCTGTTCAAGGTCGGACGCTGGCGCTGTGGGCTGACGCTGGAATAATGATGAATGAGTCGCTATATGGCGCTATCTCAGTCACTAAGCAGGATTGGCTTGATAAATGTGTGATTGTGGTGGGGAGCCGGCGTTCTCGTGGCGGGGCCCGTCATTACCGGCCGCTCACCAGTCGCTACCTGTCGCTATTCCTTCATAAATAAGGGCCGCAGACTATAGGAAGCAACATGCTCAGAAAGCCACAAGCTATGTGATGAGGCGTCCATACTGCTCACCTTCTTTACTGGATGGAGGAACTCTCCTACGCAGGCTGCGGTTTAGGAGCTCGTGGGTGCGGGTCGGGCTGGCGCCAGCCATAAGCCGCGCTGTGGCCTCATGCAGGAAGACCTGAAACAGAGAAATCCAAATGAGAGGATTTTAGTATAAAATCTTTTTCTCCTGATATTTAGTGCTTAGGTACAAAGCATCAGCACTGGTGGGAGCATGCAAGTAAGTGGGAGATACCAGAAAAGAGTCTCTTCCTCTAGCTATCCATTTAGGTACGCGGCTCTGACCATTCCTCTGCATTCAAAAGCAAAATATTTATATGGATTCCACTAAATATCAGGGGTTAGACTGAAAAGCAAAGCGAATGGTCTGTACTCCTCTTCTCATAAAACTTCACTTTTAATTATGCGTTTAAAATCATCTCCATTGTGTATCAAAAGCCAATGAAATCAGTAGCAATCAAAGTCCTGGAAAGTATATACAGTATAGGCGACTTACGCATTTCGGACTCTTATCTCCAGTCCTTAATCATAGTAGGCTACTATAAGTAAGTAAGTAAGCTCTCTACTTATGTAAAGAGGTGAAGGATGGGCGGGCAGGGAGCGGTCAAGAGGCTCCAACACAAGAGGCCTACGTCCTACACGGCTCAGACAAGTGACACAAGCATCATGTGGCGGCTTTTGTCACTTGTCTTACAGAGCCGCACTGTTCGTTTATCACATGGGAGGATTTCCAGCCGTTGTGCACACATCATTGTGCACCGCAATTCGGGCTCTGAAAGGAAAGGGGGGTTTATGCCACACTGCTTTATATTAAGCTCTGACACACTGCCTATTATTGGGCTCTGGAGGGATGGGGGGAGAAGCAGGGATTAAGCTTCACTACTTTACATTGGGCTCCACCACGCTGCCTATTATTTGGCTCTGGAGGGATGGGGGGAGAAGGGGGGATATGCTTCTCTGCTTTATATTGGCCTTCACCACACTGCATATTATTGGGCTCTGGAGGGATGGGGGGAGAAGGGGGGATAAAGCTACACTGTTTTATATTGAGCTTCAGCACACTGCCTATTATTGGGCTCTGGAGGGATGGGGGAGAAGGGGGGATAAAGCTACACTGTTTTATATTGAGCTTCAGCACACTGCCTATTATTGGGATCTGGAGGGATGGGGGGAGAAGGGGGGATTATGCTACACTGCTTTATATTGAGCTTCACCACACTGCCTATTATTGGGCTCTGGAGGGATGGGGGGAGAAGGGGGGATTATGCTACACTGCTTTATATTGAGCTTCACCACACTGCATATTATTGGGCTCTGGAGGGATGGGGGGAGAAGGGGGGATAAAGCTACACTGTTTTATATTGAGCTTCAGCACACTGCCTATTATTGGGCTCTGGAGGGATGGGGGAGAAGGGGGGATAAAGCTACACTGTTTTATATTGAGCTTCAGCACACTGCCTATTATTGGGATCTGGAGGGATGGGGGGAGAAGGGGGGATTATGCTACACTGCTTTATATTGAGCTTCACCACACTGCCTATTATTGGGCTCTGGAGGGATGGGGGAGAAGGGGGGATAAAGCTACACTGTTTTATATTGGGCTTCACCACACTGCCTATTATTGGGATCTGGAGGGATGAGGGGGATAAAGTTACACTGCTTTATATTGAGCTTCAGCACACTGCCTATTATTGGGCTCTGGAGGGATGGGGGGAGAAGGGGGGATTAAGCTACACTTCTTTATATTGGGCTTCACCACACTGCCTATTATTGGGATCTGGAGGGATGGGGGGGGAGAAGGGGGGATAAAGCTACACCACTTTGTATTGGGCTTCACCACACTGCCTATTATTGGGATCTGGAGGGATGGGGGGATAAAGCTACACCGCTTTATATTGAGCTTCAGCACACTGCCTATTATTGGGCTCTGGAGGGATGGGGGGAGAAGGGGGGATTAAGCTACACTTCTTTATATTGGGCTTCACCACACTGCCTATTATTGGGCTCTGGAGGGATGGGGGGGAGAAGGGGGGATAAAGCTACACCACTTTGTATTGGGCTTCAGCACACTGCCTATTATTGGGCTCTGGAGGGATGGGGGGGAGAAGGGGGGATAAAGCTACACTTCTTTATATTGGGCTTCAGCACACTGCCTATTATTGGGATCTGGAGGGATGGGGGAGAAGGGGGGGGATTAAGCTACACCGCTTTATATTGGGTTCTTGCCACACTGTCCAGTCGAGAGTTTTGCTCTGGGGCCAATAGGGCTGGAGTTAAAACACCCCACTGACCCTATTGTTGAGATATCGCCTCCTGTCATTTTCCTCACCCAGTATCCAACATAAGGCCGGGCTCTCATATTGGATTCTGGGGGGAGGGTCCATCACATTGCCAGTTACTGGGCTTTTGGGGTGGAGGGGTTCTTCCACATTGTCTATCATTGGGCTCAGGGGGGAGGGGGGTCAGTAACACTGTACAGCAGGGGGCCCATAGGATTATAAGTTCTGCCACTGTTGTTGTTGAGGGGCCACCTCCTGCACATCTCGCCAGGAAGAGATCTGATCCCACAGCAGAATAGGCCAGAGACCCATGTATTCCTCTGAAAACCCTGCAGGGGTGTGTCCCCGCAGAGAACATTAGCCCCCACCCCTTCACTACCAACCTCATTATAAGGAAAAGTTCACTAAGCTATCATATAGACATTTAGCTTAGTATGACAGGGGCGGGGCCTCACATGCAAATGGTGGCCAGGAGCCCAAGGAAATCTCTGTGTGCATGTAAGGCGCGGGACCTGATCTTGGGACGGGTGAGTATTAGAATGTGAAGCCCCTGCAAATCAGCTACAAGGGAGAAAGCATTAGTTTTTTTTTTTTTGCTCTACCACGGTTTCCTATTGGTTCTAGCCTCTCCCTACATTGATCAAAACGTAATAAAACGTTTTGGCTGGAGTTTTAAAGGGATTGTCCAAATTTTGACTATTGCTCCTCTGAGCCGTGCAGCGGGGCGGCACTGCAAACCATCGGGGAACGCCCAATGCTTACCTGCCATACAGGAGATTAATCCTGGTGAGATTGCTTAGCTGTAGCCCAGCCCCAAAAATGTATTTGCTCATGACCACCTTTTTTTAGCAGTAAAAGGTGGACTTATGCAAATAAGCAGGAAAAAGACAGACAAGCAAGGCAATTGGCAAGGCAACAGCTATCCTCCCCTGCTCACACAAGCATTGCTGTGTCCCACACAGTCTGATGGAGCTAGGTCCACCTCCGAGTGCTAAAAAAAAAGTGATTATGAATAAATACAATCCAGGAAAGGCCTACAGGAAAGAGGCTTAAGTGTCTTAAAGTGGACCAACACCCAGGGGGGATCTATAAGATTCCCGGGCCGATCAGATCCCTTCCCGCGGGGCATCCGAAATCGGGATACCCCGCTATGTGAAACCCCGCAGGACACCCAGAAACCTTACCTTATCCCCGTTCCAACGGCGCAGGCGTGAGCAGTGGCCGCATCTCGCGCTTCTCTCTAGCAGGGCGCGCACCCGCGCCGGCCGTTTGTGAATGGCCGGCGTGGGAGCGCTCCCTGTTAGAGGGAAGAGCGAGATGTGGCCTCCAGCGCGCTCAGAGCCGCTGTGGTTGTCCGTCGCTTGTCCGTACATACCACAGCGGCTCTGAGCGCTCTGATTGGACGAGTGCTCGCGTAGGAGCGGGGTGAGGTGAGTTTGTTAGGGCGATCTGGGGGGTTTCACGCAGCGGGGCCCCCCGATCGAAATGGACCAAAACCCAGGATTGTCAAAATTGTTCCTTTCCCCCGGGGGAACCCCGATTGCGGACACGCTGTTGGATCAGGAAGAAAGGTAAGGGAACAGGCAACCTGGGGGGTTTCACACAGCAGGGCATTCCCGATTTCGGATGCCCCAGGGGGAGGGAATCTATTGGCCCGAGAATGTTATAGATTACTGGGCTGATCGAGTGGTTTTGAGCCACTTTAATCTCAGCAACAGCAGCTGAGATTACAGCACATGAGGATGAATTTGTCTGCAAGGCAGGTAAGGAAATAATGATGTGTTGTTACACTTAGCCCGGACAATAGAAAATCTCTTATTGATTACTGTTTCTGCTTGTAATGAGAGATGCCCACCTCCCTATCTCCACGTCAGGGTCCATGAACAGGAAGCAGTGTGTGTCACGGTTTAAAGGGGCACTCACCCTGCGCATGGCGGGTCGGAAGGATTGTGCCAGGCGACGTAGGCTGCTCAGATCCAGCTGGAAGCCCCGGAGCTCCTGTGGAGACGCCGGGTGGACGAGGCTCGGCTGCTGCCCCGTAGAGCTCTGTTGCTGCTGCTGCTGTTGCCAGATGTTAGTCCGGGTCACCAGGAGGAGGTCACACAGGAGGAGCAGGACTGCCTGAAAAAGAAAGAGCCCATCAAACCACGGAGAGAGGCGGAGCCTGGCCGGCGCTAATGACCGGGGAGGTGATTGTATTGATCACACGGCTATAATGGCTCCTGTAACAGATCATGTACGATCAATATTACAATTATCTCTCCCCAGTGAGCAACTGCATCAGCATCAAACTGTCTCCTCTATTACACTATTGTCACAGCTAGGGCAGCCATTTACTATGGGCAGACCATTACTTTATAAATACAGGATCACCCGATTGTATTTCAACTGTGATTTCACTATAACATGATAAGCATGTCATTAAAATGCGAAGTGTAACCGAACGGACGTATGAAGCTGTATGATGTTTGCCATTGGAATTAAAGTGGACCAACACCCAGGATTTTCACTATCCGATCGGGGGCGCCCCGCTGCGTGAAACCCCCCGGAACGCCCTAAATAACTCACCTCACCCCGCTCCTACGCGAGCGCTCGTCCAATCAGAGCGCTCAGAGCCGCTGTGGTATGTACGGACAAGCGACAGAAACCACAGCGGCTCTGAGCGCGCTGCAGGCCGCGTCTCGCGCTTCCTTCTAATATTCACAAACGGGTGCGCGCCCTGCTAGAGGGAAGCGCGAGACGCGGCCGCGGCCCGCGCATGCGCCGTTGGAACGGGGATAAGGTAAGGTTTCTGGGCGTCCTGGGGGGTTTCACCCCGCGGGGCATCCGGAATCGGGAGGGATCTGATTGGCCCGGGAATCTTATAGATCCCCCCTGGGTGTTGGTCCACTTTAATAAAGAGGAACTCTGCTTTTATCCATTGGCTTGTCTATCATCTTCCTGAGCGGCACAGTGAGAACTAACCTCCCCTGTGATAGCGCCCCAGCACCCCACCCACACACACACACTCACCTAGAGCACCCTGAGTCCAGAAGATAAAGGCAACGGGATCTGCACAATACCCTATAATCATTAAAGGTGCCACTCCCAAAGCTACATAAAGCTCACCTCAAGAACACAGAAACATAGAGGCTGATTCATTAATAGCGACAGATAGCGACAGATAGCGACTATTGAGCGACTGTAGCGGTATTTTGACAGCGACCGCTAGTGGTCGCTGTGCCTGCCCATTGTTCGGTGGATGATAGCGACTCAGTCGGTGTGCCGTAATGTTGAATACAAGATGCTGAGTCGCTATTTGACAGGTTCGCTGTTCTATGGGAGCGCATGATAGCGACTCGACATAGCGACCGGCACCCACCATATTCTTTAAAAAATCAGCCTTAAAAATTCCTAGCGCTGTGAAATGCATGTTTAAATCCCAGAGCGCAGTAGGCGATGTGTTAAAAGTAGTTTTTTAACCCCCAAACCCCCCCCCCCAAAAAAATGGAATGATTTTGAAATAATATTCAAACCTGAATAGTTTAAAATCAGACCTGTAATATCAATTCTGCCAAAAAAAAAAAAATGTTTTAAAAAATCCCCAAAAAATACATTTTCAAAGGAAGAAGTGTTCACAGATTTTTTATTTGAAATTAAAAAATATATATATATATTAAAAAATAATTATTAATTAAAATACATTCTGCCATTGAAATGCATTGGAGAGCGCCAGGTAGCGAGAGGTCATACCTGTCGCTGTTCAAGGATGTTCGCTGGCGCTGTGGGATGAGGCTGGGATAATGATGAATGAGTCGCTAGGTGGCGCTATCTCAGTCGCTAAGCAGGATCGGCTTGATAAATGTGTGATTGTGGAGGGGAGCCGGCGTTCTAGTTGCGGTACCTGGCTTTACTGGCCGGCTCCCCAGTCGCTATCTGTCGCTATTCCTTGATAAATAAGGCCCATAGAGGGAGGCACTCAAGAAATTTTTCAAAAATATATATTTTATTCCATATCACTAAATTAATCAATACATTAATAAATTAATAATAATAATTAATACATTTTTTAAATCAGTCTGTGTTCATGTGAAGTGTCTGGTTTGTTTGATTGTATTTGTATCTGTATTTGCACAAGTATTTGTATGTATTTTGGCACTATTTGATATTAAAGATACAAGTTTTTGATACTTAGGTTTGTGTGGCCTTGTTTGGTGGGGTCCATATGTGAGTTTGTGCTGGCAACTCATTGTGTCTTAGGCCCTTATTTAACAAGGGATAGCGCCAGGTAGCGAATGGTGAGCGAACGGTAATGACGCTCACCGCCACGAGAACGCCGGCTCCCCACCGCAATCACACATTTATCAAGCCAATCCTGCTTAGCGACTGACAGAGCGCCAGATAGCGAATCATTCATCATTATTCCAGCCTCACCCCACAGCGCCAGCGTCCAACCTTGAACAGCGACAGGTATGACCTCTCGCTACCTGGCGCTCTCCAATGCATTTCAATGGAGCAATCTTTAAATATTCATAATTAATTGCTATTAATGTTTTTTTTTTTTTTTTTTTGTAAATGTCAAAAATTCTGTGACCACTTCTGCAATGTTAGATATTTTTTTAAGGTTAAAAGAAAAAAAAAATGTGTGCAGAATTGATATTATAGGTCTGATATTAATGTATTCATATTACAAAATGTTTTGAAAAACATGGTTTTTTTTTTATCCAAAAATATGGTTGTTTGGGGGTTAAAAAACTACTTTTAATCCATCGCCGCCAGCGCTCTGGGGTTTAAACAAGCATTTCACTGCGCGAGAATTTTTTGAGCGTGATTTGTTAATGAATATGGTGGGAGCCGGTCGCTATGGCCATTCGCTGTCATGCGCTCCCATACAGCGCGGAACTTGTCAAATAGCGACTCCTCGCCCAATATTCAACATTACGCCACACCGACTGAGTCGCTGTCAACTACCGAACAACGGCCAAGCACAGCGACTACTAGCGGGCGCTCTGAAAATGCCGCTACTGTCGCTACCTGGCGCTATTAATGAAAAAAGTGTGCAGGCCTGGGTCCCTGCATCCAACATATATACACCAAGGAGGCTTCCCCACAGACACAGCCGGCAGCGCTCCCTTTACATGATAACAATCACTTTCATTAATTCATCTAAACACTGCAATGTTAAAATACATTAAAAACTGATTATATGAACATTCCACTAAAGGGCGCTGGTGGTAATGCACAATTAACGGGGAGGCCGATTCATTAATAGCGCCAGGTAGCGACAGATGAGCGCCAGTAGCGTGATTTTCACAGCGCCCGCTAGTAGTCGCTGTGCTTGGCCGTTGTTCGCTTGTTGAGAGCGACTCAGTCGGTGTGCGGTAATGTTGAATACGGGGTTAAGAGTCGCTGTTTGACAGGTTCCGCGCTGTATGGGTGCGCCTGACAGCGAATGGCCATAGCGAACGGCTCCCAGCATATTCATTAACAAATCACGCTCAAAAATTTCTCGCGCTGTGAAATCCTTGTTGAAACCCCAGAGCGCTGGCGGCGATGTGTGTAAAGTAGTTTTTTAACCCCCAAACAAGCATATTTTTTGATTTAAAAAATTAAACAAGTTTTTCTAAACATTTAGTAATATGAATACATTAATATCAGACCTGTAATATCAATTCTGCACAATTTTTTTTTTTATTTTTTTTTTTTTTACCTTAAAAAAAAAAAAAATAATAACATTGCAGAAGTGGTCACAGAATGTTTGCCATTTAAAAAAAAAAAAAAATATTAACAATTAATTATGAATATTTAAAGATTGCTCCATTGAAATGCATTGGAGAGCGCCAGGTAGCGAGAGGTCAGACCTAGCGCTGTGATGGGATTAGCAGCGGCGCTGTTCGTTGAAGTCGGCTACATGATGAATCCCGCGCTAGCTGGCGCTCTCGCCGGCGCTAGCCTCATTTAGCGTGATAAATGCGTCATTGTGTCCGCCGCCGGGCGGTAGCCGGCGATAGCTGGCGGTACCTGGCGCTAGTCAGACACTACCTGGCGCTATCCCTTGATAAATAAGGCCCCAGGTAAGATATCAAGCATATGTCCCTATGAAAACCCACTGAATCCTAGTGTTTCAAACTAAAAGTGCTACGTGCTATATATACAATTAATAAACAACTCTAATGATATGAAGTGCTAAAGTGACCAAGTGCAAGATACATGTAAGCAATGTAAACATTCATATGCATAAAAGGTAAGAAAAAATGACACAGCAGGTTAACAAGAGGGACAACGAACCATAAATCTTACATGTGCCAGCCGTCACCGCGCCCCTCCCCCAGCCTACGCGTTTCGCGACGGAACGTCGCTTCCTCAGGGCAAATGGAGAGTCCGTCAAAGGTGTGTAGGCGATGGGGAGAGCACTGGCACACACAAATGGGGCAGATGTGGCCTAGAGGTAAGGGAGCAGACTTGTGACCGAAGGGTGACAGGTTTGAATCCCGGTCCTGGGACATGACTGAAGTGCTCTTGAGCAAGGCACCTAACCCCCCCCCCCCAACTGCTCCCCGGGCGCCGTAATTAGGGCAGCCCACCGCTCCGGGCATGTGTACACTCACTGCACGGATGGGTTAAATGCAGAGGACGAATTCCTATGTGTGCGCAAGCATACATGGCCATCTATGCATAAATGTAAGCAGTGTAAACCTTCATATGCATAAAAGGTAAGAAAAAAATGACACAGCAGGTTAACAAGAGGGACAACGAACCATAAATCTTACATGTGCCAGCCGTCATCGCGCCCCTCCCCCAGCCTACGCATTTAAAAAATATCAATCAAAACACATAAACACAAGTGATCTAATCAGTGCAAATAACAAATCCTGCCGATGATCCAGATCATCCAATCAATAGATACAAATACAATGTGTAATCACAAACAGAACCTACATAATGACCCAATAACTAAATACCCTATAAGAAATATAAATGACCACAAAATACCTCACCAATATAGATGCTAGTATCTATCAACCATTAAATACCAAATGCAGCGCAAAAATATATCCAACCAAAATATAATCAAAGAGTCACAGGTATGCCAGTAAAGGGTCTCCCCACTGCCTACAGCACCAGGAGCCACGCGTTCCGTGGATGTATCCCCCACTTCATCAGGCTATATGAATGCTGGCTAAGCAGAACTTAAATACAGTGCTTCTGTTACGATCCCTGAATATTCCAGTCCCCTCCACCAGGGGTCAGACAAGTCATGGTTGCACTCCTTTCCCCATAATGGGCTGCACCTGGTGGATGGCTATATCAAGCTTCCTGCCCTCCACCTGGGGTAGCAGTATTTTGTCTGTCCTCAGACCTATGGGTTTTCCTTGCCTGGATTATCTTTGATTCTATGGCCCTTATTCATCAAGCGATAGCGCCAGGTAGTGTCTGACGAGCGCCAGGTAGCGGCAGCTAACGGCGACTACCGACTCAAGTACGCCCGGCGGCGGTCACAATGACACATTTATCAAGCAAAATGAGGCTAGCGCCGGCGAGAGCGACGGCTAGCGCGGCATTCATCATGAAGCCGCCTGGACCGAACAGCGCTGCTGCTAATCCCATCACAGCGCCAGGTATGAGCTGTCGCTCCCTGGCGATGTCCAATGCATTTCAATGGAGCAATCTATAATTATTCATAATTAATTGGTAATAATTTTTTTTTTTTTTTTTTTTAATGTCAAAAAATCGGAGAACACTTCTGCAATGTTAGGTTTTATTTTTAAGTCAAAAAAAAAAAAAAAAATGTGCAGAATTGATCTAACAGGTCTGAGATTAATGTATTCATATTACAAAATGATTCTAAAAACATGTATAATGTTACATTCAAAAAATATGGTTGTTTAGGGGTTAAAAACTAGTTAATACAGATCGCCGCCAGCGCTCTGGGGTTTAAACAAGGAATGGACAGCGACAGCACATTCGGAGCGTGATTTTTTGATGAATATGAAGCTAGCCGTTCGCTCTGGCCATTCGTTGTCAGGCGCTCACATACAACGCTGGACCTGTGAAACAGCGACCCCCCAGCCCGTATTCAACATTACCGCACACCGACTGAGTCGCTGTCATCAAGCTAACGCCGGCCAAGCACAGCGAATACTGGCTGGCGCTGAAAAAATCACGCTACAGTCGCTCATCTGTCGCTACCTGGCGCTATTAATGAATCGGCCTCCCCGTCTCAGTCCTTGCCGGTTACTCCTTGATCTGGATCTTTGTCTATGTGTTCTGTGGTGAGTGCATCTGCACCTCGAGGAATCCCTGTGTTTAGTTATTTAGTTTATCCTAGTTTACCTTATGTCCATATGCCTTGCTTATTCTGATATTAAGAGATTTCTGTTTCCCTTTATTAATAAAACCCCTTTTCTGAAATGATTGTGTCATTGTGTAGTTGGCTCTGACCACTCTCTGCCCCTGCGTCCCCCGGCGGAGAGTTCCTGTGTAGGAACCCTCCGGCCGTTACAGCTTCCTTCCCCCCCATTCAAAGTGGCCTATGTCTCAGCTGTAACTGGAGTAACCCCCTGGGGATAGCCTATGGAGTACACTTGTCACGGTGTATGGCTCGAGGGTTTGGTGGCTGGTAGTCTGGACCCCAGGGCTAGTTAACCATTGCAGTTCCCGCTGTATCCTAGTCAAGGCACCCACTGAAGAAAGCAATGCCAGGGTTCGGATAAACAACGTTGCTTTTATTGCTGGAACAAGTGTCAAAGTAAATGTCCTTTCCTCTGGATGCAACCAGGGTAACTTTAGTAACTTTAAACAGGACTTTAGTGGTTACTGATGCAGAGTGAGAGAGTCTATGCTGAAGCCTTAGGGCTGTAAAGGTGCTGGGAATAGTAATACTAGCTGGGGATGACGTTAGAAGATTTTAGAAGAGTTTACAGACCTGATCCTGGAGATCGAGATTCCCACCGCAAGGGCACAGGTAGAGACGACTTACTTAACTTGAGAATTACTGAACATGAAGCTGCTCTCGTACACGGAGACCGCATAGAGGCGCGTGGACTACTAGCATGAGAGCTAGTGTAAGAGGGTGAAAAAAGGACTATTCTATAAAAACTGCCGTCCTGTTGTTTGGCCACAAGGGGCCACTGGTTCCCCTGTTCACACAGTTAATTCTCTGCAGAGACTTGTTGATCATAAGGAGCAGGAAATCACATGTGCTGTGTGTGCTAGAGCAAGGAGGAAGCAGACTGGGCACCATTTTGAAAGAGAGAGAAAAAGGCCATGTGAGCAAGTGGTGGCCTGGCGTGCAGCAGATAAAGAAAGACTGACAACTGGATCTGAATCAGAGGCTGTGGATTTTTGCCTGAAAGACTCCTGAGAGCTGCGTGGTGCATCCGGTCGTTTTGTGAAGGAGATCTGTTCAGCTGGAGTTTACCAAAGGCCCGGGTCAGTACTTTAATTAATACATGCACGTGCTATAGACTGCCTGTTAGCTAGTTAGTTAGATAGAGAGACTTTACACAGGCCAAGACTTTGTTTTGCTTTGCTGTTGGATTCTGGATTCCGGATTACACAGGAACTTTGCTACAGAAGACATTGGCTGTTGTGCACTGAGCTGTCTGCAGTTTTACTCAGTGCATCCCTCTGGAACAGTGCCTGCTACGCAGTTTGGGTCAGCTTTGGGGTAGGGGAACTGTTATTATTTCACTGTTTGCTGCATATAATTGAAGTATTTTCAGAAGCCTGTTTTAGTAAATGTGTTTTGCATAAGCTGGTGTCATTGTCGCTTTCTTGTCTGTGGCTTTGCTGTACCTTGAGAGACCTACCGGTGCACGACTTACACTAGACTAGTTTTGGTCGCTGGCGGGTGACCCTCTAATTCCAGACGATCCGGACAGTAGGCTTCTTACACAATAAAGTTATCCTACTGAGGTAGAACTGTCCTGTGAGCATCCTTGGGTGACTGGTTACAGGTGGAGATGAGTAGGAGAATAAGGCTGGCATAGGCCTAAGCCTGAAGTAGGTTTTCTGAAGAAAGCTGGGACACACATGCAGCCAGCTCAGAGGCTGGAGCTGCTCTCCCTCCCCAGGGTTTCTTCCCCCAGACCAACAGGGGCTGGCTGGAGGAAACTGGCTCCCTCTGCCCTGCCATTGGTTGGCATGGTCAGGTGACAGAGGAGTCATAGACTTCATTCTGCATCAGCTTAAACCGGACCTTCAGCGTGATTTAATGAAAAGCCCAAACTCTTAAAAAACGTTTCCCCAGCATCTAAAATTAATATATTTTACATTTTTAGTCATTAACTTATTATTCTTTCCCCCACTGGGCTGCAACTCTGTTCAGGAATTTAGGATACGGCGCCGCCATCTTGACTCAGAAACATTACACTTACTGAGGAGAGGAGAGTGGGATAAGGTACAGGGGGGTGGGTTATAGCTGTGCTTTGCTCAGACAGAGCAGAGCTGGGGTCAGGTAAAGGTCAGCAGTCCCAGAATAAAGTAAAGGTCAGCACAGTCAAGAGGCACTTCCTGTTTGCAGGCTGCCTGATAAGATGGCGGCTTCCATAAGCCGCCATCTTGGATGTTTAAAGGCTCATAACATGCAGTAGATGCAGGTAGGATGATTTTTAATGTCGCCAATCTGTATGTACAGGGTGTGGGAAACATATAAGATAGACTCTTATTCAGAGTGAAGGACCGCTTTAAATGACAGGTGGAAGAACAAATAAACACTTTACAATATGTGGCGTAGGCCTAACATGTAATGACAATTATGCGACCACTAGGGGCAAACTTGAGACAATACTTCCAATTGCATGGCACATGTACCTCAAGCACTGTGGTGAAGCTGTGACAAACCCTCAGCTGTGAAGCAGCTGTTGCAGCATTCAGTGCTGGCCACTACATAACCAAAATCAAATCCAGGCCCAGAAGAACCTGCTCTCGCCCTCATCCAACACCGGGTGTGTGAGGGCTACATAGGAGCTCAGCATTTCGGGTGGCGATCCTGGCAAACGCATTCATTACAAATGCACATCAAAAGAACTTACCTGCGTCATCATCTAGTAAAGGGGAGATTGTGGGCCGCCTCTGTATTGCACTGCAGACACATTGCACATAGGGGATACAAAATGCAATGCAACTACAATGCACCACAGCCACAGCCGCTCACTTCTACCGTGAGGAAGGGGAAAGACAATGCCGCCTGCTGGCTCAAAAGAAATGCAGCGTACTTACCTTGTCCACATTGGCATTGCTGGAAGGACTGGAGTTCAGGCTGTCTCGTAGGTGCCCGCTGGCCTTCTCACACTGGCTCAGGCT
The DNA here is from genome assembly GCA_027917425.1 of Gastrophryne carolinensis. Taxonomy (NCBI): domain Eukaryota; kingdom Metazoa; phylum Chordata; class Amphibia; order Anura; family Microhylidae; genus Gastrophryne; species Gastrophryne carolinensis. The sequence continues at coordinate 35,522,041 of CM051240.1, forward strand.
GACCTGAGTGCTGTCCTGCTTCCCCAGCAGAGTCCGAACAGCTTTGAAGGCGTATAGGGCGGCTTTAGGTAGGGAGTTTCTGGAGACCAAAACAAAATGGAAAAGGGTTATAAACAAGATGGCGGCTCAAGCATTTGTAGGCCACCTGCCAACAGGACGTGCTGCTGGGCTTCCTGTTACTGGGCATTGCCAGTTATGACAAGCAGCAATGGCTGAGATGCTGGGAGAGGAAGCTCCAAAATGGCCGCTACCTTTCTTTTCCAACTGTGCCAGGCTGTTGGTCCGGTTTAAAGCGGACCTTCACCCTGAATAAGAGCCTCTCTTATGTGTTTCCCACACCCTGTACATACAGATTGCTCACATTAATCCGGACCTTCACCCTGAATAAGAGCCTATCTTATATGTTTCCCACACCCTGTACATACAGATTGCTCACATTAATCCGGACCTTCACCCTGAATAAGAGCCTATCTTATATGTTTCCCACACCCTGTACATACAGATTGCTCACATTAATCCGGACCTTCACCCTGAATAAGAGTCTATCTTATATGTTTCCCACACCCTGTACATACAGATTGCTCACATTAATCCGGACCTTCACCCTGAATAAGAGACTATCTTATGTGTTTCCCACACCCTGTACATAAAGATTGCCCACATTAATCCGGACCTTCGCCTTGAATAAGAGTCTATCTTATATGTTTCCCACGCCCTGTACATACAGATTGCTCACATTAATCCAGACCTTCACCCTGAATAAGAGCCTATCTTATATGTTTCCCACACCCTGTACATACAGATTGCCCACATTAATCCGGACCTTCACCCTGAATAAGAGACTATCTTATGTGTTTCCCACACCCTGTACATACAGATTGCCCACATTAATCCGGACCTTCACCCTGAATAAGAGCCTATCTTATATGTTTCCCACACTCTGTACATACAGATTGCCCACATTAATCCGGACCTTCACCCTGAATAAGAGCCTATCTTATATGTTTCCCACACCCTGTACATACAGATTGCTCACATTAAATATCATCCTACCTGCATCTACTGCATGTTATGAGCCTTTAAACATCCAAGATGGCGGCTTATGGAAGCCGCCATCTTATCAGGCAGCCTGCAAACAGGAAGTGCCTCCTGACTGGGCTGCTCTGCATTCTGGGACTGCTGAACGTTACCTGACTCCAGCTCTGCTCTGTCTGAGCAAAGCACAGCTATAACCCGCCCCCCTGTACTTTATCCCACTCTCCTCTCCTCAGTAAGTGTGATGCTTCTGAATCAAGATGGCGGCGCCCCTATCCTAAAGTCCTGAACAGAGTTGCAGCCCAGTGGGGGAAAGAATAATAAGTAAGTGACTAAAAACTTAAAATATATTAACTTTAGATGTTGGGGAATCATTGTATAAGGGTTTGGGCTTTTCAATAAATCATGGTGAAGGTCCGGTTTAAGTAAAACTTCTTTTCTAACTATAGGTGCTCACTCCCTGTACTCCCCATACCCCCAGGATAATTCAGCCACCGCAGCCCTGGCCCCTGAAGCATTGCTTGTTACCTGAACACTTGGACTGCAGGAATGCTCCCCCACCAGTTTCAGTACATTCCAGACTAGCAACACTGAGCTAAGTGCACCCAACGTAGCCATTCTAGGCATGTGCTCCTCCCATCAATCAGTGAGAGAGCCTGGTGACTGGGGGCAAAAGTGCACCTAGAATCATAGGGGGGGGGCATCTGAAGCTTGAGCGAAATGGGGGGAAGATAAGTGGCATTTCAGGAGCTGTGGCTACACGGGATCAAGTGCTATGTATGTAAGTAATGGTCGCTTTGTACTGCAGGCTTCTGAGGAGCGGCCACAGGGACGGGCTTCCTCTCAGCATTCTATACAGTTCAGGTCTGCATTAAATGTCTACTGCTCACATACTTCCTTTAAACCGGACCTTCAGAATCATTTAATGAAAAGCCCAAACCCTTAAAAATACCATTTTGTGAATACTCACCTTGTAAAATGGGTATTATGAGTATGTCACACACCCCGCTTCAAGAATCCATAACATGTGGGTAATATCGTCCTGAAGAGGGCGTTCCTGCAGAGATGATAGCAAAAGAAAGCCCCTCCCTGATCCATAAATACCTGGGACCTCCCACTCACTACCCAGTATACAGAAGCAGTAAGGTAAGGGACCAGGAAGAGGCAAATATAAACAACAACCACGCAAAGTTTGCAATAAAGAGGATCCTGAATACAAAAGGGCGGGTTGAAGCGGGGTGTGTGACATACTCATAATACCCATTTTACAAGGTGAGTATTCACAAAATGGTATTATTCTTAGTATGTCACACACCCCGCTTCAAGAATCCATAACATGTGGGACATCCAACAGCAGTGTCCATAACAAGGGCGGGGATCCAAAACTAGGCAACAATGCACAACTTCAAACCACAACAGCTTGCAAAACTTTGCGGCCAAAAACAGCATCCGCTGATGCCCGAACATCAACCTTGTAAAACTTGGAAAAGGTGTGAACCGAAGACCAGGTAGCGGCCTTACAAACTTGCTCAAGAGAAGCCTGGTGCTGAAAAGCCCAGGATGCACCAACTGCACGAGTAGAATGAGCAGTAACACGAAAAGGGGGACTCCTCCCCTTGGCAGAATAGGCCCCAATGATGGCCTGACGAATCCATTTACTAATGGAAGATTTGGCAGGAGCCAAACCTTTCCTAGGCCCGCAGGGCACCACAAAGAAAGCATCAGTCTTACGAAAGGAAGACGTAACCTCCAGATAATGTTCCACAACACGAACTACATCCAAGGAATGCAATGCCCTTTCCTTGTCGTCGCTGGGATTTGGGCATAGAGAGGGCAAAACAATGTCCTGATTCAGATGAAACTCCGAGACCACTTTAGGAAGAAAATCCTGCTTGAAACGAAAGACAACCTTGTCCTGATGTTTCTCGAAGTACGGAGCTGTAATGGATAAAGCTGCCAACTCAGAAACACGCCTAACCGAAGTGATAGCCACCAAAAAGGCCACCTTTTGCGTAAGAGAAGACAAAGCTATCTCATTCAAGGGCTCAAATGGAGGGCCCTGGAGAGCAGAAAGAACCAGGTTCAAATCCCAAACTGGAACAAAAGGCTTCCTAGGAGGCCGAACATGTGTAACACCTTGGAAAAAGGTCTTGACTAAGGGATGAAGTGCAAAAGACCTTTGGAAGAACACCGCCAGGGCAGAAACCTGCCCTTTCAATGTACTAAGCTGGAGCCCCAGATCTAGACCATGTTGGAGAAACTCTAAAATTCTAGGAATGGAGAACTCTCGACAAGAGAAAGACCTACTTTCACACCAATCAATATAGGCCCTCCAAGTCCTGTAGTAAATAGAAGAGGAAGAGCGCTTCCTGGCACGGATAAGAGTCTGAATCACCGAGTCAGAAAGACCTTCTTCCTTCAAGATGGCGGTTTCAGCAGCCATGCCGTCAAAGCCAGCGATGGTAAATTGGGATAGCGCAGCCGACCCTGGGTGAGCAGGTCCGGCAGCAGAGGCAGGGCGAACTGATCCTCTGCCAGTCTTACGAGGTCTGCGAACCAAACTCGCCTTGGCCACCTTGGGGCCACCAGAATCGCCGACGCACCATCCAAGGCCAGTTTGCGCAGCACTCTGGCTAGCATTGGGAGCGGAGGAAACAGGTAAAGGAACCCCAGATCCCTCCAGTTTAGAGACATGGCATCCACTGTCAGAGCCAGAGGATCCTGCGAGAGAGACACAAAGACTGGAAGCTTGTGATTGTGACGAGAAGCAAAGAGGTCCACCGCTGGGACCCCCCACCTGAGACATATCGAACGAAACACCTTGGGACTGAGAGACCACTCCCCCTGACGAGAGGAGGCCCTGCTCAGCAAGTCCGCCTCCGTGTTCTCCACTCCCGGAATGTAGACTGCTGAGATACACGGGACGTGGGTCTCTGCCCAGTCCAGAATCAAAGACACTTCCCTGAGGGCACTCCTGCTGCGAGTCCCTCCTTGGTGATTGATGTAAGCAACCGCCGTTCTGTTGTCCGACCGGACCTGAACTGGCAGGCCTCTCAACTGATGAGTCAAGCGAAACAGAACCAACCTGATGGCTCTCAACTCCAGAACATTGATGGGCTCGTGAGCCTCCCGCGGGCCCCACAGACCCTGAAACTGGAGGTCCTTCCAAACACCCCCCCAACCTGACAGACTGGCATCCGTGGTGACTGTTTCCCAACGCGGAGCCAGAAAAGATCTGCCCTTCAACAGATTGACCGACCCCAACCACCATTGCAGGGATCGACGAACTCGGGGAGTCATCAGGAAGGACTGATCCAACGATAGAGGAGACTTGTCCCAAACCTTCAACAGATGAAGCTGAAGCGTCCTTGTGTGAAACTGCGCAAAGGGAACTGCCTCGAATGAGGCCACCATTAACCCCACCAGCCTCATCCCTAACCAGATGATCGGATGAGGGGTTGACAAGAGAAGCCGAACTAACTCCTGAATCAAAAGAATCTTGGCCTGGGGTAGAAACACCCTGGCCTGTGAAGTGTCCAGAGACATTCCCAGAAAGGTCAGAATTCTGGACGGAGAAAGAGAAGACTTGGGGTGGTTGATCACCCAACCGAACCTTTCCAGAGTGGACACCACCGCTCTGGTGTCCAACTCCGCTTGGTTGAAGGAAGAGGCCATGATCAGTAGATCGTCCAAATAGGGCACGATGCGGATACCCTGACCTCTGAGCAGAGCCATCACCCCCGCTAGCACCTTGGTGAACACCCGAGGCGCTGAGGTGAGACCGAAAGGAAGTGCCACAAACTGAAAGTGCCGATCCTCCACCACGAACCTGAGAAACCTCTGGTGTGCTGGAAAAACCGGAACGTGTAGATAAGCATCCTTGATGTCTATGGACGTCAGAAAGTCTCCCTGACGAAGAGAGTGAATGGCCGAACGCAGCGTTTCCATGCGGAATTTCCTCGGCCGGATGAACCGGTTGAGAAACTTCAGATCCAAGATGGGTCGGACCAACCCATCCTTCTTGGGAACCGTGAACAGATTGGAATAAAAGCCCCTGCCCCGATCTGAAGGGGGCACTGGGCAAATGACAGCCATGTCCAGAAGATTCTCCACTGCCACCAGGAGCCCCTGCGCCGCTAGAGGCTCCGACGGCATCCGAGACCTGACAAATCTGGAAGGGGGGCGGAGCTCGAACTCCAGCTTGTAGCCGGAAGACACCACTTCCCGGATCCATCTGTCCGAGACCTCTTGATCCCAGATCTGAGAGAAGTGCTGCAGCCGTCCCCCCACCCGCATGGGTAAGGGCGCCCCCTCATTGCTGAGCCGGCTTAGCAGCCGGTTTGGGCTTAGAGCCCCAACTGTATCCAGAACGGGCACGTCCTCTGCCCCTGTTTCCGGAATCTCCTCTGGAAGAGGGAAATGCAGAACCCCTGCCAGATCTGGCCCCCCGAAAGGAGGGGGTAAAGGCAGGCGCCCCCCGAAAGGAGCGGCGTTGTTTCTTACGTTGAGGTAACCTACCACCCTTGGTGACAGAGTCCAATGTCTCTCCAAAGAGCCGTAGACCAACAAAGGGTAAAGCCGTCAGTGATTTTTTGGACATAAAATCGGCCGCCCACTGGCGCAGCCACACCGACCGCCGAATAGCCACAAGCAGAGCCGACGTCCTACCACACATCATCAAAGTATCATCCAAGGCAGTCAACACAAAGGATAGAAACAACTCACACCGTTTAAGGCTAAGGAACTCGTTACTACCAGGATGAAGCCCGGAAGAAGTCAACAGGTCCCTGACCACAGACCTGGTGGCCAACACCATTAGCTCCGAAGCACACACAGGCCGGATGGCCGACCCAATGCTAGTAAAGCCATGAGAAGCCATCTGATCAATACGTTTATCCTCTCCATCTTTGAGAGTGGAACAATCAGGTCTGTTTAACACCGAGGAGTTAGACAACCCCAAAACCGGTGCATCCACCTCGGGGGGAGATGCCCAGCGCTTGACCGCCTCAGAAGGAAAGGGATATTTCCTATCCCACCCCTGAGGGATGCCAGGGAGCCGAGCCGGCCTATCCCATTCCTTGTCAATGATTCTATCAAAATGGCGTTGCGTAGGAAACTCCAGGCGCGGCCTGGATTCCTCAAACAATTCACCTTTCTGCTGTGACGCCTCCTCGGGAGGGGAAATATTCAGAACTTCCAGCATGAGAGACAGAGCGTGAGGAGAGTCCAAGGATCTCCCTAAATCAGAAAGCTCGGCATCCGCGCCAGCAGACTGCTCATCATCCGAAAATTCTGAACCCTCATCAACTTCCCCCTCCTCTAGCTGAGGATAATCAGACCAATCCAGATTGTCTCTGTCATCAAGATCATCCACCGGCGGAGCCGGCGACAAATGCTTTCTCTTAGACGGAGCCTTACGGGCGACCGAGCTAGAGAGCATTTTCTCAAGGCTAGCCAATCTGGCACACATCTCGGATTGCAGATCCCTGCCCATGACCACGTCACACGGGGCACGAGTCAAGGCGGGAGGGGGAGTTGAGGTGGCCGGCTGTGCTGACCCCGCCGCTTGGGGTTCGGACTGCCGCGTAATAGTTTGCTGTGCACATGGTATACACAGTAACACATCATCCCCAGTAATGGAAATCCCACACAACATACACTTTTTGGGATGCCCCGAAGGGGTCCCAGTCCCAGTATCCGGGGATGCCTCCATAAGGTGAATTTTGAGTGGTCGCTATGACCCAGGGAATTACGCCAGTTAGACAACCCGGGATGCCCCTTTAATGTCCCGAGTGGGAGGATTTGTGATGCTAAAATGGACCCAGGGACCCAGGATCAGGAGAGACCTTCCAATACTACAGAAGATCCTCCTGGATAACCTTCACCTAAAAGACAGAGAGAGACCCATAAGTCCCTACAATAAGACTTAACAGATAAGAAAAGAAGAAATAAATGAGGCCCACAGGGCCACTCACAGACGCTGCGGTGAACGATCCGCCTCAGAACAATGGCGATTTCTGAGGTGAAGTGAAGAGAAGATCCTCCTGGATAGAACTGCCTTGTCAGGGGCGTGGTCTGCGCAGCCCGCGCAAAGCTGATCTGTGCCCCCTAAGCTGCCTAGTAACAGGGAGCTGCCTAGAAACAGGGAGCTCAGCTCCGCAGCGGCGCCAGTACAGAGGAGGGCGGAGCCGCGGCGACGCGCCGAAAGCCCGGCTCCGCCCCCCCTACCAGTGTGAATGAAGCGTGAGGGAAGAAGTCCCTCACGCACCAGCCCAGAGACCGGCGCCGCCGACAACCGCGGCGCCGGCTGCCATGACAGCGGGTGCTCCCGCTATCACTAGCGGAGCACCCGCCCCGCTCGCTGCGGCGAGGAATGAATGAGAGAACGGGGGCTGGCCGCGGCAGAGCGCCGAGTGCCAGCCCCGCCCCCCCAAAGCGTGTGAGGTAAAAAATTACCTCACAGACTGAAAAACCCCGGCACCCGGCTGCAATGACAGCCGCGGTGCTGCAACATAGTAACAACAGTGCAACCAATTCATTGAGGGATTACTTCCAGACGCTCCACATCAACAGGAGAAAGTGAATAAAGAGAAAGAGAAAAAAGCTAACCCCTATGAGAGGAACCCCCAGCCCCCATAGTTGGTAAAGGGAAGGCCCCCCCCCCAGGGGAAAAGTCAAGGGACGGGGCATCCCAAACCGGGATCACCTACCCGGTATGACCGCCTACCCTCTCTTTTAGGGTCTCACGGTGGAGCTCTGCTCCTCAGCACCAGAGGTGCCAATGTACCCTCGCTCGGGCCAGCAGCCAAGACTGTGGAGGCATGTAATATGAGGTAAATTTTGGGACAAACATGGGTCCGAGCGGAAATAGACAAAATAAGAGGCCGGGAGTTACCCCGGCTACCTGAAATCCCCCTGTGCAAGGAGGAGCCATCATCTTCTGACTTGCTCGCCGTCTGCAGAGATGGAAAACTGGGTAGTGAGTGGGAGGTCCCAGGTATTTATGGATCAGGGAGGGGCTTTCTTTTGCTATCATCTCTGCAGGAACGCCCTCTTCAGGACGATATTACCCACATGTTATGGATTCTTGAAGCGGGGTGTGTGACATACTAAGAATAAACTATTCCCCAGCATCTAAAAATGAATATATTTTATGTTTTTTAGTCACTTATTATTTCCCCCACTGGGCTGTACCTCTGTTCAGGACTCTAGGATATGTGGTGTTGCCAGTTCTATTAGGCTTATGAATTTTTTTATGCGTGATAATTTGAGTTCTCTAGCAGACACATATATAATATACCGTATATACTCGAGTATAGGCCGACCCGAATATAAGCCGAGGCACCTAATTTTACCACAAAAAAATGGAACAAGTTATTGACTCGAGTATAAGCCGAGGCGGCTTTTTTCAATTGGAATTGGAGTTGACACACAGAAAGAGACACACACACACACACACAGAAAGAGACACACACACAGAAAGAGACACACACACAGAAAGAGACACACACACACACACACACAGAAAGAGACACACACACAGAAAGAGACACACACACAGAAAGAGACACACACACAGAAAGAGACACACACACAGAAAGGGACACACACAGAAAGGGACACACGCACAGAAAGGGACACACACACACACAGAAAGGGACACACACACACACAGAGACACACACACACACACACACAGAAAGAGAGACACACACACACACACACACACACACACACAGAAAGAGAGACACACACAGAAAGACACACACACACACACACACACACACACACACACACACACACAGAAAGAGAGACACACACAGAAAGAGACACACACACACACACAGAAAGAGACACACACACAGAAAGGGACACACACACAGAAAGGGACACACACACAGAAAGGGACACACACACACAGAAAGAGAGACACACACACACACACACAGAAAGAGAGACACACACAGAAAGAGACACACACACACACACACACACACACACACAGAAAGACACACACACAGAAAGAGAGACACACACACACACACACACACACACACACAGAAAGAGACACACACACAGAAAGAGAGAGACACACACAGAAAGGGACACACACACAGAAAGGGACACACACACAGAAAGGGACACACACACAGAAAGGGACACACACACACAGAAAGAGAGACACACACACACACACACACACACACACACACACACACACACACAGAAAGAGAGACACACACAGAAAGAGACACACACACACACAGAAAGGGACACACACACACACACACACACACACACACACACACACACAGAAAGACACACACACAGAAAGAGAGACACACACACACACACACACACAGAAAGAGACACACACACACACACACACACACACACACAGAAAGAGACACACACACACACACACACACACACACACACAGAAAGGGACACACACACAGAAAGAGAGAGACACACACAGAAAGGGACACACACACAGAAAGGGACACACACACACACACACACCATACCACCCGAGTGTCCCTGATTTGGAGGGACTGTCCCTCTTTGAAGCTCATGCCCCCCGTCCCTCGTTGTTCTCCTTTGTCCCTCTTTGAGGTGTAACATGCAGATCTGCATTAATAAATGATTCATTCCCCTATTCAAAGTGTTTCTATTGTTGTAAGTAAGTAAATTGTCCCTCTTTCCCACCCTGAAACCCTGTGGGTACCTGCTGCCGCCGCCGCCGCTCTCAGACGCGCAGGTGTCGGGGGTCAGGGTTTGGCCGAGGTTACCCTCCTCCGTTCCTCCGTTCCTCCGCAGCCGCCAGCCGCCGCCGCCATTCTCACACACACACCAGCACTTCCTGGCTGTTGCGCGCTCGTCGTCGGTGGGCGTGCCCCATATGGCAGGCGTCCAATGAAAACATTGGACGCCGCCCATTGACGACCAGCGCGCAGCAGCCTGAAGTGCCGGTCAGTGTGTGAATGTGTGTGCGTGTTTGTATGAATGAGAGCGGCGGCGGCCCTGGACTCGAGTCTAAGCCGAGGCGGCTTTCTTCAGCCCAAAAAGTGGGCTGAAAAACTCGGCTTATACTCGAGTATATACGGTATATATATATATATATATATATATTTTTTTTTCCCTTTTTCTATTTTTATTATATAAAATTATTTTTTTATTGTTTTATGTGCCGGCACAAATAATAGGAGAATATACATTTTTTGAATCTTTCTAGACATCATTTTTTTATGAGTAATTCAGAGGATTACTTGTGGATTGGGGCAGTAAGTGTCTTTTGTGTATATGTATATTTTATTTGTGTTCTTTTTTGTACTCTCAATAAAATTATTAGTTTATATGTGCATTGGTTGCGCTCCCTTATTGGTGGCTACTGAGGTTTTGTTACCCCAGAACTTCACCTTGTCTTTGCATTTGACTCTAGGATACGGGTGCCGCCATCTTGACTCAGAAGCATCACATACTGAGGAGAGGAGAGTGGGATAAAGTACAGGGGGCGGGTTATAGCTGTGCTTTGCACAGACAGAGCAGAGCTGGGGTCAGGGAAGTGACAGCAATCCCAGAATGCAGAGCGACACAGTCAGAAGACACTTCCTGTTTTCAGGCTGCCTGAAGCCCCATGAGCCACCATCTTGGATGTTTAAAGGCTCATTACATGCAGTAGATGCAGGTAGGATGATTTTTAATGTGAGCAATCTGTATGTACAGGGTGTGGGAAACATATAAGATAGGCTCTTATTCAGGGTGAAGGTCCGGATTAATGTGAGCAATCTGTATGCACAGGGCGTGGGAAACATATAAGATAGGCTCTTATTCAGGGTGAAGGTCCGGATTAATGTGGGCAATCTGTATGTACAGGGTGTGGGAAAAATATAGGACATGCTCTTATTCAGGGTGAAGGTCCGGATTAATATGGGCAATCTGTATGTACAGAGTGTGGAAAAATATAAGACCTGCTCTTATTCAGGGTCCGCATTAAGCCCCATTACCCACAATAGATTGTACTTACTCCGTGGCATTAAGAGATTTTGGCATGTATTCCACCACTGGATAGAGTCGCTGTGCCGCTTCATCATCCCCCTGCAGCCAGTTAATAGCCACAATCACCATAGAAGCCCACCACTTGGCCACTGGGTCTGTTCCTGAAAGGAAAAAAAAAATACATATATATAAGGCACTTACTGTTACATCACGACTGAGGATGTGCTGACACTTGTGTGGAAGCCCCGGGGCATCCCGATTCAGGAGTGTGATGGGTGGAGGTCACAATCAATAATATGATTATATATATGTGAACATTCCCTCTCTCTGCACTTTAGTGGCTAATAAAGGTGAAATAAACCCTCAGTAAGCCACTTGGCCATTCACAAATGCCTGGCGCGAGCATGCGTCCTGTCCTGACGGACAGCGGGGATGTGGCCGCAGCTCGCGCATGCGCCATTGGTCTGGGACACAAGGTAAGTGTATGGGGCTGTATAGTAATATAGTAACTCCAGTCCTATGGGGTATAGTGTGGTAATGGCAGTCCTATGGGGTATAGTGTAGTAACTTCAGTCCTATGGGGTATAGTGTGGTAATGCCAGTCATATGGGGTATAGTGTAGTAACTACAGTCCTTTAAATTGTAGATTTTTATTGCAGAAGCATAAAGGTTACAGAGCACGTTCAGTACAGTAATACACCGTAACTACAGTCCTATGGGGTAAAATGTAGTAATTCCAGTCATATAGGGTATAGTGTAGTAACTCCAGTCATATAGGGTATAATGTAGTAATGCCAGTCCTATGGGGTATAGTGTAGTAATGTCAGTCCTATGGGGTATAGTGTAGTAACTCCAGTCCTATGGGGTATAGTGTAGTAATTCCAGTCCTATGGGGTATAGTGTAGTAATTCCAGTCCTATGGGGTATAGTGTAGTAATTCCAGTCCTATGGGGTATAGTGTAGTAATTCCAGTCCTATGGGGTATAGTGTAGTAATTCCAGTCCTATGGGGTATAGTGTAGTAATTCTAGTCCTATGGGGTATAGTGTAGTAATTCTAGTCCTATGGGGTATAGTGTAGTAACTCCAGTCCTATGGGGTATAGTGTAGTAACGCCAGTCCTATGGGGTATAGTGTAGTAATTCTAGTCCTATGGGGTATAGTGTAGTAACTCCAGTCCTATGGGGTATAGTGTAGTAATGCCAGTCCTATGGGGTATAGTGTAATAATTGCTTTTCGTCCTCTCTTTATTAATAATATAATAATAATCAGAGTCATTATCGCCAACTTCAGGGTAAAGGTGAGTGTGACCTACAGTATGGCGTCAATTCAGAGCCAGGTGAGAAACCGCGACTCCTTTTATAGGAGAGAAAACTGCCATTCACGTTCATTGTCCACCTTGGGGCAGATTCAACAGCAGGTGAAAATTTAGATCCGGTTGTTAAATCAGCCCCAAGGTAGACAATAAAAATGAATGGCAGTTTTCTCTGTTAAAATAAGAAGTGATGTGTCTCACCTGGCTCTGAATCATCCCCTATATCAATGTTTGTCTGGTCTCACCTGTGACGGCGGCCATGCTGGAGCTGATGGAGAAGGTGTGGTTGGGCACAGCAGCAGCATCAGAGCAGCCGTTCAGCAGTTGCAGGTACTCAAGAGCATCGGAGAACTCCCTGCGGATGAGAAACACACACAGGAGATATCACACAATGCAAAGGAGGAGCCACAGGAATATAGGCAAAGCCAATATAAGAGTGTAGAAGAATATGTCATAATAATATGTCATTATATGTATATATATATATATATATATATATATATATATATATATTATATTATATATTATATTATTATTATATATTATATTGTATATTATATATATTATAGGGCCATAGGGGGCAACCCAACTATACATGGCATAGTGGAATAAGGATCATATTATAGTAATCTTAACTCTACAGAAAATAATGTACTAGTCCTAATCATTGAGTCATATTGCAGTAACTCTAGTAATAACGGGTATAGTGTAGTAACTCCAGTCATATAGGGTATAATGTAGTAATGCCAGTCATATGGGGTGTAATGTGGTAACTCCAGTCCTATGGGGTATAGTGTAGTAATGTCAGTCCTATGGGTATAGTGTAGTAATGTCAGTCCTATGGGGTATAGTGTAGTAATTCCAGTCCTATGGGTATAGTGTAGTAATGTCAGTCCTATGGGTATAGTGTAGTAATGTCAGTCCTATGGGGTATAGTGTAGTAATTCCAGTCCTATGGGTATAGTGTAGTAATTCCAGTCCTATGGGTATAGTGTAGTAATTCCAGTCCTATGGGTATAGTGTAGTAATTCCAGTCCTATGGGTATAGTGTAGTAATGTCAGTCCTATGGGTATAGTGTAGTAATGCCAGGCCTGTGGGGTATAGTGTAGTAATGTCAGTCCTGTGGGGTATAGTGTAGTAATTCCAGTCCTGTGGGGTATAGTGTAGTAATTCCAGTCCTATGGGGTTATACAGTACAGGGTAAAATGGAGTATAGTATATAGTAACAGTCACATGGGGTATAGCGTAGTAATCACAGTTATACAGTTTGGGGTATAGTGTAGTAACTACAGTTATATAGTATAGGGTATAGTGTAGTAACTCCCGTCATACGGGGTATAGTGTCAGGAGCATACATAGCCCCCCCCCCCAGACGGAGGCGATGGAGACGTGAGCCATGCAGCAGGGCGAGAGCGGCTCATCACTAGATAGGTAATTATTCTGCTGGCGCCTGCACTGCCTCTATGGTATGTACGCCTCTCTATGGTATGTACGCCTCTCTATGGTATGTACTCCTCTCTATGGTATGTACGCCTCTCTATGGTATGTACGCCTCTCTATGGTATGTACTCCTCTCTATGGTATGTACGCCTCTCTATGGTATGTATGCCTCTATGGTATGTACGCCTCTATATAGCATAGTAATTCCAGTTATACAGTATGGGATACAGTGTTGTGAAAAGATAAACAATAAAACCATCATTTAATCACAGGACTTGTTAAAGAAAAGAATAAGACTCACCCCTCCCCTTCGGCCATGGGTTTTCCTTGCTCGGGCTGAGCCACACAATACAACGCCTTCTCCAGGAGGTGTTCCCGGAAAGCCTGCGTCACCTGCGCCAGAGGGTCCACTGCCAACAAACACAAAATACTGTCATTTCAGAAGAGGGACCACCCAGCAGCCCGTCATCCTATGAGCAGCAGATGATGTAAGTGCTGAATCATTGTTATCAAATCAATGTAAGTTGTGCTGTAACGTATAGAATTTTTTAGAAACAACTGATCTCAGAAAGCCCCAAAAGCCTAAATTCTTAGTTTTTGGAAATAGAATTATTGTTTATTTATAAAGCCTCTACTCTTCGGATTTTTTTTTTTTTTTTTTGTTGTGCGACCCTTGTACATGTATTTTCTTTTTAAATAGCGGGTACAGGGTCAAGCTTCTAAACTATTTTGCTGTTTTTGGGGGTTTAGGCCTCCCCCAGTGGTATTTTGAGCCTATGACCCAGACCTCACTGTTACTCATTCCAAATATTTATGGTTAATTTGCATTTATTTCTTAATTTACATTACACAATAAAAAATATTTGTACATACAATTTTTTAAAAGAGTTTTTTGCCATTTCTGGCTGTTATCCACCAATCTATTTTCATTATAATTTTCATCAACATTATATTTCCAACATGCTTATCTTTCTATTTGGTAGTGGCCGCTTAGTGCACCACGATCGTAGATTCTGTGGTTTTCACCAAATTGGTCCACCTTCCCTCCCCTGGGCAAACATGTTTCGCCGATTGTCCTTGGCTTCCTCAGTGCCCCTTATTCAATTGGGGATATGGTTATTTATAAAGCGCCGTTGTATTCTGGCGCTGTACAATGTAGAAATGACGGGACGATTGAACGAGAAACATACTTATTAGACACAGGGCATTATGAGTCCTATATAACAGAAATATGGCAATAAATGCATTTAAATGTATACAGTGTTAAAGTGGACCAAAACCCAGGATTTTGACTATCCTGAGTTTTGGTCCTTGCCCCCGGGGCATTTATTTTTAGTGGCTTTCCTGTGCCTTTAAAATGTAAGTTTGCAAGGGCAGAGCTCTGTCTCCTAACATACTCCAGTATTAATGTGTTTTATTGCATCTGACACTTAAAGTGGACCAAAACCCATAGAGATTGGCCCAGGAATCTATAAGAGCCGGGCTGATTGATTCCCTTCCCCCCGGGGCAATGAAAATCGGGATGCCCCACTGTGTGAAACACCCCAGGCCGTCCAAACAAACTCACCTCTTCCCGGTCCTAAGGCGCGGCCTCTCATCCAATCAGCGCGCTCAGATCTGCTCCCGCCCCTTCGTCTAAGGAAAACGGATCCCAACACGCTGGCAGCCGCATTCCCCGCTACCCTCTAACAGGGAGCATGTCTGTGCCGGCCACTTACAAATGCCTGACACGGGTACACGCCCTGCTAGAGGGATAACGGGAATGAAGCGGCTGCTCGCGCATGCGCCATTGGACCGGGTAAGAAGGTGAGTTTATGGGCGACCTGCACACACACAGTGGGGCATCCCGATTTTGACTGCCCCGGGCGGGAGGGAATCAATCGGCCCGGCTCTTATAGATTCCCTCGGACCCTCCTACTGCAGGGGAGTGGTTCCGGGCAGCGGCGCACCTGAGCGTGCGCGCCACACTTCCTGTTGATGTGCGTCTCACTGGGCGGAAATGAAGCAGCCTCTGACGCGTGCCCCCTACGGCGGAAGTACACGGACGGGGCGCGCACGGGATGGCGGCGGCGTTCCTGCTCATTGGAACAGCAGATCACACAGGTGAGTTTAAAAGGGATTGGGGGGACAGCCACAAGCTATTCCCCCTGGCGAAGTGGCGTAGCGCCAACGCGTCGGTGGCGGTTCGTTGTTGGAGGTCCCATGCTCTAAATTATTTGGTGATGTGATTTAATTTTGCAATCCTTTTAATGTCTGTGATATTTACATGCTGATGGGCTATTATTTATTAGCACATACAAAGACTATGCTTGTATAGTCTCACATAATTATTAATATATAGCACTTAGCACATATGCACTTTAAATTGTTTGAATTGGCATATCTTTTTTTTGGGGGGGGATATCTATTAGGACCCCTATTTGGGATATTGGGATTCTTGGGGATATTATATAGTCCCGTGGTCACTTTCTTCATTGTTTCCACGTTTCTAGCACATAATATGGTTTATATATATATATATATATATATATATATATATATATATATATATATATATATATATATGATTTTTGCTGAAAGCCTCTCAGTTTTGTAAAGAGTTACCCCTCATTTCATGTTTACAATATGGATTAGCATATGTATTATTCTGCTTTGAGAGCGGTTATGGGATAATCCTCCATCTGTTTTTTAACTTGTTTATATGTTTTTTACTGAGTCTTACATGTTGTTTGTGTAGATATATTTGAGGATGATTTAATAAATATGGATTTGTATTAATATATTTTTTGGTGTGCGGCAGATTGTTAGGAACTATAGGGCTAATCTAGGGCCTGTTTGCTTGGTACACTTATAGATTCCTGGGCCAATCTCTGTGGGTGTTGGTCCACTTTAAGTGTCAGATGCAATAAAACACATTAATACTGGAGTATGTTAGGAGACAGAGCTCTGCCCTTGCAAACTTACATTTTAAAGGCACAGGAAAGCCACTAAAAATAAATGGGGCAGGAGTTCCATTATTGTATATGCCTTCTAAAAAAATGATTTTTGCATAGGTGTGCTGCTGTAATACCAGTGGTGGCCATCGGGGGGCAGTTTGGCTCCACAGAAAAAGAAAAGATGTTGGCAATACCTGCACTGCCCGCTGTGCTATAGATGGTATCCTTGGGAGAGCTTCTCACACTCCAGTCCCCGTCTACAAAGAAGCGATGACCCAGAGGATGGCACAGCCACTGCATGGCGGGCGGGATGGTCACGCTCTGCGCCAGGCACACCTCGCGGGCGCTGCACAGGAAGAAGCGCTGTGAAGATAGACACAATTTCAGGCCGAGAAATCTTATCTCAACGGTGATCCCAGGGCACATTAGCTTTCTATGACACGCAAATTGATGAGTGGCATAGAAAGCTGATTGGAGGGTAAGCAGCTGGATTCTTTCATTCAGATAGGACTGGGCGGGAGAATGTATCAGCTGGAGGAATGTGGAGGATGCATGCGCCGTGGGAGTGCCAGAAGAGCAAGTTTCACACATTGGGGCATCCTAAATCGGGGGGCCCCAAAAACAGTTTTATAGACTCTAGGCTGGTGATTGCTCCTCTTTAATATCCAATCGAGTGGGACCCCTGGCTACACGGCCTGGAATCGGCATCAGAGGATGAATAAATAGGGGAGGGATCCCCATAGACTACCGGGGTAGTAAGTAGGGTGAGATACAGGTCAGCCTTGTTCTAAGGGGGAAACCAATGCAAAAATTCCGATACGCACAGCCTCAAGTGTAAGAGGTGCTGGCCAAGGGATGTATTTACAGGGTGAATCTATAGGTTATATGGGGCTCTAGAGGTACCCCAATGCCCATCCCATATGAATGGCCGCACACTGACCAACTAATGTACCATTAAAAAGTATATTTGATTGAATTATCTGTAAGAGCTAACAACATGGTCCAAGTAGACAAAATACAAGACAAAATTTAAAAAAACACATAAGAACAAAGGACTGTGGAAGGAAACTGCTAATAGGTCAGCTATCCCAGAATGCAGAGCAGCAAAGTCAGAAGGCACTTTCTGTTTGCAGTTTGCCTGATGCTCCATGAGCCGCCATCTTGGATGTTTAAATGTTCATAACATGCAGTAGATAAAGGTAGGATGATTTTTAATGTGAGCAATCTGTATGTACAGGGTATGGGAAACATATAAGATAGACTCTTATTCAGGGTGAAGGTCCGCTTTAAAAAGGAAGTCCAAGCTCTTTGTTCCTTCACCTGTGGTAAGCCCAATTTGGACATTAAAATTTAAAAACAACTCACCTGATCTCTGCAATCCTCTCTTATGCCATCGGGTGGCAGGATTCTGCACGGCAATCGTGGGGGCCAGTCACCCTATCCTGGGAGAAGTGTGGTCACAATGCTGCAGAAATCGGGTGACTGGCCTGTCACTCAAAGGCCTCGATTCAATAAAGGTAGAAAAAGATTCTCATGGTTGTATCAAATTCATGAGAAAAAAGCCTGAGAATGTCACTGTTACTGAATCACTAGATAAAAAGACAATGAAAGCCAATGGCAGCTTTTACTACAGAGTAGAAAGGAGTAAACAGTTCTCTACTTTTCTTAGGAGTAAAAGCTGCCATTGATTTTCATTGTCTTTTTATCTGGTGATTCAGTAACAGTGACATTCTCAGGCTTTTTTTCTCATGAATTGAATCTTTTACTACATTTATTGAATCGAGGCCAAAGTCCTAGCTTTAGCCTCCCTGCGAGTTGCTTTCTATGTTATTGCCCAAACTGGGCTTAGCACAGAAGTAGTAAGTGGTTGGTGAGGTTTTACAGAATCGTTTTGTATTCTCCTGACTGATTGCTGAGGTCAACATTCTCAAGTTCTCTCACCGCAAGGAAATGGAAGCGCCTGTGCAGACTCGCTTTGACACGCAGCGCTGCCCCCACATAGATCTCGGCCAGTGTGGCTACCGGGATTGTGTTGCCGGCACAGTCCGCCAGGTTGACAGCACTCAGTGCCATGTTGATGGCGGGCAGATGGCCTCCTGCATATTTTCCTAGAAAAGAAGAACCACAGAAATAATGAGCGGACTGGTTGTCCTATCTATCAGTACAGGCTCAGGCCCTAACCCACTATAAAAAATGAGGTCAATTTGCCCACACCAAGATCCGATAAGCCAAGTGCCCATAACGGCTGGCCTTCCAGTGTATAGCTTTATCAATCCAGTAGTGTGGATTACCGGTCATGTGTAGCTGGTGTAGGCGGTGATACACCAGGGCGGCCTCTCTGCAGCTCTTGGCCACGTCATCCTTCAGCTGATGGTCTCTGCGGAAGCCACCGGCCCGTCCAGCCAACCAACGTCCGACCCAGAGCCGCTGCAGGATGTAGCGGATGAGGCTCCACATGAGGCTGCAGCACAGGTCAAAGTTAGATGTGGGGAGTGGTCGTCCCAGAGCCTTCAGAGCTTTCCAGAGATGAAGTGATGCTTGGGCAAAGTCTCCCTGCAAGGAGAAGTTCAGACCATTACTTTAAATTCCTGCAGGAACAATTGATCTGAATGACATCAAAGAAACATGCGGGTTAGCTAGTCATGTGGCATTCCAAATATCGACCTCTGACTATAGCATTGAAAGTTCTCAGCCACCATGCTGCCGCTCTGACTTGTATAGCAGCGCCTTGGACTGAGGTTCACATTTCAGTTGCTGTGCTGCTCCATCTACTCGAAGGCCATCTTTGGTTTAAGAAAGGCAAAACTATACTCACTGTGGTAAAGTGTATGGAAAAGTGCTGGATGGTGTCCATGATGTTTCTCCCTTGCTTTTCTCAATCAGGCACAATCCATGCCGGGTTAACAGGACCCCAGTCCACATTCCCAGTCCTCTACAGGTTTTTCCCCTATCCCAGTTCTTACACAGGTGATGAGGCTAATTGCAAGGAAGCCTAATAAAAGGAGCCGCTGAGGCTTCCAGCGTGGTGTTGGACAGGCTGGGATGAGGAGCCCGGGCCTTGCTGCTCCCAATACTGACAGTGCTGAATTGCAGCCGAAGGACATAAAGTGGACCAACACCCAGGGGGGATCGGCCAGGGAATCTATAAGATTCCTCCCAGGTAGTCCACAATCCTACCTTCTCCCCGTTCCGGCGGCGCATGCGCGTCCGCCGCCGCCGCATCCCGCACGTCCCTCTAGCAGGGCGCGCTCCCGCACTGGCCGTTTGTGAATGGCCGCACCGCTCCCTGTAAGAGGGACGCGCAGGAGGCGGCAGCAGACGCGCTCTGCTTGTCCGTCGCTGCCTCCCGCTTGTCCGTCAGCGGGGATTGGATGCAGCGGTCACGTGGCAGCGGGGTGAGGTGAGTTTTCGGGGCTTTCTGGGGGGTTTCACACAGTGGGGCACCCCCGATAGGGGCGCCCAACCGAAGTGGACCAAAACCCAGGATAGTAAAAATCCTGGGTGTTGGTCCACTTTAATGCGTTATCTGTTCTTGGAACCTGTGGATTAACAGCCTGGACTTGTATCCCCCGAAAGAGGACCTGTGATATCAAGGACTTGCAATACGCTGTAATTATCCTACACTGGACATTGCTAAAAGTTGGTGAGGTAACCGCTTGCTGTACTGCATTGTATCCTGCATCATTCTCTGAAGTTAAGAGATTTTGCCTGTTGGACTTTATTTTCAATAAATTGCTTATTATTTGACTAAGAACTGTCTTCAGAGTCATTGCTGTTGGCCCCAGATCCTGACATCACCTTATGACACAGTCCCATTCTTCTGATTTTTTTCACTCCAACCCCAGATACACTCCTTTACTGGTTCCAGAACAGCATCCAGGGGTGGTATGGCCATAGGAAGCACAGGGAGAATTCTCAGTGGGCTGCAAAGCTTCCGGGCCAAATGGACTGGTATCTCACCCCAACCTTTTTCTGGAATTCACTCTAACGTCTATTAACCCCCCTCAGCTCCCTGGTCCTCCTCCAAACCCCTTCCCTAGCACTAATTGTACCCCCCATCCCCAGTGAAGACACCCAAGTACATATTCTGCCTCTGCAATTTTTTAGCCTTTGCATGACTGTGGGGGCCATACCCACCCCTGTCACAGTATCTGCCACTACAATACTAAAGCTTAGGTACCATCTCTTAAAAGTAGACTACCTGTGGTCTCCCTGGAGTCTTTAAGAACCGATAAAACAACCGCAGAAATAACATCGGGGCATCCTGTTACAGTGTGTAAGCATTCATTCACGTTTCCTGGGGCTGAGGATAGGAGCCTCACAGCACATCACAGTGAAACCACTTCCCACTTCCGCTCCCTTATGCCAGACTGATCATTAATATGGATGGCATACAATGCTGATTGGGGCGAACTGGGGGGGGGGGGGGTTTCACACAGCAGGGCATACCAAATTAGGGTGCCCCTGGGTTAAGGACCAAAACGCAGGATAGCGGCTGCTCCCCCTCCTTATTGCTGGGCTGTGTCTAAACATGGCCTGTGCCCAAAACTAACATGCATGCCCTACAGCCCTGATTGGACAAGAGCCCGAACATGCAGTGTGGGACCAGGGAAAGGTGAGATTTTGGGGCGACCTGGGGGGTTCACACAGCGGGCCATTAAAAATAGGGATGGCCCAGGGGCAAGGACCAAAGCATAGTGAAAATACCAAGTTTTGTTCCACTTAAAAGAGCTTTGGCCCACTTTAAAACCATCGGTTTTCAAAAACGACTGAGGTTCTTTTTAATAATCGTTCCCGGGAAATCCTGCCAAAGGATGTCGCTCTGCTAGTATTTCTGTAATACAGGGCCTACTGATGGCGTCAGAGGGCAAGCTAGGCTCTCTTAGTGCCCATGTGAACTAGAACCTTCTGTGGGGTCCGTTGAAAATGCTACACCAGGTCAAAGCAGCAGTGGGGGGAGTAAAGGGAGTATTGGGCTTTTCTTTGGCATTAGTGTAGACATTTAAGTCTGGGAAGAGTTGGAGCTCCTTATCTTCAGACGTGGTCAAGGCCTGCAGCTAACCAAATATTGATACAGGTGGAGCAACATGTGCGTAAAAAACAAAGATATTATGAAAGTGTAACAGCAGCAGCATTCACCATATTTCTATATTACCAGGTAAGGTCCAGGCAAGATAAAACTTACCCGGGACATGTCAACATCGGCCTGTTTGCGGTGACACCAGAACTGCACTGACGAGTCAGAGTGGAGTCGCGTAACTGGTTCCCCATAGATAAAAAGGCGAATGAACACCGCCAGCACTATGATGAGGTTTATAGGCCAAAGGAGGGCGGATGGAGAAAACCAACTAAACCAAGAATAGCTCTCTGCAGAAAGGAGACACAAAACAGGGCCAATTAATAAGCTAAATAAGTTAAGTGAGGAACTATTATTAAATATTAGGCTGATATTAGCTTACCAGTGGAGACTTCCAACATGTTTCTCCCGCTACCATGAAACGTGCTGCTCCCAGAGGCCTCCTGGCTCTTAGATCCTCCCATCAGGAAGGACAGAGGATTGAAGGAGAGACAGAGGAAAACAAAAACACAAAGTGCCATGCGGGAGCGGTCCAGCATCCCCAAGCTGGGTGGAGATGGTTGTTCCTGCTTGACCTGAACCTGTTAGAAAGCATAAAAATAATAAGTTATATATATATTATTCAGTAAGCAGGGCTCTGGTTTCAGATACAATATGGCCCTGGGTAAAAATGACAAGTGGGGCCGCAAGTTCTAAAATACTGCACCAACGACAGCGAGGCCCGACATGCCCCCTCCATTACAGTGAATGGAGAGGGTGTGACAGCACTACTGTTACTGGTGCCAAGCGTGAGTGAGACACTGAGGGGGCAGTGACTGGAGTCTGAGGCCGGGTGACACAGGCTTTGAGCCAACAAATGGGTTAGTTGCTGAGCGATCAGCTGTGGGGGGAAAAAGGGGAGTACTCTTTTGTTTTTAGGTGGTTAATTACTTTAAATACCCTGTGCTTAGTCCTTGCTATCCTCTTCTGGGTGCCCCGACCCTACTATCCACCCCCATGTGCCCAGTCCCTGACATCCTCCACCATGTGCCCAGTCCCCGACATCCTTCACTGTGTGCCCAGTCCTTTGACATCCTCCTTGGTGTGCCCAGTCCTTGACATCCTCCACCGTGTGCCCCGTTCCTGACATCCACCACCATGTGTCCAGTTCCTGACATCTTCCACTGTGTGCCTGGTTCCTGAAATCCTCCACCACGTTCCCGGTTCCTGACATCCTCCACCGTGTGCCCCGTTCCTGACATCCACCACCATGTTTCCAGTTCCTGACATCTTCCATTGTGTGCCTGGTTCCTGAAATCCTCCACCGCGTTCCCGGTTCCTGACATCTTCCATTGCGTGTCCGGTTCCTGACATCCTCCACCATGTGCCCGGTTTCTTACACCTTTCATTGTTTGCCTGGTTCCTGACATTCTCCACCGTGTGCTCAGTTCCTGACATCCTCCACCGTGTGCCCAGTCCCTGACATCTTCCATCGTGTGGCCGGTCCCTGACATCTTCTATCGTGTGGCCGGTCCCTGACATCCTCAATCATGTGGCCGGTCCCTGACATCCTCAATCATGTGGCTGGTCCCTGACATCCTCAATCATGTGGCCGGTCCCTAACATCCTCAATCATGTGGCTGGTCCCTGACATCCTCAATCGTGTGCCTGATTGGACTGTATGGTCTCCTTCTGCCATCAACCTTCTATGTTTCTATGATTCCTGACATCTTCCATCATGTGGCCGGTTCCTAACATCCTCCACCATGTGCCCAGTTCCTGACATCTTCCATTGTGTGCCTGGTTCCTGAAATCCTCCACCGCGTTCCCGGTTCCTGACATCTTCCATTGCATGTCCGGTTCCTGACATCCTCCACCGTGTGCCCGGTTTCTTACACCTTCCATTGTTTGCCTGGTTCCTGACATTCTCCACCGTGTGCCCAGTCCCTGACATCTTCCATTGTGTGGCCGGTCCCTGACATCTTCCATCGTGTGGCCGATCCCTGACATCCTCAATCATGTGGCTGGTCCCTGACATCCTCAATCGTGTGCCTGATTCCTGACATCTTCCATTGTGTGGCCTGTTCCTAACATCCTCCACCGTGTGCCCAACCTCTGACATCTTCCATCGTGTGGCTGGTCCCTGACATCCTCAATCGTGTGCCCGATTCCTGACATTTTCCATCGTGTGGCTGGTCCCTGACATCCTCCACCTTGTGCCTAGTTCTTGACATCCTCCATTGTGTGCCCAGTTTCTGACATCCTCCACTGTGTCCAGACCTTTTACAAAGGTCCCAATATTCAACATCCTGTCCTCGGGAGTGAGATGGGGAAAGGAGTGCACAGGAGGGAGAGTGTGAAGAAGGATACTACAGAAGAAGTAGGCAGTGGGGCTGGTGTGGAGGATCACTGATGACTGAAGCTAGTGCAACTGCTACAGCGAACATCTTTTATATGGGCATCAGTATGCTTTACCCTCTGGCCAATAGCAAGCTTCCAGGGCTGGGCAATTACCTAGTTTTCCACAAACCCTTATGGGTAAGCATAACGGGTTATTCTCCAATGGCAAAGGGTTGTTGGTTAAATATTCCATGCTCTTTTTTCTGCTTTTTTCTTTTTTGCTACTCTTGTACCCTACTGGAATTTTGTGTAGAATTTGGGAATGAGGGGAATGTTACATCCAAGCCAATATGTGGGATGGAATGTCAGCTATATGTTTAGGGATGAAAACAAAGGCTGTGAATTATGAATGTACAGCCGTAGGAGTTGGTTGGGGTACTACTTGTATACAACGATTATACAAGTGTGAAGCAAATCTTCACTGTGATTGTTTTGCACTGATGTTTGTTATGGGGGATCTTTTATATCATTGATCCTTGTGTAAGGGGAATGTGCAGCACAAAGATTGCCGCAAACAATGAAACGCCATTCCACCAGCCTCAGATATGAGCTGACAGAGCTCAGAAATCAGGCCACAAAAAATACTGTATATGTAATGTTTGTATAGCAACGGGTCGGGTCAAACATGATTATAGTTACAGGCATCTCTCCGTGTGCCACCAGCTAGTATCCTGTTAGCAATAATAGGCCAGTCTTCCTCCTTCAGAAAAAGTTGGGACATTTCTGCCCTAAAGTTAAATAAATGTAACTAACCTCTGCTCTGCTGGTCTGTTTTGTCCCTGCTTCTTTGTATAGGTCCACTTTTCAGTGCAAAACAAGAGGTGGCCCCTAATAAATTAAACCGGACCTTCACCATGATTTAATGAAAAGCCCAAACTCTTAAAAAACGGTTCCCCAGCATCTAAAATTAATATATTTTACGTTTTTAGTCACTAACTTATTATTCTTTCCCCCACTGGGCTGCAACTCTGTTCAGGAATTTAGGATACGGGCGCCGCCATCTTAACTCAGAAGCATCACACTTACTGAGGAGATGAGAGTGGGATAAGGTACAGGGGGGCAGGTTATAGCTGTGCTTTGCTCAGACAGAGCAGAGCTGGGGTCAGGGAAAGGTCAGCAGTCCCAGAATGCAGAGCAGCACAGTCAGGAGGCACTTCCTGTTTGCAGGCTGCCTGATAAGATGGCGGCTTCCATAAGCCGCCATCTTGGATGTTTAAAGGCTCATAACATGCAATAGATGCAGGTAGGATGATTTTTAATGTGAGCAATCTGTATGTACAGGGTGTGGGAAACATATAAGATAGACTCTTATTCAGGGTGAAGGTCCGCTTTAAATCTTAGGGGCTGGATCTCAATAACAGCAGCTTTATTTAGAGGCTCACTATCTTCTACATGGCAGTACACAAACTATTATTTTGTTTTTACACTTAACCTTGGCAATCCCTTTAACTAACATCCCACCTGCCTAGATATGTGGTTAACCAGCATTTGACCAGAAAGAATGGACATTTAAACAGCATCCAATCAGCCAGGACGAATGCCTTGGAGCTATGTCATACCACATAATGAATAACAACTTCATATGGCCACAGCTGCCATAAAAAAATTCAGATCTTTGACCACTTAATGTAAATTGGTAGTCAGTGGCGGACAGGGTCTAAAAATCAGCTGGAGATTTTACTGGTACCAGGCCAGCCCATTGGACGGGTCCACTAACACCGCCACATCCTTGTGAATTAATGTATACAAGACTGAAGCTATAGCATTGGTGGAGAACATTTGCATGAGGTTTATTTAAAAAGTGTAAGGGAGCCAGATATTATCCTGATATAGGATGGGGGGAAGGAGAGAGACTAGGGATGCAGAGATTGAATAGCAGTGTTAGAAAATGGCAGCCCGATGGCCCCAAAGCAGTGTGGCCAATTGGGAGTTCTCCCTATACGAATACTTTATTGGTCGCCAAGTAGGTACAGAATACATACAAGGAATACTTTTTGGAAGGGGGGTTCTCCATAGAGCTTGACCAATTGCTAGACACACATATTATATACATCAATGGTTTTAAACATTTGCTATTTATACATATTATACAAGGGGCTTTAGTTACATACGACATTCCGTTAACTAACTGGTGATGCGCTGGGGACCGAAAGTTCTTGCAGGATTCTTAGATCCTGGTCAGTCTGATCAGTTAGATATGGTCAGTCTGCCCCTTTTGATAGCCCATGAATCTAGATGATGCTTTGGTAATAAAGTGACATGTGTTAGGTCCAAATAAGTGACACGTGTTAGGCCCAAAGAAGTGACATTTGTTAGGTCCAAAGAAGTGACATGTGTTAGGTCCAAAGAAGGGACATGTGTTAGGTCCAAAGAAGTGACATGTGTTAGGTCCAAAGAAGTGACATGTGTTAGGTCCAAAGAAGGGACATGTGTTAGGTCCAAAGAAGTGACATGTGTTAGGTCCAAAGAAGTGACATGTGTTAGGTCCAAAGAAGGGACATGTGTTAGGTCCAAAGAAGTGACATGTGTTAGGTCCAAAGAAGTGACATGTGTTAGGTCCAAAGAAGTGACATGTGTTAGGTCCAAAGAAGTGACATGTGTTAGGTCCAAAGAAGTGACATGTGTTAGGTCCAAAGAAGTGACATGTGTTAGGTCCAAAGAAGTGACATGTGTTAGGTCCAAAGAAGTGACATGTGTTAGGTCCAAAGAAGTGACATGTGTTAGGTCCAAAGAAGTGACATGTGTTAGGTCCAACGAAGTGACATGTGTTAGGTCCAAAGAAGTGACATGTGTTAGGTCCAAAGAAGTGACATGTGTTAGGTCCAAAGAAGAAGTGACATGTGTTAGGTCCAAAGAAGTGACATGTGTTAGGTCCAAAGAAGTGACATGTATTAGGTCCAAAGAAGTGACATGTGTTAGGTCCAAAGAAGTGACATGTGTTAGGTACAAAGAAGTGACATGTGTTAGGTCCAAAGAAGTGACATGTGTTAGGTACAAAGAAGTGACATGTGTTAGGTCCAAAGAAGTGACATGTGTTAGGTCCAAAGAAGGGACATGTGTTAGGTCCAAAGAAGTGACATGTGTTAGGTCCAAAGAAGTGACATGTGTTAGGTCCAAAGAAGGGACATGTGTTAGGTCCAAAGAAGTGACATGTGTTAGGTCCAAAGAAGTGACATGTGTTAGGTCCAAAGAAGGGACATGTGTTAGGTCCAAAGAAGTGACATGTGTTAGGTCCAAAGAAGTGACATGTGTTAGGTCCAAAGAAGTGACATGTGTTAGGTCCAAAGAAGTGACATGTGTTAGGTCCAAAGAAGTGACATGTGTTAGGTCCAAAGAAGTGACATGTGTTAGGTCCAAAGAAGTGACATGTGTTAGGTCCAAAGAAGTGACATGTGTTAGGTCCAAAGAAGTGACATGTGTTAGGTCCAACGAAGTGACATGTGTTAGGTCCAAAGAAGTGACATGTGTTAGGTCCAAAGAAGTGACATGTGTTAGGTCCAAAGAAGAAGTGACATGTGTTAGGTCCAAAGAAGTGACATGTGTTAGGTCCAAAGAAGTGACATGTATTAGGTCCAAAGAAGTGACATGTGTTAGGTCCAAAGAAGTGACATGTGTTAGGTACAAAGAAGTGACATGTGTTAGGTCCAAAGAAGTGACATGTGTTAGGTCCAAAGAAGTGACATGTGTTAGGTCCAAAGAAATGACATGTGTTAGGTCCAAAGAAGTGACATGTGTTAGGTCCAAAGAAGTGACATGTGTTAGGTCCAAAGAAATGACATGTGTTAGGTCCAAAGAAGTGACATGTGTTAGGTCCAAAGAAGTGACATGTGTTGGCCATTACCTTGGCTTCATCATTAAAGGGGCTGTCTGGCTCAGAGTCGCTGTTACACTGAGACAGCGGACTGCCAGTGTGTGATGGAGATCCGGCGTCTGAGGCTGGAGGGGTGAGGACCTCCATCATTTCCGCCTTCATGAGGTCCATATCAACCCCAGTTCCTGCAACAATGTCTTTCAAGGTATCTGAAAAGTTGAAGAAATAAGAAACTGAAGTATAAGGAAAATATACATTACAAACTCAATTATTTTCCAAGAATACACAGAGAGGTTGTAGTTAGAACCCAGGAGAGACTGCTCATGATATGCTGATTACATATGTGTCTAATAATAAGCAGCCTCTGCTCTTCAGAGTAAGAATATATACTGCAGATACAACTTACAGATGCTTTACCCACCTTTAAGCCCAACTCTATGCATTTCGATTTTGACTAGAATATGAAATATGAGTTATGACCTATGTAATATTTCCTTTTACGGATCACACTGAGCCTCACTAGCTTGGTCTCATGTGTTAAAGACCTCAGAGAGCTGACGATGGTCCATAAACACCATATATTATCTTTCAGGTCAGCCGGAGACCAATCTGGATTTCTCAGTAGGCTTACACATCAAGCCTGAATGGTTTCCGTTGGTCACCTGATTAACTGCCATTTGGTGCCATACACCATAAATGAGTGACATAAGTGTCACTTAAATGTGAAGCATAAAGGCCATCACATTAGTTCTATCCCTGCTTTGGGTGAAGCAGGGCGTTCACTGACAAATAATCATGTTGATATATACAAGAAAAGCTAGTCTGTATGCATAAGTAAAGGTGGTCTTGATATTCTGGGTATTCATCCCCCACATGTTGGTTGGTGGAGAAGAGCTGAAATAAGATTGTTAGTCCTATGACACTTCATCAGACAAAAGTGCTTACTGTTTTTCTGTGCTGCCATTTTTAGCATGATATTCTCCTGTTTCAGTTTAACATTATTCTGCTGCAGATATCGAATATAGTCAATGGCTTTCTTCAGAATGGCAGACTTGTTTAGCTATGGAAAAAAGAAAAAAAAACAATGTAAGGTATCTTAAGAACTATAGTCATAACCACAGTTTTGGGATTTAACATATATATCTAAACCTAAACTTTTGGGGCTCTAATCTGAGCAGTGACTTAATAAAATAAGTTGTCACACTACTCCAGTTAACATTTTAAACCGGACCTTCAGTGTGATTTAATGAAAAGCCCAAACTCTTAAAAGACGGTTCCCCAGCATCTAAAATTTATATATTTTACATTTTTAGTCACTAAGTTATTATTCTTTCCCCCACTGGGCTGCAACTCTGTTCAGGAATTTAGGATACAGGCGCCGCCATCTTGACTCAGAAGCATCACACTTACTGAGGAGAGGAGAGTGGGATAAGGTACGGGGGCCAGGTTATAGCTGTGCTTTGCTCAGACAGAGCAGAGCTGGGGTCAGGTAACGGTCAGCAGTCCCAGAATGCAGAGCAGCACAGTCAGGAGGCACTTCCTGTTTGCAGGCTGCCTGATAAGATGGCGGCTTCCATAAGCCGCCATCTTGGATGTTTAAAGTGGACCAACACCGAGAGGTGATCGGCCCGGAAATCTATAAGATTCCCGGGCCGATCACCTCCCACCCCGCGGGACATCCGAGATCGGGATGTCCCGCGGGTTGAAACCCCCCCAAACACCCCAAATCACCTACCTTATCTTCCGCCGCCGCCGCCCTCGCGCCCCTCTAGGCGTGCGCGCCCCCGCGCCGGCCGTCTGTGAATGGCCGGCACGGGCGCGCGCGCGGCGAAAGTGACGCGAGGGAGGTGGCGGCGGCGGAAGCCGCTTGGACGTTCCTGTTCCCCGCCTGGACGTTGGCGGGGATTGGACCGGGCAGTCACGTGGGAGCGGGGAGAGGTGAGTTTATTGGGGTTTCTGGGGGGTTTCACACAGCGATCGGGGTGCCCCGCCGAAGTGGACCAAAACCCAGGATAGTCAAAATCCTGGGTGTTGGTCCACTTTAAAGGCTCATAACATGCAGTAGATGCAGGTAGGATGATTTTTAATGTGGACAATCTGTATGTACAGGGTGTGGGAAACATATAAGATAGGCTCTTATTCAGAGTGAAGGTCCGCTTTAAGTCCAAATGATGCTCTAACTTCCTTCCTTTACTGAATCACACCATATTTTAGCTTGGGCCTTATTTCAAATTAAAGGAGCACTATCACGAAAAAATGGCCCAATGATAAAAATCCATATAAATATGTTGGATGGCGGGAGGACACCCCGCGTCAAGAAATATCCAGCCAGGTTTGTTTCTTTTATTTTAATGAAAAGAAGAGGAAATCAGGGGTGACAGGCTCTGTCACCCCTCATAGACTAAACCTGTCACCCCCGGATTTTGTTCCTACCATGAAAGAATAAACCACAAGCTTGGCGGGTGTTTTATTCAGTTTATTCACTCTCCTTATTAGCCAACGTGTTTATATGGATTTCGCGATAGTGCTCCTTTAAGGAAAGAAACAGTTCTTGTTTTCAAGAGATGTTTTTAAGGAATCGAGGCCTGAGTCTACACTGTAGTATGTATCAAAGACTTTTGTTCAAATGCGCTATTCCTGCGAATATTTGTTGATAGGCCACGGAATCTAGTTTGAACAATTAAAGTTCAGTTTTATTTCTGACATCCAAAAACTATTTAAAGCGGATTTTCACCCTGCATAAGAGTCTATCTTATATGTTTCCCACACCCTGTACATACAGATTGCTCACATTAAAAATCATCCTACCTGTATCTACTGCACGTTATGAGCCTTTAAACATCCAAGTGTCTTCTGACAGCTATAACCCCACCCCCTGTACTTCGTCCCGCTCTCCTCAGTATGTGATGCTTCTAAGGCAAGATGGCGGCCCCCATATCCTAGAGTCCTGAACAGTGTTGCAGCCCGGTGGGGGAAAGAATAATAAGTGACTAAAAACTTAAAATATATTAATTTTAGATGCTGGGGAATAGTTTTTTTTAAGGGTTTGGGCTTTTCATTAAATCATGCTGAAGGTTCAGTT
Organism: Gastrophryne carolinensis; assembly: GCA_027917425.1. Lineage (NCBI taxonomy): Eukaryota > Metazoa > Chordata > Amphibia > Anura > Microhylidae > Gastrophryne > Gastrophryne carolinensis. Next base: position 35,553,114 of record CM051240.1, read on the forward strand.
TAAGAGCTAGGTTTTAAATAGTATTTCTTGGTTTTCTGAATCATGTGAGTTCTTTCTAGCAATATGGCTAAACACTTCCCCTGAACTAAATTCCCATTTGCAAAGAAATGTGATGATCGGCATAGGATTAGAATTTGCAGGGCTTGTGATCTGCGTATGGTATTTTCCTTATAATGATGTCCTTTTATGGGAAGAGCATCGTTTTGCACTATAATAAACTGGGGGGATTGCAGTTGTACCGGTTTTTAATGCATCATTAAAACAAAGCCACCCTCCCCCAAATGGATGCCAGGTATCTACTGAGTTGCACTACTCATAAGTGTAAAAAAGATATGAAAAGTTTATTATTCTTAATGGTTACATGAAAAGACATACTAACATCTATACAAATAGACAACAAACATGACATAATATATAAAAACACCAGGGGGCGCCGGGGTCTGTAGGAAATCGTCATACTACCCTAAAATCCAACTCTAATCACAATACCTAAAATCTAAACACCTATGTCTATATGTGCAAATCTGCAATCAAATGTACAATTGTGCTTATACAGGAATTATACAACAATATGAAACACCAACATCACTATTAATAATCATATAACAGGAGGACAAACCAGGGTGTGCAAGGAAAAAAATTATAAATATTACCAAAAAATAGCGCAAAGAAATTATAAATGTGCATATACAGACCAACCGGGGTACCCCTGTAGGAGTAAAACGCCAACGCGTGTCGTAGTGACCCCTACACTACTTCATCAGGGCGGAAATGAGGAAATGCATAATTAAAAACGATATTTTTACAGGATTATGTGGAGCTGGATTCTCTTCCCTTGCTCCATGGGACTAGCCGGCCAAACTAGACTCAGCCCTTTTAAAACCAATTACATTGCTATGTGAAGATGAGGAATCTCAAAGCATCCTGGTGAAAACTCAACCTTTGTAATCTAGGAATCCAAAGGAACTGTTTTATAAGTTCTCCAAACAGCCACAGTTAGGCCTCCTTATGTGCAATAGCACCTGAAACCACATGGCAATGGTAAATCTGGGCTTACTATAAGGCTATAACATGCAAAGAGAGTTTGTTTTTACACAAGGGTACTGTGTAACTAATTAAGGGATTAATATAGGCTTGTTAAAAGAAACTATACTGACCTAAACTTTGAGAGACATGACGCAGCACAGAACCGGCTTTTTTACTGACTATCACCCGGTTTCTGGCCAGACTTACTTTTCATCCTAATCATCAACAGAAGCCACATGTGACTTGGGTACCCTTGCACTGTGGCTCGCAGGCTGTCTGGTAGATCAGAACACTTGTGAAGGTCTATTAGGCTATTGAAGCTGGAGGAGATACATGGTGCTCATGCACCATCCATGGTGCTGGGTAGGCAAAGAAGTCTGCTGGCTTATCTGTCTTGGCAAATTCCATCACTGTACTTAGTTTCGCAGCATCCACAGGTGGTCTCATGTGATGTTGTGCCATGCAGAGAAGAAACAGGCATGTTGTCACACACTCCTCCACCTACTGGATTCTGCCATTTGAACTTTACGCACTCTGCAGATTCATTTTTGGGTGGCTCTCGATCACCTCTCAGCGCTGAATGTGGCTCTCATATTGAGAAAGCTTGGGGACCCCTGATCTCCCGTGAGACAACTTGCAGCTCTATACAGCATTACCAAGTACCTTGGCCTCTGTTCCCACCACGAGGTCCTTCAGCTCAATAATTTTGTCATTGATAGAGGATCTGTAACGTTTCTCAATCGCGTTGTGAGCTGTACGCTTCTCCCCCTTGCTGTTTAACATGGCCATTTTTCCATTGGGATTTATTCGATTGATGGGCAGCTTGTCAGGATCCATCATGACTGGCACGGTGGTTAATATAGTTCCACCACTCACCAAAGTCTAAATGAAATAAGAAACATTTCATGTAAAAAGCACTGGTAGATTATAACAATGGAAGAGGAACAATTCCTAAAAGCGTAGCTAATATGATGATGATTGTAGTAAAGACCAAAAGAGACTGTCCAGACAATTAAAAAAAAGACAAACTTTACCTGCCAGCCTACAGGCTCAATCTATTATAGTCTTATGGGCTGAGCTGGTCTGGTTGCAGCACTTTCAGCTCCCAAGTGGAGACCAAGCTCTGAACTAGCTCTTGGTGCATATTTAAGCATCCACCACTGATAACACATATCAATGGTGGATGTTCATGATAGCTCACGTAATGTGTTGGCTGCTGCCAATCATCCAGGAATCCTGTACCCATATGATCGGCAGCAAGGCATGGTCGAGTCTGGGGGTTGGCAGCTAAGAGAGGCAATTTTAATTGCTTGGACAGTAAAACTGTAACTCCAGTCCAAAAAAGAAAATAGAATAGGCCAGCTGTGCCAAAAAACGGGCAAGGGCCAAATTCACCTTCAGTGGCATACTCTGTTACTTGTGTGCTAAAGGCACATAACCGGTGGCACCTGCCCTAAACTGTAAATTTTTTATGCCATTTCGTTGGATGGGTAGTCTGTCTCTCCTGCTGAAAAGCTGAAGAAGAAGCTACTGCTAAAGTGCAGAGATGAGCAAGGTAAGGTGGTCTCAAAGTTATGCCAGGGCCTCAGAGGTTCACGCTACATCACAAGATCTGGCCACATACAGTATTCATTCTGGAGCTCTTGATTTATGGTGTTACGATATACTAAAAGATGTTCTAGGGGTGGCAAATGCGGACTATAATGTGAGATTCATTGGCATTGTCAAGGCTTATGAAGCTGGGTATGAGCACCTTGATAATATTGGTTATATGGGTGCTGATGTTCCAAATGATTTCTGGTTAGTACAAATAATTGAGTCCCGATGTTTGCACCAAGCTGAAGGGCTGTTTTAGTGAGGCATATGTGCCTATATACATATACCCTTGGGTAATAATCTCGTCTGTCTATAGCTTACCTATAGTTCATGACTGTTGAACACAATAAAACTGGGCTAGAAACACAGGACCAAGACAGGGCGTGATTTCATTTTATCATTGATTCTGCAACTTCATAGACTAGGTTTGTAAGTAGAAGTGGGGGTAAAATAGGTTTGTAGTATGCAACATAGGATCAAGCATGGAGCAAAGATGTTCATCTAGGGCAGGGGTACTCAACCACTTCTTGTAAAGGTCCATTTCAAAGCATCTAGTGAAAGGTGAAGATCTGGGCGGAGGGCTGTTGTGGAGGGGGTGGTGGATAGTTAGAAATCAGCACATTGGGGAGGGCCTATAGATTCCCCAGGCAAAACTAAAAAAGGCTGCTTGCCCCAACCCCAAAAACCCAACAGGGAACTGGGAAAAACAGGAGCTACATATTGAGTGCAGGGCTGTCAGGGCAGGGGTCCAGAAATCTGATGCCGAGGTCCGCATTTGGACCCCGGTCCGCCAGTTGAGTATCGCTGATCTAGGGGATATGTACAGCATGGAAGGAGTTGCATTAAAAGATGGGGAGGCTGATTCATTAATAGCGACAGATAGCGACAGATAGCGACTGTTGAGCGACTGTAGCGGTATTTTGACAGCGACCGCTAGTAGTCGCTGTGCTTGGCCATTGTTCGGTGGATGATAGCGACTCAGTCGGTGTGCCGTAATGTTGAATACAAGATGCTGAGTCGCTATTTGACAGGTTCGCTGTTGTATGGGAGCGCATGATAGCGACTGGACATAGCGACCGGCACCCACCATATTCATTAAAAAATCAGCCTTTAAAATTCCTAGCGCTGTGAAATGCATGTTTAAATCCCAGAGCGCAGTAGGCGATGTGTTAAAAGTAGTTTTTTAACCCCCTAACCACCAAAAAAAAAAAAATGGAATGATTTTGAAATAATATTCAAACCTGAATAGTTTAAAATCAGACCCGTAATATCAATTCTGCAAAAAAAAAAAAATTTTTTTAAAAATCCCCAAAAAATACATTTTCAAAGGAAGAAGTGTTCACAGATTTTTTTTGTGAAATTAAAAAAATATATATATATTAAAAAATAATTATTAATTAAAATACATTCTGCCATTGAAATGCATTGGAGAGCGCCAGGTAGCGAGAGGTCATACCTGTTGCTGTTCAAGGATGTTCGCTGGCGCTGTGGGCTGAGGCTGGGATAATGATGAATGAGTCGCTATATGGCACTATCTCAGTCGCTAAGCAGTATCGGCTTGATAAATGTGTGATTGTGGAGGGGAGCCGGCGTTCTAGTTGCGGTACCTGGCTTTACTGGCCGGCTCCCCAGTCGCTATCTGTCGCTATCTGTCGCTATTCCTTGATAAATAAGGCCCTAAGTGCCACCACCATATCTAAAATGGTAGTAAGTCTAAGAAGTTAAAAAGGGGCAGTAGCTCATGCATATGTCTTGTATAGTGCCCCAAAAGGCAGCCCTGTTTATTCTACTTGGAGCCCTGGATGTAATCTAGCAGCTGCAAAGCTACTCACCGGCATTTGCAGTGGGGCAGTCTGGATTGTGGTGCTGGTTGGTGTTGTTTTGACCCCTGAAATCCCAGCTGGGTCAGCCTTCACTGCAGTAAGTACCAGAGAGTCCGCTTTGATAAAATGAGGTTGAAGAAGGAACTGTCAGACAAAGGGGAGCAATGTTACTATAGTAAGAAAAAAAACACACAAAGAGGGACTTTGCCAGCAAAGCTCACTCACTGGAACCGGCTGGATTTGTTGAGCCATGGAAGCAGTAGTCGTGGTAATGAACTGCTGTGGAGCAATGCTTTGCGCGTGGATAGTGAGCGGCTGTTGGATCTGCGGAGAGGTGTGTGTCTGTAATGGCTGAGCAACCAAGTTCTGCAGTGTCGGAGTCTGTGGTAAAACACTCTGCAGCGGCTGGTTTGAAATGTTCTTCGGAGGCTGGCTAGACACGCTTTGTAATGGCTGGCTTGCAATGCTCTGCAGGGGCTTGCCCGTGGTACTTTGCATAGTTGGAGTAGCTGTAGTCTTCACAGGGGTGACACTTTGTGGAGCTGTTAAAAATGTACACAATGGTTTCATAGGGCCCACAATTTAAGGAATGCTTTACCAGCCATAAAGTCTAAGTTCTGATAATTAAAAAGAAAATGGGTGACCCTGAGACCTCCCCATCAAAATAAATGGTCACTATCTCTTAGTATAGCACCGCTTACCTGTGTAGGTGCTCTGATCCTGGTACACAGACACAAGCTGGTTGTTGACTTGAGTCGGTGCCACAGTTCCTAAGTTCTGCCCATACGGCACACCCTGCAGATGCTGAGCGGCCGGTGGAGCCTGTGGCTTGGCTTGCGTATGCTGTGGAGTAGGGCAGATTTGCATAGGCTCGTCCTTGTCCATGTTCTGCACCCCAAGCTTTATCTGCTGCAAGAGATTGTCCTGTGAAGGGTTTGAACCTGGTTGGCTGTGGAAGCTTGATGTAGACAAGGGGAACAGCTTCATAGGAGTGGAGGTGGTAGGTGCCGCCAGCAGTCCCTCCAAGGAGCTAAGGGCTGCTCCACCCGCCAGGTCCACATTAAGCGCGGCATCCTGAGCCTGAGGATTGACTGATCCAAAAGGTGCATCGAAGAACCCAAAATCATTGTCATTATTGTGGATGAGTTGAAGCATATCTGGAGAACAAGAAAAAAACAAGCATAAACATCAGTAATCTTCTAGAAGGTTGGTATTTCATCTTAAAGGGGAGAGGTTAGTCTCTCTTAGAGACAGAAAAGAAGTATAAGCAACCCATATTAGAAGCACCAGCTACATCAGCATGTGAGCTCTCATCTACCCTCAGGCCAGGTGTCTAGTTTGTGATGCTGTTAGGACAGAGGGCATTAGAAAGGGTAAAGAATGCTAAATACATTTTATATCACACTTGAGGCCCCCTAAATCTAGCAAGCTTATAATCGGTGTATGATTTTTTGTGACTTTCAAGTGTATATCATCAAACTGAGAAAAAATGCAGCTTTAAAAATTGGACCAAAACCCTTGTCTGCCAGCCCGGAAATCTAAAAGACTCCAGGGCCAGCCATTAACCTGCCCCCAGGGTCCCGCTGTTGCTGGTAAACTCGCCTTTACCACTGGCTCCCGGGACACTGTGATCGCTACCTGGCACTTCCCCAGCATCCCTGTAGCTGCGTGGGGTCCCACACCCAAGCTTTTATTTTTTCTTAAACAGGACCACCACAGAGCCGGTTGCAATGCCCCAGGCACTCGGGTGGGGATGGTCTGTACGGAGTTTCCCAAGGAGCCCAGACAAGGTTTTATTCCACTTTAAGATCTTCTAAAGCTACAGTAGCCATTCAGTAAGTTAAAAAGCGTATGTACACTTGTCCAAAAATTTTGAATCTGGATTTTTTTTTTTAAAGTTTCTTTTTATTGCAGTTCAACAAACATCAAACACCAAAACAAGTTACAAGTTACATATCACTTCGGGGTGCTTCAAGCCCCCATTTCAGTTGCATAGATTCAATGAGCATTTTAGACATGACATGACAACCATTCACCCACACACATACGTTCTGGACTCAGATATCTAGTTAACTGCTCACTGGGATGGAGTTACAGGTCAGTGCGCCACGTCTCCCAGGATATTTCTGCGCCCCCCCCATTTCCACTCTAACCCGTTCAGTGCCTCGACCAAGCCATGGGTGAGCATCCTCGCCCTATCAAGCCCACCCCCTCCCTTAGTTATCCGCTGAAGCGGTGTCCTGACTCTGTAGCCAGGGACCCCACACCTTCTCAAATTTGTCAGGCACCCCCCTGGCCGCGTATGTCAATTTATACATAATAAGTTTCTGATTAACTAGAGCTTTCCACGCCTGTACGGATGGTTTGGCCGGGTGCTTCCAATTGAATAGAACACATTTCCTTGCATAGAAGAGTAGCAGCCTAAATAGTGACTTCAGCGCCGTCGTCTCCGACATTGGTTCAACCACCCCCAGAAGACATAAAGAGATCGAACCGGTGATCCGGGCGCCCACCACCCCGCCAATCAGATCCATCACCTCCTCCCAGTATCTCGCGAATCTGTATTTTTAAACTGGAACATTTTGGATAACACCAGACCCCCCCCCCCTCCAACTTCAATAGGTATCCCTCAGTCAGACTGCTCCAGTTCTATATCATTTTGTAGATGATGGCTGAATGATGCTTGCTTGATTGACTCTGTAGCTTTATTGGAGAGCCATGGTAGTACCCATTAACTTGTAATTATGAATTATTTTTGGAAAAGTACTCATGTTCCTGAGGCCCAGTGTTGAGAAACAGCCTCTTAAACAAGTACCCTTGCAGGAAGAATTTACATTGGCTGCATTGATTGTGATCCCTTAATGGCCATTTTTGAGTCGAGAGAGGTTTTGGACGTTACTGGGTAAATAAGTAAAGAGGTTGCACATACACATGACAATACCCATTAGGAAACATTCTTCTTTTACTTCAGTGCTTTAGGCCAAGCAGAAGTCAGTTCAACACCGTAACTGAAATCTGTTGTGTAGTGTTGACCAAGATACCTCTGATTACTGAAGGACTATGTGGTCACACCCATGATGTCCTTTACAACCTATTAATATATGGTAGCGTCTATGATTTTTAGAAACAAAATTAAAAGAGCTGCATCAAATCACCTTAAAAAAAATCAACATTACCATGCTGGATAGGGAGGTGAGGAGCTACATATACACCCATCTTAAAAAAAAAAAACACCAAGTATGTGGCTTTCTTCTCCTGGTAGGGATAAACTCTAAGCATAACAGGTTTTTGACCATACCATTTCATTTTGATTGACTGATCCATTCCAATGCCCGTCTCCTGAGTCAGCCTCTACCCTTAGGGTCACTGTGTCCCCCAAGCCTGAGCATCCTGATTTGATATGATGGTTCATTTTACCCTTTTAGAAGTGACTGAAATCAGGTGAATTTTACGAACGGATATGCACTCCCTGTAAGGTGACCAATGAGGTTGGCCTTGTACATAGGGAGGGCCAGTGATCCCCATTGGTATTCAACAGTCATATATGTCGCAGGAACGCATAGATTTCTAATAGGCGACAAGCAAGGGGGGGGGGGGCATTACCATTTTAAATGTCCCGAGGGAAAGTAGGCAGAGGATCTGAGGGCTGCTGCAGATCTTTAAAGTGTAGGTCAAATTTAGGAAATACCACACCACCAATGGTGTGATGAATGGTCAGATAGTCAGTGATGTCAATTGTGTGGCCTATGACCCCCTTGGGGCAATTAAACCTGACTTGCTGTCCTACGTGTCTCAAAACAAAAATGTGAGCTCACATTACCAAGAAAAGTGATCTTGTACTTCTACTATCTTTAATCCCTTTGTTATTAGCCATTTTGTTATTCGCGCAGCCAAAACTCAGGGTCAGATTTACAAAATTGCACAGCCAGGGAAAGACATTACCCTCGATCTATAGCCAGCCGGGCAACCTAACCCTACATATCAGCACAGTATGTATCAGTCATGTAAATTTCTTTATAGGACTCAACATCTTGAATAAGGATTAGGCTTGTCGTACTGGCCGAGATGAGCAATTATGGGATCATCTAGTCCAATTATGTAAGGTGAGGCATGTCATTGTGCCAACCAATAGGACTGGACTGAATGCTGGGAAACTGCTTTGTGTGTGTGTCAAGTCTCTTGGCATTTCTATTTTTTTAATTTGCATGAGTGTGAGTTAACCTTTGGAACATTCTCTAAATTAAGCAGCTCTTTCACTGTATGCATACATACTAAGTGTCCCTGATTTGGAGGTACTGTCCCTTTTTTAAGTCCATGCCCCCTGTCCCTAATTCTCATTTGTCCCTCTTTGGGGTGTAGCATGGAGATGTGCATCAATAAATGATTGATTTGCCTAATTAAAGTATTTATATTGTTTTAACTGTTACATCCTATCTCCTATCCAACCCTCAATGAGGGGGCGTGGCCTAATTTAACAAATGTCCCTCTTTTCTACCCTGAAAAGTTGGACGGTATGCTGTATGCATTGCATTTTATGTCTGAATTTTGGTCCCTCATAGGCAGGGCCGGATTAAGTGTGGTGGAAGCCCCTGGGCACAAAATCTGGTGAAGGCCCCAGACACAGTATTTTTTTTCCCTTTCAAATAATAGTCCAGCCGAGTAACTGATTGGTGGTTGTCTGGCACCTGCCTACTTACTGGAATATCAGATTGAGTCCCTTGTGCCACCCTTGTGCGGGTGCGTGCTGCTCGGGAACTCCTGCTTTGCCATTCTGGGTGGGGGGAGTGTAGTCGCCCGGCTGGTTCCCTGCATTGAGCTGCCAGCGGCTGTGCTTGGTGGCTTATGTGCAGTGACAGCTCTGCACCCATCACTGTAGCGTTGCTGACGGCGGCTTTGCTGCGCTAGACTCTCTGTCCTGCCCTGTGGTGGCTTTGGCTGCAGGTTTGCAAAAACAAAAAAAGGCTTGCCCAGGAGCGGGTGGCTCCCAATCTCACTAATAGCCCCCCAGCCTGTCAGACCAAAGACTGAAAAGCCTACTGGACCAGACCATAACCCAAAGGTGGGTGGAGGCCCCCTTTGCAAGGGCAAGTGATGGAGACCCCGAGGTGCACACCCCTTGCCCCCACTCATAATCAGGCCCTGCTCATAGGTAGGGAAAGGCAGAGGTGTAGCTAGGGGGGAGCAGAGGGAGCACTTGCCCCAGGTGCAGTAGGTCAGGGGGCGCCAAAGGGGGTCCTGAGAACAGGTGGGGGTGCCATTTCGAATCTTTGCCCCACACACCAGAAAACCTGGCTACTCAGGGGTAAAGGGGCAAACAGTAGCTGGGTGGGATGGTGTGCTGGGAGCATCCCGTATCCCCCGATCGGGGGTGCCCCACCGAAGTGGACCAAGACCCAGGATAGTCAAAATCCTGGGTGTTGGTCCACTTTAAGTTTCTAGAAACTGGGGCTTATCTAATGCAGTTAATAAAGCTTTTAAAGGGTTGCAAAAAAATAAAATACTTCTACAAATTAACTGTAAAGACACAACTGCACCATCATGGGTCACAAGGGTCAGTACACCACTGTGCTCAAGTGGTGCAGACGTTTAAGATGATTGAAAAATAAATTGCCCGTAACATAGGCAGCCATAATCTTACCAAAGAGTCGGAATACGTTTGTAACTACTACTACTTTAGTTTTTGATACCACATGAGGCACATTAGACCTAACAACACTTGTGATTGGTTTTCGTGAAAAAGTCCCATGTGGTCCTGAATGGTGTTAATATTGCAACCCCATCCCCAAATTATTGATAGACAGCATGGCAGACCAAGCATATGCCATCATTTTACCGTTGGCCAAACTCAGGGTCAGATTTACAGCCAGGGAAAGACATTAGCCACCATCTATAGCCACCAGGAACCAAACTTAAGTTTCTAGAAACTGGGGCTTCTATTTAGGTAATGGGAAAATTCCATATACAATAATCATGATTAGAATCTTCTATATAAGAAAAGGTATGATTGATTGACTATGCAGTCTTTCTCACAACATTTTTGCATTTAAATACATAGGTCTGATTAAAAAGTTATAACACATGTATCTATTTTTTGTGATTCATTCATTTGTCCACAGAAAATTATTTTCATATTAAACAAGCCCAGCCCACAAAAACATGTGTTTTTTTTTGTTGTTTTTGCATGCTCTAAAAGATCTGACATAAATTTTCCAAGACATAATCTACTGTACTTTTTCAAGTAATATTTATTTAATCCGATTTTGTTGGATCACAGACTTTTCATTTTTTAAAGAAAAAATGTAACAAAATCCTACCTTTGTGTTTTTGTGCATTTTTGTGATACACAGTGGACAGAACACACATGAAACACATTAAAAGAACATGCGGAATTCAAAGGCAAATCAACTAATAGAGGTACATTATGCCAGGATATATTTATATATATATATATATATATATATATATATATATTTGGAATGCTGTCAGTTTCAGTGCAGAAAAGGAAAAACAAAGCCCCTTGGGGTAACTCTTGACTATGCATCACAATGGGAAATAAACATTCCGCTCTGAGCCTATAACCCTGTGAGATCAGGTTAGGGCAACATATCCTATTTAAATACAAACATTTGCAAATTGTGAGGTTTTCAGAAGCCACCTGTGACATTTGCAAAGTAAGAAAAACGTTCCCGTTCCAAATTGCAAGCACTGCTGTATTACAGTTACAGGTAAATTGTTTTACAGGACGACACTGTTGAAATGTTGCACAAAAATGTTGGGTGGCAAATAGTTTAGGTTTGAAAAAAAGTCTGCAGCCATACAGAACATTTGTGAATTGCAAAAAAATTGTATATTTAAATGCCAATTAAAATCAACATCTGCGTTTTGTAATTGATTTATGGAGGAAAAAAGTTTAAACTGTAAGAAAATCTGTGGCAATACAGATTGGTGCAAATTGATCCTGCAGGGCATTACAATAAGTCAGTTTGCTGCTATGCAAGTGATACAAAATTGTATCTTCGCAAAGTGTCAGAAATGTTCTAGTTGTGGTCCGAAGAAAAAATGCAAATAGTAATACTCTCTGCAGTTGTATTATAAGACAAATTGTAAATTGTCATTTTGAAAATTGTATGGCAAGAAAGAGGACATAATCGGAATTGGAATCACACGGGCAAGGAAAGGAAAGGACTAAAAGCTACAAGGTGATAAGAATACTACACACGTCCGCTGGTTAGTGTTGTACCTTCAAAAGTGCACTCCATGAGTATGCAGCAAAAGAGGGGGCCACAAGTGCCAGACTCCCCCTAAATATCCTCAAAGTCCCCCTTGCCCCAAGAGCTGACTCCCCAAGGATGCAAGAAGCAATGCTGATATGTGCATTTTATGGCTAGCAACATAGGATTTTGTGTGTCCCTCGCTCTGCTTTCCCACACCCCCCCTCCTCCTTGTTCTCCTCCTCCTCCTCCCCCTGTAGCAGCTCCACCTTTGCTGGAAGAAGCTTGAGGGGGGGGAATAGACTGAATCAGAGCTGAGAGATGAGGTGACTGTGAAGAACCAATCAGGAGACGAGAAAGGAGCCGGCCCAGCCTGGCCATAGACTGAGGAAGAACCAGCCTCGTCGCTCAAGGTTACTCGCGTTCAGCAGAGATCCCTCCTCCCTTTCTGGGTTATTATAGGACATTGACAGCGGATCCGACGCTTGAATTGCAAAATATACATTACAGGGCCACCGTATTGTGCAAGGAATTGCTACAAAATAGCAAGAGCTTCGCCGCTCGAGATCATATCTCACATGTTAGATCGATTAGGCATTTCAGAACACGTTTTATTTTTAGAGTATTTTTTGTTTGCAAAGGTCAGAGTTCAGAAGCTGATCCATCCGACTTGTTTGAGCAGCGTGAACTGCAGACATTGCGTTGTTTGCTTCCACTATTCTAATGGTAAAAATATTTAGTTAGATAGGAAACAGCGGTCAACAGCGACATTCCTCAGCATCGTGCAAGACATCCATTTTGATTCGTGCGAACATTGCCTGGGAGATTTTCTGTGATAGCAGAAAATTAGAGAGGGCCGCCATTTTGTCAGCCAAAGAAATATAGGTGAAAGGCAAAACCGCAACATAGCGTGGTTTTAAAAAAAAAATTCTAAATCTGAAAAAAGTTTAGTTAGCCTATGCCCACCATTATATATATATATTTTATCAGGTACCAAAATGGGTAAATTCATCTACGCACCGCTTTGATACCCTACCACCACTGACACAGAATAGGGTTGTCATCAAGTCTTAATATATAAGAAATCATTAATATCACCAATATTATGAAAAGCAGATGTCAGGGCAAGACAGCCAACACTCCAGTACAGGGGCCCTAAAGGCAAACCTATCCTGCGCCTTGCTGCTGATGACACATGAGGGATGCTTCCCCCTATATCAAGGCAACCCATACTCTGGCTGGGCCCTCTATCTGAATACTGAGACAAACCTAGTTATACTGGGTCCAGGGGCTCAGTTCAAACTAGGTGCCTTGCCATGACATGTACGTTACCAGCGGCCCAGATTGTATGTGGGCCAAAAATTCCCGAAGGTGGCCCTGTATACGATTCTTCTACTCTATCTTTCCCATGTTGACATCACATGCTACATACAGATGAGCCGCCGTGAGGTACTAGACACCAATGCTGGCCATAATATAATTTCATCTGAGTCAGATTCCCCTCCTGATCACAGGGAGCAGTCTCAAGCGATGCAGTTCCCAATGAACTCAATAAGAGTTGTGTGGTATACATCACCTTCAGAGACCAATCGCCTACAGTTTGCTCCCCTAGCCAACTTTTCATGGTGGGAAAGAGGGACAATTGTTAAATTAACCCACACCCCCCTCATTCAGGGATGGATAGAAGATGTAACCAGTCTGCATGTTACACCTCAAAGGTGGGGTCATATGAGAACAATAAGGGGAGAAAGTAAAGAACGTGTAGATGTTTGCCACATTTATAGAGTATTCCTGTACTTTGACATACTGTAAGCAGTACCACGAGAACCCAAAAATTGGTCATGTATAACAACCCACTAAACCATTGTTGACTTTTTATGCCCATTAACTGTGAAGCATTTGCTTCTTTTTTTTTTTACTGTTGCTGGGGCTTTGACTTATCCTTTTTAATTTTCCATATCATAACATTTATTATCACTGCAAAATTATGAATTTTACAAAATGTGAGTCTCGTATAGCTGTGATATGTCAACTGAGACGGGGCTGTGCATTAGTTGACCTCACTTGTATATTTATTTGTGTTTTTTGTCCCTTACCTTTGTTACCCTTTTGTTTGGACTATGTGGCTTGACCTCAGCTTGCCTTATGTTTTTGTTCCTAATCTGGACCCTTGTGGTTCTGTGGATCTGAACTCACTATCGATCGAATTGTCACCAGCCTCAGGTGGACGACCCAGTTTCCACTTAAAGTCCATCTCCAAAATCAGGGGCTAGGAAAGTGAAGACCAGGAGTTTCCAAATATTCGGGGACTTGAGGTTTTGGTGTGCTTATCTAAAACTGTTTATGCTGCTTCTCAGCCATCAGAACTCTCAAACTAGGGCCTTGATTCACAAAGAGTTGAAAAAAACTCTCATGGTAGTAAAAAATTCAATTCATGAGAAAATAGCCTGAGAATTTCACTGTTAGTGAATCACCAGCTAAGAAAACAATGAAAGTCAATGGCACTTTTTTACTCTTGAAAAAGGTATTGAACTTTTTACCTGTAGTAAAAAGCTGCCATTGATTTGCATTGTGTTCCTATCTGGTGATTCACTAACAGTGAAATTCTCAGGCTTTTTTTCTCATGAATTGAATATTTTACTGCCATGAGAGTTTTTTTCAACTCTTTGTGAATCAAGGCCTAGGAGTCAAAACAATCCATATTTGTTTTACATATAAATATAGCTGCTCTAAAAGTTCTTAATTGAAAATGGTGAGATACACAGCAAACCTGGGAGCATTGTCAGTCTTATGTGGCACTTATCACCACGGCCTCCATCTTGCATCTTTTTTTAAGTATTTTACAAGCAGGCCCTGTTTACAAAAGCTATGACTGAACACATACAGTCAAACAAGGCCTCTCTGGATGTTTCTAGTCAGCAGAAGGGGACCTGCCTCTGCAATGCCTTTGTCATAGTAGGGAACCTGAAACAAACAGTGCACGACAAAGCAGGTCCAGGCTTTTGTGGCACTGATGTCTACTGAATCAGCATACAGGACCCCTTTCATTGTCCACCTTGGGGCTGATTCAGGTGAAAATTTACACCCCGTTGCTAAATCACTCCCAAGGTAGACAATGAAAGTGAATGGCAGTTTTATCTCGGAAAAGTAGTAAAGTCTTCTCACCTGGTGCTAAATCAACCCCTACGTGTTCTCCACAGCAACGGGGTGTAAAATCTAAGTGCCGAGGGTGTAAATGAATGCGATTCAGAGTCGCACACTGGTAGGTCAGGTATGTGTAAAATGTAACTCCTTGTCAGATTTGAGATCAAAGCAAAATATAGCCCCAGATTTAGCAAAACTAGAGTGACAACATGTAAAGCTAAATTGGAGCAGTTGTCCAGAATTGGTGAGATTTATTAACTGTTTTTGCTTTAATTTTGCCC
Organism: Gastrophryne carolinensis; assembly: GCA_027917425.1. Taxonomy (NCBI): domain Eukaryota; kingdom Metazoa; phylum Chordata; class Amphibia; order Anura; family Microhylidae; genus Gastrophryne; species Gastrophryne carolinensis. The sequence goes on from CM051240.1 coordinate 35,568,195, forward strand.
TACTCTTCCGCACACTGATCTAAATACACCTAGGCTACAGGGTCATGTTGAGTAAAGACATGGCAGCAGTCTCTGGTGATATGGTAGAAGTCCTTATAACACTGCAGATGTCACCTGTAGTCTCCAGTGGCACGGTACGTCTTTTATAGTCTCCTGTCAGATAGCAGAATCACTTGCATCTTCTGGAACATGGCGATAGTCTCTTACAATCTCCTGTAACAAGGCAGCAGTCTTTTATTGCCTCCTGTGACCTGGCAGTAGTCACTTCTGTGACAAAATGGCAAAAGTCTCCTGTAACATAGCAGTGGTCTCTAATGACAGGAAGAGGATGAAATGGTTTTGGGCAAGGTCTTAAGTACCAGTTTTGTGGTTAGGGTCAGCTTGTGGTTCCTGAGAGTTTACCATTGCAGGTACTGTGCCCAGGTCTGTGTTTTTTTCATAAGTCTTACATGCTCAGCTACTGGGAGCATGTTAGCAAACCACATAACCACCACATCTGAAGGTTATCTGTATCCATCCATGCAGGACCTCTAGTCAGAAATTACCAAACCTTTTTAGCATTCGCTCCCAGTATCCTGATACCTCTATGGTTAATGTGGACCAAAACTCAGAACTATTGTCGGTTTTGGTCCTTTCCCCCGAGGCACCCCGATCAGGGGTGCCCTGCTGTGTGAAACCCCCCAGATCGCCAATGCCAACTCACCTCTTCCCAGTCCTATAGAGCATGTGCGGCTGCTCGTCCAATCAGTGCGCTCTGAGCTGCTGACGTCACGTCGTCTAAGGCCAGCAGCACTGAGCGCACTGGTGGGCGCATCCGCCACTTCACTCTAATAGGGAGCATGCCCACGTCGGCCATTCACAAATGCCTGGCTCGGGCCCTGTTAGAGAGATATTGGCCATGTACCGGGAAACAAGGTAAGTGTATGGGGCGACCTGGGAGGGGTTTCCCCCAGCGGGGCATCCAAAATCGGGATGGGGATTTGGGGGGGGAGGGAATCGAATAAGATTCCAGGGTCGATCGGTGTGGGTTTTGGTCCACTTTAAAGATCCGTAAGAAGCCAAAACTGGGCATTAAAGAAGAAGCTGGCCACAACCACCTGGCAAATTTGAGATTGCTGATAGGTTAATCCCACAAGTGCCGTGATGTAGATACGCCCACTGCCCGAATCCCCCTATTTCCCTGCAATCTGAGACGTGCCCCTGTCCCCAACCTAGATGAATGGCTGGGAGACGCAATGCGCCTCAGCCGCAGCCCATGATAGCGCAGTGGGATTGAATGGCAGGTAAAATCTGCAGCGATTATGGGGTGGTTCACACTGCCATCCTAAATCGGGATGCTCCAGGGAGTGGCAACCAGCCGGTCCTGGATTCTTTTAGAGCAGAGTTATGGTCAGCTTTAAACAGCAACTCCAAGCACACATGGCATTAGGTTCCTTTTAACAATCGCTCCCACTGATCCTAATTTGAAATGCTCTTACTGTTAAAATATCTAGGAAGAAAATCAAACTTGGAGCTCGGTAAGATGTAGGGGGGTAGAGAATAACTCTTCAATGAAGCATGTGTCCATTTTGAGGAAGTGTGGCTGCCACATGGGTTTCAATCTGGGTAATGGGTAGGTTAGAACTATTGTACAATAATAGAAATTCATATATACCGTATATATATATATATATATATATATATATATATATATATAATGGGTAGCAGGGGGCATTTATACCCCTAATGAATAGTCCCCAGAACCAGCCTGTGCTGATGTGTATAGCTGTTTTCACCCATCATACAATGTTTTGAGCAGATACTTAGAGGCCGATTCATTAATAGCGGCAGGTAGCGACAGTTGACCGACTGTTGCGGCATTTTCAGAGCGCCCGCTAGTAGTCGCTGTGCTTGGCCGTTGTTCGGTAGTTGATAGTGACTCAGTCGGTTTGGCGTAACCTTGAATATTGGGCGAGGAGTCGCTATTTGACAGGTTCCGCGCTGTATGGGAGCGCATGATAGCGACTGGCCCTAGCGACCGGCTCCCACCATATTCATTAAAAAGTCACGCTCAAAAAATTCTCGCGCTGTAAAATGCATGTTTAAACCCCAGAGCGCTGGCGGCGATGGGTTAAAAGTAGTTTTTTAACCCCCAAACAACCATATTTTTGGAAACCAAAAAAAGCAATTTTTTTAAAATAATTTTGTAATATGAATACATTAATATCAGACCTGTAATATCAATTCTGTACAATTTTTTTATCTAAAATGGCAGAAGTGGTCACAGAATTTTTCACATTAAAAAAAAAAAAACATTAATAACAATTAATTATTAATATTTAAAGATTGTTTGCATTGGAGAGCGCCAGGTAGCGAGAGGTCATACCTGTCGCTGTTCAAGGTTGGACGCTGGCGCTGTGGGCTGAGGCTGGAATAATGATGAATGAGTCGCTATATGGCGCTATCTCAGTCGCTAAGTAGGATTGGCTTGATAAATGTGTGATTGTGGTGGGGAGCCGGCGTTCTCGTGGCGGGGCCCCGTCATTACCGGTCGCTCACCAGTCGCTATTCCTTCATAAATAAGGGCCTTAGACTGGTTAATGCTGCTGCTCCCCACATCCCGACTCAGGAGACAGGAACTGGAATGGAGAAGACCACCTGTATAAATCCCTTGGATTTTATTCCTCCAAAGAGAAGGAAACCACAATCTTGGTGGGATTTTTTAGATTGGGGTTCTCTCACAGCATGTTTATACATTTAATATTGAGAGCTTTCGTGATACAGCTCCTTTAAGTGATATGATTCTCTCACAGCATGTTTATACATTTAATATTGAGAGCTTTCGTGATACAGCTCCTTTAAGTGATATGATTCTCTCACAGCATGTTTATACATTTAATATTGAGAGCTTTCGTGATACAGCTCCTTTAAGTGATATGATTCTCTCACAGCATGTTTATACATTTAATATTGAGAGCTTTCGTGATACAGCTCCTTTAAGTGATATGATTCTCTCACAGCATGTTTATACATTTAATATTGAGAGCTTTCGTGATACAGCTCCTTTAAGTGATATGATTCAGTGTTGCACGTCAACCACTAGAAGCGAATCAGCGGATATCATAAATACCACCTTTGTTGGTTATCAGCATACATACATCCCTGTTTTATCTAAGAGATAACTTCCAGCCTGTCTGATCAACTACTGTTCAAAATTTCACATGGTTGGATGCCATCCACAATATAAGTATCAGATGGCCATCTTAATATTGTCCTGGACAGGGCTCACACTTTCACTTGGTGGCTATTTATCTCTTCTATCTGCTTTGTAAGTAGAGGTGAATAAATAAGCCCCCAGCTCTCATTTACTGGCTTGTGTGTGGTTATAGTGATAGCCCACCTTATGTTCCCAAATTCTGAAAGCAAATTAACCCACAAAATGTAAATGAAATGCAAGAAATTCAGATGACAAAATTAATAGGTGCTTTTTAGATGCTGCGCTGCACGGCAGAACTATGGCACTGACCGGCAGTAACCTTGTGTGATGTCACACCAGGTGGGCGGGGCCTCCATCAGCAACCCCAGGAAGCCTGGAGGAATCCACAGCACATGAAGGCAATCGTTTCACAAGGGCACAGATGGTCTTTCTTTCCCTCCAGCCATGTGAAAGGTCCCCGTCTACACGTGTCGGACCACATGGAGAAATCCTTTAACGATAAAAATACCCTCCAAATGTAACTCCTGCCAATCTTTAATAGAACTGACGGCTTCCAAGCTGGAGTGTGGAACTACATGTCTCAGCATGTCCTTAGGGTGCTCTACCCAAAGGATGTGATTGTCATCCCATGCAGCAATAAATCAGGACCACAAATAGAAGCCTATGACTGCCTCCACGGATCCCAGTTTCCAGGCACAGTGTCATGGATGGAGTTTCATCCAATGGCATTAATGTCTTTTTTAGCACCCTTTAGATAATTTAGTCCACCTACTGCATGTGCTGCCTAATTTGAGCTTGGGGAATGAGGACATGTCTGTACACCCCACCAGATCCCTGTCGCAGACAGAGTCAGCCAGGTTAGCCCTATGCCCAAATGATCCCCTTAACCCTATTTTACAAGAACACTCATCACATAATGACGTCTTATGTGGTTGATATTGAGGGGGATTGTGGAACAATGATATGACTATGGGTATCTCCAATCTAGCAGCTCTGGCGTTCCCTATTTTTAAAGGCATCTTTATGATTGTGTCCTTATGTGGTCTCAAACCTGAACCTCAGGGGGTGGTTTTAGGTCTTTGGCAGCCACCAGATCTCTTCTGATGGCTGATACCAAAGACTCAATTCCAATTATAGTTCTATCTAATGTCCCTGTATATGCTTTTTCTTTTAGTCTTATTATATGTCCCTTTTTTATGGATTCTTTATGATAGGAATGTCATCTTATGTGTCCTGGAACTGGAACCTAAGGGAACGGTTTATAACCTATGGTCACCATCAGATCTCTTCTGATGGTTGATATCAAAGACTCAATTCCAATTATAGTTCTATCTAATGTCCCTGTATATGCTTTTTCTTTTAGTCTTATTATATGTCCCTTTTTATGGCTTCTTTATGATAGGAATGTCATCCTATGTGTTCTCGAAATGGAATCTAATGGAACGGTTTATAACCTATGGTCACCATCAGATCTCTTTTGATACCAGAGGCACAAATCCAATTATAGTTCTATCAAATATCCCCGTGTTATGCATTAATAGAAAAAAAAATTACAGACCCCCTTGTGATATGTTTATATCGTTTATGGGACAGATCCTTTCCGACAGCTGGGATCAGTCACCAGGTAAAAAAAGACCAGTTTTACAAGCTGTATAATGTAAAGGTCACGGTGTCAGCATTACTGGCCCTTTAAGTGAATGTAAATATTTTAGAATGTTTCTGCCTATTTGCCAACAAATGTTACTTTGTTTCCCTTTTCACACTTCTTGAGATGTAATAAATTGACCTCCTAAGGGGGGGGGGGGGTTAGGACCCCTCCATTGCCACCTGTTGGGGGTGCTACCCTCCTGATTGCCACCTAGATTAGCCATGTCCAAATAAAGAAGCATGCACAGGGTCACCTACCATCGATGTCGCTCAGCAGGGCCGTGTCGATGTCGCTGCTCTCGTGGAGGGACAGCGAGGGGTCCAGCTGGTCCAAGGAGCTGTCATCGAACCCCAAGCTGTTCATCTTGCCACTTTTTATTCTTCCTCCTCGCAGTAAAGATGTGTCAAAGGGTTCTTTCTGCCCCTGGCATGGGGCTTATTCCTACCAAAAAGTCCTTCCAGAAAGGGGTTAAGAAGTTGTTGATGTTTGTTGGGGGGAGGGGGGCTCATGTCAAAGTCCCCTCCATATCTCCAAGAAACAAGCTGGGAAGTTCAGTACAAAACTGCAGCTGCAGCTCTCCTCCTGGTGCTGGCTGAGAGTGTGGGCGGAGCTTGGGCAGAGCTAGACCTGCCTAGTACACACCCCTCATATCCTGGACACGCCCCTCTCTTCCTCATTGTCCTCCCATGCTATCCTGGGCTGCCCCTGAACTCAAGCCTAGTGTGTGTGTGTGTGAGATCCTGCAGGCTTAACCCCTTCACTGCCAGACCAAAGCCAGCAATCACATGCAACGCTGGAGGCTTTTACCTTCTGCACACTCCCTTACACCTGATAGTTTGAAAGTACAAAGAGTGTAAGCTCTTCTCCTTCTGTATCCTCCATTATATCCTAATAGATTGTAAGCTCTTCTGTATCCTCCCTTATACCCTAATAGATTGTAAGCTCTTCTGTATCCTCCCGTATACCCTAATAGATTGTAAGCTCTTCTCCTTCTGTATCCTCCCGTATACCCAAATAGATTGTAAGCTCTTCTGTATCCTCCCTTATACCCTAATAGATTGTGAGCTCTTCTCCTTCTGTATCCTCCCTTATACCCTAATAGATTGTAAGCTCTTCTCCTTCTGTATCCTCTCTTATACCCTAATAGACTGTAAGCTCTTCTCCTTCTGTATCCTCCCTTATACCCTAATAGATTGTGAGCTCTTCTCCTTCTGTATCCTCCCTTATACCCTAATAGACTGTAAGCTCTTCTCCTTCTGTATCCTCCCTTATACCCTAATAGATTGTAAGCTCTTCTCCTTCTGTATCCTCCCTTATACCCTAATAGATAGTAAGCTCTTCTCCTTCTGTATCCTCTCTTATACCCTAATAGACTGTAAGCTCTTCTCCTTCTGTATCCTCCCTTATACCCTAATAGATTGTAAGCTCTTCTCCTTCTGTATCCTCCCTTATACCCTAATAGATTGTGAGCTCTTCTCCTTCTGTATCCTCCCTTATACCCTAATAGACTGTAAGCTCTTCTCCTTCTGTATCCTCCCTTATACCCTAATAGATTGTAAGCTCTTCTCCTTCTGTATCCTCCCTTATACCCTAATAGATTGTAAGCTCTTCTCCTGTATCCTCCCTTATACCCTAATAGATTGTAAGCTCTTCTCCTTCTGTATCCTCCCTTATACCCTAATCGATTGTAAGCTCTTCTGTATCCTCCCTTATATCCTAATAGATTGTGAGCTCTTCTCCTTCTGTATCCTCCCTTATACCCTAATAGATTGTAAGCTCTTCTGTATCCTCCCTTATACCCTAATAGATTGCAAGCGCTTCTGTATCCTCCCTTATACCCTAATAGATTGCAAGCGCTTCTGTATCCTCCCTTATACCCTAATAGATTGTAAGCTCTTCTGTATCCTTCCTTATACCCTAATAGACTGCAAGCTCTTCTCCTTCTATATCCTCCCTTATACCCTAATAGACTGTAAGCTCTTCTCATTCTGTATCCTCCCTTATACCCGAATAGATTGTAAGCTCTTCTGTATCCTCCTTTATCTCCGAATAGATTGCAAGCTATTCTCCTTCTGTATCCTCCCTTATACCCTAATAGATTGCAAGCTGTTCTGTATCCTCCCTTATACCCTAATAGATTGTGAGTTCTTCTCCTTCTGTATCCTCCCTTATATCCTAATAGATTGTAAGCTCTTCTGTATCCTCCCTTATACCCTAATAGGTTGTAAGCTCTTCTGTATCATCTCTTATACCATAATAGATTGTAAGCTCTTCTCCTTCTGTATCCTCCCTTATACCCTATTAGACTGAATTGGGATGCCCTGCTGTGTGAAACCCCCAGGGCGTCCGTACACACTCAGCTTTCCTCTGGTCCAGCGGCGCATGTGCGGTCTCTCGTCCAATGAGAGTCGCCTTCTAAACTGATGTAATTTGGCAGGCGGCTCTCATTGTTGTCAATGGAGAGCCCCTGCATCCCTGGCGTTGTGCGCGCCGGGGGCCCCAGGCATTCACATAGCCATCCCCATTATAGTCAATGAGAGCCACTTGCCAAAAGATATAAACATAGCAAATGGCTCTCCAGTGAGTGCCCGCGCATGCGCCGTTGGAACAAGAAGAGGTGAGTTTAACTGAGGGAACTGGGTGGTATCGCACAGCAGGGCATCTCCAATCGGGGAATGGAACAAAACCTGGGAAAGTCAAAGGCTGAAGGGTACTGGTTCACAGACCAGCGAGACCTGCATAAGAGAGGTGTTCACCTTTTTAGACATAGCTCCATCAGATGGGAGACAGGAAATAGCTAGCACATGTGGAGATGGGCTGGAATAATAATAATATAGGATTAATCAGATTAGCCTGGCAGCTTCCTATTACCCTTCATGTATTAAGGACCAACATATTATGCAGCGCTATATGTTTGCTACAGGTCACACATTATGTGTGTGATGGTGTTGGGCACTGCAGACAGCAGACGGGTCATGTATATGTTTTTACTGTTAATGGTTAACTAGGAATTCATTGCATAACCCCCATATCCCGACACTGACCCGGAAGCAAAATAAAGTGAGCGCTCCACATGTTCTGACACCTTCCATATGTATACTCTCGCTCTCTTATCAGGATGGGAGCTTCCATTGCCCCTGTGCACGGCCAGCCGCTGTCTTATTCCAGTTTGGCAGTTACATCATCAGGAACAAGATGATCCAATTCAAGTTTTATGGCTTCGAAAACCTAAATGCCCAAAATACAGCTTTACAAGACAGTTGACCAATAGGGGAGATTTATAGTTCTGCACACGGCCATATTTCCTATTAGGCAACCCTAGGCGTATACTCAAGGAACAAGACCTGACCCAGCAAAAGGGGGTGAAAGCACTAAGAGTGCCTAGGGCAGCCTGAAAACCAAATTCGGTCCTGGTCTTGCCTTCAGGTTGGCAGACCCAAAACCCATTACCCTGGGGCATCAACATTTGAGATTCCTCCTGGTCAAAAAGTGTGTAGGTAACCCCAAATACTCACCCTTCCACGATCCTCTGATGTGCCAACCACATCCCTTTGCCCGTCAGTGATCAATCGGGTTCAAACCTCTGGCCATGAGAGCTTATCAGTTGGTATTTGGCAAAAGGTGATAAAAACTATTTAATAGAGATTTTTGTGCATTTCAACCTAGATGTGGGATTGTTTTTTTGTGGTGAAATGACCGCTGTTTGTGTCTGGGATGTCCCAAGTGGGATGCCTCCCACACATAGCCCCCTGAAACACCCAAAACCGCACCCCGGAACTCCGTGCTACTCCTATGGGTTCCAGACTCATGTGGTCCCATGGGGGACGCTGCATAGGAGGATGCCTGGGCAGTGAGGACCCAATGGGCATCCCAAATCCTGTGATGCCCAACCACAATTTTACATCAGAAATGCCCAATTACCTGGTCCATGCTGTGTGTTCGTGTGAGGTGCTGCCAGCTTCTTCTCCCCTATCTCCCTCCCGCAACCATGGCCGACTCCACCGATAGGCCGAGTTGATTACGGAAGAAATGCAACATCGTCAAGGGAGGTCTGCGTCTAGATATCATGGTGCAGGCGAGTTTGCAGCCCTGGGAGGGACATGGCGAGAGGGAGCGGGGACTCTCATGGGCTGATGTGGGTGAGATTGACTCCTCCAGCTGAGAAGCGCCTGGTTTCACGCACAGGGATCATCGCGATTTGGGATGCCCTGGGGGAAAGCCAGCAGCCGTCCCTGGGAATTTTTTAGATTCCAGGCCGGTCTCTGGTTAGATTTTTGTCCTGCTTTAAAGCGGAACAAAACTCAGGAATTTGACTTTCCAAGGTTTTGTCCTGTGCCCCTGGGGAATCCCGATTTGGTAAAACTCACCTTTCCATGCACCAATGGTGCATATGTGGGCTCTTGTCCAATGAGAGCTTCCAGCCGTGACTACGTCATTCGGCAGAAGACGTTCCATGAGCCGCCATCTTGGATGTTTAAAGGCTCATAACATGCAGTAGATGCAGGTAGGATGATTTTTAATGTGAGCAATCTGTATGTACAGGGTGTGGGAAACATATAAGATAGGCTCTAATTTAGGGTGAAGGTCCACTTTAAAATACGTGGCTAAATTGCAAAGATTTTCACCCCCCCCCCCCCCCCCCCCTTGTCTCTCTTTCCCATTTTTAAAAGTTGGGAGCTATGTTTTTTGTATACTGAACTTCCTGTCTCAGCTAGGTGAGACAAAAATGCCCCCCCCCCCTTTTTTTAACCTTCTAAAAATGGCTGCTCCTCAAAAGTAGCGTCTCTAACAAAATTGACTTTTTTCAAAACATATGTTTTGAAAAAAGTCAGGTTTTTTTTTCTCCAACCACAACATCGTCTCCGGCAAAAAAAAAAATAACGAATCTGCCATTTAATGATATGATTGCAATGTGTGTCAGCCCTTTAGATCTGGTAATGATCGGGTTAACTCGGCTGACCACGCCCCCTACCATGTAGGGAAACTTGCACAGCAGCAGCGTGCAGCTCCATACATACCAACAACTACCTCATGAATATTCCACAGAGTCTCTTGTCGCTCCCACCAATCAGACCCGAGAAGGCGTGGTATTATCCGCAAGCTTGGTTGACAGAGCACTGGGAAATCCCCGCCTGTAGAACGAGAGGCTTCGACCAATGAGAGGGCGCGGAGCGAGTGGGGTGAGGGAGCGTCAGAGCACCAAGCTCCTGTTACATCATGCGGCGTTCCGAAGAGTTTACACGGATTGGTCACGTGGTTCTCCTGTGTCTCATTTCGCCGCCAACGCGCGGGAGGGCGGGAAGTGTTTTGCTGTTTGCTAGAAAAACAGTGAGGGCGGCAACAGCGGTGAGGTGTTGCCCATAGCAACCCGTTGGGTTCGCTGTATAGGGAGAGCTATAGAATAAATATAAACTTTATACACAACATTTGCAAAACTATAATAGCGTGTAAGAGTTTACTATGTGAGGGCATATGTGTGTCCTTTACTTGTAAACTACTAGAACAATTTCACAAGGGATATGTTGTTGCTATGGCGGCATGGCTATTAGTGACCCTAATAATGGCTGACTCATGGTCATGGTCTGCTGGACAGTTGCAATGTCAGGGTGTAACTCAATACCATAAATGTGTGATGGATTGGCCCATAGTATAACCCCCCTTTAAAGTGGACTAAAACTCAGGATTTTGACTATCCTGGGTTTTGGTCCACTTCCGGGGTGCCCCACTATGTGAAACGCCACAGTTCGCCCGATTCAAATCGCCTCACCCCTCTCTTACGGCGCATGCGCGGCCGCTCGTCCAATCAGCGTGCTCGGAGCTGCTGAGCTATGTGCGTCAAAGCGACATCTTAGTTCAGCGGCTCCAAGTGCTCTGGCGGACGCATCTCACGCTTCCCTCTAACAGGGAGCGCCCTGCTAGAGAGAAGCTCGAGATGCGGCCCACGCATGCGTCATTAGATCTAGAGTCAGGTAAGGTAAATGGGGCGTCCTAGGGGGTTTCACACATCGGGGCATCCCGGTTTTGGATGCCCCGCGGGGAGGGATTGGATCGGCCCAGGAATCTTATAGATTCCCGGGCCGATCCGGCTGGGTGTTGGTCCACTTTAAATTCTTACCTTAAACCGGACCTTCAGCATCATTTCATGAAAAGGCGTAAACCCTTAAAATCTATTCCCCAGCATCTAAAATTAATAGATTTTATGTTTTAATTTGCTTACTTTTTATTATTTCCTCTACTGGGTTGCAACTCTGTTTAGGACTCTAGGATACGGGCGCCTCCATCTTGCCTCAGAAGCATCACATTCTGAGGAGAGGGGGGGCAAAAGTGCAGGGGGCGGGTTATAGAGCTATGAGCTATGCACAGACTGAGCTGAGCTGAGGAAAAGGACAGCAATCCCAGAATGCACAGTGGCACATTCAGAAGACACTTCCTGTTTGTAGGCAGCCTGAGACTCCATGTGTCGCCATCTTGGATGTTTAAAGGCTCCGAAAATGCAGTAGATGCTGGTAGGATGATTTTTAATGGGGCTAATCTGTATGTACAGGGTAAGGAAAACATATAAGAAAGACCTTTATTCAGTGTGAAGGTTCGGTTTAACCTCAATCCTGAAATGCGTTCCTCTGATTGGCTGTATGACTATCTGGGGTCTTGTTCTGATTTGGGATGCCCCGCTGTGTGAAACGCACCTCTTCCTGATCCAACGTTGCATGCGCACCTTGCCCAATCAGAACTGTTTGCCTTGACTTATGTCATTTAGCAAACAGCTCCTATAGACTTAAATGAGGAACAAGAGTGACCATGCTCCCGTCTCTGAATGGCACATGAGGGGATTTCACACAGCGGAGCACCCCCAATTCGGGATGCCCTGAAGTAAGGCTAGTTGCTGGAATCTTTTACATTCTCATAGGGTGGGTTTTGGTCCTCTTTAATTGGCACCTCCATATACAAAAGATCTTCGTGTATGAAAGCACCCAGTAAAGTCAATAGGAGGGCTTCACACTGAGGCCACACAAACCTTGATGAACAAAAGAATGAGGTAAGTATCTGTGCCTGTTCTTGGGCTTCCAGCTGTGCAGGAGAATCCCCTCCGTTATCTCCTTCCCTCTTAGTGTGCTTTAAAGTGGACCAAACCCACTTGATTCCCCCCCCCAGGGCATCCAGAATTGGGATGCCCCCAGGTCGCCCATAAACTCACCTTCTTTCCTGGTCCAACGGCGCATGCGCAAGCCGTAGCTGCATTCCTGCTATCCCTCTACGAGGGGGCGCGCCCGAGCCAGGCATTTGTGTATGGCCAGAGCGGGCACACTCCTGTTAAGAGGGTAACGGGGGACGTGGCCATCAGGTTGCTCGGATCTGAGCTCGAGCTGATTGGAAGAGCAGCCGCACATGTGTGTCGTAGGACCGGGAAGAGGTGAGTTTGTTCGGGCGACCTGGGGGGTTTCACACAGCGGGCACCCCTGATCTGGGTGCTCCGAGTGCAAGGACCAAAACCCAGGATTTTGAAAATACTGTGTTTTGGTCTACTTTAAGCCAATAGCAGTTTTTTCAAATAATTGTGCGAGTTTAGGTAGACATCCCCAGATCCCAAAGTGGGGACACCTACACAGGACACGACAATTACCAGGCAAGGTTTACGAACACACATTTCATGACGAATCCTGTTGCAGTGCTTACTAAAGAGCAAGGTAAGATGAGGCTGTATAAAGCCCAAACTGCGCACAGCCATGCTGCCACTACTCTCCAGCAGCATTCAGTCAGCTGCACTTCTGGAACAACCCCCCCCCCCCAGTGCTAACAGAGGGTCACAAGACGGATACAGCAGCAGTAAAGAAGTGATGTCCCTTATCTAGACAACCAGACACTTAGAAGAAGTCAGAGGCAGCCAATGGATAGGGGCTGGATGGCCAGACAGTCATTTAGTGGCATGGGGTGGAGATGGCAGTACGCCAAACAGTGTAGAGGAGGAAGAAATATATGTTCTGCAGGGTGAATTCGTAGTTTGACAAGGTGACCGGGATGATGTTGGGGGTCAAAACTCCCTGAAAAAAAACAGGGAGGGGCCTGTATAGGTAGTAACAGTAAAACTAAGAGGCTGATTCACTACTTGCGCTAGGTATTGCCAGATGAGCATCTGTATAACGGCGCTGAGGGTGACTGCTAGTAGACGCTGTAAGCGGGTATCGGGCGCTGTAACCTAGCGTTGCGGTCGCTGTAGTAACCTGGCCGGCATTGATGAATGTGATGTGTGTTGGGCGCTCTAACAACAGCACAACTCTGCAGTGAGTGATAGCGCCAGCTCAGTGCATCCGGCACTCAGCGCTCCACACCATATTAAACAAAACACTACACACACACAGCGTCTGTACTCTAAAGCTGGGCGCTGTTTTTGAACACATATACACCTGTATCAAAGCGAAAACACATGGAATGACATTGTTTTAACACTGTGACAATAACGCAATTCCGTGAAACTCACCTGTAGAATTGGTTTTGCTTCCTATCCATTCCAGGCCGTCCATTATTCTTTACATCTGGGACTTCTCCGCCCGAAGGGGCGTGGACTGCAAGATCAAAGATGTGGCTCCTCCCGGCCCCCTATAAATAGCAGCTGCCTCTTAACCAGCCCAGTAATTAAAGTAGTAACTCAAATAGCAAGAGGCAAGGCCGTGAGGCCCCCGAACATAGGAGACCATGTTACTTCACATAGACTCTGCTTGTATTCTCTCGAAAACCTACAATCTTAAATCTTAACAAGTGTCCTATGAACAAGTATGGTTCAATCACCATAAAAAAGGCATCCAGGACAATAATAAACCTCAAGGAAGGCGGGTTGGACGGCCTGGAATAGATAGGAAGCAAAACCAATTCTACAGGTGAGTCTGACAGATTTGCGTTTTTTCTTCCAATCCATTCCATGCCGTCCATTATTCTTTACATATGGGACATCCAAAAGCAGCGTCCAATATGGGTGGGATCCCCAATGCGGAACAGCAGGTAGTTCATTTCACTACCGCCTGAAGCACCTTTCAGCCAAAAACAGCGTCAGCTGAGGCCCTCACATCCACCTTGTAAAACTTGGTAAACGTTTGCACTGAAGACCAAGTGGCAGCTTTACAAACCTGTTCCACCGAGGCCTGATGCTGAAAGGCACAGGAAGCACCAATGGCTCTAGTAAAATGAGCTGTGACCCGAAAAGGGGGTTCTTTCCCCTTGGCAGAATAGGCTCTTACCACCGCCTGTCTAATCCACTTACTGAGTGTGGACTTGGCTGGTGGAAATCCCTTTCTAGAGCCTTCCCCTAAGACAAAAAGCAAATCCGATTTCCGGAAAGATTCAGTAGCAGCCAGGTAATATGGCTCTAACGACATCCAAAGCATGGAGAATCCTTTCTTTAGGATTAGCCGGTGCTGGACACAAGGAAGGTAAGACAACATCCTCATTAAGGTGAAAAGGAGAAACGACCTTAGGCAAAAAAGCAATTCTGTGAGTACTCACCTGTAGAATTGTTTTTGTTCTTGCATGGCACGGCCCGCTTCGGTATTCATAACAGTTGGGTTATTCCGCCACAAGGTGGTGCAATGGTACTGCAGAAAGCTGTGGCATGTCCCGGCTCCCTATAAAAACGGGCTTAACCATAGAGTTCCCCAGCGTAGACAAGCAGTGAGACAAGAAGCCGGGAGAGAATAAAGTAAAAAATGTGAAAAAGGTAAAAAACCCCAATTAACTTGGAACAATCACCATAAATTGGCAACCAAGAATAACGATAACAAGGGTGGGGCGAAGCGGGCCATGCCATGCAAGAACAAAAACAATTCTACAGGTGAGTACTCACAGAATTGCTTTTTTCTTTATTGCATGGCATGGTGGTATTCATAACAGTTGGGACATCCAAAAGCAGTGTCCAAAGTAGGGTGGGATCCCCAAAGAGTAACGGCCAGTAGTTCAAGTCACTACCGCCTGCAGCACCTTGCGGCCAAAAGCAGCATCCGCTGAGGCCTTAACATCAACCTTGTAAAACTTTGAAAAAGTATGAACAGAAGACCAAGTAGCGGCCTTGCAAACTTGTTCAACAGAAGCTTGGTGCTGAAAAGCCCAAGACGCACCAATAGCACGAGTGGAATGAGCAGTAATCCTAAAGGGAGGTTCCTTTCCCTTAGTAGAATAGGCTTGAACCACCGCCTGATGGATCCACTTGCTGATAGTGGATTTAGCCGGAGGCAAACCCTTTCTAGGTCCAGAAGTGAGAACAAAAAGGGCATCAAACTTCCTGAAAGTCTCAGTAGCGACCAAATAAAACTTCAGAGCCCTGACCACATCCAGAGAATGCAGAGTCCGCTCCTTGGAATTAGCAGGATTAGGACACAATGAAGGCAAGACAATGTCCTGATTGAGATGAAAGGCAGACACAACCTTTGGCAAGAAATCCGGCTTAAGCCGGAACACCACCTTATCCTGATGTCTCTCAAAATAAGGAGGTTTGATGGAAAGTGACGCTAGTTCAGAAACTCGCCTTACAGAAGTGATAGCCACCAGAACGGCTACCTTAAGAGTCAAAATAGACAAGGCAGCCTCACGGATAGGCTCAAAGGGAGGCCCTTGCAGAGCAGACAACACCAGATTCAAATCCCAGACTGGTAGCAAAGGCTTACAGGGTGGACGCACATGAGAAACACCCTGGAAAAAGGTTTTAACCAACTGGTGATTGGCAAAAGATCTTTGGAAAAAATTGCCAGAGCTGAAACATGGCCTTTTAGGGTACTAAGTTGAAGGCCCAGATCCAAACCATGTTGTAAGAATTCCAGAATCCTGGGAATAGAAAACACCCGACAGGGAAGAGACTTGGACTCACACCAGGCAATGTAAGCATGCCAGACCCTGTAATAGATAAAGGACGAGGACTTCTTCCTAGCCCTAATCATGGTATTAACAACTGAGGCAGGCAACCGCTTTTCCATCAATATGGAGGTTTTAGCAGCCAAGCCGTTAAAGCCAGAGTTTGTAAATTGGGATGGCGTAGCTGCCCCTGGGTGAGAAGATCTGGATCCTTGGGCAAGACGTGCCTATCTACTGCCAACTGCACGACGTCTGCGAACCAAACTCTTCTTGGTCAACAAGGGGCCACCAGTATGGATGGTACCTGCTCCTAGGCTATCTTGCGCATGACCCTGCCCAGGAGAGGAAATGGAGGGAACACATAGAGAAGCTGAAACTCCGTCCAAGGTATTGCCAAGGCATCCATGGCGAAGGCCAGAGGATCCTGAGACAGAGAGACAAATCTGGGAAGTTTGTGATTGTGACGGGACGCAAACAGGTCCACATCCGGCTGACCCCAGTGGTGACAGAGGGAGAGAAACACCCGGTTGTTGAGAGACCACTCCCCCAGACGAGACGACCACTGAGATGCAGGGAACATGCTGTTCCGCACAAGACAGAATCAGGGGCACTTCCTTGAATGCTCGCTTGCTCCGAGTCCCTCCCTGATGATTGAGGTAGGCCACCGCCGTCTGGTTGTCTGAGCGGATCTGAACAGCCAGGTGAGTGGATAGGCGAGAAAGAACCAACCTTATCGCCCTCAGTTCCAGGACGTTGATGGAAGCATGGGCCTCTTGTGGGCCCCACCGACCCTGGAACCTCAGGGACTCCCAGAAGCCTCCTCGGCCGGTCAGACTGGCATCCGTGGTGACCATTTCCCAGCACGGGGGCAGGAAGGACCTGCCCCCCAGAAGGTTCCTTGAGTCTAGCCACGACGAGAGAGACTGTCTGGCCAGGGGAGACAGAACAAATTCCTGATCCAGGGACACAGGGTCCCGATCCCAAACTGACAAGAGGTGCAACTGAAGAGGTCTCA
Source organism: Gastrophryne carolinensis (assembly GCA_027917425.1). Lineage (NCBI taxonomy): Eukaryota > Metazoa > Chordata > Amphibia > Anura > Microhylidae > Gastrophryne > Gastrophryne carolinensis. The sequence goes on from CM051240.1 coordinate 35,584,887, forward strand.
TGTGAAACTGAAAGGGGACTGCCTCGAAGCAGGACACCATCAGGCCCACCAACTGCATCCCCTAACGGATGGAGGGATGAGGACACGACAGCAGAGCCCGAGCCTGCAGCTGAAGACCCTCCACCTTCTGCTGAGGAAGGAACACCTTGACCTGAGAGGTATCCATAGTCATGCCCGGAAAGGACCTCACCAAGGACGGGGACAGAGAAGACTTGGAATAGTTGATCACCCAGCAGAAAGACTCCAGAGTGGATGTCACCATTTGAGTGTCCCGCTCGGCCTGAGGAAAAGACTCGGCCACAATCAGGATGTCGTCCAGGTAAGGAATGATGCGGATGCCCTGGTTCCTTAGCAGAGCCATCACTCCCGCCAGCACCTTGGTGAACACCCGAGGTGCCGAGGTGATATCGAAGGGTAGAGCCACAAACTGGTAATGCTTATCCTGCAGCTCGAACCTTAGAAATCTCTGATGACCTGGGAAGATAGGCACAGGAAGATAAGCATCCTTGATGTCCACAGTGGTCATGAAGTCTCCCGGGCGTAGGGTACTGACAGCAGAGCACAGCGTCTCCAAGCGAAAATGTTTAAATCTTGACAAATTTGTTGACACCATTCAGATCCAGAATGGGCCTCAGAGAGCTGTCCTTTTTGGGGACCGTGAAAAGATTGGAATAGTACCCCTGACCTCTTTCTTGATGAGGCACCAAACAAATTACTCTGGACTCTAACAGGCAATGAACCGCCAGAAGCAACCCTTGAGCGGACAGGGGGTTTAAAGACATCCGGGATCTGATTAATCTTGGGGGGGGGGGGCAGGCTGCAAACTCTATCTTGTAACCGGAGGACACTACCTCCTGAATCCACCGGTCTGAAACATGAAGCCTCCAGATGTGAGCAAAGAGCCGAAGCCGTCCCCCCACCCGGATGGGTGAGGGCGCCCCATCATGCCTGAGGGGGCTTGGGAGAGGGTTTGGGCTTAGGATTCCAGGAGAGACCGGGATGACCACGGGTTCTGCCACGGCCCCAAGAATCTCTGCGACCACTGGAGAGGAGGGAGCCACGGCCCCCTCTGGGAATGCGAAAGGAAGGGAGGGGGGCAGAGGACCCCCGAAAGGGCCGAGACTGCCTCCTACGCTGAGGCAGCCTCCCATCCTTGGCTAGAACATTAAGGTGTTCCTCAAATAGCTGCAGCCCCACGAAGGGGAGGCCAGTGAGAGCTTTCTTAGCCGCAGCATCAGCTGCCCACTTGTGCAACCAGACAGAGCGGCGCATAGCCACCAAGAGCGCAGAGGCCCTACCACACAGCCGCACAGCATCATCCATAGCAGTAAGGATAAAGGCCACAAAATCAGAGCAAAGTAAGAGAGTCCTATATTCCTCCCCCACACTACCAGCTGTTGCGCCATCAATGAGATGCCTGAGCAGCTTCTTAAGGGTAATAGCAGTAATGGCGGCAGCACATACAGGGCGCAAACTAGTCCCACACACAGGTAAAAGCATGGCAGGCCAATTGATCCATGCGCTCATCCTCACCGTCCCTCAGAGTGGTAGTGTCAGGGGAAGGCATGACCGAAGTAGTGGACAAGCCTAGCACGGGAGCATCCACTTCAAGGGGAAATAACCACCTCTTAACAAGATCAACAGGAAAGGAATACCTTTTATCCAAACCCTTGGGCACCGCAGGCAACTTGTTAGGACGTTCCCATTCTTTAAGCACCAGGGTGGTAAAATGTTCCTGCTCAGGGAACTCTAGACGCTGTTTACCAGGGCGAAAAAGCTCCCCCTGGTTTCTTTTAGCTAACTCAGGGGCAGCAATGTGCAAAATTTCAAAAATATGTGACAGCAGATTATCAGTGTCCTCAGGGTACCATGATTTCTCTCCGGACGCAGACCCAGGGTCACTATCACAACCCTCCTGCTGGTTCCCAGAGGAGTCAGAATCCTGGGAGAGCTCCCCCATCTCAAGGGGGTGACAGCCACCAAGATCATCAATCCCCACATACATCTCAGTAAGGGGAGCAGGCCTGGGATCCAGGTGTCTCTTCTTGCCAGAGGCCTTCCTAGTAACAGTCCTGGCAAGCTGCTTCTCAATGTTGGCCATCCGCAGAGCCAAATCAGAATGTGACTCCCTGCCAACATTCCTTTCATTGGGGCCCAATTGCAGGAGCGGGGGAGTAGATGAAGCCGAGGGAGGCACAGAGCTGGGAAGCGAAGCAGGCAAACCAGCTTGAAGCGCAAGGACACTTTCAGCGCACGGCACGCACACCGTGACACTGTTACTCACAGGGGATACCCCACACATGGAACACAGCCGGGCTTGCCCCGAAGGGCCCCCAAGCACGCTATCCCCAGAAGCCTCCATATGGTGATTAACACAGGCCCAATAGGCCAGCAGTGGGTACAGGCTTAAGACAGAAGCCACCCGGGATGCCCTCCCACGGGATGCCTGCAGAAGTCAAAAAGGGGGGAATGAGGGGGAGGAAGGAGTGGAGCCGGGAGAAAGCACAACCCAATGGTATCCCGCCTGAAAGACATAAGTAAAAACACATATGAGCACCCCGCAGCAAATATACCCCAAATCAATAAAAAAAACCCCAAGGGGGACTCACGGACCAAAGACACCGCGGGGTCACACAGGCACAGACCGCTTGATAAGGCGACCTGCCGGAGGAAGCAGCGCTGCAGCCAGAAAGGGAGAAAATCCAGACGCGCAGCTTGTCCAAAATGGCGCCGGCAGAGGCACCAAAAACGGCGCTCATGTGACCCGGCGCCTTGACAAATCACCTCAGGTTGTAGCGCCCACAGCCGCGGAACGCAGTACAAAGCGGCGCGGCAGCTAAAAACACCAGAAAATACACCAAAAACGTCAAAATACCACAGATATCACCACTCGCCGCTACCACCCCCCCCAACTAAGTTTGGGGGGGGGGGAGAGAGAGAGACGAGTAGGCAGCGGCGAGCAGCCATGGGCAGGGAGGGGGGGCACGGGGGGGACACAAAAGGAAAATAAGGGGACACAGTCCCCAAACTTCTTACCCCCTCAGAAGCCAGGACAGAAACTCCGCATCCCTATTAGGCTCACCATAAAGCCTATGGCGGCTACCGTTTGTGTTACAGGGTCTTCGGCTTGGAGCTGCGCTCCAGGAGCACTTGACCCTAGTGCTCTTCTACCTTCACCCGATCTGTCAGCCGAGGCTGGGAGGCAGTGAGGGTCCAGAAATGGATGGAAATTGGCCTGGTTGCCCCGCTCAAGAGAGGGAGACATCTTCTAACTTCGCAGTTCCACTGCAGAGGAAACACTGGGGAACTCTATGGTTAAGCCCGTTTTTATAGGGAGCCGGGACATGCCACAGCTTTCTGCAGTACCACTGCGACACCTTGTGGCGGAATAACCCAACTGTTATGAATACTGAAGCGGGCCATGCCATGCAATAAAGTAAAAATCAGTCTTAAAACGAAAAACCACCTTGTCTCTGTGCAATTCAAGATAAGGTGGTTTCATACATAATGCAGCCAATTCCGATACTCGAAGCAGAGGTGATTACTACCAATAAAATCACCTTGAGCGTCAGCATAGTCAATGTAGCGTCATACAAAGGCTCGAAAGGGGCACCCTGGAGAGCAGATAACACCAGCTTGAGGTCCTACACCGGTAAAACTGGTTTTCGCAATGGGCGGACATGAGTGACCCCCTGAAAAAAGTTCTGATCAATCTATGATGAAATGGATAGGGCTGAGACCTGACCCTTGAGAGTGCTCAACTGGAGGCCCAAGTCTATTCCATATTGCAGAAACTCTAGAATTCTACAAACAGAATATCTCTGGCAAGGAAACTTCCTGGCCTCACACCAAGCAATATAGGCCCGCCAAACTCTGTAGTATATCATGGAAGAAGTCTTCTTCCGTGCCTGAATCATGGTGTGAATAACCGCGGCCGATAAACCCTTCTCCGTCAGGATGGAGGTTTCAACAGCCAGGCCGTCAAAGCCAGCCTCTGTGATCTGTTGACATCCTTACTATGTCGGCAAACCAACTCCTTCTCGGCCAACGAGGAGCCACCAGGATGGTTGGTACCCCCTCCTGGACTATCTTGCGTAGTACTCAGTCCAGGAGCGGAAACGGAGGAAAAGAATACAGAAGATTGAACCCTGTCCAGGGGATTGCCAGGGCGTCTGTTGCTATGGCCAGAGGGTCTCTTGAGAGAGATACAAACCTTGGAAGTTTGTGATTGTGTCTGGCAGAGAAAGAGAACACGTTGATAAGACTCTAATGGAGAATCATATGCAGCCGTAGTAGCTTGTAATAGAAGCTGTGTATATGAATTATACTGGATGTAATGGTGGATATGAACTCGTGAAGAGACTAATAAACTACCTGAGTGTCCTGCGTTATGGAAGCAGAGGAGTGGTATCGCCCCCACAGTGAGTACCACCGCACCCCACCCCATCCCTCCCTAGATCTAAAGAATCCCCTAGCACTTCTAACCCCCATTCCCCCACTGGAATGGGCCTGTAACACTTGCCATATCTGGGCATTGGCACTTAGAAGACATTGATCTCTATGGTGATGCCAAGGCCCGATATTAACCTTCTAACTTTTCAGGGTGGGAAAGAGGGACATTTGTTATAATAGGCCACCCCCCTATTGAGGGATGCATAGGAGAGGTTATAACAGTTAAAAAAATCTAAACACTTTAAATGAATGCAAACCATTTATTGATGCAGATCTGCATGTTACACCTCAAAGAGGGACAAATGAGAACAATATGAGACATGGACTCAAAAGAGGGACAATCCCTCCAAATCAGGGACACTTGGGAGGTATGTATTAAAGTGGACCAAAACCCACCGCAATCGTCCTGGGAATCTATGGGATTCCTGGGCTGATAGATTCCCCCCCCCCCCGGGGCATCCAAAATCAGGATGCCCCGCTGTGTGAAAACCCCCTAGTTTGCTCCATACACTTACCTTGTTTGCTGGTCTTGTTGCCCGAGCCACGGGCACATCCCCGCTATCGATCTAGCAGGGTGCGTGCCCACGCCAGGCATTTGTGAATGGCTGGCGCAGGCAGGCTCCCTGTTAAGAAGGAAGCGGGGAATGCGGCCATCAGTGCGCTAGGAGCCGCTGGACCGGGAAGATGTGAGATGCATCTGGGCGGTTTCACACAGCGGGTCATCCCCCATCAGGGTGCCCTGGGGGAAAGGATCAAAACCCAGGATAGCCAAAATCCTTGGTTTTGATCCATTTTAAGTAGAACATGTTGGGTCTTGTACATGAGTTACGTCTGTACTGTCCCGCAGGCTTTCGATTTGTGGTAAGGATTATTCTCGTTCACAGCAACAATTTCACCTTTGCTCCAGTTTCTCTTTTATAGCTTCGCTCATGACCTGTACAGGGAGAAACATGGAGGACGGCCATCACTAAGCAACTTCTGATAAACATTCTAGCAGCCTACCTGTGTGCTTTTCCTTTCAGCTGTGATAAACACCAGGACTATGACCTGGAACAGGTGTAGAGATCAGACACATTTTCAGACAACTAGCTTGTTCCAGGCCAATGGCTCACTGAGCCATGTGGAAGAAGTTTCTCCTATGAAAGGTTCTCTTTATTAGACCCTGTTAGTGGATAGATCTGTGTTTGTACTTCCTGCTGGATGGGCCCCATTGCTGAAACCTGGCAGCGAGTTGGTCATCCTCATCATAGCCGCTGAGCCGATCGGAGGTGCCCCGCTGTGTGAAACCCCCCAGATCGCCCCTTAACTCACCTCTTCCTGGTCCTATGGCGCATGCGCGCTGGCAGCCACATCTCCCGCTTCCCTTTAACAGAGCATGCCCTCACTGCCATTCACAAATGCCTGGAGAAGGCACGCACCCTGCTAGAGGGATACAAAATGGAGTGGACACGGACCTAAGCCACACCTTTCTGCAAATAAGGAGCACCAAACCAAATATCCAGATCAAATGAAGTTTATTAAAGAATCATTGCAAGTAACAAATCCTAAAATACACAAAAAGACACAAGACACTTTAAAAACACTGCTACTTCCTCCCCTAATTTCTCCAAATATCAATAAAGAATTTATACTATATGATAAGAATCTTTCATTAATTGTTTTTCATTACTAATTGTGGATTATATGGAATCTCTTAGACAGTAAATTATTCACATAGTCACTTTATTAAGGGTTTTTGGAATATTGACCTTTCTGGTTAAACATAATAAGGTTTCGACCTTTTCACATAATAAGGGTTCCCCCTTTTTTCAGAATTATATAGTGGGATCCTTTTCATTGTACTGCAGATTCTTATCATATAGTATACATTCTTTATTGATATTTAGAGAAATTAGGGCAGGGTGTAGCAGAAGTGTCTTGCAATGATTCTTTAATAAACTTCACTTGATCTGGATATTTGGTTTGGTGCTCCTTATTTGGAGAAAGGTGTGGCTTAGGTCCACGTCCACTCCATTTTGTATGGCTATGATTTTGTAGGAGTGATAAAATATGTTACTGACTTTAAAAGTGGTGCAGCCCTTGTCTAACACCCTGCTAGAGGGATAGCGGGGATTCGTCCGTGACTCGCGCAAGCGCCGTTGGACCAGGAAGAAAGGTAAGTGTATGGGACGACCTGGGGGATTTCACACAGCAGGGCATCTCGATTTTTGATGCCCTAGGGCAAGGGAATTGATCAGTCCCATGAATCAGCCGGTCCCGGGCTAATCACGGTGAATTTTGGTCCACTTTAAATACAAAGGCATCTGGGTATTGTGCTGCCAGAAATAGTGCCCACCTCAGACAACATGATTGGGAAAGGAGGATTTGTACCCAAGGGGTGGCACAGTGGACCTAAACACTCCTGGCAACTCTGTGCCAGGTGGGGACCAGCAGGGCCGGATAGCCAAGAATCTAGTATTGGGTCCAAGAGGACCAGCTGTAAGGAAGGGGCCCTGATGGTAGCCCTGACCCAAGATCTCCTGGCTTCCACTCTATTTCTGCTGATGATAAATCAGGGTGTCTGCCCCCCAGGCTGGTTTTCCTCAGGGCCCAATTCAAACTAGGGGCCTCGCCATCACATATCAGTTATGTGGGGCAGATCCTATACAGCGTTCATTGTGTTTGTGCTGCCAATAAGCTATAATATGATGTTTGTTTGCAATTCAGATTCCTATATTATATACATTTGGGGGTCCCAGTTCAAACTAGGGGCCCAGCCATCACAATATAGGTAACAGAGGGGGGCAGACTCTATATTCTGGGCTCCCCATAACCTGTAATGTTATGGCTGGTTCCCTCTGAACTTCAGTTTCCAAAAATTCCAGATGGCAGTCCTGACGTCCAGGCCTGTGAGGACTCTCCTACCCACGCTAAGCCATGACAGGGCTCCTTTAAATTTCTGCACCAGGGCTTCTGGCAGGTGGGCTAGGGAAGGGGATATTGTCTCTTTTACAAGATTTCTAAGTGTTTTGCTAAGAAAATATGTCAGGCAGTTGTGTGACTTCTATATTCCATCTCATTTTTGTCTCAGTGTGAACATTACACATGGCTTTCGTTCAGTATCGGAGCGTTCACATGATTCAGAGCCTCCATCGGGAGTGTCTCGTATTGTTTCCTGTAGCAGCGTAAGTCATCGAGAACGCTGTGAGTACGGCTCACAAAGCTTATTTTACAGACAACGCTCTGGTATACGTTGATGTGAAACACTCATCTCGTAGTGTTTATCTAGCGTTTTTTAATGTGTTTTGCCACGAAATGTTTGAGTGTCAGGTGAGATCCTTCTAGTTCTAGTGTGGCGGCCACATCCTCCGCCTCCCTCTAACAGGGAGCATGCCCGCGCCGGTCATTCACAAATGCCTGGTGCGGGCACGCGCTTTGCTAGAGGGAAGCGGAGGATGCGGCAGTCAGAGCCGCTGCTCTTAGACGCGCCGTGGGACTGGCTTAAGGTGAGTTGGCCCGTTCGGGATGCCCCCGGGGAGAGGACCAAAACTCAGGATAGTGAATCATGCATAAACCCTCACTCATCACGGCTTTTACACATGACTGTGAAAGCAATACGAAGCAATTACAAATTAGAGACGCTAATGAAAACGCTTTCACACAACCGTGAAAACGCTAATACAAAGAAAAAAACACCCGAGAAACTCACAAATGGACAGAAACATTACACATACACACGCTTTTTCATGTGTAATTGCAGGTAAAAGAGGCTGTGAATCAGCCTTCGGGTCTTTTTTTCTTTACTCCCTATTCAAAGTGGAATAAAACCCAAGCAGCACAGCCCCTGTCACCTAAAAGGCCACTGGCCTTTCCCTGGGGCATCCCATATTGTTGATGGGGCACCTGCTTGTGATGCTCCAGATGTTCCTTGGGTGCTGGGGTGAGCCTTGTTGATCCGGACGCCTTTCGAAACCCTTTTTGCACCGTAGGTGACGGAAAACTCCAGGGAAAGTGTTATCACCTGGGTGAAGGCACCTAATGACAGTGCTGGATATTAATGACTGATAGTGAGGAGTTCAGGTAAGGATGACCCCTACACTTATCTGTCCAGATACGGCCATCACACCACCTCTCCGACTAATAGGAGGAAAGCAGATGTCACCTCACCGATTGTTCTGCACAACCAATATTCAAATGAGCTCACATGCTCGCTACACGTGGGGGGCCAGGTGATTTTTAAATTTGAGGCTGATTCACTACTAACACCAGGTATTGCCAGATGAGCGTCTGTATAGTTGCGCTTAGAGCGACCGCTGTAAGTGGGTATCGGGCGCTGTAACAGGGTAACTCTCAGCTGCTGGAGTAACCTGGCCTGCATTGATGAATGTGATGTGTGTTGGGCACTCTAACACCAGTACAGCGCTGCAGCCAGCGAAAGGTAGCCCAGCTCAGTGCGTCCAGCACTCGGCGCTACACACCATATACAATTTGTAGTGTTTTTTTGTAATAAAAAATGTAAGTTTGTCAATAAAATCTTATTGCGTGTGAAACCCCAATTTCTCCCGGTTACAGCGATACCACATATGTATGGGTAGACACCCTTTCCTGCCCAGGAGACTCCCCCCAAACTGAAACAATACTTTAGGGGATTTTCAGATAAAATACAACTATGCTAAGCGCTAGGCGCACCTTGCAGTTTTTAAGAAAAACAACCCTTTACATTTGAAATACCCCTGACAAACTATATATTCCCTAGAAGTATACACCTCAGGCTTTCTAGGCGTACAAGGCTTGTTGACATGGATGCAGTTTTCTGGAAGTATTCCCTCAATATATTCTTTGGTTGCACAGGGTTTCCCTAAAAATGAATAAAAAAGCAGAATCAAAACCACATTTTCCTAAAAAAAACTATATGCAAACAAGAAAAAAACTGAAAATCTGAAAAAGCAACATCCCCCAAACAGAACAATACCCAACATGCATAGGTAATGTCAAGGGAAGAGTTGCCAAACACACCAAAGTAAAGCATGCGCATAATGGTAATTTTACTTCAAAATTTCAGCTCTGCAGACAAAGTGCGCACCTTGTGCTTTTTCTACCAAAACAACCCTTTACATTTGGAATATCCCCCATAAATATATTCCCTGAAAGAACACATGTTAAGCTTTCTAAGCGTACCCAGCTTGTTGTAGTGGGCTCATCTTTCTGGAAGTAATATCTCGAAGAATTCTTAGGTTGCACAGGGTTTCACAAAAAAATGTATAAAAAAGCAGAATAAACTAGACAAGGTGCAATTTCCGGGGAAATTGCGTGAAGTGTTCTTGCCTCCACCAGTTCTCTACAACTGGAGTGGGCGGAGTAACTGGGTGGAGTGGGCGGAGTAACTGGGTGGAGTGGGCGGAGTAACTGGGTGGAGTGGGCAGAGTAACTGGGTGGAGTGGGCGGAGTAACTGGGTGGAGTGGGCGGAGTAACTGGGTGGAGTGGGCGGAGTAACTGGGTGGAGTGGGCGGAGTAACTGGGTGGAGTGGGCACAGTGGGTGGAGTAACTGGGTGGAGTGGGTGGAGTAACTGGGTGGAGTGGGCGGAGTAACTGGGTGGAGTGGGCGGAGTAACTGGGTGGAGTGGGCAGGGTAACTGGGTGGAGTGGGCGGAGTAACTGGGTGGAGTGACTTGAGTAACTGTTGTGTGGTTGGAGTCACTGGAGTAACTGTGGAAAGGTGTGACTGGGCAGAGTAACTATATGGATTGTTTGGAGTGAGTAAAGATAGTAGGCAGTAAATGATGAAGTATTTCTATCTTGCTAAATGACTGGCCATGTCATTTGTCTAAGCTGTTTTCCATAACTTGTTTTCATGGGGAGTTTTCCTCAGTCTGCCTGTGTGGGCGGAGCAGCTGTAACGAGCCAGGCTGCAGCTGTGTTGCTATGGCAACTCACTCTGAGGTAACCAGAGAATGCACATTAAAACACATTTCTAATGCACTGTTGGTTGCCATATTCAAATGGCCGTAGCTTAAAAAGTATACATCCTACAGCAAAGAGCTTTATACTGTAAGAATCACAAGAGCCAGGCCTACAATGTGGTGTAAAATATGGTCTGAAATATTAAAAATGAAGGCACAGTCGCAGTTTAGAAATTGCCATTCAAATTTGTGGTGTCTAGAGTGGAGTTTCAATGAATGTCAATGGGAGGTGTGAGTTGCAAACAAAAGGTCATATTGTGAAAACTGTTAGGGCTATGGCTTAGCCTTGGACATTTTAGCGACAGCAGGGATAGCTGAACGTTTTGATATAATATTTGTGTAGGTGGGATTAAAAATGAGGGAGAGGTCGCAGTTTAGAAATCATGTCCTGATTTTTCACTTCACACTCATCTCCCACTCTAGTTTTAAACATTCCTCCCATTCATTCCTATGGGAAAATTGCGCCAGAAAAACGCCAATATTTTGGAAACCGTTTGGCGAAACGTTCCACAAATTAGTAGCACACCATACGTATATTATGGTCTATGTAGTGTCAAAACTGTGGGAGGAGTTACAGTGCAAAAATGCTTGGAATAAGAATAATATATCAGCGAGAACAATAAGTGATCTTGGCAAGCAAGACCACTTAATAACAAGTTTTCCTAAAATATCAATATGCAAATAAGAAAAAACAAGCTAAATCTGAAAGCGCAAGGTCCCCCGAGCAGAACAATACCCAATATGCATAGGTACCTTTAACCTTTTAACTGGCAGCCTACTTGAGATTTTGTCACCCTCTGCTGACAGGATATTTTTCACCATTTTGCGTGATGTTTAACTGTGATTTCTGCAGGAATTTCCAAGAAAATGGCATATTTTCTTTTTGTGGCAGAGTTTAGGCTTTAACATGAAATGTCTTGTTTGTATTTTTTCTACTTTTTTTAATATATTTTTAAGTAAATAAGTAAAAAAAAAATAAAAAAAATATATATATTTTTTTAAATTGTCTCCTTTATTTTAACAAAAAACATTTATTTTGTTAAAGAAAACCATATTGCATGTGAAAGCCCCATTTCTCACGATTACAATGATACCACATATGTATCGATAGTCCCCCGTTCCTGTCCAGGTGATCCCCTAAACTGAAAAGAGCACTTTATAACATTGACAAATAAAATACAACTACTATTCACATATTAAAAAAATTAGTGTGGGGTCCCCCTTAAAAATCCCCCCCAAAAATGGCGTGAGGTCACCCCTACCCAGCGTAACCAGCCTGTGACCAGCTGTGGGGGCTTGTAGAACAGGGCGCAGGGGCCAGCTTTAGTGGCCCCTGGCCCTGCAGGCTACAAGCCGTCATAGCCTAGGGCCACGTCTCTTCTGCCCCCCCCCCTGGGCTTTGGGGAGGCAGGTAATTTAGGGGGGCCTCGGGGTTAATGGCAAGTCACCCGCTAGCCGCAGGTGACTTGCCAGACCCACGAGCCTTGTGAACTGGTATAGGGGTCACATGGACCCCTTACCAGTTCACAAAGGGTTAAAAGTAAAAAAAAAAACACACGGACACACTTTTTAAAAATAACTTTATTAAAAAAAAATAATTTTCATATTTTTTTTTAATACTTACCTTCCATCCATCCCCAGATCGAACGAGGGGTCAGGTAAGTGACTTTTTTTTTTACTTTTTCTGCTAGCAGGGGGGAAAGTCAGCCACGTAAAATTTACGTGGCTGGTGTTTAACTGCAGGGGAGGCAGCCACGTAAATTTTACGCGGCTGGCGTTTAAAGGGTTAAGCGTTGGTCATGTCCTCCTGAGGTGGACGCGCCAGCTCTAGGGTTGTCTAACACATCAGTCATGCATTCACCTGACACTACTACCCTGCGGGATGGTGAGGACCGGCTGTCCTGTCATGCTTTTGCTTGTGTAGGGACTGCACTGCGCCCAGTTTGTGCCTCTGTTATAACGGCTATTGCTATTAAAGGTTAAGTGTCTCATAGATGGGGCCTCTGATGACGCGGGAGGTGAGGATTATAGATCTCTCCTACTTTGCTATGAATTTATTGCATATATCCTTTCTGCCATGGATGATGCCATTAGAATGTGTGGTAGGACTTCTGCCCTGTTGGTGGCTATACGACTCTCTGTCTGGCTACGTCAGTGGGTGGCTGATAATGCTGCTAAAAAGGCCCTCACTGGGTTTCCCTTTAAGGGGCTGCGGCTCTTTGGTGAACGCTTGGACTTATTTGCCAGGGGTGGTAGGCTGCCTCAACGTAGGGGGCTGTCTCTGCCTTTTCGGGGGACCTGTGCTTCTCTCCCCTCCTTCTGCGCTTCCAGGGCTGGTCGAGGAGTTTCCTTTGCTGGGGCACGTGGAGACTATTGGGGCAGTTGTAGAGGACGAGGCAGTCCCAGGCTCCCATGGGGTCCCAAGCCCAAATCCTCCCCCAAGCCCCCTCAGGCATGAGGAGGCGCCCTCACCCATCCGGGTGGGGGGACGGCTTCGGCACTTTGCTCACGTCTGGAGGCTACGTGTAGCAGACAGATGGATTCAGGAGGTGCTGTCCTCCGGATACAAGGTAGAGTTTGCAGCCTGGCCGCCTCCAAGAATTATCAGATCCCGGATGGTTCAAAACCCCCGGTCAGCTCAGGGCTTGCGGCTTGCAGTCCGAAACCTTTTTGGAGTTGGGGGTCATCTGCCCTGTGCCTCTCAGGGAAAGGGGCAGAAAGGATGGGTCCCTCAGGCCCATCCTGGATTTAAAGCGCCTCAACAAGTTTGTCAGATTCAAGCATTTTCGCATGGAGACCCTATGCTCAGCAGTCGCTACTCTGCGCCCGGGCGACTTCATGACATCCATAGACATCAAGGACGCTTACCTTCATGTACCAATCCTCCCAGGTCATCAGAAATTTCTCAGGTTTGCTCTGGAGGATCAGCACTTCCAATTTGTGGCCTTACCCTTCGGTATCACCTCAGCTCCCAGGGTATTCACCAAGGTGCTGGCGGGCGTGATGGCTCTGTTGAGATCTCAGGGCATTTGCATCCTTCCTTATTTGGACGACATTCTGATCTCGTCTCAGTCCTTTCATCAGGCAGAACTGAATACCCAGATGGTGGTGTCCACACTAGAGTCCTTCGGCTGGGTGATCAACCATCCCAAGTCTTTTCTGTCTCCGTCACTGGTGAGGTCCTTTCTAGGCATGACTCTGGATACATCTCAGGTCAAGGTTTTTCTCCCTCAACAGAAGGTGGAGAGTCTTCAAGCTCAGGCCCATCTCCTTCTTTCTTGTCCTCATCCCTCCATCCGGCAGGGGATGCAACTGGTGGGTCTGATGATGTCTTGCTTCGAGGCGGTACCCTATGCTCAGTTTCACACGAGACCTCTGCAGCTACACCTCTTATCAGTGTGGGATTGGGACCCTGTGTCCCTGGATCAGGTGTTTGTTCTGTCCCCCCTGGCCAGACGGTCCCTCTCGTGGTGGCTGGACTCAAGGAACCTCTTGGTGGGCAGAACCTTTCTGTCCCCTTGCTGGGAGACTGTCACCACAGATGCCAGTCTGACAGGTTGGGGGGGATTCTGGAAGTCCTTGAAATTCCAGGATCAGTGGGGCCCCCAGGAGGCCCATACTCCTATCAACATTCTGGAACTGAGGGCGGTAAGGTTGGTTCTCGCCCAATTGACCCCACACCTTCGGGGTCGTGCTGTTCAGATCCGCTCGGACAATCAGACGGTGGTTGCTTACATCAATCATCAGGGAGAGACCCGGAGCAAGAGGGCCCTCAAGGAAGTGTCTTTGATACTGTCCTGGGCGGAGGAGAAATGTCCCTGCATCTAGGCAGTGTATATCCCGGGGTTGGAAAATCTGGAGGCGGACTCCCTGAGCAGGGGGACTTCTCGTTTGGGAGAATGGTCCCTCAGCAGCAGGGTGTTTCGCTCCCTGTGCCACCGCTGGGGTCAGCCACATGTGGATCTGTTTGCGTCTCGTCACAATCACAAGCTTTCAGTCTTTGTCTCTCTGTCCCAGGACCCTCTGGCCTTAGCCATGGATGCACTAGCTATGTCTTGGAAGAGCTTTTGGCTCCTCCATCTGTTCCCTCCGTTTCCTCTGCTGGGCAGGGTGCTGCGCAAGATAGCCTAGGAAGGGTTGCCAACCATCCTGGTGGCCCCCTGTTGGCCAAGAAGGGTGTGGTTCAGTTGGTGCAGTTGGCAGTAGACCAATACGTCCTGTCCAAGGTTCCAGACCTGCTCATTCAGGGGCAGCTACGCCATCCCAATTTACAAACGCTGGCTTTAACGGCCTGGCTGCTGAGACCTCCATCTTGATGGATAAGGGGCTGCCTGCCTCTGTTGTTACTACCATGATTCGGGCTAGGGAGAAGTCCTCATCATTCATCTACTATAGGGTATGGCATGCTTACATTGCCTGGTGTGAGTCTAAGTCTCTTCCCTGTCGGGTGTTTTCTATTCCCAGGATCCTGGAATTTTTGCAGCATGGCTTGGATTTGGGCCTTCAACTTAGTACTCTCAAGGGACATGTTTCAGCCTTGGCTATTTTCTTCCAAAGATCTTTTGCCAACCACCGTTTGGTTAAGACTTTTTTCCAGGGGGTTATCACGTGCGTCCTCCACGTAAGTCTATGTTACCAGTCTGGGATTTGAATTTGGTTTTATCTACTTTGCACGGTCCTCCTTTTGAGCCTCTATGTGAGACTGCTTTGACTATTTTGACTCTTAAGGTAGCCTTTTTGGTGGCTATCACTTCTGTTAGGCGTGTTTCTGAGTTGGCGGCGCTTTCCATTAACCCTTTCGCTGCCAGCCTACCTGCAGCATTTGCCACTCCCTGTTGCCAGACGATGTTTCACCATTTTGCGCTACACATATTCAACTGTCATTTTTGAAGGGATTTCCAGGGATTTCCCAGGAAAATTATATATTGTTTTTTTCAACAGAGTCTGGGCTTTAACATGAAATGTCTTGTTTGTATTTTTTAGGTGTATTCTCAATTTTTTTGGGTGAAATGTGTGAAAAAAAACAAAAAAAAAACATTTTTTTACAATTTGTAGAGTTTTTTTGTAATAAAAAATGTAAGTTTGTCAATAAAATCTTATTGCGTGAGAAACCCCAATTTCTCCCGGTTACAGCGATACCACATATGTATAGGTAGACACCCTTTCCTGCCCAGAAGCCTTTTATAGCTGCTGGATGACAAATGGTTAATTAAAAAAAAAAATGACATAGGGTCCCCCTTCCCGGGGAGGGGGACCCCATTTTTTTTTGGATTTTGAAGGGTTAAAAACCCTTCAAAATCCAAAAAAAAAAATGACGTGGGGTCCCCCTTACCCAAAGTAACCAGCCCGGGACCAGCTATGGGGGCTTGTAGGCACAGAGTGGGGGGGCCAGCTTTGGTGGCCCCCCCACCCTGCAGCCTACGAGCCCACATAGCCTATGTGGGCCCGGGCTCTTCTGCCCCCCCCTGGCCTTTGGGGAGGCAGGTAATGGGGGTGCGGGGGTTAATGGCAAGCCACCCGCTAGGGCAGGTGACTTGCCACCCCCCCAGCCTTGTGAACTGGTATAAGGGGTCTCATGGACCCCTTACCAGCTCACAAAGGGTTAATGTGAAAAAAAAACACCACACAATAATAAAAAGTATTTTATTAGAAAAAAAAAAATTTTTTTTTTACTGTACTTACCTTCGATTGCAAGCTTATGTCCCTCGCCGCTCAGCTGACAGATGCCGGTGATCGGCATCCAGAGAAGGAGAAGGCAGGAGATCAGAGGATCTCCTGCCACCTCCTTCCAGGGCACCGATCACCGGCATCTGAGAAGCTGAGAAGGCTGAAGCCTGAGATCGGGGCCGGGATGACTTCATAAGCCCCGCCCCCAAGGGGGCGGGGCTTAGAGGCATGATGGCGGCCGCCATCGTGCAGAAGAGAGGAGAGAGCCTCCCAGGCTCTCTCCTGAAGATCGGTAAGTCCTGGGGGGGGATCGGAGGCCCCCCAGGTGAAGAGGAGGGACAGCGGGAGCCAGCGCACACACAGGTAAGTGAATGTCATTTTTATTTTTTTTTACAGTTAGAAGCTGCTGCTGCAGAAGCGGGGGGGGGGGGGGCGGCCTATTCCGGGGGCTCTCCTGGAGCCATCCGACCCCCCACGGGGGATCGGATGGCACCAAATTAAAGAGGAGACCCGGCCGGATCCAACAAGGGGTCAGGTGAGTATTTGTTGTTTTTACTTTTTAAACTACAAGCGAGGAAAGTCAAGCACGTAACACCTACGTGCTTGGCACTTAAGGCCCAGCCAAGCCAGCACGTAGGTGTTACGTGCTTGGCAACAAAAGGGTTAAACCTCCTTACTTTGAGCGACACCAGGACAAGGTGGTGTTTCGGTATAAGCCAGATTTGGTGCCTAAGGTTGTGTCTGCATTTCATCTCAATCAGGACATTGTCTTGCCTTCCTTGTGTCCTAATCCTGCTAATTCCAAGGAGCGGACTCTGCATTACTTAGATGTGGTCAGGGTTCTGAAGTTTTATTTGGTAGCTACTGAATCTTTCAGGAAGACTGATGCTCTTTTTGTTCTCCCTTCTGGACCTAGACTGGCTAAATCCACTATCAGCAAGTGGATCCGTCAGGCAGTGGTGCAAGCCTATTCTGCTAAGGGGAAGAATCCTCCCTTCCGCCTTACTGCTCATTCCACTCGTGCTATTGGTGCCTTTTGGGCCTTTCAGCACCAGGCGTCTGTTGATGTTAGGGCCTCAGCTGATGCTGCTTTTGGCCACAAAGTTCTTCAGGCGGCAGTGGTTTAAACTGCTCGCCGTTGTTCTTTGGGGATCCCACCCTACCTTACGGACCTTACGGACACTGCTTTTGGATGTCCCAAGTGTAAGGAATTTACTGGAACAGGACGTGCTGTATACTTGGAAAAATACAAAATCCAGGATAGTGAAAATCCTGGGTTTTGGTCCGCTTTAAGAGTACTGTAAGACTCGGGTAAGGCAGGTGATTTCCCTCTTTGTGGGACATCCCAATTGGTGAAATCCCCCAGATCGCGATCGCGATCCCACGATGCATGCACGGGGTGTATGCCCTGCTATCCTTGGCTTCTATTTCTGAATGGCTGCCGAGGGGGAGCAGCTCACACTCCATTCAGCCTTCACATTCTGCTCTGGGACCAGAGGTGCATAGTAAAAGCGGAATAGAGCGCGGCCGCCCGCACATGCACTGTGGGATCACCAATGAAGTGAGTTTATGGGCGGTCTGGCAGATTTCACACAGTGGGGCATCTCCATTTGAAGGGGAGGATGAAACTAAACTCTGGATAGTGAAAATCCCCAGCAATGAATTCTGAATTGATTGCCAGGCACTTGCCCTGGGCCACGCTCCTCAGCTGCATGCACCTGCAGCCAGCCATTCAGATATCCCTGGTGGGGGTGCATGCATTAGAAGGAGGGGTGCAGAGGCCCATGCATGTACTGCGGGCAATCGCTGGATCGAGGTGAGTACTCTGCGAACCAGGGGGGTTTCCCACAGAGCAGCATCCTGATATGAAGGGAGAAGGAACAAAACTCTGGGTAGTGAAGACCCCCAGACAATGAATTCTGAATAGATTGTCAGGCACTTGGCCTGGGCCAAGCTTTCCAGAAGAACGCACATGTCACCAGATATTCCTGGTGGGGTGAGTGTGTATTCGAAGGAGGGGTGCAGGGGCCCATGCATGTACTATGGGTGATCGCTGGATCGAGACGAGTACTAGGTGAACCAGGGGTTTCACAGAGTGGAGCATTCTGATGTGGGCAAGCTGTAGCCCAGTCCATTTAGACTCAGTTACATGGGTTTTAGTCTGCTTTAAATCTGAAGAAAACCCTAGCAGCATGGCCCTGGAATCTATTCTAAGTATGTCACACACCCTGCTTCAAACAGAAATAATTACACTTGGGTTAATCCACCTGCAGGTGGCGATGTTGCAGAGAAGTCTTGAAAAACGAGCCCCTCCTGATCTATAATACCTGGGACCTCCCACTTATCTTCCAGTGTTCTTCTCTGCAAGATGGCGACAAGACAGAAGAATGAAATCTCCTGTAACACCCCGGCCCCCCTTCTGGTCTATTTCTGCCCGGCTTGTTTTGTTTTATTTGCCCCTTAATTAATTGTGTAGCCTCCCAGCTTAGGCTGCCGGCCGGGCAAGGGTAGGCGGCACCCTAAGGTGCCTAGGAGCTTGCTCCTCCGCTAGACCCCATACTATGGGGCAACGCGGTTATCCGGCCTGGTGATCCGGATTTGGGATGCCCCATCCCGTTGCCCCCTATGGGTATTTGCCCTGTTTCCCGCTTGGTTCCCTTCTCCCTGCGCTTGTAACGGGGGGGGGGGGGGGGGGGGGGGCTGCTTTTGTATGCTTGGTACATGTTGTTTGTGTGCTTCTCCACCTCATGTGTTTGACTGATTTATTGCAGTTGGCAGGCTGGTGGGGGGCGGGGCCGGGCGGTGCGTGTGTCGCCGGCCCCGCCTGTCTGACCGGTTCCCTTGTTTGTGTGTGTTGGGGCTCTGGTGTGCCCCCTCTGGCTGAGGAGCGGGCGCCATGTCTGCTAGGCGCCCGCTGATTTAGGCGGCTTGTACTTTGGGAGGAGGAGGGGGGCGGGGCCGCGTCTCGCACGGCCCGCGCTGTGCTGATTCTTGGAAGGGGGGCGGGGCCGGAGCTCTTGGCATGCTTGGCCCGCTCTTCTTCCCCTTCCTTCCTTCCTCCTCGTTTCTGGCTGTGGACGGACAGCTGCTGCTGCTGCGGCTGTCCTCGGCGCCGCCATATTGCAGTTTGGCTTTTTAAGGTAGTCCGTGTATTCTAGTTAAGGTGGTATGTTTTCATTTGCTGGTAATTTCTGCTTTTTTACTGGGACATTAAAGCTTGCTTCTTATGTCAGGGCGCGTCTGACAGTAACCCCTCAAGGATTGGGGTTTTTCTGGGTGCCAGCCCGTGTCATCTTTAGCTGTCAGCAAATATTGGAATACTTGACTTTCGCGCTGCACTGCAGCTGGGTCCTTTGCCCTTGTGTGTATACATATCTATCTATATATATATATATATATATATTTATTTATATTTTTCCAGTGTATCTTGCCTGTGCTTGTATTTACATTTTATTCATGTTCTGATGCATGCTTGTTTGTTCCTTGCTATGGAGTGACTGTTGTCCTTTCCGTTGCAGATCCTGGGATCCCGTGCTGAAGGGGTCTCCCGGTCTTAGATAACTGGCTAGTGGGGTTTTGTCCATTCCAAAGATTATATATATTTTAAATTGCAAATCCTCCCACTACTGGGACATTAAAGGGGCATCCCGGGTCGCATACGGCATAAATCCCTGGGTAATTGCCAATACCACAATTTCACCATATGGAGGCTTCCAAGAATACCGGAAACGGCCCTTCGGGGCAATCTAGGCTGTGTGGGGGTTGTGGGGCTCCGCTCCCGGGGGATGATGTCATTATATGCATTCCATGTGCGCAGCGGAACATTGAGCGCCAGTCCGGCACTCCGGTTTCTGGCCCCACGCCGCCCATGTCATCTCCTACTCCTCCCCGCCTGTTCCGGACCCCGTGTGACGTTGTCATGGGTGGGGATTCGCAATCCGAGGTATGTGCCCGGTTGGCCGGCCTTGAGAAAATGTTTTCTGCTGTGGTTGCTCAGAAGGCTCCAGCTAAGCGGAAACACTTGTCCCCGACTTCGCCGGACCCAGATGTTGACGTTTTTGAGGCATTGGACTGGTCCGATTGCCCCCCGGCTGAAGAGGGAGAGATTCTTGAGGAATCGGCCGACCCTGAGGTCCAGCAGTTGTTTGGTGCTGAGGGTGACCAGGCGGCGAGGATGGTCTTTGACACCCCTTCAGTATTGGCTCAGATGTTTGAAGTTTTGGCTTTAGACCCTCCTGTAGCGGCTCCACCGCCTAAGGGTGAGTTGTTTGATGTGGCCAAGCTGTGTTTGGAGTTTCCCAGTCAATGACATTTTGAGAATGTCGTCTTTAAAGAATGGGAGCAGCCTACGTTGTTGGTGTTCCGCCTAGTTGGGATAAGAAGTGTCCTTTTCCGGTGGACTTGGTGAAGTGTTGGTCTTTTCCTCCCGAGGTTGATGCCTCGGCTGTGTTGCATTCTCGGCTGTGTTGCATTCTCCTGACACTACTACCCTTAAGGATGGCGAAGATCGCCGGATTGACCAGCTGGCTCGCCACGGTTTTGCCTGTTTGTGCCTCAGCATTTTTGTTATTGGCGGTTAGGTCCATTGTCAGGGATTTATTTGCGGGCCTTTATCCTACTTGTGATGAGTTTGTTGCTCTCAAACGTTGTGAGTCCTTTGTTTCGTTTGTCCTAGCCGCTCAGGATGACGTCATGGTGATGTGTGGCAGGATCACGGCTTTGTTGGTGGCTATCCGACGGTCGGTGTGGTGGCGGCAATGGACTGCTGACTTTAATTCTAAGAAGTCGCTTACGGCTCTTCCCTTTTTGGGTTTGCGCCTGTTTGGTGAGAAATTGGATTCGGTTGCCAAGGGAGGTAAGTTACCTCAGCGCAAGAAACTTCGTCGTTCCTTTCGGGGGGGGCGGCCTCTTTTAATCCCTCATTTCGGGGAGCCTGAGCTGGCAGAGGTGCGGTCTTTTCGGCCTCCAGGGGTGCAAGCTGGAACAGGGGTAGAGGCCGTCCCGGTCACTCTTGGGGTGCCAAACCCAAAACCGCTGCCAAGCCCACTCAGCAATGAGGGGGCGCCCTCACCCTTGCGGGTGGGGGGACGGTTGCGACACTTCTCCCGGGTGTGGGACCAGGCGGTCTCGGACAGGTGGATCCGGGAGGTGGTGTCGGCCGGTTACAAGCTGGAATTCGAGTCCCGACCTCCTCTAAGATTTTTCAGGTCTCGTGTTCCTTCAGATCCTTTGGCCGCGCAGGGGCTCCTGGCGGCGCTGAGGAATCTTCTGGAAATGGCAGTCATCTGTCCGGTCCCTCCCTCGGAGGTGGGCCGCGGGTATTATTCCAATCTCTTCACAGTGCCCAAGAAGGACGGGTCGGTTCGTCCCATCCTGGATCTGAAGTTTCTCAACGTGTTTATTCGTCCCCGGAAGTTTCGCATGGAAACTCTGTGCTCTGCCATCAATTCTCTTCGGCAGGGGGATTTCATGATGTCCATAGACATCAAGGATGCCTACCTTCATATTCCTATATTTCCGGCTCACCAAAGGTTTCTTCGCTTCGTGGTGGAAGATCGGCTTTTTCAATTTGTGGCTCTTCCGTTCGGCCTTACCTCGGCTCCAAGAGTGTTCACCAAGGTGTTGGCGGGCGTGATGACCCTTCTCAGAGCTCAGGGGATTCGCATTGTGCCTTATCTGGACGATCTTCTCATCATGGCTCCTTCCTTCAGTCAAGCGGAGATGGACACCAGAGCTGGTGGTATCCACTCTGGAGAGTTTCGACTGGGTGATCAACTATCCCAAGTCCTCTCTCGCTCCGGCCAGGGTGGTGTCCTTCCTGGGAATGTCCTTGGATTCTTGTCAACACAGAGTGTTTCTGCCTCAGGCCAAAGTTCTCTTGATTCAGGAATTGGCACAGCTTCTTCTTTCCAATCCTTGTCCGTCCATCCGGCTAGGGATGAGACTGGTGGGGTTGATGGTAGCTTCCTTCGCGGTTGTTGGATCGGCCCTTCCGGATGTCCTCCTGGGTTCGGCAGTCTCTCCAGTGGTGGATGGTCTCGGACAATCTCTTGAGGGGCAGGTCTTTTCTGACGCCTCTTTGGGTAACCGTCACCACGGACGCCAGTTTGTCGGGATGGGGAGGTTTCTGGAAGGATCTTCAGTTCCGGGGGCGGTGGGGTCCTCTGGAGGCCCACTTGCCCATCGACATTCTGGAGCTGAGAGCCATCAGGATGGTTCTGTCTCATCTGACGCAGCATTTACAGGGCTTGCCGGTTCAGGTTCGGACAATTGGACGGCGGTTGCTTACATCAATCACCAGGGAGGGACTCGCAGTCTGAGTGCCCTCAGAGAGGTGTCTCTGATCCTAGCCTGGGCGGAGACTCATGTCCCTTGCATCTCGGCAGTGTACATTCTGGGAGTGGAAAATACGGAGGCGGACTTTCTGAGCAGGTGCTCTTCCCGCCGGGGGGAATGGTCTTTCCATCCCCAGGTTTTTCGGTCTCTTTGTCTCCGGTGGGGGATGCCGGAGGTGGATCTGTTTGCCTCTCGTCACAATTACAAGCTTCCAACATTTGTGTCGCTCTCTCAGGATCCTCTGGCTCTGGCGGTGGATGCCATGTCTCTGAGCTGGGGGGAACTGGGGTTCCTTTATCTGTTTCCTCCGATCCCTATGCTAGGCAAGGTGTTGCGAAAGCTGGCCCTGGAAGGGGTTCCCGCCATTCTCGTGGCTCCTAGGTGGCCAAGGCGGGTGTGGTTCGCAGACATCATTCGTCTGGCGGTGGATCAGTTCGATCTGCCTCTTCGGCCGGATCTTCTCACACAGGGTCAACTGCGTTACCCCAATTTACCAACGCTGGCTTTGACGGCCTGGCTGCTGAAACCTCCATCTTAAGGGAGGAGGGTCTTTCGGATTATGTTATTCAGACTCTTATTAGCGCCAGGAAGAGGTCCTCTTCTACCATCTACTATAGGACTTGGAGATCTTATATTGATTGGTGTGAGGCTAGATCTTTGCCCTGTCGGGTCTTTTCTGTTTCCAGGATTTTGGAATTTCTTCAATCGGGGCTGGACTTTGGTCTTCAGCTGAGTACTTTGAAGGGGCAGGTTTCTGCCTTGTCTGTCTTTTTTCAAAAGTCTTTTGCGCTTCATCCTTTGGTCAAGACTTTTTTCCAGGGGGTCTCGCATTTGCGGCCTCCTAGGAAGCCTTTGCTCCCTGTTTGGGATTTGAATTTGGTTCTCTCTGCTCTTCAGGCTCCTCCTTTTGAGCCTTTGCAGGATATTGCTCTTTCTACTTTGACTCAGGTTGCCTTTTTGGTGGCCATCACTTCGGTTCGGCGCGTTTCGGAGTTGGCGGCCTTGTCGATTCAGGCTCCTTACTTTGAGAGGCATCAGGACAAAGTGGTTTTCCGCTTCAAACCGGACTTTCTTCCTAAGGTGGTCTCTGCTTTTCATCTTAACCAGGACATTGTTCTTCCTTCCTTGTGTCCTAAGCCTAGGAATGACAAGGAGAGGGTTTTGCACTGTTTGGACGCGGTACGCTGTTTGAAGTACTATTTGCTTACTACATCTCCTTTTCGTAAGACTGATGCCTTTTTCGTGGTGCCCTGTGGGCCTAGGAAGGGTTTGGCTCTGGCTAAGTCTTCCATTAGCAAATGGATTCGTCAGGCTGTTGTTGGGGCCTATTCTGCCAAGGGGAAGGTTCCCCCTTTTCGTATCACTGCTCATTCTACTTGTGCTGTTGGGGCGTCCTGGGCTTTTCAGCACCAGGCTTCTGTTGAACAAGTTTGTAAGGCTGCTACTTGGTCTTCTGTTCACACTTTTTTCCAAGTTTTATAAAGTTGACGTGCGGGCTTCAGCGGATGCTGTGTTTGGCCACAAGGTTCTGCAGGCTGCAGTGGTTTGAGTTTTGCATTATTGCCTTGTTGGATACCCGCCCTTTCTGGACACTGCTTTTGGATGTCCCAAGTGTAATTATTTATGTTTGAGCCATTTGCCAAGCATATAGATAGATATGCACGCCACACTGCTCTGATTGGACGAGAGCCTGCTTCTGCGCTGTTGGACCGGAAAGAGTTGTTCTGAGCAATCTGGGGGGTTTCACACAGGGGAGTATCCCATTTATCCCAGGCGATCTGAGGGGTTTCACACAGTGGGGTATCCCATTTATCCCAGGCGATCTGGGGGGTTTCACACAGTGGGGTATCCCATTTATCCCAGGCGATCTGGGGGGTTTCACACAGTGGGGTATCCCAGGCGATCTGGGGGGTTTCACACAGTGGAGTATCCCATTTATCCCAGGCGATCTGGGGGGTTTCACACAGTGGGGTATCCCATTTATCCCAGGCAATCTGGGGGGTTTCACACAGTGGGGTATCCCATTTATCCCAGGCGATCTGGGGGGTTTCACACAGTGGGGTATCCCATTTATCCCAGGCGATCTGGGGGGTTTCACACAGTGGGGTATCCCATTTATCCCAGGCGATCTGGGGGGTTTCACACAGTGGGGTATCCCATTTATCCCAGGCGATCTAGGGGGGTTTCACACAGTAGGGTATTCCATTTATCCCAGGCAATCTGGGGGGTTTCACACAGTGGGGTATCCCAATTATCCCAGGCGATCTGGGGGGTTTCACACAGTGGAGTATCCCATTTATCCCATGCGATCTAAGGGGTTTCACACAGTGGGGTATCCCATTTATCCCAGGCGATCTGAGGGGTTTAACACAGTGGAGTATCCCATTTATCCCAGGCGATCTGGGGGGGTTTCACACAGTGGGGCATCCCATTTAACCCCGGTTGATCTGGGGGGTTTTACACAGTGGAGTACCTCATTTATCCCAGGAGATCTGAGGGGTTTCACACAGTGGGGTATCCCATTTATCCCAGGTGATCTGGGGGGTTTTACACAGTGGGGTATCCCATTTATTCCAGGCGATCTGGGGGGTTTCACACAGTGGGGTATCACATCTATCCCAGGCAATCTGGGGGGTTTCACACAGTGGGGCATCCCATTTATCCCAGGCAATCTGGGGGGTTTCACACAGTGGGGCATCCCATTTATCCCAGGTGATCTGGGGGGTTTTACACAGTGGAGTATCCCATACGATCTGGGGGGTTTCACACAGTGGGGTATCCCATTTATCCCAGGCGATCTGGGGGGTTTCACACAGTGGAGTATCCCATTTATCCCAGGCGATCTGGGGGGTTTCACACAGTGGAGTATCCCATTTATCGCAGGCGATCTGGGGGGTTTCACACAGTGGGGTATCCCATTTATCCCAGGTGATCTGGGGGGTTTCACACAGTGGGGTATCCCATTTATCCCTGGTGATCTGGGGGGTTTCACACAGTGGGGTATCCCATTTATCCCAGGTGATCTGGGGGGTTTCACACAGTGGGGTATCCCATTTATCCCAGGTGATCTGGGGGGGTTTCACACAGTGGGGTATCCCATTTATCCCAGGCAATCTGGGGGGTTTCACACAGTGGGGTATCCCATTTATTCCAGGCGATCTGGGGGGTTTCACACAGTGGGGTATCCCATCTCTCTCAGGCAATCTGGGGGGTTTCACACAGTGGGGTATCCCATTTATCCCAGGCGATCTGGGGGGTTTCACACAGTGGGGTATCCCACTTATCCCAGGCGATCTGGGGGGTTTTACACAGTGGGGTATCCCATTAATCCCAGGTGATCTGGGGGGTTTCACACAGTGGGGTATCCCATTTATCCCAGGTGATCTGGGGGTTTCACACAGTGGGGTATCCCATTTATCCCAGGTGATCTGGGGGTTTCACACAGTGGGGTATCCCATTTATCCCAGGTGATCTGGGGGGTTTCACACAGTGGGGTATCCCATTTATCCCAGGCAATCTGGGGGGTTTCACACAGTGGGGTATCCCATTTATTCCAGGCGATATGGGGGGTTTCACACAGTGGGATATCCCATTTATCCCAGGTGATCTGGGGGGTTTCACACAGTGGGGCATCCCACTTATCCCAGGCGATCTGGGGGGTTTCAGACAGTGGGGTATCCCATTTATCACAGGTGATCTGGGGGTTTCACACAGTGGGGTATCCCATTTATCCCAGGCGATCTGGGGGTTTCACACAGTGGGGTATCCCATTTATCACAGGTGATCTGGGGGTTTCACACAGTGGGGTATCCCACTTATCCCAGGCGATCTGGGGGTTTCACACAGTGGGGTATCCCATTTATCACAGGTGATCTGGGGGTTTCACACAGTGGGGTATCCCATTTATCCCAGGTGATCTGGGGGGGGTTTCACACAGTGGGGTATTCCATTTATCCCAGGCAATCTGGGGGGTTTCACACAGTGGGGTATCCCATTTATCCCAGGTGATGTGGGGGTTTCACACAGTGGGGTATCCCATTTATCCCAGGTGATCTGGGGGGTTTCACACAGTGGGGTATCCCATTTATCCCAGGCAATCTGGGGGGTTTCACACAGTGGGGTATCCCATTTATTCCAGGCGATCTGGGGGGTTTCACACAGTGGGGTATCCCATCTATCCCAGGTGATCTGGGGGTTTCATACAGTGGGGTATCCCAGGCAATCTGGGGGGTTTCACACAGTGGGGTATCCCATCTATCCCAGGTGATCTGGGGGTTTCATACAGTGGGGTATCCCATCTATCCCAGGTGATCTGGGGGTTTCATACAGTGGGGTATCCCAGGCAATCTGGGGGGTTTCACACAGTGGAGTATCCCATCTATCCCAGGCAATCTGGGGGGGTTTCACACAGTGGGGTATCCCATTTATCCCAGGTGATCTGGGGGTTTCATACAGTGGGGTATCCCATCTATCCCAGGTGATCTGGGGGTTTCATACAGTGGGGTATCCCAGGCAATCTGGGGGGGTTTCACACAGTGGGGTATCCCATTTATCCCAGGCGATCTGGGGGGTTTCACACAGTGGGGTATCCCATGCGATTTGGGGGTTTTCACACAGTGGGGTATCCCAGGCGATCTGGGGGTTTCACACAGTGGGGTATCCCATGCGATCTGGGGGTTTTCACACAGTGGGGTATCCCAGGTGATCTGGGGGGTTTCACACAGTGGGGTATCCCATGCGATCTGGGGGTTTTCACACAGTGGGGTATCCCAGGTGATCTGGGGGGTTTCACATAGTGGGGTATCCCATTTATCCCAGGTGATCTGGGGGGGTTTCACACAGTGGGTTATCCCACTTATCCCAGGTGATCTGGGGGGTTTCACACAGTGGGGTATCCCATTTATTCCAGGCGATCTGGGGGGTTTCACACAGTGGGGTATCCCATCTATCCCAGGTGATCTGGGGGTTTCATACAGTGGGGTATCCCAGGCAATCTGGGGGGTTTCACACAGTGGAGTATCCCATTTATCCCAGGCGATCTGGGGGGTTTCACACAGTGGGGTATCCCATTTATCCCAGGTGATCTGGGGGGGTTTCACACAGTGGGGTATCCCACTTATCCCAGGTGATCTGGGGGGTTTCACACAGTGGGGTATCCCAGTTTGGGATGTCCGGGGGGGGGGGGGGCAAAGGACAAAACCCAGGAAAGTAAAAATCCCCGTTTTTTTCTGCTTTAAGATTTTTGTACAGGTCACTTTGAAGTCAGTCAGATGACCGGTGTTCTTCAGCCTCTGTTATCAGCACCCAAAGTCAGCTCAGTAAAAGTCAGGTGGTGTAATGTGTCGCTGTGGATTGGAGCTATCACAGGCAACAGCCTTTTATAAATATTTAAATTGAAATAATAAGTGCCATCATATTCCAGAGCACTGATCTTATATTAGCAATGCACTCAGGCAAGAAAAAGCTAAATGAAAGCCTTGGGATGGATTCAGAGCCTGGTGAGAATTCGAACTTCTTTTTTAGGAGAGAAAACTGTCATTGACTTACATTGTCTACTGGGTGTAAATTTTCACCTGGCTCTGAACCAGCCCCAAGGTAGAAATGAAAGTCAATGGCGGCTTTCTCTCCTAAAAAAAAGGAGTGAGTTTACTCAGGGCTGGATTATAAGGCGGGTGCAAGGGGCACATGTCCCAGGATGTCCACCAACCTTTGG
Source organism: Gastrophryne carolinensis (assembly GCA_027917425.1). Lineage (NCBI taxonomy): Eukaryota > Metazoa > Chordata > Amphibia > Anura > Microhylidae > Gastrophryne > Gastrophryne carolinensis. The sequence continues at coordinate 35,612,996 of CM051240.1, forward strand.
GTTATGGTCTGGTCCAGGAGGCTTTTGAGACTTTGGTCTGATGGGCAGTGGGGCCGGCGAAAAAGCTATAGGTGGCATTGGGGAGCCCCCCGCGCCTGGGCAATCCTTTTTTTTGTTTTTGCAAACCTGCAGCCAAAGCCACTACAGGGCAGGACGGAGAGCAGCAAAGCCGCCGCCAGCAACGCTACAGTGATGGGTGCAGAGCTGTCACTGCACATAAGCCACCAAGCACAGCCGCTGGCAGCTCAATGCAGGGAACCAGCCGGGCGACTACACTACCCCCCACCCAGAATGGCAAATCAGGAGTTCCCGAGCAGCACGCACCCGCACAAGGGGGGCACAAGGGACTCGATCTGACGTTCCAGTAAGTAGGCGGGTGCCAGATAGGGATGAGCGAATCGATCCGGACGAACCCGGATTCGATCCGAATTTCAGGAAAAATTCGATTCGGATCGAATCCGAATTTCCCCGCGATTCGATCACTCGAAGTTTTCCTTTAACATCCATTCATTTACATTTACAGGCATTCTAAGATGGCGGACGGGACATGTCTGGACATGTATCCCGCGCCAGTGCAAGCTGGGGCAGTCACATGCAGCCTATCAGCAGCCAGCAAGCCCGGTGACGTCACACAGCGGTATTTAACGGCGGCCATCTTGCTTTTCCTCATTTCTCTATTGCATTCGTGACAGACAGACAGAACGCTGTGTAGCTGAGGCAGTTAGACAGGCTGGAGACAGGGACAGACAGGGACAGGCAGGAGACAGGCAGGAGACAGACAGGAGACAGACAGAAAGCCAGGGAAAGGTAGGAAAAACGGAGCTGGCTGACAGGGAGATTTTTTTTTTTCATCCAGCCTTTGTTAGCGTTTTCAGGCTGCTTATAGTAACTAACTGTGCATATATACTGAACTGATCTTAAGTCTGCTGTGAGGCATCCCATTCTGTGACTAAAGCAGCCTCTGTTTAAGACCATATAAGCATTTGCTCTTATCATATTTGAAATTAGGCCTGATAAAGACACTTTTGCTGGCCAAAGCACTACTGGACCCTGCCAGGTCCATTCCTGCCCAGGGCATCCCATTCTGTGACTACAGCAGCCTCTGTTTAAGACCATATAAGCATTTGCTCTTATCATATTTGAAATTAGCCTGATAAAGACACTTTTGCTGGCCAAAGCACTACTGGACCCTGCCAGGTCCATTCCTGCCCAGGGCATCCCATTCTGTGACTAAAGCAGCCTCTGTTTAAGACCATATAAGCATTTGCTCTTATCATATTTGAAATTAGGCCTGATAAAGACACTTTTGCTGGCCAAAGCACTACTGGACCCTGCCAGGTCGATTCCTGTTGGGGCATCCCATTCTGTGACTACAGCAGCCTCTGTTTAAGACCATATAAGCATTTGCTCTTATCATATTTGAAATTAGGCCTGATAAAGACACTTTTGCTGGCCAAAGCACTACTGGACCCTGCCAGGTCCATTCCTGCCCAGGGCATCCCATTCTGTGACTAAAGCAGCCTCTGTTTAAGACCATATAAGCATTTGCTCTTATCATATTTGAAATTAGCCTGATAAAGACACTTTTGCTGGCCAAAGCACTACTGGACCCTGCCAGGTCCATTCCTGCCCAGGGCATCCCATTCTGTGACTAAAGCAGCCTCTGTTTAAGACCATATAAGCATTTGCTCTTATCATATTTGAAATTAGGCCTGATAAAGACACTTTTGCTGGCCAAAGCACTACTGGACCCTGCCAGGTCCATTCCTGCCCAGGGCATCCCATTCTGTGACTAAAGCAGCCTCTGTTTAAGACCATATAAGCATTTGCTCTTATCATATTTGAAATTAGGCCTGATAAAGACACTTTTGCTGGCCAAAGCACTACTGGACCCTGCCAGGTCGATTCCTGCCCGGGGCATCCCATTCTGTGACTACAGCAGCCTCTGTTTAAGACCATATAAGCATTTGCTCTTATCATATTTGAAATTAGGCCTGATAAAGACACTTTTGCTGGCCAAAGCACTACTGGACCCTGCCAGGTCCATTCCTGCCCAGGGCATCCCATTCTGTGACTACAGCAGCCTCTGTTTAAGACCATATAAGCATTTGCTCTTATCATATTTGAAATTAGGCCTGATAAAGACACTTTTGCTGGCCAAAGCACTACTGGACCCTGCCAGGTCCATTCCTGCCCAGGGCATCCCATTCTGTGACTAAAGCAGCCTCTGTTTAAGACCATATAAGCATTTGCTCTTATCATATTTGAAATTAGGCCTGATAAAGACACTTTTGCTGGCCAAAGCACTACTGGACCCTGCCAGGTCCATTCCTGCCCAGGGCATCCCATTCTGTGACTAAAGCAGCCTCTGTTTAAGACCATATAAGCATTTGCTCTTATCATATTTGAAATTAGGCCTGATAAAGACACTTTTGCTGGCCAAAGCACTACTGGACCCTGCCAGGTCCATTCCTGCCCAGGGCATCCCATTCTGTGACTACAGCAGCCTCTGTTTAAGACCATATAAGCATTTGCTCTTATCATATTTGAAATTAGGCCTGATAAAGACACTTTTGCTGGCCAAAGCACTACTGGACCCTGCCAGGTCGATTCCTGTTGGGGCATCCCATTCTGTGACTACAGCAGCCTCTGTTTAAGACCATATAAGCATTTGCTCTTATCATATTTGAAATTAGGCCTGATAAAGACACTTTTGCTGGCCAAAGCACTACTGGACCCTGCCAGGTCCATTCCTGCCCAGGGCATCCCATTCTGTGACTAAAGCAGCCTCTGTTTAAGACCATATAAGCATTTGCTCTTATCATATTTGAAATTAGCCTGATAAAGACACTTTTGCTGGCCAAAGCACTACTGGACCCTGCCAGGTCCATTCCTGCCCAGGGCATCCCATTCTGTGACTAAAGCAGCCTCTGTTTAAGACCATATAAGCATTTGCTCTTATCATATTTGAAATTAGGCCTGATAAAGACACTTTTGCTGGCCAAAGCACTACTGGACCCTGCCAGGTCCATTCCTGCCCAGGGCATCCCATTCTGTGACTAAAGCAGCCTCTGTTTAAGACCATATAAGCATTTGCTCTTATCATATTTGAAATTAGGCCTGATAAAGACACTTTTGCTGGCCAAAGCACTACTGGACCCTGCCAGGTCGATTCCTGCCCGGGGCATCCCATTCTGTGACTACAGCAGCCTCTGTTTAAGACCATATAAGCATTTGCTCTTATCATATTTGAAATTAGCCTGATAAAGACACTTTTGCTGGCCAAAGCACTACTGGACCCTGCCAGGTCCATTCCTGCCCGGGGCATCCCATTCTGTGACTACAGCAGCCTCTGTTTAAGACCATATAAGCATTTGCTCTTATCATATTTGAAATTAGCCTGATAAAGACACTTTTGCTGGCCAAAGCACTACTGGACCCTGCCAGGTCCATTCCTGCCCAGGGCATCCCATTCTGTGACTAAAGCAGCCTCTGTTTAAGACCATATAAGCATTTGCTCTTATCATATTTGAAATTAGGCCTGATAAAGACACTTTTGCTGGCCAAAGCACTACTGGACCCTGCCAGGTCCATTCCTGCCCAGGGCATCCCATTCTGTGACTACAGCAGCCTCTGTTTAAGACCATATAAGCATTTGCTCTTATCATATTTGAAATTAGGCCTGATAAAGACACTTTTGCTGGCCAAAGCACTACTGGACCCTGCCAGGTCCATTCCTGCCCAGGGCATCCCATTCTGTGACTAAAGCAGCCTCTGTTTAAGACCATATAAGCATTTGCTCTTATCATATTTGAAATTAGGCCTGATAAAGACACTTTTGCTGGCCAAAGCACTACTGGACCCTGCCAGGTCCATTCCTGCCCAGGGCATCCCATTCTGTGACTAAAGCAGCCTCTGTTTAAGACCATATAAGCATTTGCTCTTATCATATTTGAAATTAGCCTGATAAAGACACTTTTGCTGGCCAAAGCACTACTGGACCCTGCCAGGTCCATTCCTGCCCAGGGCATCCCATTCTGTGACTAAAGCAGCCTCTGTTTAAGACCATATAAGCATTTGCTCTTATCATATTTGAAATTAGGCCTGATAAAGACACTTTTGCTGGCCAAAGCACTACTGGACCCTGTCAGGTCGATTCCTGCCCGGGGCATCCCATTCTGTGACTACAGCAGCCTCTGTTTAAGACCATATAAGCATTTGCTCTTATCATATTTGAAATTAGCCTGATAAAGACACTTTTGCTGGCCAAAGCACTACTGGACCCTGCCAGGTCCATTCCTGCCCAGGGCATCCCATTCTGTGACTAAAGCAGCCTCTGTTTAAGACCATATAAGCATTTGCTCTTATTATATTTATATTATAAGACACTTTTGCTGGGCATAGGCTTACTGCTGCCTGCCAGGTGCACTTCTGTTGAGGCATCCCATTCTGTAACATAGCATACCCCTCTTTATTTACACTAAGCAGCTCTCTTATTTACACTAAGCAGGCCTGTTGGAGGCTGAGTGTTACTGCTCACTTTTGGTGTGCATTATATTCTGTTTCATATAGACCCACCGCTGCCCGGGGTTTTTTTAAATATCACCTACTACCACGCCAGTTAGACTATGTCGGGCAGACAAGTGCCTGGAAGTGAAAAGAGGAGTGGCAGAGGCCAAGATTCCGCAGGCAGAGCTCGCATCAGACTGGGGGCCAGTAGCAGCAGGAGTCACGCTGAGAGACCTAATCTGCCAGTATCTGCTAGCGGTCGGGTCTCCACCAGTAACGCATCTGCCGTGGTAGATTGGTTGACGCGCTCATCAACAACATCATCACAACTTACGTCTGAGACCCCCAGTCTAGGGTCGGTAGGTTCCTCTGACACAACCCTGAGTTGGCATGCCCCGAGAGCAGTCCCTGTCCTCCCATTGCCTCTGGCCTACGCCGTTCCCTCCCCCAGCGACGTATCCTATGCTTTGGGTTCAGCTCCACTCTTTAGTGAGGAGGACCATCAGATAGAGGACAGTCAGCAGCTACTGCCCAGCCAAGAAATGGAGGTGGCTTCTTTAGCTAGGCAGACAAATAGTGATGTGGACAGTGTCGTGGGTGCTGCGAGCGTTCCAGCTCCTGCGCCAGACACTGTTGACGAATCCACGAACATCAGTGACGTACAGCCACAACTCGGTGATGATGATGATGATGACGATGAAGCCGATCGCACTTGGGAGCCGGGTGATGAAGGGGCTTCATCGTCATCATCAGGAGAAGAGGGGTGCAGGTTGCCCCGGAGTCAGCAGCTGAGGCAGCAAGGTGGTAGCAGTCAGCATGGGGGCACAATTCCAAAGGCTGGAGCCGGCCGGGGCCGGGGCCGGGGTAGAGCACCTGCTGTGCGGCAGTCTACCTTATCGGGAGGTAGTGGAGCAGGGGTTCCTGGAGTTGGCAACAGCAGCAGTGAATCAGTGAGGCCAGGGGGTGGGAAAAGTAGCTACTCGGCAGTGTGGCAGTTTTTCCTGAGGCATCCGCAGGAGGGTAACATGGCCACATGCAAGATATGTAGGCAAAAGGTGAAGCGTGGCCAGGGTCCAAATGTTGGCACCACGGCCCTGCGTCAACATATGATGCGTCACCATAAAACGACCTGGGAGAACCGAGGCTCCCAAGGGGTGGTCCAGTCTGCTTCCTCACCAAGTGAGCTCCCAATTTCTGCCAGCCAAGGCTCCAGCACCTCAGCCGAAGGCAGCTGTGCGTCATACCCATCCTCTGTCGCTCCTGCTCCTCCTCCTCCAAGTCATGCATCCCGCCAGCAATCCATCAGCGAAGCCATGTCCAAGAGACAGCAGTATGCGCCCACTCATCCTACGGCGCAGAAGCTGAATGTGCTCCTGTCCAAGTTGCTGGTGCTGCAGTCGCTCCCTTTTCAGGTGGTGGAATCTGCACCTTTCAGAGAACTGATGGCTTGTGCCGAGCCGAGGTGGAGAGTCCCAAGCCGTCATTTCTTTGCCAAGAAGGCAGTACCAGCGCTGCACACTTTTGTTGAACAGAAGGTGGGCCAGTCCTTGAGCCTGTCGGTGTGTAGCAAAATACATGGCAGCGCCGACATCTGGAGCTGTAACTACGGTCAGGGGCAGTACATGTCGTTTACGGCCCACTGGGTGAATGTGGTCCCTTTGCAGCAGCAACTTGGACAGGTCACGCCGCTTCGGCCTCCGCGCTCTCTGCCCATTGGGCCTGTGACACCGTGCGACTCGGCCTCCTCATCCTCCGCCATCTCCTCACCCTCCACTGTAGGCTCAAGTCTCAGTGCCCCTCCAGTCTACCATGTGTGCAGGGCACGGAGGTGTCACGCAGTGCTTCACATGGTTTGTCTTGGCGAACGGAGTCACACAGGGGAGGAACTGCTTAAATGTATTCATCAGGAAATCCAAACATGGCTTACTCCGAGAAAACTTAAAATGGGAATCATGGTTACCGACAATGGGAAGAACATTTTGTCTGCGCTGCGCCAAGGAAGCCTGACCCATGCCCCCTGCATGGCTCACGTCTTCAATCTGGTTGTCAAGCGGTTTCTGAAGTGTTCCCCCCATCTGCAGGACATCCTAACAACTTCACGGAAACTTTGCATGCACTTCAGCCACTCCTACACCGCCAAACACACCCTTCTTGAGCTACAGCGTCAGAATGGTATCCCCCAACATAGTCTGATTTGCGATGTTTCCACCCGTTGGAATTCCACCCTTCACATGTTGGACCGATTATATGAACAGAGAAAAGCCATCACGGATTTCCTGATGATCCAAGCAGATAGGGGGACTCCCCTGTGTAACTTCAATGTCAACCAGTGGCAGCTCATACGTGACACCTGCCGTTTGCTCAGGCCCTTTGAGGAAGCCACTTTATTTGTCAGTCGGCAGGATTACGGGATGAACGACGTGATTCCACTGCTTCATGTACTACAGCACATGTTGGAAACCATGGCTGGTCAGGGCACTGGAGACATGGCGTTTACATCTTACGGCCACATGAACCCCGTTGGAGCTGAACTGGAGGAGGAGGAGGAGGAAGAGGAGGAGGAGGAGTTGCCCAGCGAAACACAGTTTAGGCTTGGCGAAATGGCTGGTTTATCTAGTCAGCGGACAGGAGAGGAGGAGCAGGAGCAGCCAGAGGAGCTAGAGGTTTTTGAGGAAGGAGAGACAGAGGACCCGGGCACACCGTGGCAGTATGCAGTGGAGATGGAGACAGGTAGTCCATCCGAGTCACTTGCGCAAATGGCACGAAGCATGCTCACATGCTTGCGTAGTGACCCCAGAATTGTTTCCATCTGTCGGCGGGATGACTTCTGGCTGTCCACCTTATTGGACCCTCGCTTCCGGCACAAAATGGGGGCATTTTTTAAACCCACCGAGAGGGAGGACAAACTCAACTACTACAAAGACATTCTACGTAGGCAGTTGGCCGATGCCTATCTGCGCCATGGTCCATACTCTCGCAGGTCTGACTCGAGGGGACCTCTGCGCTCACCTTCCACTGCCATGGCCGCTGGGGGGGTTGGCAGCAGCAGCAGCAGAAGCTCCATCAGCAGCAGCAGCCTCAGTCTTCAGTCGCTAATGAGTAGCTTTCTACACCCGCATAGTGAGGCTACTCATGAGCAGCAGGAAGACCTGGAGCAGGACCTGAACCAGCAGGTCATGTCATACTTTGACATGACCATGCCAACACACCTTGAGGATCCGCTGGACTTCTGGGCAGCCAAACTTGATTTGTGGCCGCAACTAGCAGAGTTTGCCCTGGAAAAGCTGTCCTGCCCGGCAAGTAGCGTGCCATCTGAGCGGGTGTTTAGTGCGGCGGGGGCCATAGTTACGGCGAGGAGAACTCGTCTGTCAACTAAAAATGTGGAGAGACTCACCTTTGTCAAAATGAATCAGGGATGGATCAGCCAGGATTTCCACCCACCAATGCCTGATGCATGCGACTAGATTCAGCATGGTGCCACGTTTTACACTTTCCAAATGGTGCAAAACATATTTATGTCTTTAGGCCATTTTTTGGGCTCCTGCTGCTGCTGCTGCCAACTCCTGCCAACTCCAGGGTGTGATTCATCCAATTTTTGGGCTCCTGAGGCCAACTCCAGTGTATATTTGGGCTCCTGCTGCTGCTGCTGCCAACTTCTGCCAACTCCAGGGTGTGATTCATCCAATTTTTGGGCTCCTGAGGCCAACTCCAGTGTATATTTGGGCTCCTGCTGCTGCTACTGTCAACTCCTGCCAACTCCAGGGTGTGATTCATCCAATTTTTGGGCTCCTGAGGCCAACTCCAGTGTATATTTGGGCTCCTGCTGCTGCTGCTGCCAACTTCTGCCAACTCCAGGGTGTGATTCATCCAATTTTTGGGCTCCTGAGGCCAACTCCAGTGTATATTTGGGCTCCTGCTGCTGCTGCTGCCAACTTCTGCCAACTCCAGGGTGTGATTCATCCAATTTTTGGGCTCCTGAAGCCAACTCCAGTGTATATTTGGGCTCCTGCTGCTGCTGGTGTCAACTCCTGCCAACTCCAGGGTGTGATTCATCCAATTTTTGGGCTCCTGAGGCCAACTCCAGTGTATATTTGGGCTCCTGCTGCTGCTGCTGCCAACTTCTGCCAACTCCAGGGTGTGATTCATCCAATTTTTGGGCTCCTGAGGCCAACTCCAGTGTATATTTGGGCTCCTGCTGCTGCTGGTGTCAACTCCTGCCAACTCCAGGGTGTGATTCATCCAATTTTTGGGCTCCTGAAGCCAACTCCAGTGTATATTTGGGCTCCTGCTGCTGCTACTGTCAACTCCTGCCAACTCCAGGGTGTGATTCATCCAATTTTTGGGCTCCTGAGGCCAACTCCAGTGTATATTTGGGCTCCTGCTGCTGCTGCTGCCAACTTCTGCCAACTCCAGGGTGTGATTCATCCAATTTTTGGGCTCCTGAGGCCAACTCCAGTGTATATTTGGGCTCCTGCTGCTGCTGCTGCCAACTCCAGGGTGTGATTCATCCAATTTTTGGGCTCCTGAAGCCAACTCCAGTGTATATTTGGGCTCCTGCTGCTGCTACTGTCAACTCCTGCCAACTCCAGGGTGTGATTCATCCAATTTTTGGGCTCCTGAGGCCAACTCCAGTGTATATTTGGGCTCCTGCTGCTGCTGCTGCCAACTTCTGCCAACTCCAGGGTGTGATTCATCCAATTTTTGGGCTCCTGAGGCCAACTCCAGTGTATATTTGGGCTCCTGCTGCTGCTACTGTCAACTCCTGCCAACTCCAGGGTGTGATTCATCCAATTTTTGGGCTCCTGAGGCCAACTCCAGTGTATATTTGGGCTCCTGCTGCTGCTGCTGCCAACTTCTGCCAACTCCAGGGTGTGATTCATCCAATTTTTGGGCTCCTGAGGCCAACTCCAGTGTATATTTGGGCTCCTGCTGCTGCTGCTGCCAACTTCTGCCAACTCCAGGGTGTGATTCATCCAATTTTTGGGCTCCTGAGGCCAACTCCAGTGTATATTTGGGCTCCTGCTGCTGCTACTGTCAACTCCTGCCAACTCCAGGGTGTGATTCATCCAATTTTTGGGCTCCTGAGGCCAACTCCAGTGTATATTTGGGCTCCTGCTGCTGCTGCTGCCAACTTCAGGGTGTGATTCATCCAATTTTTGGGCTCCTGAGGCCAACTCCAGTGTATATTTGGGCTCCTGCTGCTGCTGCTGCCAACTTCTGCCAACTCCAGGGTGTGATTCATCCAATTTTTGGGCTCCTGAAGCCAACTCCAGTGTATATTTGGGCTCCTGCTGCTGCTGGTGTCAACTCCTGCCAACTCCAGGGTGTGATTCATCCAATTTTTGGGCTCCTGAGGCCAACTCCAGTGTATATTTGGGCTCCTGCTGCTGCTGCTGCCAACTTCTGCCAACTCCAGGGTGTGATTCATCCAATTTTTGGGCTCCTGAGGCCAACTCCAGTGTATATTTGGGCTCCTGCTGCTGCTGGTGTCAACTCCTGCCAACTCCAGGGTGTGATTCATCCAATTTTTGGGCTCCTGAAGCCAACTCCAGTGTATATTTGGGCTCCTGCTGCTGCTACTGTCAACTCCTGCCAACTCCAGGGTGTGATTCATCCAATTTTTGGGCTCCTGAGGCCAACTCCAGTGTATATTTGGGCTCCTGCTGCTGCTGCTGCCAACTTCTGCCAACTCCAGGGTGTGATTCATCCAATTTTTGGGCTCCTGAGGCCAACTCCAGTGTATATTTGGGCTCCTGCTGCTGCTGCTGCCAACTTCTGCCAACTCCAGGGTGTGATTCATCCAATTTTTGGGCTCCTGAGGCCAACTCCAGTGTATATTTGGGCTCCTGCTGCTGCTACTGTCAACTCCTGCCAACTCCAGGGTGTGATTCATCCAATTTTTGGGCTCCTGAGGCCAACTCCAGTGTATATTTGGGCTCCTGCTGCTGCTGCTGCCAACTTCTGCCAACTCCAGGGTGTGATTCATCCAATTTTTGGGCTCCTGAGGCCAACTCCAGTGTATATTTGGGCTCCTGCTGCTGCTGCTGCCAACTTCTGCCAACTCCAGGGTGTGATTCATCCAATTTTTGGGCTCCTGAAGCCAACTCCAGTGTATATTTGGGCTCCTGCTGCTGCTGGTGTCAACTCCTGCCAACTCCAGGGTGTGATTCATCCAATTTTTGGGCTCCTGAGGCCAACTCCAGTGTATATTTGGGCTCCTGCTGCTGCTGCTGCCAACTTCTGCCAACTCCAGGGTGTGATTCATCCAATTTTTGGGCTCCTGAGGCCAACTCCAGTGTATATTTGGGCTCCTGCTGCTGCTGGTGTCAACTCCTGCCAACTCCAGGGTGTGATTCATCCAATTTTTGGGCTCCTGAAGCCAACTCCAGTGTATATTTGGGCTCCTGCTGCTGCTACTGTCAACTCCTGCCAACTCCAGGGTGTGATTCATCCAATTTTTGGGCTCCTGAGGCCAACTCCAGTGTATATTTGGGCTCCTGCTGCTGCTGCTGCCAACTTCTGCCAACTCCAGGGTGTGATTCATCCAATTTTTGGGCTCCTGAGGCCAACTCCAGTGTATATTTGGGCTCCTGCTGCTGCTGCTGCCAACTCCAGGGTGTGATTCATCCAATTTTTGGGCTCCTGAAGCCAACTCCAGTGTATATTTGGGCTCCTGCTGCTGCTACTGTCAACTCCTGCCAACTCCAGGGTGTGATTCATCCAATTTTTGGGCTCCTGAGGCCAACTCCAGTGTATATTTGGGCTCCTGCTGCTGCTGCTGCCAACTTCTGCCAACTCCAGGGTGTGATTCATCCAATTTTTGGGCTCCTGAGGCCAACTCCAGTGTATATTTGGGCTCCTGCTGCTGCTACTGTCAACTCCTGCCAACTCCAGGGTGTGATTCATCCAATTTTTGGGCTCCTGAGGCCAACTCCAGTGTATATTTGGGCTCCTGCTGCTGCTGCTGTCAACTCCTGCCAACTCCAGGGTGTGATTCATCCAATTTTTGGGCTCCTGAAGCCAACTCCAGTGTATATTTGGGCTCCTGCTGCTGCTACTGTCAACTCCTGCCAACTCCAGGGTGTGATTCATCCAATTTTTGGGCTCCTGAAGCCAACTCCAGTGTATATTTGGGCTCCTGCTGCTGCTGCTGCCAACTCCTGCCAACTCCAGGGTGTGATTCATCCAATTTTTGGGCTCCTGAGGCCAACTCCAGTGTATATTTGGGCTCCTGCTGCTGCTGCTGCCAACTTCTGCCAACTCCAGGGTGTGATTCATCCAATTTTTGGGCTCCTGAGGCCAACTCCAGTGTATATTTGGGCTCCTGCTGCTGCTGCTGCCAACTTCTGCCAACTCCAGGGTGTGATTCATCCAATTTTTGGGCTCCTGAGGCCAACTCCAGTGTATATTTGGGCTCCTGCTGCTGCTGCTGCCAACTTCTGCCAACTCCAGGGTGTGATTCATCCAATTTTTGGGCTCCTGAGGCCAACTCCAGTGTATATTTGGGCTCCTGCTGCTGCTACTGTCAACTCCTGCCAACTCCAGGGTGTGATTCATCCAATTTTTGGGCTCCTGAGGCCAACTCCAGTGTATATTTGGGCTCCTGCTGCTGCTGCCAACTTCTGCCAACTCCAGGGTGTGATTCATCCAATTTTTGGGCTCCTGAGGCCAACTCCAGTGTATATTTGGGCTCCTGCTGCTGCTGCTGCCAACTTCTGCCAACTCCAGGGTGTGATTCATCCAATTTTTGGGCTCCTGAAGCCAACTCCAGTGTATATTTGGGCTCCTGCTGCTGCTGGTGTCAACTCCTGCCAACTCCAGGGTGTGATTCATCCAATTTTTGGGCTCCTGAGGCCAACTCCAGTGTATATTTGGGCTCCTGCTGCTGCTGCTGCCAACTTCTGCCAACTCCAGGGTGTGATTCATCCAATTTTTGGGCTCCTGAGGCCAACTCCAGTGTATATTTGGGCTCCTGCTGCTGCTGGTGTCAACTCCTGCCAACTCCAGGGTGTGATTCATCCAATTTTTGGGCTCCTGAAGCCAACTCCAGTGTATATTTGGGCTCCTGCTGCTGCTACTGTCAACTCCTGCCAACTCCAGGGTGTGATTCATCCAATTTTTGGGCTCCTGAGGCCAACTCCAGTGTATATTTGGGCTCCTGCTGCTGCTGCTGCCAACTTCTGCCAACTCCAGGGTGTGATTCATCCAATTTTTGGGCTCCTGAGGCCAACTCCAGTGTATATTTGGGCTCCTGCTGCTGCTGCTGCCAACTTCTGCCAACTCCAGGGTGTGATTCATCCAATTTTTGGGCTCCTGAGGCCAACTCCAGTGTATATTTGGGCTCCTGCTGCTGCTACTGTCAACTCCTGCCAACTCCAGGGTGTGATTCATCCAATTTTTGGGCTCCTGAGGCCAACTCCAGTGTATATTTGGGCTCCTGCTGCTGCTGCTGCCAACTTCTGCCAACTCCAGGGTGTGATTCATCCAATTTTTGGGCTCCTGAGGCCAACTCCAGTGTATATTTGGGCTCCTGCTGCTGCTGCTGCCAACTTCTGCCAACTCCAGGGTGTGATTCATCCAATTTTTGGGCTCCTGAAGCCAACTCCAGTGTATATTTGGGCTCCTGCTGCTGCTGGTGTCAACTCCTGCCAACTCCAGGGTGTGATTCATCCAATTTTTGGGCTCCTGAGGCCAACTCCAGTGTATATTTGGGCTCCTGCTGCTGCTGCTGCCAACTTCTGCCAACTCCAGGGTGTGATTCATCCAATTTTTGGGCTCCTGAGGCCAACTCCAGTGTATATTTGGGCTCCTGCTGCTGCTGGTGTCAACTCCTGCCAACTCCAGGGTGTGATTCATCCAATTTTTGGGCTCCTGAAGCCAACTCCAGTGTATATTTGGGCTCCTGCTGCTGCTACTGTCAACTCCTGCCAACTCCAGGGTGTGATTCATCCAATTTTTGGGCTCCTGAGGCCAACTCCAGTGTATATTTGGGCTCCTGCTGCTGCTGCTGCCAACTTCTGCCAACTCCAGGGTGTGATTCATCCAATTTTTGGGCTCCTGAGGCCAACTCCAGTGTATATTTGGGCTCCTGCTGCTGCTACTGTCAACTCCTGCCAACTCCAGGGTGTGATTCATCCAATTTTTGGGCTCCTGAAGCCAACTCCAGTGTATATTTGGGCTCCTGCTGCTGCTACTGTCAACTCCTGCCAACTCCAGGGTGTGATTCATCCAATTTTTGGGCTCCTGAGGCCAACTCCAGTGTATATTTGGGCTCCTGCTGCTGCTGCTGCCAACTTCTGCCAACTCCAGGGTGTGATTCATCCAATTTTTGGGCTCCTGAGGCCAACTCCAGTGTATATTTGGGCTCCTGCTGCTGCTACTGTCAACTCCTGCCAACTCCAGGGTGTGATTCATCCAATTTTTGGGCTCCTGAGGCCAACTCCAGTGTATATTTGGGCTCCTGCTGCTGCTGCTGCCAACTTCTGCCAACTCCAGGGTGTGATTCATCCAATTTTTGGGCTCCTGAGGCCAACTCCAGTGTATATTTGGGCTCCTGCTGCTGCTACTGTCAACTCCTGCCAACTCCAGGGTGTGATTCATCCAATTTTTGGGCTCCTGAGGCCAACTCCAGTGTATATTTGGGCTCCTGCTGCTGCTGCTGCCAACTTCTGCCAACTCCAGGGTGTGATTCATCCAATTTTTGGGCTCCTGAGGCCAACTCCAGTGTATATTTGGGCTCCTGCTGCTGCTGCTGCCAACTTCTGCCAACTCCAGGGTGTGATTCATCCAATTTTTGGGCTCCTGAGGCCAACTCCAGTGTATATTTGGGCTCCTGCTGCTGCTACTGTCAACTCCTGCCAACTCCAGGGTGTGATTCATCCAATTTTTGGGCTCCTGAGGCCAACTCCAGTGTATATTTGGGCTCCTGCTGCTGCTGCTGCCAACTTCTGCCAACTCCAGGGTGTGATTCATCCAATTTTTGGGCTCCTGAGGCCAACTCCAGTGTATATTTGGGCTCCTGCTGCTGCTGCTGCCAACTTCTGCCAACTCCAGGGTGTGATTCATCCAATTTTTGGGCTCCTGAAGCCAACTCCAGTGTATATTTGGGCTCCTGCTGCTGCTGGTGTCAACTCCTGCCAACTCCAGGGTGTGATTCATCCAATTTTTGGGCTCCTGAAGCCAACTCCAGTGTATATTTGGGCTCCTGCTGCTGCTGCTGCCAACTTCTGCCAACTCCAGGGTGTGATTCATCCAATTTTTGGGCTCCTGAGGCCAACTCCAGTGTATATTTGGGCTCCTGCTGCTGCTACTGTCAACTCCTGCCAACTCCAGGGTGTGATTCATCCAATTTTTGGGCTCCTGAGGCCAACTCCAGTGTATATTTGGGCTCCTGCTGCTGCTGCTGCCAACTTCTGCCAACTCCAGGGTGTGATTCATCCAATTTTTGGGCTCCTGAAGCCAACTCCAGTGTATATTTGGGCTCCTGCTGCTGCTGCTGCTGCCAACTTCTGCCAACTCCAGGGTGTGATTCATCCAATTTTTGGGCTCCTGAGGCCAACTCCAGTGTATATTTGGGCTCCTTCTGCCCCTCATAGTGATGCCACTTCAACTCTCTGCAATTGTGCCGCTCTGCGATTCTATTAGCGATGCCTCTGATCTGCATGTGATATTTCTTCAAAGTATTATTTAACTAACCCAGCACGCATCCTGTGCGTGTTACAGCAAGGCTGAATGGTTTACAACCCTATTGAGGCTGTAGGAGGCTCAGAAATAGCCGTTTTTAATAGCGATTCGTCGCGAATTTATTCGGGTCGAAACGATTTTTGTCGGAAAATTCGGCGAATCAGTCGAATCGAATTTTTCAAAAGTTCGCTCATCTCTAGTGCCAGACAACCACCAATCAGTTACTTGGCTGGACTATTATATTAAAGGAAAAACACTACTGTATCTTAGGCCTCCACCAGGTTTTGTGCCCAGGGGCCTTCAACCACACTTAATCTGGCCCTGAGTTTACTTACCAGGCTCAGAAGTGCCCCCCCTTGTGTGCTGCAACAGAAGGGAAGAACCATGGAAGGACTTAAACTTAAAACTTATCAGGAGAGACTTAAAGAACTTAATTTGTACAGTCTGGAGGAAAGAAGGGAGAGGGGGGACATGATGGAGACCTTTATATATGTGAAAGGATTGAATAAGGTTCAGGAGGGAAGTGTTTTTAAGAAGAAGCTTAATGATAGAACAAGAGGGCACAACCTGAAGCTAGTCGGAGGGAAGATCAGGAGCAATGTTAGAAAATATTATTTTACAGAAAGAGTAGTAGATGCTTGGAACAAACTTCCAGCAGAGGTAGTTGAAAAATCAACAGTCACTGAATTTAAACCTGCCTGGGATAAGCCTCCATCTATCCTAAGATAAAGAGAACATATAGTATACACATAAGATAAAGAGAACATACAGTATATACATAAGGGCAGAATAGATGGAGCGTATGGTCTCCTTCTGCCGTCACCTTTCTATGTTTCTAACCATAAGAACATATAATAATGGACGGTCTCCTCTATGATCCAAGGAGAGAGAGCGGCTTCTCTATTCTCAATCAGCTGCAGTGGAAGGAGAAAAAGTTGAACCCTTTGTACTTCCATAAACTCACTGATACATTAGTGTACATTTATTTATAATAGAAATGCATAGAACTGCTGCAGATACAGTCGGCACCAAGCTTAGACAATAAGTAGTAACCTATCCATGATTTATTACTCTTCTGCCCAGGACCGTAACCATAAATCACATCCTAATGTATTTGTTTGATCACAGCTGCATCTCAAACAAAAAGGACCTACACCCGAAAGTGCCCCCTTGGCCTGCAGCACCCCCTGCCCTCTGGGTATCCTGATTTGGGACGCCCCCACAAATGCCATTAATGGGTGAGGTTCATTGGCCAGTTTCAGGTGGGAGATGCAGAAACCCATGAGGACCATTTTTATTAAAGGACTGCTTTAAAAATGAGTGATATTCTAAGTATGTCACACACCCCGCTTCAGAATATCCATAACATGTGGGTAATACCGACCTGAAGGGGCGTTCTGCAGAGATGATAGCAAAAAAGAAAGCCCCTCCCTGATCCATAAATACCTGGGACCTCCCACTCATCACCCAGTTTTCCATCTCTGCAGACGGCGAGCAAGTCAGAAGATGATGGCTCCTCCTTGCACAGGGGGATTTCAGGTAGCCGGGATGACTCCCGGCCCACTATTTATTTATTTCCGTTTGGACCCTTTTTTTCCCCAGAAATCCATATGCCTCCCAGCCTCGGCTGAGGGTCCAGGCGAGGGTATATCAGCACCTTAGGTGCTCAGGAGCTATGCTCTACCGTGAGACCCTATATGAGAGGGTAGACGGTATTACCGGGTTGGTGACCCCGGTTTGGGATGCCCTGTCCCTTACTTTCATACTATGTCCCTCCCAGGATCCCCTTCCATAGGTGGGGTGGGGGAGTGTTCGTCATTTAATTAATTTATTAATTTATTAGGACAGCATACATGAGTGTGTGTGTGTGTGTGTGTTATCACTTTAAATAGAAAGCACTGCAGCCTGTGCGGTGCTGGCTGCCTTCTTCCCCCCTTCATCTCTGTTAATGGCGGAGGTATTCACCTCACGCCATGTTGCTGTGCTTCGGGTGGGGGGGGGGCGGCGGGTGCCGGACCGTTGGCGGGGCCGGGACTTGTCCCTCCCGTTTTTCCCCTTGTGTGTGTGTGAGTGTTTTTACTTTGGCCGGGCCGGCGACCGCTTCTTACTATTGCGGCGCCGGCCGGCTCTGAGCACATTTTTCTGAGGTGATTGCAGTTGCATGTCTTCCCTCACGCAGACTGGGGGGGCGGGGCCGGGGTGACGACGCGTCACCGCTCCCCGCCTCCTGCCCTCGCTGGTGCCACTGCGGAGCTTTTGGAGGGGAGAGGGGGGGGCGTGGCCTGGCCTCACGCGCGTCCCGCGCTGGCCACGCCCCCTTCTCCCTCTCTGACTGCAGCCCTGCCTGTTGCTGTGGAGCGTCTGGATCTTCCCTCACGGTCGCCATTTTGGTCGGTGGATCTGTAAGTGGCCTCTGGCCATTCTTCCTTTCCTGTTTGCTTGATGTTTTTTTTTTATTAGCCTTATCTAAAACAGTCCCTCTGTTCTGTTTTTCAGATGGTGGTTCAGGAGGTTCGCCAGTAGCATTTAGGGGGTCCCTCCTGATCCTTATCACTGGGTTGTTTGCCATAAATCCTCCCACTCGGGACATTAAAGGGGCATCCCGGGTTGTCTAACGGCGTAATTCCCTGGGTCATAGCGACTATTCCTAAACAAAGTTCACCTTATGGAGGCATCCCCGGATACTGGGCTCGGGGCCCCTTCGGGGCAACCCCGAAAGTGTATGTTATGTGGGGTATCCATTTCGGGGGACGATGTACTTCTGTGTATACCATGTGCACAGCAGACTATCACGCGGCAGTCCGAACCACAGGCGTCTGGGTCAGCACCGCCGGTCGCTTCATCTCCACCTCCCGCTTTGACACGCGCCCCGTGCGACGTCGTCATGGGCAGGGAGCTGCAATCTGAGATGTGCGCCAGATTGGCTAACCTTGAAAAAATTATCTCTGGCTCGGTTGCCCGTAAGGCTCCGACTAAGAGAAAGCATTTGTCGCCGGCTCCGCTGGCGGAGGACCTGGAGGATGTTAATAATCTGGATTGGTCTGACTATTCCCAGCTAGAAGAAGGGGAAGTTTATGAGGATTCTGAATTTTCGGACGATGAGCAGTCCTTTGGCGCTGATGCTGAGCTGGGGGATTTGGGGAGATCCTCTGATACTCCCCACGCTCTGGCTCTGATGTTGGAGGTGTTGAATATTTCCCCTCCTGACGAGGTGTCACAGCAGAAGGGTGAATTGTTTGAGGAATCCAAGCCGCGCTTGGAATTCCCTACACAAAGGCATTTTGACAAAATTATTGCCAAAGAATGGGACAGGCCGGCTCGGCTCCCTGGCATCCCTCAGGGATGGGATAGGAAATATCCCTTCCCTTCGGAGGCAGTTAAGCGCTGGGCATCTCCCCCCGAGGTGGATGCGCCGGTTTTGGGGTTGTCCAATTCCTCGGTTTTAAATAGACCTGATTGTTCTATTCTCAAGGATGGAGAGGATAAACGGATTGACCAGATGGCTTGTCATGGTTTTGCTAGCGTTGGGTCAGCCATGAGGCCTGTTTGCGCATCGGCGCTAATGGTGTTGGCTGCTAGGTCCGTGGTTAGGGACCTGTTGACCTCTTCCGGGCTGCGTCCCGGTAGTGCTGAGTTCCTTAGCTTCAAACGGTGTGAGCTGTTTTTATCTTTTGTGTTGACAGCCTTGGATGACACTTTGATGATGTGTGGTAGAACGTCGGCGCTGCTGGTCACTATTCGGCGTTCGGTGTGGCTGCGCCAGTGGGCGGCGGATTTTATGTCCAAAAAGTCACTAACGGCTCTACCCTTTGTTGGGTTACGGCTTTTTGGAGAGACATTGGACTCTGTCACCAAGGGTGGTAGGTTACCTCAACGCAAGAAACAACGCTGCCCCTTTCGGGGGGCCCCTTCCTTTACCACCTCCTTTCGTGGGGCCAGATCTGGCAGGGGATTTGCATTCCCTTCTTCCAGAGGAGATTCTGGGAGCAGGGGCAGAGGTCGTGCCCGTCCAGGTTTCAGTTGGGGCTCTAAGCCCAAGCCGGCTGCCAAGCCGGCTCAGCAATGAGGGGGCGCCCTCACCCTTGCGGGTGGGGGGGACGGCTGCGACTCTTTTCCCAGGTTTGGGATCAAGAGGTCTCGGACCGATGGATCCGGGAAGTGGTGTCTTCCGGTTACAAGCTAGAGTTCGAGCTCCGCCCCCCTTCCAGATTTTTCAGGTCTCAGATGCCTTCAGAACCTCTGGCGGCGCAGGGGCTTCTGTCGGCAGTGCAGAACCTTCTGGACATGGCTGTCATTTGCCCAGTGCCTCCTTCGGATCAGGGCAGGGGTTTTTATTCCAATCTGTTCACGGTACCCAAGAAGGACGGATCGGTCCGACCCATCTTGGATCTGAAGTTTCTCAACAGGTTCATCCGGCCACGGAAATTCCGCATGGAAACACTACGTTCGGCCATTCACTCTCTTCGTCAGGGAGACTTTCTGACGTCCATAGACATCAAGGATGCTTATCTACACGTTCCAATTTTTCCAGCACACCAGAGGTTTCTCAGGTTCGTGGTGGAGGATCGGCATTTTCAGTTTGTAGCACTCCCTTTCGGCCTCACCTCGGCCCCTCGGGTGTTCACCAAGGTGCTAGCGGGGGTGATGGCTCTGCTAAGGGTTCAGGGCATCCGCATTGTGCCCTATTTGGACGATCTTCTGATCATGGCCTCCTCCTTCAACCAAGCGGAGTTGGACACCAGAATGGTGGTGTCCACCCTGGAGAGGTTTGGTTGGGTGGTCAACCACCCCAAGTCTTCTCTCTCTCCGTCCAGAGTAGTGACCTTTCTGGGAATGTCTCTGGACACTTCGCAGGCCAGGGTGTTTCTGCCTCAGGCCAAGATTCTTTTGATTCAGGAATTAGCTCGGCTTCTCTTGTCGGCCCCTCGTCCGTCCATCCGGCTAGGGATGAGGCTGGTGGGGTTAATGGTGGCCTCATTCGAGGCAGTTCCCTTTGCGCAGTTTCATACAAGGACGCTTCAGCTTCATCTGTTGAAGGTTTGGGACAAGTCTCCTCTATCGTTGGATCAGTCCTTCCTGATGACTCCCCGAGTTCGTCGATCCCTGCAATAGTGGCTGGGGTCGGCCAATCTGTCGCAGGGCAGATCCTTTCTGGCCCCGTGCTGGGAAACAGTCACCACGGATGCCAGTCTGTCAGGTTGGGGGGGTGTTTGGAAGGACCTCCAGTTTCAGGGTCTGTGGAGTCCGCAGGAGGCTCACGAGCCCATCAATGTTCTGGAGTTGAGGGCCATCAGGTTGGTTCTGTTTCGCTTGACTCATCAGTTGAGAGGCCTGCCAGTTCAGGTCCGGTCGGACAACAGGACGGCGGTTGCTTACATCAATCACCAAGGGGGGACTCGCAGCAGGAGTGCCCTCAGGGAAGTGTCTTTGATTCTGGATTGGGCGGAGAGTCACGTCCCGTGTATCTCAGCAGTCTACATTCCGGGAGTGGAGAACACGGAGGCGGACTTGCTGAGCAGAGCCTCCTCTCGTCAGGGGGAGTGGTCTCTCAGTCCCACGGTGTTTCGTTCGATATGTCTCAGGTGGGGGTTCCCAGCGGTGGACCTCTTTGCCTCTCGTCACAATCACAATCTTCCAGTCTTTGTGTCTCTCTCGCAGGATCCTCTGGCTCTGGCAGTGGATGCCATGTCTCTGAACTGGAGGGATCTGGGGTTCCTTTACCTGTTCCCTCCGTTTCCAATGGTAGCCAGAGTGGTGCGCAAGCTGACTCTGGAGGGCGTGTCGGCGATTCTAGTGGCACCAAGGTGGCCAAGGCAGGTTTGGTTCGCAGACCTGGTAAGACTGGCAGAGGATCAGTTCGTTCTGCCTCTTCTGCCGGACCTGCTCACCCAGGGTCGGCTGCGCTATCCCAATTTACCTTCGCTGGCTTTGACGGCGTGGCTGCTGAAACCGCCATCTTAAAGGAAGAAGGTCTTTCTGACGCGGTGGTTCAGACTCTCATTAGCGCCAGGAAGCGCTCTTCCTCTACTATTTACTATAGGACTTGGAGGTCCTATATTGACTGGTGTGAAAGTAGGTCTTTCTCTTGTCGGGAGTTTTCCATTTCCAGAATCCTGGAGTTTCTTCAACATGGTCTGGATTTGGGGCTTCAACTTAGTACCTTGAAGGGGCAGGTTTCTGCCCTGGCGGTGTTTTTTTCAAAGGTCATTTGCTCTTCATCCCTTAGTCAAGACCTTTTTCCAAGGAGTTACGCATGTACGGCCTCCTAGGAAGCCCTTTGTTCCAGTTTGGGATTTGAACCTGGTTCTTTCTGCTCTTCAGGGTCCCCCGTTTGAGCCCTTGAATGAGATTGCTTTGTCTTCTCTTACCCAAAAGGTGGCCTTTTTGGTGGCCATCACTTCGGTTAGGCGTGTTTCTGAGTTGGCAGCTTTATCCATTAAAGCTCCGTACTTCGAAAGGTATCAGGACAAGGTTGTCTTTCGTTTCAAGCCGGATTTTCTTCCTAAGGTGGTCTCTGCCTTTCATCTGAATCAGGACATTGTTCTGCCTTCTCTATGTCCTCATCCCAGCAACGACAAGGAAAGGGCGCTGCATTCCTTGGATGTAGTCCGTGTTGTGAAATATTATCTGGTGGTTACGTCTTCCTTTCGTAAGACTGATGCTTTTTTTGTGGTGCCCTTTGGGCCTAGGAAAGGTTTGGCTCCTGCCAAATCTTCCATTAGTAAATGGATTCGTCAGGCCATCATTGGGGCCTATTCTGCCAAGGGGAGGAGTCCCCCTTTTCGTGTTACTGCTCATTCTACTCGTGCGGTTGGAGCGTCCTGGGCTTTTCAGCACCAGGCCTCTGTTGAGCAAGTTTGTAAGGCCGCTACTTGGCCCTCTGTTCACACTTTTTCCAAGTTTTACAAGGTTGATGTTCGGGCCTCAGCGGATGCTGTTTTTGGCCGCAAAGTTCTGCAAGCTGTTGTGGTTTAAGTTGTGCATTGTTGCCTTGTTTTGGATCCCCGCCCTTGTTATGGACACTGCTATTGGATGTCCCACATGTTATGGATATTCTGAAGCGGGGTGTGTGACATACTTAGAATAATACCATTTTGTGAAATACTCACCTGTAAAATGGGTATTATAAGTATGTCACACACCCCGCTTCACCCGCCCTTCTTGTATTCAGGATCCTTTATATTGTGAACTTTGCGTTATGTTGATTTATATTTGCCTCTTCCTGGTCCCTTACCTTACTGCTTCTATATACTGGGTGATGAGTGGGAGGTCCCAGGTATTTATGGATCAGGGAGGGGCTTTCTTTTTTGCTATCATCTCTGCAGGAACGCCCCTTCAGGTCGGTATTACCCACATGTTATGGATATTCTGAAGCGGGGTGTGTGACATACTTACAATACCCATTTTACAGGTGAGTATTTCACAAAATGGTATTTTTTTTTTCTCTACACATGACTGTGTCAAATAACATCCTATTTTAACTGTCCTTGTTTTTGTAACCTTGTGGTTTGTCAAATGTTGCCTCTCCTGCTGCAGCCTCTGTCACCACCACCAAGCTCTGGTAATCCAATTTACCTGCTAATGCAAGGGAGGGGGGGGGGGTAAAATGAGAAAAAGAAAGGAAGAAATAAAGAGAATGAAAGCCTGAAACTAAAAAAGAACAAGGAGAAAGAAAAGGGAAAATAAAGAGAGGAGAGAGATAGTGAGAGCGATGTAAGAAAAAGAGAAAAATAAAGAGAAAAGGAAAGACGAAATAACGAGCATGAAAGCCTTAGAGTAAAAAAAGAACAAAGACAAAGAGAAAGAAAAGGCAAAATAAAGAGGGAGAGAGAGAGAGAGTGATGTAAGAAAAAGAAAAATAAGAAAAAGAAAAATAAAGAGAAGAAGAAGAAAAAAGGAAGAGAGAGAAGCACGAGATAAGCAAAAGGGGAAGAGGTATAGTAAACAAGAGAAAGTCGAAGAAAAAGGAGGCATGACAGAGACAAAAGAAGGGAGTGAAAGGGGAAAACAAGAAAGAGAGAAAATTAAATTATACAGAGAAAAAAAGAAAGGAAGGGAAGAAAAGAGAATAGATAAAGGTGAAAAAGAGATGGGGGAGAGGAGAGAGAGAGAAATAAAAAAAGATTGCGATGAGAGAGAGTAGAGAGTGAAACTAAAGACAGCGAAGAGAGAAAAGAACAATAAAAAGGGAAAGAGAAAAAAGGGTAAAATTAGAAGAAAAAGACAAAATGACAATGAGAGAGAAGCGAGACGTAAGTGAAAGAGAGGGAGAGGAGAAAAAGAAGTGGGGGGGGTGAGAGCAAGAGCAAGCGACAGGGAGTAAAAGAAAAGGGGGGAGAGAGAGAAAGTGAAGAAATATAGTAAAAAGTGAAAGAGAGATAAAGGAGAAATAGGGAAAAAAAGAGAAAGTAAAAGAAGAGAGAGATAAATGTGAGGGCCTGAGAGAGAGAGAGAAATGTGAGGGTGAGAGAGAACGATAAAGAATAGAGAGAGATATAGAAAGAAAATGCAAAGAAAGACAAAAGAAAAGAGAAAAAAAACAGGAGAGATGGAAGAATTGAGAGCCCTCTTTTTCAAATTACCTGTATCCGAGGAAGAAAGGGCCGGATCTTCTTGCCATGTTTGACCCTCACTCACATAAAATAATACACCGAATAGTCTGTGATTCCCTTTGTTATTTATATTTAGCAAGATTTTCCCCATTATTGTATATTTAGGGTTTTATTCATCAAGGGAGAGCGACAGGTAGCCTCAGGTGAACGCCGGCCGGGGCACGCAATACCACATTTATGAAGCCGATTCTGGTGAGCGCCTCTTACAGCGACCGATTCATCATCACAGACGGCTCAGCGGATCCCGGCGGCGCTCTAGCTTTCAGAGCGCCAGGTATTACCTGTCTCTACCTGTCGCTCTTCCATACATTCCTTTGCTTCTTATTAAACAGGGTTTTTCTTTTATTTTTTTTTTGTTTTAAACAAATAATTGTGTGACCTCTCCTGGCCTAGAAAAAGTCATTTGTGAAAAATGTATCGATTTTTTATATTTTTATGCAGAATTGTCATTACAGGTCTGGTATTAAAGTATTAATGTCACAATGTAATACCAATGTAATTCCGTATGTTTTTGCTTTGTTACTGGTGGATATGTGTTCAAAAACAGACTTTAATCACACAGCGTCTGGCGCTCTGGGCTACAGAGACCCAATTTTGAGCGCCGGCGCTGTGTGAGGCTGTTTTTTCGATGAATATGGTTTGAGTCGCTCAGACTGACCAGTCGCTACCGTTCGCTCCCATAAAGCACTGTACTGGTGTTATAGCGACTCACACAATCAAATTCATCAATGCCGGCCAGCGACTGAGGCGCTCTGTAACAGCGACCCATAGCCCATCACAGCGACTACTAGCTACAGACGCTCATGTGCCGTTACCTGGCGCTAGTAATGAATCAGCCTGCCCGTTATAATGACCAACTTTGTGCTTAGAAATAAAACATGAACAGACCAGCGTGTGCCAGCGGCGCTCTGCCCGGCGGATAAATACATTTAATTTAACAATAAATTAGTTCCCTTTTAGGCGATGCCATATATGATACATACATCTACATTCTACATGTCACCATATATATGCAGCACATGCACACAGACGCTTACTATACATTAGTGTGTTAGAGCCGGTTATGTTATGGGGTGAAACACCCTGTGTGAATATAGCTGAAAAGGCCGGCGCTCACAACAGCCAATCAGATTCCGTCTGTTGGGGGGGTGAGTACATTTTACAAAATAAACCAGATTAAATAACAACAAGATGAATAATAATACACCTGCTGATTTCTGCGGTCTGTGAAGATTCTCTATCAGCGAGGTCATCATCATCATCTGCTTTTTAACAGGTCAAAGCGACTGGACTTGCTGGAATTTTCAAACATGTTGACTGTTTTCTCAATTCAGATTAACTAGTATAAAAATCTCACCAGTCATTCAATGGATGGGTGTTGCTCCGATCAGCACAGCTCATTATCATAATCGACACAAAGGTAATACGCTGATTGTATTGCCGTGACTATGTGGTGTTATTAAGCTGCCACCGAAGAGGTGTTCAAACAGCAGTGTAACAATTAAATGTTAAAAAAAATGAAAAGCCTTAAAAACTATTCCCCAGCATGTAAAATTAATATATTTACGTTTTTAATCACTTACTTATTCTTTCAATCACCGGGCTGCAACTCTGTTCAGGGCTTTAGGATACAAGGAGGTTTAGTTTAGTTTCCCAGTTAAGGTGGACCAAAACCCAGGAGTTTCACTATCCTGGGTTTTGGTCCTTTCCCCGGGGGCACCCCGCTGTGTGACCCCCCCTCCCCAGGACGCCGCAGCCAACTCGCCTCTTCCCAGTCCCACGGCGCGTCTAAGAGCAGCGGCTCTGACGGACATATCCTCTGCCTCCCTCTAGCAGTGCCCACGCCAGGCATTTGTGAATAGCCGGCACGGGCACGCTCCCTGTTAGAGGAAGGCGGAGGATGTGGCCGTCAGGGCCACTGCTCTTGGGACTGGGAAGAGGTGAGTTTGTTTGGGTGATCTGGGGGGTTTCACACAGCGGGGCGCCCCCGATCTCTGTGCTCCCGGGGGAAAGGACCAAAACCCAGGATAGTCAAAACTGTTGACTATCCTGGGTTTTGGTCCACTTTAACTAGCTTCCCCTGAATTGCTCCCCCCATGACCAATACCATTCGCCAATTTTCACTGTTCCTGCTTCATTCTAATCCCAGATAACGATGCCTGTTTTAGCTGTAAAGCTCCGCCTCCTCCATTCATTGCCACTGTTGTGTGTGGCAATGAGGTCATTGCTGCACCTATACAATGACTGATCACCTGACATCTTACACGAGGGACAATTCAAAAAGCAAAAATATCCATTTCTAATTCTACAATCTAAGAAGGGAGCATCGGCAGGGCCTTTGGCTAAATGTATTACAAGAGTTTAGTGGGTTTTGGTCCGCTTTAACCACAAAGTTGCTAATAAAAGTGATGCTTTAAAAAAAAAAAAAAAGGAGGCAAGAAGAATATAGCTATAGAACACATAATAGGGATGTAACCATTTATAAAGTATTGACCCTCATTCTCCGCCAAGATCACAGGAGAATCACAGGATTTGGGTGAGTAATTTTTGTGCCTGAACCAGTTGGAGGAAGGTTTGGGGTCGGTGGTTACAAATAGAGAAACCAGCAAATTAAAAGACATGGAAGGTGAGGTCACATACAGCGCTGTTTTAACACCTATCCCACAGCAGTTTAATTCCACCTCATAGATTCAATCATGCAAATAACACCTTGGCCCTTTGGATAATTATGCTGATTGGAGAATGGCGAAGGGGGGGAGGGTTTCCCTTGTCTGGAGAAGAGGGGGAAACTCTAGTGTAGGGAGTTTCGCTATGTGACCCGAGAGGGACGTCCCTTGTCCCTTCTATGTTGTATAAATACAAAGGGTAGAACACAGTTTCTTCAATATGCAAAGTTTGGTGTGAGGTTTATTGATCTTCTGATCAGCAGTGTGTAGCAAGTAGTTGTAAATTTGTAGCAAGAAAGTTTGCAGCAAGTGTTTCACAAACGGCTTTTGGTGCAGACGAGTTTCGCAGAGAACTGCTTCATCAATGCTAAATGCCATATAACATATATAGTATAACTACAAACAATAGTAGTGAGTGGTTTGCTTATGAGCATTTTTCATACATTGATAAATATATATTGATAAAAATGAAACTGACAATAAAAACCTTTGATTACATTGAACAAAGTATTGTATGGTTTTTGTAAATACCTTGTGCTTTTGAGTTTAGGGCAGGAGTAGGTTCCCTAGAGGGGTTGTTGTAGTAATTTATCACCTAGTAAAGGATAAGTATAAGGGTATAAGCAGTACTGTATACCGATTAAAGATGGGTTGCAAACATTTTTTTGTATTTAGTTTTACCTTGTGAGCTTGTGGTGTTTGGTCACGAAACGCGTCTCCACCAAAAGCCGTTTGTGAAACAATTGCTACAAACCTACAACTACTTGCTACACACTGCTGATCAGAAGATCAATAAACCTCACACCAAACTTGTACAGACTGAATGTGTTTTTTGCATATTGAAGAAACTGTGTTCTACCCTTTGTATTTATACGACATAGAAGGGACAAGGGACGCCCCTCTCGGGTCACATAGCGAAACTGCCTACACTAGAGTTTCCCCCTCTTCTCCAGACAAGGGAAATCCTCTCCCCCCTTCGCATAATATAATTTTGGGAGTAGGAGCCTATCACACAGAAACACACACAATAACAACGCCAGGCACAAGGGGTGCTAGTACTCTAACCAGTATCACACCCCCACCCACATACCTGATTGCAGCATCACGAAACTGTACTGGTAAAAGGATGATTTGTAAAACATTTGGGTAATAAATCTGGCAAGTCCGGCTGCTCTGACCCGTTACTGCAGAAGACTTATAACCGGCTTCGTGGATGAAGTAGGCTAGCTAGATTTACATACACATTAAAGCAAACATCTGATTGGTTGTTATGATCGACACCACCTTTAAGACCTACCCCTTAACCATTATTAATATATATATACACAACCCCCGTCCTTCCCGTGGCCAGACAGTGTAGAGATTCCCCGACGTAAACAGCGAGTACAATCCATAGGCAGCGCTATGGTGGGCGGGCGACGCATCTGCCCATAGCCGAGTGAGTCAGCATGGACTAAGAAAGGCTTCCAAGGCAATGGGTAAAGAAGAACTCCGCTCCAAAATAAGAACAAGGTAATAAGTAGCCATCGACGGATTAGGACTCCCAGGGGTGTCGTGGGAAACGATTGGCTGCCAGGGGTGATAATGGGCAGAGACCTGGTGAGTAGATTTTAGTGCTTCCTAAGGGCAGAGACCTGGTGAGTAGATTTTAAGGCTTCCTAAGGGCAGGGACCTGGTGAGTAGATTTTAGGGCTTCCTAAGAGACATCAAGCTGACGGGCATCCAAAATTGGGATGCCCAAGTGGAAGGTGGATGAGGCGGCTGGCGGTCCACTTTTAGCACCTAACAGCTTGGCCGGAGCAGACTGCTGACCTTTACTGCCCCCCACTTTGTACTGTGTGTCTGAAGCTTTGTATGGGGGTTGAAATGGACCCACTGATACGGGCCCCTGAGTGTAAGAGGCTGTGAAAGCTTTACCCAGAGGCGTCCCAATTTAGGATACCCCGGGGACAGGTGCACAAATTGGATGGAGGGGTGAAGGGGATGCCGGTGGCAGCCTATGCATGCCCGTGAGATTGCCCGATTAAGGTAATAGCAGAAAGTGGGGTTCACATAGCAGACCTTGCCCCTGGAGGTCTTTTACCCAGCCCTAGTCTTTTAGATATGGGCTTTGGTCATCTTTAAGGTGCCCTTGAAGCAGGACATGTATTGGGAACAGGGCCTTGAAGCAGGACACATATTGGGAACAGGTCCTTGAAGCAGGACATGTAATGGGAACAGGGCCTTGAAGCAAGACACATATTGGGAACAGGGCCTTGAAGCAGGACACATATTGGGAACAGGGCCTTGAAGCAGGACATGTATTGGGAACAGGGCCTTGAAGCAAGACACATATTGGGAACAGGGCCTTGAAGCAGGACTCGTATTGGGAACAGGGCCTTGAAGCAAGACACATATTGGGAACAGGGCCTTGAAGCAGGACACATATTGGGAACAGGGCCTTGAAGCAGGACATGTATTGGGAACAGGGCCTTGAAGCAAGACACATATTGGGAACAGGTCCTTGAAGCAGGACACGTATTGGGAACAGGGCCTTGAAGCAGGACACATATTGGGAACAGGTCCTTGAAGCAGGACATGTATTGGGAACAGGGCCTTGAAGCAAGACACATATTGGGAACAGGGCCTTAAAGCAGGACATGTATTAGGAACAGGGCCTTGAAGCAGGACATCTATTGGGAACAGGGCCTTGAAGCAGGACATGTATTAGTATAGGTGCACTTTAAGACTAAAGGTATATTTTGGGCGGAGTTCTTCTCTTTACCTCCATTGTAAGCTGTAAGGACCAGCATGGCGGCCTTCTTTTTCAAAGGTTCAATGTGATGTGCTGAGAGGTAAGAAAAGCTGTGCAAACATTGCAGTTTGGGTATGCATTACTTCTGCTCGCCGTCTCCCTACATGGAGTGTACACATCCCTATAGGAAGAGGAATCATGCAGTGCTATGGGAGGTGGGAAGATGGGAGGCATTTACAAGAAGAGGAATGTGCAGAGCGCCATCTAGGAGGACGCTACCGCAAAATACTATGGCGCACAACTAGCGCCCCCTCCGTCCTCTAACCGCAGCCGGGAGGGTCACCAAAGCCGCGGAAGTTGTGAAGAGCAGACAAGCTTTTCCGGGTTCCCAGCGGGGGCACGCTATCGGTATGAAGACACAAAGCTGAGGATGCCATTTTGCGACTTAAATGCCTGCCGCAATGGTGCTAGCCACATCATGTGTAGTAAATCCTGATTGGCTGACAATGGACCCTTAGCCAGAAATCACCCCTGGGGAAGGGAGGTTTGTTAAAAGTGGACCTACAGTCACAAATAACTTGTATCCACTAAACCCCCCAGTTAAAAGTTATCCCAAAATCAGGCGGAATTAAACCGGACCTTCACCATGATTTAATGAAAAGCCCAAACCCTTAAAAAACTATTCCACAGCATCTAAAATTAATATATTTTAAGTTTTTAGTCACTTATTATTCTTTCCCCCACTGGGCTACAACTTTGTTCAGGACTCTAGGATACGGGCACCGCCATCTTGACTCAGAAGCATCACACATTCTGAGGAGAGGAGAGCGGGATAATGTACAGGGGACAGGGTTATAGCTGTGCTTTGCACAGACAGAGCAGAGCTGGGGTCAGGGAAAGGACAGCAATCCCAGAATGCAGAGCAGCACAGTCAGAAGACACTTCCTGTTTGTAGGCTGCTCGATGCTCCATGAGCCGCCATCTTGAATGTTTAAAGACTCATAACATGCAGTAGATGCAGGTAGGATGATTTTTAATGTGAGCAATCTGTATGTACAGGGTGTGGGAAACATATAAGATAGGCTCTTATTCAGGGTGAAGGTCCGCTTTAACTTACTGGGTCCACGCTCTCGCTTTAGACATCCCACTTGACTCCACCCCAGTGAACTGTATTGGGTGAGAGCAGGAAACATAAGAGTCGCGCTTGGTTGTGGACTAGCTGTGAACGGGGAAATATGTTGCCCCATTCTGGTGTTCCTGGTAACTTTTTAAGTGGACCTACCCCCACTTTTCATCACCCCGAGATTTTCTTACCTATCCTGCACTCAAGTGGGCTGCGTTCCCTTCAGCAGTCAGAATTGCGGAAGAAAAAATACAATTCTGTGAGTACTCACCTGTAGAATTGGTATTATAAGTATACAGCACGTCCTGTTCCAGAATAATCCTTACACATGAGTTATACATCCACAAGATGGCGCTGGATTGCAGAAAAAGACTTGTGGCCACTCCCGGCCCCTTAAATAGCCAGGAACCTCCCACTAATTCCCAGTATTGACAAGCAGTTAACAAGAAGCCGGGAGAATAAAAAATGAATAAGAATCCAAAATGAACAATCACCATACAGAGGTAACCAAGAACAATGATAACAAAGGGCGGGGTGGAACAGGACGTGCTGTATACTTATAATAAAAATTCTACAGGTGAGTACTCACAGAATTGTTTTATTCCAAATATACAGCACGTCCTGTTCCAGAATAATCCTTACACATGGGACATCCAATAGCAGTGTCCGTAAGGTAGGGTGGGATCCCCAAAAGTAACAATGTGCAGTTTAAACCACTGCCGCCTGCAGAACTTTACGGCCAAAAGCAGCATCCGCTGAGGCCCTAACATCAACCTTGTAAAACGTAGAATAGTATGAACAGAAGAACAAGTAGCGGCCTTGCAAACTTGTTCAACAGAAGCCTGGTGCTGAAAAGCCCAAGAGGCACCAATAGCACGAGTAGAATGAGCAGTAAGGCGGAAGGGAGGATTCTTCCCCAGAATAGGCCTGAATCACAGCCTGACGAATCCACTTACTGATGGTGGATTTAGCCGGAGGCAAACCCTTCCTAGGTCCAGAAGGAAGAACAAAAAGAGCATCAGTCTTCCTAAAGGATTCAGTAGCAACCAGATAAAAAAAAGTCCTAACCACGTCCAGCGAATGTAATATCCTCTACTAGGATTAGGACACAAGAAAGGCAAGGCAATGTCCTGATTGAGATGAAATGCGGACACAACCTTAGGCAAGAAATCTGGCTTGAACCGAAACACCACCTTGTCCTGGTGTCTCTCAAAGTAAGGAGGTTTAATGGAAAGCGCCGCCAACTCAGAAACACGCCAGAAGTGATAGCCACCCAAAAGACTACCTTAAGAGTCAAAATAGGCAAGGCAGCCTCAAGAATAGGCTCAAAAGGAGAACCCTGCATGGCACATAAAACCAAATTCAAATCCCAGACTGGTAACAAAGGCTTACGTGGAGGACGCACGTGATAACCCCCTGGAAAAAAGTCTTAACCAAACGGTGGTTGGCAAAAGATCTTTGGAAGAAAATAGCCAAGGCTGAAACATGGCCCTTGAGGGTACTAAGTTGAAGGCCCAAATCCAAACCATGCTGCAAGAATTCCAGAATCCTGGGAATAGAAAACACCCTACAGGGAAAAGACTTAGACTCACACCAGGCAATGTAAGCATGCCAGACCCTGTAATAGATAAAGGACGAGGACTTCTTCCTAGCCCTAATCATGGTGTCAACCACAGAGGCAGGCAGCCCCTTTTCCATCAAGATGGAGGTTTCAGCAGCCAAGCCGTCAAAGCCAGCGTTTGTAAATTGGGATGGCACAGCTGCCCCTGAGTGAGCAGATCTGGGTCTTTGGGTAGGAAGTACTGATCTACTGCCAACTGCACGATGTCTGCGAACCACACCCTTCTTGGACAACAGGGGGCACCAGGATGGTTGGCACCCCCTCCTGGGCTATCTTGCGCAGCACCCTGCCCAGCAGAGGAAACGGAGGGAACACATAGAGGAGCCAAAAGCTCTTCTAAGACATAGCTAGTGCATCCATGGCTAAGGCCAGAGGGTCCTGGGACAGAGAGACAAAGACTGAAAGCTTGTGATTGTGACGAGACGCAAACAGATCCACATGCGGCTGACCCCAGCAGTGGCACAGGGAGCGAAACACCCTGCTGCTGAGGGACCATTCTCCCAAACGAGAAGTCCCCCTGCTCAGGGAGTCCGCCTCCAGATTTTCCAGCCCCGGGATATACACTGCCTAGATGCAGGGACATTTCTCCTCCGCCCAGGACAGTATCAGAGACACTTCCTTGAGGGCCCTCTTGCTCCGGGTCTTTCCCTGATGATTGATGTAAGCAACCGCCGTCTGATTGTCCGAGCGGATCTGAACAGCCCGACCCCGAAGGTGTGGGGTCAATTGGGCGAGAACCAACCTTACCGCTCTCAGTTCCAGAATGTTGATAGGAGTATGGGCCTCCTGGGGGCCCCACTGACCCTGGAATTTCAAGGACTTCCAGAAACCCCCCCCAACCCGTCAGACTGGCATCTGTTGTTACAGTCTCCCAGCAAGGGGACAGAAAGGTTCTGCCCACCAAGAGGTTCCTTGAGTCCAGCCACCACGAGAGGGACCGTCTGGCCAGGGGGGACAGAGCAAACACCTGATCCAGGGACACAGGGTCCCGATCCCACACTGATAAGAGGTGCAGCTGCAGAGGTCTCATGTGAAACGGAGCATAGGGTACCGCCTCGAAGCAAGACACCATCAGGCCCACCAGTTGCATCCCCTGCCGGATGGAGGGATGAGGACAAGAAAGAAGAAACTGGGCCTGAGCTTGAAGACTCTCCACCTTCTGTTGGGGGAGAAAAACCTTGACCTGAGATGTATCCAGAATCATGCCCAGAAAGGACCTCACCAGAGAACAGAGAAGACCTGGGAAATTGATAATGCTGAATTCCCAGAGCAAACCTGAGGAATTTCTGATGACCTGGAAAGATTGGTACATGAAGATAAGCGTCCTTGAGGTCTACTGAGGTCATGAAGTCGCCTGGGCGCAGTGAATTGACAGCTGAGCGCAGGGTCTCCATGCGAAAATGCTCTGACAAACTTGTTAAGACACTTTAAATCCAAGATGGGCCTGAGGGACCCATCCTCTTTTGGGGAACGTGAAGAGATTGGAATAGAAGCCTCTGCCCCTTTCCCTGAAAGGTACAGGGCAGATGACCCACAACTCCAGAAGGTTTTGGACCGCAAGGCGCAGGCCCTGAGCTGACCGGGGGTTTTGAGCCATCCGGGACCTGAGGAATCTTAGGGGCCGCCAGGCTGCAAACTCTATCTTGTAACCGGAGGAAACCACCTCCTGGATCCATTTGTCTGCTACACGTCGCCTCCAGACGTGGGCAAAGAGCCGAAGCCGCCCCACCCGGACGGGTGAGGGCGCCTCCTCATGCCTGAGGGGGCTTAGGGGAGAATTTGGGCTTGGGACCCCAGGTGCGGCCATGTCCTCTGCCCCTGCCCCAATAATCTCCACGTGCTCCAGCAAAGGAAGCTCCTCGACCAGCCCTGGAAGCGCGGAAGGAGGGGAGAGAGGCACCAGTCCCCCGAAAGGGCCGAGAAGGCCTCCTACGTTGAGGTAACCTACCACCCCTGGCAAACAAATCCAAGCGTTCACCAAAGAGGCGCAGCCCCTTAAAGGGAAAACCAGCGAGAGCCTTCTTAGCAGCATTATCAGCTACCCAATGGCACAGAGCAGACGTCCTCCCACACATTCTAATGGCATCATCCATAGCAGATAGAACATATGAAGCAAATTCATAGCAAAGCAGGAGAGATCTATACCCCTCTCGCAACATCAGAAGCCCCATCTAAGAGACTCTTAAGCAGCCCTTCAATAGCAATAGCTGTAATGGCAGAGGCACAAACCGGGTGCAGCGCAGTCCCCACACAGGCAAAGGCATGACAAGCCAGCTGGTCCATGCGCCGGTCCTCACCATCCCGCAGGGTAGTAGTGTCAGGAGAATGCATGACAGATGTATTTGACAACCCCAGAACGGGCGCGTCCACCTCGGGAGGACATGACCAACGCTTAATCACATCAGCAGGAAAGGGATACCTCTTGTCCCAACTCTTGGGCACCCCAGGTAGCTTGCTAGGCCGTTCCCATTCCTTGAGCAGCAGATTATTAAAGTGAGTCTGCTCGGGGAACTCCAAGCGTGGCTTCACTGTATGAAAAAGCTCACCCTGCTGCTGCGGAGCCACGGCAGGAGGGGGAATACAAAGCACTTCAAAAATGTGAGACAACAACCTATCAGTGTCATCTGAGGACCATTGGTCTTCTCCAAAAGGAGACCCGGTATCCCCATACACCCTAGGTTGTTCCTCAGATGATTCTGAATCAGAGAATAGTTCCCCCTCCCCAAGGGGACCATAACCCGAGATGTCAAAAAATTCCTCAGCCGCAACAGGGAAGAGGGAAACAGCGGGGGATAGATGCCGCTTCTTGACAGAAGCCTTACGCGGGCCCGACCCAGCAATATGCTTTTCAATGCTGGCCACCCATGCAGCCAAATCCGATTGAGACTCATCGCTAGTATGCCCCTCGCTGGGGGTCAAATGCAAGCATGGGGGGGTAGGTGAAGCCAGAGGGGGCACCGCACCAGGGCCCGTAGCAGGCGGCCCAGACTGCAGCGCAAGTACCTGCTGGGTGCAGATTACACATACCCTGACATCTTCACTTATAGGGGAAACCCCACACGCAACACACAGCCGGGCTTGTCCCGAAGGAACCCCAAGCACATTATCCCCAGAAGCCTCCATATGGTAATTTTTACAAAAGTATGCACAATAATCAGAACAGGAACACAGCTAAACAGCCACCCTATTTGGGATGCCCCCCGAAACCAGCTAGGGGAAGTGGGAGATTGGCAATAGGCAGGGCCGAGAGAACCACAGTCAAGGGACCTGCCTGCAAGACACAATAATGTACACCATAAGCATCCCTAGCCATACAATAATAACCAAAGATAAAAACCCCCGTAAGGGACTCACGGACCAAGCCGGCAAGCGCACAGATAAGCCGATCACCAACCGCGTCGCAGCACCGCAATGGTAGGGCCACAAAATGGCGCCGACAGCAGTACCTAGAGAGGCGGGCCGCGGGCGCATGACGCGTCAACCGCGGTACCCGCCCCCCCCCCCCCGAAGATCGCGAAAACAAGCCACGTGAAGCGCCGGCACCATGACCGTTAAACAAAAAACACAGTAAAAGTGCCGACCACCGTGGAGCGCCGTACAACGGCCTCCACACACACCAAACACAAGTGACAAAAAACACAGTAGTAAAAACACCAGAGCGTCCCCTGCCGATCACGCGGAATGCAATGAGGGGGTCCTGCACAACCAACAGCGTGAAAAGGGAGGGGGGGGGGGAGGAGGGAGAAATATCCCGAGATAAAGGCTCACCATAAAAAGCCTGTCGCCGACTACCCTTTGGTACAGGGTCTTGTGGCCCTGAGCATCGCTCCTTCAGCACCTGACCCTAGTGCTGTCCTACCTTCACCCAACCGTCAGCCGTGACTGGGAGGCAGTGGGTCCAGAACGGGTGGAAATAAGCCTGCAGGGCCCTAGGCAAAGCCCACTCCCTGCGCAGAAGAGAGCCATCTTCATCTTCGCAGTCCAGACTGCAGAAAGACTCTGGGAATTAGTGGGAGGTTCCTGGCTATTTAAGGGTCCGGGAGTGGCCACAAGTCTTTTTCTGCAATCCAGCGCCATCTTGTGCATGTATAACCCATGTGTAAGGATTATTCTGGAACAGGACGTGCTGTATACTTGGAATACAAGGATCATGTGACCACCACTGGCCAATCCCGGGGCCGAACTTGGGAGTATTTGGCAGGTAAGAAAATCTTGGAGCGTCCTCTCCCAACTGACAATGCACAGTAATAGGAAGCCCAGCAGCACTTCCTGTTTGCAGGTGGCTTGCAAATGCATGATCCGCCATCTTGTTTTTAAAAGTTACCACAGCAAGAGTTAGAAAAGGGTGAATAAATGTTTATGTGCAGCAATCTAAAGTGCCCCGGGGAGGGATGCATATGACCACTGTTTGTTGTGTTGGTCTGGTTTAAGTAATTTTTTACTATTGGTCCGCTTTAATGACATAGGCAAATATGGTTTGCTGAATACCCCCGAGGCATCTCTTCTTTCATGGACTTTCCCACAGACGTCAGATCAGGGGGTAGCCAGTGGGCAAGGGACCGCTGAGCTTCATATACAGCCAGAAACCTCTGGCCGGCCAGAACTATAAAGTGCATCCGGCTTTACAAACTGGGTCTGCAGAGGAGTGGACCCATAGGCCGCCCTAGCACTGACCTTGATGGCTGGTGGTCCGCTGGCCACTTGGGTGAAGACAGCGATTGCCACCGAAGAGGATCTGCAAAGCTTATTAAAGAAGTGGTGTATTTTAACTAGGATGCACCAGGGAAAGGGGTATTCTGCGGACAAAAAGTTTTTTCTTTTTTACTTTAGGTCTGCTTTAAACCCATCTGTGTGTTAGTAAACCCCCCAATTTCCTCTAAAGCACCACAGAGGCCGGTATAAGCGGGGCTTTAGGTCGCAAAATGGCTTCCAAGGTAGACTTAGATGAGCGTGCTTCCAGGATGGGCCGGAGGGCCTGTGTGCAGCGGCGGGAGTGAAGTGCAGGAAGTGCTATACAGAGGTGATGTTATTTACAACGCAAACAGCGTATCGTCAGCGCGCTCCTGCTTCTTCCGGCTGGCTGGGTTGGGCATCACGGCGGGCTCTGTGCTGGGGGGAGACGGCAGGTCCGGTAACATTTCGGCGGCCTTGGCTCGCTCTTCTAGGAACTTGTCAAATTCTTACAAAAAAAGAAAAGAAAAGAAAGAAAACAATAAAAGTTACAATGGAAATATAAAACAAACCTCTCTTAAACCGGACCTTTAGCATAATTTAATGCAAAGCGCAAACCCTTAAAAAACTATTCCCCAGCATCTAAAATTAATAGATTTTATGTTTTTTAGTTACTTACATATTATTCTCCCCCCCCCCCCCCCCCCCCCCGGGCTGCAACTCTGTTCAAGACTCGGGCGCCGCCATCTTGCCTCAGGAGCTTAACATAACAGAGGAGAGGAGGAGGGGGGGGGGCAAGTGCAGGGGGCGGGGTTATAGTTGTGCTTTGCACAGACAGAGCAGAGTTGGGGTCAGGATAAGGACAGCAATCCCAGAATGCAGAGCAGCCTGAGACTTCATGTGCCACCATCTTGGATGTATAAAGGCTTAGAAAATGCACTAGGTGCAGATCGGATGATTTTTAATGTGGGCAGTCTGTATGTACAGGGGGGGACATACAAGATTGGCTCTTATTCAGGGTGAAGGTCCGGTTTAAAGAGCACCTAGACTTTGTGCCAGGGAGGGTCTAGG
Organism: Gastrophryne carolinensis; assembly: GCA_027917425.1. Taxonomy (NCBI): domain Eukaryota; kingdom Metazoa; phylum Chordata; class Amphibia; order Anura; family Microhylidae; genus Gastrophryne; species Gastrophryne carolinensis. The sequence continues at coordinate 35,650,686 of CM051240.1, forward strand.
CCTGTGGTCTCCTCACCTCCCCCCGTGTGGCACTGGTAAGCCCTGTAATAAAAAGATACTTTGCTTTTTTCCTCTGAGAGCCCCATCCAATGCTGTTGTTGGGGGGAGAGAAGAAGGGAAAGTCTTTATGGTAGAAGGAGGCTGCCATGGAGGGTTTAATTCCGCTATAAACAGACCTAAACATTGCAGGGTAATGCTTTTTAAAGTAGACCAAAACCCACCAATCGGCCCGAGAATCTATAAGATTCCTGGGCCGATCGATTCCCTCCCCCCGGGGCATCCAAAATCGGGATGCCCAGCTGTGTGAAACCCCCCAGGTCGCTCCATACACTTACCTTGCTTCCCAGTCCAATGGTGCATGCGCGAGCCGCAGCCGCATCCCCACTATCCCGTGTGCCCCCGTCAGGCATTTGTGAACGGCCGGCGCGGGCACGTTCCCTGTTAAAGGGAAGCGGGGGATGCGGGCGCCAGCACGCTCAGAGCCGCTGGCTTAGACGACATGACGTCAGAGTCTCCAAGTCCGCTGATTGGACAAGCGGCCGCGCATGCACCATAGGACCGGGAAGAGTTGAGTTGGGCTCGGCGATCTGGGAGGTATCACACAGCGGGGCACCACCGATCAGGGTGCCCCGGGGGAAAGGACCAAAACCCAGGATAGTCAAAATCCTGGGTTTTAGTCCACTTTAAGTGAGCACTGCCTTTTCCCCAGAGGAGCTCCATCCACCAGGGAGGACAGGAAACATCTTTACGTTTTTATATGTTTATTGCTTTATATACGGTACATAAAAGAGAAGGTGAGCATCACCAATTAAACATACTTCCGCTGTAACCAGTATATGGTATATATATATATATATATATATATATATATATATATAATCATCTTCATATATAATCTTATATGAAGAGTCGACTCACAAGCAATAGTATGACATCATAATTACATCCCCATAAAGAGCTTATCCAGTGTAGCTTTACCCATTGATCCTGGCTACTGTTTTGCTACCCTCTCTTAAAGTGGAACGAAACCCAGGATTTTCACTATTCCAGGTTTTGGTCAGCCCCCTGGGGCACCTCGATTTGGGGTGTGAAACCCCCCAGGTTGCAGAGTCCACTTACCTTTCCTCGGGCCCACGTTGCAGCTAGAGTAGCCAGCTCGAATCTTAGCCGCAATTGCAAGCGGTGCAGTCATCAATCGTCTCCCTTTAGCTGTGTGCGGCCCCGCACAGCCATTCAGTTGCGGCGGACAGGGTTGCGCACAGCCACGTGGTGCCGGCGCTGGTCACGCATGCGCCGTGGGCTCTGGGGAAAGGTGAGTTTACTGCACTCCCTGTGGGTTTTCACACAGCGGGGCATCACAGTTTGGGAGAAAGCCTGCCCTGCAGTCTCAGACTCCAGGTTGGGTTTTGGTCCACTTTAAATGTTGTCATTCAGCATCATCCAACCGGACCAACAGCCTGGCACAGTTGGAAAAGAAAGGTAGCGGCCATTTTGGAGCTTCATTTCCCAGCATCTCAGCCATGCTGCTGCCTAGAACTGACATAACTGACAATGCACAGTAACAGGAAGCCCAGCAACACTTCCTGTATGCAGACGGCCAGCAAATGCAGGAGCCGCCATTTTGTTTCTAAAATTTACTACAGCAGGAGTTAGAAAAAGGTCAATGAAATGTTATGTGCAGCAGCATATAAGCACTGTTTGTTGTGTTGGTCCGGTTTAATTCATGTGTGACTGTTGGTCCACTTTAAGTTTGGTTTATATGATATCTAGCTGCACGCTTGGCTTCTGCCATGAGATCAGATCGATTACGTCCCCTCAAAAAAAGGGTTACGGGGCAACACGCCGGCCACGCTACACTTCTTCGCCGCTAAAGCGGCTACATCTACGAGCACACACAAAGCCGCAGGAGCGGCCATCATAAACATGCCGCCTATACTGCTTGCTAGTCGCGGCAGCAGCCTTTAGACACCCCACATTGCAGACCGCATATTCTAGCGGCAACCTGCACACCGCACACAAGGCAGAACCACAGCTACTGCTCTGCCTAGTGCACGCATCGGGGAACCAGCACTTAAACCGGACCTTCACCATGATTTAATGAAAAGCCCAAACTCTTAAAAAACAATTCCTCAGCATCTAAAATTAATATATTTTACATGTTTAGTCACTAATTTATTATACTTTCCCCCACTGGGCTGCAACTCTGTTCGGGAATTTAGGATACGGGCGCCGCCATCTTGACTCAGAAGCATCACACTTACTGAGGAGAGGAGAGTGGGATAAGGTACAGGGGGGCAGGTTATAGCTGTGCTTTGCTCAGACAGAGCAGAGCTGGGGTCAGGGAAAGGTCAGCAGTCCCAGAATGCAGAGCAGCACAGTCACTTCCTGTTTGCAGGCACTTCCTGTTTGCAGGCTGCCTGCAAAAATGGCTGCTTCCATAAGCCGCCACCTTGGATGTTTAAACGCTTATAACATGCAGTAGATGCAGGTAGGATGATGTGGATTTTAATGTGGGCAATCTGTATGTACAGGGTGTGGGAAACATATAAGATAGACTCTTATTTAGAGTGAAGGTCCGCTTTAACCCCGCTGTGTTTAAAGCACTCCACATATATTTTTGCAGCTTATTAACGGCTATTAACCCTGCACAAGCCGTACTACTCATTTAAAGTGGACCAACACCCAGGATTTTGACTATCCTGGGTTTTGGTCCACCCGATTTGGGGTGCCCCGCTGTGTAAAACCCCCCAGAAAGCCCCCAATACTCACCTCAACACGCTCCCACGTAGCCACAGACAAGCGGGTGACAGCGGCGGACAAGACAGTGCACCCACCGCCGCCCCCCGCACGTCGCGCGCCCGCGCCGGCCATTCACAAACGGCCGGCGCGGGCACGCGCACATCTAGAGGAGTTTATTTGGGGTTTTGGGGGGGGGGGGGGGCCCTCACCGCGGAACATCCCGATCTCGGATGCCCCGCGGTGAGGGAGGTGATCGGCCCGGGAATCTTATAGATTCCCGGGCCGATCACCCCTGGGTGTTGGTCCACTTTAAAGCAGCCATACATCAAAAATCGGGTTACATTTATTAACCCTTTGCTGACCCAAAGCCAAATTACAATCACAACCCTCTTGAACCAGGCCTCAATCACCAACCTCACGTTTGCTCACAACTGCACTACCACCAGGAACCCCAGTCCACTCTCAAGTACTTATCTAAGAAAAAACAAACCAGCGCTCCAAATACTGAAAAGGATTCAGAGCTTCCATCAACCTAAGAAGATAGGTGAGTCCATTATTGTGCACCACCGGCAATTACAATTATTTATTGTCTATTTATAATAAGCACCCAATAGAGCCACACACGGCACTGGGTCCTTACAGCCCAGGTAACCATTAATTTGGTAACCAGGAAGAAAAGTAACTTTGGAGATTTTTGAGGCCTAATCAGCCAGAAGCAATGATACTGGTTGTTGCTGGTTTGACTAACTGGTAGAAATACCACCCTCAAACATTCCTAACTCTAACTAACCAACCTTCTTCCTCCAGCCGTTAACAAGCTCAACTTGAAGAATTACCTGCAACGCTAACCTACTCTTCTAACAAGGAAGTTTTTTCCTCCGCTAATCCTTTTTTTCCACTAACCTTCATTCCCCTTTATAGCGCACCTAATACTTACCTTTTCCTTGAGTACTCATAGGATTAGGACAAGTAAACAGCCACTTCTAACTATCCAAAGGACAGGTTCGCCTTACTTAGGTGCAGCTAAATTCAACTTTTTACCTTTGGGGCAGCTGCCAGGGGCCCCCATCCTCCGGGGGGGGGGGGGGGGGGGGGGATTTCCCACTGACAGGCTTTTTGGTGTACAACCGCATTCGATCTGCGGCGGACTGGGAGGGCATCACCACAGCTGGTGCCCACATGCCCTCGAATGGCGGGCTTTTACACAACGGGGCATCATCGATGTAGATTCCAGGGGAGGAAGTGCTGGGTTTTGTTCTGCTTTTAAGTTGCCCACCCCAACTGATTTCCTATCCCTGGAGCATCCCAATCTGTGATAACCTACTGTGTGACACCTCCTGGGATCGCTGGCATACCCACTATGCAAGCAATTCCACCCCTGGGTTTTGGTCCACTTCACAGGGGCATCTCAATTTGGGATGCCCCTGTTTGTAAAAGAACTCCCCTGGTTTGGCCGTTAACTCAAACTGGCGATCCCACAGTGCATTCACCAGTTCCAGGAAATTAATGAACAAATGGGGGGGGGGGGGGGGGTCACAGAGGGGCATTTGATGCACTTCAAAGTAGACCAAAACTAGAGTTTTGGTCCAAATAGTATGATCCATCCAGATCTGGGACCTCCCTAGGTGATGTGACGCGACTCTTCACCACAAAGGGCCCCCCTGAGACCATGCCGCTCAAGGGCCCACATGAACCTGGAACCGACCCTGGCCCTTCCACATTACATCCCTGGAAACAACCAGAGGATGTGCCCGGGCATGCCTTAGCAACCCTATCCGGAGTCACATACCGCCTCAAGATCACTTTATAATTAGCCTCTATTAAAGTGGACCAAAACCCAGGCATTTGACTATCCAGGGTTTTGGTCCTTGCCGGCCGGGGATGCGTGTGAAACCCCTCAGGTCGCCTGATCTGAATCACCTCTCCCCGGTCCTATGGCACATGCTCGTCCAATCAGTGTGTTTGGATTCGCTCCCGCCCCTTCCTTTAAGAGCTCAAATAATGTGAGCAGATCCGAGCGCACTGGCGGCCGCATCCCCCGTTACCATCTAAAAGGAAGAGAGCCTGCGCCTGCCATTCACAAATGCCTGGCGCAGGCACACGCCCTGCTAAAGGGATAGCGGAAATGCGCTTGCTGCTTGCGCATGCGAAGGTGAGTTTTTGGTCGAGCTGGGGGGGGTTTCACACAGCAGCATCCTGATTCCAGATGCACCGGGGGGAAAGAATCAAGCGGCCCTGGAATCTTATAGACTCCAGGCCCATCGGGTCGTGGGTTTTGGTCCACTTTATGGATGTGTTAATGGAAGATTCTGCAGCTGAGGAGGCCAACTTCCACCAGGCCTCAATCCCCAATTCCTCATTCTATTTCCGCATATATGGCAGTTTAGCAGGAATGAAATGACCATACAGGAGAGATATTCCGCCCCCTTACCAGGAGTCCGCCAGCAATAGGATTCAAATGCAGCCAATGAGGGTGGCATTTGGAATCTCGCCCTGATAGTAGCCATAGGCCTGACTCCCCTATCATCTATAAAGCTGCCTATCCTGCAAGATTCCTTATTGATCCACCATTGAAATTCCCCTGATCTACTGCCGGGCAGGGAACTAGGATTATCGGGGCCAGAGCAGGTGTCAGCACAGGGCGTACCGGGGCAGGTGCCGGGGACCCTGCACCTTGGGAGGGCCCACCTCATTCCCTCTACCCAGGGCAGCCCCTATGCAGGACGCAGGGCCGCGCAGTAGCCAAGACTAAGGACTGTCAGCCAGGGGCAAACTGGCCAGCCTTTCTTTCTTTGTGTCAATCCTATTTATTCTTTTCTCCTTTTCTTTCTATGTATTCTTTGTTTCTTTTCTTTTATCTGTTCTGCCATTCTTTTTTCATTCTTCTTTCCTTCTAGTCTTTGTTTCTTTAATCTGTTCGTTCTGCCATAGATTTTTTCTTCTTCCCTTCCCTTCTATTATTTTTTCTGTCACTCTATTCTACCTTTCGTTCCATCCCTTCTATTATTTTTTCTGTCACTCTATTCTACCTTTCGTTCCATCCCTTCTTTCTTTTTTCTGTCACTCTATTCTACCTTTCGTTCCATCCCTTCTTTCATTTATCTGTCACTCTATTCTACCTTTCATTCCATCCCTTCTTTCGTTTATCTGTCACTCTATTCTACCTTTCGTTCCATCCCTTCTTTCGTTTTTCTGTCACTCTATTCTACCTTTCGTTCCATCCCTTCTTTCGTTTTTCTGTCACTCTATTCTACCTTTCGTTCCATCCCTTCTTTCGTTTTTCTGTCACTCTATTCTACCTTTCGTTCCATCTCTTTTTTTTTTCCATTTCTTCTCTTTGTATTTCATGGTTTCCTCTCTCTTTCTTCCTTTTATTCTTTCTTTCTTTTCATTCATGTTTAAACGTCTTTATTTCTTTCCATCCATTCTTTCTTTTTTGTCGTTCCTCCTTCTCTCTTTCTTTCCTGCTTTTTTTCTCCTTAATTTTTTTATTTCATTTCTTCTTTATTTCATTTTTTCTTTTCCATCTATACTTCTATAATTTTTTACTTTCTATTCTTTAGCAGTATTCACCATCCATGCATGGAGTATCATACCACACCGCAAGGGGCCCACTGAGACTCTATCGCCCCAGGGCCCGCAGCAATCTGGAGCCACCTGTGATCGGGGTGTGTGGAGTGACAGGAGCCCCTGAAGTGGCCACAATCTCCCATCATTTCAATGGATGAGATCAGGTGGGGACAAGATGGCTGACCTTTCCTTGTTTGTGATCCACATTTGTATATTGGGGCACGCCAGTTCTAATTTCCTCCATCTGAGTGACCTGGGGGGTATTACACCGCTGGGCATCCCGAATATTGACATTTTCCTGATACTAGCAGCCAGACTAGCCATAGCAATCTCATGGAAGAAGCCAAGTGTACAGCTAGATGTCGCATATACCGAACTTAAAGCGGACCAACAGTCAAAAATGACTTCATCCGGACCGGCAGTGCTGCATTCCTCTCCAGAACTGCGCATACAATTTCATTTACCTTTTTTTCTAGAAACAAAATGGCAACTCATGCATTTGCAGGCCGCCTGCTAACAGGAAGTGCTGCTGGGCTTCCTGTTACTGTCCATCCCGAATATGGATGCCCCGGGGGAGGAGGGGGACTAGGCAGCAGAGCTGACACTCTATACAGCACAGGGATCACACACACAGGAGGCAGGGGACTAGGCAGCAGAGCCGACACTCTATACAGCACAGGGATCAAACACACACAGGAGGCAGGGACTAGGCAGCAGAGCTGACACTCTATACAGCACAGGGATCACACATAGGAGACTAGGCAGCAGAGCTGACACTCTATACAGCACAGGGATCACACACACAGGAGGCAGGGGACTAGGCAGCAGAGCTGACACACTATACAGCACAGGGATCACACATAGGAGACTAGGCAGCAGAGCTGACACTCTATACAGCACAGGGATCACACATAGGAGACTAGGCAGCAGAGCTGACACTCTATACAGCACAGGGATCACACATAGGAGACTAGGCAGCAGAGCTGACACTCTATACAGCACAGGGATCACACATAGGAGACTAGGCAGCAGAGCTGACACTCTATGCAGCACAGGGATCACATACTGTGCTGTATAGAGTGTCAGCTCTGCTGCCTAGTCGCCTGCCTCGTGTGTGTGTGTGTGTGTGTGTGTGTGTGTGTGTGTGTGTGTGTGATCCCTGTGTTGTATAGAGTGTCAGCTCTGCTGCCTAGTCTCCTATGTGTGATCCCTGTGTTGTATAGAGTGTCAGCTCTGCTGCCTAGTCTCCTATGTGTGATCCCTGTGCTGTATAGAGTGTCGGCTCTGCTGCTTAGTCCCCTGCCTCCTGTGTGTGTGATCCCTGTGCTGTATAGAGTGTCAGCTCTGCTGCCTAGTCCCCTGCCTCCTGTGTGTGTGTGTGATCCCTGTGCTGTATAGAGTGTCAGCTCTGCTGCTTAGTCCCCTGCCTCCTGTGTGTGTGATCCCTGTGCTGTATAGAGTGTCAGCTCTGCTGCCTAGTCCCCTGCCTCCTGTGTGTGTGTGTGTGATCCCTGTGCTGTATAGAGTGTCAGCTCTGCTGCTTAGTCCCCTGCCTCCTGTGTGTTTGATCCCTGTGCTGTATAGAGTGTCAGCTCTGCTGCCTAGTCCCCTGCCTCCTGTGTGTGTGTGATCCCTGTGCTGTATAGAGTGTCAGCTCTGCTGCCTAGTCCCCTGCCTCCTGTGTGTGTGTGATCCCTGTGCTTTATAGTGTGTCAGCTCTGCTGCCTAGTCCCCTGCCTCCTGTGTGTGTGTGTGATCCCTGTGCTTTATAGTGTGTCAGCTCTGCTGCCTAGTCCCCTGCCTACTGTGTGTGAGATCCCTGTGCTGTATAGAGTGTCAGCTCTGCTGCCTAGTCTCCTGTGTGTGTGTGATCCCTGTGCTGTATAGAGTGTCAGCTCTGCTGCCTAGTCTCCTGTGTGTGTGTGATCCCTGTGCTGTATAGAGTGTCAGCTCTGCTGCCTAGTCTCCTGTGTGTGTGTGATCCCTGTGCTGTATAGAGTGTCAGCTCTGCTGCCTAGTCTCCTGTGTGTGTGATCCCTGTGCTGTACAGAGTGTCAGCTCTGCTGCCTAGTCTCCTGTGTGTGTGATCCCTGTGCTGTATAGAGTGTCAGCTCTGCTGCCTAGTCTCCTGTGTGTGTGTGATCCCTGTGCTGTATAGAGTGTCAGCTCTGCTGCCTAGTCCCCTGCCTCCTGTGTGTGTGTGAGATCCCTGTGCTTTATAGTGTGTCAGCTCTGCTGCCTAGCAAGCCTTAGGTGGCTTTTGGTCCACCTCAATGGTGAGCGCGTGCTGCCGCTTCCCCGGCCTCCTGCGCGCCTCTATTTGAACGCCTTGCACATGCCGCAGCGGATGCAGAAGCACACGCTCCCTATTCAACACAATGAGAGCCCTCATTAGAGGAGAGCTTGCGTATGTGTGGTGGAAAGGTGAGTATTGACAGGCGCCCTGGGGGGGGGGGGGGTTTCACACGGCAGGGCATCCCACTTCCGGGTGCCCTGGGGGAAAAGCCAGCGTCCGGCCCTGGAATCTTTTAAATTCCAGGCTGGCCACTGGTGGGTTTCGTTTCACTTTAAACACTGCTGCCATTCCCGTCTGCCTGGAGTTCAGCTTTGATTTCCTACAGTAGAGCTTCAGATTCTAAAAAGAAAAAAGGACTTACCTTCACTCGTCACGCCTTCCTCCAGCTCCTCCCCTTTCTGTAAATACAAGCACAGGCAATTAGCATAGCGGGAGCATAGACGGTATCGCCGAAGCTTGGATTAAACTAACGGGTGAGCTGTCAACTACACAAGTCAGATGGAGAATTACAAATGACGACAGAATGCCAGGCAGTAATGACATCATCTCATCTCAGTGATGTCACTAAACGCGTTACCAAAAGGCTAACTTATGTTTAGGTGAAAAGTTTTAGCAGATAATGATTTTATAATCCTTTAAAGAGAACCAAAACCCGGTGCTAGAGTCTCTAAAAGGCTTCAGGTCTAGGTTAAACCGTCCCTTGGAAACAGCACAGGGCATGTGCCTGGGCCAAGGGCGTCTTCGAGGACTCACTGAGAGCTGGCACAATCAATTAGCCATGTCATTGGCCGGTGACTGCGACACATCTCATTGGTTGCAGCGCAGGAGGAAAGAAGATGGAGGTACCAAAGCCTCTATGTGATTCATGGGAGCTGCTTGCACTTGGGCTGGGGGGGGGGGGGGGGGGGTAGAGGTGTTGGGCTATGACACTGTGCACCTCTGTTTTAAAGCAGACCAAAATCCATCTTTTCATTTCACTCATCTCCCCCGCTTCCCTCACCCCGTGGCAGCTCTTTTAGGATGTTTTCGCCATCCTGTCTTCTCTCCTTTCTCAGCAACCAAAACAGGGCCGGGGTATTCGTAAATAGTGATTTACTATTCTACTCCCAGGCAGAGGCCTATGATAATGTGTTTTTTTTATCACTGGTGGGTTTTGGTCCCCTTGAAAGGATTTTAAAGGTTACAGATAGCAATAGTCTTATCCAAAGTAAAGCTGAATAACAAAAAACAGAGCTGTCAAGCTGACACCTCCCTTAGAGGCAGGGCGGACTGGGGCCAAAAATCAGCCCTGGATCTTACCAGCTCCTGGCCGGTCCGGGACACCCGTGCTGAGGCCGCCCCTCTCTACCCACAACCATGATGCTGGGGCTATAGCATTGGGGGCTGGGCTTCCTTGGCTTGTGGGTACAGGAGATTGTGTACAGTGGGGTTGGGCTTCCTTGGCTTGTGAGTACAGAAGGCTGGGTACAGTGGGGCTGGGCTTCTTTGGCTTGTGGGTACAGGAGGCTGGGTACAGTGGGGCTGGGCTTCCTTGGCTTGTGGGTACAGGAGGCTGGGTACAGTGGGGCTGGGCTTCCTTGGCTTGTGGGTACAGGAGATTGGGTACAGTGGGGCTGGGCTTCCTTGACTTGTGGGTACAGGAGATTGTGTACAGTGGGGTTGGGCTTCCTTGGCTTGTGGGTACAGGAGGCTGGGTACAGTGGGGCTGGGCTTCCTTGGCTTGTGGGTACAGGAGATTGGGTACAGTGGGGCTGGGCTTCCTTGGCTTGTGGGTACAGGAGGCTGGGCTTCCTTGACTTGTGGGTACAGGAGATTGGGTACAGTGGGGCTGGGCTTCCTTGGCTTGTGGGTACAGGAGGCTGGGTACAATGGGGCTGGGCTTCCTTGGCTTGTGGGTACAGGAGATTGGGTACAGTGGGGCTGGGCTTCCTTGACTTGTGGGTACAGGAGATTGGGTACAGTGGGGCTGGGCTTCCTTGACTTGTGGGTACAGGAGATTGTGTACAGTGGGGTTGGGCTTCCTTGGCTTGTGGGTACAGGAGGCTGGGTACAGTGGGGCTGGGCTTCCTTGGCTTGTGGGTACAGGAGATTGGGTACAGTGGGGCTGGGCTTCCTTGGCTTGTGGGTACAGGAGGCTGGGCTTCCTTGGCTTGTGGGTACAGGAGATTGGGTACAGTGGGGCTGGGCTTCCTTGGCTTGTGGGTACAGGAGGCTGGGCTTCCTTGACTTGTGGGTACAGGAGGCTGGGTACAATGGGGCTGGGCTTCCTTGGCTTGTGGGTACAGGAGATTGGGTACAGTGGGGCTGGGCTTCCTTGGCTTGTGGGTACAGGAGGCTGGGTACAGTGGGGCTGGGCTTCCTTGGCTTGTGGGTACAGGAGATTGGGTACAGTGGGGCTGGGCTTGCTTGGCTTGTGGGTACAGGAGGCTGGGTACAGTGGGGCTGGGCTTCCTTGGCTTGTGGGTACAGGAGATTGGGTACAGTGGGGCTGGGCTTGCTTGGCTTGTGGGTACAGGAGGCTGGGTACAATGGGGCTGGGCTTCCTTGGCTTGTGGGTACAGGAGATTGGGTACAGTGGGGCTGGGCTTCCTTGGCTTGTGGGTACAGGAGATTGGGTACAATGGGACTGGGCTTCCTTGGCTTGTGGGTACAGGAGATTGGGTACAGTGGGGCTGGGCTTCCTTGGCTTGTGGGTACAGGAGATTGGGTACAGTGGGGCTGGGCTTCCTTGGCTTGTGGGTACAGGAGATTGGGTACAGTGGGACTGGGCTTCCTTGGCTTGTGGGTACAGGAGATTGGGTACAGTGGGGCTGGGCTTCCTTGGCTTGTGGGTACAGGAGATTGGGTACAGTGGGGCTGGGCTTCCTTGGCTTGTGGGTACAGGAGATTGGGTACAGTGGGGCTGGGCTTCCTTGGCTTGTGGGTACAGGAGATTGGGTACAGTGGGGCTGGGCTTCCTTGGCTTGTGAGTACAGTGGGGCTGGGCTTCCTTGGCTTGTGGGTACAGGAGATTGGGTACAGTGGGGCTGGGCTTCCTTGGCTTGTGGGTACAGGAGGCTGGGTACAGTGGGGCTGGGCTTCCTTGGCTTGTGGGTACAGGAGATTGGGTACAGTGGGGCTGGGCTTCCTTGGCTTGTGGGTACAGGAGGCTGGGTACAGTGGGGCTGGGCTTCCTTGGCTTGTGGGTACAGTGGGGCTGGGCTTCCTTGGCTTGTGGGTACAGGAGGCTGGGCTTCCTTGGCTTGTGGGTACAGGATGCTGGGTACAGTGGGGCTGGGCTTCCTTAGCTTGTGAGTACAGTGGGGCTGGGCTTCCTTGGCTTGTGAGTACAGTGGGGCTGGGCTTCCTTGGCTTGTGAGTACAGTGGGGCTGGGCTTCCTTGGCTTGTGGGTACAGTGGGGATGGGTACAGGGGGCTGAGATGGAGACTAAGGGGAGCAGGGATTGAATGTGAGTATTAAAAGCAGCAGGCCCCAAAGCAGTGTGGCCCACCGGCATTTTCCCGGGTCTCCCTATGGCCAGTCCGCCCCTGCTTGGAGGAGACCCAGCAGGCACTGTGAGGTACACTACAGCCCAATGATCAGATACCAGAATCCCCATTTAGCCCCGCCCCCTGGCAATGCAGCCTTTCTTTTGGTTACAGACCCACATGGCCAGGCAGTACGAGCTATGATCCTCCTAGTAGATACTCTCATTGAAGAAGCTGTAAGCTAACAGCGCCAAGTAACCTCACGCCCGCTTTATCTCCAAGCTGCCAGTGTGACCACTAAAGGAGTCCCACGGCATCTTTTAAGTTTGATGTTAGAAAACAGCAGAAAGGAATATGTGGTTAGCGCTTCACTCCGTAAAAAGCCGAGAGCAGAACAGGATCTCACCACGTCTCTACCGAGCCACTCCTCTAGGTCATCCATGTCCGAGGCCTGCGCCACGGGGATCTGCGGCAAGCAGGCGCAACACGTCCGCAAGCGTGAGGCATGGCGGGACAGCCCGCAACAAAATGGAAGGCAGAACGAAAATAATGAAGAAAAAAAAAAGAAAAAAAGGCAGAAATGCGAGAAAACAAAAACAAATTGTAACATGTAAAAATCAATGTAAAATGTGCAGCACAAAAACAAATCACATAAAGCAAAAAATAAAAAGACAAAATGAATGAATGGAGGGAAGGGGTTAGATAACAGTATGACAACAATGGGCGGATAAGCAGCAAATCAGCATGGAGAGCGAGAACAAACATGGCGCCCGAGGTACAATGTTAGGAACACACGTTAGGAAGACACTGTGTTATCAGTGATGTCGTTATCACACGTGAGAACCCCAACCCAACATAACGGCCACTTACCTCTAAACCCGAAACCACACATCCCTAAACTTCATTGTAACACTGTGCATAATCCCTAAACCTCATTGTAACACTGTGCATAATCCCTAAACCTCATTGTAACACTGTGCATAATCCCTAAACTTCATTGTAACACTGTGCATAATCCCTAAACCTCATTGTAACACTGTGCATAATCCCTAAACTTCATTGTAACACTGTGCATAATCCCTAAACCTCATTGTAACACTGTGCATAATCCCTAAACCTCATTGTAACACTGTGCATAATCCCTAAACTTCATTGTAACACTGTGCATAATCCCTAAACCTCATTGTAACACTGTGCATAATCCCTAAACTTCATTGTAACACTGTACATAATCCGTAAACCTCATTGTAACACTGTGCATAATCCCTAAACCTCATTGTAACACTGTGCATAATCCCTAAACCTCATTGTAACACTGTGCATAATCCCTAAACCTCATTGTAACAATGTGCATAATCCCTAAACCTCATTGTAACACTGTGCATAATCCCTAAACCTCATTGTAACACTGTGCATAATCCCTAAACCTCATTGTAACACTGTGCATAATCCCTAAACCTCATTGTAACACTGTGCATAATCCCCAAACTTCATTGTAACAATGTGCATAATCCCTAAACCTAATTGTAACACTGTGCATAATCCCTAAACCTCATTGTAACACTGTGCATAATCCCTAAACCTCATTGTAACACTGTGCATAATCCCTAAACCTCATTGTAACACTGTGCATAATCCCTAAACCTCATTGTAACACTGTGCATAATCCCTAAACCTCATTGTAACACTGTGCATAATCCCCAAACTTCATTGTAACAATGTGCATAATCCCTAAACCTAATTGTAACACTGTGCATAATCCCTAAACCTCATTGTAACACTGTGCATAATCCCTAAACCTCATTGTAACACTGTGCATAATCCCTAAACCTCATTGTAACACTGTGCATAATCCCTAAACTTCATTGTAACACTGTGCATAATCCCTAAACTTCATTGTAACACTGTGCATAATCCCTAAACCTCATTGTAACACTGTGCATAATCCCTAAACCTCATTGTAACACTGTGCATAATCCCTAAACCTCATTGTAACACTGTGCATAATCCCTAAACCTCATTGTAACACTGTGCATAATCCCTAAACCTCATTGTAACACTGTGCATAATCCCTAAACCTCATTGTAACACTGTGCATAATCCCTAAACCTCATTGTAACACTGTGCATAATCCCTAAACCTCATTGTAACACTGTGCATAATCCCTAAACCTCATTGTAACACTGTGCATAATCCCCAAACTTCATTGTAACAATGTGCATAATCCCTAAACCTAATTGTAACACTGTGCATAATCCCTAAACCTCATTGTAACACTGTGCATAATCCCTAAACCTCATTGTAACACTGTGCATAATCCCTAAACCTCATTGTAACACTGTGCATAATCCCTAAACTTCATTGTAACACTGTGCATAATCCCTAAACCTCATTGTAACACTGTGCATAATCCCTAAACCTCATTGTAACACTGTGCATAATCCCCAAACTTCATTGTAACACTGTGCATAATCCCTAAACCTCATTGTAACACTGTGCATAATCCCTAAACCTCATTGTAACACTGTGCATAATCCCTAAACTTCATTGTAACACTGTGCATAATCCCTAAACTTCATTGTAACAATGTGCATAATCCCTAAACCTCATTGTAACACTGTGCATAATCCGTAAACCTCATTGTAACACTGTGCATAATCCCTAAACCTCACTGTAACACTGTGCATAATCCCTAAACCTCATTGTAACACTGTGCATAATCCCTAAACCTCATTGTAACAATGTGCATAATCCCTAAACCTCATTGTAACACTGTGCATAATCCCTAAACCTCATTGTAACACTGTGCATAATCCCTAAACCTCATTGTAACACTGTGCATAATCCCCAAACCTAATTGTAACACTGTGCATAATCCCTAAACCTCATTGTAACACTGTGCATAATCCCTAAACCTCATTGTAACACTGTGCATAATCCCTAAACCTCATTGTAACACTGTGCATAATCCCTAAACTTCATTGTAACACTGTGCATAATCCCTAAACTTCATTGTAACAATGTGCATAATCCCTAAACTTCATTGTAACACTGTGCATAATCCCTAAACCTCATTGTAACACTGTGCATAATCCCTAAACCTCATTGTAACACTGTGCATAATCCCTAAACCTCATTGTAACACTGTGCATAATCCCTAAACCTCATTGTAACACTGTGCATAATCCCTAAACCTCATTGTAACACTGTGCATAACCCCTAAACCTCATTGTAACACTGTGCATAATCCCTAAACCTCATTGTAACACTGTGCATAATCCCTAAACCTCATTGTAACACTGTGCATAATCCCTAAACCTCATTGTAACACTGTGCATAATCCCTAAACCTCATTGTAACACTGTGCATAATCCCCAAACTTCATTGTAACAATGTGCATAATCCCTAAACTTCATTGTAACACTGTGCATAATCCCTAAACCTCATTGTAACACTGTGCATAATCCCTAAACTTCATTGTAACACTGTGCATAATCCCTAAACCTCATTGTAACACTGTGCATAATCCCTAAACCTCATTGTAACACTGTGCATAATCCCCAAACTTCATTGTAACAATGTGCATAATCCCTAAACCTCATTGTAACACTGTGCATAATCCCTAAACCTCATTGTAACACTGTGCATAATCCCTAAACCTCATTGTAACACTGTGCATAATCCCTAAACCTCATTGTAACACTGTGCATAATCCCTAAACCTCATTGTAACACTGTGCATAATCCCTAAACCTCATTGTAACACTGTGCATAATCCCTAAACCTCATTGTAACACTGTGCATAATCCCTAAACCTCATTGTAACACTGTGCATAATCCGTAAACCTCATTGTAACACTGTGCATAATCCGTAAACCTCATTGTAACACTGTGCATAATCCGTAAACCTCATTGTAACACTGCATAATCCCTAAACCTCATTGTAACACTGTGCATAATCCCTAAACCTCATTGTAACACTGTGCATAATCCCTAAACCTCATTGTAACACTGTGCATAATCCCTAAACCTCATTGTAACACTGTGCATAATCCCTAAACCTCATTGTAACACTGTGCATAATCCGTAAACCTCATTGTAACACTGTGCATAATCCGTAAACCTCATTGTAACACTGTGCATAATCCGTAAACCTCATTGTAACACTGCATAATCCCTAAACCTCATTGTAACACTGTGCATAATCCCTAAACCTCATTGTAACACTGTGCATAATCCCTAAACCTCATTGTAACACTGTGCATAATCCCTAAACCTCATTGTAACACTGTGCATAATCCCTAAACCTCATTGTAACACTGTGCATAATCCCTAAACCTCATTGTAACACTCCTGGGGTTTTAGTGCATTGCAATTTGGGATGCCCCTGTGTGTGAAGCCAAGGATCACCAGTTTTCATACCTTTTTTATCTCTAAAGCTGACTTAACATTATATCTATTCCCTATACCTGATTGTAACACTGTACCCAATCTCTAAACCTGCTACTAGCACCAAATCCTAGTTGTAACCGTTGCTAATCCTCAAACCTCATTGTAACACTGTATATAATCCCTAAACCTAATTGTAACACTGTATATTATCCCTAAACCTTATTATAACACTGTAAATAATCCCTAAACCTCAATGTACCACTGTGCATAATCCCTAAACTTCATTGTAACACCGTATATTATCCCTAAACCTTATTATAACACTGTAAATAATCCCTAAACCTCATTGTAACACTGTACATAATCCCTAAACCTCATTGTAACACTGTATATAACCCTTAAAGCTCATTGTAACACTGCACCTAATCCCTAAAGCTCATTGTAACACTGTACATAAACCTGATACTAGCGCTATATCCAATTTGTAGCACTGTACATAATCCCTAAATCTCATTGTAACATTGTACCTAATCCCTAAACCCTGTTGTTTAACTGTATATAATCCCTAAACCTCATTGGAACACTGTACATAATCCTTAAACCTGATACTAGCACTATATTCCGTGTGTAACTCTGTACATAATCCCTAAACTAGGGCTATATCTAATTTGTAACACTGTGCATAATCCCTAAACCTCATTGTTACATTGTACCTAATCCCTAGACCCTGTTGTTTCACTGTATATAATCCCTAAACCTCATTGTTACATTGTACCTAATCCCTAAACCCTGTTGTTTCACTGTATATAATCCCTAAACCTCATTGTTACATTGTACCTAATCCCTAAACCCTGTTGTTTCACTGTATATAATCCCTAAACCTCATTGGAACACTGTACATAATCCTTAAACCCAATACTAGCACTATATTCCGTTTGTAACTCTGTACATGATCCCTAAACTTCAATTTAACACTGTGCCTAAACCTTATTGTAACACTGTGCCTAAACCTTATTGTAACACTGTGCCTAAACCTTATTGTAACACTGTGCCTAAACCTTATTGTAACACTGTGCCTAAACCTTATTGTAACACTGTGCCTAAACCTTATTGTAACACTGTGCCTAAACCTTATTGTAACACTGTGCCTAAACCTTATTGTAACACTGTACAAAATCCATAAACCTCATTGTAGCACTGTACCCAATCCCCAAATCTCACTGTAACACGGTATATAATCCATAAACCTCATTTTAACACTGTGCATATTCCCTAAACCTCATTGTAACACTACAAAATCCCTAAACCTCATTGTAACACTGCACTTATTCCCTAAACCTCATTTTAACACTGTACCTAATTCCTAAAACTCCTTGTAGCACCATATATTATCCCTAAACCTCATTGTAACACTGTACATAATCCCTAAACCTCATTGTAACACTGTACCTAATCATTAATACTCATTGTAACACTGTACATAATCCCCAAACCTCATTGTAACACTGTATATAACCCCTAAATCTCATTGTAACACTTCACCTAATCCTTAATACTCATTGTAACACTGTACATAAACCCTAAACCTGATACAAGCACTATATCCAATTTGTAACACCTTGCATAATCCCTAAACCTCATTGTAACATTGTACCTAATCCCTAAACCCAGTTTCACTGTATATAATCCCTAAACCTCACTGGAACACTGTACATAATCCTTAAACCCGATACTAGCACTATATTCCGTGTGTAACTCTGTACATAATCCCTAAACTAGGGCTATATCTTAATTTGTAACACTGTGCATAATCCCTAAACCTCATTGTTACATTGTACCTAATCCCTAAACCCTGTTGTTTCACTGTATATAATCCCTAAACCTCATTGGAACACTGTACATAATCCTTAAACCCAATACTAGCACTATATTCTGTTTGTAACTCTGTACATAAATCCTAACCCTAAACCTTTAAAAGAAACAAAAATTGTATCTTGATTTTTTTTCAATGGAGCAATTCAGCGTTTTTAGCTGTGCAAATTATTTTTGCACCAAGAAAAAAAAAGATAACATTTTATATCCTAGTTCCTAGAGAAAAAGGATCTGGATCACCCCAAAAAGCTCATAGACCCCCATAGACTCCAACCTTTCTCAACTTTGTCTAAATCTAAAGTTGTCTGGGGTTTAGATGTAATCTATATGGCCCGCATACTTTATAACCCCTTAACCCGTCTCTAGCTTTAACTTCATCACTTACATCTGAAACAGAAATTTCGCACAATAATGGTGCCAAAGGTCTTGGTGCGATGCAGGGTTGAGCAAGTGGCGTGTTGGTTCTGTCAGGTAACAGTCCAGGGGTTTACAACATATTAATAAAAAAAAAAAATCTTCACACGTGTCAGGGACTTTAGCCCGTTGCCGGGGTCAGTGTGATCACGCCGCTGCTCTCTGCAGTGTAAACACACCATATTGCTCTCAGGGGAATTTGAACTTGTTCCTATCAGTCAGGGGATGTAATCTGTTTCTCATTGCTTCCTGGTTAGGGAGGCTGCTGCTGAGGGCAACATGAGGCAAATGCTGTTCTGTAGTGCTGTATAAAAACAAAACTATTCTAAAAAATATTGTCTAAAAATGCCCAGTTTTTGCTTTGACGGGTGGGACAAAATCACCCACCCACAATACGCAGGATGACAAGCTGGGTAACATTCAAATAGCTTCAAAAATGCAGCCGTGACCAGTAACTGTATCATCTGTTCTGGAATTTCACCAGATCAGCGGGATATTAGAAAGATACAAGACTATGGGCCCTTATTCTTAAAATATACTGTATAGGTCTAAAATAAGCATGACTGGACAGGGGAGCTTTGAGGGGTAAGGAAGACCAGGATGGCACTGACAAAAGGGGTAGGAGCATTTGTAGGGGCATATAAGAGCTAGGGCTAGAACAGCAAGTGGGGGGCACAGAATAGCTGAGAGGGGTAGGAGGATGAGTGAGAACACAAAAAAAGCTCAAAGGGTAAGTGGGCGTGTAAGGGCACAGACGAGATGGGGTAGATGGGCGAGTGGGGTGGTGGGGGTTGATGGGTCAGTGCGGTGGTGAGGGTAGGAGGGTGAGTGGGGCATAAATGCGCTGGGAGAGATAGGTGGCTAAATAGATAAGTAGGGGCACAGAGGTGCTGAGAGCAGCAGAGGTAGTTGAAAAATCAACAGTCACTGAATTTAAACATGCCTGGGATAAGCCTCCATCTATCCTAAGATACAGAGAACATACAGTATACACATAAGGGCAGACTAGATGGAGCGTATGGTCTCCTTCTGCCGTCAACCTTCTATGTTTCTATGAGAGGGGAAGTGGAATGAGTGTGGGCACAGGAGAGCTGAGAGGGGGTAGGAGAATGGGGCGGGTAGGTGGGAGGATGGAGGGAAAATGATAAGTGGGGGCACAGAGGTGGTGCAGTGGGTAGGTGGGTGAGTTAGATAATGACTGTGCCAAGATGGGTTGCAGGATAAAGTGGG
The DNA here is from genome assembly GCA_027917425.1 of Gastrophryne carolinensis. Taxonomy (NCBI): domain Eukaryota; kingdom Metazoa; phylum Chordata; class Amphibia; order Anura; family Microhylidae; genus Gastrophryne; species Gastrophryne carolinensis. Next base: position 35,670,666 of record CM051240.1, read on the forward strand.
GCACAGAGGAGTGGAGAAGGATAGGTGGGCGAGTTGGGTGATGGAGGAGCTTAGAGAGGTAGGAGGGTGAGTGGGGGCACAGAGGAACTAACAAGGGTCGAAGAATATATTGGTGGAATGGAGGTGCTGAAAAGGCAAAGAGGGATAAGGGGGGGGCATAGAGGAGCTGAGAGGTAGGTAGGCAAATGTAGCACAGAGGAACTGAGATGGCTAGGCGGGTGAGTGGAGGGATAGAGGTTCTGAGAAAGTTAGGAGGATAGGTTGGGGTATGAAAGTGCTTAGCATGGTAGGTGGGCAAATGTACCCCAGAAGAGTGGAGAGAGGTAGAAGCGTAAGCAGAGGGGTGGAGGTGCTGAGAGGGGTAAAAGTGTGGACACTAAGAAGCCTATAGGGGTAGGAAGGCAAGAGGAGGGTTAATGGAGCTGAGAGGGGTAGGAGCAGGACTGGGGGCACTGAGGAAAAAAGATGGGGAGGGGGATGAGTGGTGAGGATGGAGGAGCTTAATAGGGGAAGAAATTGGGGGGCACAGAGGAGCAGAGAGGGGTAGGTGGGCAGGTGGGGCAAAAATGGTTAGTAGGATGATCAGAGGGAACAGTGAGAGTTAGGAGTGCAAGTGGAAGGCTAAATAGAGCCGATAGGGTAGGAGGAGGAGTGGGGAGGATGGAGGGGCTTAAAGGGGGAAGAAATTGGGGGCCACAGTGGGCAAGTGGGGCACAGAGGATGATCAGAAGGAACAGCGGACCTGAGAAGGGTAGGAGGGCAAGTGGAGGGATAAATGGAGCTGCGAGGGGTAGGAGGAAATGGATAGATAGAAACTGCGATCTAATTTTGGTGTGTGGGGTAGGTTGGCATTATAAAAATCACCCTTTGATTGATCAATAAGATCAAATCAGCCAGTCACTAACAATTAACACTGCAACTAGCATCACCTAAACAATTTCTGTATTTATACTCATATATATAATGTATTATAACTCATATACTACCACCCACAGGCCAGTGTGCTGCACTGGCTACTCACTGGTTTCCATGACACCTTATAGATAGAGCAGTGCCTGCTATTAGGGTGACCACTACAGTTATACAGTAAGTCTCTACAGGAGGGTTATGGTGTATGGATGTATTAATGGACAGTATGGAAAACCGTCAGCGTTCCTGTTGTTGGTCAGTAAGACACCACAAAGGAGGAGGGGTCAGGTGGTTACGAGGAGGGCAGGGACTAGCGCCTGATTGGCTGCTCACCATTCCTTGTGTTATGAGCCACTGATCTATGGGCTCCAGGTTGGAGCTGCAGGCTCGCCCCCTCCTCTGGATGATGGCCTGACCGTTCCCGGCACAGAAAAAAAAACAAATGGGAAAGCCGAGAGACAGAGAGAGATGATCAGACAGATGAGAAGCTCTGCCCTGTGCACTACAAGTCCCAGCATGGCCTAAAACATGGAGTGCAGCAATTACATGAACAGATCTGCCTTTCAATGTAAATATATAGGGGGTAATTCACAAATATGTGCTCTCCAGAGACGTACATAGGGTGACCTCCCAGTTCATAAGTGTGCTAGACAAGGCCACCATCAGGGTCTTCAGGGCCCCTTTACAGTGACCCTCTTTATCTACCTCCATTGCCAGATACAACGACAACTAGACTGAGTCAACAACATCCTTCACAACACCTTACCATACTACTCTCCTATCTCCTTGACATTACCCCCCTAACAGATTTGCCCGACGGAGCTTGGCCATTGAGTACAGGTGCCTACACAGGGACAATATAGGGAATGTCCGCTCACCACCTAATCCCGAGTGTGCACGGCCGTGGGTAGTCTCAAACCCACTAAATAGCATGAAAATCAAAGCGAATGTTCTGCACTCCTCTTCTCATAAAACTTCACTTCTAATTATGCGTTTAAAATCATCTCCATAGTGTATCAAAAGCCAATAAAATCAGTAGTAATCAAAGTCCTGGAAAGTCATATATACAGTATAGGCGACTTACGCGTTTCGGACTCCTATCTCCAGTCCTTAATCATAGTAGCCTATTGCATGAAACATTGCACTTATATATATATATACATATATCATCTATATATATATATATCTATATATATATATATATATATATATATATATATATATATATATATATATATATATATATCTATATATATATATTATATATATATATATATATATATATATCTATCATCTCCATAGTGTATCAAAAGCCAATGAAATCAATAGTAATAAAAAATGTATGTAAGGCACTCACCTGATAGGAGGCAGCGTCTCCAGCCTGCAGCTTGGCTGCTGCCTCCTATCAGGTGAGTGCCTTACATACATTTTTTATTACTATTGATTTCATTGGCTTTTGATACACTATGGAGATGATTTTAAAAATAATCATAATTAAAAGTGAAGTTTTATGAGAAGAGGAGTGCGGACCATTCGCTTTGCTTTTCATGCTCACAGTTTTGCGCAAGCAGACAACTGACCGTCACTGCTCTCTGATGCTAAATAACATCTTCCGCCTGCGCGCCACGACCCTGTACTCTGCTTTCAGGGGCACCCTGAGGTTTACCTCTTTTCCTGCTAATGTAGGCAGCCAGGTGACATATTCCCTGGGGCATCCCAAATCAGGATGCCGTGCGGAGTGAAACCCCCCCAGATCGCCCATAATATCTCACCTTTCCGCGGTCCTACTGTGCATGTCCAAGCTTTCATCCAATCATAGCCGTTTGCTGTGCCTATGCCAATCTGCAAGCAGTTCTGCTCTTCTCCCATGGGGAGCACAAGCAGCCACATCCCCAGCAGGGGGCATGCGCTCCTGTCAAGCCTATGTAAATGGCTGGGGGTCTTCTGGACGATGCCACTTTATAAATAAATAATAATATTCAAAATCCCGTGTTTTGTTCCACTTTAAGGAGTTAAAGAGCTGTGTGTGTGTGTCATACAACAGTTACCAAAACAGTAGTAGTATGATAATGGCGACCATGGAGAGTACACGCCTGTGACACATGACTCATCACGTCAGCTGAGAATAGAGGAGGATTTATCAGTGTTACTCACTGAACCCAGCGTAGCCTGACAGATCAGATTCCACACAATGGACCCTGATCTATGCACAGCAAACATTGGAGCAGCTTTCACTTTCACATGTAGTGACAGGTGTGTGACATCTAGTGGTGATAAATGGGCACTACAAGCAGATATTATAACGTGTTCCAATGGCCATTTAGTGGTGATATATGTGTACTGCAACTCATTTCTTATTTTCTGGGAGAAGAAAAGTAAGTTCGGCTACTTACCCCTACTGTGTTCTGCTGTCGGACATCTAGAGCAGATGCTAGCCCGCCTATAGCATGCGGGTCTTCATAAGTGACGCTGATGAAGAAAAAATAAATATAAACACACATTAAAAACCAAAGTCTTATTATTCTTTGTGTGTCACACACACCCCGCTTCCTGTAGTAATAACGTTTGGGGTAAACCATCTCCAGATGTCATTGCAGAGAGAGAGATCTTGAAACTGGCCCCACCCAGTCTATATATATATACCTGGGACCTCCCACTTAATCCCCAGTGTTCTCTCTCTGCAAGATGCGTCAAGACAGAAGAAAGAGGTCTCCTGCTTGCAGGTAGCGGGGTTACACCCCGGCACCCCCCCCTGATCTATTTCTGCCCAGTTCTTGTTTACTTGTATTTTGTAATTATCGGAAGCCTCCCAGCCTTGGCTGCTGACTGGGTAATGGTAGCCGGCACCTGGTGGTGCCTAGGAGCTTATCTCCTCCACTAGTCTCTATTGGGGCAGAGTGGTTATCCGGTTGGTGACCCGGATTTTGGGATGCCCCGTCCCGTTGTCCCCATATCTCTTCTCTCCTTCTCAGGGCCTCCCCTTTTTGGTGGGGAAGTCCGTTAGGGGGGGGGGGGGGGGGTGAGGGGTCTTTTCTGCCTTATGCTACTCTTTTTATCCTGAGGTAATTTTGGTACTGGTATATGTGGGCGTCGTGTCTGTGTGTGCGTCTTTAATCTGTGTGTGTGTCTGTGTGCGGCGTTCCCAGCTCAGACCGGGTCCGTTTTTTTGTTTTTTTTCTTTTTCTGAATGGCGCTGCCGCCATTTTTTACCTCTCTGAGGTAAATCTGTGCTTAAGGGCGGGGCCGCGCTCGTGCTGTGCGGTGATTGGCTGGCGGGGCGGAGTAACAGCGCTTCGCGCGCGCTCTCTGCCTGCCTGTCTTCTCTCAGCTGGGGGAACGCACGCACCGGCCTCTGAGGTGATTTCTGTGCTCTGTTCCCGCTGCCTCTTCTGCTGCGGTCATTTAAAAAAGGTCTTTTATTATAGTTCCTTGTCTTCTATATCGCATTCAATGAATCCTTATTCCCATCAGGGGACTTTATGCTGTGGTCCATATTAGTATAGAATGGAGGTTTTTTGTACAGTTATAATAAGCCATTGTGGTTTTCTTTTCATTATGCATTCTCATGCTTGATCCTTTACTCAGGTAGCAGCATGATTCAAATGTATGTGACCATATTTATTTTAACTTATATATATATATATATATTTGTTTTTTTTATTGGATAATATTGTGTTTTTTCTCTGTGTGCATGTGCGGTCTATTTATGAATTTTTACAGTGTTTTCTCTGTCTTCCAGATTTGGATACCCCTGCTGCATGGGTCTCCCAGTCTGATATACCTGGCTAGTCTTATTTTGGGTTACAAAAAATCCTCCCACTCCCGGGACTCTAATTAATGAATAAGGGGCATCCCGGGTAGCTTATAGCATAAATCCCTGGGCTTTGCGAATTCCCCCCCAAAAAAGTTTCACCGAATGGAGGCTTCCAATGATACTGGAAATGGCTCTTCGGGGCAATCTAGGCAGTGTGGGGGATGTGGGGTTCCACTCCCAGGGGATGATGTCATTTTGTGCGTTCCTTGCGCACAGCAGAATATTGCGCGCCAGTCTGGTACTCAGGTTCCTGGCTCTTCGCAACCTCAGTCGTCTCCTGCTCCTCCACTTTTATTCTGGACCCAGGGTGTTGTTGTCACAGCTGGGGATTCGCAATCCGAGTTGTGCGCTCGAGTGGCCACTCTCGAGAAGTTGTTGTCTGCACAGGTAGCTCATAAGGCTACGGCTAAAAGGAAACACATTGATTCTCCTTCTCTGACTCCTGCCTTGGAGGCAGCGGAGGTGTTAGACTGGTCAGATTGTCCTTTGCCTGAAGAAGGGGAAATTTTGGAAGATTTGGATGATATTGATGCTCCCCTGTTGACTGTTACTTCGGCAGATTTGACTACTGGGGTGTCTTGTGATACTCCTTCTATCCTTTCCAAGGTTTTTGAAATTTTGTCCCTGGATCCACCGGCGGCGGTCCCTCCGCCTAAGGGTGAGCTATTTGAGATGCCTAAGCCGCGTTTAGCATTTCCTGGTCAGCTACATTTTGAAAGGGTTGTGCTTAAGGAATGGGAACAGCCGACCCGCCTTGTTGGCTCCCCGGCTAATTGGGACAGGAGGTATCCCTTTTCGGAGGAATTGGTTAAACTTTGGATGGTACCCCCAGACGTTGATGCACCGGTTTTGGGGCTCTCTAATTCTTCAGTGCTGCATTCACCAGACACTACTACAATTAAGGATGTTGAGGATCGTAGAATCGATCAACTGGCTCGTCATGGTTTCATCAGTGCCGGTTCGACCTTGCGTCCGGTATGCGCTTCTTCCATTGTCCTATTGGCTCTTAAAGCCTTGATCAAAAATTTGTACGCGGATCTTGATCCGGATTGTGAGGAGTTTACCTCTCTTCAATTGTGTGAGTCTTTTGCTTCTTTTGTTCTGGCCGCCCAGGATGATGCTATGGCCATGTGTGGCAGGACATCTGCTCTTTTGGTTGCTATTCGGCGGTCAGTGTGGCTCCGTCAATGGACGGCGGACGTTGGTGCTAAAAGATCACTTACAGCCCTTCCTTTTCTGGGTTAACGCCTGTTTGGTGACAAGTTGGATTCAGTCACCAAGGGAGGCAGGTTGCCTCAGCGCAGGAAGCCGCGGCGTCTTTTTCGAGGAACCTCTTCTTTCAATCCTTCCTTTCGGGGTGCCAGGGCAGGCAGAGGGGCCTCCCTTCCTGCTACCAGGGGCACGAGCTGGAACCGGGGGCGAGGCCGCGGCCGTTCCGGTCATTCGTGGGGCTCTAAGCCTAAGTCCACGCCCAAGCCTGCTCAGCAATGAGGGGGCACCCTCACCAGTGAGGGTGGGGGGACGGTTGCGACACTTCTCCCAGACTTGGGTCCAGGCGGTCCCGGACAGATGGATTCGGGAGGTGGTGTCGTCCGGTTACAAACTGGAGTTCCAGTCCCGTCCTCCCTCAAGGTTTCTCAGGTCCCGAATACCTACCGATCCTTTGGTCGCCCAAGAACTCCGAGTGTCGGTAGGGAATCTTCTAGATATGGCGGTCATCCCTCCGGTGCCACCTTCGGAATTGGGTCTCGGTTTCTATTCCAATCTCTTCACGGTACCCAAAAGGGACGGATCGGTGCGCCCTATCCTGGATCTGAAGTTCCTCAACAGGTTCATTCGTCCACGGAAGTTTCGCATGGAACGCTCGGCCATCACTTCTCTTCGGCAGGGGGACTTCATGACGTCCATAGACATAAAAGATGCTTATCTGCATGTTCCCGTCTGCCCGGTCCATCAGCGTTTTCTGCGCTTCATGGTAGAGGATCGGCATTTTCAATTCGTGGCGCTTCCGTTTGGTCTTACCTCGGCGCCAAGGGTATTCACCAAGGTTCTAGCAGGGGTGATGGCCATTCTCAGAACTCAAGGCATTCAAATTTTGCCTTACCTGGACGACCTTCTCATCATGGCTCCTTCCTTCAATCAAGTGGAGAAGGACACCAGCATGGTTGTTTCTACGCTGGAAAGCTTCGGTTGGGTAATCAACTATCCCAAGTCCTCCCTGACTCCGGCCAGGGTGGCGTCCTTCTTGGGGATGACAATAGACTCTTGTCAGCACAGTGTTTTTCTACCTCAGTCGAAGATACGTTTGATTCAGGATTTGGTTCGGCTTCTTCTCTCCAATCCTCGACCGTCCATCCGTCTGGGGATGAGGCTGGTGGGGTTGATGGTAGCCTCCTTCGAGGCAGTTCCCTTTGCTCAGTTTCACACTCGGATGCTTCAGATGCATTTGTTGGCATCTTGGGACCGTTGTCCACTTTCTTTGGACCAACCCTTCCAGTTGTCCTCCCGGGTCCGGCAGTCTCTTCAGTGGTGGTTGGTTTCGAACAATCTCCTGAAGGGCAAGTCCTTTCTGACTCCTCTATGGGAGACTGTCACCACGGACGCCAGCCTTTCGGGTTGGGGGGGATTCTGGAAGGATCTTCAGTTCCAGGGGCAGTGGGGTCCTCGAGAGGCTCACTTGCCCATCAATGTTCTGGAGCTGAGAGCTATCCGTCTGGTTCTTTCTCTTCTAACTCACCATGTCCGGGGCCTTCCGGTTCAGGTACGTTCAGACAACAGGACGGCGGTTGCCTACATCAATCATCAGGGAGGGACTTGCAGTCTGGGAGCTCTCAGAGAGGTTTCCCTGATTCTGACCTGGGCGGAGGCTCATGTTCCTTGCCTGTCAGCAGTTTACATTCCGGGGGTGGAAAACACGGAAGCGGACCTTCTAAGCAGATGCTCCTCCCGTCTGGGGGAATGGTCTCTCCATCCTCGGGTTTTTCAAGGTTCTGCGTCTTTGGTGGGGAACACCGGAGGTGGACCTGTTTGCCTCTCGTCACAATTACAAACTTCCGACTTTTGTATCAATGTCTCAGGATCCTCTGGCTCTGGCAGTTGATGCCATGTCTCTGAGCAGGGGGAAACTGGGGTTCCTGTATCTGTTCCCTCAGATTCCCTTGCTAGGAAGAGTGTTAAGAAAGTTGATTCTGGAAAAGGTCCCCGCCATTCTCGTGGCACCAAGGTGGCCAAGAAGAATGTGGTTCGCGGACGTCGTTCGGATGGCAGTGGATCAGTTCGAGCTTCCTCTGTGGCCGGATCTTCTCACTCAGGGTCGGCTGCGTTACCCCAATTTACCAACGCTGGCTTTGACGGCTTGGCTGCTGAAACCTCCATCTTAAAGGAGGAGGGTCTTTCTGATTCAGTTATTAAGACTCTTATCTGTGCTCGAAAGAGGTCTTCCTCTGCTATCTATTATAGAACCTGGCGTTCTTACATCGATTGGTGTGAGGCTAGATCTTTGCCCTGCAGAGTCTTTTCTGTTTCCAGAATTCTGGATTTTCTTCAATCTGGATTGGATGCTGGTCTCCAGCTTAGTACCTTAAAGGGGCAGGTTTCTGCTTTGTCTATTTTCTTTCAGAAGGCTTTTGCGCTTCATCCGTTGGCCAAGACTTTTTTCCAGGGGGTTACGCATCTGCGGCCTCCTAGGAAGGCGTTGCTACCTGTTTGGGATCTGAATTTGGTTCTGTCTGCTCTTCAGGCTCCTCCTTTTGAGCCTTTGTCGGATACTGCTCTTTCCACTTTGACTCAGAAGGTAGTCTTTCTTGTGGCTATCACTTCGGTTCGGCGTGTCTCTGAATTGGCAGCCTTGTCCATTCAGGCGCCCTACCTTGAGAAACATCAAGATAAGGTGGTATTTCGGTTCAAATCGGATTTTCTTCCTAAGGTTGTTTCTGCATTCCATCTGAATCAGGACATTGTTCTTCCCTCCTTGTGTCCTAAACCCAAGAATGACAAGGAGAAGGTTTTGCTCTGTTTGGATGTTGTTCGCTGTGTTCATTTTTACTTGCGTGCTACATCTTCTTTCCGTAAGACTGATGCCTTTTTCGTTCTACCGTGTGGGCCTAGGAAGGGTTTGGCCCCAGCTAAATCTTCCATTAGTAAATGGATTCGTCAAGCCATTATTGGCGCCTATACGGCTAAGGGAAAAGTTCCTCCCTTCCGTATCACTGCTCATTCTACTCGTGCTATTGGTGCGTCCTGGGCTTGAACAAGTTTGTAAGGCGGCTACTTGGTCTTCGGTTCATACTTTTACAAAGTTTTACAAGGTTGATGTGCGAGCCTCAGCGGATGCTGTGTTTGGCCGCAAGGTTCTGCAAACTGCAGTGGTTTGAGTTATGCTTCATCTTCCTGCTGGATACCCACCCTTTAGGGACACTGCTTTTGGATGTCCCGAACGTTAATACTACAGGAAGCGGGGTGTGTGTGACACACAAAGAATAATACCATTTTGTGAATACTCACCAGTAAAATGGTTATTATTGGTGTGTCACACACACCCCGCTTCACCCGCCCTTTTTAGTATCCTGGTTTTCTCTATTTGGTGAAGCTATAAGTTTATTGAGGGTTAATTTTTCTGGTACCTTGTCTTACTGCTTTTCAATTACACTGGGGATTAAGTGGGAGGTCCCAGGTATATATAGACTGGGAGGGGCCAGTTTAAAGATCTCTCTCTCTGCAATGACATCTGGAGATGGTTTACCCAACGTTATTACTACAGGAAGCGGGGTGTGTGTGACACACCAATAATAACCATTTTACTGGTGAGTATTCACAAAATGGTATTTTGTTAAAGTAGAACTCCGGCCAGACATAATCTGTATTGAATGAGTGCCTATTTATATATAATGCTTATATAATGCTGTAGTGTAATGCCCTTCTATGCCTCCTTTCTACAGCAAATCAGTCTGGATTATGCCCCAATGATCTATTATTAAAGTGGAACAAAACCCAGCTTGATCAGCCTATAAGATTCCTGAGGCATCCAAAACCAGGAAGCCCCGCTGTGTGAACCCCCCCAGGTCACCCCGTTCACTCACCTTTGTTCCCGCTCCGACGACGCATGCGCGGGCCACATACCCGCTATCCCTCTAGCAAGGTGCGTGCCTGCGCCAGGCATTTGTGAATGGCAGGCGTGGGCACGCTCCCTGGAAGCAGGGGATGCGTCCGCCAATGCGCTCGGAGCCGCTGGCTTTAGACGCCGTCTTAGATGTTGTGACGTCAGCAGTTCTGAGCGCGCTGATTGGACGAGTGGACGCGCATATGCCGCAGGACCGGGAAGAGGTGAGTTTCTTTGGCCGATCAGGGGGGTTTCACACAGCGGGGGCACCCGCGGGCGGTTCCTTCTTATGACTAACGGTGCTCTGCTGGCATCTTCAGGCAGTTGTGGCCCCTCTCCCCTTATCATTTACAGCCAGAAGCACGCCCAACTCTAATTACAAAAATGGAGGGGGCATCCCGGGCAGAGTTTGGCATGTCCCCTCTATTGCAGTGAATCGAGTTGGGTGTCCTTATGCCCATGAATGACGTGAAAGCAGTTGTAAAGAAAGGCATGGGGGGGGGGGCAATTATTTAACCAAGCAGGGTGTACAGGGGGTCCTAACATAGCACTCACAATGGCCTCGATTCAATAAAGGTAAAAAAAAATTCTCATGGTAGTAAAAAATTCAGTTCATGAGAAAAAAGCCTGAGAATGTCACTGTTACTGAATCACCAGATAAAAAGACAATGAAAGTCAATGGCAGCTTTTACTACAGTGTAGAAAGGAGAAAACATTTCTCTACTTAGGAGTAAAAAAGTGCCATTGACTTTCATTGATTTCTTAGCTGGTGATTCAGTAACAGTGACATTCTCAGGCTTTTTTCTCATGAATTGAATCTTTTACTACCATGAGAATTTTTTTCTACCTTTATTGAATCGAGGCCATTGTATTTCTATTGTATTGGATATTGGAATACACAAGGCCAATGGAGAACACTTACTTTTTCCTCTGATCGGCCAGCGAGTTGGTTCTCGTCTGCGCAAACATATCAAAGTCATCCTGTGGATTGGTGGACGGCAGGGCACTGAGAGTGGCACTCACACTATTCGAGCCCATATCTATAGCACAAAACATAAGCAGGAGAAGGAAAGGTTAACATTGCTGATCCCCCACCCGGATGACCTTTCTCAACCCATCCTCTCAATGCTGTCCCAAGGAAGGACATTTAACTAACCCAACCTAACCCCCTCACATCATCATTGAGCCCTATAAGCTCTGTCAGGGGTTTCATGAACCTACACCCCCCCGCCCGCAAAGGCTCCACTCAGGTACATGGGGTGTGGGGTCTAGGCTGTACTGCAAGGTCTTCGGTCCTTCCACCCCATGGGCTGCACTCAAGGTTTTAGGGCAACCTCAGGTAAGCCTGCTCCCAATTTATCTATTGCATTGTATGTCCCAAATGGGGCTCTCAGAGATTAGAGTTAGGACTGCACCCCCAGGGGCACCTTGGCGCTGGTGGTGCAGCTTCAGCTACTTCTGCAAATGTGTGTGACCGAGCCTCTGTTTTTAACCAGAATTAGAGACAGATTTTAGGTTGGTCTGCAAGCTAACAGGGTTGAGTGCTGTGGCTCCTTTAAGACTTTTGTATCTACTCAGGTCGTGAACCATAGACAGAGGAACTTAAAGTACATTTTCAGGTAAAAAAAAAAAAAAAAAAAAAAAAAAAAGCTATACTCCACCTTTTCTCCCTCGCAGATCGTCGCTCCTAGTCTGGGGCTTCAGGACTTAAACCAGACCAACACCCGTTTTCTCTTTAACGGGTGTTGGTCCCGCTGTCTGCTCATTATAATAAGCTCAGGGGCGGGGGGTATCCAGAATGCTGGAGCCCCCCTTGCAGATAACCTCCCAGAATCCCCGTAATGCTCACCTTCATTACGAGCCAGTGCTGGGAAGGGAGTCCCACTGGACGGTCACGTGGGCAGGTTGTGCCGGTGGCCGGCAAAGAGGACACGACTATGGCCCATGTGACTATGCGGCCAATCGAGAGACCCCATTCCCGACGCTGGCTCATAATGAAGGTGAGCATTACGAACGTTCTGGGAGGTTATCTGCGAGGGGGGCTCCGTCATTCCCGATGCCCCACGTAATGCTCACCTTCATTCTGAGCCAGCGCTGGGAATGGAGTCCCACGATTGGCCCCCGGGCGGTCACGTGAGCAGGTCGTGCCGGTGGCCGGCACAGAGGACATGAGTATGGCCCATGTGACTGTGTGGCCAATCGCGAGTCTCCTTTCCCGGCGCTGGCTCGTAATGAAGGTGAGTATTACGAGCGTTCTGGAAGGTTATCTGCGAGGAGGGCTCCAGCATTCTGGAACCCCCCCTTCCCCCCGAGCTTATTGTAGTGAGCAGACAGCAAAGCCCACGCTCGTTAAAGAAAAAACAGGTGTTGGTCTGGTTTAACTGACCTGGGCTATGCGCAGCTCTCTCATCGCGCTTCTCTTCCTGTCTCTTTCCGACATGGCGATGCCCTTGCCATCACTCACGGTGAGCTACCACAGCCCCCTCCATTCACTGCAGTGGAGGGGCGTGGCAGCCCATAGTTCGATTTCAAGCGTTAGTTGCGCACGCGGATCGGGGAGCATGTACGCAACATTAAGAAGGGGAATGAAAAAAGCCCGGTTTCTGAGCATTTTAAAATATACCATCAGGGAAATCCCCATGGCTTAAAGGCCTGTGGGATCTTTGCCCTGAAAAAAAAAGGAAGAAGAGGTTTTTGGGACAAAAGACTACTCCAGCAGGAATCTAGGTTAATCTTTGAATTGGGTACGATGTCCCGAATGGGCTAAACACAGACCTTGGCCTAGGTGCCTTTTTATGAGACATATAGATGGGTTGTTTATACAATTAGAGGGATACTGGCAGCATTAAGGGTGTAAGGTAAGATTAAATTATAATAACAATGTGAATACACACTGTGGAGGTTAGAAAATTAGTTATACAGGGTATATAGTACCTTAGTGTGTAAGTATGGCGGTACCCGCTACAATATATATGTAGGCTACCTGCAGCAAGTGCATAATAAAAAATAGGTAGTGGCCGACAATGATTGGTCGGGCACGACGATGAAGGATTTGGCATGTGGGTAGTCGGGGTGGAGGCTTTTTGAACCCCTCGGCCCCATGAATTTTGTAGATACAACTTGGTGATTTTTTGTCCTGATGGGCCCGTCCCCTCCCACCAGTGTACATGTGTGTGTTAATTCAGTTTAGCCCTATTGCCGCGAGTCACCACTTTATATATCTGTGGATATGTGTTCAACATGTGGCCCTTGAGTATCAGAGAATGGGGTATAAGTAACGATATAAAGAGATATTCTGCGTATAACAGTGTGATAGGACTTGAGGTGTGTGCTGGATGAGAAGCTGGAGATGAAATATAACGAAATACACAATCGGCCTTATTTATCAAGGGATAGCGCCAGGTAGTGTCTCACTAGCGCCAGGTAACGCCAGCTATCGGCGGCTACCGACTCCAGAACGCCAGGCGGCGGACACAATCACGCATTTATCACGCTAAATGAGGCTAGCGCCGGCGAGAGCGTCACCTAGCGCGGGATTCATCATGTAGCGGACTGCAACGAACAGCGCCGCTGCTAATCCCATCACAGCGCCAGGTATGGCCTCTCGCTACCTGGCGCTCTCCAATGCATTTCAATGGAGCAATCTTTAAATATTCATAATTAATTGATATGACTGTTTTTTTTTTTTTTTTTTAACTGTCAAAAATTCTGTGACCACTACGGCAATGTTAGATTTGTTTTTTAAAGGTAAAAAAAAAAATAAAAAAAAAATTTGTGCAGAATTGATATTACAGGTCTGATATTAATGTATTCATATTACAAAATGTTTAGAAAAACTTGTTTAATTTTTAAATAAAAAAATATGGTTGTTTGGGGGTTAAAAAACTACTTTTAAGCCATCGCCGCCAGCGCTCTGGGGTTTAAACAAGCATTTCACAGCGCGAGAATTTTTTGAGCGTGATTTGTTAATGAATATGCTGGGAGCCGTTCGCTCTGGCCATTCGCAGTCAGCGCGGAACCTGTGAAACAGCGACTCCTAACCCCGTATTCAACATTACCGCACACCAACTGAGTCGCTGTCAACAAGCGAACAACGGCCAAGCACAGCGAATACTAGCGGGCGCTGTGAAAATCACGCTACTGGTGCTCATCTGTCGCTACCTGGCGCTATTAATGAATCGGCCTCAATGTTTGAAATGCCTTGTATAAAGCATGTGGTGTATGCGTGTTTATTAAAAATATATTGTGCATTGGCAGAGGCACTCTTACTCAAATCAATATGGTCGGGTGCAATGGCTAGAGGTGGCGCCGCATAACATATGTCAAATGAAAGCCAGCACTCCTCATTACCAGATTTGCTTGTATTGTGCAAAAAATATATACATGCAGTATTCACTAGTGGATGGAATTTGAATACTGCATGTATATATTTTTTGCACAATACAAGCAAATCTGGTAATGAGGAGTGCTGGCTTTCATTTGACATATATTAAAAATATAAAGTGAAGATTTTTTGGGGTTTGACCTCGGGGTTTGCCCTGTACATTCATATCAAGAAGTCCACTTGGGGATTATGTTAAGCCTGTGTATCTGATGCTGCGGCCGAGCCCCCTACGTTTGTCAAACCCACAGGTGAATGCCAGTATGACGAGTAGTCTGCTATCTGGTTGGGGGAGACATAGGAAAGGGGAGGCACCAGGCATTTAAAAGATCGAAGTGGAGGGGCCGCCCACCACCCTGATGAAGCTCCGGTGGACGGAGCGAAACTCGCGTCGGCGGCCGGCCGGCCCCACCATGCGCACGTCATCTCTCTGCTAGCCCTGCTCCGCCTGTACACCTCCGGAGTGTTGCGCCACACAGGAAGAGGCCGTTTGTCCTGGACGAAGGAAGCTGAATCCATCTACAGCTAAGTAGCGGTTACATGCTATTTATCCCCCTTGAGCGTGGGGACGCAATCTTCCTGGGACAACGTGCCCTATCTAACAGCCTGACTAAATAGCTGTTGCGCAGTTTTGAATGTGTGAAATCAGTCACAGTGAAAAGGCCCCCTTGTTCTATCATTAAGTTTCTTCTTAAAAACACTTCCCGGGGGGCGTGGCTTGGCGATGGCCGTGTAAGGACGCTCTTCCCCTAGCTCCGTCCAGTTCTCTAAAGAAATAGCCCTTCGGAACACCCCAAGTGCCCAGATCACCCCACTGACCTCATGTCCAAAAGGAGAAGATCCAGGGCGGCGACCGGCGGGTCCAGGATGGGCCGCATCGAAGCTTTTTTCCAGCCCGGAACCAGCGAGGCCGGAGGTGGAGGGGACGGCAAGATGGCGGCCGTCCGCACACAAGGAGGTCCGGTGGCGGGAGAGCAGCAGACCGAGCAGCCCCCGCCTCACCCGACGTGCGGGACACAGACCGGAGACCTGCGGGGGGAGCCCTTGATGACGCCCTGCCAGACACAGGTGGGAGGCGGCGCAGGCTCGGCAGCAGGAGCCGGGGCCCGGAGAGACGAGGACGCCGGCGATGGAGAGGCAGAGAGGCGGGCTTCCTCTCCGACGTGTGATCAGCCCAGCGGCGGCAGAGCAGGTGAGCCGCGGTCCCAGCGTTCCCCCGTCCCCGCTGACATGGGAGAAGGCCGGCGGGCGGCTGAGGTGATGGGGGGGGTCGGGAGCCTCGGACAGAGTGGCAGTGCTGGGCCACCACTACCCCTGCAGGAGCACTCTCATGAAGGGGAGGAGGGGAGACCCGCATATGGAGCCCTGGGTCCCCTCAGAAGACAGGCTGCAGATGTGGCACTGGAGGGGGTAATGAACAGCCCGGAGAAACAGGCTGGCCCTCTGCATCGGTCAGCTTCGCAGAGGCCATGCGGGACTGAGCAGCAGCAGGGGGGCGGACTGGGCAACAGGTGTACCAGCGGACTACCTGGTGGGGGCAATCCCATGAAATTAGGGGGTGTTGGCCCCCATGACCAGCACAACATCTCTGGGTCCTGGGCACAGCCCTGCGCTGCCACCATGGAGCTGCGAGACACCGGCGGGGACAGCAGGAGGCCGATCCACGGAGATCTCTGCGGCGACCAAAATCATTCTGAGCTGCGCGGCGCACCTGTCCCTCGAGCTGCCGGTGATAGGGAGCCGACCCGAGACGAAATGAGCAGCGGTCCCAGCTCTCCGATGGCTCTGTCGGCCTCCCCGCACTGGCCGCAAGAGTCCCCCCCACACAGCCCCGACTTATACGACCAAAGTAATTCGGGGGCGCCAGATTTCGACCATCACAGTATTAGAGCCCTCATTTCGTCATTACCCACTCGAAAAGACTTTGAAACCTTCATCAACAGAATGGAGTCCACCCTTCGCAGGGAGGTGGATGAGGTATCGAAGCAAGTGCTAGAAGTGGGGACCAGGGTTACGGCCGTAGAACAAGTGCAGGACTCGGTCCAGCAGCGTCTGTTCTCCATAGAAAGAGCGCACACCGCCTTAGAAAGAGCACAGGAAGAATCAGCGCACCACATCGCCAATATACTTCTCCACCAAGACGACATGGAGAACAGAGGGAGACGCAACAATATCCGCATAAGGGGACTCCCCGAATCTCCAGAAAACGCCAATCTCTCCGAGACAGTAACTCGCATCTTCAACATGGTCTTGGACCGCCCACTGGGAGAGGCCATCGAGTTAGACAGAGTGCACAGGGCTCCTGGCCCCAGGGACCCAGACCAGCGGAGACCCCGAGACATCATTTGCCGCGTGCACTTTTACAAAGTCAAGGAAGAAATAATGAGACTCGCCTGGGTTAAGAAAGGCGTATCGTACGGGGGATCACAGGTCATCCTGTTACCGGATCTGGCACGCCGTACGCTACAAATGAGACGGATCTTGAAACCGCTCCTGGAATGTGCAAAGCAAGCTGGTGCCACTTACAGGTGGGGTCATCCCTTCCACCTCATCATCCAGATGCGGGGCCGGAGCTTCACACTCCGTTATCATTCTCAGCTATCAAAGGCGTTTGAGTTCCTGGGTTCCCCCGGCGTTGACCTGGAGGACTGGCTCTCCCCCTCACTGGGCCCCACCAGAGCACAGGGGATTGGGGGATACGACCCACTACCGCGAAGAAACAGGGGGGGCAGGCCCAGAGCGCGCAATGGCGCCAATGACTGGCAATGAACCGGACCCGGTCCGACAGGGCTGCGACGGAACTGAGGTACTTGGACATTTAACTACAATTGTTCGATCCTGGGTGACCCTGAGACCGGCTTAGTCGTGCAGACAGCCTTGACCAGAAACTGGAGCGCCTTATTGGACAGCCCCCAGGGTTGATGATGGGCGGGGCCGCCCTGGGTCCTGAGCGCCCATGAAACTGAATGTTCCTACGGGTTGTCGTTATTTTTGACCCGCTCCCCCTCCACTGATCAAAATGGTTTGGTTGACCGACTGACGAAACGGGGAGGTGGCGGGACTGGGGCTTGGCCCGCGGTGGGCTCCCTCCCCCTGCCTGGGTCTCTGGGTCGGGTCCCTGGACCCGCCTCGCCTGACTCGGTCGGGAGCTGGGACCCCACGCAGGCGATGGCCTAACGGCCTCTTCAAACACAGTATCTTATGTTTCCATGTACCATGGTACTCTCAATGTTTCCCACGGTTCATACGGTTAATTCATTTTTCAACGTTTTAAGTTTACTGCCTGGTCGCCGCGGCGGGCTCTCCCCCTGGGCTGGACCTACGGGTGTGGCCCTTGGGGCGACCCCGCGCCGGCGGCTGGGGGGCGGCGTCCACATTGGGCTTGTCTTATCCTAACAGTATATCAAGGATTAAGTTGTTTTATATGTTTTGGATATTTACCATTTCAGCCACCCTGGCACTTAACTGTTAAAGCTTAGAAATTATATGTGTAATGTTCTGATTGCAATGGGCTTATCTCAAGGCCTGGGTTCAGATTGGGCCCAGGCCTCAGGATAACCTCTCAGTATCTGGATGGAGCGCCTTGCATTGGCGGTCGCTCTTCCCACTTCCCCCACTCCATAGCCTCCTGAGCCCTCCCAATAGGCGTTTGGGATAAGCTCACTTGGAGGAAGCGCGGAGCGCCTTTACTCTTAGTTTGTTTCTCTTTCTTTCTCCTTAGCCCCTAGTTCTCTCCGGTTCCCCACCCTTCCCTCCTACTCTTCCCTCCTTCCCCTCATTACCTTCCCTACTCTTACCCCTACCTGACTCTGCTGAACTGAACATGTCAAGCATCACCATTTGCTCCTATAACACAAAGGGCCTAAATGTCCCGGAAAAACGATCTAAAATCCTCTCCGAACTCCACAAACACAGGGTCAAAATAGCCTTGCTACAAGAAACCCACTTTAAAGAAGGCCACATACCAACAATTAGGGACCGTCACTTCTCCTCCTGGTTCCATGCGCCAAACCCAGAAGCAAAATCGAAGGGGGTGTCCATAGCGATACATAAGTCCCTACCCCATAGGATTCTAGACTCAAGAATTGACCCCAAAGGCCGGTTTATATTCCTAAAACTAACTTTGTTTACGAAGATCTATACGGTCGTGAATGTCTACAGTCCCAACCAGGACCCAGCCTCTTATTGCTGCGCACTGCTTAAACAGCTAATTCACTTTGCGGAGGGTATCTTGGTGTGTGGGGGTGACTTCAACCTGCCTCTCAACCCGCTGATTGACACCTCCTCCGGCAGGTCCGGGGTTCCAGCTGCGGGGCTTAAAAAATTAAAGAAACTATTGCAAGATTTGCAATTAGTGGATACCTGGCGGGCACTACATAAGAGAGACAGGGATTTCACCTTTTACTCTAACGCCAACAACTCCTATAGCCGCATTGACTATATCTTATTGAGCCATCACGCTATGGCCTGGAACCCAGAGGCGAGCATAGGGAGTATCCTATGGTCAGACCACGCCCCAATCTTCCTATCGGTGGATGTACCTGGGTTGTACCCGAGCAGATGGGATTGGCGCCTAAACGATAACTTGCTCAAAGATGAGACCTGCTTAGCAGCAATACGAGAGAGTATAGCCCACTTCTTAACAGACCACCGTAGCGATGACACACCCCTCCCTGTACAGTGGGAAGCGCTTAAATGCGTGTTGCGGGGGATCTTTATCCAACACGGTGCGAGACTTAAACGAGAAAGATCCACCCTAATAGAAAACACAATTCATCAAATTAGAATCCTGGAGCTCGAACACAAACAACTGCCCACCAACGAGACTCTGATCAAGCTAGAAAAAGCTAGGGACGACCTTAGGAGCCTGTACAACCAAATATTCCTGCGGCACAGGGATCGGCTTAGGGGGTCATTTTATGAGCACGCCAACAAACCGGGCAAGATGTTGGCGAGATCACTACACCCTAGGAACCCCACCACGTATATCCCCTGTATAAAAACACGAGGGGACAATGAGACCTCTAATCCAATCGATATAGCGAAGTCCTTTAGGGACTACTACAGCACCCTCTATAACCTGCCGAGGCCCGCGCCAACCGCAGCTCACCTGTCCCCCTCGGAGTCGGTTCGGGCCTATGTAGACAGGACACCCCTCCCCAAAATCTCACAGGAGATCGTGCAGTCCCTTGAGGCTCCTTTTGGAACACAGGAGGTGGAGGAGGCTATACAACGCTCCCCGGTGGGCAAGAGCCCAGGACCCGATGGTTACACCCCTAGGTTCTATAAGGTGCTGGGACCCCTGCTGGTCCCCTTCTTGACCAGAGTTTTCAACTCGGTAGGACAGGACTCCCCCTTCGCGAAACAGTCATTGGCAGCCACGATTGCGGTTATCCCCAAGCCTGGTAAGGACCCTCTCATATGTAGCAGTTATCGCCCGATCTCCCTCATTAACGTGGACATAAAAATATTTGCAAAAATAATAGCCTCGCGCCTCGGGCCAATTGTCCCTGATCTTGTTCACCTGGACCAGGTGGGATTCGTCCCGGGTAGAGAGGCACGGGACAACACGAACAAATTGTTCACACTGATATCTTACGTGCAATCTCAAGGGATCCCAGCTTGCCTTCTCTCTTGTGACGCTGAGAAAGCGTTCGATAGGGTGAGCTGGGACTTTATGCATGCTTCTCTACAACAAATCGGCCTGGGACCGTCCCTCCTTGGCAAAATACTGGCCCTTTACGGAGATCCCTCAGCCTCAGTTAGAACCAACGGTGTGCTGTCATCCTCTTTCCCCATAAGCAATGGGACACGTCAGGGATGCCCACTGTCTCCCCTTCTATATATCATATGCATGGAGCATCTGGCTGTTGCCATACGAGACAATCCGGACATCAAGGGGATTGAGATAGATAATAAGCAATACAAACTGTCTTTGTATGCCGATGACCTTTTGCTCCACCTAACTTCCCCTACTATCTCTTTCCCGTCAGTACTAAAAGAATTTGAACAATTCGGGTCGGTGAGCAATTTTAAAGTAAACTATACGAAATCGGAAGCCCTTAACCTAACCCTACCGCCCGGAGAGGTAGATAGACTAAAAGCCAATTTCTCTTTTAAATGGCAGGCGGCCGCCATCAAATATCTCGGGATTCAGATCCCTAATGACCTAACTAAGATATACGACCTGAATTATGCCCCGTTGATGAATAAGACACTGAACGACCTTAAAAAATATGACAGAAAGTCCCTGTCCTGGTTCGGACGAATGGGCGTGCTTAAGATGGACGTCCTGCCCCGCTTCCTATACGTGTTCCAAACAGCCCCCATAGCGCCCCCCAACAGCTTTTTTAAAATCCTGAAGTCTGCGTTCCTCAAATTTGTTTGGGGGGTCTCTAAGCCTCGCATTCGTCACGACACTTTGTCCCGCAGCAAAGCAAAAGGTGGGGTGCGACTACCTGACTTGAAGCTATACCACGCAGCAGCGGTCCTCTTAAGGACCCTAGATTGGGCTCATCATACCTCAAGTAAGACGTGGGTCACAATTGAGAAAAAGTTGTCGCCCTTCCCACTGGTCTCTCTCCCTTGGGTAGGCCCTCAGCCTAAACGCACTCTTAGAAAATTACCCTTTTTAGCACAGCACTACTTTATAGTATGGGACAAATTGACTTCCAGATCTCAGCTAGCCCAACGCCCAGGTCCTCTGACTCCGATTATCGGGAACCCGGACTTCACGCCCGGGATGGGGGTTTCGTCCTTCTTAGGCTGGCGGGCTGCGTCAGACCCGAGGCTACGTCACATCATGGGGGGGACGGGCCTGCCATCACTGGAAGAGATTAGAGCGCTACGCCCCGGGGTGCGCGTGTCATGGTTCCTCTATAGTCAACTAGCGCATTATGTATCCTCCCACCATCTGAGTGGCATGAGGGATTGCCCATTATCCGAGTTGGAACGGCTCCTCTCCTCTGTGTCGCCCATATCCCATGCCCTCTCTGCTCTGTACCGTGCCCTATTGAATGGCACGCATCCGGATCCTCCGGGGTACGTGGCCAGATGGGAAAAAGAGCTAGATAGATCCTTCTCTGAGGAGGACCTTGCCAAAATATTTAGCCTGACGCATAAATCAGCACTGGAGGGGGCGGCACAGGAGAGAGGCTTCAAGATCATATCAAGATGGTACAGATGCCCGTCTGACATCAATAAGTACGCGCCTCAGGCCTCAAGCAGTTGCTGGCGGTGCTTGACAGAAGAGGGGACCATGAACCATATCTGGTGGGGGTGCCCAGCCATCACCTCCTTCTGGGACGGGGTCCTTAACATATACGCAGAGGCGATGGGCATCATGGTGAACAACTCACCCCAATTAACCCTCCTCTCCTTAGTGGAGGACTCCATATCGCAATACAAAAAAGGATTGCTCAGGCACTTCCTAACGGCGGCGCGGGCCGTAATACCCAGACATTGGAAGACCCGTGAAGCCCCCCCCCTAGCAGAATGGGTCGTGGAGCTAGAACGTATTAGATGTATGGAAGAGCTCATCCTTAGCGATAAGGGCCTGTCAGAGAAGTATGCCACGACCTGGGCTTGCTGGATTGATCTTCGAGACTCAGACCGTTTTCAGTCAATAATCCAGTGACCCCGGCAGTAGAGGCAACCACTCGACCAAATTTAGGCAATTACAAGGTTGGACCGTGGAGGCAAAACAAAAATGTTGTTTTGGTCCAGCAGAGGACACTCCCTTTCTTCCTTTCCCCTTCCCCTTCTTCCCTCCCTCCCTTTTACCTCCCCCACTTCTCCTCTAACTTCACTTATCCCCTCTTCATCACCTTTCTCTCTCCCATCTTTTTGGGTAGTCTCTCTCTATTCTGTTTGCGTTCTGATTTCCGCTCTCTTTAGTTACATCCCCTTTGACAAACAGAAACAGCGCACTGGCAGTGATCATCTACACAGACATAAATGAAACGCTGTGACAGGAATTGGAGATGATGTCATATTTATTTGGAAGATTCAATGTTGTTTTCCCTTGTCCCTTCTTTTTGTTATGCCTGTTATGCTATTGTTGTATGACACCTGCGCGTGTCTATGTTCCTTCTTTTACCCAATCTTCTGCAATAAAAACAGATTAAACTAAAAACACTTCCCTCCTGAACCTTATTCATTGCTCCTGATCTTCCCCACTCCAGTGTCAGGGACACAAACACTGGTGCCCCACAAGGCTGCGCTCTGTCACCCCTCCTGTTCTCCATCTTTACCAATGACTGCACCCTCTTGGCAAACTCTGTGAAAATCGTAAAGTTTGCAGATGACACAGCTATTATAGGTCTTGTCAAGAACGGTAACAAATGCGACTACCGAGTAGTGGAGGTGCGGTACATGTAATCTGGTGATAAAACCATCAAAAAAACTCTTTAAAGCGGACCAACAGTCAAAAATAACTTAAACCGGTCCAACACAACAAACAGTGCTCCTATGCATCACTCCCCAGGGTAATTTAAATTGCTGCACATAAAAATTTATTTGCCTTTTTGTAACTCCCTGTTGTGGTAAATTTTAGAAACAAAATGGCGGCTTATGTTTCTGCAGGCCACTTGCAAACAGGTGGTGCTGGGTTTCCTGTTACTGTGCATTGTCAGGCAGCAGCACGGCTGAGATGCTGGGAAAGGAAGCTTCAAATTGGTCAATATCACTAGAAAATCAGCCCATGGCGATCAGCCCAGGAATCTTTAAGATTCCCTGGCCGATCGCTTTCCTCCCCCCCGGGGCATCCAAAATCGGGATGCCCCGCTGTGTGAAACCCCCCAGGTCGCCCATACACTTACCTTCTTTCCCGGTCCAACAGCACATGAACGAGCCGCAGCCACATCCCGGCTATCCCTCTAGCAGGACGCGTGCCCCCGGCAGGCATTTGTAAATGGCCGCCGCGGGCACGCTCCCTGTTAGAGGATAGTGCGGGATGCGGCCCGTCAGTGTTCTCGGAGCCGCTCGCCTTTTACGAAGGGTTAGACGACATGAAGTCAGCAGATCCAAGCCCACTGATTGGACGAGCAGCAGCGCATTCGCAGTAGGACCGGGAAGAGTTCAGTTGGTTTCGGCGATCTGGGGGGTTTTACACAGCGGGGCACCTCTGATTGGGGTGCCCCGGGGGGCAAGGACCAAAACCCAGGATAGTCAAAAGCCTGGGTTTTGCTCCACTTTGAGTGTTTTTTAGTACTAAGTGACAGTAATTGGTGTTAGCAGTTTCCAGCATAATATGGCAAAAGATCTACACAGATTTACAAATAAAATGAACCCACACACTCATTTTACCTCAGAGAATTCCCACAATCTAAGTGATCTCAGAGTCACTATACGAGAGGGATAACTTTGTGTCACAGAGAGATGGAAATGGAAGTGTTCATTTTCTACAGACATTTATAAAAACTCTGTGGACTAAACTGGAACAATTTTTATTGGGACATTATGAATTGAAAACTAACCAATGTGTGTTCTGATTACAGGAACGTATTAGTCAGTGGTAGCCTCTCTCCCTTCAGTATGATGTTGCCCTAAGTTCCATATGAGCTAACTAAGAGCTCTCATCCCATCCCTGATAACATCTACCCTCCAGTACAATATGGTGGTAAATTACCAAGTCCTCCAAGCTGAGAAGTTAGGGATGCCGGGGCTGTGCTTCCCACCATTGGGCTGACCACTGCCGGGGATCCTGGGCCGAGGTCGATCAGGTTGTCCTCAGTGACCTCACTCAGCACCTGCGACAGTAGAGGAAAAAAGCAGATGAGCTGATAAAAACATAGAAACATAGAAGGTTGACGGCAGAAGGAGACCATATGGTCCATCTAGTCTGCCCTTATGTGTATACTGTATGTTCTCTTTATCTTATGTGTATACTGTATGTTCTCTTTATCTTATGTGTATACTGTATGTTCTCTTTATCTTATGTGTATACTGTATGTTCTCTTTATCTTATGTGTATACTGTATGTTCTCTGTATCTTATGTGTATACTGTATGTTCTCTGTATCTTATGTGTATACTGTATGTTCTCTTTATCTTATGTGTATACTGTATGCTCTCTTTATCTTATGTGTATACTGTATGTTCTCTTTATCTTATGTGTATACTGTATGTTCTCTTTATCTTATGTGTATACTGTATGTTCTCTGTATCTTATGTGTATACTGTATGTTCTCTTTATCTTATGTGTATACTGTATGTTCTCTTTATCTTATGTGTATACTGTATGTTCTCTTTATCTTATGTGTATACTGTATGTTCTCTGTATCTTATGTGTATACTGTATGTTCTCTGTATCTTATGTGTATACTGTATGTTCTCTGTATCTTATGTGTATACTGTATGTTCTCTGTATCTTATGTGTATACTGTATGTTCTCTTTATCGTATGTGTATACTGTGTGTTCTCTTTATCTTATGTATATACTGTATGTTCTCTTTATCTTATGTGTATACTGTATGTTCTCTTTATCTTATGTATATACTGTATGTTCTCTTTATCGTATGTGTATACTGTATGTTCTCTTTATCTTATGTATATACTGTATGTTCTCTTTATCTTATGTGTATACTGTATGTTCTCTGTATCTTATGTGTATACTGTATGTTCTCTTTATCTTATGTGTATACTGTATGTTCTCTTTATCTTATGTATATACTGTATGTTCTCTATATCTTATGTATATACTGTATGTTCTCTTTATCTTATGTGTATACTGTATGTTCTCTTTATCTTATGTATATACTGTATGTTCTCTTTATCTTATGTATATACTGTATGTTCTCTATATCTTATGTATATACTGTATGTGCTCTGTATCTTATGTGTATACTGTATGTGCTCTGTATCTTATGTGTATACTGTATGTACTCTATATCTTAGGATAGATGTGTGCTTATCCCAGGCATGTTTAAATTCAGTGACTGTTGATTTTTCAACTACCTCTGCTGGAAGTTTGTTCCAAGCATCTACTACTCTTTCTGTAAAATAATATTTTCTAACATTGCTCCTGATCTTCCCTCCGACAGGTTGGGCCCCTTGTTCTATCATTAAGCTTCTTCTTAAAAACACTTCCCTCCTGAACCTTATTCAATCCTTTCACATATATAAAGGTCTCCATCATGTCCCCCCTCTCCCTTCTTTCCTCCAGACTGTACAAATTAAGTTCTTTAAGTCTCTCCTGATAAGTTTTAAGTTTAAGTCCTTCCACCATTTTTGTTGCCGGCCTTTGGACCCGTTCTATTTGAATAATGTCTTTTTGCAGGTAAGGTCTCCAGAACTGCACACAGTATTCTAGCTGTGGCCTTACCAGGGCTCTATACAGCGGCATCACAACCTCCCTCTTTCTACTGGTGATGCCTCGAGCTATGCAGCATATTCCTCTTACCAGACTAAAATGTGTATGGCCTGGTTATATCCCAGCTGGACTATTGCAGCATCCTCCTTTGTGGTTTAACAACAGATTGCCACCCATTCTATCTATTCAGAACTGGTTCTCACCTTATCTACATCTCCCCTTGCATTCCCAGTGCTGCTCCTTTCTGTCAGTCCCTCCATTGGATGACAGTTTCACAGAAAATTCAGTTAAAACCTCTAACCTTAACCTAATAGAGCTTTCAAGCCAGGCTTCTTCTCACATTTCCTCTCTCACCCAGCAATATCAGCCCAAGTGCAACCTCTGCTTTGTCCTCCTTTCCCTTGGTTACCTGCTCCCACTCCCTCTTCCAGTACTACTGACGTGCCACTGCAAGTCTATGGAATGGCATTCCCATGCTCAATTTGACACTCACCGACGCTATCCAAAGGCCTTTCAATAGTCAATTCTTCGGACAGGTGCTGTAATTAGGGCAGCCCACTGCTCCGGGCATGTGTGCACTCACAGCTTGTGATGGTCCAATGTTGGCGCAAGCACACAATGGCCATGTAGGTCCAAAAATTTGGGACACCCATGTGTGAAACTCCCTGGTTCACTCATTCACTCGTATTACATAGTTAATACGGTTGAAAAAAAGACATATGTCCATCAAGTTCAACCAAGGGTCTTGGGGTAGGGGAAGTTATTTTTTATTTTATTTTGTAGGCGGAAGGTATTTATTTAATTTATTTTTTTTTTACTGGTAAACACTAATAGTAACTGTTAATGTTATTTTCTTCTAAATAAGCATCTAATCCTTTTTTGAAGCTGCCAGCAGTTGATGCTGTAACAAGCTTATGTGGGAGGCTATTTCATAGATTTATAGTTCTTAAGGTAAAGAATGATTATCGCCACCGGAGACTAAATTTCTTTTTTTCCAGTGGAAGGGAGCGCACCCTTGTCTTTGAGAGGATTTTACGTGAAATAGTGTTCCCCATATTTTTTATATGGGCCATTTATATATTTATACAAGTTAATCATGTCCCCCCTCAGCCGTCTCCTCTCAAGACTAAACAGATTTAATTCTTGTAATCTTTCCTCATAACTAAGATCTTTCATTCCTCTTATTAGTTTGGTGACTCTCCTCTGCATCCTTTCCATAGTCAGAGCGTCCTTTCTATGAATTGGTGCCCAGAACTGGACGGCATATTCCAGGTGAGGGCGCACCAGTGCCTGGTAAAGAGGCAAAATGACATCCCTATACCGTGATTCCAGGCCTCTTTTAAAGTGGACCAACACCCAGGATTTTGACTATCCTGGGTTTTGGTCCACTTCCCCGGGGAACCCCCGAACGAACCCCCCACATCTCCCAATAAAACTCACCTCACCCCGCTTCTACGGCGCATGTGCGGCCGCTCGTCCAATCAGCACGCTCGGAGCCGCTGTGGTATGCGCGTCAAAGTGACGTCTTACCTCAGTGGCTCCAAGCACGCTGGTGGCCGCATCCTGCGCTTCCCTCTAACAGGGAGCACGCCCGCGCTGGCCATTCAGAAATGGCCGTCACAGGCACGCGTCCTGCTAGAGAGAAGCGCGAGATGCGGCCCGCGCATGCGCAGTTTGACCGGGATTCAGGTAAGGTTTGCGGGCGTCCTGGGGGGGTTTCACACAGCGGGGCATCCCGATTTTGGATGCCTCGCGGGGAGGGATTGGATCTTATAGATTGCCGGGCTGATCCTGCAGGGTGTTGGTCCACTTTAACGCATGATAGTATCTTGGTGGCCTTGGTATCAGCTGCTTGGCATTGCATGCTGTTATTTAGCCTGTGAACTACCAGTACTCCCAGTTCCTTCTCAACAAGTGACTCTCCCAGATTTACTCCCCCGAGGACATATGTGGCCTTCAGGTTTTTTTTTTTCCCCTTTTCCCTCCCTTAGTGAAAAGTCCCCTCACTTATAACACAACCTCACTTGCAAATACAACCGGAACTCACAAAAGCTCCTGAACTCCCTTTAAACAATCTTATTTATAACAAAGCAATACTTCCCTTTACCAGTGTGAGTCTCTGTTGATCCATGCGCACATGGCTTGCGTCCAGTCAGAACTCACTGCTGTGTATATTCATGCCCAGAAAAGCGTTCAGAATAAATGGACTGCCAGGCACCTCCCGCAGGCCCCTGCGCACGCCTGCTGCCAGTCATTCAGTTATACATAGTGGAGCATCCCCTTCTGAATGAACGAATTGCCATGCTCCTCCAGCAGGCCACTACCAGCCATTCAGATATTCTGGCGGGGGTGTACTCACTGGATAGAAGGAGTGCTGGGGATTGAGGTGCAAGATTCCAAGGGTTTCACATAGCAGGGCATCCTGAAGCTAGATACCCCTGGGTCAAGCTGTAATTCGGGTTACAAGTGTTTTGGTCCGCTTTAAGTAACTCATTTACCCTCCATCGGGGGTTTATGCAGCCAATATTTACCATTGTGATCCATCCTGTTTGTCTCCACCCCCTATCCTTTAAGCCAGATGTCCCAACCATCTTACTAGTGGACCATCATACTTAAAGTTAAGACAGGCTGAGCCCCCCCCCCCCCCCTGCACATAACCACCCAGAATGCTCATAATTTATACTTTAGCCTCAAACCTCTACTGGGAATACAGCGCCGCGATTGGACACCCAGCAATTATGTAGGTAGTGATGTTCCAGGCTGCCGGAAATCCCCGCCCATCTAAACAGGTAAATCGCGGTGCTGGAGTGGAGAATCTTGGGATGAATATATTCCTAAAGAAGAGGGGTACTGTATGTTTTACCCAGGCTGTAATTACTACTTAGTACAGCGCTATGGAGGTAGATGGTGCTATAGAATTTAAAGTGGCAAGATGGCGGTGCCCAGGATCCGGAGGAGTAACCCCCCCCCATCCTGCCTCAGCACCAGCACTCGGGGGGGGGGGGGGGGGCAGGCAACTTTTGACTGAAGTTCCGCTTTAACAATAATAATCATCTCACTTGACATGGGAAAAAATGGTCTGGGGAGAACAAGGAAAGTGCATAAAAGTAGTACTAAAAACTAACAACTCCTAAACACAACAGTGTCCGTATAGTGTTTAGAAATATCCTAAAAAAGAATCCAGTTCCAAAATGTACCTTATTGGTGTTTTGAGCAGAGCGGCCGGCCCTGTAGCGTTCAAACCTGAAACCAGAAAGCCATATAGATAAGAAGAAGAATCCATAACAAGAACACAAGCCTATAATCACCTGACCAGCAAAGGTTGTGGCTTGCATCAATCAGAGCTTTAATGAACTGCGAGCTGCATGATAGGCAGGAAGCCCTGACAGACTGGGATGGGGGTGGTCATGTGACATTGTGTTGGTGGGGGACCTACCTCTCATATCTGAGGAAGACGTTATTTAAATCATCATTGACGTGAAGCAGTTCCTCGGTCACCTCCTCATTGGACACCCGGGAGATCAGTTCCACAATCCTCTGTTGCATGGCTCTGCACGTTCTGTTCAGGTCCTATGGAAAGTACAGTACTGCTGTCAGCACAATTCAGGTATCTGGCCCCTTGGGTACAAGGTTTTGGGTAACGAGCACTTTCTTGAAACAGGAAGCAAGTACAGACCAAGAGTAACAGGATTTACCCACGATTCCTAGCAGATGGAGCTATGCAAGAAAATTGCGTCTGTGTATTTATACTAGAAGAATCCATAATTTCCTGCTGTGGACACGTGTTTTGGGCTAGTGTGTCTCATCAGTACAAGACTGGAATTGATAACTATGAATAGCAGGGACCTTACCTGCAGAAGTTCCAGATCAGAAGCATCCTCCTGGCCGGGGGTCATCTCTGTCAGCATCTCGGACATGACTTTTGTGTTCCCGCGCACTATATCAAGCTCACTCCTCAGACGTCCGATCTAGAAAACAGAAAGTTCAGATCATGTGACCAAAGCTAGGACCTGTCCTGCATAGTCTCAAGCAAAGAAAAGATGTAGGTGCCTTAAAATGGTGGTTAAAATGAACGCAATATAAGCAGGCCCTTGCACTTTGTAATAAATCCTATTCCTTAAACCAAACAACCATTTTTCAAAAAAAAAAATTGTGTTGTACTGGGTGCAGGGAGCATCCCGATTGCAGGTGCCTCCCTGCACATTAACAGCACAGAACGGGAAAAAATCTTACCTTTCTTTTCGGGCCCCCAGAGAAATCCAGTGCTCGGACTGGCCGCCGTGGTCACGTGGCTGTGGCTGTCCAGAAACTCGTCCGGTGACCACTGTCGTAAAATTTCTCTATGTATATCTATCATTGATGTTCAGGGTAGCATCTGCAATTGGGCTGCCCCCCTGCGCCCGGTATGTACTTTTACAGGCCTGTTGAACCCCAAAAAATGTTTGGGGGCCTGTAAATCACAACACAAATTAGTGTTGTCGCAAGTATTTGGCAGTGGGGGGGGGGGGGGGGGCATCCGATTGCTGGATGCTCCACAGCACAAACTGGCTTTGCAGCCTGTTCCTTGCTGCATCTTCCAGAATCCCACACTGAATCATGCCCCCACGTGGCCACTGACATCCAGTGAGGTTTGCCCAGCAGGTTCTGTTGTGGTATCCCACTACTACGTACTTCTAGTGCTTTAAGGGGGAGTTGAGTGGTAAGCACCATGTTTGCTTACTCCAATTACAGTTGTATGTCCACAAGCAGCAAGAAGAATATAAAACAGGGCCTAACCCTTCCCAACTCTATCCAAAATTAGAAAAAGAAAATTCTGTGAGTACTCACTTGTAGAATTAGTTTCTCTTCCATTATTACTTCAAGACATCAGAAGAATTCAGAAACGAATGGGTTAACCTTTCCCAAATGGTGTGGTCTGCAAGAACAAAGGTGTGTCTCCACCTCCCGGGCCTATAACCACCTGGCTGACTTGATGCACTTCAGTTTAATTGAAAAGCAGTAGAACCAGCCGCCCGGGAGGCATACCTATCCTGTTGGAAACAAAAGGCTGGAGACAAAATACAAGACTCCTTTCTCCGTTTAATTTTTTTTTTTTTAAATGCTGATCACTATTTACGAGAGATGAGCAAACAATTGAAAAATTCGATTCAGCCGATTCGCCGAATTTTCCGGAAAAAAAACCTTTCGGTCCGAATTTATTTGCGACGAATCGCTAATAAAAACGGCTATTTCTGGGCTTCCGAGAGCCTCCATAGGGTTGCAGAACGTTTTGCTTGGCTGTAACATGCATAGGATGCATGCTGGGTTAGTGAAATAATATTGTAAAAGAAGTATGATATGCAGATTTAGAGGCGTCGCTATTAGATTCGCTGTCGCAGAGCGGCACAATTAGAGAGCCTTGAGGGGGTATCAGCATGATGAGCCCATATATTGCCTGAAAAACACATCCTGAATTTGGCAGCAGCATAGGGAGCCCATATATTGCCTGAAAGACACACTGGAGTTGGCAGCAGCATTTGGAGCCCATATATTGCCTGAAAAACACACCCTGGAGTTAGCAGCAGCATTAGGAGCCCATATATTGCCTGAAAGAGACACTGGAGTTGGCAGCAGCATAAGGAACCCATATATTGCCTGAAAAACACACCCTGGAGTTGGCAGCAGCATAGGGAGCCCATATATTGCCAGAAAAATACACCCTGAATTTGGCAGCAGCATAGGGAGGTGGCAGCAGCAGCAGCAGCAGCATTAGGAGCCCATATATTGCCTGAAAGACATACTCTGGACTTGGCAGCAGCATAGGGAGCCCATATATTGCCTGAAAGAGACACTGGAGTTGGCAGCAGCATTAGGAGCCCATATATTGCCTGAAAAACACACCCTGGAGTTGGCAGCAGCATAGGGAGCCCATATATTGCCTGAAAAACACATTGGAGTTGGCAGCAGCATTAGGAGCCCATATATTGCCTGAAAGAGACTGGAATTGGCAGCAGCATTAGGAGCCCATATATTGCCTGAAAGAGACACTGGAGTTGGCAGCAGCATAAGGAACCCATTTATTGCCTGAAAAACACATTGGAGTTGGCAGCAGCATTAGGAGCCCATATATTGCCTGAAAGACACATTGGAGTTGGCAGCAGCATAGGGAGTCTATATATTGCCAGAATAATACACCCTGAATTTGGCAGCAGCATAGGGAGCCCATATATTGACTGAAAACCACATTGGAGTTGGCAGCAGCATTAGGAGCCCATATATTGCCTGAAAGACACATTGGAGTTGGCAGCAGCATAGGGAGCCCATATATTGCCAGAAAAATACACCCCGAATTTGGCAGCAGCATAGGGAGCCCATATATTGATTGAAAACCACATTGGAGTTGGCAGCAGCATTAGGAGGCCATATATTGCCTGAAAGAGACTGGAATTGGCAGCAGCATTAGGAGCCCATATATTGCCTGAAAGAGACACTGGAGTTGGCAGCAGCATAAGGAACCCATTTATTGCCTGAAAAACACATTGGAGTTG
Organism: Gastrophryne carolinensis; assembly: GCA_027917425.1. Classification (NCBI taxonomy): domain Eukaryota; kingdom Metazoa; phylum Chordata; class Amphibia; order Anura; family Microhylidae; genus Gastrophryne; species Gastrophryne carolinensis. The sequence goes on from CM051240.1 coordinate 35,702,705, forward strand.
GCAGCAGCATTAGGAGCCCATATATTGCCTGAAAGACACATTGGAGTTGGCAGCAGCATAGGGAGTCTATATATTGCCAGAATAATACACCCTGAATTTGGCAGCAGCATAGGGAGCCCATATATTGACTGAAAACCACATTGGAGTTGGCAGCAGCATTAGGAGCCCATATATTGCCTGAAAGACACATTGGAGTTGGCAGCAGCATAGGGAGCCCATATATTGCCAGAAAAATACACCCCGAATTTGGCAGCAGCATAGGGAGCCCATATATTGATTGAAAACCACATTGGAGTTGGCAGCAGCATTAGGAGGCCATATATTGCCTGAAAAACACACCCTGGAGTTGGCAGCAGCATTAGGAGCTCATATATTGCATGAAAGACACACCCTGGAGTTGGCAGCAGCATGAAGAGAACATATACAGATTTTGGGCACATATATCTTATCCTAATAATTAAATTAAGATTAACGTAAAGCATTTCCTCAATAATTACTTGTGGTCTGATGCAGAGGAATGTCTGTAACTGGAGAGCAGCGCTATAAATCTGTTTGGCACTATCCATATTTCTTTAGTGTTGGTCTGGCACCATGATCAATCTACTCTGATGCATCAGGCATTGGTGGGTGGAAATCCTGGCTGATCCATGCCCGATTCATTTTCACGCAGGCCAGTCTCTCAAAAAAACATTTTTCAAGCGTACTGGAGCACATTGAATTGCCCTCATCAGAGCATCACAATCGCACATCTAAGAGTTTCATCACTTTGTTCCCGTTAAAGTCTTCAGGGCCTAGTTACTACTTAGTGAAAGGCCATAGATAGTTACACACCTGCTGCTGTTATCGACAAATCCTGTTTTAAGTGTAGTGTAGCGTTTTGTCCTCCCCTCATATACGCACTAAGTATGTCAGGCAGAGAAGTGCCAGGATGGGCACAGAGAAGTTGCAGAGGCCTAAATTCATCAAGCAGAGGTCGCAGCAGACTACATGTGAGTGGCAGCAGGAGTCTCAGTGAGAGGCCTGATCTCCCGGTATAAGCTAGCGGTCGTGTCTCGACCAGCAACCCATCTGCCATCATCGATTGGTTAACACGATCATCCACTTCATCACAAGTGACATCTGACACCCCCAGTCAACTGTCGGTTATATCTTATGCTTTGGGTTCAGCTCCACTATTCAGTGAGGACGATCTGATAATCTGAAAAATCAGCAGCTCCTGCCCAGCCAAGAAGTGGAGGAGACACTCGCCGCTTCTTCCACTAGGCGGGCAAGTAGTGATGAGGAGAGCGGCGTGGGAAGTGGTGTTGCAAGCATTTTGGCTCCTTAATCAGACACCGTTGAGGAACCTGAGGAGGACATCAGTGAGTTTTGAGGGCACTTTTAAAGGCTTTGAGTGATGGAGAGTGACAGATTTAGCGGTCAGCATGGTGGCAGAAGGGGAAAGTATGGAGGCAAATGTGCTCGGGGTAGACCACTTGCTGCGCGGCAGGCTACCTTCCCAGGAGGTAGTGGAAGAGGGTTCCCCGGAGTCGGCGGCGGGGGCAGCAGCAGCAGTGAATTAGTGCGGACTGTTGGTAGGAAAATCAGCTACTCGGTGATGTGGCATTTTTTCATCAAGCATCCGCAGGAGGTTAACATGGCTATATGAAAGATGTGTAGGCAGAAGGCGAAGTGTGGCCAGGGTCCCAATGTTGGCCCTACAGCCCTGCGTCAACATTTACAGCGTCACCATAAAGCGGCCTGGGAGAGTTGGCTCCAAAGTGGTGGTCCAGCCTGCTGCATTACCTAGTGGCACGCCGCTCCCTGTTCCAGCCAGCCAATGCTCCACCACCTCCTGTGTGTCGTACCCATCCTCTGTCGCTCCAGATGCTCCTCCTCCGCTTAATTCGAGTCAGTCATTCCGCTAGCAATTTATTGGCCAAGCCATGTCCAAGAGACAACAGTATGTGCCCACTCATCCAACGCGCAGGAGCTAAATGTGCTCCTGTATAAGTTGCTGGTGCTGCAGTCCCTCCCTTTTGAGGTGGTGGACCTTTCAGAGAACTAATGGCTTGTGCCGAGCCGAGGTGGAGTGTCCCAAGCTGTCATCTCTTTGCGAACAAGGCAGTACCAGCCCTGTACAATTTTGTTGAACAGAAGGTGGGCCAGTCCTTTAGCCTGTCAGTGTGTACCAAAGTGCATGGCAACACCTACGTCTGGAGCTGTAACTATGGTCAGGGACAATACATATCCTTTAAGGCCCACTGGGTGATTGTGGTTCCTGCACAACCACAACAGCAACTTGGACAGGTCCCTCCGCTGTGGCCTCCACGCTCCTAGGCCGTTGTGCCTGTGACAGTGCACTTGCATTTAGCAATAGTGTCACAGGAAAAAGTGCCTAATTGTCAATTACATATAAATTGTTAACATTTATCTTATTTGAACACATTTATAATAATAACATATAACATAATAACAATAACATATAACATAACAATAACATAACATAATAACAATAACATATAACATAATAACATATAACATAACATAATAACAATAACATATAACATAATAACATATAACATAATAACAATAACATATAACATAATAACAATAACATATAACATAATAACAATAACATATAACATAATAACAATAACATAAAATGTATCAAATTTTTTTTTTGGTTAATTTTGTATTTTTTTTTAAATATTTTGTATTTTTAAAAAATATATATATTTTAAATTTTTGTATTTTTTTGTATTTTTTTTTTTTAATATATATTTTTTACTGTCTTTTTTTTAAATATTTTGTTAATTTAATTTTTTTTCCATTTTTTATTTTTTTTTGGATTTTGTTTTTTTCAAAATATATATTTTTTTTGTATTTTTCTTTATTTTTTCAGTGCCCTTCCAGCCTACCATGTGTGCAGGACATGGCGGTTTCACGCTGTTCTTCACATGGTTTGCCTTGAGCCACGGAGTCACACATGGGAGGAACTGCTAAAAATCATAAATCAATAAATGAAATCATGGCTTACTCCACGAAAACTGCAAATGAGAACCATGGTGACTGACAATGGGAAGAACATCTTGTCTGCGCTGCGACAAGGAAGCCTGAGCCATGCGTCCTGTATGGCACACGTGTTCAACCTAGTTGTCAAGCGTTTTCTGAAGTCTTCCCCGCATCTGCAAGACATCCTAACAACGGGAAGGAAACTTTGCATGCACTTCAGCCACTCCTACACTATTAGTCAGTCGCCAGGGCTACGGGATGAACAATGTGATTCCACTGCTTCATGTACTACAACACATGTTGGAAACCATGGATGGTCAGGGCACTGGAGACAGGCACCTAAATTTCACGGCCACATGAAGCTTGTGGGGGCTGAAATGGAGGAGGAGGAGGGGGTGGGGCACAGCAAAGCACAGTTTAGGTTTGACACAATGGCCATTTTATCTAGTCATCTGACAGGAGAGGAGAAGCAGCCAGAGGAGCTAGAGGGTTGTGAGGAAGGCGAGACAGAGGACCCAGACATACCGTGGAAGTATGCAGTGGAGATGGAGACAGGTAGTCCCTCCGAGTCACTTGCACAAATGGCATGATGCATGCTCACGTGCTTGCGTAGTGACTGCAGAATTGTTTCCATTTGTCAGCAGGATGACTTCTGGCTCTCCACCTTATTGGACCCTCGCTACCGGCACAAAATGGGGGCCTTTTTGTTACACCCACTGAGGGGGGGGGGGGGGGGGGGGGGGGGGAGGACAAACTGACCTACTACAGAGACATTCTACGTAGTCAGTTGGCCGATGCCTATCTGCGCCATGGTCTATAGTCTTGCAGGTCTGACTCGGGGGGAATTCTGTGCTCACCTTCCACTGCCATGGCTGCTGGGGGGGGGGGGGGGGGTGGCAGGAGCAGCAGCAGCTCCATCAGCAGCAGCCTGAGTCTTCAGTCGCTAATGAGTAGCTTTCTTCACCTGCATAGTGAGGCTAATCATGAGCAGCAGAAAGACCTGGAGCAGGCCCTGAACCAGCAGGTAGTGTCATACCTTGACATGACCATGCCAACGCTCCTTCTGGGCAGCCAAACTTGACTTGTGGCTGCAACTGGCAGAGTTTGCCCTGGCGAAAATAACAGTGATTTGTCCAGCTTCTCCTTAAAACATAGCTTTAAATCCATCCAGTTAAAAACAGCTTGTTGTGAAAATATTGAGGCAATTGAAATGGCCCAGTAACAACAAAAGGCAAGCACCTAGTGACGCGTTTCAAGCCTGGTCAGGCTCTTAATCATCAGAGTTTGCCCTGGGAAAGTCCTGCCCGGCGAGTAGTGTGCCATCTGAGCGGGTGTTTAGTGCGACGAAAAATGTGGAGAGACTCACCTTTGTGAAGATGAATCAAGCATGGATCAGCCAGGATTTCCACCCACCAATGGCTGATCCATGGTAGTAGCTGATGCATGGTAGCTCCTTATGCTGCTGCCGCCAACTCCAGGGTGTGTCTTTCAGGCAATATATGGGCTCCCTATGCTGCTGCTGCCAGCTCATGTGTGTGTCTTTCAGGCAATATATGGGCTCCTAATGCTGATGCTGCCGCCAACTCCAATGTGTGTACTCCTAAAAGACACATGCTAGCATATTTGGGATGCCCCCCCCGGTTAAAGGCAATGGCTGCTGGCAATTTGACAACGTGACTTTCTTTACAAAATGCAACCAGTTAGCAGACAGGTGCTCTTGAAATATTTATGCTAGTATTTGTGATGCCCCCTCTTCAAATACATAGGTTGGCTGCTTTTATAGTGAAAAAGTGACTTTCTTTACAAAATGCAACCAGTTAGTAGACAGGTACTCTTCAAATATTTATGCTAGTACTTTATATGGGGCTGTGACATAATCGGTAAGCCTGTCTGCTGATAGGTAGCATGTGACACCTACCCAGGATTCCTTGCCCCATGGGACATGTCCTGACATGTGGATCCACCATTTTAGATGGATTGTATAGCAGTAAATGGAGGTTTAAGGAAGTGATTTGAGTGATCGAATTGCGGCGATATTCGGAATCGTAACAAATCGAATTTTTCTTGAAATTCGTAACAAATTCGGATTCGTCAGAATCGATTCGCTCATCTCTAATATTTACCACTCCACTAAAACTAGGCATCCAAGACATGGACATAGTAACCTAGCAGACAGGGAGGGTCTGATGTCCTGAAGTTATAATGAAAGAGAAATTAATTCTACAGGCGAGTACTCACAGAATTTTCTTTTCTCTTCCATTTTACATCAGGCCATCAGAAGAATTCAGAAACAAATGGGACCTCCAAAAGCAGAACCCTAATTCGGGTGGGATCCCCAAAAACCTTATTCCTTCAGGAACAAAACATTCCAAAAATCCTTACTCCTTTCAGGAACAAGACATTCCAAAAACCCTTATTCCTTCCAGGAATAGGACATTCCAAGAACCCTTATTCCTTCCAGGAATAAGATATTCCAAAACCATCTAATTACCATGTAATTCCTTCCTACCAAAGGCTCTACCCTATAGAATTTAGAAAATGGATGAGCGGAAAACCAAGTAGCGGCTTTGCATACATGTTCTATTGAAGCTTCATGCTAAAAAGCCCAAGAAGCTCCAATAGCTCGTCAAGTGAGCAGTAGTCCTAAAAGAAGAATCCTTCCACTTAGGGAATATAGGCTCTCACCACAGCCTGTCTAATCCATCGCTGATGGTAGACTTAGATGGTGGAAGACCTTTCCGTGGACCCTCAGGTATGACAAAATAAGGAGTGAGACCTACGGAAAGATTGTGTAGCAGTGAGATAGTATCTTAGTGCTTTTCACTACATCCAGCAAAGAAGAATCCTTTCTTTATCGGACACTGGAGTAGGACATATGGAAGGCAATTCACCTCTTCATTAAGATGGAAACCACCTTAGGAAGAACATCCTGTTTAAAGTGGACCAACACCGATCAGATCCCTCCCCGCGGGGCATCCGAAATCGGGATGTCCCGCGGGGAGGAATCCCCCAGGAGGCCCACAAACCTTACCTCAGCCCCGTTCCATCGGCCACGGCTCGCGCTTCCCTCTAGCAGGGCGCACACCCGCGCCGGCCGTTTGTGAATGGCCGGCGCAGGCGCACTCCCTGTTAGAGGGAAGCGCGAGACGCGGCCTCCAGCGCTCAGAGCCAGCTGAGCTGGTATGCGCGTCCAAGCGGCCTTGGACGCGCATACCACAGCGGCTCTGAGCGCTGTGATTGGCTGGCGCGGTCACGTGGGAGCGTGGTGAGGTGAGTATTTCTGGGCTTTCTGGGGGGTTTCAGACAGCGGGGCACCCCCGATCGGGGTGCCCCACCGAAGTGGACCAAAACCCAGGATAGTCAAAATCCTGGATGTTGGTCCACTTTAAAGCAGAAGACGACCTAGTCATTATGTAACACTAAATAAGGAGACTTAACTGATAAGCTGCTAATTCAGAAACCTTCCTTACTGAGGTTATTGCCACTAAAAAAGATAACCTTAAAAGTCAATAAACTTAATGATGCATCTGCCAATAGTTTAAAAGGAGGACGCTGATAAAGAGCTGATAAAACTAAGTTCAGGTGCCAAACTGGCAGAAGTAGCTTACGAGGAGGCCGCACATGAGCGACTCCCTATACAAAAAGTTTTGATACATTTAATCACAGCAATGGGTTTCTGAATAAAAATATAGATAAAGCAGATATCTGTCCCTTTAAAGTACTCAATTGAAAACCTTCATCAAGACCTTTCTGTCAAAAAATCTAATATTCTGGGAACAGAAAAAATTCTACCAGCGAACCTTCTGGATTCGCACCAAGCGATAATGCTTGCCAGACTCTATAGTAGATCATTGAAGAAGGCTTCTTCCTGGCCTGAATGATAGTCTGCATGACTATGTCAGAAGAACCCCCTTTCTGCCAAGATAAAGGATTCAATAGCCAAGCCGTCCAAGCCAGAACATGTGAATTGGGATGCCTTAAAGGCCCCTATGTGAGAAGATCTGGATCGTCGGGTAACCTCCATGAGTTGCCCTCGGACATCCTTACATGTCTGAGAACCAGCTTCTTCTTGGCCACCAAGGAGCCACCAGAATGGTTGTGACTTCCTTGTGAGCTAACCTTTCTTCGTACTTGACCCAGGAGTGGAATCGGAGGGAATGCATAAAGAAGCTTGAATGCTGACCCCTGAAGAGTCAGGACATCTGTTGCTATAGTTAGAGGATCCCTGGACCGAGACACAAACTTTGTAACCTTACGATTGTGTCGTGATGCGCAAGAGATCTATGTCCGGAATCCCCCAGCGCAATCAGGGGATTGAAAAAACCCTCTGACTAAGAGACCATTTCCTCTGATGCAGGACCATTCTGCTGAGAGGATAGGCCTGCAAGTTGTCCACTCCAGGTATGTGTACAGCCGAAATGCATGAAAACAGTTTCTCGGCCCAAAGTAAAAACCAGCTCACTTCCATGAGGGCTTCAACGCTTCAGGTGCCCCCATGGTGGTTGATATATATTCTGTTTGAATCCGGATGGGATGCCCCTTCAGATGGTATGTCCAATGACTGAGACTCCACTGTCCCTGGAGCGTTGGTGACTCCATGACACTACCCCAGCCCGATAGACTGGCATTCATGGTGATGATCTTCCACTGTACTGGACGGAAGGATTTGCTGTCTGAAGAGGACCAGGCTAGAGACTGCCTTGTTGACGGTGTCATGCAAAAAGAGTGATCCAGAGTGTGTGGGTCTCGATCACAGATTGTGAAGAATTCCATCTGTGGGGGTCTTGTGTGAACAGTGCAAAAGGTACTGACTCAAAGCAAGATACCATCAGGCTCAACAGACATATTCTTTGATGAATCGTTGGGTGGGGGCAAGACAAGAGACCCCGTACCCTGACCTGAAGTAAGAGTCACTTCTGTGTTGGAAAAAACACTTTTGCCTGAGACGTGTCTAATGACAGTCCCAGAAGGAATAACTCTTGAAGCTATGATAGGATATTTGATTTAAGAATTCGACTGGATAGTCAATTATCCAATGTCGATCAGACAGTCTGTGTATCCTTCTGGGCCCCCTGACATGATGGGGCCCATATCAACAGATACTCTAAGTAAGGGATTATATGTATACCCCGACTTCTTAGAGAAAACATGAGACCTGCCAACACCTTGGTAAACACCCTTGGTGCTGAAGATAGACCGAAGGGTAACGCCACAAGCTGAAGATGTAGGCCACCTACAGCAATGTAGGTATGTATCCTCACATATATACTGCCCGGCTGGAGTAACTTTACTGTGGATCAACAACTCTAATCTCTAAAAAGGTGAGATACGGCAGATCTCAATGCTTCTGCTTTCTGCGGAATTCGGGATACCCCTGACCAAGAGAATCTCCAAGGGGGATTTGATCTTGTAACCTGGGGATACAACTTCCTGTATCCAAATATCGTTTACATGAAGCCTCCAAATATGAGCCAAATGCAGAAGCTTTCCCCCCACACCTCAAGACCGGGGTCATCCCTTCATGCCTGAGCAGGCTTTGAAGGGGGTCTGGCTTTATTCTGCCAGACACCTGTTGCCTTAATTTGGAACTTTGGCTTATTCAAAAAGTCTCTTCGGTATCCCGAAGAGGCTGAACCTCTAGCCGGAACCCCCGGAGTATTAGAGGCCCTGCGGAAGCAGTATTAGACTTCGGCTTCTGTGGCAGATTAGATTATTTACCACTAGTAGCATGCTTTACAATGTCTACCAAGCACTCTCCAAACAGACACCCCACCTTAAAGGGGAGTCCTGTCATTCTTTTTTTTGGAGGCTATATCAGCTGGCCATTGCTTAAGCCATAAATCACGCCTTAAGGCTAACACCAGAGCTAGGCCTCTGGCACTTATCCTGTTCAATCCTCCATAGCCCGTATCATATACCTGTTGTAGCCAAACTGGTCTTGATCACCTGGGAGCATGACTTCCATGAATGACCCCTACGAGTCTTCGAGTCCAGTTGTTTTAACAACCTCCTGCTCCCCAAAAAATGCTATGGATGTAGCCCAGGCCGGCCGCAAGGTCGACCCCATAATAAAATAAGCATGACATGCCACCTGATCCAGGCGCTTATTCGCTTGATCCTTTGGAGAAGCACTATCCGAGGATGGCATAACCAAAATCTTAAAAAGACCTGGCCCCAGAGCGTCCACCACAGGAGGGCGAGACCATAATTCAATCTGATCTAGAGGGAAGGGATACATAGTGTCTAGTACTTTAGGAATGGGCAGAAGACAACCTGACTTCTGCCATTCCCTATTGATCAGATTAGAATAATGTGTATGCTCTGCAACATCCTTCAGAATGGAGGAAATCAAAACCATCCATCCATCTTAACTGAGCACCCCCTTGCGTAGAGGACTATAAATACGAGTCCCTACTGGATAAATCCTCCCCAACAGATAACTTCCTGGGAGACTATGGCAGCTACAATATCCTCTTCAAGTTAGAGGATAAATCTTTTCTTTAAAAACATTTTTAGTAGCCAATCCTTCTAAATGACTTTCTAAAGGTTTAGGACCACTTGAGGGCTGCCGACAGAGTTTAAAGACTCAGAAGGAGGCTATGGCAGCCACAATATCCTCTTCAAAACTCATTTATTTTTTTCAAAACCTTCTTGGTAGCCGATATGACTTACTAAAGGCTTTAGGTCCGCTTGAAGGCTGCCAGGGGGGGTTTTAAGCTCAGAGGGCACCGGCAACAAGGGTCAAAGCCCTTGCAGGGAGGAGACAATTGTCTTCCATATCCACTACTACCGTAGCATAACCCTGCACACCGTGCTATCCTCGTCCAGTGTCTGTTTGCATACTGGACATGGGGTGAATCTATCTGCCAAAGGGCCAGATCCGATTACCCCAGATGCCTCCGTCATGGTGATTAATACTAGATTACCTCCCAGAGGGTCTAAAACCTAGTATATGAACAGTTCCCGATAGTCGCAAGACTATTCTGAGAGCTCAGAGGGTGAACCACATCAATATATTGCCAGTCTTATCCCACAATTATATATATCTTTTTTAAAAACAAGAACAATTAAAAAACATTAATATTTACATATGAATAAAATATTATATTAATACACAATCATGACCTACCTAAAGATTTAGGTCCGCTTGAGGGTGGCGGCGCAGCGGCTCAGAAGCAGCTCTCTTTGCTGGCCAACAACCCCAGTATCAAGCGCTGCCGGAGAAGAACCGCAAAGTCGGCGGTACTTTTGTGCTTCCCCCAGCCGAAAATCTTCCCGTGAAGGCGGCCGGAGAAGAACCGCGATCTCAGCGATACTCAGCGCTTCGCACGGCCGAAAATCTTCCAGTGAGAGTGGCCGGAGAACCGCGATGTTAGCGGTACTTGCCGCTTCGCCCAGCCGAAAATCTTCCAGTGAGAGCGGGGTAAGAAAAGAGCCGCACACCGGTGCTCGATGCTATGCTAAGCCAAAAATGTTTCCATAGCGGCGGGCACAAAACAGTAAAAACAAATGGGAAGAGCAATAAAGAGGAAATTAATCCCCTGGTTCCTCTCAATCAGGCTCACCAGACAAAAGCCTTATGGCTGCTTTTTTCCCTTTTTTAAAAAACAAAAGGTGACACCCCACAGCGCCCCAAGACCCTGGCGCTTACCTTACCATCCTGGTCCGAATGCAGCTTAGCTGCGGAGGCAAAGTGGGTCCATTCAGATCCAAGGAGTATAAGGGCCAAGAAACAGTCAGGTTTCCATTACCCCCGCTTCCAAGGCGTAATTCCATTACAGCAAAAAGTAAATGGGAGAGGAGTTCAGATAAGTCCTTGCAGTTCCACTGCAAGAAAGAAAAACTGAAGTGCATCAAGTCAGCCAGGTGGTTATAGGCCCAGGAGGTGGCGACACACCTTTGTTCCTACAGACCACACCCTTCGGGAAGGGTTAACCCATTGGTTTCTGAATTCTTCTGATGTCCTGAAGTAAAATGGAAGAGAAATGGATGTAGTAGATCTGCTGCAAATAAACTGTCAAGAAGAAAATACGACCGGAGCAGTTTATCTAGCTGGGGACCCGATTACTATTCCGTTGCTGCTATAGGCCCATATCATTTGCAGTTCCCTTATTACCAGTACCTACTCAGAATTGGCTGTGATTGGTCCACCCACACATAGCGGGTGTCCTGTGCTGCTGTAGGATGAGTAAGAGGAACAGTGGAGAGGTTTCCAGAGTTTGCCTGCTGGTGGCCCTGAGGTGTGTATAGTCAGGGCTGAATCCACTTCTGGCATGCTCTAGGAGTTCCACATGTCCCTTTCTGTTCCTCTGAGCTTCATATTGCCCCTTATGTCCTTGCTCTAAACATCCCAATGCCCCTCATACCCACTCAGTTTTTCTGAGCTTCCCGATGCCCCTCCTGCCCTTTCCTGTTCATCTGAGCATCACATTACCCCACATGTCCCTTCCTGTTCCTCTGAGCTTCCTATTGCATTAAACATCTCAATGACCCATCATGCCCACTCGGTTCTTCTGAGCTTACTGATGCCACTTTTGCCCTTTCCTGTTCATCTCAGCATCACATTACCCCACATGTCCCTTCCTGTTCCTCCGAGCTTCCTATTGCCCCTTATGTCCTTTCCTGTTGCTCTAAACATCCCAAATGCCCCTCATACCCACTCAATTCTTCTGAGCTTCCTGATGCCCCTCATGCCCTTTCCTGTTCATCTGAGCATCACATTACCCCACATGTCCCTTCCTGTTCCTCTGAGCTTCCTATTGCATTAAACATCCCAATGCCCCATCATGCCCACTCAGTTCTTCTGAGCTTCCTGATGCCCCTCATGCCTTTTCCTGTTCATCTGAGCATTACATTACCCCACATGTCCCTTCCTGTTCCTCTGAGTTTTCTATTGCTCCTTATGTCCTTTCCTGTTACATTAAACATCCCAATGCTCCTCATACCCACTCTGTTCTTCTAAGCTTCCCAATGCCCCATCATGCCCATTCAGTTCTTCTGAGATTTCCAATGCTCCTCATGCCCTTTTCTGTTCATCTGAGTATCACATTACCCTTCATGTACCATCCTCTTCCTCTGACCTTCCTATTACCCCTTATGTATGTTCCTGTTGCTCGGAGCAATCCGATGTCCCTTCCTGTTGTACTGAGCTTTCCCTATCATGCCCGCTTTTTCTGAACTTCCCAAGGCCCTTTATGTCTATTCCTATTCTTCCGAGCTTCCCACTTCCCCTCATGTCTCCTCAGTTCTTTTGAGATTCCCAATGCCCCCTTGGTTCATCCGAGCTTCCTATTCTGGCTCCAAAGCTAAGATTGGCTGTATTAGAGCTGCTAGAGATAATCTGTTGAGAGGAAAATATTGAACCCAAGTTCATCTAGCTAGGGACCCAATATCCATTCCATTGCTGCTTTAAGCTTCTATAATTTGCAGTTACCCTTATAAAAGTACCTGCTCAGAGTTGGCTGTGATTGGTCCACCCACAGTTGGCGGGGGTCCTCCTTGGCTGCTGTAGGGTGATTGAGAGGAGGGGACAGTGGAGAGGCTTCCAGAGTTTGCCCGCTGGTGGTCCTGAGGAGTGTGCATAGTCATGGCTGGATCCACTTCTGGCACGCTCTAGAAGAAAATAAAACACATTTATGGCCTACACACAAGGAGATGTGGTGTTCTAAATTAATCAGCCATACGACACCTCACAAGGCAGAGGCAGTTTTTGGTAGAAACCCAAAAAGGCCTGCAACCCGCTTATAGCTCCCACCTAAAAAGTCACATGTCTCACAAGCAACTAGGGAGGATGCAGGGGCCTCATTACCAAACATGCCGACTAGCTGATTTACGGTTCCCATCATCTATATTAAGAATGACCTAATCTCACCAAATAGCTGCCATGAATAATCTTTGCATTATGGGACCACATAAGCCATTAGGTACAAAGAATTTTATTTAAAGGATATTAACCTTCATAAGAGTAGTGGGGTCATACTATATTCTAGACGTTTCTAGGAAGCTGCTCCATAAATACCCACCCAGCAAGCGTACCGTGTCTCTGCACTTAGTGGCTTTAATAATTCACATCAGAGACAGAGGACTGAGCTTCCAGGATGCTGCACTAATCAATGATGTATTGGCTTTCAGACCTGGATGAAGGTCTATGCCTACACTGCCATCTAAAACCGACCTACTGGATTCAGCAAAATGGCCCCTTCATTGCTCCCAATCAACCTCACCCCCTTCCGTGATTCCCATTGCCCCTCAATGTCCTTTAACGTTCTTATGAGTTCCCTATTACCCCTTATGTCTCCTGCTGTTCTTCTGAGCTTTCCAAGGCCCCTCATGTCCCTTCTTGTTCTTCATGTTACCCCTTATATCCTCTCCAGTTCTTCTGAGCCTCCTATTAACCATTATGTCCCTTCCCATTTCTTTGCACTTACGCAACGGACCCTTATGCCCCCTTGGTTCTTCTGAGCCTCCCAATGCCCCATAATGCCCTCTCAGTTCTTCTGAGCTTCCCAATGCTCCTCATATCACTTCCTGTTCTTCTGATCTTCCCACTGCCCTTAAAGGAGCACTATCACGAAAAAATGGGTCAAAGATAAAGAATAAATATGCTGGATGGCAGGAGGAGGGGTCACTTATACACACAACATCAATAAACATCCAGGCTTGTTTCTTTCTGTACCAGGAGAGGAAACCAAAAGCATGGCGGGAGTTTTATTCCTCCTCAGTTCTTCCGAGCCCCTTATGCCCCCTTGGTTTTCTGATCTTCCTATTGTCTGTCATCTCCCTTCCATTTCTTCTGATCTTTCTATTCCCCCCTCATCTCCCTTCCTGATGTTCTGATCTTTCTATTGCCCCTCATCTTCCTTCCTTTCCTTCTGATGTTTCTATTGTCAATCACCAACCTTCCTTTTGATCTTTCTATTGCCAATCATCTTTCTTCCTTTTCTTCCAATCATTTCCCTTCCCTTTCTTCTGATCTTTCTATTCCCAAACATCCCCCTTCCTTTTCCTCTGCTCTTTCTATTGCCAATCATCTCCCTTTCCTTTCTTCCAGTCATCTCCCTTCCTTTTCTTTCGATGATCTCCCTTCGTTTATTTCTGATCTTTCTATTGCCAATCAACTCCCCTCCTTTTCTTCCGATCATCTCCCTTCCTTTTCATCTGATCTTTCTATTGCCAATGACCTCCCCTCCTTTTCCCCGATCATCTCCCTTCCTTTTCTTCTTATCTTTCTATTGCCAATCATCTCCCCTCCTTTTCACCGATCATCTCCCTTCCTTTTCATCTGATCTTTCTATTGCCAATCATCTCCCCTCCTTTTCTTCCGATCATCTCCCTTCCTTTTCATCTGATCTTTCTATTGCCAATCACCTCCCCTCCTTTTCACCAATCATCTCCCTTCCTTTTCATCTGATCTTTCTATTGCCAATCACCTCCCCTCCTTTTCACCAATCATCTCCCTTCCTTTTCTTCTTATCTTTCTATTGCCAATCACCTCCCCTCCTTTTCACCGATCATCTCCCTTCCTTTTCATCTGATCTTTCTATTGCCAATCACCTCCCCTCCTTTTCTTCCGATCATCTCCCTTCCTTTTCATCTGATCTTTCTATTGCCAATCATCTCCCTTTCTTTTCTTCCGATCATCTCCCTTCCTTTTCATCTGATCTTTCTATTGCCAATCATCTCCCTTTCTTTTCTTCCGATCATCTCCCTTCCTTTTCTTCCGATCATCTCCCTTCCTTTTCTTTCGATAACCTCCCTTCCTTTTCATCTGATCTTTCTATTGCCAATCATCTCCCTTCCTTTTCTTCTTATCTTTCTATTGCCAATCACCTCCCCTCCTTTTCACCGATCATCTCCCTTCCTTTTCATCTGATCTTTCTATTGCCAATCACCTCCCCTCCTTTTCTTCCGATCATCTCCCTTCCTTTTCATCTGATCTTTCTATTGCCAATCATCTCCCTTTCTTTTCTTCCGATCATCTCCCTTCCTTTTCATCTGATCTTTCTATTGCCAATCATCTCCCTTTCTTTTCTTCCGATCATCTCCCTTCCTTTTCTTCCGATCATCTCCCTTCCTTTTCTTTCGATAACCTCCCTTCCTTTTCATCTGATCTTTCTATTGCCAATCATCTCCCTTCCTTTTCTTCTGATCTTTCTATTGCCAATCATCTCCCTTCCTTTTCTTCTGATCTTTCTATTGCCAATCATCTCCCTTCCTTTTCTTCTGATCTTTCTATTGCCAATCATCTCCCTTCCTTTTCTCCTGATCTTTCTATTGCCGATGTCCTGAGTTTTTTTTTTTGCCCCTTATGTCTGCCTGTCCTTCTGTGCTTCCCATTGATAATTGTACAGCGCCATGAGAGATGATAATAGTCAGGGTCCACTAATAGCTCAAAGCCGTGACTGGTCAATATTGATGTTTTTTCACTAGCTACACACACCTCTGTTCTAGTCCGATCTAACATCTTCTGATCTTTATCTTGCCAATCATCTCCCTTCCTTTTCTTATGGTCTTTCTATTGCCAATCATCCCCCTTTCCTGATGTCCTGAGCTATTTTTGCCCCTCATGTCTGCCTGTTCTTCCCATTGACGATAGTACAGGGCCATGGAAAAAATATAATAATGATGGGCAGTCAGGGTTCACTAATAGCTCAAAGCCATGACTGGTAAATATAGATTTTTATTCACTAACTACACATACCACCTCTGTTCTACCACTACACTCCTAGGTTATGGCTCGGCCTTCATAGGGTGGTTAAAGTTGTTAGATGCTGGGATTAGGGAATAGTCACAAAAGACATCCAAAAATGTAAAAAAAAAAATGTTTGCGCCCATGGTCAAACGGAAACCAACCAAAAGGCAGTTGGATGAATAATCTATTCAGAGGAGTCACAACATTTTAGATTGTAAGTGGATGTGAGTGTCCAATAAGCAAATAACAGCAGAGATCCCTGCACCCATGTGGAGGATGTCCCTGCAGGCCCATCAGGATTTCCTGTGCCCCAGAATAGAGTGAAAGTGAAAGTGCACCTGTCATGAGAAAAACAGCAGCAACTTCTGATCTCCTCCAAAGACAGTTAGTTGCCTAGCTGAAACTAATCCATATTAACACACAATAATCTGAGCCAGGCAGGGGCGTACATAGGGTTAATGCGACCTGAGAACCCTGTGCGCTCATACCCTTTATGGGATGTCGGGGCCAGGCTGAGGAAGCTGGAAGCAGGCAAGTCGGGTTGGCAGCAGAACCCGCTGGAAGCCCATTAGGCCTGCTGCTTCTGGAGAAGGCCCAGACGGGTGCAGTGGTCCCTCAAATGCTCTGCTGCCAATATTGCATCCAACACAAGCGTGTCCATACCATAGATGTGGGGAGACGGCTCGCACCGGGTGTTCTTCTGGCATGAGCAAGTGTGTTCCTTGCTTCTATGGTATGTAAGCCACTGGGGCCAGGGCAGGCTTCTTTGTGTGTCTTAAACTCTCATATAATCATCAAAGATTAATAAGCACAAGTCCTTTGCACTCACCCTTTGTGGTGTATGTATAGGAGACAAGGCATCCAGATCTGCCATGGGAAACTCAATTCCTTTCCTTTTCAGCTCCTCATAAATATGCACAACTCCAGTGAGGTCAGGGCTGCTCCGAAAAGCGTCTGCCCAAGCCTGGAAGAGAAAAAAAATATACCACGATATCTCATTAATGCATCTTGCATACTGGAGAATGGATCCCTTGGGGTAGCACGAAGAGCTCAGCTTCGGCTTCCATTATTTTATACTGCAACACGTTTGCACCGGCTTTCTTCCAAAATCCCAAAACCAGTATCTGCTGTGTAACCGTATAGACCATATAGTGCCTGGGGTCCTACAAGTGTCATTTGATTGTAAGCTTCTTTGGCAAAAGCACAGAACTATAACTAGGCCATCCACCATGTGGGCTCTGGCACAGGGTTGATGCCGGGGGAAGATTGGGGGGTGATGGGGATGACATTTCTTGGTATAAACTAGAATTCCTATAATGCCATAAATAGGCCGGCTATGCTGGGTTCATATCTGCCACCATGGCCACGCTCTTTATTTGCAAATGAATTTGTGCATTAATTGGGACTGTCTACAGCAATGGCACCGGGGTTCCTCTCCTGCCTGTCAGGCGGGCGCTCCTTTATTACAGCCCAATTGGGGCAGCGATACCCTATCTCCATTGCCGAGGTGCTGGTCTCACCCCCCGCCGCTGACGGTGGCCGGGTCATCGGGTGAGGGGGCGATACCTGCACTTCCTGGCCACACAGCCAGTTACTGAGTGGTTTAGAGGGCATGGAGCTCTAGTGTGCACTCCTATTGGCTGGGGGGGGGGGGCGCTGGGCCGGGGTTTAAGGGAGGAAGCCAGGGACCCGGAATTTACTACTTCTGAAGCTGTTGGCAAATGGCGGAGCGCGCGGGGTGAGCGTCCCTGCCAAACCTGAACTTCACTTCATCCTAAAGGCGCTATCTCTCTTATGGTCACCCCTTTATGCTGATATTTATGTGCACGCTGTGCTTGTTTGATTAACATAAACCTCTTCGCGGGGATTTTGATTCACTGTTTTTACTGTGGTAGCTTGAACATTTAGGTTCGATATTGTTTTTCAGTTGTTGTATCATGTCACCTTTGGATTTTTACATTTTTTTATTAATAATTTTTTGCTTTCACCTCTAAATTATAGCACTCGCACTTTATAAAGATTATTATAGGATTGTATATAAGCATATATTCCCTTTTTGTTTCCCAAGATATATTGGTGTGCACTTTAGACAGAGAATATGGAGGTCACTTTGTGATACCTCCATGTGTATTGTATTATTAAACCGGACCTTCACCATGATTTAATGAAAAGCCCAAACTCTTAAAAAACAATTCCTCAGCATCTAAAATTAATATATTTTACATGTTTAGTCACTAATTTATTATACTTTCCCCCACTGGGCTGCAACTCTGTTCGGGAATTTAGGATACGGGCGCCGCCATCTTGACTCAGAAGCATCACACTTACTGAGGAGAGGAGAGTGGGATAAGGTACAGGGGGGCGGGTTATAGCTGTGCTTTGCTCAGACAGAGCAGAGCTGGGGTCAGGGAAAGGTCAGCAGTCCCAGAATGCAGAGCAGCACAGTCACTTCCTGTTTTCAGGCACTTCCTGTTTGCAGGCTGCCTGCAAAAATGGCAGCTTCCATAAGCCGCCATCTTGGATGTTTAAAGGCTTATAAAATGCAGTAGATGCAGGTAGGATGATTTTTAATGTGAGCAATCTGTATGTACAGGGTGTGGGAAACATATAAGATAGACTCTTATTTAGAGTGAAGGTCCGCTTTAAGAGGAAGAGACACCGCCTGTGGTATTTAACCCTTTATTGTATAATATTGATGTTATTTATAGTTAAGGGTAGACAATTGGTTTTAAATGAGTCAGTGTCTATATGCTTTTAGATTTTTTAGTTTGGCTTGTAACATACTAAAATAAAGTAACCTTTTTGATTATATGAAGGTTGTTGTGCCCGTTTATGGTTCACAATAAGGGTTATTATTGTGCATGTCTTTATTTGCAAATAATATCCATTATTACACAAGAAAAAGTAACATCTGAAACTAAAATCTATTTGTTTCTTCCTTATCCCTTAACAATTAAAGAGGACCAAAACCCATGATCACCGAGCCCTGGAGCCTGAAAAGCAAAAAAAGGAGGAGGAACATAAAGTTTGGAACCTGACCAGCAAAAGGGAAAACTAAGTAGCTCATACAAACTGAGCAGGTAAGTAGGATCTTATTAGGGCTGGACCTCTGCTTTAAGGAAGAGCAACCAGTGGGCTAGATACTAGTGGTCTCCCCCCTTTATGGGGCATCCGGAAGCTGATGCCCAGCTGTGTGTACCCCTAAGCATCGCCTGGTACACTTCCCTCACTGGCGGTCCCAAGCGGCTGTATCCCCGCTTTAACTCTAGCCTACTGAACAGCAAAGACAGGGCCGCCAGATCAGCCCAATATGGCCCTTTAAGAAAAGCCGCACAACCAAACTAGTATATCAGATGAGTATAAAAATCTTTAATGTAAATCAAGAATTCAATTAAATACATAAAACAGCATCACGTAAAGACAAACAATTTAAAAACAGTTAAAAAACGCATATAGGCTGCCAAGGGTAATAGGACCAGATCGATGGCAATCAAAGAAATAGTATTATTGCAAACTGCCCTCCCAGTATTTAAAAGATGCTCCTTTATACCATATGCTTGGAATTAGTGAAATAAAACTATGTGACACTCCTATGAATTCATGCTATACAGTACAAACAGTGATTAATACGTGCAAATGATACAGAAGAGAGAAAAAAATTACCAATCAATAAAGATCAATTAACGCTAGTAAAATTATTATTATAAAGTGCTAAGTGCTATGCCAAACAGTGACAGATCAATTGTTAAGGTGATATGAAAACCATATGGTCAGAGCAACCATATGGGGTTGAGAGATGCTGAAGGCTGAGAGTCTCTCCAGCCTGTCAGCTCATAGTGTGATCAGATAAGGGGGGTGAGAGATGCTGCAGGCTGAGAGTCTCTGCAGCCCTCCAGCTCATAGTGTGATCAGATAAGGGGGGTGAGAGAGGCTGCAGGCTGAGAGCTTTTCCAGCCTGTCAGCTCATAGTGTGATCAGATAAGGGGGGTGAGAGATGCTGCAGGCTGAGAGCTTTTCTAGCCTGTCAACACATAGTGTGATCAGATAAGGGGGGTGAGAGAGGCTGCAGGCTGAGAGTCTCCCCAGCCTGTCAGCACATAGTGTGATCAGATAAGGGGGGTGAGAGATGCTGCAGGCTGAGAGTCTCTCCAGCCTGTCAGCACATAGTGTGATCAGATAAGGGGGGTGAGAGATGCTGCAGGCTGAGAGTCTCTGCAGCCCTCCAGCTCATAGTGTGATCAGATAAGGGGGGTGAGAGAGGCTGCAGGCTGAGAGCTTTTCCAGCCTGTCAACACATAGTGTGATCAGATAAGGGGGTTGAGAGATGCTATATATTTTAAAATCACAGGGAAACCATGTGTACATATGTGTAGTGCACTGCCCTGCAATGTTCAGGGCGCCCTTAAACCTGAAATACTATAACATAAATACAAAAAGGACCTGTGGTTAGTATAGGGCTGGCACTTACAAATTGAACTACACCCTCAGGCTGCTTCCCGCAACACAAAACTAAATTTATTGAGTAAAGCACATAAATACATCTCAAAACACCCATCCCTCAATTTAAAAAGCTAGCATAGCTCAATAATAGATACGGAGGCCCCCCACACACGTCTGCCACACCTCCTCATGCTCACACACACCACCACACATCCCTAAGGTAATTAGGCTGGCCAGCCACTGTAAAAACTCTAATAAGCGGCTGCAAATATGGAGGGTAAAATCCTAAAGCGGGCCTAAATCACAAATGCTGATCAACGTGCTGAGTGCTGAGAAAGGAGGAAATACTCGACATAAAATGGCTTGATAGCAGCGAGGTCCAGCTATATGATCATAAAGTGCTTAGTGCTAACATATGTCCAGTCCCGTTATAGGATCCAAGAAAGTTGCATGTGCACATGAAATATAGCAGTTCATACAGACACTCATTTGTTGGAGTAATACTGTGCCTTCTTCGTATTGCGCCTTCACACGTCCTAGACACTCTGCGCTGTTAGCTTAGGATTGTGAAGTGAAACAGGCCACATACATAAGACGAGTGGGATCCACGGGAGCCGCGCTGGGTCCGGCCGCGCCGATGCGTCAGGCCTCTGACCCCATCTCCCGCAGCTCTACCGTGTTACCTCTCCTGAGCAGCAGCCTCTTGTGTAGCTTCACGCTAAACCGCGCTTTCCACCGTCGGCATGTAATTTCAGCTGGCCAGCATGTGCGGTATGGAGGAAAGAGGAGGGGGCGTGGCCGGGCCTTCCGTCCACCAACGGCGTTTCGCCCCGCCCACCGGGGCTTCGTCAGGGTGGCTGCGGCCAATCACTGCCTGGCTTTTATCTTCCAAGACTTCCTGTGGCGTGGTTAACTCACGCCTCCAATCTTAACCCTATAGGCTCAGACTCCTCTGATATTTCCCTGGGTAAATCGTCATTTTGCTAATCAGGCTAGCCTTTCAAGCAGCGCTGGACGCCAAAAATGTATAGTAATCCGCATTCTATTAAAGATGTATTTTTCGGTTCCTTATAGCAGATATTGGTATATATTACAAAAGCACATATAATATCAGGTTGCAGCCGCAGCACTATTCTTGTTACTATTACGCCTTATACATGTAAGGACAACACACACATCCAGAGGCATCCACCACAAAACAAATCCACTTCACCCACACCCCCACCCAGAAAACACAGAATAAATATATATATATATATCCAAGGAAGGGGCAAGGTGCGCCCTTATAATTAATATTTACCACTTCCTCATATAGGTCATGCGCACACCATAAGGAGACTCAGGAGGGAAGAAGAGTAGGGGAAACTGAAGGAAAAGGAAGGACAAGCAACATGGGGAGCTGGGGAGAGGGCAAAGTAAGAGGCCAAAAGAATGAAAACACATATGGGGGAGAGGCCATATAACAAGAAATTCTAATCCTTATATGTGGGGCATCCCACCTCATGGCTTCATTCCCAACCACATTTTCCTACTTTAATCCCTATGGGTCATAAAAAGGCCCCGAGGCCCGTCTCAGTGTTGAGGCCCCTGGGTGACATGGTCCCCAATTCAAAGATCAGCCGTGCTTCTTCTTGCCTCAATCTTATATCCCAAAAGCCTCGCCTCCCCTCCGTGCGAAGCTTAAAGATACCACACACTTTCATACCCATGGGATTACTTTTTTGACACCCCAAAAAGTGCTCCGCCACAGGGCTCTTCATATTAGCTTTTTTAATATCCCTGACATGCTCCCCTATTCTTACCTTTAATTCACGCTTCGTTTTTCCGACATATTTAATTCCACAAGGGCATGTCAGCAAATACACCACTAGGGTGGATGCACAATTAATGAACTCTTTTATCTTTCTTGGCTCATTGTTTCTCAGGCCACAATACGTTTGGGTAGTTTCTACAAACTTGCATATCTGACAACGCCCACATTTAAAGCACCCCTGAAGTTTTCTTCCTGACCCACTTCCCACTCCAATTGTTTTTGAGCTAAGATCACTGTGGACCAACTGGCCCCGTAGATTGCTCGCCCGTCTGGCCGTGAGGAGTGGCCTCGGTCCTATACATCGGGCTATAGACGGATCTAATCTATTATTGAGCTATGCTAGCTTTTTAAATTGAGGGATGGGTGTTTTGAGATGTATTTATGTGCTTTACTCAATAAATTTAGCTTTGTGTTGCGGGAAGCAGCCTGAGGGTGTAGTTCAATTTGTAAGTGCCAGCCCTATACTAACCACAGGTCCTTTTTGTATTTATGTTATGGTTGAGAGATGCTGCAGGCTGAGAGCTTTTCCAGCCTGTCAGCTCATAGTGTGATCAGATAAGGGGGGTGAGAGATGCTGCAGGCTGAGAGCTTTTCCAGCCTGTCAGCTCATAGTGTGATCAGATAAGGGGGGTGAGAGAGGCTGCAGGCTGAGAGTCTCTCCAGCCTGTCAGCACATAGTGTGATCAGATAAGGGGGTGAAAGATGCTGCAGGCTGAGAGTCTCTGCAGCCCTCCAGCTCATAGTGTGATCAGATAAGGGGGGTGAGAGAGGCTGCAGGCTGAGAGCTTTTCCAGCCTGTCAGCACATAGTGTGATCAGAAGGGGGGTGAGAGATGCTGAAGGCTAAGAGTCTCTCCAGCCTGTCAGCTCATAGTGTGATCAGATAAGGGGGGGGGGGGGGGGGGTGAGAGATGCTGCAGGCTGAGAGCTTTTCCAGCCTGTCAGCACATAGTGTGATCAGAAGGGGGGTGAGAGATGCTGCAGGCTGAGAGCTTTTCCAGCTTGTCAGCACATAGTGTGATCAGAAGGGGGGTGAGAGATGCTGAAGGCTAAGAGTCTCTCCAGCCTGTCAGCTCATAGTGTGATCAGATAAGGGGAGTAAAGAGAACCTGTCATATACAAAAATATAATATAAAAATATAAGATGACTTACCTCCCTGCCTACAGACTTGATCCCTCATAGTGCTGCAGCGGTCTCTTTTCCGAGCTATTGGCACTATATCTTAGGAGCACTCTCCTGCCAACCCTCCTGGCCGCATATGAGCATGGCGCTCTGCGGCCGATCGATGAGAAAGCCTGCTCGCTATGACTGGCAGGGGCAATATGCATGGATTGCAGGATGGGGAGCCCACTGTCATCACCAGAGCTGTTGCTGTGGGATCGAGCCTAGGAGGCAGAGAGGTAAGCGATTTTTTATGTGCTTTTGCTGGCCCTTTAAAGTGGACCAAAACCCAGCTGGATCGGCCCGGGAATCGATAAGATTCTATAAGATTCCCGGCCGATCCATCCCATCCAAAATCGGGATGCCCCCCTGTGTGAAACCCCCCAGGACGCCCGCTACACTTACCTAAATCTCGGTCCAATGGCGCATGCGCGGGCCGTGGGCCCATCTTGCGCTTCTCTCTAGCAGGGCACGTGACCGCACCGGCCATTTGTGAAATGTCCAGCGCGGGCACACTCCCTGTTGGAGGGAAGCGTGAGATGCGGCCGCCAGCGTGCTCGGAGCCGCTGAGGTAAGACATCATTTAGACGCCCATAGCTCAGCGGCTCCGAGCGCGCTGATTGGAGGAGCGGCCACACATGCGCGGTAGGACCGCGGTGAGGAGAGTTGGCTGCGGGGATCGGGGGGGGGGGGGGGGTTTCACACAGTGGGGCACTCCCAATCGGAGTCAAAATCCTGGGTTTTGAGGTCCACTTTAAAACAGGTCAAAACCCTAGTATCTCAGCTGTTGAGCCTAAAAGACTCCTCCAGGGCTTGCCCCCCGAGGGGCTTCCTGACTTGGGATGCCCTGCTGTGAAAAATCCCCTGGTTTGGCCAGATAGTCATCTTGGAGCCCAATCCCATGGTGCATGCACAGGCCTCCGATGGCATCCTCAGCACTCCCCTAGTGTGGACGCACCCCTGCCAGTAAAAGTAAAAGGCTGGAGGCGGGTACATGCAGCACAGGGAAAGTGTCCAGCAATCACTCCAATCAGAACTCAGTGCCTGACATGAATATTCAAGACAGAGAGCTCCGATTGGGCGAGAGCATGGTGATCCCAGGAGGGGCACCCAAAATCCAAATGGAGCAAAATCTTGGGCATTGGTCTGCTTTTTATGAAAACTCCTCTTTGTCAGGTTTTTTTTTTTAATGGGGGGGGGGGGGAAGGTAGATGGCCACTGTATGCTTGCACACACATAGGAATTCTTCCTCCGCATTTAAACCGGACCTTCAGCATGATTTAATGAAAAGCCCAAACCCTTAAAAAAACTATTCCCCAGCATCTGAAATTAATATATTTTAAGTTTTGGCTGCAACTCTGTTCAGGACTCTAGAATACGGGCGCCGCCATTTTGACTCAGACGCATCACATACTGAGGAGAGTGGGATAAAGTACAGGGGGCGGGGTTATAGCTGTGCTTTGCACAGACAGAGCAGAGCTGGGGTCAGGGAAAGGACAGCAATCCCAGAATGCAGAGCGACAGTCAGAAGACACTTCCTGTTTGCAGGCTGCCTGATGCTCCATGGGCCGCCATCTTGGATGTTTAAACTCATAACATGCAGTAGATGCAGGTAGGAAGATTTTTAATGTGAGCAATCTGTATGTACAGGGTGTGGGAAACATAAGATAGGCTCTTATTCAGAGTGAAGGTCCACTTTAACCCATCTGTGTAGTGAACATGTATGGAGCGGAGGGCTGCCCTAATTAAAGCACCTGGGGAGCAGTTGGGGGGTTTAGGTGCATTGCTCAAGCACACTTCAGTCCTATGGCCAGGATTCGAACCTGCAACCCTCCGGTCACAAGACCACTTCCTTCCCTCTAGGGCACGACTGTCGCTTTCCTCTTCTGGGATGTAAAATAAACATTTGTGTTAGGATTGTGCCCCCAGACCTGTGATTTACTCATCAGCACGCTGCTTCCATGCTTCTTCTATCTTTGTGACTCTGTCTTGGTAAAGTATTAGCGGTTTACTAAAGCTCTTAGTATTCTGACTACAAGTCCCAGAATCCTTCCCCTGTAACAGGTGAGCTCAGTAGCAGCTCTGGCTAAAAAAAGCAGCAGTAATGACCTCTCCAGGTGAGAACGCTGCCAGAAGCCCTTTATCTACTGGAACACAAGACTGTGATCCCCTCCTATCTGAAGAGGTTTAAATAACTTTAGACTGTAAGCTCGCAAGGGCCGGCCTCTCTCCTACTGGATATTCAGAATATTCACTGTAAACTCTGTAACCCTGCATTTGTTATAGTCTATGTACCCTGTTGGTAATTACTACTTTGTACAGTGCTACAGAACAAGATGGCGCTATATAAGTAAACAATAATAATAATTAAAGTAAGCCAATACCCACCGTCTATAAGATTTCCGGGCCAATCGATTCCCTCCCCCCACGGGCATGCTCCCTGTCAGTGTGCTCAGAGCCTCTGGCCTTAGACGACGTGACATCAGCGGCTCCGAGCGCGCTGATTGGACCGGGACGAGGTGAGTTGACTTTGGCGATCTGGGGGGTCTCACGCAGCCGGGCATCCCCACGGCAAGAATGGAGTCTCGCGATTGTCCGCCGCGCTTTCTGTGCAGTTAGCTGCAAGGGGGGCTCCAGCATTCTGGATGCTCCCCCAAGCTTCTTGCGATCACCAGACATTGGGACCAACACCCGTTAAGGTAAAAACGGTGTTGGTCCGGTTTCAGATGTCAACATGTCACATATTTAGTCTAAAATGGATACTGGCCCGCTTTAAAGTGGACCAACACCCAGGGGGGATCGGCCCGGGAATCTTATAGATCAGATCCCTCCCCGCGGGGCATCCGAAATCGGGATGTCCCGCGGGGTGAAACCCCCTAGTAAGCCCACAATCCTACCTTTTCCATGTTCCAGCGGCGCATGCGCGGCCGCCGCCTCCCGCGCCGGCCGTTTGTGAATGGTCAGCGTGGGTGCGCTCCCTGTAAGAGGGAAGCGTGGGAGGCGGCGGCGGACGCGCTCTGTTTGTCCGCCGGCGGGGATTGGCTGCAGCGGTCACGTGGGAGCGCGGAGAGGTGAGTTTTCGGAGCTTTCTGGGGGGTTTCACACAGCGGGGCAACCCCCGATCGGGGAGCCCCACCGAAGTGGACCAAAACCCAGGATAGTCAAAATCCTGGGTGTTGGTCCACTTTAAGTGATCCCACTTACATCACCCATGAGTAATAAAAGTTTAACTAAGTGCTGTTCTGTCCTTTCTAACCATCCAACCATAATTGACTGGAGGTCCCCTTGCATTTAAAGTGGGTCAAAATCCATTGCTCCCGGGGAAAATATTTAAGATCACATATTGGCTAATCTTAAAAGTCTCTTGGGGTGCGGGGTTACCCACCAATCGGTTTCCCCGCCTTGTGCGACCATTTTCCCCTGGATGCCCCAATGGATATGTTAAAGTGGGTACACTGTCAAGATCACTCAAGTAATTTTGGAAATAGATCCGGGGTTAGGTACCCCCGGTTTCTTTTAAGATCTCTGACTGTGACCACACCAATTTTAGTTAAAATAATTTACATTTTATTAGTTATCTCATAAAAAACAAGCAGCGGTGAGCATTCATCTGTACAGATTAACATTCAATAATATAGAAAACGATATACATGGATATATTTAATGAATTTAATTAAATGAAAAAAATTCAAAAAAAATTCATTAAATATATCCATGTATATCTTTTTCTCTTTCTTCAGGTGAAGGGGCATTGATAAAGCCTATTGTTAGGCGAAACATGTCTGCCCACCTGAAAGGTATTTCCAAGGTTAAATGAAAAAAAGAGTGGCAATGGCCAGAAAAAAGTTTTCATGTATAAACAAAATCAACAAAAGTATTTATTGAATGTTAATCTGTACAGATGAATGCTCACCGCTGCTTGTTTTTTATGAGATAACTAATAAAATGTAAATTATTAAGTGGTCTTGCTTGGCAAGATCACTTATTGTTCTCGCTGATATATTATTATTATTCCAAGCATTCTTGCACTGTAACTCCTCCCACAGTTTTGACACTACATAGACCATAATATACCAAAACGTGCGGATCGTTCCCGAATGGTGTGCTTATATTTTGTGGAACGTTTCGCCAAACGGTTTCCGAAATATTGGCGCAATTTTCCCATAGGAATGAATGGGAGGAATGTTCAAAGCTAGAGTGGGAACTGAGTGTGAAGTCAAAAATCAGGACATGATTTCTAAACTGCGACCTCTCCCTCATTTTTAATCCCACCTACACAAATCTTATATCAAAACGTTCAGCTATCCCTGCTGCCACTAAAAATGTCCAAGGCTAAGCCATAGCCCTAACAATTTTCACAATATGACCTTTTGTTTGCAACTCACACCTCCCATTGACATTCATTGAAACTCCACTCTAGACACCACAAATTTGAACGGCAATTTCTAAACTGCGACTGTGCCTTCATTATTAATATTTCAGAGAAATGCTAAACACCATTGTACATGTCTCTGCCTCCTACAGTATAAAGCTCTTTGCTGTAGGATGTATACTTTTTAAGCTACAGTCATTTGAATATGGCAACCACCAGTGCATTAGAAATGTGTTTTAATGTGCATTCTCAGTTTACCTCAGAGTGAGTTGCCATAGCAACACAGCTGCAGCCTGGCTTGTTACAGCTGTTAGGGCGGAGCAGCTGTAACAAGCCAGGCTGCAGGTATGTTGCTATAGCAACTCACTCTGAGGTAACACACCCAGGTGACTCAAATGTGTAAAATCTATACAAAATAAACTAAACTGACTGAAAATGACTGAAATTCTTCTTTGAATAACTGTGCAGGAAAATCTAAAGGTAAATAAAGTGGAACAAAACCCTGAGTGGCCGACCCTGAAGTCTATAAGACCCGGCCATTGACCTTCCCCCTTGGGCATTCTAAATCGGGATGAAACGACCCCTGGATAACCACAGATCCCCCCATTTTCCTGGGCAGGAGTGATCCTGCCCACTCCACCCAGTTACTCTGCCCACTCCACCCAGTTACTCTGCCCACTCCACCCAGTTACTCTGCCCGCTCCACCCAGTTACTCTGCCCGCTCCACCCAGTTACTCCGCCCGCTCCACCCAGTTCCTCCGCCCACTCCACCCAGTTCCTCCGCCCACTCCAACCACACCACAGTTACTCAAGTCACTCCACCCAGTTACTCCGCTCACTCCACCCACACAACAGTTACTCAAGTCACTCCACCCAGTTACTCTGCCCACTCCACCCAGTTACTCTGCCCACTCCACCCAGTTACTCTGCCCACTCCAGTTGTAGAGAACTGGTGGAGGCAAGACCACTTCACACAATTTCCCCGGAAATTGCACTTTGTCTAGTTTTAACTAAAATTGGTGTGGTCACAGTCAGAGATCTTAAAAGAAACCGGGGGTACCTAACCCCGGATCTATTTCCTAATCTTAAAAGTGCCATAGCGAGGAGGTGCAGCCATTCAGAAAGGCTGGGCGCGGGAGAGGGCACAGCGTCAGGGAAGGCAGATATGCGGTGGGCAACGAACGCAGCGTCACAGGAGTTTACCAGCGACCCTGGGGGTTTAACAAAGCAGGCCATCCTGCTATAGCATGCTCCAGGGCCAACGCTGGCCCCTGCGCCCTGTTCTACAAGCCCCCATAGCTGGCCCGGGTCGGTAATGCTGGGTAGGGGGGACCCTACGTCATTTTTTTTTTGGATTTTTAAGGGTTTTTAACCCTTAAAATTCCAAAAAAAATGGGGTCTCCCCCCCTAGGAGGGGGAACCCTATGTCATTTTTATTTTTAATTAACCCTTTTGTTTTCTGTCATCCAGCAGCTATAAAGGCTGAAAGAGTGCTCCACTATGGATGGGAGGTAAGTATTAAAAAAAAAAAAATAATAAAATATTTTTTCTCTTTGTGTGTCTGTGTTTTATTTTTACATTTAACCCCTTGTGAACTGGTAAGGGGTCCATGACCCCTATACCAGTTCACAAGGCTGGGGGAGGTGGCAAGTCACCTGCGCTAGCCGGTGACTTGCCATTAACCCCCGGCACCCCCATTACCTGCCTCCCCAAAGCCCAGGGGGGGGCAGAAGAGCCCGGGCCCACGGGCTATGCGGCCTTGTAGCCTGCAGGGCCAGGGGCCACAAAAGCTGGCCCCTGCGCCCCGTTCCTCCAAGCCCTGCATAGCTGGTCCCGGGCTGGTTACTTTGGGTAAGGGGGGGCCCATGTCATTTTTTTTTATTTTTAAGGATTTTTAACCCTTAAAAATCCCCCCAAAAAATGGGCCCCCCCTCCCGGGAGGGGGGACCCTATGTCATTTTTTTTTCTCGATTTAACCCTTTGTAGTGTGGATGGTAGTTGTATTTTATTTGTAAATGTTAAAAATTACTTGTTTCAGTTATGGGGGTCTCCTGGGCAGGAACAGGGGGCTACCGATAAATATGTGGTACCGTTCTAATCGGTAGAAATGGGGCTTTCACATGCAATATGGTTTTCTTTAATAAAATAAATTTTTTATGTAAAATAAAGGAGTCAATTTTCTAAAAAAAAATTTTATTTATTTATTTTTTTTTTACTTAATAATAAATAAAATTAATAATAAATAAAATTTACAAACAAGACATTTCATGTTAAAGCCTAAACTCTGCTGCAAAAAATATATATATAATTTTCCTGAAAATTCCAGCAAAAATGACACAAAACATGGCGCAAAACATGGCGCAAAATGGGGAAAAATGACCTGTCAACAGAGGGTGACAAAATCTCAAGTAAGCTGGCAATTAAAAGGGTTAATAGTACCTCTGCATGTTGGGTATTGTTCTGTTCGGGGGACCTTGCGCTTTCAGACTTGGCTTGTTTTTTCTTGTTTGCATATTTATATTTTAGTAAAAGGTGTTTTTTATTCTGCTTTTTTATACATTTTTTAGGGAAACTCTGCGCAACCAAAGAGTTCTTTGAGGGATTAATTCCAGAAAGATGAGCCCACTACAACAAGCTGGGTACGCTTAGAAAGCTTAACATGTGTACTTTCAGGGAATATATGGTTTATGGGGGATATTCCAAATGTAAAGGGTTGTTTTGGTTGAAAAATCGCAAGGTGCGCACTTTGTCTGCAGAGCTGAAATTTTCAAGAAAAATTACCGTTACGCACATGCTTTACTTTGGGGTGTTTGGCAACTCTTCCCTTGACAGAACCTATGCATGTTGGGTATCGTTCTGTTCGGAGGATGTTGCTTTTTCAGATCATACTTGTTTTTTCTTGTTTGTATATAGTTTTTTTAGGAAAATGTGGCTTTGATTCTGCTTTTTTATCCTTTTTTTAGGGAAACTCTTTGCAACCAAAGAATACATTGAGGGATTACTTCTAGAAAACTGTGGCCACATCAACAAGCCTGGTACGCCTAGAAAGCCTGAGGTGTGTACTTCCAGAGAATATATAGTTTGTTGGGGGTATTTCAAATGTAAAGGGTTGTTTTTCTGGAAAAACTGCAAGGTACGCATAGCGCATATCACAGTTGTATTTTTTTCAGAAAATCCCCTAAAGCTCTGTTTCAGTTTGGGGGAGTCTCCTGGGCAGGAAAAGGTGTCTACCTATACATATGTGGTACCGCTGTAACCGGGAGAAATTGGGGTTTCACACGCAATAAGATTTTATTGACAAACTTACATTTTTTATTACAAAAAAACACTACAAATTGTAAAAAATTTATTTTTTTAAATTTTTTTGCACATATTTCGCCAAAAAATATTGAGAATACACCTAAAAAATGACAAACAAGACATTTCATGTTAAAGCTCAGACTCTGCTGAAAAAAACAATATATCATTTTCCTGGGAAATCCCTGGAAATCCCTTCAAAAATCACATTTGAACATGGGGAGCGCAAAATAGTGCAAAATGGTCTGGCACCAAGGGTGACAAAAACTCCAGGTAGGCTGGCAGCGAAAGGGTTAATGTGAGCAATCTGTATGTACAGGGTGTGGGAAACATAAGATAGGCTCTTATTCAGAGTGAAGGTCCACTTTAACCCATCTGTGTAGTGAACATGTATGGAGCGGAGGGCTGCCCTAATTAAAGCACCTGGGGAGCAGTTGGGGGGTTTAGGTGCATTGCTCAAGCACACTTCAGTCCTATGGCCAGGATTCGAACCTGCAACCCTCCGGTCACAAGACCACTTCCTTCCCTCTAGGGCACGACTGTCGCTTTCCTCTTCTGGGATGTAAAATAAACATTTGTGTTAGGATTGTGCCCCCAGACCTGTGATTTACTCATCAGCACGCTGCTTCCATGCTTCTTCTATCTTTGTGACTCTGTCTTGGTAAAGTATTAGCGGTTTACTAAAGCTCTTAGTATTCTGACTACAAGTCCCAGAATCCTTCCCCTGTAACAGGTGAGCTCAGTAGCAGCTCTGGCTAAAAAAAGCAGCAGTAATGACCTCTCCAGGTGAGAACGCTGCCAGAAGCCCTTTATCTACTGGAACACAAGACTGTGATCCCCTCCTATCTGAAGAGGTTTAAATAACTTTAGACTGTAAGCTCGCAAGGGCCAGCCTCTCTCCTACTGGATATTCAGAATATTCACTGTAAACTCTGTAACCCTGCATTTGTTATAGTCTATGTACCCTGTTGGTAATTACTACTTTGTACAGTGCTACAGAACAAGATGGCGCTATATAAGTAAACAATAATAATAATTAAAGTAAGCCAATACCCACCGTCTATAAGATTTCCGGGCCAATCGATTCCCTCCCCCCACGGGCATGCTCCCTGTCAGTGTGCTCAGAGCCTCTGGCCTTAGACGACGTGACATCAGCGGCTCCGAGCGCGCTGATTGGACCGGGACGAGGTGAGTTGACTTTGGCGATCTGGGGGGTCTCACGCAGCCGGGCATCCCCACGGCAAGAATGGAGTCTCGCGATTGTCCGCCGCGCTTTCTGTGCAGTTAGCTGCAAGGGGGGCTCCAGCATTCTGGATGCTCCCCCAAGCTTCTTGCGATCACCAGACATTGGGACCAACACCCGTTAAGGTAAAAACGGTGTTGGTCCGGTTTCAGATGTCAACATGTCACATATTTAGTCTAAAATGGATACTGGCCCGCTTTAAAGTGGACCAACACCCAGGGGGGATCGGCCCGGGAATCTTATAGATCAGATCCCTCCCCGCGGGGCATCCGAAATCGGGATGTCCCGCGGGGTGAAACCCCCTAGTAAGCCCACAATCCTACCTTTTCCATGTTCCAGCGGCGCATGCGCGGCCGCCGCCTCCCGCGCCGGCCGTTTGTGAATGGTCAGCGTGGGTGCGCTCCCTGTAAGAGGGAAGCGTGGGAGGCGGCGGCGGACGCGCTCTGTTTGTCCGCCGGCGGGGATTGGCTGCAGCGGTCACGTGGGAGCGCGGAGAGGTGAGTTTTCGGAGCTTTCTGGGGGGTTTCACACAGCGGGGCAACCCCCGATCGGGGAGCCCCACCGAAGTGGACCAAAACCCAGGATAGTCAAAATCCTGGGTGTTGGTCCACTTTAAGTGATCCCACTTACATCACCCATGAGTAATAAAAGTTTAACTAAGTGCTGTTCTGTCCTTTCTAACCATCCAACCATAATTGACTGGAGGTCCCCTTGCATTTAAAGTGGGTCAAAATCCATTGCTCCCGGGGAAAATATTTAAGATCACATATTGGCTAATCTTAAAAGTCTCTTGGGGTGCGGGGTTACCCACCAATCGGTTTCCCCGCCTTGTGCGACCATTTTCCCCTGGATGCCCCAATGGATATGTTAAAGTGGGTACACTGTCAAGATCACTCAAGTAATTTTGGAAATAGATCCGGGGTTAGGTACCCCCGGTTTCTTTTAAGATCTCTGACTGTGACCACACCAATTTTAGTTAAAATAATTTACATTTTATTAGTTATCTCATAAAAAACAAGCAGCGGTGAGCATTCATCTGTACAGATTAACATTCAATAATATAGAAAACGATATACATGGATATATTTAATGAATTTAATTAAATGAAAAAAATTCAAAAAAAATTCATTAAATATATCCATGTATATCTTTTTCTCTTTCTTCAGGTGAAGGGGCATTGATAAAGCCTATTGTTAGGCGAAACATGTCTGCCCACCTGAAAGGTATTTCCAAGGTTAAATGAAAAAAAGAGTGGCAATGGCCAGAAAAAAGTTTTCATGTATAAACAAAATCAACAAAAGTATTTATTGAATGTTAATCTGTACAGATGAATGCTCACCGCTGCTTGTTTTTTATGAGATAACTAATAAAATGTAAATTATTAAGTGGTCTTGCTTGGCAAGATCACTTATTGTTCTCGCTGATATATTATTATTATTCCAAGCATTTTTGCACTGTAACTCCTCCCACAGTTTTGACACTACATAGACCATAATATACCAAAACGTGCGGATCGTTCCCGAATGGTGTGCTTATATTTTGTGGAACGTTTCGCCAAACGGTTTCCGAAATATTGGCGCAATTTTCCCATAGGAATGAATGGGAGGAATGTTCAAAGCTAGAGTGGGAACTGAGTGTGAAGTCAAAAATCAGGACATGATTTCTAAACTGCGACCTCTCCCTCATTTTTAATCCCACCTACACAAATCTTATATCAAAACGTTCAGCTATCCCTGCTGCCACTAAAAATGTCCAAGGCTAAGCCATAGCCCTAACAATTTTCACAATATGACCTTTTGTTTGCAACTCACACCTCCCATTGACATTCATTGAAACTCCACTCTAGACACCACAAATTTGAACGGCAATTTCTAAACTGCGACTGTGCCTTCATTATTAATATTTCAGAGAAATGCTAAACACCATTGTACATGTCTCTGCCTCCTACAGTATAAAGCTCTTTGCTGTAGGATGTATACTTTTTAAGCTACAGTCATTTGAATATGGCAACCACCAGTGCATTAGAAATGTGTTTTAATGTGCATTCTCAGTTTACCTCAGAGTGAGTTGCCATAGCAACACAGCTGCAGCCTGGCTTGTTACAGCTGTTAGGGCGGAGCAGCTGTAACAAGCCAGGCTGCAGGTATGTTGCTATAGCAACTCACTCTGAGGTAACACACCCAGGTGACTCAAATGTGTAAAATCTATACAAAATAAACTAAACTGACTGAAAATGACTGAAATTCTTCTTTGAATAACTGTGCAGGAAAATCTAAAGGTAAATAAAGTGGAACGAAACCCTGAGTGGCCGACCCTGAAGTCTATAAGACCCGGCCATTGACCTTCCCCCTTGGGCATTCTAAATCGGGATGAAACGACCCCTGGATAACCACAGATCCCCCCATTTTCCTGGGCAGGAGTGATCCTGCCCACTCCACCCAGTTACTCTGCCCACTCCACCCAGTTACTCTGCCCACTCCACCCAGTTACTCTGCCCGCTCCACCCAGTTACTCCGCCCACTCCACCCAGTTCCTCCGCCCACTCCACCCAGTTCCTCCGCCCACTCCAACCACACCACAGTTACTCAAGTCACTCCACCCAGTTACTCCGCTCACTCCACCCACACAACAGTTACTCAAGTCACTCCACCCAGTTACTCTGCCCACTCCACCCAGTTACTCTGCCCACTCCACCCAGTTACTCTGCCCACTCCAGTTGTAGAGAACTGGTGGAGGCAAGACCACTTCACACAATTTCCCCGGAAATTGCACTTTGTCTAGTTTTAACTAAAATTGGTGTGGTCACAGTCAGAGATCTTAAAAGAAACCGGGGGTACCTAACCCCGGATCTATTTCCTAATCTTAAAAGTGCCATAGCGAGGAGGTGCAGCCATTCAGAAAGGCTGGGCGCGGGAGAGGGCACAGCGTCAGGGAAGGCAGATATGCGGTGGGCAACGAACGCAGCGTCACAGGAGTTTACCAGCGACCCTGGGGGTTTAACAAAGCAGGCCATCCTGCTATAGCATGCTCCAGGGCCAACGCTGGCCCCTGCGCCCTGTTCTACAAGCCCCCATAGCTGGCCCGGGTCGGTAATGCTGGGTAGGGGGGACCCTACGTCATTTTTTTTTTGGATTTTTAAGGGTTTTTAACCCTTAAAATTCCAAAAAAAATGGGGTCTCCCCCCCTAGGAGGGGGAACCCTATGTCATTTTTATTTTTAATTAACCCTTTTGTTTTCTGTCATCCAGCAGCTATAAAGGCTGAAAGAGTGCTCCACTATGGATGGGAGGTAAGTATTAAAAAAAAAAGAATAATAAAATATTTTTTCTCTTTGTGTGTCTGTGTTTTATTTTTACATTTAACCCCTTGTGAACTGGTAAGGGGTCCATGACCCCTATACCAGTTCACAAGGCTGGGGGAGGTGGCAAGTCACCTGCGCTAGCCGGTGACTTGCCATTAACCCCCGGCACCCCCATTACCTGCCTCCCCAAAGCCCAGGGGGGGGCAGAAGAGCCCGGGCCCACGGGCTATGCGGCCTTGTAGCCTGCAGGGCCAGGGGCCACAAAAGCTGGCCCCTGCGCCCCGTTCCTCCAAGCCCTGCATAGCTGGTCCCGGGCTGGTTACTTTGGGTAAGGGGGGGCCCATGTCATTTTTTTTTATTTTTAAGGATTTTTAACCCTTAAAAATCCCCCCAAAAAATGGGCCCCCCCTCCCGGGAGGGGGGACCCTATGTCATTTTTTTTTCTCGATTTAACCCTTTGTAGTGTGGATGGTAGTTGTATTTTATTTGTAAATGTTAAAAATTACTTGTTTCAGTTATGGGGGTCTCCTGGGCAGGAACAGGGGGCTACCGATAAATATGTGGTACCGTTCTAATCGGTAGAAATGGGGCTTTCACATGCAATATGGTTTTCTTTAATAAAATAAATTTTTTATGTAAAATAAAGGAGTCAATTTTCTAAAAAAAAATTTTATTTATTTATTTTTTTTTTACTTAATAATAAATAAAATTAATAATAAATAAAATTTACAAACAAGACATTTCATGTTAAAGCCTAAACTCTGCTGCAAAAAATATATATATAATTTTCCTGAAAATTCCAGCAAAAATGACACAAAACATGGCGCAAAACATGGCGCAAAATGGGGAAAAATGACCTGTCAACAGAGGGTGACAAAATCTCAAGTAAGCTGGCAATTAAAAGGGTTAATAGTACCTCTGCATGTTGGGTATTGTTCTGTTCGGGGGACCTTGCGCTTTCAGACTTGGCTTGTTTTTTCTTGTTTGCATATTTATATTTTAGTAAAAGGTGTTTTTTATTCTGCTTTTTTATACATTTTTTAGGGAAACTCTGCGCAACCAAAGAGTTCTTTGAGGGATTAATTCCAGAAAGATGAGCCCACTACAACAAGCTGGGTACGCTTAGAAAGCTTAACATGTGTACTTTCAGGGAATATATGGTTTATGGGGGATATTCCAAATGTAAAGGGTTGTTTTGGTTGAAAAATCGCAAGGTGCGCACTTTGTCTGCAGAGCTGAAATTTTCAAGAAAAATTACCGTTACGCACATGCTTTACTTTGGGGTGTTTGGCAACTCTTCCCTTGACAGAACCTATGCATGTTGGGTATCGTTCTGTTCGGAGGATGTTGCTTTTTCAGATCATACTTGTTTTTTCTTGTTTGTATATAGTTTTTTTAGGAAAATGTGGCTTTGATTCTGCTTTTTTATCCTTTTTTTAGGGAAACTCTTTGCAACCAAAGAATACATTGAGGGATTACTTCTAGAAAACTGTGGCCACATCAACAAGCCTGGTACGCCTAGAAAGCCTGAGGTGTGTACTTCCAGAGAATATATAGTTTGTTGGGGGTATTTCAAATGTAAAGGGTTGTTTTTCTGGAAAAACTGCAAGGTACGCATAGCGCATATCACAGTTGTATTTTTTTCAGAAAATCCCCTAAAGCTCTGTTTCAGTTTGGGGGAGTCTCCTGGGCAGGAAAAGGTGTCTACCTATACATATGTGGTACCGCTGTAACCGGGAGAAATTGGGGTTTCACACGCAATAAGATTTTATTGACAAACTTACATTTTTTATTACAAAAAAACACTACAAATTGTAAAAAATTTATTTTTTTAAATTTTTTTGCACATATTTCGCCAAAAAATATTGAGAATACACCTAAAAAATGACAAACAAGACATTTCATGTTAAAGCTCAGACTCTGCTGAAAAAAACAATATATCATTTTCCTGGGAAATCCCTGGAAATCCCTTCAAAAATCACA
Organism: Gastrophryne carolinensis; assembly: GCA_027917425.1. Taxonomy (NCBI): domain Eukaryota; kingdom Metazoa; phylum Chordata; class Amphibia; order Anura; family Microhylidae; genus Gastrophryne; species Gastrophryne carolinensis. The sequence continues at coordinate 35,740,000 of CM051240.1, forward strand.
TTTGAACATGGGGAGCGCAAAATAGTGCAAAATGGTCTGGCACCAAGGGTGACAAAAACTCCAGGTAGGCTGGCAGCGAAAGGGTTAATGTGAGCAATCTGTATGTACAGGGTGTGGGAAACATAAGATAGGCTCTTATTCAGAGTGAAGGTCCACTTTAACCCATCTGTGTAGTGAACATGTATGGAGCGGAGGGCTGCCCTAATTAAAGCACCTGGGGAGCAGTTGGGGGGTTTAGGTGCATTGCTCAAGCACACTTCAGTCCTATGGCCAGGATTCGAACCTGCAACCCTCCGGTCACAAGACCACTTCCTTCCCTCTAGGGCACGACTGTCGCTTTCCTCTTCTGGGATGTAAAATAAACATTTGTGTTAGGATTGTGCCCCCAGACCTGTGATTTACTCATCAGCACGCTGCTTCCATGCTTCTTCTATCTTTGTGACTCTGTCTTGGTAAAGTATTAGCGGTTTACTAAAGCTCTTAGTATTCTGACTACAAGTCCCAGAATCCTTCCCCTGTAACAGGTGAGCTCAGTAGCAGCTCTGGCTAAAAAAAGCAGCAGTAATGACCTCTCCAGGTGAGAACGCTGCCAGAAGCCCTTTATCTACTGGAACACAAGACTGTGATCCCCTCCTATCTGAAGAGGTTTAAATAACTTTAGACTGTAAGCTCGCAAGGGCCGGCCTCTCTCCTACTGGATATTCAGAATATTCACTGTAAACTCTGTAACCCTGCATTTGTTATAGTCTATGTACCCTGTTGGTAATTACTACTTTGTACAGTGCTACAGAACAAGATGGCGCTATATAAGTAAACAATAATAATAATTAAAGTAAGCCAATACCCACCGTCTATAAGATTTCCGGGCCAATCGATTCCCTCCCCCCACGGGCATGCTCCCTGTCAGTGTGCTCAGAGCCTCTGGCCTTAGACGACGTGACATCAGCGGCTCCGAGCGCGCTGATTGGACCGGGACGAGGTGAGTTGACTTTGGCGATCTGGGGGGTCTCACGCAGCCGGGCATCCCCACGGCAAGAATGGAGTCTCGCGATTGTCCGCCGCGCTTTCTGTGCAGTTAGCTGCAAGGGGGGCTCCAGCATTCTGGATGCTCCCCCAAGCTTCTTGCGATCACCAGACATTGGGACCAACACCCGTTAAGGTAAAAACGGTGTTGGTCCGGTTTCAGATGTCAACATGTCACATATTTAGTCTAAAATGGATACTGGCCCGCTTTAAAGTGGACCAACACCCAGGGGGGATCGGCCCGGGAATCTTATAGATCAGATCCCTCCCCGCGGGGCATCCGAAATCGGGATGTCCCGCGGGGTGAAACCCCCTAGTAAGCCCACAATCCTACCTTTTCCATGTTCCAGCGGCGCATGCGCGGCCGCCGCCTCCCGCGCCGGCCGTTTGTGAATGGTCAGCGTGGGTGCGCTCCCTGTAAGAGGGAAGCGTGGGAGGCGGCGGCGGACGCGCTCTGTTTGTCCGCCGGCGGGGATTGGCTGCAGCGGTCACGTGGGAGCGCGGAGAGGTGAGTTTTCGGAGCTTTCTGGGGGGTTTCACACAGCGGGGCAACCCCCGATCGGGGAGCCCCACCGAAGTGGACCAAAACCCAGGATAGTCAAAATCCTGGGTGTTGGTCCACTTTAAGTGATCCCACTTACATCACCCATGAGTAATAAAAGTTTAACTAAGTGCTGTTCTGTCCTTTCTAACCATCCAACCATAATTGACTGGAGGTCCCCTTGCATTTAAAGTGGGTCAAAATCCATTGCTCCCGGGGAAAATATTTAAGATCACATATTGGCTAATCTTAAAAGTCTCTTGGGGTGCGGGGTTACCCACCAATCGGTTTCCCCGCCTTGTGCGACCATTTTCCCCTGGATGCCCCAATGGATATGTTAAAGTGGGTACACTGTCAAGATCACTCAAGTAATTTTGGAAATAGATCCGGGGTTAGGTACCCCCGGTTTCTTTTAAGATCTCTGACTGTGACCACACCAATTTTAGTTAAAATAATTTACATTTTATTAGTTATCTCATAAAAAACAAGCAGCGGTGAGCATTCATCTGTACAGATTAACATTCAATAATATAGAAAACGATATACATGGATATATTTAATGAATTTAATTAAATGAAAAAAATTCAAAAAAAATTCATTAAATATATCCATGTATATCTTTTTCTCTTTCTTCAGGTGAAGGGGCATTGATAAAGCCTATTGTTAGGCGAAACATGTCTGCCCACCTGAAAGGTATTTCCAAGGTTAAATGAAAAAAAGAGTGGCAATGGCCAGAAAAAAGTTTTCATGTATAAACAAAATCAACAAAAGTATTTATTGAATGTTAATCTGTACAGATGAATGCTCACCGCTGCTTGTTTTTTATGAGATAACTAATAAAATGTAAATTATTAAGTGGTCTTGCTTGGCAAGATCACTTATTGTTCTCGCTGATATATTATTATTATTCCAAGCATTTTTGCACTGTAACTCCTCCCACAGTTTTGACACTACATAGACCATAATATACCAAAACGTGCGGATCGTTCCCGAATGGTGTGCTTATATTTTGTGGAACGTTTCGCCAAACGGTTTCCGAAATATTGGCGCAATTTTCCCATAGGAATGAATGGGAGGAATGTTCAAAGCTAGAGTGGGAACTGAGTGTGAAGTCAAAAATCAGGACATGATTTCTAAACTGCGACCTCTCCCTCATTTTTAATCCCACCTACACAAATCTTATATCAAAACGTTCAGCTATCCCTGCTGCCACTAAAAATGTCCAAGGCTAAGCCATAGCCCTAACAATTTTCACAATATGACCTTTTGTTTGCAACTCACACCTCCCATTGACATTCATTGAAACTCCACTCTAGACACCACAAATTTGAACGGCAATTTCTAAACTGCGACTGTGCCTTCATTATTAATATTTCAGAGAAATGCTAAACACCATTGTACATGTCTCTGCCTCCTACAGTATAAAGCTCTTTGCTGTAGGATGTATACTTTTTAAGCTACAGTCATTTGAATATGGCAACCACCAGTGCATTAGAAATGTGTTTTAATGTGCATTCTCAGTTTACCTCAGAGTGAGTTGCCATAGCAACACAGCTGCAGCCTGGCTTGTTACAGCTGTTAGGGCGGAGCAGCTGTAACAAGCCAGGCTGCAGGTATGTTGCTATAGCAACTCACTCTGAGGTAACACACCCAGGTGACTCAAATGTGTAAAATCTATACAAAATAAACTAAACTGACTGAAAATGACTGAAATTCTTCTTTGAATAACTGTGCAGGAAAATCTAAAGGTAAATAAAGTGGAACAAAACCCTGAGTGGCCGACCCTGAAGTCTATAAGACCCGGCCATTGACCTTCCCCCTTGGGCATTCTAAATCGGGATGAAACGACCCCTGGATAACCACAGATCCCCCCATTTTCCTGGGCAGGAGTGATCCTGCCCACTCCACCCAGTTACTCTGCCCACTCCACCCAGTTACTCTGCCCACTCCACCCAGTTACTCTGCCCACTCCACCCAGTTACTCCGCCCACTCCACCCAGTTCCTCCGCCCACTCCACCCAGTTCCTCCGCCCACTCCACCCAGTTCCTCCGCCCACTCCAACCACACCACAGTTACTCAAGTCACTCCACCCAGTTACTCCGCTCACTCCACCCACACAACAGTTACTCAAGTCACTCCACCCAGTTACTCTGCCCACTCCACCCAGTTACTCTGCCCACTCCACCCAGTTACTCTGCCCACTCCAGTTGTAGAGAACTGGTGGAGGCAAGACCACTTCACACAATTTCCCCGGAAATTGCACTTTGTCTAGTTTTAACTAAAATTGGTGTGGTCACAGTCAGAGATCTTAAAAGAAACCGGGGGTACCTAACCCCGGATCTATTTCCTAATCTTAAAAGTGCCATAGCGAGGAGGTGCAGCCATTCAGAAAGGCTGGGCGCGGGAGAGGGCACAGCGTCAGGGAAGGCAGATATGCGGTGGGCAACGAACGCAGCGTCACAGGAGTTTACCAGCGACCCTGGGGGTTTAACAAAGCAGGCCATCCTGCTATAGCATGCTCCAGGGGCAGCCTTGCTGCCAGCCCTGGAATCTTTCAAATATCGGGTAATCCGGAAACGGGATGCCTCTAGGGCCAGCAGGTGCAGGTTTTGATTCAATGCAGTTCGGCATCATCCATTATCATAACAAGCATAGGGTCTACAGTGTTACAGCGCTATAGGTTATAAAAGTGAATTAAATAAGGCAGCAGAGGAGGTCACAACATCCCAGTTTCTATGTAACCGTGGCTTCTCCATACAAACCAATCGCAGCCTCCACAGGGTCTCACCTGGATCAGCGCCAGAACTTTGTCCTGCACAATGGTCGGTGGGTTGTTCTTGGGAGAGATAATCTTCACCAGGACGCCATCAATGAAATCGCGATGTGTTACGAGGACGTGAAACCGGTGACCGCAGTTTTTCACGCAGGTCTCCAATACCTGGGACAACAAAAAAAATTAGAAATCATCTTCAGGACACATGACCACGACGTATCAAGAGAAGCTCCATTGTGAATCTACAAATCTGATTGGCTGGACTATCCTACCCAGGTGGCATGGGGTTTTGGTTTGCCTAAAATATACTCAGTTAGCCTTAAAAATCTATCGGCTCAAAGCAGACCTTCTTCCTGAATAAGAGTCTATCTTATAAGTTTCCTACACCGGGTACAAGCAGATTGCTCACATTAATCCAGACCTTCACCCTGAATAAGAGTCTATCTTATATGTTTCCCCCACCCTGTACATACAGGTTGCTCACATTAATCCGGACCTTCACCCTGAATAAGAGCCTATCTTATATGTTTCCCCCACCCTGTACATACAGATTGCCCACATTAATCCAGACCTTCCCCCTGAATAAGAGTCCATCTTATATGTTTCCCCCATCCTGTACATACAGATTGCCCACATTAATCCAGACCTTCCCCCTGAATAAGAGTCCATCTTATATGTTTCCCACACCCTGTACATACAGATTGCTCACATTAAAAATCATCCTACCTGCACCTAGTGCATGTTATGAGCCTTTAAACATCCAAGATGGCGGCTCATGGAGCATCTTCTGACTGGGTCGCTCTGCATTCTGGGATTGCTGTCCTTTCCCTGACCACAGATCTGTTCTATCTGTGCAAAGCAAAGCTATAACCCCGCCCCCTGTACTTTATCCCGCTCTCCCATCCTCAGTATGTGATGCTTCTGAGGCAAGATGGTGGCACCCTTAGCCTAGAGCCCTGAACAGAGTTGCACTAAAAGTGACTAAAAACATAAAATCTAATAATTTTAGATGCTGGGGAATAGTTTTTTTAAGGGTTTGGGCTTTTCATTAAATCACGCTGAAGGTCCGGTTTAATTCTTCTACTGCCGTCACTGGCGAGTTGATACAGCACATTATGGCTCCATAAAAGGTGGGGGGGGACCCCTGTGCTGTCTAATGCTCTCCCTGGAGGCCCAGTGCCTCTCCTGCTCTTCTTGCTTTGGTCTGGCCAGATTTGTATGGTGACGTCTGGGGACAGGCTGAGGACAGTCTAGTCTGGTCTCATAGTCCATATATATGCATTTAAAGTGGACCAATCACCAGGATTTTCACTATCCTAGTGGGAGCTGTGTGAAACCCCTCAGATCGCCCACTCAACTCACCTTTGTCATTCCCACGGCAGAAGTGTGGGCTTTCGTCCAATCAGCGCTTTGTTCATTAGTATGCACGGCATAAAGCTATTGTTTGGATCTGAGCATAGGAAGGCTTGGGGCCTCACACATGGTTCCCCTGTGGAGTCTGCTCTCCCGAGCACCCGGAGGCAAGGTAAAGCGTTCTGTGGGAATTCACACAGTGGGGCATCCCGGAATGGGACTCCCCTGGCCAGTCTGGGCCATGATTGGACCACTTTAAAGTGGATGAAACCCTGACCCTGGAATCTAAATGATTATAAAGGATGCCACCTGTAGACTTTTCTTTTAAAGCAACTTAAAGCAGACCTTCACCCTGAATAAGAGTCTATCTTATATGTTTCCCACACGCCGTACATACAGGTTGCTCACATTAATCCAGACCTTCACCCTGAATAAGAGTCTATCTTATATGTTTCCCACACCCTGTACATACAGATTGCCCACATTAATCCAGACCTTCCCCCTGAATAAGAGTCTATCTTATATGATTCCCACACCCTGCACATACAGATTGCCCACATTAAAAATCATCCTACCTGCATCTACTGCATGTTATGAGACTTTAAACATCCAAGATGGCAGCTTATGGAAGCCGCCATCTTATCAGGCAGCCTGCAAACAGGAAGTGCCTCCTGACTGTGTTGCTCTGCATTCTGGGACTGCTGACCGTTACCTGACCCCAGCTCTGCTCTGTCTGAGCAAAGCACAGCTATAACCCGCCCCCCTGTACTTTATCCCACTCTCCTCTCCTCAGTAAGTGTGATGCTTCGGAGTCAAGATGGCGGCGCCCGTATCCTAAATTCCTGAACAGAGTTGCAGCCCAGTGGGGGAAAGAATAATAAGTTAGTGACTAAAAACGTAAAATAGATTAATTTTAGATGCTGGGGAATAGTTTTTTAAGAGTTTGGGCTTTTCATTAAATCACGCTGAAGGTCCGGTTTAACCTGCCCCGCGTGGATGTCCCATTGTGTGATACCCACTGGGTCACTGGTGAACCTATTCATATACGCTGGGGGCGGGAGCGCTTCCTAATCTACAGGGAATCCGGGGAATGCGGCCAGTGGGATGGGTCGCGTCCGCCGGCATTCTTGAGTTTAAGGTGGGACCTCAGTGGCATAAAACCTTTTTTTTTAATTTCTTTTTTTTAATAAATCGGGCCACTGCCCATCACCTTGGGGGGGGGGGGGGGTGTGGAGGTGCGTGGGGAGGGGGGAAGGTCTGTAATGTGACATTTCTAACGTCTGTAATGTTAGGTTCAGGATTATAATACCAAAAACGCTGGTGACTGCCACTTCCGCCCCTTTCTATGCCTACTATGGACACGATGAGTGTGCCAGTAGTTTGATGTCAGTGACGTTTAAGCCAATCACGGACCGGGGGCGTGACGTCTCCATCTGTGATTGGATTACAGTATCTTCCACTTTGTGAAGACGCACAGAGGGTCCGGAATGTGTTACGCTGCCCAGCGGACTCCAGGTAAGAATCCTTGTTAATACTTCAGGTGCGCGCAACAATATGACTGATCAACATGTGATAATTATTTCAATGATTAATTGTTGTGTGTATATAAAGACGAGTATGGGAGCGAGACTCCATGTCATGAGTAAGGGCGCGCTGCCCGAAACGCGTTGACGAGGAGACTCGCTCTTGAAAATGCCTTTTTTTTTTTTTACCGTTGACTGATATGTTTTTATTGACTCATGAAGCTGGCTGGCTCCATCATTCTTTTGGACTTTGTGGGACATGAGGTGAGCACTTAGAGACGCTGCCGACATTTACGAGCCTGTTTTGAATGTCTTGGGCTAAAGCTGGCAACCATACTTACATTTGGGAATAGAAAGGGTTTTGTGCCAATTTAAAATGGACAAAAAGTGGCGCTGGAGTCGGACTCCCTCTTCCTGGGGCACCTTGATTTGGGATGCCCTGCTGTGTGAAAACCCCCTAGACAGCTGCCGAAAATGAACTATCCGCCTATTCGATGGCGCATGCGCGGGCCCTGGCCAGGCTCCTCTATACCTTCGACCAGGCGCATGCCCACGCTAGGCATTTGGGAATGGCTGCCACAGCGTGTCCCCAGCTAGAAGCTAGCTGGGATGCGGCCATCGGCTCCATAGCAAACATGGCGTCATGTGTCACACTGGCTAAGAAGAGCTGAATGGAGCCGAGCGGATCGATTGGCGGTTGGATAGATGGTTCAGTGCGTTCATAACGGTGATCGTGGAGGCGATCGTGGAGGCGATCATGGAGGCGATCATGGAGGCGATCATGGAGGCGATCATGGAGGCGATCATGGAGGCGAACATGGAGGCGAACATGGAGGCGAACATGGAGGCGAACATGGAGGCGATCATGGAGGCGAACATGGAGGCGAACATGGAGGCGATCATGGAGGCGAACATGATCATGGAGGCAATCATGGAGGCGAACATGGAGGTGAACATGGAGGCGAACATGATCATGGAGGCAATCATGGAGGCAATCATGGAGGCGACCATGGAGGCGACCATGGAGGCGAACATGGAGGCGAACATGATCATGGAGGCAATCATGGAGGCAATCATGGATGCGAACATGGAGGTGAACATGGAGGCGAACATGGAGGCGAACATGGAGGCGAACATGGAGGCGAACATGGAGGCGAACATGGAGGCGATCATGGAGGCGAACATGATCATGGAGGCAATCATGGAGGCGAACATGGAGGTGAACATGGAGGCGAACATGATCATGGAGGCAATCATGGAGGCAATCATGGAGGCGAACATGGAGGCGAACATGGAGGCGAACATGGAGGCGATCATGGAGGCGATCATGGAGGCGATCATGGAGGCGAACATGATCATGGAGGCAATCATGGAGGCGAACATGGAGGTGAACATGGAGGCGAACATGATCATGGAGGCAATCATGGAGGCAATCATGGAGGCGAACATGGAGGCGAACATGGAGGCGAACATGGAGGCGAACATGATCATGGAGGCAATCATGGAGGCAATCATGGAGGCGAACATGGAGGCGAACATGGAGGCGAACATGGAGGCGAACATGGAGGCGAACATGGAGGCGAACATGGAGGCGATCATGGAGGCGAACATGATCATGGAGGCAATCATGGAGGCGAACATGATCATGGAGGCAATCATGGAGGCGAACATGGAGGTGAACATGGAGGCGAACATGATCATGGAGGCAATCATGGAGGCAATCATGGAGGCGAACATGGAGGCGAACATGGAGGTGAACATGGAGGTGAACATGGAGGCGAACATGATCATGGAGGCAATCATGGAGGCAATCATGGAGGCGAACATGGAGGCGAACATGGAGGCGAACATGGAGGCGAACATGGAGGCGAACATGGAGGCGAACATGGAGGCGAACATGGAGGCGAACATGGAGGCGATCATGGAGGCGAACATGATCATGGAGGCAATCATGGAGGCGAACATGGAGGTGAACATGGAGGCGAACATGATCATGGAGGCAATCATGGAGGCAATCATGGAGGCGAACATGGAGGCGAACATGGAGGTGAACATGGAGGCGAACATGATCATGGAGGCAATCATGGAGGCAATCATGGAGGCAATCATGGAGGCAATCATGGAGGCGAACATGGAGGTGAACATGGAGGCGAACATGATCATGGAGGCAATCATGGAGGCAATCATGGAGGCGAACATGGAGGTGAACATGGAGGCGATCATGGAGGCAATCATGGAGGCAATCATGGAGGCGAACATGGAGGTGAACATGGAGGCGAACATGATCATGGAGGCAATCATGGAGGCAATCATGGAGGCGAACATGGAGGCGATCATGGAGGCGATCATGGAGGCGATCATGGAGGCGATCATGGAGGCGATCATGGAGGCGATCATGGAGGCGATCATGGAGGCGAACATGGAGGCGAACATGGAGGCGAACATGGAGGTGAACATGGAGGCGAACATGATCATGGAGGCAATCATGGAGGCAATCATGGAGGCGAACATGGAGGCGAACATGGAGGCGATCATGGAGGCGATCATGGAGGCGATCATGGAGGCGATCATGGAGGCGATCATGGAGGCGATCATGGAGGCGATCATGGAGGCGATCATGGAGGCGATCATGGAGGCGAACATGGAGGCGAACATGGAGGCGAACATGGAGGCGAACATGGAGGCGAACATGGCGCCGATCATGGCGCCGATCATGGCGCCGATCATGGCGCCGATCGTGGCGGTTTCATTTAGTGTGGCATCCCAAATCGGGAAGGAAAGGACCAAGAACCAGAATAATTAAATTCTGGTCCACTTTAATGATCTTTTCTTGTCTGCAGGAACCTGTATGTCACACATAGCGGGGATGCCGCTTCCTGCTTTTTCGGTGCCGAATTTGACTACAGCGCAGGATCGCAAAGGAGGGAGCAGGGGAGCCGCTGTATGGCCAGATTCGATCAGCGTTGGATCGCAAAGAGGGGAGGGTGATGCTTGAGGGATTAGGACTAAGCAGCGATTCCAACTGCAGGGCATCCCAAATCAGGATGCTCTCTAGAAGTTAGGTTATGTGGACCAAAAATCATTAAAGTGGACCAACACCCTCCCAAGATCGGCCCGGGAATCTATAAGATTCCCGGACCGATCAGACCCCTGACTGCGGGGCATCCCGATCGCTGTGTGAAACCCCTCCAGATCCCTGAAATCCCTGCCTTGTCCTCGATCCAGCGGCACCCGCCGCCGCCTCCCGTGCGTCCCTCTAGCAGGACGCGCACCCGCACCGGGCGTTTGTGAATGGCCGGCGCGCGCCCTGTAAGAGTGATGCGCGGGAGGCGGCGGCGGGCGCGCTCTCTTGTCCGTCGGCGGTGATTGGCAGCGGCGGTCACGTGGGAGCGAGCTGAAGCCTGTACATTAGGCACAAGCTTTACTGTAGGGCAGCGGTCCACCACATGAGGCTCACTGAACCTTTCTGTGTAGCCCGCATGCAGAAACTTGTCGGGATATCTTCCTCTGCTGCTTCCGGTGATGCCCTTGGTGCAGGTGTGGTGTGGAAAGTGGATGAGACAGGTAAGTGGGCACACTTCCCTGACTTGCTTTTTGGGGCAGGAGGATCTGGGCTTAAAGCGGACCTTTGGCATCATTTAATGAAACGCCCAAACCCCTAAAAAAATATTTCCCAGCATCTAAAATTAATATATTTATCGTTTTTAGTAACTTACATTTTATTCTTTCCCCCACTGGCCTGCAACTCTGTTCAGGACCCTAGGATACGGGCGCTGCCATCTTGGCTCAGTAGCATCACATACTGAGGAGAGAGGTCAAAAGTACAGGGGGTGGGTTATAGCTGTGCTTTGCACAGACAGAGCAGAGCTGGGGTCAGGAAAAGGTCAGCGATCCCAGGGTGCAGAGCGGCACAGCCAAAAGACACTTCCTGTTTGCAGGTAGCCTGAGACTCCATGGGCCACCATCTTGGATGTTTAAAGGCTCAGAAAATGCAGTAGATGCAGGTAGGATGATTTTTAATGTGAGCAATCTGTATGTACAGGGTGTGGGAAACATATAAGATAGACTCTTATTCAGAGTGAAGGTCCGGATTAATGTGAGCAATCTGTATGTGCAGGGTGTGGGAAACATATAAGATAGGCTCTTATTCAGAGTGAAGGTCCGGATTAATGTGAGCAATCTGTATGTGCAGGGTGTGGGAAACATATAAGATAGGCTCTTATTCAGAGTGAAGGTCCGGATTAATGTGAGCAATCTGTATGTGCAGGGTGTGGGAAACATATAAGATAGGCTCTTATTCAGAGTGAAGGTCCGGATTAATGTGAGCAATCTGTATGTGCAGGGTGTGGGAAACATATAAGATAGGCTCTTATTCAGAGTGAAGGTCCGGATTAATGTGAGCAATCTGTATGTGCAGGGTGTGGGAAACATATAAGATAGGCTCTTATTCAGAGGAAAGGTCTGGTTTAACAATGCGAGCAATCTGCTAATCAATTGCTTTGGGGGCAGGAGATCCGAACCTACTACTTAACCCCTCCACCCCAACCCAATGAAGGTAATGCGAGGAACTTACCGTTAGGGCCAGCATGACCTCTCTGTAATTCTTGTTTCCATTCAGCCTCTTCTTTAAGGCACGGATTGCATCTTTTGGCCTAGAAAGGAAAGGCAAGGGTTAATGTGTATAGACTGTCTCATAGATGACTAGCAGCACACTGTCATTTTAGAGCTTTATTTTTTTTGGTTATTTTATGTGAGGGCACCACAAATCCCACAAAAAATATAATGAAACATATACGCTCTGGAGGGTGCACCCAGAATTCCAAAATTAAACCAATGTAAGACCCAAAGCCACATGAAATTCTACAAAGAATTGGGCGCTCCAACAGACTAGCAAAAATCTATGTAAAACCCACCGCAGGGTCTAAAACACATATACAAACACAAAAGTCCACAAGACAATTACAAACTACCTGGGATAAGGTAGAAGCCTTGGGCGCTTGGCGGAGCGCGTTTCAATCCCTGGGCACTACATATTGAAATGGCGGTATCGTAGTCATTTATTCTCTGTCAATACTGAATATGTATTTTTGCAAGCCTTATGTATATGTGTTTATGATGGCTGGATTATGAAATTAGGTAGCACTTTATCACATAAACTATTATCTTCTTTTTCCCTAAATCGCACATGGCACTTTACTATATTGGCAGCTAAACTATTAAAGCGGACCTTCACTCTGAATAAGAGCCTATCTTATATGTTTCCCCCCTGTACATACAGATTGCCCACATTAAAAATCATCCTACCTGCATCTACTGCATGTTATGAGCCTTTAAACATCCAAGATGGCGGCTTATGGAAGCCGCCATCTTATCAGGCAGCCTGCAAACAGGAAGTGCCTTCTGACTGTGCTGCTCTGCATTCTGGGACTGCTGACCGTTATCTGACCCCAGCTCTGCTCTGTCTGAGCAAAGCACAGCTATAACCCGCCCCCCTGTACCTTATCCCGCTCTCCTCTCCTCAGTAAGTGTGATGCTTCTGAGTCAAGATGGCGGCGCCCGTATCCTAAATTACTGAACAGAGTTGCAGCCCAGTGGGGGAAAGAATAATACCATTTTGTGATTACTCACCTGTAAAATGGATATTATAAGTATGCCTCACACCCTGCTTCGTTGATTCATTACTTCTGGGTTATAGCCACTAGATGGCGCTTTTCTAGCAGAGATGGCAAAAAAAGAAGCCCCTCCCGGTCCACATATACCTGAGACCTCCCACACATTCCCCAGTATATGAAAGCAGTAAGGGGACCAGGAAGAGCCAATAATAAAAATAACAACATGAACAATGAAAACATTTCACCATAAAGAGGATCCAAGATACAACTCAGGGCGGGTCGAAGCAGGGTGTGAGACATACTTATAATATCCATTTTACAGGTGAGTAATCACAAAATGGTATTATTCCAAGTATGCCTCACACCCTGCTTCGTTAATGATTCATTACTTCTGGGACATCCAGTAGCAGTGTCCAAAAATGGGTGGGAATCCCAACAGGCAAAAATGCCCAAATTAAATCACTGCAGCTTGCAGAACTTTGCGGCCAAAAAACAGCATCCGCTGAGGCCCGCACATCAACCTCATAAAACTTGGCAAAAGTATGAACAGAAGACCAAGTACAGCACAAGTAGAATGAGCAGTGAACTGAAAAGGGGGATCCCTCCCCTTGGCAGCATAGGCCCTAAAACCGGCCTAACGAATCCAATCACTAAAGATAGACTTGACGGACGCCAAAAACCTTTCTGGGCCCAGAGAGCACCACAACAAAAGGCGTCCGCCTTCCGGAATGGTGAAATAGCCACCAGATAGAACCTTACACATCTAACAACATCCAGAGAGCGCAAGGCCCTCTCCTTGTCGTTGCTAGGCTTAGGACACAAGTAAGCAAGCACAATGACCTAACTGAGTTGAAAGTCAGAGACAACCGTTGGCAGAAGGTCCGGTCTAAAGCGGAAAACCACCTTGTCTAGATGTCACTCAAAGGCGCCCTGAATGAACAGAGCCGCCAACTCAGAAACACGTCGAACAGAGGCGATAGCCACCAAAAACGGCAATCTTTTAAGGTGAAAATGGAAAAAGCCGGAACCTGCCCAGATTCAAAAGGAGGACCCTGAAGGTCAGACAACACCAAATTTAAATCCCAAACAGGTGACCAGGGATTGCGAGGAAGGCACACAAGAGTGACCCCCTGGAAAAAAATCTTAACCAAAGGATGAAGAGCGAAAGACCTCTGAAGAAAACCACAAGAGCGGAAACATGCCCCTTCCGAGTGCTAAGTTGAAAACCCATGTCCAGTCCATGCTGAAGGAACTCCAGAGTTCGAGGGATGGAAAAAAAAACAAAAAAAAAACACTCGACAAGGAAAGACTCTATCCTCGCACCAATCAAAGTAAAGCCGCCAGGTCCTGTAATAGATATCAGAGGAAGATTACTTCTTAGCCCTGACAAGCGTGAGGACAACAGGTTTGGACCAACCCATTTCTAGTAGAATGGAGGCTGCAGCAGCCACACTGTCAAGCCAGCATTTGTAAATTGGAGTAACAAGCTGACCTAGCGTAATCAGATCCGAAACCAGAGGCAGTCTGTAATGATCGCCTGCCAACCACACGACGTCAGCGAACCACATCTGTCTTGGCCACCTCGAGGCCATCAGAATTACAGGCACACCCACGTGAACCAGCATGCGTATCACCTTGCCCACCATGGGAAAGTGAGGAAACAGATACAGGAAACCGAATTCCCGCCAGAACAGAGACATGGCATCCACCGCCAGAGCCAGAGGGTCCTGGGACAGAAACAAATGCAGGGAACCTATGATAGTGCCGAGAGGCAAACAGATCCACCCCCAGCATCCCCCACCTGCGACAGGGAAATAGAATTACCTCGTTGCTGAGGGACCATTCCCCCCGGCGAGAGGACCCCCTGCTTAGGGAGTCCGCTGCCAGGGTCTCCACCCCTGGAATGTACACTGCCGAGATGCCTGCACAATGCTCTCGGCCCATGCAAGAATCAGAGACACCTCCCAGAGGGCGCTCTTGCTGCGAGCCCCTCCTTGGTGATTGATGTAATCAAACGCGGTCCAATAATCGGGGCGAACCAGAACCGGTACCTGGAGGCGATGTGCCACGTACGACAGCACCACCAACCCGCCTCCAGCTACAGAGGGTGATGAAAGCGTAAGCCTCCTGAGGACCCCACAGCCCCTGGACCTGAAGGTCTCTCCAGGACGCAGGTCCGATCCAGGGACAGAGGACCTTTGTCACAGGACGATAATAGATGGAGCTGAAGAGGACTCATGTGAGACTGGGCAAAAGGCACTGCCTCAAGCAAGCCACCTTCAATCCCACCAGCCTCATCCCTTGTCCGAAGGACGGACGAGGGTTAGACATAAGAAAACAAATTAGTGCATGAAGAACATCCGCCTTCGGCTGGGGTAAGAAAACCCTGAGCTGAATAATATGCAGAGTCATGCCCAGGAATGAGAACCACCCTTGACGGAGAGAGTGAGGACTTGGGGCAAATAATCACCCACCCGAACCTCTCTAGTGTCGTCAACACCTTCCGGATGTCCAGTTCCGCCTGGAGGAGAGAAGATGACGTAATGAGAAGGTCATCCAGATAAGGCAAAATGCGAATGCCCTGGACTCTAAGACGGGCCAGCACGCCCGCCAACACCTTGGCGAACACCCTGGGTGCCGAGGCCAACCCGAAGAGCCACAAACTGGTAGTGCTGATCGCCTACCGCAAACCTGAGGAACCATTGGAGTCCCGGGAAAACCTGCACATGAAGGTAAGCATCCCTAATGCCCATCAGGGTCAAAAAGTCCCCTTGGCATAGGAAATTGACAGCAGAGCGCATGGAATCCATGCGAAATTTTCTGGTTCAGAAGAACCGGTTGAGAATCTTTAAGTCCAAAATGGATCCTACGGAACCATCCTTCCTGGGCACAGTAAAGAGGTTGGAAAAGTAACACAGACCTCTCTCTATGGGGAGAACTGGACAAACGACCCCCATATGCCAAAGGCTTGGCACCTCCAGAAAATAGTCCCTGTGCCGCCCACGGGTCCAAGGAACCCGTGACCTGAGGAATCTAGGAAGAAGCCGGAAAACTCCAGCTTATACCCAGAGGAGACCACCTCCAGGATCCAAGTGTCTGTGACCTCTAGAGTCCAGACCAAAGCAAAGAGCGGCAGCCGTCCCCCCACCCGCAAAGGTGAGAGTGCCCCCTCAATGCCGAGCGGTCTCGGCAGCGTATTTGGGGTTAGCACCCCAGGAAAACCCAGGTCGGGCAAAACCTCTGCCCCTACCCCAGGTACCACTTCCGAATGCAATGAAGGATGTTCCCCAGCCCGTCCAAGAGTAACGAAAGGAGTGGTTGAAAGAGCCTGAACCACGAAAGGGCCGGTCCTGCCACTTGCGTAGAGGTAACCTACCTCTCTAGATAACAGAATCTAGTCGATCACCAAACAGTTGCAGACCCGCGAAGGGATGCCCTGTGAGCGCCTTCTTGGCATCGCTATCGGACGCCTACTGGCGCAACCAGACCAAACGGCGTATAGCAACCTGCAATGCCGAGGCCCTGTTACACAGACGGATAGTATCATCCAAGACTAATAAGACAAAGGCAATGAACAAATCACAATGAGTCAAAGGTCTAAACTCCTCGCTGCAAGGAATAGCTTGGGAACCATCCAGAAGGCCCCTAAAAAGCTCTAGTAACCGCAGCCGTAATAGCTGAAGCACACACCGGGCGCAAGGCCACACCCACCAGCGAAGGTATACGAAGCTAGTCGGACGAGACGTCGGTCCTCACTACCCCTCAAGGTAGTGAAATCCGGGGTATGCACGACCAACGTATTGGACAATCCCATGACGGGAGCGTCGGCCTCTGGGGATGTAGACCCACGCTTAACCACATCAACAGGGAGGGGATACTGCCTATCCCACCCTTAAGGAAAACCAGGGAGCCAGCTAGGCCATTCCCATTCCTTAAAAAATTCCTTAAAAATCAGATAGTTAAAGTGCTTCTCGATCCGGAAGCTCCAAACGAGGTTCGGTGGTATCAAAAAAGTGTTTTTTTTTTTTTTTTTTTTTATTTGCGCAGGGGCCTCCGCAGGAGAGGAAATGGCAAGCACTACAAAATTATGGTTAACGAGCCTGGGATGCATCAACGGTATCCCCACGCTCCGTACCGGCATCGGAGCCAGGAAGCAATTCCCCCTCCACAAACGGGGATAAACTGACCAAACAAAAAGGATTATAATCATATAGTCACGGGCCGGCGCAGCGGGCGCCGAGTACCGTTTTATAGCTGGGGCCATCCTGGCCGCAGAGCTAGCAATCATTCTCTCAATGTTAGCCAAGCTGGCTCAGACATCGGATTGCGACTCCCCACAATTGACAACGTCACTTGGGGTCAAGACCAGGCGTGGGAGTGTAAGTGATGAGGTCAGCGGGGCCGACCTGGCCGCACGGGGCCCGGATTGCCGCACAATCTCCTGCTGTAGACATGTAACACAAAATCAAGGAACACCCCACATATCACACACTGCCGGGGTTGCCCCGAAGGGATCCCGAGCGCGGTTATCCTGGGAAGCCTCCATATGGTGATTTTTTAGGTAGTCGCATTGACCAATGGGAATTACGCAATAAGCTACCCGGGATGCCCCATAGAGTCCGTTAGTGGGAGGTTTTTAGAATTAAAAGGGAACCCAATTTGACAAGGGACCTCAATAGCCACAGGTGTCCCACCAGAAGGACACCACGGGGGGACCCCTTTAACACAACATGCATACGTCGTCTCCATAATGCATACAATACATAAGGCAAAAGAGACATTCTATATCTAAATATAGAGATATATATATATATATTAAGCATACACAGACATGTACATAGATATATGAATAGGTAAATATACCAGGCAAAATCTAAAGGCCCCCAGGGGAGCCAGCATACACTGAAAGTTATACAAATCATCTTACCACTAAAATGACCCCGAGGGACATTCACAAAACCGGAGAAAGATGGCGGCGCAGACCCGAGGGAAGGAAGGAGGAGGGAGGGTGGCGGGCCAAAGCGGATCGCCGATCCGCCCCGCCCCCCCACTACGCGGGAAACCTACGCCGCCGCGCTCCCAGCCAATAGGGCTGAGAGCCGGCCGAAGCGCCACAGGGAAGGGTGGGCCGTCACAGGCGCGAAGAGCGCCAGGCCCCGCCCCCACCCTGACTGAGGAGAAACGAGCCGCGCTCCCCGGCAAAGGCCGCGGAGCCAGGCACCGCCATTACAACCGGCCCGCCGCCGCCGGGGAGCGAGTGTGCGGGCCGCGCCCAAGAAAGAAACCGGCCACATACCGTGCAATCGGCCCGCCGCCGCCGAAGAGCGAGCGTGCGGGCCGCGCCTGACAACAGCCGGCCACTCACTGTGAAACCGGCCCGCCGCCGGAGAGCGAGCGTGCGGGCCCCGCCTAGTAAAACACCACACACACACACACACACATACATGCACACTGGCAATAGCCAGCGCAGCTGCACCAAGCACACAGAACACACACTAGAGAACACACAATGGAGGGACAGACCCACCCCCCTTACTAACCGGGAACAGGGAGTAAAAGGGGGATACTGATAGCCACAATTGGAAATGTAGCGAGGGCTTCAGAACGGACAGGGCATCCCATGTCAGGAGCACCATAACCTGACGCCCGCCTACCCTTTTATGAGGGCCTTGCGGTGGAGCATGGCTACTTAGCCAAAAACACCTCTAAGGTGTCACCTACCCTCACCCAGACCCTGCAGCCATAGCTTGGAGGCGTAGGGGAATTAACAAAAAGAGTCCAGGTGGAAATAGAGAAATTAAATGGGGCCGGGTGTGTACCCGGCCTACCTGACAGGAGAGGAGCCATCATCTTGACTGTCGTCGCCTTCTAGCAGAGACTAAACTGGGGAATGTGTGGGAGGTCTCAGGTGTGTGTGGACCGGGAGGGGCTTCTTTTTTTGCCATCTCTGCTAGAAAAGCGCCATCTAGTGGCTATAACCCAGAAGTAATGAATCATTAACGAAGCAGGGTGTGAGGCATACTTGGAATAATAAGTTAGTGACTAAAAATTTAAAATATATTAATTTTAGATGCTGGGGAACCGTTTTTTAAGAGTTTGGGCTTTTCATTAAATCACGCTGAAGGTCCGGTTTAAGGCTGCAACACTAGAGCATTTAAGCACTTTAATATATACTGTGTGGGATAATTTTGGGGGGGTCATCATTCCTTACATTTTGTATTTTTTATTGCATTTCCTTTTGTTGTGGCTTGCATAATTATTAACTATATTACCACTGGCATTTGTATTTAATTTATAATATATTATAGTATTTGCATTAATTTATACCATCATGTTCACTTTTACATTTTTATCTATTATCCCAGGTACTAATTGATGCCCTATGGGCAAGGGCAGAAAAATGTGGGCAGCACTGATAAATGTCAATGTAGGTGCACTGCTCTTGTGGGGTTAATGCCCAAAGCTTCACAAGATTCCAGACAGGGTGACCCCTAGAGCACCCTTATGTTCCCCCAAAAAGAGACTTACTCTTGCACTCAAATAGTATCAAAAGATCAAATCATTTTATTGTAATTAGTGTTAAAACCAAGTTAAAAACACTAGATTCAGGCCATATGCATGTTTTAGACACCGGGGGGCGCAACTGCTCTCTATTTTAAACCATCAATGTGAGCTGCAGTGATTTCATATAACTATAACACCCAATAACAATAGATTATATACATATATTAATCTCAAAACAATATATTATTGAACATCAAAAAAACTCCTATCCTACTTCATCCCTTATAAAGTGCCAGTGCTTCCATATCAAATAAAAAATCTGTGCAAAAATATTCAAAGGCGTTCCATATGAGAGAGACAGCTAAAACAACACATAATCAAACAAGTGCTTACTGTTCTGATGACCAGCAGGTGATCCTCCCGGGCTAAGACCCAACGCGTTTCGAGTTCAAAAATGAACTCTTGCTCACGGCCAGATGCGTCCTAATCTACGAGGCTCTAAGGTGTCTAAAACATGCATATGGCCTGAATCTAGTGTTTTTAACTTGGTTTTAACTCTAATTACAATAAAATGATTTGATCTTTTGATACTATTTGAGTGCAAGAGTAAGTCTCTTTTTGGGGGAACATAAGGGTGCTCTAGGGGTCACCCTGTCTGGAATCTTATTATCCCAGGTAGTTTGTAATTAGTTTTAAATGTCTCGTGGACTTTTGTGTTTGTATATGTGTTTTAGACCCTGCGGTGGGTTTTTAATAAAATTTGTACATAGATTTTTACGAGCCTGGTGGAGCGCCCAATTTTTTGCAGAATTTCATGTGGCTTTGGGTCCAATATTTTCGTTTACGGCATATGAGCACTGAAAGAGCAGGACCGGTTGATGGAGCCATCATGTAAATATAGATCAGAGGGTTTTTTTTGCTTTTGGTGGCAGTCAATGACATTTCTGGATGAGCGCACACTTTTATATGGCTGTCACACTGCACTGATGGTAAAGGGCTCCATATAAATGCGACACACCCACAGCACACTACACAGAACAAGTCAGACAAGATTACACAAACCCCGTCCATTACTGGGTCAGCATGCTGCTGCCAACTGCTACCTGTCACCATGGCGACATCCATAATAATCACCTTCTAACCTTTTATCTACATCAATGATATCCACAGGGCCAGGGCATGGAGATAATGATAACTTTTTCTTTTAATTAGGAATATAGGAAAGGCCGGCAAATGAAAGAGAAGAGAGGAGGACAGACAAATGTAAGGGAAGAGAGGAGGGCAGACAAATGAAAGAAGAGAGGAGGGCAGACAAATGTAAGGGAAGAGAGGAGGGCAGACAAATGTAAGGGAAGAGAGGAGGGCAGACAAATGTAAGGGAAGAGAGAAGGGCAGACAAATGAAAGAAGAGAAGAGAGGAGGGCAGACAAATGTAAGGGAAGAGAGAAGGGCAGACAAATGAAAGAAGAGAGGAGGGCAGACAAATGTAAGGGAAGAGAGGAGGGCAGACAAATGAAAGAAGAGAGGAGGGCAGACAAATGTAAGAGAAGAGAGGAGGGCAGACAAATGTAAGAGAAGAGAGGAGGGCAGACAAATGTAAGAGAAGAGAGGAGGGCAGACAAATGAAAGAAGAGAGGAGGGCAGACAAATGTAAGGGAAGAGAGGAGGGCAGACAAATGTAAGAGAAGAGAGGAGGGCAGACAAATGAAAGAAGAGAGGAGGGCAGACAAATGTAAGGGAAGAGAGGAGGGCAGACAAATGTAAGGGAAGAGAGGAGGGCAGACAAATGTAAGGGAAGAGAGGAGGGCAGACAAATGTAAAGGAAGAGAGGAGGGCAGACAAATGAAAGAAGAGAGGAGGGCAGACAAATGTAAGGGAAGAGAGGAGGGCAGACAAATGAAAGAAGAGAGGAGGGCAGACAAATGTAAGGGAAGAGAGGAGGGCAGACAAATGTAAGGGAAGAGAGGAGGGCAGACAAATGAAAGAAGAGAGGAGGGCAGACAAATGTAAGGGAAGAGAGGAGGGCAGACAAATGTAAGGGAAGAGAGGAGGGCAGACAAATGAAAGAAGAGAGGAGGGCAGACAAATGTAAGGGAAGAGAGGAGGGCAGACAAATGTAAGGGAAGAGAGGAGGGCAGACAAATGAAAGAAGAGAGGAGGGCAGACAAATGTAAGGGAAGAAAGGAGGGCAGACAAATGTAAGGGAAGAGAGGAGGGCAGACAAATGTAAGGGAAGAGAGGAGGGCAGACAAATGAAAGAAGAGAGGAGGGCAGACAAATGTAAGGGAAGAAAGGAGGGCAGACAAATGTAAGGGAAGAGAGGAGGGCAGACAAATGTAAGGGAAGAGAGGAGGGCAGACAAATGTAAGGGAAGAGAGAAGGGCAGACAAATGTAAGGGAAGAGAGGAGGACAGACAAATGTAAGGGAAGAGAGGAGGGCAGACAAATGTAAGGGAAGAGAGGAGGGCAGACAAATGTAAGAGAAGAGAGGAGGGCAGACAAATGTAAGGGAAGAGAGGAGGGCAGACAAATGAAAGAAGAGAGGAGGGCAGACAAATGTAAGGGAAGAGAGGAGGACAGACAAATGTAAGAGAAGAGAGGAGGGCAGACAAATGTAAGGGAAGAGAGGAGGGCAGACAAATGAAAGAAGAGAGGAGGGCAGACAAATGTAAGGGAAGAGAGGAGGGCAGACAAATGAAAGGGAGAGAGGAGGGCAGACAAATGTAAGGGAAGAGAGGAGGGCAGACAAATGTAAGGGAAGAGAGGAGGGCAGACAAATGTAAGGGAAGAGAGGAGGGCAGACAAATGTAAGGGAAGAGAGGAGGACAGACAAATGAAAGGGAGAGAGGAGGGCAGACAAATGTAAGGGAAGAGAGGAGGGCAGACAAATGTAAGGGAAGAGAGGAGGGCAGACAAATGTAAGGGAAGAGAGGAGGGCAGACAAATGTAAGGGAAGAGAGGAGGGCAGACAAATGTAAGGGAAGAGAGGAGGGCAGACAAATGTAAGGGAAGAGAGAAGGGCAGACAAATGTAAGGGAAGAGAGGAGGACAGACAAATGTAAGGGAAGAGAGGAGGGCAGACAAATGTAAGGGAAGAGAGGAGGGCAGACAAATGTAAGGGAAGAGAGGAGGGCAGACAAATTTAAAGGAAGAGAGGAGGGCAGACAAATTTAAAGGAAGAGAGGAGGGCAGACAAATGTAAGAGAAGAAAGAAGGGCAGACAAATGTAAGGGAAGAGAGGAGGACAGACAAATGTAAGGGAAGAGAGGAGGGCAGACAAATGTAAGAGAAGAGAGGAGGACAGACAAATGTAAGGGAAGAGAGGAGGACAGACAAATGTAAGGGAAGAGAGGAGGACAGACAAATGTAAGGGAAGAGAGGAGGGCAGACAAATTTAAAGGAAGAGAGGAGGGCAGACAAATGTAAGGGAAGAGAGGGGGGCAGACAAATGTAAGGGAAGAGAGGAGGACAGACAAATGTAAGGGAAGAGAGGAGGACAGACAAATGTAAGGGAAGAGAGGAGGACAGACAAATGTAAGGGAGAGAGGAGGGCAGACAAATGTAAGGGAAGAGAGGAGGGCAGACAAATGTAAGGGAAGAGAGGAGGACAGACAAATGTAAGAGAAGAGAGGAGGGCAGACAAATGTAAGGGAAGAGAGGAGGGCAGACAAATGTAAGGGAAGAGAGGAGGACAGACAAATGAAAGAGAAGAGAGGAGGACAGACAAATGAAAGAGAAGAGAGGAGGACAGACAAATGTAAGAGAAGAGAGGAGGACAGACAAATGTAAGGGAAGAGAGGAGGGCAGACAAATGTAAGGGAAGAGAGGAGGGCAGATAAATGTAAGGGAAGAGAGGAGGGCAGACAAATGTAAGGGAAGAGAGGAGGGCAGATAAATGTAAGGGAAGAGAGGAGGACAGACAAATGTAAGGGAAGAGAGGAGGGCAGACAAATGTAAGGGAAGAGAGGAGGGCAGATAAATGTAAGGGAAGAGAGGAGGACAGACAAATGAAAGAGAAGAGAGGAGGACAGACAAATGAAAGAGAAGAGAGGAGGACAGACAAATGTAAGAGAAGAGAGGAGGGCAGACAAATGTAAGGGAAGAGAGGAGGGCAGACAAATGTAAGGGAGAGAGGAGGGCAGACAAATGTAAGGGAAGAGAGGAGGGCAGACAAATGTAAGGGAAGAGAGGAGGGCAGACAAATGTAAGGGAGAGAGGAGGGCAGACAAATGTAAGGGAAGAGAGGAGGGCAGACAAATGTAAGGGAAGAGAGGAGGGCAGATAAATGTAAGGGAAGAGAGGAGGGCAGACAAATGTAAGGAAAGAGGAGGACAGACAAATAAAAGAGAAGATAGAAGGGCAGACAAATGAAAGAAGATAGAAGGGCAGACAAATATAAGGGAAGAAAGAAGGGCAGACAAAAATCAGGGAAGAAGAGGGAAAGACACGTGAAAGAGAAGAGAGGACTGGAAGACAAATGAAAGAGAACAGAGGAGGGGAAGACAAATGAAAAAAGAGAGGAGGGGAATACAAATTAAAGAAGAGAGAAGGGCAGACAAATATAAGGGAAGTGCAGGATGACAAGCATATACATCCTCCCAAGATTGCTGGGCATTGTGAAAAGACATTTTTAAAGTGGACTTCTAACACAATCTAACAATGAGCAGCACATGACGCCCTGGGGGCATCCCCTCCATGCACTCACCCCTCCTCCGTCTCGTTGATGATGTCACAGATCTCCATGTTGAGGGTCCAGTCCTCACTCTGCAGGGAGCCATCAGTGGCTTTTTCTGGGGAAGACAAACAAAGGAGACATTAGAAATGTTATCACTTCTCTCCATAACTACAGCCCAGACTGGGGAGACTATTTCAGGTTGCACCACCTCTTCCTCTCAGTGCTCTGTACCCCCCGGGGATTGCAAGGACAGCAACAGGAGGGAGTTCCTTGGGGTATTGGTTGGTGTAACCTGGAACAGGCTCCCCAGCATAAATGTTTTGACTCTTAGGCAGAGCAGTTTGGAGGTAAGTAGGGTTGGTGACACCTACGCCTGTTCGGTTTTAATTTGCAACCTGAACTATAAGCTTATATCATTACAAGGTAAGTATTTCAGAGGTGTGGTTTGTTGTGTTTTGGCCATGGGGGTAAGTTGGATTTAAAGCAGAACAAAACCCACCAGCGGCGAGCCTGGAATCTAAAAGATTACAGGGCCGGCCACTGGCTTTCCACCCCCAAACCTCCAAGCCCTGCAAACCTTGCACCCCCCACTCCAAGCCCTGCACCCCCACCCCAAACCGCCAAGCCCTGCGCCCCCGCCCCAAACCGCCAAGCCCTGCACCCCCACCCCAAACCGCCAAGCCCTGCACCCCAGCCCAAACCGCCAAGCCCTGCACCCCCACCCCAAGCCGCCAAGCCCTGCACCCCCACCCCAAACCGCCAAGCCCTGCACCCCCACCCCAAACCGCCAAGCCCTGCACCCCCACCCCAAACCGCCAAGCCCTGCACCCCCACCCCAAACCGCCAAGCCCTGCACCCACCCCAAACCGCCAAGCCCTGCACCCCCACCCCAAACCGCCAAGCCCTGCACCCCCACCCCAAACCGCCAAGCCCTGCACCCCCACCCCAAACCGCCAAGCCCTGCACCCCCACCCCAAACCGCCAAGCCCTGCACCCCCACCCCAAACCGCCAAGCCCTGCACCCCCACCCCAAACCGCCAAGTCCTGCACCCCCACCCCAAACCTCCAAGCCCTGCAAACCTTGCACCCCCCCACTCCAAGCCCTGCACCCCACCCCAAACCACCAAGCCCTGCACCCCCACCCCAAACCACCAAGCCCTGCACCCCCACCCCAAACCACCAAGCCTTGCGCCCCCACCCCAAACCACCAAGCCCTGCGCCCCCACCCCAAACCACCAAGCCTTGCGCCCCCACCCCAAACCACCAAGCCCTGCACCCCCACCCCAAACCACCAAGCCTTGCGCCCCCACCCCAAACCGCCAAGCCCTGCGCCCCCAGCCCAAACCGCCAAGCCCTGCACCCCCACCCCAAACCACCAAGCCCTGCACCCCCGCCCCAAACCACCAAGCCCTGCACCCCCGCCCCAAACCGCCAAGCCCTGCACCCCCACCCCAAACCGCCAAGCCCTGCACCCCCACCCCAAACCACCAAGCCCTGCACCCCCGCCCCAAACCACCAAGCCCTGCACCCCCGCCCCAAACCGCCAAGCCCTGCACCCCCACCCCAAACCGCCAAGCCCTGCACCCCCACCCCAAACCACCAAGCCCTGCACCCCCGCCCCAAACCACCAAGCCCTGCACCCCCGCCCCAAACCGCCAAGCCCTGCACCCCCACCCCAAACCGCCAAGCCCTGCACCCCCAACCCAAACCACCAAGCCTTGCGCCCCCACCCCAAACCACCAAGCCCTGCACCCCCACCCCAAACCACCAAGCCTTGCGCCCCCACCCCAAACCACCAAGCCCTGCGCCCCCAGCCCAAACCGCCAAGCCCTGCACCCCCACCCCAAACCACCAAGCCCTGCACCCCCACCCCAAACCGCCAAGCCCTGCACCCCCACCCCAAACCGCCAAGCCCTGCACCCCCACCCCAAACCGCCAAGCCCTGCACCCCCACCCCAAACCGCCAAGCCCTGCACCCCCACCCCAAACCGCCAAGCCCTGCACCCCCAACCCAAACCACCAAGCCCTGCACCCCCAACCCAAACCACCAAGCCCTGCACCCCCACCCCAAGCCGCCAAGCCCTGCACCCCCACCCCAAACCGCCAAGCCCTGCACCCCCACCCCAAACCGCCAAGCCCTGCACCCCCACCCCAAACCGCCAAGTCCTGCACCCCCACCCCAAACCTCCAAGCCCTGCAAACCTTGCACCCCCCCACTCCAAGCCCTGCACCCCACCCCAAACCACCAAGCCCTGCACCCCCACCCCAAACCACCAAGCCCTGCACCCCCACCCCAAACCACCAAGCCTTGCGCCCCCACCCCAAACCACCAAGCCCTGCGCCCCCACCCCAAACCACCAAGCCCTGCACCCCCACCCCAAACCACCAAGCCTTGCGCCCCCACCCCAAACCACCAAGCCCTGCGCCCCCAGCCCAAACCACCAAGCCCTGCGCCCCCACCCCAAACCACCAAGCCCTGCACCCCCACCCCAAACCACCAAGCCCTGCACCCCCGCCCCAAACCGCCAAGCCCTGCACCCCCACCCCAAACCGCCAAGCCCTGCACCCCCAACCCAAACCGCCAAGCCCTGCACCCCCACCCCAAACCGCCAAGCCCTGCACCCCCAACCCAAACCACCAAGCCCTGCACCCCCAACCCAAACCACCAAGCCCTGCGCCCCCACCCCAAGCCGCCAAGCCCTGCGCCCCCACCCCAAACCGCCAAGCCCTGCGCCCCCACCCCAAACCGCCAAGCCCTGCGCCCCCACCCCAAACCGCCAAGCCCTGCGCACCCACCCCAAACCGCCAAGCCCTGCACCCACCCCAAACCTCCAAGCCCTGCAAACCTTGCACCCCCCCACTCCAAGCCCTGCACCCCACCCCAAACCACCAAGCCCTGCACCCCCACCCCAAACCACCAAGCCCTGCACCCCCACCCCAAACCACCAAGCCCTGCACCCCCACCCCAAACCACCAAGCCCTGCACCCCCACCCCAAACCACCAAGCCCTGCGCCCCCCCCCCAAACCACCAAGCCTTGCGCCCCCACCCCAAACCACCAAGCCCTGCACCCCCACCCCAAACCACCAAGCCTTGCGCCCCCACCCCAAACCACCAAGCCCTGCGCCCCCAGCCCAAACCACCAAGCCCTGCACCCCCACCCCAAACCGCCAAGCCCTGCACCCCCGCCCCAAACCGCCAAGCCCTGCACCCCCGCCCCAAACCGCCAAGCCCTGCACCCCCGCCCCAAACCGCCAAGCCCTGCACCCCCACCCCAAACCGCCAAGCCCTGCACCCCCAACCCAAACCGCCAAGCCCTGCACCCCCAACCCAAACCGCCAAGCCCTGCGCCCCCACCCCAAACCGCCAAGCCCTGCGCCCCCACCCCAAACCGCCAAGCCCTGCGCCCCCACCCCAAACCGCCAAGCCCTGCGCCCCCACCCCAAACCGCCAAGCCCTGCGCCCCCACCCCAAACCGCCAAGCCCTGCGCACCCACCCCAAACCGCCAAGCCCTGCACCCACCCCAAACCGCCAAGCCCTGCACCCCCACCCCAAACCGCCAAGCCCTGCACCCCCACCCCAAACCGCCAAGCCCTGCACCCCCACCCCAAACCGCCAAGCCCTGCACCCCCACCCCAAACCGCCAAGCCCTGCACCCCCACCCCAAACCGCCAAGCCCTGCACCCCCACCCCAAACCGCCAAGCCCTGCACCCCCACCCCAAACCGCCAAGCCCTGCACCCCCACCCCAAACCGCCAAGCCCTGCACCCCCACCCCAAACCGCCAAGCCCTGCAAACCTTGCACCCCCCCACTCCAAGCCCTGCACCCCACCCCAAACCACCAAGCCCTGCACCCCCACCCCAAACCACCAAGCCCTGCACCCCCACCCCAAACCACCAAGCCTTGCGCCCCCACCCCAAACCGCCAAGCCCTGCACCCCCACCCCAAACCACCAAGCCTTGCGCCCCCACCCCAAACCACCAAGCCCTGCACCCCCACCCCAAACCACCAAGCCCTGCGCCCCCAGCCCAAACCGCCAAGCCCTGCGCCCCCAGCCCAAACCACCAAGCCCTGCGCCCCCAGCCCAAACCACCAAGCCCTGCACCCCCACCCCAAACCACCAAGCCCTGCGCCCCCAGCCCAAACCACCAAGCCCTGCACCCCCACCCCAAACCACCAAGCCCTGCGCCCCCAGCCCAAACCACCAAGCCCTGCACCCCCACCCCAAACCACCAAGCCTTGCGCCCCCACCCCAAACCACCAAGCCCTGCACCCCCACCCCAAACCACCAAGCCTTGCGCCCCCACCCCAAACCACCAAGCCCTGCACCCCCACCCCAAACCACCAAGCCTTGCGCCCCCACCCCAAACCACCAAGCCCTGCGCCCCCAGCCCAAACCGCCAAGCCCTGCACCCCCGCCCCAAACCCTGCGCCCCCACCCCAAACCGTCAAGCCCTGCGCCCCCACCCCAAACCGCCAAGCCCTGTGCCCCCAGCCCAAACCGCCAAGCCCTGCGCCCCCGCCCCAAACACTGCGCCCCCACCCCAACCCGCCAAGCCCTGCGCCCCCACCCCAAACCCTGCGCCCCCACCCCAAACCGCCAAGCCCTGCGCCCCCACCCCAAACCGCCAAGCCCTGCGCCCCCACCCCAAACCGCCAAGCCCTGCGCCCCCGCCCCAAACCCTGCGCCCCCAGCCCAAACCGCCAAGCCCTGCGCCCCCGCCCCAAACCCTGCGCCCCCAGCCCAAACCGCCAAGCCCTGCGCCCCCAGCCCAAACCGCCAAGCCCTGCGCCCCCAGCCCAAACCGCCAAGCCCTGCGCCCCCAGCCCAAACCGCCAAGCCCTGCGCCCCCAGCCCAAATCGCCAAGCCCTGCGCCCCCGCCCCAAACCGCCAAGCCCTGCGCCCCCGCCCCAAACCGCCAAGCCCTGCGCCCCCACCCCAAACCGCCAAGCCCTGCGCCCCCACCCCAAACCGCCAAGCCCTGCGCCCCCACCCCAAACCGCCAAGCCCTGCGCCCCCGCCCCAAACCGCCAAGCCCTGCGCCCCCGCCCCAAACCGCCAAGCCCTGCGCCCCCGCCCCAAACCGCCAAGCCCTGCGCCCCGCCCCAAACCGCCAAGCCCTGCGCCCCCACCCCAAACCGCCAAGCCCTGCACTCCCCGCCCCAAACCTCCAAGCCCTGCCTTTGAAAGTGCAATTACCCTTTAGAGTGGACCAACACCCAGGATTTTGACTATCCAGGTTAGAGCTAGCCCCAGGGGCATCCTATACCTCATTGTGTGAAACCACCCAGCAGGTCTCTGGCTGATCCGCGCACTGCTAGCATATTTAAATGGCTGGTGGTAGGTGAATGCAGCACAGGGGAGTGGCCAGCGGCAGGCGCGCCATTCATTGCCGGGCATGAATATTCACTGCAATGGGTTTTGATGGGACAAAGGCCCGTACATACACCGTGGGAGTGTGAAATCTGGAGGTTTCACAGACAGGGGTCTCTTAAAGTGGACCAAAACCCAGCATTTTGACTATCCTGGGTTCTGGTCCTTGCCCCCGGTGCATCAGGGATGCCTGCTGTGTGAAACCCCCCTGGTCGCCCGATCTCACTCATCCTCCCTCCATCCTGCGGCACATAAGCAGCCCTCTTGTCCAATCAGCAATCGAGCGCGCTGGCGGCCGCATCCCCCGCTACCCTCTAATGCCTGGCACGGGCATGTGCCCTGCTAGAGGGATGGTGGGGATGTGGCCGCAGCTCGCACATGCACCACTGGACCGGAAAAGGAGGCGGGTTTCCGGGCAAACGGGGGGTTTCACACAGTGGGGCATCCCGATTCTGGATGCCCTGGGGGGGGGGGGGGGGGAAGAAATCCAGCAGCCCTGGAATCCTATAGATTTCAGGGCCATTGGGGCGTGGGTTTCGAGCCACTTTAAATTGGGATGCCCCTGCAAAGCAGACCAAAGCACATGTACCTACAATTTCTGGGTTTTGTTCTACATGAAAGCGGATCCAAACCCACCCTGGCAACTGCCAGGAAAGGGCAATGGTCCACAGGGACACTAAACCCCCTCAAGCCCTGCACCCCCACCCCAAACCTCCAAGCCCTGCACCCCCACCCCAAACCTCCAAGCCCTGCACCCCCACCCCAAACCTCCAAGCCCTGCACCCCCACCCCAAACCTCCAAGCCCTGCACCCCTCACCCCAAACCAATGGTCCACAGGGACACTAAACCCCCTGAAGCCCTGCACCCCCACCCCAAACCTCCAAGCCCTGCACCCCCACCCTAAACCTCCAAACCCTGCGCCCCTCACCCCAAAGCACCAAGCCCTGCACCCCCACCCTAAACCTCCAAGCCCTGCACCCCTCACCCCAAAGCACCAAGCTCTGCACCCCCACCCCACAAACCTCCAAGCCCTGCCCCATGTAAAGAAGTATTACAACAGAGAGTAACAGCTGTTTCAGCGGGGGCAGGTGAGCACCATCCCGCTCTCCAGAAGGGCTATTTACTAAGCAGAGCGCCCCACTTGGAGAGCATTCTCTACTGCAAAGCTAAGGCTCCACAGGGGCACTAAACCCTTCACACCTTGAATGAGCCATGGTGTAGTCACTAGAGGAGCTCTATCTGGCAGGGGACAGGAAACTGCTGCAGACACCTCCATTACTGCAGCATGCAGCTTTTTCCAGTCCCCTTGCCTGATTTGGTTTCCTAAGATGCAGGGGCATCTCACCTTTGCCTTTTGGTCCGCTTTAACCCTCACCCCGGGGGAAACTTTGCAGGGCGAGTAGAAGTGATGGAATACAAGAATTTCGTTTATTTTTGGCAGCAAATGCAGAGTCACCGCAGCAGAACCGCTCAGCGGGAACAACGTCAAGCGCTGGCAGGAGAAGCTGGCGTCCTGAGCGGAGAGAGACGAGACCTCGCAGAGCGCCACTCTCCTGACTGCCGAGAAACTCAAGCAACGACAACCCAAAATATCAGGGTCATCAGCGCTGTCCAGGCCGAGTCATCAGGAATTTCCTGGAGAGAGTCCAGGCTGCCACGCCCCCTCCTTCCAGCCAAGATGCCCCCCCCCCTCCTGCCAGCCAAGATGCCCCCCCCTCCTTCCAGCCAAGATGCCCCCCCCCTCCTGCCAGCCAAGATGCCCCCCCCTCCTGCCAGCCAAGATGCCCCCCCCTCCTGCCAGCCAAGATGCCCATCAATATGAGAACAACCCCCCCCACCAGGGACTGTTACCCAACATGACCCCTCTCATTCCCTCTTCCTGAGACTCCTTAACGGAAGAGTTTACTTTAAATCTATTAACTTCTCTCTGTGCCGGCCGCCATCCTCCCCACTCTGCTCTATACTGTTTCTCATCCTTGCTGCTACTCTCCTCTCGGTCATCCTCACCACACCCACCACTCAGCTTCCCTCTATGCCAACTGCCATCCCCAGCCACATTCTCAGGTCCAGTATAGGGGCTTAGTTAGACTATGAGGTCCAGGATAGGGCTAGATTACATTTTCAGGTCCATTTTAGGAACTAGGTTAGATTTTCAGGT
This sequence comes from Gastrophryne carolinensis, assembly GCA_027917425.1. Taxonomy (NCBI): domain Eukaryota; kingdom Metazoa; phylum Chordata; class Amphibia; order Anura; family Microhylidae; genus Gastrophryne; species Gastrophryne carolinensis. The sequence continues at coordinate 35,771,540 of CM051240.1, forward strand.
CCAGTATAGAGACTAGGTTAGATTTTCAGGTCCGGTATAGGGATTAGGTTAGATTTTAAGGTCCAGTATATGGACTAGGTTAGATTTTCAGGTCCAGTAAAGGGACTAGGTTAGATTTTCAGGTCCAGTAAAGGGACTAGGTTAGATTTTCAGGTCCAGTATAGAGACTAGGTTAGATTTTCAGGTCCGGTATAGAGACTAGGTTAGATTTTCAGGTCCGGTATAGAGACTAGGTTAGATTTTCAGGTCCAGTATAGAGACTAGGTTAGATTTTCAGGTCCGGTATAGAGACTAGGTTAGATTTTCAGGTCCGGTATAGAGACTAGGTTAGATTTTCAGGTCCGGTATAGAGACTAGGTTAGATTTTCAGGTCCGGTATAGGGATTAGGTTAGATTTTAAGGTCCAGTATATGGACTAGGTTAGATTTTCAGGTCCAGTAAAGGGACTAGGTTAGATTTTCAGGTCCAGTAAAGGGACTAGGTTAGATTTTCAGGTCCAGTATAGAGACTAGGTTAGATTTTCAGGTCCAGTATATGGACTAGGTTAGATTCTAAGGTCCAGTTTAGGGACAAGGTTAGATTTTAAGGTACGGTATAAAGACTAGGTTAGATTTTCAGGTCCAGTATAGGGACTAAGTTAGATTGTATGGTCCAGTATAGAGGCTAGCTTAGGATTTCAGGTCCAGTATAGGCTAGTCCCTATACTGGACCCTATACTGGACCTGAAAATCTAACCTAGTCTTTATACCGTACCTTAAAATCTAACCTTGTCCCTAAACTGGACCTTAGAATCTAACCTAGTTCATATACTGGACCTTAAAATCTAACCTAATTCCTATACCGGACCTGAAAATCTAAGCTAGTCCCTATACTGGACCTTAAAATCTAACCTAGCCCCTATACTGATCCTTAAAATCTAACCTAGTCCATATACTGGACCTAAAAATCTAACCTATTCCTTATACTGGACCTGAAAATCTAAGCTAGTCCCTATACCGGACCTGAAAATCTAACCTAGTCCCTATACCGGACCTGAAAATCTAACCTAGTTTTTATACTGGACCTGAAAATCTAACCTAGTTCCTATACTGGACCTGAAAATCTAACCTAGTCTCTATACTGGACCTGAAATCCTAAGCTAGCCTCTATACTGGACCACACAATCTAACTTAGTCCCTATACTGAACCTGAAAATCTAAGCTAGTCCCTATACCGAACCTGAAAATCTAACCTAGTCCCTATAAATCTAACCTAATCTCTATACCGGACCTGAAAATCTAACCTAGTCTCTATACCGGACCTAAAAATCTAACCTTGTCCCTATACTGGACCTTAAAATGTAACCTAGTCTCTATACTGGACCTGAAAATCTAACCTAGTCCCTATACTGGACCTGAAATCCTAAGCTAGCCTCTATACTGGACCACACAATCTAACTTAGTCCCTATACTGAACCTGAAAATCTAAGCTAGTCTTTATACCGTACCTTAAAATCTAACCTTGTCCCTAAACTGGACCTTAGAATCTAACCTAGTCTCTATGCCGGACCTGAAAATCTAACCTTGTCCCTATACTGGACCTTAAAATCTAACCTAGTCCCTATACTGGTCCTTAAAATCTAACCTAGTCCATATATTGGACTTTAAAATCTAACCTAGTCCCTGTACCGGACCTGAAAATCTAACCTATTCCTTATACTGGACCTGAAAATCTAACCTAGTCTTTATACCGTACCTTAAAATCTAACCTTGTCCCTAAACTGGACCTTAGAATCTAACCTAGTCCATATACTGGACTTTAAAATCTAACCTAGTCCCTATACCGGACCTGAAAATCTAACCTAGTTCCTATACTGGACCTGAAAATCTAACCTATTCCTTATACTGGACCTGAAAATCTAAGCTAGTCCCTATACCGGACCTGAAAATCTAACCTAGTTCCTATACTGGACCTTAAAATCTAACCTAGTCCCTATACTGGACCTGAAAATCTAACCTAGCCCCTATGCTGGACCTGAAATCCTAAGCTAGCCTCTATACTGGGCCACACAATCTAACTTAGTCCCTATACTGAACCTGAAAATCTAAGCTAGTCCCTATACCGAACCTGAAAATCTAACCTAGTCTCTATACCGAACCTAAAAATGTAACCTAGTCTCTATACTGGACCTTAAAATGTAACCTAGTCTCTATACTGGACCTTAAAATCTAACCCAGCTCCAGTATAGGGACTAGGTTAGATTTTCAGTTCCAGTATAGGGACTAGGTTAGATTTTAAGGTCTGGTATAGGAGCTAGGTTAGATTTTCAGGTCCAGTATAGGGGACTAGGTTAGGTTTTGAGGTCCAGTATAGGGGACTAGGTTAGATTTTCAGGTCCAGTATAGGGACTATGTTAGATTTTCAGGTCCAGTATAGGGACTAGGTTAGATTTTCAGGTCCAGTATAAAGACTAGGTTAGATTTTCAGGTCCAGGATAGGGACTATGTTAGATTTTGAGGTCCAGTATAGGGACTACGTTCGATTTTCAGGTCCAGTATAGGGGCTATCTTAGATTTTGAGGTCCATTATAGAGACTAGGTTTGATTTTCAGGTTCAGTATAGGGGACTAGGTTAGGTTCTGAGGTCCAGTATAGGGACTAGGTTAGATTTTTCAGTGGTCCAGTATAGAGGCTAGCTTAGGATTTCAGGTCCAGTATAGGGGCTAAGTTAGATTTTAAGGTCCAGTATAGAGACTAGGTTACATTTTAAGGTCCAGTATAGGGACAAGGTTAGATTTTTAGGTCCGGTATAGAGACTAGGTTAGATTTTCAGGTCCGGTATAGAGATTAGGTTAGATTTATAGGGACTAGGTTCGATTTTCAGGTTCGGTATAGGGACTAGCTTAGATTTTCAGGTTCAGTATAGGGACTAAGTTAGATTGTGTGGTCCAGTATAGAGGCTAGCTTAGGATTTCAGGTCCAGTATAGGAACTAGGTTAGATTTTCAGGTCCAGTATAAGAACTAGGTTAGATTTTCAGGTCCAGTATAGGAACTAGGTTAGATTTTAAGGTCCAGTATAGGAACTAGGTTAGATTTTCAGGTCCAGTATAGGAACTAGGTTAAATTTTCTGGTCCGGTATAGGGACTACGTTAGATTTTCAGGTTCAGTATATGGGCTAGGTTAGATTTTGAGGTCCATTATAGAGACTAGGTTGATTTTCAGGTTCAGTATATGGGCTAGGTTAGATTTTCACATTTGGTATAGCGGCTAGGTTAGATTTCAGCTCCAGTATAGGGGCTAGGTTAGATATTGAGGTCTGGTATAGGGACTAGGTTACATTTTCAGCTCCAGTATAGGGGCTAGGTTAGATTTTGAGGTCCAGTAAAAAAGCAAGGTTAGATTTTGAGGTCTGGTATAGAGACTAACTTAGGTTTTGAGGTCCAATATAGGGGCTAGGTTAGGTTTTGAGGTCCGGTATAGGGGCTGGGTCAAATTTTCAGGTTCAGTATAGGGGCTAGGTTAGATATTTAGGTCCAGTTTAGGGACTAGGTTAGATTTTGAGGTAGGGTATAGGGGCTAGGTTAAATTGTCAGGGCCGGTATAGGGGACTAGGTTAGGTTTAGATTTTAGTCCACTATAGGGTATAGGGGTAAGTAAGGTATAAGAGCCTGTGCCCCACACTGCTCAGTAGGAGAGAGGAAGTTCACTAGGGCGTATCAGAAAATCTAACAGCACAGCTGAATGTAAGACACCAGCCTCATGAGGTGAGCAGAAAGCAGGCTATTAACCCTTTGTCTGGACAGACCCTTTAACATATATACCTGACCTCCATATCTAACCCAGCCATTATACCTGACCCCAAAATCTCAGGCCTTATACCTGACCCTAATATTTACCATAATCCTCTGGGGACACCAGCAAGGGGCAATAAGGTAGAATGTGTAATAGTTGGAGGGGGAAGGGGTGGAGCACACCTCATCTCATTAGCCCTATGGCTGCCATACTGAGGGGTATCCATAGCAACAGCAGGGCTCCCCACCCTCTTCCCCACAGCCCCCCTAAACCTCAGCAGCATCTCTAGAGGTGACAGTGACACCCATGGAAGGGTAGTGCATATAACACCTAAATAGAGAAGCCACCCGAAGCCTTACACCCGCCCCTCTTACCGATACACTGCCCCACCGGGGTGCTGTACGGGTTCCCCAGCAGAAACTCCATCTTGATGACAACAAACAGCCGGCCTCTGGGATCCCTCCCCCAGGCGAGCCGAGCGCCAGCCCCCTCGCTATCGCCATTGGACGAGCAGACAAAAATCGCAAACCTATTGGATATAGGTTACGTCTGTCAAATTTTAACCCGCCTCTAGGAAGAAAAATCTTGTATATTATTGGGCAGTGTACCTGTCTATCTTGAGTGTCCCGGATGACAGTTGAGCCACGCCCTCTAAAAGATGATTGGTCAATATGCTCCGCTGTGACTTCACACACAGAGCCTGCCCTGTTTTTAACGTCACATCTCGGTATTGGCTGTTACAGCTTTGAATCGTGCAATCTTTATTTGGCAGCCGTGAACAAAACGAACAGCGTTTCAATTTGATGATGGTAACCACGTGTCTAGTTGTCTTGGAAACCGAGGATGCGCTTCCGTTTACTCACAGAAGTAACGCTATTTTGGAGGCTGCAGTGACGCTGTGCTGGTAAGTGGCTGGTTCTCATTTATCCAGGTCTGTACTAATAAACCAAGGCAACGGAATTTGTCTGCTTGGGTATTTTCAAAGACGATTCTGTAATATCAAATCAAGGCAACTGGACTTGCTGTATTTTTCTTGAGGACATTTATGTAGTAGAAAATCAGTACCACTGGACATGCTGGATTTTTTGAAATACATGTATTTAATATTAAATCAAGGCAACTGGATTTGCTGAATTTTTCTTGAGGACATTTATGTAGTAGGAAATCAGTACCACTGGACCTGATGTATTTGAAGACGTTTATTTAATAGTAAATCAAGGCAACTGGACTTGCTGTATTTTTTACCAAGTTTTTGTAATAATAAATAGAGCCGAGTTGACTTTTCCTGAAGACTTTTCTGTAGTACTATATCAAGGCAACTGGACATGCTGTATTTTTAACAAGTTTTTGTAATAATAAATAGAGGCAAGTTGACTTTTCCTGAAGACTTTTCTGTAGTACTATATCAAGGCAACTGGACATGCTGTATTTTTCTTGAGAACATTTATGTAGTAGCGAAACAGTACCACTGGACATGCTGGATTTTTGAAGACATTTATTTAATAGTAAATCAGGGCAACTGGATTTACTAGGTATTTAAAAAATGTTTCTTTACTAGTAAATCACGGTGACTGGACTTGCTGTACTTTGTCTTGAACACGTTTTTGGAGTAGCAAATCAGGCCAACTGGACTTGCTGTGTTTTTTCTGTAGTAGTAATTTAAGGTGCCTGTACTTTTCAGTATTTCTCGTGAAGACATCTCCTTAATAGAAAACCAAGGCAACCGGGCTTGCTTTATTTTTATTGATAATCTTCATCTGTAGTAGTAAGGCACCTGGACTTGCTCTATTTATATTGATTATGTTTTTGTAGTAGTAGATAAAGGCAACTGGACTTGCTCTACTTTTCTTGAACATGTTTTTGAAGTGGTACATCGTGGTGACTGGATTTGCTGTATACTTCATCAAGACCTTTCAGTAGTAATAAATCAAGGTAGTTGGACTTGTATTGTTCTCAAAGATGTTTCTGTAGTAGTAAATAAAGATGACTGGACTTGCTGAATTTTTCTAAAAGTGGACCAGTCACCAGCAATGCCGACCCCGGGGTCTAAAAGACTCCAGGGAATCGGGATGCCCCTCTGTGTGAAGTACACACACATACACAGTGGTATGGTATTACCAGTAAGATGTCTGGACTTGCTGTATTTTTCTTGATTACGTTTATGTAGTAGTGAATCAAGGCAGCTAGACTTGCTGTATTTTCTTGAACATGTTTTTGAAGTGGGAAATCATGGCAACTGGACTTGCTGTATTTATCTTGAAGACCTTTCTGTAGTAGTAAAGTCAAGACTTGCTGTATTTTCCCTAAATACAATTCTGTAATAAAAAACCAAGGCAACTGGCTGTATTTTTCTCGAAGATCTTTCTGTAGTAGTAAAAAAAAAAATAAAAAAATAACAAGAATCTATTTTTCTTGAATACGTTTATGTAGTAGTAAACCAAGGCAACTGGACTTGCTATAGACAGGCAATGCCGGCCCTGGAGACTACTAGATTCCAGGGAATCGGGATGTCCCATGGTGTGAAGCACCTGCAATTGCGGAGTAGTAGCAGTAAGGTGTCTGGACTTGCTGTATTTTTCTTGAATACATTTATGTAGCAGTATATCAAGGCACCCGGACTGTCTGTATTTTTCTTGAAGATGCTATTGATGTAGTTAATCAAGGCAAATGGACTTGCTGTATTTTTCTTAAAAGGTTTTTGTAGTAGCAAATAAAGATGACGGGACTTGCTGTAATTTTCTCAGAGCTGTTCCGCTACTGTTTGGGGAGTTGGCCTTTATATATATATATATATATATATATATATTTTTTTTTTTAAATAAATCACCAAAGGTGAGAAACTCCCTTTAATTAAAGCAGACCTAAATCCTCCTCTACAACTTGTCGGGGGGGGGGGGGGGTCTGGTTCACAGGGACATTTAACTAACCTAACCCATTAGAGCGATACTCACCTTTACCTAGCACAGTTCTGATGGGGGACAGGAAATAGGTAAAAACACACACCTGTGGAAGCCCCAAATCCTCCATTAGCAGACATGCTTCTCCGGACTGCACAGATATTTCCTGTCCCCCACCAAAGGGCAAAATGGCTGATTTAGGCTTTTTTAAAGTGGACCAAAACCCAGGATTTTGACTATCCTGGGTTTTGGTCCTTTCCCCTGGGGCACCCCTCTGCGTGAACCCCCCCAGGACGCCGAGACCCGCTCACCTCTTCTCGGTCCCACGGCACATCTAAGAGCAGCGGCTCTGGCGGCCGCATCCCCCGCTTCCTTCTAACAGGGTGCAAAGAAAGAATTTTTGAGGGTCCCACACCCTCAAAATACCCACCCAATTATGAGGCACTATTACTGACTATATAAAAACCATGTTTATTAAGAATAAATCACCAAAAACTACACATACTCAAGGACTCATTAAAAACACCAAAGACATGACATGATCAATAAGGAAGGGAAAAGACAAAATATTGGGGAGCAGAAGGGCTGGTGGGAAATGCAGTACAATAAATCTGATAGGAATCTATATAATGGGTCTCCTTAGTACTTCTTGGCTGGTATTCACAAATGGCCGGCGTGGGTACGCGCCCTGCTAAGGAGATAGCGGGATGCGGACGCTGCTGTTAGACGCGCCGTGGGACCAGGAAACAAGGTAAGTGAATGGGACGACCTGGGGGGTTTCACACAGCGGGGCATCCCGATTTTGGATGCTGGGGGGGGGGAATTGATAGGCGTGGGTTTTGGTCCACTTTAAGGATCTTTAACTGTAGCGGCATTCCAAATTAACATGCCGTAGGGGCGATTGTTAAAAGCAACCGAAATTCATTTTTGACAATAAGTCCACTTTAAAGCACCCAGCGGGTTCGGCCCGGGAATCTATAAGATTCCCGGCCAATCCGATCCCTCCCCGTGGGGCATCCAAAATCGGGATGCCCCGCTGTGTAAAACCCTCCAGGACGCCCGCTGCACTTACCTGAATCCCGGTCCAAGGGTGCATGCGCGGGCTGCATCCCGCGCTTCTCTCTAGCAGGGCGCGTGCCTGTCCCAGGCATTCGTGATTGGCCGGTGCGGGCGTGCTCCCTGTTAGAGGGAAGCGCGAGATGCGGCCGCCAGCGTGCTCGGAGCCGCTGAGGTAAGACATCGCATTGACGAGCATACTGCGCGCTGATTGGATGAGCGGCCACACATGCACCGTAGGAGCGGGTTGAGGTCAGTTGTACCTTGCGATCTGGGGGATTTCACATAGCGGGGCACCCCCAATCAGGGAAGTGGACCAAAATCGTCAAAATCCTTGGTGTTGGTCCACTTTAAATATACCTGTAATATGATTGGCTGCTTGGGAGGGGGGGGGGGTTGATGCACTTCACATGCAGTCTGTTGCAGATTCGTAATCCAGATAGACTAGATTAGTGGTATATTAGGAACTTGCTTTACTGGAACATGAATGCAGTAACAGAATGTCACTTTAACATGGTGCATAACACACATCATAGTGCAACTGAATGCACAGGAAATACAACACATCAGTAAGATGCATAGAGAAACTACAGTTAAGCATTGGCCACAGCGCCATCTAGTGTCATAACTGCAGTAAATCTAGCACAAGTTACTCCAGTAATATACTAAGCTGGAAGCCTGTTGTATCTCCAACACAGTCACCATTGAATGTTTCTCCTGTCCAGATAGCGGAGGTGAGAAGATGAGCGGCCCCTACGACTCGGCGGAGCCCAACGTGCTCAGCGATGAGATGCTGAAGGCCGCCGTGGAGGAGCAGGGTCCCCGCGGTGAAGCCGGGCGCATTGCCAGGGCAGAGGGCATCCAATTCAAGGACGTCACCAGCCTCCACCTGGATTTCCAAAGTAAGGCGTCTGCTCCCTCCAGCATTAGAAGGAACTGTAGGCATTCCAGGCAAAGGGTTAAAGCGGACCTTTACCCTGAACAAGAGCCTATCTTATATGTTTCCCACACCCTGTACATACAGATTGCCCACATTAATCCGGACCTTCACCCTGAATAAGAGTCTATCTTATATGTTTCCCACACCCTGTACATACAGATTGCCCACATTAATCCAGACCTTCACTCTGAATAAGAGCCTATCTTATATGTTTCCCACACCCTGTACATACAGATTGCCCACATTAATCCAGACCTTCACTCTGAATAAGAGCCTATCTTATATGTTTCCCACACCCTGTACATACAGATTGCTCACATTAATCCGGACCCTCACCCTGAATAAGAGCCTATCTTATATGTTTCCCACACCCTGTACATACAGATTGCCCACATTAATCCGGACCTTTACCCTGAATAAGAGCCTATCTTATATGTTTCCCACACTGTGTACATACAGATTGCCCACATTAATCCAGACCTTCACCCCGAATAAGAGCCTATCTTATATGTTTCCCACACCCTGTATATACAGATTGCCCACATTAATCCGGACCTTTACCCTGAATAAGAGCCTATCTTATATGTTTCCCACACTGTGTACATACAGATTGCCCACATTAATCCGGACCTTCACCCCGAATAAGAGCCTATCTTATATGTTTCCCACACCCTGTATATACAGATTGCCCACATTAATCCGGACCTTCACCCCCGAATAAGAGCCTATCTTATATGTTTCCCACACCCTGTATATACAGATTGCCCACATTAATCCGGACCTTTACCCTGAATAAGAGCCTATCTTATATGTTTCCCACACTGTGTACATACAGATTGCCCACATTAATCCGGACCTTCACCCCGAATAAGAGCCTATCTTATATGTTTCCCACACCCTGTATATACAGATTGCTCACATTAATCCGGACCTTCACCCTGAATAAGAGCCTATCTTATATGTTTCCCCCATCCTGTACATACAGATTGCTCACATTAATCCGGACCCTCATCCTGAATAAGAGCCTATCTTATATGTTTCCCACACCCTGTACATACAGATTGCTCACATTAATCCGGACCTTCACCCTGAATAAGAGCCTATCTTATATGTTTCCCCCATCCTGTACATACAGATTGCTCACATTAATCCGGACCTTCACCCTGAATAAGAGTCTATCTTATATGTTTCCCACTACATACAGTTTGCTTACATTAATCCGGACCTGCACCCTGAATAAGAGTCTATCTTATATGTTTCCCCCACCCTGTATATACAGATTGCCCACATTAATCCGGACCTTCACCCTGAATAAGAGCCTATCTTATATGTTTCCCACACCCTGTATATACAGATTGCCCACATTAATCCGGACCTTTACTCCGAATAAGAGCCTATCTTATATGTTTCCCACACCCTGTACATACAGATTGCCCACATTAATCCGGACCTTCTCCCTGAATAAGAGCCTATCTTATATGTTTCCCACACCCTGTACATACAGATTGCCCACATTAATCCGGACCTTTACCCTGAATAAGAGCCTATCTTATATGTTTCCCACACTGTGTACATACAGATTGCCCACATTAATCCGGACCTTCACCCCGAATAAGAGCCTATCTTATATGTTTCCCACACCCTGTATATACAGATTGCCCACATTAATCCGGACCTTTACCCTGAATAAGAGCCTATCTTATATGTTTCCCACACTGTGTACATACAGATTGCCCACATTAATCCGGACCTTCACCCCGAATAAGAGCCTATCTTATATGTTTCCCACACCCTGTATATACAGATTGCCCACATTAATCCGGACCTTCACCCCCGAATAAGAGCCTATCTTATATGTTTCCCACACCCTGTACATACAGATTGCTCACATTAATCCAGACCTTCACCCTGAATAAGAGCCTATCTTATATGTTTCCCACACCCTGTACATACAGATTGCTCACATTAATCCGGACCTTCACCCTGAATAAGAGCCTATCTTATGTTTCCCACACTGTGTACATACAGATTGCTCACATTAATCCGGACCTTCACCCTGAATAAGAGCCTATCTTATATGTTTCCCACACCCTGTACATACAGATTGCCCACATTAAATATAATCCTACCTGCATCTACTGCATGTAATGAGACTTTAAACATCCAAGATGGCGACCCATGGAGCATCAGGCAGCCTGCAATCAAGAAGTGTCTTCTGACTGTGCTGCTCTGCATTCTGGGATTGCTGTCCTTTCCCTGACCCCAGATCTGCTCTGTCTGTGCAAAGCACAGCTATAACCCGCCCCCTGCACTTTATCCCGCTCTCCTCTCCTCAGTATGTGTGATGCTTCTGAGTCAAGATGGCGGCGCCCGTATCTCGGAGTCCTGAACAGAGTTGCAGCCCAGCGGGAGAAAGAATATTAAGTAAGTGACTAAAAACTTAAAATATATTAATTTTATATGTTATATATATTATTTATATATTAATTATTTCTTTATTTTCCATTGAACTCTCTCCCTTCTGCCTGGCCTCCTCAGCAGCAGATAGCCACACTTCCATGCTTGTTTTATTATCTGAGTCCCCTCAGAAGTCAATTCATTTTGGGGAACCCTGAAAAATGAGTCATCTGAGGGGAGCAAGTTCTATAGGGTTTATCAGGAATGCATCGTGCTGGTGAATGAAAGATGGTGCCCCTGACAGCCGGCATGGGGAGCGCAGAAATCAGCGGATTTAAACCGGACCTTCAGCATGATTTAATGAAAAGCCCAAACCCTTAAAAAACTATTCCCCAGTATCTAAAATTAGTCACTTACTTATTATTCTTTCCCCCCACAGGGCTGCAACTCTGTTCAGGACTCTAGCATACGGGCATCGCCATCTTGCCTCAGAATCATCACACATACTAAGGAGAGGAGAGTGGGATAAAGTACAGGGGGGAGGGTTATAGCTGTGCTTTGCTCAGACAGAGCAGAGCTGGGGTCAGGAAAAGGTCAGCAATCCCAGAATGCAGAGCGGCACAGTCAGAAGACACTTCCTGTTTGCAGGCTGCCTGATGCTCCATGAGCCACCATCTTGGATGTTTAAAGGCTCATAACGTGCAGTAGATGCAGGTAGGATGATTTTTAATGTGAGCAATCTGTATGTACAGGGTGTGGGAAACATATAAGATAGACCCTTATTCAGGGTGTGGGTCCGGATTAATGTGGACAAGCTGTATGTACAGGGTGGGGGAAACATATAAGATAGGCTCTTATTCAGGGTGAAGGTCCGGATTAATGTGAGCAATCTGTATGTACAGGGTGTGGGAAACATATAAGATAGGCTCTTATTCAGGGTGTGGGTCCGGATTAATGTGGGCAATCTGTATGTACAGGGGGGGGGAAACATATAAGATAGGCTCTTATTCAGGGTGTGGGTCCGGATTAATGTGGGCAATCTGTATGTACAGGGGGGGGAAACATATAAGATAGGCTCTTATTCAGGGTGAAGGTCCAGATTAATGTGAGCAATCTGTATGTACAGGGTGTGGGAAACATATAAGATAGGTTCTTATTCAGGGTGAAGGTCCGGATTAATGTGAGCAATCTGTATGTACAGGGTGTGGGAAACATATAAGATAGGCTCTTATTCAGGGTGAAGGTCCGGATTAATGTGAGCAATCTGTATGTACAGGGTGTGGGAAACATATAAGATAGGCTCTTATTCAGGGTGTGGGTTCGGATTAATGTGGGCAATCTGTATGTACAGGGGGGGGGAACATATAAGATAGGCTCTTATTCAGGGTGTGGGTTCGGATTAATGTGGGCAATCTGTATGTACAGGGGGGGGAAACATATAAGATAGGCTCTTATTCAGGGTGTGGGTCCGGATTAATGTGGGCAATCTGTATGTACAGGGGGGGGAACATATAAGATAGGCTCTTATTCAGGGTTAAGGTCTGGATTAATGTGAGCAATCTGTACGTACAGGGACGGTGAAACATATAAGATAGGCTCTTATTCAGGGTGAAGGTCCGGATTAATGTGAGCAATCTGTACGTACAGGGACGGGGAAACATATAAAATAGGCTCTTATTCAGGGTGAAGGTCCGGATTAATGTGAGCAATCTGTATGTACAGGGTGGGGGAAACATATAAGATAGGTTAGGTGATGGTGTATTATTCTAAGTATGTCTCACACCCTGCTTCGGAAATATTCATTACACTTGGGTTATGTCCAGTAGAGGGCGAACTTCTGCAGAGATGAATAGAAAAAAAGGAGCCCCTCCCGGCTCATAAATACCTGGGACCTCCCACACATCTCCCCAGTAATCGTCTCTGCAGACGGCGAGCAAGTCAGAAGATGAAGTCTCCTCCTTGCAGGTTTACACCCGGCCATTTTTATCCCTATTTCTGCCTGGACCTAGTTATGCTTAAGCCTCCTAATGCCTCCCAGCCTTGGCTGTAGGTCCGGGTGAAGGTAGGATTCACCTTAATGGGTGTACTGATAGGAGCCACGCTCCTCCGTGAGGCCCCATTACCAGGGGTAGGCAGCTACCAGGTTGGAGACCCTGGTTTGGGATGCCCTGTCCGTTTCCCCATTTTCTACTGCTGTAGTTGGGGATCCCTCCCTCCCTTTACTTTATTCAAACTACTCTCAGTCATCGCCCAGAGGTAGGTAATCTGCCTTGTGACCGGGCGGGGGGGGAGATTCTGTACCCGGTGATTTATAATAGACTATCAGTATATATGTTGATGTGGCGCATCTGGTAGTAATCCCTCGATGAATTGTTTTTAACTTCATTGATCCTATTTGTGCATGCGTGTGTGTGTGTTTTTACTGTGCAGTTTGTTACTTGCGGCGGCCGTATTGAGAGCCGGCCACCCTGTCGGCTCTGCACGTGTGGCTGCTCTGTGTTAGTGAATGAGCTTCTCCCCCTCCTTTCTGTCAGGAGAGGGGGTGGGGCTGGGCGCGCTGGCGGCGGCCCGCCCCACTCTCTGGCGCCCTCGGCGGTGCCCGGTCAATGGATAGGAGCCCACGTTGCTGGGCGAGGATGGGGAGGGGGCGGGGCCAGGCGTGGCGCGCGATCCGCGCTGGCCTGCCTTTCTTCTTTCTTTCTGCCTTCTGCTCAGGCTGGAGATTGTGCTTGTCGCGCTGTGAGTGCCCTGCGGGGCTTTGCTTGTTTTGTTTTGCGCTTTATCCAGCACAGTGGCGGCCATTAGTTATTATTATTATTAGTTTTATTATTTGCGCATACATTTATACATTATTATGCATTATTATATCATTATATACATTACTATTAGTAATATATACTATGTTATATGCTATGTTATAGTCAATGTTATATACAATGTTATATATACCTATATATTTATTATATATGTTTTGCCATCGCTCTTTGTGCATGCTGCATGTATGAGTGCTTGTCTAGGGTGTACCTTACTTACTAGGGCCCCCACTTTGTTATTGAGTCCCGGGGTCCCCTGGCCAAAAAATTAGGGCTGGCAAATCCTCCCACTAACGAACTTAAGGGGCATCCCGGGTAGCTTCTAGCGTAATTCCCACTGGTCATTGCGACTGCCATACAAATCACTATATGGAGGCTCTACAGGATACCGGGCTCCGGCTCCCTTCGGGGCAATCCCGGCAGTGTGTGGGTTGGGGGGTATCCCTTGTGGGGGATAATGTGCTGGTGCATACCTTGTGTTCAGCAGGCCACAACACGGCAGTCGGGGGCCCGGACGTATGGGTCAGTACCGCCGGCCTTATCATCTACCCACCTTGATCCGTACCCCAAGTGACTCTGTCATTTGCGGGGATTCGCAATCTGATGTATGTGCTGGATTGGCCAACATCGAAAAATTGTTTTCTAGCTCTGTCGCCAGGGTGGCCCCGGCTAAGAGAAGACATCTGTCACCGGCAGTCCCGGTTCTTGATGTTCATGATTCCCTTTACTGGTCTGTTTATTTTCCGCTTGCGGAAGGAACTGTTTACGGAATCTGATGGCTCTGAGGATCAGCAGTTTTGGGATGCTGATGCCGGGCAGGGGCTTGGGGATGCCGTGGATACCCCCAAGATCCTGGTCCATTTATTTGAGGTGCTGGCTATTCCTCCTCCGGCAGAGTCCCCTCTGCAGAAGGGGGAATTTTTTCCTTGAGACCTCTAAACCTCGTATGGAGTGCCCAACTCAGTTTCATTTCTAATATCTGATTATTAAAGATTGGGAAGGACCTAGCCGGCTTCCCGGTTTTCCTCAGGAATGGGATAGGAGGTAACCCTTTCCGGTGGAGGCGGTGAAGCGCTGGTCGTCTCCTCCCGAGGTCGATGCGCCCGTTCTGGGATTGTCCAACACATCTGTGGTGCACTCTCCAGATGCCACCACGATTAAGGATCGCGAGGACCGTCGTATTGATCAGATGGCTTGACATGCCTTTGCTGGCGTGGATTCTGCCTTGTGGCCTGTTTGTACTTCTGTACTCATGGTTGTGGTTATCAGGTCTGTGGTTAGGGGCCTGTTGAGGGGTCCCAGCTGGACCCAGCCAGTGATGATTTTGCAGCGTTTATGCGGTGTGTATCAAGACTAGAGATGAGCGAACTTTTGAAAAATTCGATTCGACTGATTCGCCGAATTTTCTGACAAAAATCGCTTCGACCCGAATTTATTCGCGACGAATCGCTATTAAAAATGGCTATTTCTGAGCTTCCTAGAGCCTCAATAGGGTTGTAAACCATTCTGCCTTGCTGTAACACGCATAGGATGCGTGCTGGGTTAGTGAAAAAATATTGTAAATAATTATGACATGCAGATCAGAGGCATCGCTATTTGAATCGCAGAGCGGCACAATTACAGAGAGTTGAGGTGGCATCACTATGAGGGGCCCTTATATTGCCTGAAAAACATACCCTGGAGCTGGCAGCAGCAGGAGCCCAAATATTGGCTGAAACACATCCTGGAGTTGGCAGCAGGAGCCCAAAAATTGGCTGAATGACACCCTGAAGTTGCAAGCAGCAGCAGCAGCAGGAACCCAAACATAGCTTGAAAGAGACACTGGAGTTGGCAGCAGGAGCCCAAAAATTGGCTGAATGATACCCTGGAGTTGCAAGCAGCAGCAGCAGCAGCAGCCCAAATATAGCTTGAAAGAGACACTGGAGTTGGCAGCAGGAGCCCAAAAATTGGATGAATCACACCCTGGAGTTGCAAGCAGCAGCAGGAGCCCAACATTGGCTGAAAGAGACACTGGAGTTGGCAGCAGGAGCCCAAAAATTGGATGAATCACACCCTGGAGTTGCAAGCAGCAGCAGCAGCCCAAACATTGCTTTAAAGAGACACTTGAGTTGGCAGCAGCAGGAGCCCAAAAATTGACTGACACACCCTGGAGTTGGCAGCAGCAGCAGCAGGAACCTAGAAATTGGCTGGAAGGCACCCTGAAGTTGGCAGCAGCAGGAGCACATACATTAGCTGGAAGGCACACCCTGGAGTTGGCAGCAGCATAAGCAGGAGCCCAAACATTGCTTGAAAGACACCCTGGAGTTGGCAGCAGCAGGAGGCCAAAAATTGGCTGAGAGAGACACTGGAGTTGGCAGCAGGAGCCCAAAAATTGGATGAATCACACCCTGGAGTTGCAAGCAGCAGCAGGAGCCCGAACATTACTTTAAAGAGACACTAGAGTTGGCTTCAGGAGCCCAAAAATTGGATGAATCACACCCTGGAGTTGCAAGCAGCAGCAGCAGGAGCCCAAACATTGGCTGAAAGAGACACTGGAGTTGGCAGCAGCAGGAGCCCAAAAATTGACTGACACACCCTGGAGTTGGCAGCAGCAGCAGGAACCTAGAAATTGGCTGGAAGGCACCCTGAAGTTGGCAGCAGCAGGAGCACATACATTAGCTGGAAGGCACACCCTGGAGTTGGCAGCAGCATAAGCAGGAGCCCAAACATTGCTTGAAAGACACCCTGGAGTTGGCAGCAGCAGGAGGCCAAAAATTGGCTGAGAGAGACACTGGAGTTGGCAGCAGGAGCCCAAAAATTGGATGAATCACACCCTGGAGTTGCAAGCAGGAGCAGCAACAGCCCAAACATTGCTTTAAAGAGACACTTGAGTTGGCAGCAGGAGCCCAAAAATTGGATGAATCACACCCTGGAGTTGCAAGCAGCAGCAGGAGCCCAACATTGGCTGAAAGAGACACTGGAGTTGGCAGCAGGAGCCCAAAAATTGGATGAATCACACCCTGGAGTTGCAAGCAGCAGCAGCAGGAGCCCAACATTGGCTGAAAGAGACACTGGAGTTGGCTTCAGGAGCCCAAAAATTGGATGAATCACACCCTGGAGTTGCAAGCAGCAGCAGCAGGAGCCCAACATTGGCTGAAAGAGACACTGGAGTTGGCAGCAGGAGCCCAAAAATTGGATGAATCACACCCTGGAGTTGCAAGCAGCAGAAGCCCAAACATAGCTTGAAAGACACACTGGAGTTGGCTTCAGGAGCCCAAAAATTGGATGAATCACACCCTGGAGTTGCAAGCAGCAGCAGCAGGAGCCCAACGTTGGCTGAAAGGCACACCCTGAAGTTGGCATCAGCAGGAGGCCAAAAATTGGTTGTAAGGCACACCCTGAAGTTGGCATCAGCAGGAGCCCAAAAATTGACCTAAAGACATAAATATTTTTTGCACCATTTGGAAAGTGTAAAACGTGGCACCATGCTGAATCTAGTCGCATGCATCAGGCATTGGTGGGTGGAAATCCTGGCTGATCCATCCCTGATTCATTTTGACAAAGGTGAGTCTCTCCACATTTTTAGTTGACAGACGAGTTCTCCTTGCCGTAACTATGGCCCCCGCCGCACTAAACACCCGCTCAGATGGCACGCTACTTGCCGGGCAGGACAGCTTTTCCAGGGCAAACTCTGCTAGTTGCGGCCACAAGCCAAGTTTGGCTGCCCAGAAGTCCAGCGGATCCTCAAGGTGTGTTGGCATGGTCATGTCAAGGTATGACATGACCTGCTGGTTCAGGTCCTGCTCCAGGTCTTCCTGCTGCTCATGAGTAGCCTCACTATGCGGGTGTAAAAAGCTACTCATTAGCGACTGAAGACTGAGGCTACTGCTGATGGAGCTGCTGCTGCTGCTCCTGCCAACCCCCCCAGCAGCCATGGCAGTGGAAGGTGAGCGCAGAGGTCCCCTCGAGTCAGACCTGCGAGAGTATGGACCATGGCGCAGATAGGCATCGGCCAACTGACTACGTAGAATGTCTTTGTAGTAGTTCAGTTTGTCCTCCCTCTCGGCGGGTTTAAAAAATGCCCCCATTTTGTGCCGGAAGCGAGGGTCCAATAAGGTGGACAGCCAGAAGTCATCCCGCCGACAAATGGGGTCACTACGCAAGCACGTGAGCATGCTTCCTGCCATTTGCGCAAGTGACTTGGATGGACTACCTGTCTCCATCTCCACTGCATACTGCCACGGTGTGTCCGGGTCCTCTGTCTCGCCTTCCTCAAAACCCTCTAGCTCCTCTGGCTGCTCCTCCTCTCCTGTCCGCTGACTAGATAAACCAGCCATTTTGCCAAGCCTAAACTTTGCTTCACTGTGCCCCTCCTCCTCCTCCTCCTCTTCCTCCTCCTCCTCCAGTTCAGCTCCAACGGGGTTCATGTGGCCGTAAGATGTAGACGCCATGTCTCCAGTGCCCTGACCAGCCATGGTTTCCAGCATGTGCTGTAGTACATGAAGCAGTGGAATCACGTCGTTCATCCTGTAATCCTGACGACTGACAAATAAAGTGGCTTCCTCAAAGGGCCTGAGCAAACGGCAGGTGTCACGTATGAGCTGCCACTGGTTGACATTGAAGTTACACAGGGGAGTCTCCCTATCCGCTTGGATCATCAGGAAATCCGTGATGGCTTTTCTCTGTTCATATAATCGGTCCAACATGTGAAGGGTAGAATTCCAACGGGTGGAAACATCGCAAATCAGACTATGTTGGAGGATTCCGTTCTGACGCTGTAGCTCAAGAAGGGTGTGTTTGGCGGTGTATGAGTGGCTGAAGTGCATGCAAAGTTTCCTTGAAGTTGTTAGGATGTCTTGCATATGGGGGGAACACTTCAGAAACTGCTTGACAACCAGATTGAAGACGTGAGCCATGCAGGGGGCATGGGTCAGCCTTCCTTGGCGCAGCGCAGACAAAATGTTCTTCCCATTGTCGGTAACCATGATTCCCATTTTAAGTTTTCTTGGAGTAAGCCATGTTTGGATTTCCTGATGAATAAATTTAAGCAGTTCCTCCCCTGTGTGACTCCGTTCGCCAAGACAAACCATGTGAAGCACTGCGTGACACCTCCGTGCCCTGCACACATGGTAGACTGGAGGGGCACTGAGACTTGAGCCTACAGTGGAGGGTGAGGAGATGGCGGAGGATGAGGAGGCCGAGTCGCACGGTGTCACAGGCCCAACGGGCAGGGAGCGCGGAGGCCGAAGCGGCGTGACCTGTCCAAGTTGCTGCTGCTGCTGCAAAGGGACCACATTCACCCAGTGGGCCGTAAACGACATGTACTGTCCCTGACCGTAGTTACAGCTCCAGACATCGGCGCTGCCATGCACTTTGCTACACACCGACAGGCTCAAGGACTGGCCCACCTTCTGTTCAACAAAAATGTGCAGCGCTGGTACTGCCTTCTTGGCAAAGAAATGACGGCTTGGGACTCTCCACCTCAGCTCGGCACAAGCCATCAGTTCTCTGAAAGGTGCAGAGTCCACCACCTGAAAAGGGAGCGACTGCTGCACCAGCAACTTGGACAGGAGCACATTCAGCTTCTGCGCCGTAGGATGAGTGGGCGCATACTGCTGTCTCTTGGACATGGCTTCGCTGATGGATTGCTGGCAGGATGCATGACTTGGAGGAGGAGGAGCAGGAGCGACAGAGGATGGGTATGACGCACAGCTGCCTTCGGCTGAGGTGCTGGAGCCTTGGCTGGCAGAAATTGGGAGCGACGTGCCACTTGGTGAGGAAGCAGACTGGACCACCCATTGGGAGCCTCGGTTCTCCCAGGTCACCTTATGGTGACGCATCATATGTTGACGCAGGGCCATGGTGCCAACATTTGGGCCCTGGCCACGCTTCACCTTCTGCCTACATATCTTGCATGTGGCCATGTTACCCTCCTGCGGATGCTTTAGGAAAAACTGCCACACTGCCGAGTAGCTACTTTTCCCACCAACAGGCCTCACTGATTCGCTGCTATTGTCGCCAACTCCAGGAACCCCTGCTCCACTATCTCCCGATAAGGTAGCCTGCCGCGCAGCAGGTGCTCTACCCCGGCCCCGGCCCCGTTTGGCTCCAGGCTTTACAATTGTGCCCCCATGCTGACTGCCAACCATGCTGCTAACACCTTGCTGCCTGAGCTGCTGACTCCGGGGAAACCTGCGCCCCTCTTCTCCTGATGATGACGATGAAGCCCCTTCATCACCCGCCTCCCAAGTGCGATCGGCTTCATCATCATCATCATCATCACCGAGTTGTGGCTGTACGTCACTGACGTTCTCAGTTTCCTCAACAGTGTCTGGCGCAGAAGCTGGAAATCTCGCAACACCCATGACACTGTCCACATCACTATTTGTCTGCCGAGCTAAAGAATTTCATGGCTGGGCAGTAGCTGCTGACTGTCCTCTATCTGATCGTCCTTCTCACTAAAGAGTGGAGCTGAACCCAAAGCATAGGATACGTCGCTGGGGGAGGGAACGGCGTAGGACAGAGGCAATGGGAGGACAGGGACTGCTCTCGGGGCATGCCAACTCAGGGTTGTGTCAGAGGAACCTACCGACCCTAGACTGGGGGTCTCAGACGTAACTTGTGATGATGTTGATGATCGCGTTAACCAATCTACCACGGCAGATGCGTTACTGGTGGAGACACGACCGCTAGCAGATACTGGCAGATCAGGTCTCTCACCGTGACTCCTGCTGCCACTCGCCCCTAGTCTGCTGCGACCTCTGCCTGCTGAATCGTGGCCTCTGCCACTCCTCTTTGAACATCCTGGCACTTGTCTGCCTGACATTTTTATGTATTTGCTTATTTAGTATAAACAGATAGGGTGCAAGGTGCAGCTTTGGGGTGCCCTGCGGCCTGGTTTATTGAAAGCAGTCAAAAACAAGTGCAAACTGAAGTAGCTTAATAAAGCAGCTGATGCTGATCAACGCTTATGTTGTATGACAGATAGGGTGCAAGGTGCAGCTTTGGGGTGCCCTGTGGCCTGGTTAATTGAAAGTAGTCAAAAAGGAAGTGCAAACTGAAGTAGCTTAATAAAGCAGCTGATGCTGATCAACGCTTATGTTGTATAACAGATAGGGTGCAAGGTGCAGCTTTGGGGTGCCCTGCGGCCTGGTTAATTGAAAACAGTCAAAAACAAGTGCAAACTGAAGTAGCTTAATGAAGCTGATGCTGATCAACGCTTATGTTGTATAACAGATAGGGTGCAAGGTGCAGCTTTGGGGTGCCCTGCAGCCTGGTTTATTGAAAGCAGTCAAAAACAAGTGCAAACTGAAGTAGCTTAATAAAGCAGCTGATGCTGATCAACGCTTATGATGTATAACAGATAGGGTGCAAGGTGCAGCTTTGGGGTGCCCTGCGGCCTGGTTTATTGAAAGCAGTCAAAAACAAGTGCAAACTGAAGTAGCTTAATAAAGCAGCTGATGCTGATCAACGCTTATGTTGTATAACAGATAGGGTGCAAGGTGCAGCTTTGGGGTGCCCTGCGGCCTGGTTAATTGAAAGCAGTCAAAAAGGAAGTGCAAACTGAAGTAGCTTAATAAAGCAGCTGATGCTGATCAACGCTTGTGTTGTATAACAGATAGGGTGCAAGGTGCAGCTTTGGGGTGCCCTGCGGCCTGGTTTATTGAAAGCAGTCAAAAACAAGTGCAAACTGAAGTAGCTTAATAAAGCAGCTGATGCTGATCAACGCTTATGTTGTATAACAGATAGGGTGCAAGATGCAGCTTTGGGGTGCCCTGCGGCCTGGTTTATTGAAAACAGTCAAAAACAAGTGAAAAATGGAGTAGCTTAATGAAGCTGATGCTGATCAACGCTTATGTTGTATAACAGATAGGGTGCAAGGTGCAGCTTTGGGGTGCCCTGCGGCCTGGTTTATTGGTCCCAGACCTGGGAGACCTGGGAGAAGTGTTGCAGCCGTCCCCCCACCCACATGGGTGAGGGCAGCCCCTCATTGTTGAGCTGGCTTGGCAGCGGGTTTGGGCTTAGAGCCCCAGCTGTATCCTGGACGGGCACGTCCTCTGCCCCTGTTCCAGGAATCTCCTCTGGCTGCGGGGAAAGCAAATCCTCTGCCGGCTCTGGCCCCACGAAAGGAAGGAGCAAAGGAACCCGCCCCCCGAAAGGGACGGCGCTGTTTTTTGCGTTGAGGTAACTTACCGCCTTGGCGACGGAATCCAATTTCTCTCCAAAGAGCCGTAATCCCACAAAAGGAAGAGCAGTCAGCGACTTTTTTGACACAAAATCAGCCGCCCACTGGCGCAACCAAACCGAACGCCGAATAGTCACCAGCAGAGCCGACGTTCTGCCACACATCATCAGAGTGTCATCCAAGGCGGCTAGTACAAACGACAAAAACAATTCACACCTTTTAAGGCCTAGGAACTCGTCACTATCCGGATCTAGCCCGGAAGAAGTCAACAGGTCCCTGACCACCGACCTGGTAGCCACCACCAGCAGCGCCGAAGCACAAACAGGCCTCATGGCTGACCCAACACTGGCAAAACCATGACAAGCCATCTGGTCAATGCGTTTATCCTCACCATCTTTAAGAGTGGAACAATCAGGAGAATTTAAAACAGCAGTGTTGGATAACCCCAGAATCGGTGCATCCACCTCAGGAGGGGACGCCCAACGCTTAACCGTATCCAAGGGAAGGGATATTTTTTGTCCCAACCCTGAGGAACACCTGGGAGCCGAGCAGGCCTCTCCCATTCCTTAGCAATAATTCCATCAAAATGCTTTTGGTTAGGAAATTCCAAACGCGGCCTGGATTCCTCGAAAAACTCCGCCTTTTGCTGTGGAGCCGCCTCAGGAGGGGAAATAGCCAAAACCTCAAACATCTGAGCCAGAACGTTAGGGGTATCCGAAGACCTCCCCAAGCCCCGCTCGGTATCAGCGCCAACAAACTGCTGATCATCTGAATTATCTGATTCCTCATATACCTCCCCTTCCTCAAGTGGGGAGTAATCAGACCAATCCAGATTATCAACATCATCAAGGTCGACCGCCGGCGAAGCCGGTGACAAGTGCTTTCTCTTAGCCGGAGCCTTTCTGGCGACCGCGTTGGAGAATAATTTTTCAAGATTGGCCAATCGGGCGCACATCTCAGATTGCAACTGCCCACCCATGACAACGTCACACGGGGCACGGATCAAGCTGGGAGGGGGAGAGACCGGCGGTGCTGAACCAGACACCTGGGGTCCGGACTGCCGCGTAATAGTCTGCTGCGCGCATGGTATACACAGATATACATAATTGCCAGTAAGGGATGCCCCACACCCCATACACTTCCGGGATTGCCCCGAGGGGAGCCCGAGCCCAGTATCCGGGGATGCCTCCATAAGGTGAACTTATAGGTAGTCGCAATGACCGAGGGAATTATGCATATAAGCAACCCGGGATGCCCCTTTAATGTCCCAAGTGGGAGGATTTGTAATAAGCCAATTTAAGAACCCAGGGACCCTAGGACCGGGAGAAACCTCACTAATCAGAAAACCCAGAGCATAAAATATATATATATATATATATATATATATATATATAAATATATATATATATATATATATATATATATGATGAAAAAAAGAGGGGGCCCGCAGGGCCACTCACTGTGCCGTCCTGAAGTCGGTGTCCTCTCACCGTGAGGGGAAAAGGCAGATCTGAGGAGAGAAGGGGGCGTGGCCAGCGCGCAGAGCGCGAAGTGCCTTGCTCCGCCCCACCTCTCTGGAAGCAGACACGGAGCGAAGCTCCGCAGCGGCGCCTGTGACACGAGGGCGGGCCGCGGCGCTCGAAAGCCCGGCCCCGCCCCCAACCGTAAGAGCGTGAGGGGAGAAGCTCCCCTCCGCCATGTAACCACAGAAGGCCGGCACCGCGGTCGTGGCACCCGGTCATTAGGACAGACAACAAGGAGGGGAGCGGGCCGTGGCTTCGCTCCGATGCCCGGCCCCCCTCCCCGCTCAGAAAGCCATGCACTGCAGCGGCGCCTGTCATACGGGGGGGCCGCGGCGCTGCGCCGAAAGCCCGGCCCCGCCCCTTTTACCTCAGGAACAGGCACCTCAGGGATAATGGCGGCCACGGCGCCATTTGTGAAGAAAAATACACTAAGTTAATGAATTATTAACTCAATAAATTAATAAATTAGTTAATAAATTAATAAATTAACTAATAAATTAATAAATTAAGACCTAACACCAAATAAGGGGCCCCCCTCCTACCCCCCCTCCCCGCTAGGGAGAAGGGCATTTCCCAAAGAGAGACCACCCAGGGTGTAAGGCCGAGGGACGGCGCATCCCAAACCGGGGTCACCTTCCCGGTTGACCGCCTACCCTCTTGTATAGGGTCTCACGGTGGAGCTTTTGCTCCTAAGCACCTAGGGTGCCTTTCTACCCTCGCCCGGACCATCAGCCTAGGCTGGGAGGCATGAGGAACAGAAAAAAGATCCGGGTGGAAATAGATAACTAAAGGGCCGGGAGTCATCCCGGCTACCTGAAATCCCCCTGTGCAAGGAGGAGACCACATCTTCTGACTTGCTCGCCGTCTGCAGAGATGAAGACTGGGTAATGAGTGGGAGGTCCCAGGTATTTATGGACTGGGAGGGGCTCTCTTTTTTCCTTGCTTCTCTGCATATCGCCATCTACAGGTCAGTATTACCCCACACGTTATGAATTTCTTGAAGCGGGGTGTGTGACATACTTAGAATACACGGAGGCGGACTCCTTGAGCAGGGGATCCTCTCACTGAGGGGGATGATCTTTCAACCACAAGGTGTTCCGGTCCTTCTGCCGCAAGTGGGGGACTCCGGAGGTGGTTCTCTTTGCCTCACGTTGCTATCACAAGCTCCCAACGTTTGGGTTTCGGTCTCAGGTTCTTCTGACACTGGCAGTGGTCGCCATGTCTCTTGCCTGGAGGGATCTGGGGTTCCTGTACCTGTTTCCTTCCATCGCCATGGTGGGCAAGGTGGTGCGCTAGCTGGCTCCTGAGGGTGCGTCAGCAATTCTGGTGGCTCCAGGGTGGCCAAGATAGGTTTGTTTTGTTCTACAGTTTACAAACGCTGGCTTTGACGGCGTGGCTGCTGAGTTTTGTCTGATGTTGTGCTTCAGACACTTGTTTGGGTTAGGAAGTGGTCTTCCTCTAACATCTTCTACAGGACTTGGCGGTCCTATATTGATGGGTGTGAGGCTAGGGCCTTGCCTTGCAAGGTGTTTTTGTTCCCTAGGATCTTGGACTTTCGTCAGCACGGTCTGGGCCTGGGGCTCCAGCTTAAGTACTTTGAAAGGGCAGGCCTCTGTCCTGGTGGTCTTCTTCTAGGGCCTTTTGTCCTCAAAAAGCCTTGTGTCTGTTTGGGATTTGAATTTTGCATTTTCTATGCTTACACAAAAGATTGCCTTTTTGGTGGCTATTACTTCTGTTCGCTGTGTTTCTGGGTTGGCGGCCCTGTCTATTCAGGCCTCTTACTTTGAGAGACACCGGGACAAGGTGGTGTTCCGCTTTATGCCGGATTTCCTTCCTAAAATGGTATCTGTTTTCCATCTCATTCAGGATGTGGTTCTCTCTTCCTTGTGTCCTTCGTCTGACGAGGAGAGGGCCCTGCACTTTTTGGATGTTTGTTTTGTGACGTGCTATTTCTTGGCTACTTCCCTTTTCTGTAGGACGGACGCCTTGTTTGTGGTGCCCTCTGGCCCAAGAGGTTTGGTGCCGTCAAGTCTACCATTATTAATGGATATGTCTGGTCATTGTTTGGGCCTATATTGCCAAGGGGAGGGTTCCCCTTTTCAGTTTACTGCTATTTCTACTCGTACTGTTGTTCTTCTGTTCATACCTTTTACAAGTTTTTGTAAGGTTGATGTGCGGGCCTTAGCGGATGCTGTTTTTGGCCGCAAAGTTCTACAATCGGCAGTGGTTTAATTTGTGCACTTTGGCCCGTTGGGATCCCCACCCTTTTTAGACACTGCTATTGGATGTCCCAAGTGTAATGAATATTTCCGAAGCAGGGTGTGAGACATACTTAGAATAATACCATTTTGTGATTACTCACCTGTAAAATGGGTATTATAAGTATGTCTCACACCCTGCTTTGGCCCACCCTGATTTGTATCTTAGATCCTCTGTTGGTGATACTTTTTTCTCATAGATTTTATTTGCTCTTCCTGGTCCCCTTACTGCTTTCTTATACTGGGAGATGTGTGGGAGGTCCCAGGTATTTATGACTGGGAGGGGCTTCTTTTTTTCTAGTCATCTCTGCAGAAGTTCGCCCTCTACTGGACATAACCCAAGTGTAATGAATATTTCCGAAGCAGGGTGTGAGACATACTTATAATACCCATTTTACAGGTGAGTAATCACAAAATGGTATTTTTTTGTTGTGATCTCTCTTTGGCTGATTTTTTTACCTTTGTTTTCTCTGTCAGACATTCTAAAGATTGACAACCTTTGGCAGTTTCACAATCTGACCAAACTGCAGCTGGACAACAACATCATCGAGAGGATCCAGGGCTTGGACACACTGGTCCACCTGGTGTGGTTAGGTAAGCATGCTGCACGGGGCTGCTCCCAGCATCATAGAGATCATAACCCAGCCCAGCACCTGCACACACCTGTCCCATGTGATGATCCCTTATATCAATACAACCGTACCTAAACTGTCTCTGATTACCCTGCAGTGATACCAGCAGTCACCACAGCGCTGTGCACAATGCATAGCATCAGCTGCCAACTGAGCTGAGCCTCAGTAAATGCATAAACAGCATTGAGCACCAGGGGCTACCTTCCTTTATTTTCCCATTCTTTTTTTCTTTCTTTCCTTCTTCCTTCACTCTTTTTTTCTGTCCTTTTCTTCCTTTCCTTCCTTATTATTTCTTTCCTTCTTTCTTTCCTTTCTCCATTCCTTCCGCATTCTTCTTTCCTTCCTTCCTTTCTTCTTTCCTTTATTCTAAGTATGTCACACACCCCGCTTCAAGAAATTCATAACGTGTGGGTAATACTGACCTGTAGAGGGCGATATGCAGAGATGCCAGGAAAAAAGAGAGCCCCTCCCGGTCCATAAATACCTGGGACCTCCCACTCATTACCCAGTCTTCATCTCTGCAGACGGCGAGCAAGTCAGAAGATGTGGTCTCCTCCTTGCACAGGGGGATTTCAGGTAGCCGGGATGACTCCCGGCCCTTTAGTTATCTATTTCCGCCTGGATCTTTTTTTTCTGTTACCTCATGCCTCCCAGCCTAGGCTGACGGTCCGGGTGAGGGTAGAAAAGCACCCTTGGTGCTTAAGAGCAAATGCTCTCCTGTGAGACCCTATATAAGAGGGTAGGCGGTCATCCGGGACGGTGACCCCGGTTTGGGATGCCCCGTCCCTTGGCCTTACACTTTGGGTGGTCCCCCCCTTTGGGTAATGCCCCTCTCTCTAGCGGGATAGCGGAGGGTAGGAGCAGGGCCCCTTATTCCAAATTTTGTAATCATTAATTCTTAATAATGTTTTAATGTATTAATTTATTAAATTATCCTCCCAATAGTTATTAACTTATTTATTACTTCATAACAGCGTGTATTTCTCTGTCAAAACGGCGCTGTGGCCGCCATTTTTATGCAGGCTTTCTCCCTGAGGTAAAAGGGGCGGGGCCGGGCGTCAGGGTCAAAGCCACGGCCCGCTCCCCTCCTTCTGTCTCTTCTGAGACCGGCGCCGCGGCCACACATGGCTGCGGTGCCGGCCTTTTTGCATTGTCACTGCGGAGGGGAGCTTCTCCCCTCACGATTTCACTCTTGGGGGCGGGGCCGGGCTTTCCAGCGCTGCGGCCCACCCCTATGTCACAGGCATCGCTGAGGTGCTTTTCTCTGTGCCTGTTTCCTCAGAAGGAGCTGGCCACGCCCCCCTTCTCTCCTCAGAGCTGCTCTTTACCTCACGGAGAGAGGAAGCTGTCTTCAGGACCACAGTGAGTGGCCCGGTGGGCCCCCCTTCTGTCCCGTCACCTATAATTATATATTTTTATGTCATATATATATATATATATATATATATATATATATATATATATTTTATACTCCGCTTTTCTTATTAGCCTTTTTTATTATGTCTTTCAGATATAACCTACAGGGGGTTTCTCCCGGTCCTAGGGTCCCTGGGTTCTTAATTGGCTTATTGCAAATCCTCCCACTTGGGACATTAAAGGGGCATCCCGGGTTGCTTATATGCGTAATTCCCTCGGTCATTGCAACCAACTATAAGTTCACCTTATGGAGGCATCCCTGGATACTGGGCTCGGGCTCCCCTCGGGGCAATCCCGGAAGTGTATGGGGTGTGGGGCATCCCTTACTGGCGATGATGTATATCTGTGTATACCATGCGCACAGCAGACTATTACGCGGCAGTCCGGACCCCAGGCGTCTGGTTCAGCGCCGCCGGTCTCTCCTCCCCCCCCTCCCAGTTTGATCCGTGCCCAGTCTGACGTCATGGGCGGGCAGTTGCAATCGGAGATGTCTTGAAAAATTATTCTCCAGCATGGTCACCAGAAAGGCTCCGGCTAAGAGAAAGCACTTGTCGCAGTCTTCACCGGCGGCCGACTTGGATGATCTTGATAATCTGAACTGGTCTGATTACTCCCAACTTGAGGAAGGGGAGGTATATGAAGAATCAGATAATTCAGACGATCAGCAGTTTGTGGGTGCTGATACCGAGCGGGGCTTGGGGAGGTCTTCGGATACTCCTAATGTTCTGGCTCAGATGTTTGAGGTTTTGGCTATTTCTCCTCCTGAGGCGGTTCCACAGCAAAAGGGGGAATTTTTCGAAGAATCCAGGCCGCGCTTGGAATTTCCTAACCAAAAGCATTTTGATGGGATTATTGCTAAGGAATGGGAGAGGCCTGCCTGGCTCCCAGGTGTCCCTCAGGGTTGGGACAAAAAATATCCCTTTCCCTTGGATACGGTTAAGCGTTGGGTGTCCCCTCCCGAGGTGGATGCATAGATTCTGGGTTTATCCAACACTACTGTTTTAAATTCTCCTGATTGCTCCACGCTTAAAGATGGTGAGGATAAACGCATTGACCAAATGGCTTGTCATGGTTTTGCCAGTGTTGGGTCAGCCATGAGGCCGGTTTGTGCTTCAGCGCTGCTGCTGGTGGCTACCAGGTCGGTGGTCAGGGACCTGTTGACTTCTTCCGGGTTAGATCCGGATAGTGACGAGTTCCTTGGCCTTAAAAGGTGTGAATTGTTTTTGTCATTTGTACTAGCCGCCTTGGATGACACACTGATGATGTGTGGCTCTATTGGTGACTATTCGGCGTTCGGTTTGGTTGAGCCAGTGGGCGGCTGATTTTGTGTCTAAAAAGTCGCTGACCGCACTTCCCTTTGTGGGATTACGGCTCTTTGGTGAGAAGTTGGATTCAGTTGCCAAGGGTGGTAAGTTACCTCAACGCAAAAAACAGTGTCGTCCCTTTCGGGTGGTGGGTTCCTTTGCTCCTTCCTTTCGTGGGGCTAGAGCTGGCAGAGGAATTGTTTTCCCCGCAGTCAGAGGAGATTCCTGGAACAGGGGCAGAGGACATGCCCGCCCAGGATACAGTTGGGGCTCTAAGCCCAAACCCGATGTCAAGCCAGCTCAACAATGAGGGGGCGCCCTCACCCATGTGGGTTGGGGGACGGCTGCAACACTTCTCCCAGGTCTGGGACCGGGAGGTCTCGGACAGATGGATCCGGGAAGTGGTGACTTCCGGCTGCAAGCTGGAGTTCGAGCTCTGGCCCCCTCCCAGATTCCTCAGGTCTCGGGTGCCTTCGGACCTTCTGGCCGCGCAGGAGCTCCAGGCGGCAGTAAAGAGTCGGGGTCGGGGCTTTTATTCCAATCTGTTCACGGTGCCCAAGAAGGACGGCTCGGTTCGACCCATTCTGGATCTAAAGATCCTCAACAGGTTCATCCGTCCACGGAAATTTCGCATGGAAACGCTGCGTTCCGCTACCCATTCTCTTCGGCAGGGGGACTTTCTGACGTCCGTAGACATCAAGGACGCCTATCTGCATGTGCCGATTTTTCCAGTGCACCAGGGATTTCTCAGGTTCGTGGTGGAGGATCGGCATTTTCAGTTTGTGGCACTTCCTTTTGGTCTTACCTCGGCTCCAAGGGTTTTCACCAAGGTGCTGGCCGGGGTGATGTCTCTCCTCAGAGCCCAGAGTATTCGCATTGTCCCTTATCTGGACGACCTTCTCATTATGGCATCTTCCTTCAGCCAAGGGGTATTGGACACCAGAACTGTGGTGTCCACTCTGGAGAGATTCAGGTGGATGATCAACTACCCCAAGTCCTCCCTTTCTCTTTTTCTGGGAATGTCCCTGGATACATCCCAGGCCAGGGTGTTTCTTCCTCAGTCCAAGGTTCTCTTGATTCAGGAGTTGGTTCGACTCCTCCTGTCTATCCGTCGTCCGGCCATCAGACTGGGGATGAGGCTGGTGGGATTGATGGTAGCCTCCTTCGAAGCGGTTCCCTTTTCTCAGTTCCACACAAGGACACTCCAGCTCCATCTGTTGGCGGCCTGGGACGGGTCGCCACTGTCGTTGGATCAGTCCTTCCTGATGACCCCCCAAGTTCGGTGCTCCCTTCAGTGGTGGCTGGATCCAATCAATCTGTCGAGGGGCAGATCCTTTCTGGCCCCTTGTTGGGAGACGGTCACCTTGGATGCCAGTCTATCAGGATGGTGGGGGGTTCTGGAAGGATCGTCAGTTTCAGGGACTGTGGGGGCCTCAGGAGGCTCACGAGTCCATCAGTGTTCTGAAATTGAGGGCCATCAGGATGGTTCTGTTTCGCTTGACTCATCAGTTCCAAGGATTGCCGGTTCAAGTCCGGTCGGACAATCGGACGGCGGTCGCCTACATCAATCACCAGGGAGGGACTCGCAGCAGGAGTGCCCTCAAGGAAGTGTCTTTGATTCTGGCCTGGGCGGAGACCCACGTCCCGTGCACTTCAGCAGTTTACATTCCGGGAGGCGGACTCTCTGAGCAGGTTCTCAGCTTGCCGGGGGGAATGGTCTCTCAGCCCCAAAGTGTTTCGCTTGATTTGTCTCAGGTGGGGGTCCCCGGTGGTGGACCTCTTTGCCTCTCGTCACAATCACAAACTTCCGACATTTGCGTCTCTCTCACGGGATCCACTGGCTCTGGCAGTGGATGCCATGTCTCTGAACTGGAGGGATCTGGGGTTTCTGTATCTGTTCCCTCCGTTTCCCTTGGTGGCCAGAGTGGTGCGCAAGCTGGCCCAGGAGGGTGCTTCAGCAATTCTGGTGGCTCCAAGGTGGCCAAGACAGGTTTGGTTCGCAGATGTGGTAAGGTTAGCAGAGGATCAGTTCGTTCTGCCCCTGCTGCCAGATCTGCTCACTCAGGGTCAACTACGTTATCCCAATTTACCAACGCTGGCTTTGACGGCGTGGCTGCTGAAACCTCCATCTTGAAGGAGGAAGGTCTTTCCGATGCTGTGATTTGGACTCTCATTAGTGCTAGGAAGCGGTCTTCCTCTAATATCTACTATAGGACTTGGAGGTCTTATATTGATTGGTGTGAGATCAGGGCGTTGCCTTGTAGGGAATTTTCCATCTCCAGAATCCTGGAGTTTCTTCAACATGGTCTGGACCTGGGGCTCCAGCTTAGTACTCTGAAGGGGCAGGTTTCTGCCCTGGCGGTGTTCTTTCAAAGGTCATTTGCCCTACATCCTTTGGTTAAGACTTTTTTCCAGGGAGTCACGCATGTGCGGCCTCCTAGAAAACCTTTGCTCCCTGTTTGGGATTTGAATTTGGTTCTTTCTGCTCTTCAGGATTCTCCTTTTGAGCCCTTGAATGATATTGCCTTGTCTTCACTTACGCAGAAGGTGGCCTTTTTGGTAGCCATCACTTTGGTTAGGCATGTCTCTGAGTTGGCGGCTTTGTCCATTTAAGCCCCGTACTTTGAGGGGCATCAGGACAAGGTGGTTTTTGGTTTCAAGTCCGATTTCCTTCCTAAGGTTGTTTCTGCCTTTCACCTAAACCAAGACATTGTTCTGCCCTCTCTGTGTCCTAATCCCAGCAATGACAAGGAGAGGGCCCTGCATTCTTTGGATGTGGTTCGTGTTGTGAAGTATTATTTGGAGGTAACGTCTTCCTTTCGTAAGACGGATTCCTTTTTTGTGGTGCCCTCCGGGCCCCGAAAAGGCTTGGCGCCTGCCAAGTCTTCCATTAGTAAATGGATCCGTCAGACCATAGTTGGGGCCTATTCTGCCAAAGGGAAGGTTCCCCCTTTTCGTGTTACTGCTCATTCTACTCGTGCGGTTGGGGCGTCCTGGGCTTTTCAGCACCAGGCCTCTGTTGAGCAAGTTTGTAAGGCTGCTACTTGGTCTTCTGTTCACACTTTTTCCAAGTATTACAAGGTTGATGTCTGGGCCTCAGCGGATGCTGTGTTTGGCCGCAAAGTTCTGCAAGCTTCAGTGGTTTAAGTTGTGCCTTGTTGCCTTGTTTTGGATCCCCGCCCTTTATGGACACTGCTGTTGGATGTCCCACACGTTATGAATTTCTTGAAGCGGGGTGTGTGACATACTTAGAATAATACCGTTTTGTGAATACTCACCTGTAAAATGGGTATTATAAGTATGTCACACACCCCGCTTCACCCTGCCCTTTTGTATTCTGGATCCTTTATATGGTGAACTTTGCGTTGTTATGCTTTGTGTTGGGCTCTTCCTGGTCCCTTACCTTACTGCTGTTCTTATACTGGGTAATGAGTGGGAGGTCCCAGGTATTTATGGACCGGGAGGGGCTCTCTTTTTTCCTGGCATCTCTGCATATCGCCCTCTACAGGTCAGTATTACCCACACCTTATGAATTTCTTGAAGCGGGGTGTGTCAGCAATGCCAGGTCACCAGGAAGTGGAGGCCCGGTACCTGTATTGCTGCAGTCCCTGTACGGTGGTCAAACATGTTGGTGTTGCAGCAATCCCCCCCCCCGAATTAGCGAATCATAGCAGTTAAAGCGGACCTCCAACTCTGCTGTGTCCGGGAGGTTCCTCACCTACTGTACATGTTCCCACCATAAGTAAGTCCTGCATTAGTGAGACCCTCACCTTTTCCTAGCAAAGCTCCATCTGACAGGGGGCAGGAAGCGGCTGCACACACATGCCTCTTCCCATTGGAGAAATGCTTCTTTGCAGTGTGCAGCAATTTCCTGTTCCCCATTAGAGATCTGGCTTCTTAGGATCTGTACTGGCTTCTCAAACCAGGATCCACAGGGTCAGGTGGGCATAAGCATGGCGTACACCCAATACCTGGAGAAAAGAATGAATGTCATTTCTGGGTGAGATCTTCTGTTTTTGCAGATTTGTCATTTAATAATATCGAGGTGATTGAGGGACTGAGTGCGCTCACAAAGCTGGAGGATCTCAGCCTGTACAACAATCGCATTTCCCTGATCCAGAACCTGGACAGTCTGACAAATCTGCAGGTCCTTTCCATCGGCAACAATAATCTGACCTCCCTGGAGAATGTAAGGCACGCTCCTCTATGATTATATATAACCTATAATCAGGGCGGGTGTTAGGGGGGGGCAAACTGGGCAATTGCTTAGGGCCTCCTAACCAAAGGGGCCCCTGGCTTCATTGCCAGAAGCTTGATATTACCCAGGGGATCCATCGCATCTAAAGCTCACCGATGCCCATACAAAACACGTCTACTTTAGATATTGCACTAGCTTCAGCAGACATCTTTTTTTACGGCACAAAGGATAAATCAAAGGCACCCCTGGCCAATTAAACAGGCAGGCTGATTCATTACTAACGCCAGGTAGCGACAGATGAGCGTCTGTAGCAGGCATTTTAGTAGTCGCTGTGATTGGCCGTGGTTCGCTAGTTCACAGCGCCTCAGTCGCTGTGCAGCATTGATGAATATGTTGTGGGGAGTCGCTATATGAGCAGTACAGCGCTGTATGGGAGTGAATGGTAGCGACTGGTCAGTGTGACCAACTCACACCATATTCATCAAAAAACAGCCTCACACACCCCTGACGCTCAAAAATGCTTCGCTGTAGCCCAGAGCGCCGGAAGCTGTGTGATTAAAGGCTGTATTCTAAGTATACAGTACGTCCTGCTCCAGATATAATACTTACACTTGGGTTATCCTCCGCCAGAGGGCGCTGTGCACTGCAAACATGCAAAAACAGGCTCCTCCCAGCCCTTCACATACCCAGGGACCTCCCACAAATCCCCAGATTTCTCTGCAGTGCTGACTGCGAAGACATGAAGTATCACTCTCTCGCAGGTGAGCGGGCCTGCGGCCCTGTTGGACTATTCCCAACCGTCCTCCTTGTGATGTGCCTCCCAGCCTGGGAGAAGGTAGGCAGCACCATGTGTGCTTAACGGAGCCATGCTCCACCGCAGTCCCCCACCAAAGGGTAGGCGGTTTAGGCTGATGGTGAGCCTCATAGTGGATGTCCCTCCTGCATTAGTGCCCCATGCCCCGTGTAGAGGTGGACCCTGTTTAAAGGGTCGCCATCCTCCCTCGCTTTCCCCCGTATTCGGGGGGAAAGGAAGGGGGGGTGTGTGTGTGTGTGTGTGGCGGTCTCAGTGTACACTATTGTCACGATTATGGCCGTACTTTTGCCCCTGACCGACATCTAGGTGTCAGAGCCGCGCTGCTTGCTCCCTCTATTCTGGCCGCCGCCGTCTGTTTTTGACTTCTCAATCTACTATGCAATTGTGTACTGCACGTGCTGCTTTATCATCCTGCAACTTGAGGCAGGAAGCTAACCTTTGTAGACCTGGCGTGGCGCGCTCCGCGTCACGCCCAGATCAGACCCGCCCTCTGAGGTTCGGTCGGCGCCATTTTGTGGATCTTCGCACGCGCGTGTTGGCGGGCCTTCTCCTCCCCAGGTCTGTAAGTAAGCCCTTGCTGGCGATTTCATCTTTATTAATTCTTTTGCTGCGCATGGTCCTGACACCTATTGTTCCCCTTCTGTCTTTCAGACGTTAAAGACTCCGGTGGCTTCTCCCGGCCTAACATAACTCATAGCGGGCTTGCAAACATTCTCCCACATTCCTAGCGGGCCTTTGGGACATCCAGGGTTGCTTATTGCATAAATCCCTACCGACTTATATTGCATTGATAATCACCATATGGAGGCATCTCGGAATTTTGTACCCGGGGTCCCTCTGGGACAAGACCCGCTGTGTATAACGTGTGGCTACCCCCACTTCGGTGCTGAGAGTGCACCAATCTGTGCACGCTGTGCCGATCAAGTACTGGTCCGGCTGCCAGGATCGCCAGAGGCTGTTCCTCGCCCTAACACTCCTATTCCCCCAGGCTTGAATCTCGCTGCTGCCGAGTCGCTTACTAGTAAGGAGTTACAGCCGGCTGCGTCTTCCAGACTGCCCGCGGCTGACCAGACTATTATAGGGTCGACAAAACGCTCGGGCCCTGATAAGAAGCGGTCCTCTACGCCCTCTGTTTCTGCCCCTGCTAAGGGATCGGAGGAGTTCGCTACTCCGCGTGCCTGCACCACTTCTGATGAAGGAAGGTTGTTCTCGGACTCGGGCTCATCCGATGAGGAGCCGAGGAGTCATAATGATTCTAACCTCAAAGACTGGAACCAGTTTGATACCGTTGATTTGTTGAGTAGGATCTTTAACGCGGCTCCCCAGCCCAGAGGGGAGCGTTTCCATACAGCGACACCGCGCTTGGAATTCCTAGAGCAGGCTCATTTCCATGCTCTCGTACTCAAGGAATGGGAACACCTCGGTAAGCTTCTAGGGGCCCCAGGGGACTGGGATTGGAAATACCCTTTCCCCCCTGAGATGGTTGATTGTTGGTCATTGCCCCCTGTGGTAGACGCACCGATCATTGGGGTTCCTAACCCCCCCTTTTTTTGCAGCTTCTGCTTACAGTACCCTTTGGGACGCCGAGAACAGGCGCATGGATAAGCTGGCTTCACACGCTTTTTCCTGTGCAGGAACGGCGCTGCTCCTGTGCCGCAGCCATCACTGCAGTGGCCGCCAAAACCCTCATCGGACAGATGCTTGAGCATCACGTTAACGATCTCTCCTGGGAGGTGTTTAATGCACTCTCCAGTTGTGATGTATTTGTAAGATTTATCCTTTTAGCTATGGATGACACCATTAGAATGTGTGCGAGAACTTCCGCCCTTGTGGTGGCTATGCGTCGCATGGTCTGGCTGCGAGAGTGGGGTGCTGACTATGCTGCTAAAAGGACCCTTACCAGGTTCCCCTTTAAAGGGCATCGCCTGTTTGGGGCCCGTCTGGACCTATTTGGAAAGAAGGGCAAGTCACCCCGGTGCAGGCGCCCATCTCGGCCCGCTCGGGACAGGGACACCCCTCCCCCTCCATACCATAACGTTAAACAAGAACCGGGGGTGTCCTCCCGGAGTCTTAGTACAGACCCCTGTCCCACGAGCAACAGACAACGCTCTGGGCCCTCCGGCAGGGTGAAACCTAAATCTTCCACCAAATCCCCTCAAGCATGATGGGACGACTGCAGCACCTTGCTCCTATCAGGAGGCATTTTGCTTCTTTCTAGTGGATACAGGAGGTAGTTTCCTCCGGATACAGGATAAAGTTTGCTGCGCGGCCTCCCCCATGATTGTCCGGGTACTCCTGGTCCCTGCCTCTGTTCGGGTGCTGGTGCAGGCCATGCACGGCCTGCGGGGTCTGGAGGTCACTTGCAGTTTGCCCTTATCAGGCAGAGGCAGGTGCCGCTACACCATCCCCTTCACATTCTCCCAAAAGAATGAGTCTGTCTGCCCTTCTGATTTCACAGGTTGTTGGCAATTCTACTATTCAGGCAGTTTCTGCATGAAAAATCTGGGATGGGCCACTAGCGCCTTGCGCCTAGTGGGTCTTTGCCTTCTGGGGAGATCAAGCATGCTTATGCTCACTTCCCCGTGTCTTCTAGACACCTAGGCTCTTCTGGTTGTGTTGGATGTCCAACACCGCTAACCCGTGGCCTTGTTATCTGGCCTCTCTTCTGCCCCCACAGTGTTCACCAGGGTACTAATGGAAGCTATGTCTCTGATGAGACCAAGGGGAGTCCGCGAGAGGCCTGCCACGTGGTCCTTCTCACTTCCCAATCTCTATGTCAGGTCGAGTTAGCTACTCGGCTGGTGTCGTCCCTTGGGAGTCTTTTGGATGGGTGTTTCTTCACCTCTTGTCCTCCTTGTCCTCTTGATTGGTATCTCCATTCCTAGGGATGAATCTAGTCTCGGTTCAGGCGAGAATCTTCCTCCCTCTACAATAAGGTTGACAATCTGCTTGCGTGGGTTCAGTCCCTACTTGCTGTTCCAGTCCCTTCACCAGGCAGGAATGCAGCTGGTGGGCCCGTTTGGTGACTTTCTTAGTGAAGTCCTTATATTCCTCTACCAGAGTTTTTTCTGCAACTTCTATTCTTAATACTGGACTGGGACCCAGCATCCGTGGAGCGGGATCATGTGTGCCCTTCCCCTTGGTTAGGAGTCCCTCTTTGACTGGATTTACTCTAGGAACCTGTCTGGGGACAGTTCCTTTCTTGCCCCTTCCACAGATGATCACCGTGGATGCCAACCTATCAGGTGATGGGGAGGTTTTTCTTCTGTAACCCCATGCGGGTGTGGGGAAGGTAGGGCCTTCTAGGAGGTCCTTGTACCTATTAGTACAGTGAGTTTTCAGGCTGACGCTATCTCGCCTGTCTTCTCCTCTTCCAGGCCTGCCTGTTGGGCAGTGCTCGGTCTGTCTTACGACTGTGGCCTACCTTAATCATCTGTGTGGGACCTAGTGCAGGATGGTTCCCCAGGAAGGTATATGTTCCTGTTCTGGGTGGAGGATAATGTTGCCTGCTTATCATTGGTATTCGCTCCTGTGGAGGTCCCTCTGTGACAGGATGTGCTAATTCTTGGATCACTATGAAGTACAACCAGTATGGATTGTTTGGTGCACCGTCACTTTTTCAAGCTCTTGCCACTCGTTCCCCTGTCCCTGGCTCCTCTGGCCGGAGTCATGAGGATTTAGTACTTTATGACGGGACATTCTGGCCTGTATGCCTTGTCTCCCTTCCCCCTGCTAGGCGGGTTTCTGTGCAGAATCGCTCTGGTAGGGGGACCATTGATACTGGTGGCCCCTGGGTGGCCTAGTGGAGTGTGGATTCGCAGACGTGATACCTTAGGGTAGTAGTTCTGTACGTTCTGCTAGGGGTGTCGCCCTGTTTCGCTCAGGGCCTCCGTTACGTCACTCCAATTCTACAGTCTCTGGCCTAGCCGGCCTGACTGATGGTTCTTCTGTCCTTATGGAGATGGGATTCTCTCCTCTGTGTTCGTGACTAATGGAAGTCTAAGAGCAGCGCTCTTCTTCTTTTTCTTCTTCCATTCTTATGAGGTATGGCTTACCCATATGGATTGGTGTTAGTCTAGGTCTCCCTGTTGGGCATTCTCTGTTACCAGGGCTCTAGAGTTATTACAGCATGGCTTGGAGTTGGCTCCCCAACTCGGTACTCTGAAGGGTCAGGTTCTACCCTGTCCGCCTTCCGGCAGAAGTCTTTTGCTTATTTCCCTCGGCTTTCTTTCAAGGGTTGCTCATTGCGTGCCCCACTTAATTCTACGGTCCCTGTTGGGATTTGAATTTTTTATTACTGTTGCCTTGTGGGACGTTCCTTTTGGACCGATTCAGGAGGCTGTCTGGCTGCCTTTTACCTTCATCGTTGTCCCTTGGGTCTGCTGGCTCAGTCAGATGTGTGTCTGAGTGGGTGGCTCTGTTTCGCTAGCCCTCGTCCTTTGTTATGCACCAGGATAAGGTGGTGCTCCGCCTTACGCCGGACCTTCTACCTCTGGTGTTGGCTTAGGCTCATGTGTTTAAGACATCTCCTTTCTTTTGTGCCTTATTCCTAGTAACTCTGAGGCACGGGGATTTATTTTCCCTCATCAGGTGCTGAAATTTTTTTCCTGGATTGTTTTCTGGCCCCTTAGGGGGACTGATGCCCCTTGGGGTTTGTGGGCACCTACCTTTGTATGTGCCCGATCTTGTCTGCTTTCAGGGGTTCTTTTCACTTCTTCCTGGAATAATTGTTAGCGTTTGATCTTGTCAGGCTGTTACTCAGACCTATTCCTTTGAGGTGCTGAGCTTCTCTCGCCTTATTCTGATTCTACTGGTGAGTAGGTATCCCTTGGCCTTTCACCACCAGGTTTTTGTTGTACAAGTTTGCTAAACAGCTACCTTGGTTTTTGGTTCATACCCTTTCAAGGGTTTTTATGATTTGACGCTGGAGCTTTTGCTCCTGTCGCTTTCGGTGGCAAGGTTGCAGGTGACAGTGTCTCTACTGCCTGCTGTGCCTTTTTGTTGGGGATCCCACCCTACTTTATGGACACTGCTATTGGATGTCCCAAGTGTAAGTATTATATCTGGAGCAGGACGTACTGTATACTTAGAATAATACAATTCTGTGAGATACTCACCTGTAGAATTGGTATTATACGTATACAGTACGTCCTGCTCCACCCCACCCTGGTTTTTGCATAATTCTGTATCCCCTGTATGGTGATTGTTGTTATTGTTATCATTACCAGTTGTTTTTTGGTGGTTGGATTCTCCCGGCTTCTGGTTCACTGCTTTTCAATGCTGGGGATTTGTGGGAGGTCCCTGGGTATATGAAGGGCCGTGAGGAGCCTGTTTTTGCATGTCTGCAGTGCACAGCTCCCTCTGGCGGAGGATTACCCAAGTGTAAGTATTATATCTGGAGCAGGACGTACTGTATACATATAATACCAATTCTACAGGTGAGTATCTCACAGAATTGTATTTTTTTGAACATGTATCCACCAGTAACAAAGTGAAAACATACGGAATGACATTGTTATAACATTGTGACATGAACACATTAATGCCAGACCTGTAATGTCAATTCTGCATAAATAAATAAAATATGAAAAAAGTTTTCAAAAATGGCTTTTTCTAGGCCAGGAGAGGTCACAACATTATTTGAGAATAAAAAAAAAATAATAACAAAACAAAAACCCTGTTTAAAGAGAAGTAAAAGAACGACCATTGAAATGTATGGGAGAGCGACAGGTAGTGAGAAGTAAGACGTGGCGCTCTGAAAGGTTGAACACCGGCGCTGTACACTGAGGCTGGGATAATGATGAACCGGATGCTACATGGCGTTATCCCAGTCGCTCACCAGAATCGGCTTCATAAATGTGGTTTTGCGAACAGCGCCCGGCGTTCACCAGACGCCACCTGTCGCTTACAAGGCGCTACCTGACGCTATCCCTTCATGAATAAGGCCCACAGTTTATTTATCATATCCATACAGAAAATTGGCACGAAATATGTGGAATATGGAGTATATGGTTTGATTAATTTTGGGCCAATTCTTTGTATGGATATGATAAATAAACTGTGGGGTTTATTCATCAAGGGATAGCGGCAGGTGGCGTCTGGTGAACACCGGGCGCGGCACGCAATACCACATTTATGAAGCCAATTCGGGTCAGCAACTCTAACAGCGCCATGTAGCATACGATTCATCATCACAGACGGCTCAGCGTATACCACCGGCGCTCTGCCTTCCAGAGCGGCTGGTATTACCTGTCGCTCTCCTATACATTTCAATGGACGTTCCTTTTCTTCTCTTTAAACAGGGTTTTCTTTTTTTTTTTTTTTTTTTTTTTTTAACAAATAATTGTGTCACCTCTCCTGGCCTAGAAAAAGTCATTTTTTAAAACTTTATTTATTTTTTATATTTTTATGCAGAATTGTCATTACAGGTCTGGAATTGTTGGTAGTGTTAATGTCACAATGTAACAACAATGTAATTCCATATGTTTTCGCTTTGTTACTAGTGGATATGTGTTCAAAAACAGACTTTAATCACACAGCGTCTGGTGCTCTGGGCTACAGCGACACAATTTTGAGCGCCGGAGCTGTGTGAGGCTGTTTTTTAGATGAATATGGTTTGAGTCGCTCACACTGAACGGTCGCTACCGTTCGCTCCCATATAGCTCTGTACTGCTGTTATAGCGACTCACACATCAAATTCATCAATGCCGGCCAGTGTCTGAGATTCTCTGTAATAGCGACTTAGCGCCGATGTACAGACGCTCATCTGCCGGTACCTGGTGTTAGTAATGAATCAGCCTGTAATTTTCAATCACCAGGGTCTTGGTCCACTTTACAGGGGCAGAGCAATTTTGGGATTCTCCTGTGTGTTAAGCCCCCAGAGATCCCCTGTTTGCTTACCTCAATCCACGATGCATGCAGGGGCTCTCGTCCAATCAAAACTCAATGATGAGTACACAGGCGATCCTGGGGGTTTCACACAGCAGTGCATCGCAAATGGGGGGCAAGCTGTAAACCGGCTCCGGAGTCTCTGGACTCCAAAGCCAGTTTACATGGGTTTTGGTTAAAGTGGACCAAAAACCACGGAGATCAGTCCTAGGAAACTTATAGATTGATTCCCCACTGGGGCATTCAGAATCAGGATGTCCCGCTGTGTGAAACCCCCAGGTCACCCATGAACTCATCTTCTTTTCCGACCAACGGTGCATGGGTGAGCAGCGCCCGCATCCCCACTATCCCTCTAGCAGGGGATGTGCCCGCACCAGGCATTTGTGAATGGCCGGCACAGGCACGCTCCCTGTTAGAGGATAGCGAGGGATGCGGCCATCAGGATCCGAGCACGTTGATTGGATAAGCGGCCGCACATGCACCATAGGACCAGAAAGAGGTGAGTTTGTCCGGGCGACCTGGGGGAGTTTCACACAGCGGGACACCCCCAATCGGGGTGCCCCAGGGACAAGGCCCAAAACCCAGGATAGTCAAAATCCTGGGTTTTGGTCCACTTTAAAGGGGTTTATAAGCATTTCAGAAACCAACTTTATTTACATAACACAAACATTCCAAATGACATTTAAGGTTTTATGATGAGGGGGGTTAA
Organism: Gastrophryne carolinensis; assembly: GCA_027917425.1. Lineage (NCBI taxonomy): Eukaryota > Metazoa > Chordata > Amphibia > Anura > Microhylidae > Gastrophryne > Gastrophryne carolinensis. The sequence continues at coordinate 35,813,321 of CM051240.1, forward strand.
GGAAATTAGGATATGAGCCGGGGCATACTTATTTATGATGGGCCCTATAGCAGAGCGCCACCAGCCTTGTGATGTGGTGCCCAGCCGCCACAAAAAGAACATGATATGACGCTCATGTATCACTATTTGTACAGCTAATAATAATATTAATAATAATGTTCTATGTATTTTAAGTGTCTCTTGTTTGTGATCTAATATTATTAATAATATTTTAAGCGTCTCTTTGTGATAAAAGCACCAAAAAGTGCAAACCTCATGAATAATCTATTTTTCTGTCTACAAATATATATATATACTGTAAGCTCTAAGGGCAGGGCTCTCCTCCCTATTGTCTCCTGTGCTCACAACACTTGGTTTGAACCCTGTGGCATCTAGTTTGTATTGTTCCCTGTACTATATGTTTTACCCTGTCTGTAATCATACCTTGTAAAGCGCTACGGAAGATGATGGCACTATATAAATAAACAATACTAATAATAATTTGGAATAAACGTCTGTGCGGGCGTGCTATCTCTACAGCCTGATGTCCCAGGGGGCTTGAGGATTACAATTTGATCTGATGTGCAGTGGCAGGGAGTTTCCTGTACCCCACCGGGCACCTGTAGATTGTATTGGCACTGGGCCTCTTCTGCCAGGGGCCTGGTGGCAGCTGCACCCCCTTCCTCCACTATATGTACACCCCTGTATAAGATTGCTGTACTCTCTGTATCATCTCATCATCTCTGCTTATTTTCCTAGTGCACAGCACGACCTGTTTCATTTAATCCTTACTTCTGGGTATACAGCCAGATGGTGGCGCAGTGCACTGCAGAAGATTTGTGGCTCCTCCCGGCCCCATATAAAAAACGGAAATCAGCCATAGACCTCCAGTGTTTTCTCTGCAGTGATTCTGCGAAGATAGAAGATTGCTCTTATATTGCGCAGGTAAGCGGGGCAACCAAGCCTGCGGCCCTGCATGTCTATTTCCACCCGTTTCCGGACCCTCTGTGCCTCCCAGCCTCGGCTGTCGGATCAGGTGAAGGTAGAGGAGCACTAGGGTCAGGTGCTTAAGGAGCGCTGCTCCAAGCCACAGACCCTGTACCACAACTTTGTAGCCGGCCATAGGCTTTATGGTGAGCCTTCTAGGGATGCAGAGTTCCTGTCCTAGCTTCTGAAGGGGTGAAGGTGTTGGGGACTATGTGCCTTGTTTTGGGGTTCCCACCCCCCATTCCTGGCCTGGGCTCTCGCCGCTGCCTGCTCGCTCTCCTCCCCCCCCCCCTCCAACGTGTGTTCGGGGGGGGGGGGGGTGGTAGCAGCGGGTGTTTTTAGCTGCTTTTGTACTGTTTTCACAGTTTTTTTGCTTCTTCTGATGATGCTGGCGCGGTCACGTGAGCACCGTTTTTGTGCTCTTCATGGGGGGCGGCGCCGGAGGATGATGTGAATCGCGTCGTCCTTCCGCGGCCCTTCAAGGTTCCACTGCCGGCGCCATTTTGCTTCTGCTGCGCGTCTGGGCCTCTCTGAGCTGTGGCAGTGATTTCTGCCTGTGTCGCTTCCTCCTGTGGTCTGGTGGCTTGGTGATCCTGTGGTCTGCTTGGTCCGTGAGTCCCTCCTCCTTGGGGCATGGGCTGCGGGATGCTTATGTGTTTTACTTATGTCTTTCAGGCGGGACACCCGTGGTTTGTGGTTTCTCCCGGCTCTGCTCCTTACCCCTCCCTTACTGATTCTGGGGGCATCCCTTGGGGGGGCATCCCGGGTGGCTTCTTATTAGCCCTTACCCTGTGCTGGCCTATTGGGCCTGTGTTAATCACCATATGGAGGCTTCTGGGGATAGCGTGCTCGGGGGTCCTTCGGGGCAATCCCAGCTGTGTTCCATGTGCGGGGTATCCCCTGTGAGTAACAGTGTCACTGTGTGCGTGCCGTACGCCCAAGGTATCATTGCGGCCCAGGCTGGGCTGCCCGCTTCTCTCCCCAGCTCTGCGCCCCCTTCGGCATCGCCTACCCCTCCGCTCCTGCATTTAGCCCCCAGTGAGGAGGATACTAGCAGGGGGTCACAATCTGATCTGGCACTTCGTGTGGCCAGCATTGAAAGGCAGCTTGCCAGGCCTGTTTCACGTAAGGCCTCTGGCAAGAAGCGGCACCTGGCTCCCACGCCCTCCCTCTTTACTGAGGAGTATAAGAAAATTGATGCTTTTGGTGACCGTTACTCCCTAGAGGAGGGGGAGCTTATCCCGGGCTCTGACTCCTCTGGGGACCAGCAGGGGGGCTGCGACAGTGAGTCTGGGGAGGATTCATGGTTCCCCGATGACATTGATAATCTGTTGTCTCACATTTTTGAAATCTTACACATTGCCCCCCCTGAGGTGGCTAAGAGGAAGCAGGGTGAGCTCTTTCGTCCTGATAAACAGCGTCTGGAGTTCCCTGAGCAGGGCCATTTCACTAATATGGTGCTCAAGAAGTGGGAACGTCCTAGTAGATTGCCCGCGGTGCCCAAAGGGTCATGCCTTCATGCCTTTCCTCCGTCTTTGGTGAGGTCCTTTCTGAGCTTGACTCTGGATACATCTCAGGTCAAGGTATTCCTGCCTCAGCAGAAAGTGGAGGGCCTTCAGAAGCAGACACGGGCTCTGCTCTTGTGTCCCCATCCCTCCATCCGACAGGGGATGCAGCTGGTGGGCCTGATGGTGTCCTGCTTCGAGGCGGTCCCCTTTGCTCAGTTTCACATGAGACCTCTTCAGTTGCACCTCTTGTCAGTTTGGGATCGGGACCCTGTGTCCCTGGATCTGGAGTTTGCTCTGTCCCCCCTGGCCAGACAGCCCCTCTCGTGGTGGCTGGACTCAAAAAACCTTCTAGTGGGCAGGACCTTTCTGCCCCAGTGCTGGGAAACTGTCACCACAGATGCCAGTCTGACCGGTTGGGGGGGGGGGGCTTTTGGAAGTCTTTGCAGTTCCAGGGTCGGTGGGGCCCCCAGGAGGCCCATGCTCCCATCAATGTCCTGGAACTGAGGGTGATCAGGTTGGTTCTTTCTCAGCTGACTACACACCTTCAGGGTCGGGCTGTTCAGATCCGCTCGGACAAACAGACGGCTGTTGCCTACATCAATCATCAGGGAGGGACTCGGAGCAAGCGAGCCCTCAAGGAAGTGTCCCTGATACTGTCTTGGGCGGAAGAGAATGTCCCTTGCATCTCGGCGGTCTACATTCCGGGGGTGGAGAACCAGGAAGCAGACTCCCTGAGCAGGGGGATGTCTCGGCCGGGGAATGGTCCCTCAGCAACAAGCTATTTCACTCCCTGTGTCTCCGCTGGGGTCAGCCGGATGTGGACCTGTTTGCGTCCCGCCACAATCACAAGCTTCCCAGATTCGTCTCTCTGTAGCAGGATGCGCTAGCGATGCCTTGGACGGAGTTTTGGCTCCTCTATGTGTTCCCTCCCTTTCCTCTGCTGGGCAGGGTGCTGCGCAAGATAGCCTAGGAGGGGATACCAGCCATTCTGGTGGCCCCCTGTTGGCCAAGGAGGGTGTGGTTCGCAGACGTCGTGCAGTTAGCAGTAGACCAGTACCTCTTGCCCAAGGATCCAGATCTTCTAACTCAGGGACAGCTGTGCCATCCCAATTTACAAATGCTGGCTTTAACGGCCTGGCTGTTGAAACCTCCCTCTTGATGGATAAGGGGTTGCTGGCCTCTGTTGTTGATACTATGATTAGGGCTAGGAAGAAGTCCTCGTCCTTTATCTACTACAGGATTTGGCATGCTTACATTGCCTGGTGTGAGTCCAAATCTCTTCCTTGTCGGGTGTTTTCTGTCCCCAGGATTCTGGAATTTTTGCAACATGGTTTGGATTCGGGCCTTCAACTTAGTATCCTCAAGGGACAGGTGTCAGCTCTGGCAATTTTTTTCCAAAGATCCTTTACCAATCACCGGTTGGTTAAGACCTTTTTCCAGGGAGTTTCTCATGTGCGTCCGCCACGTAAGCCTATGCTACCGGTTTGGGACTTGAATCTGGTGTTGTCTGCTCTACAGGGTCCTCCCTTTGAGCCTATTCGTGGGGCTGCGTTGCCCATTCTGACTCTTAAAGTGGCCTTTTTGGCGGCGCTTTCCATCAAACCTCCTTATTTTGAGCGGCATCAGGATAGGGTGGTGTTTCGGCTTAAGCCGGATTTCTTGCCTAAGGTTGTGTCTGCTTTTCATCTCAATCAGGACATTGTTTTGCCTTCTTTGTGTCCTAACCCTGCTAATTCCAAGGAGCGGGCCCTTCATTCTCTGGATGTTGTCAGGGCTCTGAAGTTTTATTTGGTTGCTACTGAGCCTTTCAGGAAATCTGCTGGATCTAGGAAGAGTTTGCCTCCGGCTAAATCCACTATCAGCAAGTGGATATGTCAGGCGGTGGTTCAGGCCTATTCTGCTAAAGGGAAGGTTCCTCCCTTCCAGATTACTGCTCATTCCATTCGTGCTATTGGTGCTTCTTGGGCTTTTCAGCACCAAGCTTCTGTTGAACAAGTTTGTAAGGCCGCAACTTGGTCTTCTGTTCATACTTTTTCCAAGTTTTACAGGGTTGATGTTAAGGCCTCAGCTGATGCTGCTTTTGGCCGCAAGGTACTTCAGGCGGTAGTGGATTGAACTACCCCCTGTTATTTTTTGGGGATCCCACCCTACCTTACGGACACTGCTATTGGATGCCCCAGAAGTAAGGATTAAATGAAACAGGACGTGCTGTGCACTAGGAAAAATACAATTCTGTGAGTACTCACCTGTAGAATTGTTTTTACTATGCACAGCACGTCCTGTTTCATTCCTCCCTTGTTAACGTTATCTTTGGTGGCCTTTGTATGGTGATTTGTTCCAAAGTTAGTTGTGCGGGTTCTTTTTACCTTTTTTTTGCCTTATTACCTCCCCAGCTTCTTGTATAACTGCTTGTCAACACTGGAGGTCTATGGCTGATTCCCGTTTTTTTTATGGGGCCGGGAGGAGCCACAAATCTTCTGCAGTGCACTGCGCCACCTTGTGGCAGAATACCCAGAAGTAAGGATTAAATGAAACAGGCCGTGCTGTGCATAGTAAAAACAATTCTACAGGTGAGTACTCACAGAATTGTATTTTTTGCTTGATCGTATCTTTTTTCCAGCTGATCTACCTGCGCAGGTTCGATCATTTGAAAACGTTAAGTCTGGCGGGGAATCCGCTGTCTGAGGACGAAAACTACAAGTTATTTGTGGCGGCTCATCTCCCAAAGCTGGTGTATCTGGACTTCAGGCTGCTTGATGAAAACATAGTAAGGCCATCATTATTTTTTTCTTGTTATTAAAGTGTGACTGCCTCCTGAAGTAGACCTAAACCCTCCTCTGAAATTGTGGGGTTATTTAGGAACGGATAGCGGCCGGCAGCGTCTGGTGAACGCCAGGTGCTGTACGCAAAACCACATTTATAAAAGCGAATCTGGTGAGCGACTCTAACAGCGCCATGTAGCGTCACATGTATTATTACAGGCGGTTCAGCGTATAGCGCCCACACTCTAGGCTCATGAGCACCATGTAGTACCTGTCGCTCAGTGTCGCTCACCCATACATTTCAATGGGGCTTCATTAGTTGTGTATAAACAGCGTGTTTGACAATTTATTTTTTTATTTATTTTTTTGCTCCAATCATTGTGTGACCTCTCCTGGCTGCAAACAAACACTTTTAGAAACTTTTTTGACTTTTTATATTTTTATGCAGAATTGTCATTACAGGTCTGGCACTAAAGTGTTATTGTCACAGTGTTAAAACAATGACATTCCATGTGTTTTCGCTTTGTTACTGGTGGATATGTGTTCAAAATCAGACTTTAATCACACAGCGTCTGGCGCTCTGCTACAGCGCCCAGATTTAGAGCGCCAACGCTGTGTGTGTGTGTAGTTTTTTGTTAAATATGGTGTGGAGCCCCGAGTGCCAGACGCACGGAGCTGGCGCTAGCTTTCGCACCCTGCAGCGCTGTACTGTTGTTAGAGCGCCCAACACACATCACATTCATCAATGCCAGCCATGTTACTACAGCGACCAAGACGCTCTGTTACAGCGCCCGATACCCGCTTACAGTGTCTGCTAGCGGTCGCTCTAGGCACCGCTATTCAGACGCTCATTTGGCAATATGTGGCACTAGTAGTGAATCAGCCTGTGTGTGTGCAGCTGATTTCTGTCCTATGGAGCTCCATTAGGTAAACGCGAGTTTCTCTCTGATGCAGGGCTCACTGATGCTGGGAGGGTCTAGGTTAGGTTAGTGTCCCTATCAGGAACTTCCCTAGCTGCAAAGCAGGTGTTGCAAAGGAGTGTTTAGGTCCTCTTTATATGAAATGCTTCTTGATAAAATGCTTTATTCTGCATTTCAGAGGGACATAGGCAACGTGAAGTATCAGTATTTCGTCGAGGAACTGGATCGTAATGAGACCCTGGACAGGGTGAGAAGAGAAAAAGAAGAGGCGAGTCTGCAAGAGCTGGAGAGGCACAAGGTACATAACACCCGGCTCCAAAATCTATTCTTAAAGGGACAGTCCAGGACTTGTAGTGCCACAGGGTTAATCTGTGTCTGATATCACATGCTGGGACTTGTAGTGGCACAGCTATGGGTTCATCTGTGTCTGATATCACATGCAGGGACTTGTAGTGCTACAGCTATGGGTTCATCTGTGTCTGATATCACATGCTGGGACGTGTAGTGCTACAGTTATAGTTTCATCTGTGTCTGATATCACATGCTGGGACGTGTAGTGCTACAGTTATAGTTTCATCTGTGTCTGATATCACATGCTGGGATTTGTAGTGGCACAGCTATAGGTTCATCTGTGTCTGATATCACATGCTGGGACGTGTAGTGCTACAGTTATGGGTTCATCTGTGTCTTATATCACATGCTGGGACTTGTAGTGCTACAGCTATGGGTTCATCTGTGTCTGATATCACATGCTGGGACTTGTAGTGCTACAGCTATGGGTTCATCTGTGTTTGATATCACATGCTGGGACTTGTAGTGCTACAGCTATGGGCTCATCTGTGTCTGATATCACATGCTGGGACTTGTAGTGCTACAACCATAGTTTCATCTGTGTCTGATATCACATGCTGGGATTTGTAGTGGCACAGCTATAGGTTCATCTGTGTCTGATATCACATGCTGGGATTTGTAGTGGCACAGCTATGGGTTCATCTGTGTCTGATATCACATGCTGGGACTTGTAGTGCTACAACCATAGTTTCATCTGTGTCTGATATCACATGCTGGGACTTGTAGTGCTACAACCATAGTTTCATCTGTGTCTGATATCACATGCTGGGACTTGTAGTGCTACAACCATAGTTTCATCTGTGTCTGATATCACATGCTGGGATTTGTAGTGCTACAGCTATGGGTTCATCTGTGTCTGATATCACATGCTGGGATTTGTAGTGGCACAGCTATGGGCTCATCTGTGTCTGATATCACATGCTGGGACTTGTAGTGCTACAGCTATGGATTTGCCTGTGTCCGATATCATGCGCTGGGATGCCAGGGATCCCGCCACAGATCACACATGCACCAAAAAGGTGAGGAATTGTGGAAAAGAAAAATGTAGGGAACGTAAATAAAAAAAAACAAGGAATGTAGAGAAGAAAATAGGGAATGTAAAAAGGCGAGAAAGAGACAATGTGGAAAAGAGCGAAAGATGGAGAGAATGTGGGGAAAAAGAGAGAGAGGAAATGTGGAAAACAAATAAGGATTAAAGCCAAACCAAACCCAGGATTTTGACTATCCCGGGTTCTGTTCTGTGCCCCGGGGGCATCTCGATTTCGGGTGCACACTCCCGGCCAGCCTATCCCCACTGCAAAAGGGCAGAGAGGTTTGTCGAATGACATAGGCACGCCCGAGGGCTCTGATTGGCCGAGAGCCTGCACATGCGCCGTTGGATCAGGGAAAGGTAAGCGGTTACAGGCGAACTGGAGGGTTTCACACAAACATTGCATTCTGATTTGGGATGCCCTGGGGAAAGGCCAGTGGCCAGCCCTGGAGTCTAAACCTGGCCACGCTGGGTTTTGTTCCACTTTAAATGGTGATGATAAAATCAGATTCTACTTATTGAAGTTACTTTATTGGCTGAGGGATTATTTTTATAGAGACGACCTATAGTTTCGGATCCCTATTACTTCAAATCTGTGCAGACGATTTAGTTTGCAACGCTTCATAGGCAACATTCATGGAAATCAGGCTGATATGCATTTGGGAGAGTTTATTATGCTCAGAGATGAGGGTAACATATGTGTATAACCTGTTCTGTGTATGTTCTATGTAAGAGAAGAGGGTAACATATGTGTGTAACCTGTTCTGTGTATGTTCTATGTAAGAGATGAGGGTAACATATGTGTATAACCTGTTCTGTGTATGTTCTATGTAAGAGATGAGGGTAACATATGTGTATAACCTGTTCTGTGTATGTTCTATGTAAGAGATGAGGGTAACATATGTGTGTAACCTGTTCTGTGTATGTTCTGTGTAAGAGATGAGGGCAACATATGTGTGTAACCTGTTCTGTGTATGTTCTGTGTAAGAGATGAGGGCAACATATGTGTGTAACCTGTTCTGTGTATGTTCTATGTAAGAGAAGAGGGTAACATAGGTGTATAACCTGTTCTGTGTATGTTCTATGTAAGAGAAGAGGGTAACATATGTGTGTAACCTGTTCTGTGTATGTTCTATGTAAGAGAAGAGGGTAACATAAGTGTATAACCTGTTCTGTGTATGTTCTATGTAAGAGATGAGGGTAACATATGTGTGTAACCTGTTCTGTGTATGTTCTATGTAAGAGATGAGGGTAACATATGTGTATAACCTGTTCTGTGTATGTTCTATGTAAGAGATGAGGGTAACATATGTGTATAACCTGTTCTGTGTATGTTCTATGTAAGAGATGAGGGTAACATATGTGTGTAACCTGTTCTGTGTATATTCTGCATTAGAGATGAGGGTAACATATGTGTGTAACCTGTTCTGTGTATGTTCTATGTAAGAGATGAGGGTAACATATGTGTGTAACCTGTTCTGTGTATGTTCTATGTAAGAGATGAGGGTAACATATGTGTGTAACCTGTTCTGTGTATGTTCTATGTAAGAAATTAGGGTAACATATGTGTGTAACCTGTTCTGTGTATGTTCTATGTAAGAGATGAGGGTAACATATGTGTGTAACCTGTTCTGTGTATGTTCTATGTAAGAGATGAGGGTAACATATGTGTGTAACCTGTTCTGTGTATGTTCTATGTAAGAGATGAGGGTAACATATGTGTGTAACCTGTTCTGTGTATGTTCTATGTAAGAGATGAGGGTAACATACGTGTGTAACCTGTTCTGTTTATGTTCTATGTAAGAGATGAGGGTAACATATGTGTGTAACCTGTTCTTGGTATGTTCTATGTAAGAGATGAGGGTAACACATGTGTGTAACCTGTTCTATGTATGTTCTGCATAAGAAATGAGGGTAACATATGTGTGTAACCTGTTCTGTGTATGTTCTATGTAAGAGATGAGGGTAACACATGTGTGGAACCTGTTCTATGTATGTAAGGCTTATTATTATTATTAATAATGTTTATTTATATAGCGCCATCATCTTCCGTAGCGCTTTACAAGGTGTGATTACACACAAGGTAAAACATATCGTACAGGGAACAATACAAACTAGATGCAACGAGGTTCAAGCCAAGTGTTGTGAGCACAGGAGACAATAGGGAGGAGAGCCCGGCCCTTGTGAGCTTACAGTCTAAAGGATGGGGGTGGAGACAAAGGGGGCGGGGTCACAAGTGGTAGAGCTTGAGTTGGGCTGCATGTGCCATTGAAGGTTATAGGAGTTGCTTAAGCCACGTTATATGCTTGTCTGAAGAAGTGAGTTTTGAGGGCACATTTAAAGGCTTGGAGTGATGGAGAGTGACGGATTTAGTGGGGGAAGTGCTTTCCAGAGAAGTGGGGAGACACAGGAGAAGTCTTGAAGGCTGGAGTGCGAGGAGGTAACCAAGGAGGAGGACAGGAGAATGTCAGAGGCAGAGCGGAGGTTGCGCTTGGGTTGGTAACGCTGGATCAGAGAAGAAATATAGGGAGGGGCCTGGCTGGAGAGAGCTTTGTAGGTTATTGTTAGGAGTTTGAACTGAGCTCTCTGAAAGACAAGTCTTATATACTCTGGGGGTAATACAATTGTTTTTTTCATGTTATTTAAGGGTAATACTGTATTGTTTTTCTGTTGTTATCATGAGGTGAATATATTGTGCTTTTGCTAAGGCCGCCTATGTGGAATATCTGAATGGGCCCTTCCTGTTTGAGAGCCTGTATGCAGAGGATGTGGATGGGACTCAGCTGTCTACTCTCCCCGGCGTGGCTGACCTCATGGACTCATATCCTTTCCTGATGACACCACAAAGCGCTTAGCACTCATTTATCAAGATGTTCTAACAGACAGTTTTGGGCCACAGCAGCCGGTGAGATTGAACCGCTGGCTGTTCTCTTAATTTTTGGGTGTAGTTTCATTCCCATCGGCTTATAGGCCGGGCTGGCCTTAAAGTGGACCAAAATCCAGGATTTTGACTATCCTGGGTTTTGGTCCTTGCCCCCTGTGTGAACCCCCCCCCAGGTTGCCGAAACCAACTTACCTCTTCCTGGTCCTACGGCGCACATGCTGCTGCTCGTCCAGTCAGTGAGCTCTGATCCACTGACGCCACGTCGTCGAAGGCGAGCGGCTCTGCCGGCTGGCCGCATCCCCCTTTACCCACTAACAGGGAGCGTGCCCACGCAGGCCATTCACAATTGCCTGGTGCAGGCATGCACCCTGCTAGAGGGATAGCGGGAATGCACCCGTGGTTCGCACATGCGCCATTGGACCAGGAAAGAAGGTGAGTGTATGGGGCGACTTGGGGGGGTTTCACACAGCGGGCATAGAGATTCTGGATGCCTCGGGGTGGGGGGAATCGATCAGCCCGGGAATCTTATAGAATCCCGGGCAAATCGCCGTGGGTTTCGGTCCACTTTAAAGGGTTAATCCAATTTGGATGACATTTTTCAAAGCTTCCATTATTGTGCACCAAAATGATGTCTTCAATGTGCTAAGCTTATGTTATTTTTTTTCTTTTTTTTTTCTTTTTTTGCAACTTATAAAAGAAAACTTCAGCTGGAGAGGTCATTAACTGCTTAGACTTAGAGGCCGATTCATTAATAGCGCCAGGTAGCGACAGATGAGCGACAGTAGCGGCATTTTCAGAGCGCCCGCTAGTAGTCGCTGTGCTTGGCCGTTGTTCTGTAGTTGATAGCGACTCAGTCGGTTTGCCGTAATGTTGAATATTGGGTGAGGAGTCGCTATTTGACAGGTTCCGCGCTGTATGGGAGCGCATGACAGCGAATGGCCATAGCGAACGGCTCCCAGCATATTCATTAACAAATCACGCTCAAAAAATTCTCACGCTGTGAAATGCATGTTTAAACCCCCAGAGCGCTGGCGGCGATGGATTAAAAGTAGTTTTTTAACCCCCAAACAACCATATTTTTGGATAAAAAAAAACAAGTTTTTCAAAACATTTAGTAATATGAATACATTAATATCAGACCTGTAATATCAATTCTGCACAATTTTTTTTTTTTTTTTTTTATAACCTTAAAAAAAATATCTAACATGGCAGAAGTGGTCACAGAATTTTTGACATTTACAAAAAAAAAAAAAACATTAATAGCAATTAATTAAGAATAGTTAAAGATTGCTCCATTGAAATGCATTGGAGAGCGCCAGGTAGCGAGAGGTCATACCTGTCGCTGTTCAAGGTCGGACGCTGGCGCTGTGGGGTGAGGCTGGAATAATGATGAATGATTCACTATCTGGCGCTCTGTCAGTCGCTAAGCAGGATCGGCTTGATAAATGTGTGATTGCGGAGGGGAGCCGGCGTTCTCGTGGCGGTGACCGTCATTACCGTTCGCTCACCATTCGCTACCTGACGCTATCCCTTGTTAAATAAGGGCCTTAGCTGTTAAGAGTTCGCCTGTTACATTGGAAGAATTGTGGGACTTGTAGTCCATGTGTTCCCTGTCCAGGCAACAGCATAGTAAAATCTTGTTCTGTCCCCCTAACATTCCCAGTCTTTTTATGGGTAGAGGCCCCACTATGACTTTTACTTTGGGGCCCTGTGAAACCTATGCAAGTCTCTAGCTGGGGGTCAGGTCTTTTTTAGGAGGAGGCCCCACTATGACTTTTACTTTAGGGCCCTGTGAAACCTATGCAAGTCTCTAGCTGAGGGTCAGGTCTTTTTTTAGGAGGAGGCCACACTAGGACTTTTGCTGCAGGGCCTTTGAAACCTATATACCCCCATGGATGCAAACATGTAGTGAGGCTACATCTCAAATCTGGTCACCAGAGACAGGGCAGTTGCGCAGCACTTTTTTTCTTTTAGTAAATAGCAGCCCCCAGGAGAGGGCCAGTTGTTGTCATGGCAATGCTATGTGTGCAGAGTGTATTTCTTTAACATGGACGCCTACGTACCGGGCGAAGTGTGTGGAGATCTGCCAGAACATTTTCGATTACGGCCTCAAGCACCACGAGAAGAGGGAGGCTGAAATGGCCGTGTTCAATGAATGTCTACAGGAGGCCGTTACGGAAAATCAGGAGGCCGGAGCCGAGAAAATAAAGGAGTTTCAAATTAAGAACGACGAGGTATGAAAAATAAATCCAGCCAATCAATGCATATAATATGCAGCAGTAAATAAAGGGCGTGTTTGTCCTAGCTCAACCTTGACCAGTGTGATGTTAACTGGACTCACTATAAAGGTAGGTGTGTGTGTCATACCAGATGCAGAGCGAGGTGACGTTACTCAAAGTTCTACAACAACTGGATTTCGTAACACTCCTATTTTGCCTGACACTTTATACATATCAATGAGCCCAGATGCAGCATTCTTCAGGGTGTTTTCCTCCTTTGCACCAGCATTGATGGAAAGAAGGCTCACAAACTGCTAAATCAGCTAATCTGTTTACATTGTAACAGCAGACTCTGACTGTAAGCTCTTTACATTGTAAAACAGCAGTATGATGCTCTTGTTGTAATGTATAGCAGCCAAAAGCCCAGTTGTTTACAATGTAGCACAGCAGGGAGGCAGTTAGCTTTGTACAATAGAGGATAATGACTTAACCTGCTATTTACATTCTACAACGAGTTGGAGAAAGAAAGCAGTTTTAAAACACCCAGCCAGAGTTTCATTACTCTCATCAATGCTGCCTCTGTACTTTGTGGAAAGAGTAAGGTGTTTACATTGTAATATCAGGCTCCAGTTGTTCTTCAATGTAACACAGCAGGGTGCTGCTCTTGTTACAATGTATAGCAGTCACAAAAGCCTGACTGTTTACAATGTAATACCACAGGGAGTCATTTGGTTCTGTACAGCGTAAGAGAATGACTCGCTTCTTACATTGTACAGAGCGAGGGAGAGCCAGCAACACAAGTTTTGATACTCTCAGCCGGAGATTCATTACTCTCAGCACTGCTGCCTCTGTACTTTGGGTCGATAGTAAGCTGTTGACATTGCATTGTAATAGCAGACCCTGGCTGCTATACAATGTACTACAGCAGGGTGTTGCTCGTGTCACAATGTATAGAAGCCACATGCCTAGCTGTTTACTATGTAACACAGCAGGAAGTTGACTGGCTTTTTATAATGTAAAAGCATGCCTCATCCTGCTTGTTACATTGTACAGTGCGAGGCAGCAGCACAAGTTTTGATACTTCCAGCTGGAGTTTATTACTCTCAACAATGCTGTCTTTGTACTTTAGGGACACAGCTTAAATCGAACCTTCAGCGTGATTTAATGAAAAGCCCAAACTCTTAAAAAACGGTTCCCCAGCATCTAAAATTAATATATTTTACGTTTTTAGTCACTTACTTATTATTCTTTCCCCAACTGGGCTGCAACTCTGTTCAGGAATTTAGGATACGGGCGCCGCCATCTTGACTCAGAAGCATCACACTTACTGAGGAGAGGAGAGTGGGATAAGGTACAGGGGGTGGGGTTATAGCTGTGCTTTGCTCAGACAGAGCAGAGCTGGGGTCAGGTAAAGGTCAGCAGTCCCAGAATGCAGAGCAGCACAGTCAGGAGGCACTTCCTGTTTGCAGGCTGCCTGATAAGATGGCGGCTTCCATAAGCCGCCATCTTGGATGTTTAAAGGCTCATAACATGCAGTAGATGCAGGTAGGATGATTTTTAATGTGGACAATCTGTATGTACAGGGTGTGGGAAACATATAAGATAGACTCTTATTCAGAGTGAAGGTCCGCTTTAAGAATTATTCACTTGTACGAGTCCAAGGTTTTCCTTTGTAACTGGCCATGCCCGCCACCCTACCCTGGCGCTGAGGCATGACGGGGGTTACAAAGAAAAAAAACCCTTACCTGACCCTCGGGCCAGCGCTGCTTCTCCGGCACTCGAGATCCTGGCGCCCGCCATTTTGCCAGAATGACACAGGCTCAGTGCGTGCTCCCACCAGCCCATTCTAGTTAATCCCAGGGGATGTGGCTCTGTGTCATTTTCAGTGGCGGTGACACAGAGACCGGGAGAGCGTCACTGGCCCGGGGATAAAGTAAGGTTTTTTTTTCTTTGTCACCCTCCGTCTTGCCTCAGCGCCAGGGTAGGGTGGCAGGGCAGGGGAATCAACTTTTGACTGAAGTTCCGCTTTAAAGGCTCCGTCTAACAAACCCAGATGACACATATTTACCTTTGCTATCGTTTTGTGGGTGGGGTCTATTGGACGGCACACAGTCTGTTATGTCCTGGGGGGGGGCATCCTACACAGTTGTAACCACTCAGAACATATTTGCAAACTGGCAGGAAGTCATCCTGTCAAACCATGTGGCCCAAACTAGCATCCTCAGGAGCCAGTACATCAAGCCTAAAGAGGGTATTTACTAAGGCCCAGGGGGTGGCAATGCACATTCGCTCCACCCAGGCCCTAGAGGAAAAATTCTCATTAAGCGGACCAAAACCTACATTTGTGATTAGCATCCGCTGAATTGCTCCCCCCCCATGAAGAGCACCTTTTGCTACATTTTAGTGCTCCTGCTTCACCTTAAAGAGGACCAACACCCAGGGGTGATCGGCCCGGAAATCTATAAGATTCCCGGGCCGATCACCTCCCACCCCGCGGGACATCCGAGATCGGGATGTCCCGCGGGGTGAAACCCCCCAGAAACCCCAAAAACATCTTACCTGATCCGCCGCCGCTTCCGCCGCCGCCGCCTCCCGCGCGCCCCTCCAGACGTGCGTGCGCCCGCGCCGGCCCTCTGTGAATGGCTGGCGGGGGCGCGCGCGCGTCGAGAGTGACGCGCGGGAGGCGGCGGCGGCGGAAGCGGCTTGGACGTTCCTGATCCCCGCCTGGACGTTGGCGGGGATTGGCTGCGGCGTTCACGTGGGAGCGTTGAGAGGTGAGTTTTTTGGGGTTTCTGGGGGGTTTCACACAGATCGGGGTGCCCCACCAAAGTGGACCAAAACCCAGGATAGTCAAAATCCTGGGTGTTGGTCCACTTTAATCCCAGATAATGGTCCTTGTTTTAGCTGTAAAGCTCCGCCTCCTCCATTCATTGTCACTGCTGTGTGTGGCAATGATGTCATTACCACACCTTTGCAATGACTGATCACCTGCCATCTTACAGAGAGGGACAGCAAAAAATCAGTGTTCCAGGACGATTCAAAAAGTGAAAATATCCATATCTTGTTCTACACCCTAAGAAGGGAATATTGTCAGGGGCAGGGCTGTATTGTTCATGCTGCCCTAAGCTGTCCCCACTCCCCCTCTACACTCACAATGTGGGTTGGAGGCATTTTTAAGAAGACATTAATGTGCCAACACATTTTTTACTATAGCAGTAACATCTGCGCCCCCCTGCATGTGGCCACCCTAGGCACAGGCCTAGGTTTGCCTACTGGTAAATACAGCCCTGGTCAGGGGCTATTGCCAAATCTACTTCACAAGGTGGGTGGGTTTTGGTCCGCTTTAAGTGCAACTGGGGTCTATTTTGTGGCACACGAGTGGCTACTTCCGCATATGCAGGGGGGAAGCTGTGTCTCCAAAATGCGATGGAACTTATTTAATTTAAATGGAACTTTGTAATGATTAACTTGACTTTTTAGCTGTTTGATGAGCTCTCCCGGATCACAGACATGCAGATCGTGGATGTAAAATCACTGCAGTACAGTCAGGACATCGCCCAGCTTATGGACTCCCTGCTGAACCTGGAGCTGCAACTAGTGGACCAACTGGAGGTGAGGCAACCTGATCATATGTATCCACCCAAACCATAGAGAGGACAACCTACATTGCTGTATTGCACAGGATGTGAGCTTGTGGATACACGTTTTGGGCTTTTCGGTCATTATCAGCACAAGGCTGGAGCCGTATGGGGTAGTGAAGTTTTGTAAGTGCCACAACATCACCATCCAGATGTTAGGCAGTATAAAGGGATTAAAGAATCAGGAATCCCTTTATTTTAAAGGTACAAGGCAGGAAGTACTTTCAGTGAGAGCCTCAGATATCGCCCTTGATTTAATAAGAGTTGAAAAAAATTATCTTGATGAGAACAAAGCCTCAGAATGTCACTGTTGCTGAATCATTATCTAAGAAGACAATTTAAGTCAATCATACTTTTTTACTCCTAAGAAATGTAGTGAACTTTTTCACTATATCCAGTCCAGGTCGTCCCAGAAGTAATGACAGTTGGGTAATCCACCGCTAGGTGGCGCCTGACTGCAGGATCAAAAGCTTTCGCTCCTCCCGGCCTCCTATAAAACAGGTGTCTCTCTATGATTCCGCATTGTTCTTCCTGCAGTCTGCTGCATAAGGATCCTATGGATACTCTCTCCTGGATACTGCAGCTGAGCGGGGCCTCCTAGCCCGTCGGCTGCTGCATCCTTATTGCCACCGTTCCCGTGGACCCACCATTGCCTCCCAGCTTCGGCTGACTGGGGCGGTGAAGGTAGGGTGAACTCCGGGGTCAGGCATTGGCAGAGCTAGGCTAGGGTAGCCGGCCATAGGCTGATGGTGAGCCTATTTAGGGGGGAGAGGAACCACCTTATGCACACGGGGTTCATGCCCTCCCTGCCCCACAAGCTTTATTGTTGTATTGTGCTGGTGTTTATTGACTGGACTTGCTGTCCCTTGCGTGCTGGTGTGTTTTTTACTGATTTTTTACCTCACATGCTCTCTCCCCTCTCCTTCATGCTGCCGCGCTGTGAGGGGGGGAGGACGTTGGTGCTGCACGGGCGGAGTATGTCTGGGGCTGTGGGCTGGGCTGCACGAGGGCGCCGGGCTGGCGATTCTGCTGGGCTCCTCTGTGGGCCGCCTGAAGTTGCAGGGCCCTCCGCCATCTTGGGGGCGGGCGCGATTTTCGCGCCGTCGGGGGGGTGGGGGGGGGCGGGGTTAGCACGATGACGCTTTTTGCGTCACGGTTGTGCGGCCCGCCCCTCGAGGAGCGTGTGCTGCTGGCTGATCCGCACCATCTTCTCCGCACGCTGCTGTCGTCTCTGTCAGCCCTTTGAGCGTTGTCGTGAGTCACTCTTGACATATTTTCTTTTATGCGCTGGGCATGTGCTGTGGGATGCTTATATGTTGTTCACTTTGTGTCTTCCAGGTGGGCCCCTTGATATTAAGGGTTGTGGTTCCTCTCGTCCTCCGCCCCCCCCTGCTCCCGCCCCCCCTCTCTCCAAGCCCTCTCCCTGTAAAGAGGGATCACTTAAGAGGGATCATTTCTTGTGGGCTGGCCAGGTTGGGTCGTTAGTGCCTTGTACCTGTTAATATAACTCAAATCACCATAATGGAGGCTTCTGGGGATAGTGAGCTTGAGACCCCATCTGGGCGGGTGAAGCTCTGCCCCATGTGCGGTGCTAGCCCTCTGGACGGACTCAGCACGGTTGTGTCACTTGCGCCAGAAGTGTTATCTCGGAGCATGATCGGGCGGGCGTATCTGCCCCTAGCCCGTTATTGCCAGCGGCCTCTCCAGAACCCCCGCTCGCTCTCAGCCCCCAGTGAGGGGGAAGCCAGTAGGGGGTCCCAATCTGATTTGGCGTATCGCGTGGCCAGCCTTGAGAGACAGATCTCTCGCTCGGCTCCTAAGAAGGCCACAAGTAAGAGGCGGCATATTGAGCCGGTCTATTCTGATAATGATGATAATCTCTTTGGAGGCCTTGATAGTGGGCCCGATTCTTTCTCGGATGAGGATACATGGCTCCCTGATGATACGGAGCGGTTGCTGACTGCAATCTTTGAGACGCTGCACATTGTCCCTCCTAGAGTGGCTAAGAGGAAGCAGGGTGGATTGTTTCAGACCTGAGAGACAGAGACGAGTCTTTCCTGAGCAGGCCCCTTTTTTTCTAACATGATTTTCAAGGAATGGGAAAGGCCTAACAAGTTACCGTCGGTGCCTAAGGGCCTGGACAGGCGGTATTCCTTTCCCGAGGAGCTGGTCCGGCTATGGTTCCGTCCTCCCGAGGTGGATGTCCCCGTGTTGGGTCTGTCCAACACTACGGTCATGCCTTCACCCGAAACTGCTTCCCTACGTGATCCAGCTGACAAGCGCATGGATCAGTTGGTCTGTCATGCCTTCACCTTGCCGGCCAAGAAGGCACTCACTAGTATCCCCTTTGTGGGTCACAGGCGGTTTGGGGAGTGTCTGGACCTCCTGGTCAAGAACGGAAGACTCCCTCAGCGACGAAATCTGCGCGGCCCTTTCGGGGTTCATCTGCCTATCGCTCCTTCGAGGAGGAAGAGGCTCTTCATTTTCAGGTGCTCTCAGAGATTCCTGGTGACGAGGTAGGAGCCGCAGCCGACCCAATCCCTCCTGGGGATCCAGGCCCAAGCCCCCTACCAAGGCCCTCTGGCATGAGGGGGCGCCCTCACCCATCTGGGTGGGGGGGGGGCGGCTTCTGCTATTTGATCATGTCTGGAGACAGCGCGTCTCAGATCGGTGGATTCAGAGGGTGGTTTCCTCCGGTTACAAAATAGAGCTGGCAGTCTGGCCGCCTTCAAGATTTCTTCAGTCACGGATTTCCCTATTGACGGCACAAGGCCTGCGGTTGGCCGTCCAACACCTTCTGCTGTCTCCAATCTGTTCACGGTGCCCAGGAAGGACGGAACGCTGAGACCCATCCTGGACCTGAAGGGTCTCAACAGGTTTGTTAGAGTCAGACATTTCCGCATGGAGACCTTACGTCTGGCGACTTCTTGACCACAGTGGACATCAAGGATGCACATCCCTATATTCCAGGGGCATCAGAAGTTCCTGAGGTTTGCGCTGGAGGATCAGCATTACCAGTTTGTGGCGTTGCCATTCGGGATATCCTCAGCCCCCCGTGTGTTCACCAAGGTGCTGGCGGGCATCAGGCTATCCTGAGTATCCAGGGCATTCGCGTGCTGCTTTATCTGGACGATTTACTGATTGCGGCTCAGTCTCTTCTTCAGGCCGAGAGCGACACCCGGACCGTGTTGTCCACTCTCGAGGATTTCGGTTGGGTAGTCAATTATCCCAAGTCTTTAATTACTCCCTCGATGGTGGGGTCTTTTCTGGGCATGACGTTGGACACCTCTCTGGCCAGGATATTCCTGCCACAGCAGAAGGTCGTGGGTCTTCAGACTCAGGAGCAGGCCTTGCTGTCTTGTCAGCAACCATCTGGGGATGAAACTGTGGGCCTAATGGTGTCATGCTTCGAGGCAGTGCCCTTTGCTCAGTTCCACTTGAGACCTCTTCAGATGAATCTGTTGACCGGTTGGGATCGGACGCAGGAGTCACTGGAACGGGAGTTTTCACTGTCTCCGCCGGCCAGGCAGTCCCTTTTGTGGTGGCTGGACTCCAGAAATCTGCTGGTAGGCAAGTCATTTCTGCCTCCACGGTGGGAGATTGTCACCATGGACGCCAGCCTGACCGGCTGGGGGGGCTTTTGGCTGACTCAGAAGATCCAGGGTCAGTGGGGGCCACAGAAGGCCCGCTTACCTATAAATATCTTGGAGTTGAGAGCGATCCGGTGGTGCTTCTTTACTTGACTCCCCATCTAAGGGGTCGTGCGATTCAGGTTCCCTCGGACAATCAAACGGCGGTCGCCTACATAAATCACCGAGGCGGGGCTCCGAGCCCTCAAGGAGGTGACCCAGATTCTGACTTGGGCAGAGGAGAATGTTCCCTGCATCTCGGCGGTTTATATTCCTGGGATAGAGACCCAGGAGGCAGACTCCCTGAGCAGGAGCGCCTCTCGCCTGGGGGAATGGTCTCTCAGCAATAAGATTTTTCATGCTCTTTTCTCCACTGGAGTCAGCCGGATGTGGACCTATTTGCGTCTAGATACAATCACAAGCTCCCAAGATTTGTCTCCCTGACGAGAGATCCTCTGGCCTTTGCCACAGACGTTCTGGCAATTCCTTGGACGGAGTTCAGGCTCCTTTTATGCGTTCCCTCCGTTTCCACTCATGTGCCGAGTGCTGCGCAAGATAGCCCAGAAAGGGGTCCCAACCATCCTGGTGGCTCTTCGCTGGCGGAGTTGGTTCGTGGACATAATTCAGATGTCAGTCGTTCGCTACGTCTTGCCCGACGATCCAGGGCTTCTCAAGCAGGGGTCGCTGCGGCACCCCAATTTACACACACTGGCTTGACGGCCTGGCTATTGAAACCTCAATCCTGACGGACAAGGGGCTGTCAGCCACGGTTGTTTAGACCATGATTCTGACGCGGAAGAAGTTTTCTTCCATGATATACTACTGAGTTTGGCATGCCTACATTGCTTGGTGTGAATCCAAGAGCCTTCCTTGTCGCACTTTCCATATCTCTAGGATTTTGGAGTTTTTTACAACACGGCTTAGACTTGGGTCTCCAGCTGAGCACCCTCAAGGGCCAGGTCTCGGCCTTAGCCATATTCTTCCAGAGATCCATTGCCAATCATAGACTGATCAAGACCTTCTACCAAGGGGTTACCCATGTACGCCCACCGCGTAAGCATTGTGGTGCTTTCTGCTCTCCAGGGTCCCCCCTTTGAGCCCTTGTGCGATGCTACATTGTCTATTTTGCCCTAAAGGTGGTATTTTTGGTACCTATCACCTCTGTGCGTTGCGTGTCAGAGCTGGCCGCGATTGGTGTGAAGCCTCCTTACTTTGGACTGCATAGGGATAAGGTGGTTTTTGCTTAAACCTGATTTTTTGCTTAAGGTCGTGTCTCCTTTTCACCTTTAATGAGGAAGTGGTCTTGCCTTCCTTGTGTCCAGCTCCGACTAACTCTAAGGAAAGGACCCTCCATTCCCTGGATGTGGTCAGAGCCATTAAGTACTCCTGGTTGCGACTGAGTCCTTCAGGAAGTCGGATTGTCTTTTTGTCCTCTCTGAGGGGTCTAGGAAGGGCTTGCCTCAGGCCAAGTCCACTCTCAGTAAGTGGATCAGACAGGCGGTGGTGCAAGCATATTCTGCCAAGGGGAAGGAACCCCCTTTTTTGTGTTACAGCTTATTCTACTAGAGCTATTGGTGCTTCCTGGGCTTTTCAGCACCAGGTCTCTGTTGAACAAGTTTGTAAGGCCGCCACTTGGTCTTCAGTTCATACCTTTACAAAGTTTTTACAAGGTTGATGTTAGGGCCTCAGCTGATGCTGTCTTTGGCCGAAAAGTGCTTCAGGCGGTAGTGAAATGAACTACATGCTGTTTCTCACTGGGGATCCCACCCTAATGGACACTGCTTTTGGATGTCCCAACTGTCATTACTTCTGGGATGACCTAGACTGGATATAGTGAAAAATACAATTCTGTGAAACTCGCCTGTAGAATTGTTTTTGAATATATCAAGTCCAGGTCGTCCCACTCCGCCCTTATTCATTATATCTGGATTGCCTGTTATGGTGATTACCATTTTTATATTGGACCGTTGTCCTTAGTTTGATGGAGAGAGTACATGCTGAAGCTATGTGAAGTAACATGGTTTCTTGGCCTCCCGGCCTGTCTCTTTTCTTACTGCTGTTTAACCACTGGGGAATCATAGAGAGACACCTGTTTTATATGATGCCGGGAGGAGCAACAGCTTTTTATCCTGCACTCAGGCGCCACCTAGCGGTGGATTACCCAACTGTCATTACTTCTGGGACGACCTGGACTGGATATATTCAAAAACAATTCTACAGGTGAGTTTCACAGAATTGTATTTTTACACCATAGTAAAAAGTGCCATTGAGTTTCATTGTATTGCTACCTGGTGATTTAGCAACAGTTATATTCTTAGGCTTTTTTTCACCTAATTTTTACACATCACAAGAATTTTATTCAACACTTACTGAACCGAGGCCTTTGTGTTTCATGATCCCTCGTACACATCTGATCTGATCGCTTGAGCTTGCTCAGTACAGCACTGTATAAAATAAGCTAGTGCTGCAAAGTATAAATGGCTTCTTTCATTGTTTCTGTTGATTATCTGACTCCCTTCGCTTTACTAACCTGTAACTTTTATTCACACTCAGGAGATTATTAAGGAATATGAGAGGAACATTGGTGAGCTGGTGTCCACCTTCCTGGAGAATGTGCAGGGCCTATATCCTTTACTGGGACAGATATCTTGGCGGCAGAGCTGGCAAGTCACACACATTCATTTCTTTGTTGGGGGTTAGTCCACCAAAATATATGGCATGTGCCGTTGGGCCGGGAAACAAGGTAAGTGAATGGGGCGACCTGGGGGGGTTTCACACAGCGGACATCCCGATTTTGGATGGGGGGGATCGATCGGCCTGGGAATCTTATAGATCTTATAGAATCTTATAGATTCCCGGGACAATCGGCATGGGTTTTGGTCGACTTTAAAGTGGACCAACTCCCAGCCCGATCGGACCAGGAATCTATAAGATTCCCGGGCCGATCCAATCCCTCCCCGCGTGGCATCCAAGATCGGCATGCTCGCTGTGTGACACCCCCCAGGACGACGCAAACCTTACCTGAATCCCGGTCTAACGGTGCATGCACAGGCCATGGCCACATCTCGCGCTTCTCTCTAGCAGGGCGCTCCCTGTTAGAGGGAAGCGGAGATACGGCCGCCAGCGTGCTCAGAGCCGCTATGGTTTTTAGCAACAGTTATATTCTTAGGCTTTTTTTCACCTAATTTTTACACATCACAAGAATTTTATTCAACACTTACTGAACCGATCGGGGTGCCCCAGGGAAGTGGACCAAAACCCAGGATAGTCAAAATCCTGGGTGTTGATCCACTTTAAAAGCAACAGCTCAACTGGCCCCAAAGCAGTGCAGCCCACCGGACATTGTCCCGGGTTTCCCTATGGCCAGTCTGCCCCTGAATGAGTCAGCGCACATAAACCTAGAGCCTGCCCTGGGTAATGACCTGGGTAAACCCATCCTACCCCTGTGTTTTACATCTGTATATATGGCACATCCACTCTGTTGGGGCTTGTTAAAAAAGTGGTGCCCAGTTTACAGCTGGGCTTCCATTGGGACTCAGCTAAGCTGAAGCTGCCTATTCCAGCAATACAGTGGTGCAAACCCTCATGTGGAGGGACTCATGTTAGACTTAAATCGGAACAAAACCCACCCGAGACTGGCCTGTGTGAAACCCCCCAGGGCGCCCATACACACTCACCTTTCCTCAGTCCAACGGCGCATGCGCAGGCTCTCATCCAATGATAGCTGCCCGTTGACTAACATAAATCGGCAGGTGGCTCTCATTATTGTCAATGGGGAGCTGCATCCCCTGCATCCCTGGTGTTGTGCGCGCGCTTCCACCACATCTATTCAGAGGGGACGGGAGCATGTGCAAGGATGGGGATGCAGGGGATGCGGCAGCGCGCTTCCCTATTGTAGTCAATGAGAGCCATTTGCCCAAGGTGGTAAACACAGCAAACGGCTCTCATTGCCTGAGTGGCTGTGCATGTGCCTATGGACCGAGGAGAGGTAAATTTAACTAGGTGACCTGGTGGGTTTCACACAGCGGGGTGTCCCCAGGGGAACAGAACAAAACCCGGGAAAGTCAAAATTCCAGGTTTGTTCTGCTTTGAGATACAGGGCTAAAGACCCTCTACTTAAAGTAGACCAACACCCAGCTTGATCGACCCTGGAATCACCGATCCGATCCCTCCCCGGGGGGCATCCAAAATCGGGATGCCCCGCTGTGTGAAACCCCCCAGGACGCCCAGAAACCTTACCTGGATCCCGAGCCGGCTGCGGGCCGCATCTCGCGCTTCTCTCTAGCAGGGCGTGTTCCTACACCAAGCATTTGTGAATGGCCATCGCCGGCGCGCTCCCTGTTAGAGGGAAGCGCGAGATGCGTCTGCCAGAGTGCTAGGAGACGTCGCTTAGACGTGCATAGCTCAGCGGCTCCGAGCGCGCTGATTGGACGAGTGCATCCGCCATAGGAGCGGGGTGAGGTGAGTTTTTACGTGCGATCTGGGGGATTTCACAAAGCGGGGCACCGCCGATCAGGGTGCTTCGGGGAAGTGGACCAAGACCCAGGATAGTCAAAATCCTGGGTGTTGGTCCACTTTAAAGGTAAAGAAAAAGAGATGTTTTGCTATAACGGAAAGTATTTGCACAGCGGCCAACACAAGGAATTATAGAATTACTCATCACCCCTACAGTGGGCGGAGCAATGCAATGCAAATCATCTCTTCACGTTTCTGAGTTATCCGAGTTGTTGAGTGTGCAATGCCAAGGATTAGCCTTAAAGCAGAACAAAACCCAGCAGCGGCCAGCCTGGAAACTGAAAGATTTCAGGGCCGGCCGCTGGCTTTACCCTGAAACGCGATGCCCTGCTGTCTCAAACCCCCAAGTAGACCCATGAACACTCACCCTTCCTGGTCAAACGGCGCATGCGCGTGCTCTCGTACGAAGAGTGCTGACGTAATTCAGCATTATTGTCTTCAATAGGGAATGCGTGCTACCGCATCCCCGGCATTGTACATACACTCCCGCCCCAGCCATTAAGATCTAGGTTTTGTTCCACTCTAAATGTACACAGCCAAACACATCCACTAGAGGACACATGTTTCAAGCTTTAGGCTCATCAGCACTAGGGCGAATGGAATTGGCTGTATGGGGGTGAGACTTGGTGAGTACCAAAACAAATTCGCAAGCCACCACATGTTAGGCCTAATATAGGGGGTTAAAGAGACCGAAAGACCCTATTCAAAGGTAAAAGAAGAGGCGCTTTGCTAGAATGGAAGGTATTTGCACAGAGCCCAACACAAAGAATAAAAGAACTGAGCAGCATGCAGAAAGGCTAACAGGCTGATTCATTACTAGCACTAGGTACAAGCAGATGAGCGTCTTTACAGCGGCGCTAAGAGCGACCGCTAGTGGTCGCTCTGATCGGCCGTGAGTTGCTATTACAGAGCGCCTCAGTCGCTGTAGTAACATTTCCGGCATTGATGAATTTGATGTGTGAGTCACTATAACACCAGTACAGAGCTATATGGGAGCGAACGGTAGAGACTGGTCAGTGTGAGCGACTCAAACCATATTTATCAAAAAACAGCCTCACACAGCGCCGGTGCTCAAAATTGTGTCGCTGTAGCAGAGCGTTAGATGCTGTGTGATTAAAGTCCGTTTTTTAACACATATCCACTAGTAACAAAGCAAAAGCATATGGAATGACATTGTTATTACATTGTGACATTAATACTTTAATATCAGACCTGTAATAACAATTCTGCATAAAAAAAATCAAAAAAGTTTTCAAAAATGTATTTAAATAGGCCAGGAGAGGTCACACAATGATTTGATACAAAACCCCAAAAAATTATTAAAAGAAAACCCTGTTTAAAGAGAAGAAAAGTAATGTCCATTGAAATGTATAGGAGAGTGACAGGTAGCGACAGGTAATACCAGGCGCTCTGAAAGCCAGAGTGCCATCTGTAATGATGAATCGGTCGCTACGTGTCGCTGTAAGAGGTGCTCACCAGAATTGCCTTCATAAATCTGGTATTGCGTGCCGTGGCCGGCGTTCACCTGACGCTACCTGTCGCTTACAAGGCACTACCTGTCGCTATCCCTTGATGAATAAAGCCCTAAGTGTCTCTCCGCTGCACATCGTGGATAACAGGGGTGTTAGGGTAAGTGTAGTGCAGGACCCTTTTTGGCACAGAGTTGCCAGAGAGGGTTTAGGTCTGCCTTAAATAGGACCTTCAGTCTAATTAAAACACCCACCACTCCTGGTCCCACCCCTCTGGCTAGTATAGGGATTTTAAAAAA
This sequence comes from Gastrophryne carolinensis, assembly GCA_027917425.1. NCBI lineage: Eukaryota > Metazoa > Chordata > Amphibia > Anura > Microhylidae > Gastrophryne > Gastrophryne carolinensis. The sequence goes on from CM051240.1 coordinate 35,839,511, forward strand.
GTACTCCACTTCCTCTGCAGATCATCTCGGCAGCCTGGAACTGTTCCATGACTGCAGTACCTGTAGGATCTTCAGTGGCCCCTTACCCAATCATAAGACTTAGGAGTAACATTAGATCCCAGCACCACAGCCCCTGGAAAACAAGGCTCCTGTGGAGGATTTTGGTGGTAAGGTTAGTACTATTTTTTCCTAAAATGGCCTTAGTGGAAGGGGATAGAGCGGGGATTTCTAAATAAGGCTGGAGATCCTCTTTTAATTGAGGTTGAATGGGTGGTTTAGGTTCTAGGCTTACAATAGGTGTTTACCTGGACATCATGGTTGGGCAATCCTGGCCAAACAAATCAAGTGGGTCAATTCATAGTCTACATGACATTTTAATTGACCAATCAGATTGCTTGGTAGATGGCTAGCTTTGTACACAAGGAACCAGAAGGTCTGGGACACAACCATGTGATCAGAAACATGCAGTACTTTATGTGGAGTACTGCATGGATCAAGAGGCAGGTGCTCTCTATAATGGGTTGGTGCCCCTTAGACCTCTGTTCCTTGAGTGTTGAAAGGTCCACCCCTCTGCCCGGACCTCTACAAGCCTGATCAAAGAGATCAAAGACGGCAAATATACCTATGAACGATTGCTCGGAGTTGCTCTTTAACCAACAACGTACAATGGCTCAGATAAGAGAGTTGGAAAACAACCATCATGAGAAGCTCCTGGAACTGGCCATCAACACACTGGAGAGAGTCCTGAAGGGGGAGATGGATGAAGACATAACTGACGAGCTCCGAGCGGTAAGTACTTATTACCAGATCTGACCCTCTAAATATACACCACATATATAATCCGCCCGTAATGCAAACCCATCCTGGGCCTAAAAACAAGTCAGCACTTTCTCATTTACTTGTATGAAAGTCAGTCATGTGACTACTAGCAACCATTCAGGTTTCAGGTCATATTTAATCGAGAAGCCCGATTGGTCGCTGTCCGCCATGTTATCACCTTTCTGTTATTGACTTTCATCCTCTTCCTACTTGGTGATTCACTAAACATGAAATTCTTTGGGTTTTTTCTCATGAAATACATTTTTTACTACTATGAGAATTTTTTTCAAGTCTTACAGGCTGATTCATTCTTAGCGCCAGGTAACAGCAGATGAGCGCCTGTACAGCGGCGCTGAGAGCGACCGCTAGTGGTCGCTCTGATTGGCCGTGAGTCGCTATTACAGAGCTCCTCAGACACTGGCCGGCATTGATAAATTTGATGTGTGAGTCGCTATAACACCAGTACAGAGCTATATGGGAGCGAACGGTAGCGACTGGTCAGTGTGAGCGACTCAAACCATATTAATCAAAAAAACAGCCTCACACAGTGCCGGCGCTCAAAATTGGGTCGCTGTCGCCCAGAGTGCCAGAATGGCGCTGGACTGCAGAGACCGCGAAATTGGCTCCTCCCGGCCCCTCAAATACCCGGGACCTCCCACAGATCCCCAGATTTTCTCTGCAGTCTGGACTGCGAAGGACAAGAAGATGGCTCTCTCTTCTCGCAGGTGAGCGTGGCTATTAGCCTGCGGCCCTGTAGGACTATTCCCACCCGTTCCCCTACGTTAAGTGGCCGCTGCCCTCCCTCGTAGCTCTTGGAGGGGGGGGGGGGTTGTATGCCTTGGTGTTTTCACTTGGATGGTATGCCTGTGACTTTTGTTCAGTCTCCGCGCTCTTCCACTGCGTTGCGCGGTTGGCAGCGGCATTACCTCAGGCGCTGATGCGCCTTCATTGGCTGCTTGTCACGTGTGCTGCTTCGCACTCTTCGGGGGGCGGGGCCTGCGGATGGCGCGTTCCGCGTCACTGTCTCCGCGGCCCGCCCCTCGAGGTATACTCGGCACCATTTTTCTCTGGATTCTGCTGCGTGCCTGGCATCTACCTACCACGGTCCGTGAGTGCCCTCGCTGGGGGCTTATTTACCCTATACATGTCGCTTATGGGGTTCTCTTCGCTTATGTCTTTCAGGCGGGTCGAACTCCATTGGTTTCTCCCGGCCCTGTCCCTCTTTAGTTATTAAACTTTGTGAGGCCTAGTGTGTAAATTACTCCCACTTCCCTAGCGGGCTATTGGGGCATCCTGGGTTGCTTTTATAGCGTGAATCCCTATTGGCCTATTGTGCCGCTATAATCACATTATGGAGGCGTCTCAGGATAATGCGCTCAGGGTTCCTTCGGGACAAGCCCGGCTGTGTGTAGCTTGTGGGGTGTCCCCTACTAGTGCTGACAATGTGCGGGTTTGTATAACTTGTGCCCAGCAGATGCTTGCGCTGCAGCCTGGTTTACCAGTAGCTGGGCCTGCGCCTCGTATGGCGTCACCTACTCCCCCAGGCTTGAATTTGACTCCCATTGAGTTGCATACAAGTGAGGATTCTCAAACTGATGTGTCTGCTAGACTGGCTGGTGTTGAGAAGTTGCTTGCTAATACCTTGGCACGTAAGGCCCCTGCTAAGAAGCGGCACTTGACACCTGATGTCAGGCTGAAGAGTTCTTTGAACTGTCTGGTTATACCCCCTTGGAAGAAGGGGAATTGTTCTCTGACTCAGAGTCATCTGATGAGAGGCCCAGGGGTCATGATGATTCTGGATCTGACCCCTGGGCCCCAGATGATACTGATAGGCTGTTGGCTCAGATTTTTGAGGTACTGTCTATCTCTCCCCCCGGAGCCGCCCCTAGGCAGCAGGGGGAATTGTTTCATACTGCTAAGCCACGTTTAGAGTTTCCTGAGCAAGCCCATTTTAATAATCTCGTGCTCACAGAATGGGAGCTTCCTAGCAGGCTCCCCGGAGTCCCTAAGAGTTGGGATAAGAGGTATCCCTTTCCTGCTGGTGTGGTGAAGCGTTGGTCATCCCCTCCAGAGGTGGATGCCCCGGTCCTAGGGTTAGCCAACACCTCTGTCATGCATTCCCCTGACTCTACTACACTACGAGATAGTGAGGACCAGCGTATTGATCAGCTGGCATCCCATGCCTTTGCCTGTGTGGGGACGGCGCTGCGCCCGGTTGGTGCCTCTCCCATTACAGTGGTGGCTATTAGGACCCTGCTTAGGAATGTCCTAGATGGTGCTCCTGATGATGTGTCTAGTGAGGAGTTTAATGCACTCTCTCGTTGTGAGGTTTTTGTGACTTATGTCCTCTCTGCCTTGCTTTTCATGACCACAGGTCCTCTTTAAGGACTACCCACTAATCATTTACCATTAACAGAGCAGGGTTGTTAATTTTCCCTCCTCTGTTGACAGCTCTTTGTGGATAAGGACACGATCATTAATGCAGTAAGCGCCTCACACGACACCCACATGCTGAAAATCGACAACCGGGAAGACGAGCTGGTGACTAAAATCAACAACTGGGCGACCAACCTCATTCACAAGGTGAGTCCAGGAATTATGACATCACTGCAACATAAGGCCACAGCGAATAGAGTTCCAGGCCACAGCCAGGTTTAAAGTGGACCTCCCATGCAACTGCATTGGAGAGATGCTTAGCTCTTTCTCTCTCTTTTCTCCTTTCTTTCTTTCTCTGCAATCCTATTCAACGGTCTTTCTTTCTCTCCGCTCTCTTTTTCCCTCCTTTCTTTCTCTGCAATCTGATTCAACTCTCTTGCTTACTTGCTTTATTTCTTTTGCTCTCATAGAAACATAGAAGGTTGACGGCAGAAGGAGACCATACGGTCCATCTAGTCTGCCCTTATGTGTATACTGTATGTTCTCTTTATCTTATGTATATACTGTATGTTCTCTTTATCTTATGTGTATACTGTATGTTCTCTGTATCTTATGTGTATACTGTATGTTCTCTGTATCTTATGTGTATACTGTATGTTCTCTGTATCTTATGTGTATACTGTATGTTCTCTGTATCTTAGGATAGATGTGTGCTTATCCCAGGCATGTTTAAATTCAGTGACTGTTGATGTTTCAACTACCTCTGCTGGAAGTTTGTTCCAAGCATCTACTACTCTTTCTGTAAAATAATATTTTCTAACATTGCTCCTGATCTTCCCCCCGACTAGCTTCAGGTTGTGCCCCCTTGTTCTATCGTTAAGTTTCTTCTTAAAAACACTTCCCTCCTGAACCTTATTCAATCCTTTCACATATTTAAAGGTCTCAATCATGTCCCCCCTCTCCCTTCTTTCCTCCAGACTGTACAAATTAAGTTCTTTAAGTCTCTCCTGATAAGTTTTAAGTTTAAGTCCTTCCACCATTTTCGTTGCCCGCCTTTGGACACGTTCTATTTGAATAATGTCTTTTTGCAGGTAAGGTCTCCAGAACTGCACACAGTATTCTAGCTGTGGCCTCACCAGGGCTCTATACAGCGGCATCACAACCTCCCTTTCCTACTGGTGATGCCTCGAGCTATGCAGCCGAGCATCCTGCTTGCTTTTCCCACTGCCTGGCTACACTGTCCACTCATCTTGCAGCTATCAGTAATCAGTATCCCTAAATCTCTCTCCTCCGAGGTCCTGGCTAACACAGTGCTGCCCATACGGTGCTCAGAGCAGGGATTCCTTCTACCCAAGTGCAGGATTTTACATTTAGAGACATTAAACTCTAGTTTCCACAGTTTTGACCATCTATCCAGTAAAGCTAAATCATTTTCCATGTTGCAGACACCTCCAGGAATATCCACCCTATTACTAACCTTTGTATCATCAGCAAACAGAAACCTTTCCTACCGAGCCTTCTCCTATGTCACTTACAAATATATTAAAAAGAATGGAGCCCAGGACAGAGCCTTGCGGCACACCACTTGTAACTCGCCTTTGTTCAGATTGCACGCCATTTACAACAACGCTCTGATACCGATCCCTCAGCCAACTGGAAATCCACTGAACTATCCAGGGATTGAGTCCTAGCTTCAATAACTTATCTATGAGCTCCTTATGTGATACAGTGTCAAAGGCTTTGCTAAAATCCAGATAGGCGATATCCACAGCACCACCTTCATCTAACACTTTAGTGACATTGTCGAAGAAATCAATAAGATTGGTCTGACATGATCTGCCCTCAGTAAAGCCGTGCTGTTTTGGGTCCAATAGGTCATTAATTTTTAGATGGGAAATTATCTGTTTTTTCCCTTTCGTTCTCTCTTTCCACTTTCTTTCTCTCATTCTCTTTTTGTTTTCTTTCTCTTTCTTTGCAATCCATTTCAATTCTCTTGCTTCCTTTCTTTCTCTTATTCTCTCTTTTTCTATCTTCCTGTCTTTCTTTCTCGCACTCCTTTCTTTTTCTTTCTCCCATCTTTTCCATGTTACCTCTGTTACCCGCTTTCCATTTTGCGCGTGTGTCTTTAGGGGGCACAATGATGATCTTACAAAGGGCTATATTTACCCTAAGGCTGGCCCTGTCTATGTTATTGTGTTAGGAAACAGCTGCACACACATGCAGCAGCTCTAGCTCTTCTAAAAGGGATGCATTGTACAACCGTTTCCTGGTTCCCCATCATACAAAGCTACATAAGGAAAAGGGATCTCCTAAATGTTGGGCCCATGGGCAGCAGGATTAGGTGGGTTGCTCAGGAGGAATTAGGTTTGTCAGGTGTAAATTGATGCAAATCCCAAACCTTTTGCTGACGCCTAAAAAAAAACCTGCTCTGAGGACCAGCCGTCCATGGGTTTTGTTCCGCACGTATCATTGGATATCTGCAGTGAGCGCCCTGGGGCCTCAATTAATCTATAGGTACTTACAGGGGCCTCCACTCCAATCCGATCTGTAGTAATAAATCAAGGCAACGGGATTTGCTGTATTTTTCTTGAAGATGTTTTGCTAATCATTGAGAGGCCCACGCATACATTGTGGGATCGATTCCTGAGTAAACCAGGGGGTTGCACACAGCCGATTCGGGTTTTAGTTTGATTTAAAGTCTACCAAACCTGGACCTATTGTCTATAAGAGGCTAGGTCTGGTTAATGCGGGGCATCCCAACGTAGGCTGCCCCACAGTGTTAAACCTTGCTAAGCTGTACTAAGCTGCTCTGACCTACGTCTTACAAACCTAATTGGAGGAAAGCTGCACCTGTGGTGTGGGATCAGGGTACAGGTAATAGGCCACTGAAGGGGGTTTCACACAGCAGGGCATCCCAAATCACAATGGCTCAGGGGTAAGACCAAAACCCAGGAGATGGAAAATCTGGGGTATAGGTCCACTTTAAGCACAGTGCTGTTTTTGTACCCTGCCAAGCACTGCATTTTGAAAAGACTTGACAAAATGCAATAAACATGCAAAATGCCAACACAGAGCAATGCAATGTGTAATTTGATGCATCTCCCCTATTTGCCTTCTCTTAATTGCGTAATGTAAAGGACTTAAAGTGGACCAAAACTCAGGATTTTGCTGAAACCCCCCCCGTCGCCTGAACTAACTCACCTTTCCCCAGTCCTACGGCGCATACGTGGCCTCTCGTCCAATCAGCGCGCTCATTTCTGCTCCGATCCCCTTCGTCTAAGGGAGCAGACCCGAGCGTGTTGGCAGCCGCATCCTCCACTACCCTCTAACAGGGAGCGTGCCCGCGCCGGCCATTCACAAATGCTTTGCGTGGGTACACACCCTACTAAAGGGATAGTGAGGATGTGGCTGCTGCTCGCACATGCGCCGTTGGACTGGGGAAGGAGGAGAGTTTCTGGACGACCTGGAGGGGTTTCACACAATGAGGCATCCCGATTATGGATGCCCGGGGGGGGGGGGGGGGAGGAATCTAGATAAAGATCTTGGTCCTCTTTAAAGCGAAACATAACACACTGTGGCAGGCCTTGAAATCTAAGAGATGCTGGCCTTCCACTGAGGCATCCCGATTCAGGATGAAACCGAGCACGACAAATGGCTCGGATGGGACGAGAGCCTACGCATGCGTCATAGGACCGGGGAAGGGAAGTTTCTATTTCTATGGGCGTTCTGGGGGGAGGGTTCACACAGCAGCGCAACTCAATTCAGGATGCCCCCAGGGCACAGAACAAAACCCAGGATAGTCAACATCACTTTAATGTGATGACTCTAACGCTCTAAAGCAGACACAAGGAGATTAGTGCACAGAGTTTGCCACTGTGGGAGTCATGTGATCTGGAATAACGAATAGTCTTGTTTTGCGACAGGTCCACCGGAACGAGCTGCAGAGAAATCGCAAAAGGGTCACTGAGATCAACATGTACATCGACCACCTGCGGGATGAGCTGGACAACCTCGAAGTTCCTGGGCAGCCATGACTCAACAATCTGCCTGTTAAAGCAGAACAAAACCCAGGAATTGGACTTGCCTGGGTTTTGTTCCGGGCCCCTGGGGCATCCCTAATTGGCATGTCCTGCTTTGTGAAACCCCTCTGTTCGCCCAGTAAAACTCACCTCTCCTTGGTCCAATGGTCCATGAGCAGCCTCTCATCCAATGAGAGCCACCTTCTGTGACTACCTCACTCGGCAAGCGCCGTTCATCGACTTTAATGGGGAGCGCACAATCCCGCATCTCCCGCATCCTGGGCCGTGGGCACACTGAATTGTAATCAATAAGTGCCTCCTGCCAAATGACAGGGAGGCCGATTCATTAATAGCGCCAGGTAGCGACAGATGAGCGACAGTAGCGGCATTTTCAGAGCACCCGCTACTAGTCGCTGTGCTTGGCCGTTGTTCTGTAGTTGATAGCGACTCAGTCGGTGTGCGGTAATGTTAAATACGGGGTTAGGAGTCGCTATTTGACAGGTTCCGCGCTGTATGGGAGCGCATGACAGCGAATGGCCATAGCGAACGGCTCCCAGCATATTCATTAACAAATCACGCTCAAAAAATTCTCGCGCTGTGAAATGCATGTTTAAACCCCAGAGCGCTGGCAGCGATGTGTTAAAAGTAGTTTTTTAACCCCCAAACAACCATATTTTTGGAAAGAAAAAAAACAAGTTTTTCAAAACATTTTGTAATATGAATACATTAATATCAGACCTGTAATATCAATTCTGCACAAAGTCTTTGACATTTAAAAAAAAAAAAAAAAAAAAAACATTAATAGCAATTAATTAAGAATATTTAAAGATTGCTCCATTGAAATGCATTGGAGAGCGCCAGGTAGCGAGAGGTCATACCTGTCGCTGTTCAAGGTCGGACGCTGGCGCTGTGGGGTGAGGCTGGAATAATGATGAATGATTCGCTATCTGGCGCTCTGTCAGTCGCTAAGCAGGATCGGCTTGATAAATGTGTGATTGCGGAGGGGAGCCGGCGTTCTCGTGGCGGTGACCGTCATTACCGTTCGCTCACCATTCGCTACCTGGCGCTATCCCTTGTTAAATAAGGGCCATAGTCACAGAAGGCGGTTCTCATTGGACGAGAGCCTACATATGCGCCGTTGGAGCCTGGAAAGGCGAGTTTTTACAGGCGAACTGGGGGTTTTCACACAGCGGGTCATCCCGATTCGAGATGCCCCGGGGAAAGGTCTGCGGCCAGCCCTGGAATGCTGCTGAGTTTTGTTGCCCTTTTAAAGAGAGACAACAATTTTTTTTTTTGGTCCAATTTAAAAGAGGACCAAAATCCTACTCGGCCTGCCCAGAACATAAAAAAACTCCAGGCCCGGACAGTTCCATGTCTCTGAGGTTTCCCGATTTGGCTGTGTGACATCCTGGAATTGCTGTAACACTTACCTTACATGTGATCCCACATAGCATCCACGGGCCGCTGTACCCACCCGCGCCAGGCCTGAATGGCTAGAGACAGGCACACACAGCCGCTTTCAGCACCCTGTGCCAGGTCTGTGTACAAACCGCCTTTCATGCTGTGGGATTTCCAGGGAAGTAAACGAGGCAAACAGGGGCATCCCAAGATGGGTTTTTGGAACCTCTTTATTGGTTGGAGTTCTTCTTTAAGCTCAGCTAGAAGCAGTGACATCAGGAAGACTATAGCACACACATACAAGGGGGGGGGGGGGGGGGGGCTTTGCTGGGTCTTCAGAAATAAAAAACGTTTGTATATTCCTTCCCCATCGTCTCTCTTCTTCATGTTGTACAATATGGCCGCCAGTGTGGTGGCGCGCCGAGCTCCCCGCTTCAGTTCTGTAGCAACTTGTGCTTTACAGTGGAACTTGAAGAGCAGAGATAGACAAACAGGGCGGCGGCGGCAGTGCGGGAGCGCAACTCGTGCAGGTCGTAATCGTGAGCCCATTCCACGTTCCCCCAGCGCTGGATCTGTGCGGGAGAGAACAATCAGACTGGGATACCGCCATAGAGATCGGGCCAGGATTTCAACCAGTGTAGAAATGGCTGCGGAACCTCCCCTAGGTGCTCAGAGACAGCTAAACAAATGTGAGTGGGGTTTAAAGAGGACCTAAACTTTGGTAGCCGGGCTCTATAGTCCAAAAGACTCGAGGGCCTGGTTACAAATCGCTATGCCCCACAGTTACGATGATATTCGCACCTTGCCCATGGTACATGTGTGGACCACCAGTGGCATCCCCCTAGTGGCTACGGACATATCTGATTAGCTGCCACAGGTACACACAGCCAAAGTGGCCATTCAGGTTTCCTAACCTGCACAGCTAGGAAATCTGATTGGAGGATACAAAGGAGGGGTGGCAGCTGCTCAGACCATTTTATAACTAACCTGGGAGGTGCACGTTAGCAAGGCAATAAGGATACAAAAGTCTTAAAGGAGCCACAGCACTCAACCCTGTTAGCTTGCAGGCCAGCCTATAATCTGTCTCTAAACTTGGTTAAAAACAGAGGACTCGGTCACACACATATCCTAATTGCCCTGCTAACGTGCACCTCCCAGGTTAGTTATAAAATGGTCTGAGCGGATGCCACCCCTCCTTTGTTTCTTTTGAATTTGTGCAAGCACATGGTGTGTGGGGTCTAGGCTGTATTGCAAGGTCTTTGACCCTTCCACCCCATGGCTTGCACTTGAGAGGTTTAGGGCAACCTCAGATAAGCCTGCTCCCAATTTATCTATTGCACTGTATGTCCCAGATGGGCTCTCAGAGATTAGAGTTAGGACTGCACCCCACAGAGGCACTTTGGCGTAGTGGTGCAGCTTAAGCATACTTCTGCAGATGTGTGTGACCGAGTCCTCTGTTTTTAACCAAGTTTAGAGACAGATTATAGGCTGGCCTGCAAGCTAACAGGGTTGAGTGCTGGGGCTCCTTTAAGACTGATTGGAGGATAGTACACACATGCACTGTGGAATCGCCAGCAAGGTAACCATATGAGATGGGGTTCCACACAGTAGGGCATCCCAAATCGCCATGGCCAGGGGAGGAGGAAGAAACCCAGGATAGAAAAGATCCTGTGTTTAAAGTGGACCAAAACCCACATAGATTGACTCCCCCCCCCCCCCCCCGAGGCATCCAAAATTGGGATGCCCTGCTGTGTTAAACCCCCCGGACTTACCTTCAGCACCACATAGCTTGTGAGTCTGCTTTAAGTATGTAACCCTATTTATTTTACTATATAAAACTTGACTGTTCACACACTGAATGTAGAGTGCTTACATTTGCAAAGCATGCTGGGTTATATTCAAAAAGGAGATCTAACCTTTACCTTGTAACCCTGTGTTAGGGAGGGTCCCAATCCTTACCGACCCCCTTGTGCCATTAAAGTGGACCAAACCCCACGGTGATAGGCTAGGGAATCTATAAGATTCCTGGGCTGATTGATACCCTCCCCCGGGGCATCCAGAGTCGAGATGCCCCACTGTGTGAAACCCCCCACGTTGCCCATAAACTCACCTTCTTCTCCGGTCCAACTGTGCATTTGTGAATGGCCGGCGCGGGCACACTCCCCGTTAGAGCTTTAAAGAGGCCTATTTGACCATTTCAGGTTTTGGTCCCCCGGGACGAAGGAGTTGGAGCGGATCAGAGTGCACTGATTGGACGAGCGGACGCACATGTGTCGTAGGACCGAGAAGAGGTGAGTTACTTCGGGTGACTTGGGGGGGGGGGGGGGTTCACACAGCGGGACACCTCCGATCAAGGTGCTCCAGAGACCAGGATAGTCAAAATCCTGGGTTTTGGTCCACTTTAATGAGCCCTTGTATTAGACAGATACTCAGCTACTCCTAGAAGAGCCCATTTAAAGTGGAACAAAACCCACTGGGGCCAGCCCTGGACTATGAACTAATCTGGTCTCCGTTGGACCAAGAAGAGGTGAGTCTAAATGCACCGATCTGGGGGGGGAACACAGTGGGGCTCCCCAATTCAGCATGCCCAGGGGTGCATGGAACAAAACATGGCAAAGTAAAAATCCAGGGTTTTGTTCCGCATTAAGTCTCAAGGACACTAATCAGCCAGCTACAGAGCCAGGCAAGGCCTCTCTTACCTGATACTCCTCCTCTAGGCGGGACAGGAGGACGGCTCTCTCCACGGGGAGGAATCGGTCTAACAGGCCCGTGGCCAGGACCAGCGACTTCAGCTGCGTCACCATAAACTCAATGCCTAGACAAAGCAATCACAGGGTCGGTTAAGTAACCGTTAGCGGTTGCCTTGGTTACAGAGGGATTTACATTCAACATGGAAGAACAAAGCAGAGATTAGAGTAACCCAGATCAACCAATCAAAAAATGGGCGTTGGTTTTAAATTGGACCAATAGCGACCCCTTAAAGCGGACCTTCACCCTGAATAAGAGTCTATCTTATATGTTTCCCACACCCTGTACATACAGATTGCCCACATTAAAAATCATCCTACCTGCATCTACTGCATGTTATGAGCCTTTAAACATCCAAGGTGGCAGCTCATGGAGCATCAGGCAGCCTGCAAACAGGAAGTGCCTTCTGACTGTGCCGCTCTGCATTCTGGGATATAGGCCCTTTCCCTGACCCCAGCTCTGCTCTGTCTGTGCAAAGCACAGCTATAACCCCTCCCCCTGCACTTATCCCGCTCTACTGTCCTCAGTATGTGTGATGCTTCTGAGTCAAGATAGCGGCGCCCATATCCTAGAGTCCTGAACAGAGTTGCAGCCCAGTGGGGGAAAGAATAATAAGTAAGTGACTAAAAACTTATTATATTATAACAAATATATACATTTTAGATGCTGGGGAATAGTTTTTTATGGGTTTGGGCTTTTTATTAAATCATGCTGAAGGTCCGGTTTAAAGTGGACCAAAACTCACTGTGATTGGCTCAGGAATCTATACGATTCTGGGGCGGATTGATTCCCCCCCCCCTAGGCATATAAAATCAGGATGCCCCGCTGTGTGAAACCCCCCAGGTCACCACATTCACTTACCTTGCTTTCCGGGCCAGGCGCATGTGCAGTCCACATCCCCGCTATCCCTCTAGAAGGGCATGTGCCTGCGCCAGCCATTTGTAAATGGCCGGAACGTGCACGCTCCCTGTTAGAGGGAAACGGAGAATGTGGCCGCCAGTGTGCTCGGAGAGTCTGGCCTTAGACGCCGTCTTAGATAGCGTGATGTCAGCGGCTCCAAGCGCACTGATTGGATGAGCGGCCGCGCATGAGCAGTAGGCCCGAGAGGAGGTGAGTTTCTATGGGCGATCTGGGGGGTTTCACACAGCGGGGCACCTCCGATCAGGGTGCCCCAGGGGAAAGGACCAAGTCAAAATCCTGGGTTTTGGTCCACTTTAAGTCTATGAGACTCCAGAGCTTCTTGATTCTCTCTCCCAGAGGCATCCTGCGGGCCGCAGTTGCACTCCGCTATACCTGTAGCCAGGCACCTGCTCTCTATACCTGTAGCCAGGCACCTGCTCTCTATACCTGTAGCCAGGCACCTGCTCTCTATACCTGTAGCCAGGCACCTGCTCTCTATACCTGTAGCCAGGCACCTGCTCTCTATACCAGTAGCCAGGCACCTGCTCTCTATACCCGTAGCCAGGCACCTGCTCTCTATACCTGTAGCCAGGCACCTGCTCTCTATACCTGTAGCCAGGCACTTGCTCTCTATACCTGTAGCCAGGCACATCCCAAGCTAGAGGCTAGCGGGGTTGTAGTTGTTGGTGCGCTTGGCTCCACTTGGCCCTTAGCCAACAAGACGGCTCGTCAGCTAAGAGAAACCGAATGGAGCTGAGCAATGCTGATTGGCTGCACGCATGCACCATTGGCGGTCGGGTACACTTTACTGTGGATCCAGGGGTTTCACACAGCTGGCCAGTGTCCCTGGGATGCCCCCGGGGCAAGAACCAAAATCTGGAATAGTCAAAATCCTGGGTTTTGGTCCACTTTAAAGGTGGAGTTTGCAATAAATTCCAGACCAGACCTCCTGAATAAGCAGCCTGATCCAGGCTCAAGTTGTGGGCCTAGGGAGAAGTTTTTGTTTAAAGCAGACTAAAACCCATGGCAGGTGAAAGCCCTCCCCTGCCCCGCTGTGTGGGTTCTGTCTTTATTCACTTACAGGCAAACATACAATAAGGAAAGAAAATGACGAATCGCCAATTGGGCTGCCTCAGCCCTGGTTCATGCAGCCGGGAGTTGCGATTGCAGGATCTGGTTGGCGGGTGGGCGTGGCCTGTGTACATTAGGCTCCTCCTATAGTGACCCACTACACTGGGAATGTCCGTGTACGGAGGCCCCCATTGATTTCAATAGGAGCTGGTCAAAAACAGGTAACGCCTACCCGCCAGCCAGAACCTGAAAACGCTGCTCCCAGCTTCACTAACCAGGACTGCAGTAGATTGATCAGGGGTGCGGGAGCGGTGAGGTAGGTGGATCTTCTAGTCAACTCTTGGACTGCCCGATGCTGGAGGATTAGGAAAAATCCACAGATGTGGACTTTTACTTTAGGAAAAACAATCATAGACAGGAATGCCTCGATTCAATAAAGGTAGAAAAAAATTCTCATGGTAGTAAAAAATTCAATTCATGAGAAAAAAGCCTGAGAATTTCACGGTTACTGAATCACCAGATAAAAGACAATGAAAGTCAATGGCAGCTTTTACTACAGTGTAGAAAGGAGTAAACAGTTCTCTGCTTTTCTTAGGAGTAAAAAAGTGCCATTGACTTTCATTGTTTTCTTTGCTGGTGATTCAGTAACAGCGACATTCTCAGGCTTTTTTCTCACGAATTGAATCTTTTACTACCATGAGAATTTTTTTCTACCTTTATTGAAACGAGGCCGTCTAAGTGTCTAACAGAAGCCTGATCGAGAGCTACGCTGTGAGGATGCATCGCATACTTTTTATACACCAGATACCCCAAAACCTAAAGGGTTACTAAACCCAGAGAAAACATAAGACAGAGAACGGAGCTTCCGATGCCTTGCTTGTCACCCGCCCCTTCCATCAGTCAAACAACACCGTCCATCCATTGCAATGGAAGCTGCACAAGATCCAGCGGACACCACAGGGCACCGACTAAACAGCAAGTGTTGCTCGCTGTTATGCGAGGAGCGTTCCCACCTGCTGTTCCCGGTTTCCGAGCAGCGGACAGGGCTTCAGCTGCTGCACGAGACCCTAGGTGAGTTTTTTTTTTCATGGGTTCAGTGACCCTTTAGAGAGGATCAAAACCTACCCTGGAGTCTATGAGACTCCAGGGCAGACATAATTGCTCCCCCCGGGACGCCCTGCTGTGTGAAACCCCCAGGTTGGGCAAAAACTCACCTTCGTTCCTGGTCCAACAGCGCATGCGCGATCAGTGGTCGCAGTCCCGCTATCCCTTTAGCAGGGCGCATGCCCATGCCAGGCATTTTTTTTTTATACATTTTTATATTCTTAGTATACAGTACGTCCTGCTCCAATAGAATACTTACACTTGGTTATCCTCCGCCAGATGGCGCTGCACTGCAGAGACATGCAAAGAACAGGCTCCTCCCGGCCCCTCAAATACCCGGGGACCTCCCACAAATCCCCAGATTTCTCTGCAGTGCCGACTGCGAAGACATGATGTATCACTCTCTCGCAGGTGAGCGGGGCTATTACAGCCTGCGGCCCTGTTGGACTATTCCCACCCGTCCTCCCTGTGATGTGCCTCCCAGCCTGGGCTGTGCTGGTCGGGTGAAGGTAGTCAGCACCATGATTGCTTATGGAGCCATGCTCCACCGCAGTCCCCCACCATAGGGTAGGCGGTTTAGGCTGATGGTGAGCCTCTAGGGGATGCCCCTCCCGCATTATTGCCCCGTACCCCGTGTAGCGGTGGGCCCTGTACAAAGGGTCGCAATCCTCCCTCGTTCCCCCCGTAGCCCGGGGGGAAAGAAAGGGGGGGGGGGTGTATGTTTGGTCCCAGTGTATTGTGATTACACGCTTACGGCCTTAGTAATGTCCTTGGCTTGTATATGTGGTGTCAGACGGCGAGCTGATTTGCTTTTTTACTTGTGTAACTGCCGCCGCCGCGTACCTTTTTCCTTCATTGGATGTGCTGCGCCAGCCGGCGGCGTCATCCTTGGCAAGTCATCTATTCTAAGTGTGTCATACACTTCGCTCCTCATGACAACATTGGCGGCTGTCTTAGAGCTTCGCGCTCTTCGGGGGGGCCGGGACCTGGCTTGGCACGATCCGCGTCTGGCCCGCCCTTCGAGGTTCGCTTGGTGCCATTTTGAGGTGTAGTCAATAACCTCGTGTTTAAGGAGTGGGAACATCCCAGTAGACTTCCCGGGATTCCTAAGAGTTTGGACAGGAAGTATCCTTTTCTGCTGATATGGTCAAGTGCTGGTCATCGCTCCCCGAGGTCGATGCTCCTATTCTGGGGCTGTCTAACACCTCTGTTATGCACTCTCCCGACACTACTACGCTGCGGGACTCTGCGCTGCGCCCGGTTTGCACCTTGGCCATTACTTTGGTGGTGCTCAGGGCCATGGTCAGGAATGCACTTGATGGCCCAGATGAATTGCCTCCTGATACGATTAATGCACTGTCTAACTGTGATGTGTTTGTAAACTTTATCCTGTCTGCATCGGATGATGCTATTAGGATGTGTGCCAGATCTTCCGCCTTGGCGGTAGCTATACACCGCGCGGTTTGGCTGCGCCAGTGGGCTGCTGACAATGCTGCTAAGAAAGCCCTTACTGGGCTTCCATTTAAGGTGCTACGCCTTACTGGGCTTCCATTTAAGGTGCTACGCCTGCTAAAGGAGGTAAGTTACCCCAGCGCAGGCGGCAGTCCCGGCCCTTTCGGAGCCAGGGCCCCCTTTCAGTCCCCTACTGAGGCGCTAAGCAGGGGAAAGGGGTGTCCTTCGCGGGGGCTCACGCAGATTCCTGGCATAGGAGCAGAGGACGACGTCCTGGCTCCTCCTGGGGGTCCAAACCCAAAGCCCCTCCCAAGACCCCTCAGGCATGATGGGGCGCCCTCGCCCGTCAGGGTGGGGGGACGGCTACAGCACTTTGCGCACGTCTGGAGGCGCCAAGTCTCAGACCGGTGGATTCAGGAGGTAGTGTCTTCTGGTTACAAGATAGAGTTTGCTGTGCGGCCCCCCCCCCAAGATTCATCAGGTCCCGGGTCCCCCAGGACCCTGTATCAGCTCAGGTCCTGATGCAGGCAGTGCAAGGACTTCTGGATCTGGGAGTTATTTGCAAGGTTCCCTTGAGAGAATTGGGCAAGGGGTTCTATTCCAACCTTTTCACGGTGCCCAAAAAAGATGGGTCAGGCCCATTCTGGATTTAAAGATCCTCAACAAGTTTGTCAAGAACAGGCGCTTTCGCATGGAAACTCTGCGCTCGGCCATTGGCTCTCTGCGCCCAGGGGACTTAATGACGTCTGTGGACATCAAAGATGCTTACCTTCACATCCCTGTGTTCCCGGGACATCAAAGGTTTCTCAGATTCGCGTTGAAAGATCAACATTACCAATTTGTGGCCTTGCCATTTGGCCTCACTTCAGCTCCCAGAGTGTTCCCCAAGGTGCTGGCGGGGGTGATGTCTCTGATAAGGTCAGGGGGCATCCGCGTGCTGCCCTACCTGGACGACATTCTCATCACATCGCGGTCCCTACAGCAGGCAGAGCTGGACACTCAGCTGGTGGTGTCCACCTTGGAGTCCTCTGGCTGGGTGATCAATCACCCCAAGTCCTCTCTGTCTCCTTCGTCGGTGACCCCGTTCCTGGGGATGATTCTGGATACGGTTCAGTCTTGGATATTCCTTCCTCAACAGAGGGTGGAAGCTCTGACTGCGCAGGCGAGGTTCCTTCTCTCGTGCCCCCAGCCCTCCCTCAGGTAGGGAATGCAGCTGGTGGGCCTGATGGTGGCGAGCTCCGAGGCGGTGCCCTTTGCTCAGTTCCATTTGAGGCCTCTGCAGCTTCACCTTCTGTCAGTATGGGACAAGGACCCAACGTCCTTGGACGGGGTTTGTGTGCTTCCCCCCTTGGTCAGAGGGTCCCTCTCGTGGTGGCTGGACCACAAGAACTTGCTAAAGGGCAGGTCCTTTCTGGCCCCCTCCTGGGAGACGGTCACCACGGATGCCAGTCTGTCAGGTTGGGGGGGATTCTGGAAGTCCCTGCGGTTCCAGGGGAGGTGGGGCCCTCAGGAGGCCCACTTACCCATCAACATTCTGGAACTACGGGCAATCAGGTTGGTACTGGAGCAGTTGACCAATCACCTGAGGGGTCTGTCTGTGCAGGTGCGCTCAGACAACAGGACGGCGGTTGCCTACATCAACCATCAGGGAGGGACCCGGACCAGGAGGGCCCTCCAGGAGGTGTCGCGGATTCTGACATGGGCGGAGGCCAATGTTCAATGCATTTCGGCTGTGTATATCCAGGGGGCAGAGAATCTACTGGCAGACTCTCTGAGCAGGGGGACTTCCCGTCAGGGGGAGTGGTCTCTCTGCAACAGGGTATTCCAGTCCCTGTGTCACCGTTGAGGTCTACCAGATGTGGATCTGTTTGCATCCCATCACAATCACAAGCTCCCGGCCTTTGTCTCCCTGTCTCAGGATCCTCTGGCCTTGGCCACGGATGCCCTGTCAATGTCATGGAAGGAATTTCGGCTCCTGTCTTTCCTCTGTTCCCCCTGCTGGACAGGGTCCTGCGCAAGATTGCTCTGGAAGGGGTGCCAGTGATTCTGGTGGCCCCCAGGTGGCCAAGAAGAGTGTGGTTCGCAGACGTGGTACAAATGGCAGTAGACCAGTACGTCCTGCCAGGGGCGCCAGATCTGCTCACTCAGGGCTCCTTACGCCATCCCAATTTACAAACTCTGGCTTTGACGGCCTGGCTGCTGAAACCTCCATCTTGATGGAGAAAGGCTTGTCTGCCTCGGTGGTGGATACCATGGTGCAGGCTAGGAAGAAGACTTCTTCTGCCATCTATTATTGGGTTTGGCGTACCTACATTGACTGGTGTGAGTCTAGGTCTCTCCCCTGTAGGGAGTTCTTAGTCCCCAGGGTTCTGGAGTTTTTACAGTATGGTTTGGAGTTGGGTCTAAAACTCAGTACTCTGAAGGGTCAGGTTTCTGCCCTGTCTGTCTTCTTTCAGAAGTCTTTTGCTCAGCATCCCTTTGTTAAGACCTTCTTTCAGGGGGTCACTCATGTGCGTCCCCCACGTAAACCTATGGTCCCTGTTTGGGACTTGAACTTGGTCTTGTCTGCCTTGCAGGGTGCTCCCTTTGAGCCTATTCAGGAAGCTGCTCTGGCTGTACTTACCCTCAAGGTTGTCTTTCTGGTGGCTATTACTTCGGTCAGGCGTGTGTCTGAGCTGGCGGCTCTGTCTATCCAGCCCCCATACTTTGAGAGACACCAGGATAAGGTGGGGTTCTGCTTTAAGCCGGATTTCCTGCCTAAGGTGGTGTCTGCTTTTCATTTGAACCAGGATATTGTTCTTCCTTCATTGTGTCCCAATCCTAGCAACGCTAAGGAAAGGGTTTTGCATTCATTGGATGTGGTCAGGTGTCTTAAGTATTACCTGGTAGTCACTGCGGCCTTCAGGAAGACTGATGCTCTTTTTGTGGTCCCTTCTGGGCCTAGGAAGGGTTTGGCTCCTGCCAAGTCTACTATTAGCAAATGGATTCGTCAGGCTGTGATTCAGGCCTATTCTGCTAAGGGGAAGAATCCTCCCTTCTGCCTTACTGCTCATTCCACTCGTGCTATTGGTGCCTCTTGGGCCTTTCAGCACCAGGCTTCTGTTGAACAAGTTTGCAAGGCCGCTACTTGGTCTTCTGTTCATACCTTTTCAAAGTTTTACAAGGTTGATGTTACGGCCTCAGCTGATGCTGTTTTTGGCTGCAAGGTTTTGCAGGCGGCAGTGGTTTAAACTGTCTGCTGTTACCTTTTGTTGGGGATCCCACCCTACTTTATGGACACTGCTATTGGATGTCCCAAGTGTAAGTAATCTATCTGGAGCAGGACGTACTGTATACTAAGAATAATACAATTCTGTGAAATACTCACCTGTAGAATTGGTATTATAAGTATACAGTACGTCCTGCTCCACCCCACCCTGGTTGTTGCATTATTCTGGATCCCCTGTATGGTGATTGTTATCATTGTTATAGTTACCAGTTTTGGTGGTTAATTCTCCCGGCTTCCTGTTCACTGCTTTTCAATGCTGGGGATTTGTGGGAGGTCCCCGAGTATTTGAGGGGCCGGGAGGAGCCTGTTTTGCATGTCTCTGCAGTGCAGCGCCATCTGGCGGAGGATAACCAAGTGTAAGTATTCTATTGGAGCAGGACGTACTGTGTACAAATAATATCAATTCTACAGGTGAGTATTTCACAGAATTGTATTTTATGTATGCATTTCACTTACAATTAACAACTTACAATTACAATTGCATTGCAATTACAGTTGCCATTACAATTACTATTCAACCATCCCCTTAGAGAGGGGAGACTTATCATTAGCACTAACTTAACACATATAATCACCATATAACAGTCGCCCCCACACACACCCATTCATACTCACCTACTGTTGGCCTAATTTCTCCATCTAGATGGGAGTTGTTATGGGTTACAAGGGAGTGTAATAAGGCCAGGCATTTGTAAATGGCCGGTGCGGGCGTGCTTCCTGTTAAAGGGTAGCAGGGGAAGGGGCCGCCAGTGTGCTCGGATTCGCTTGCATTAGACAAGCTCCTGGACAAAGGGGCTTGAGCGGATCCAAGCTCGCTGATTGGATGAGCAGCCGCTCATGCGCCGTAGGATCAGGAAGAGGCGAGTTCGTTCAGGTGACCTGGGGGGTTTCCCACAGAGGGGCATCCCCGGATCTGGGTGCCCCAGGGCAGGAACCAAAACCCAGGATAGTCAAAATCTTGAGTTTTGGTCCACTTTAAACAGGAAGACTTTGGGAAGTGTGACGCAGCGATTGGGTTGAATACTTTCTAAAAGCATTTGAAAAGAAAAAGTGCTGTGAAGGTGACCGACGGTGTCAGGACGTCGATTTACAAGCAAAAAAGTCCACGGTTACGTCTCGCTACGTTGCAGTTCAGCGTGGGCGGGGATTAGACCTGTCGCACTGCCTCTTTGGCCTCTTCTGAAAGAATGGTCCAAAAGGAATCTGAGTGCAGCGAGCCAATAACTGAGGCTGACTGAATATTAACCAGTGCACTGCCATACACACACACATATCCTATGAGGTCCTACATACAGCATGTGGGTTTTTTGTTTTGTTGAACTGGGGTGCACTGACCTATTAACGCCCAGGAGTTATAAGACGCCAAGTGACGGTGGAGCACGTGTTTGGTCTCAGGAGGGATGATGGGTCCCATGATGCTGGTGGACGTGCCGATTTCTACATCGTACCTGAAAGAAGATGGATACGCAGATCACACGGTCAGCCTCGCAAGCTGCAGCCAGGCTCCCAGCTCCTGAAGACATTTATATAATGGTGCACATACGCAATTTATTTCATGTGATTAATCGTTTAATTCTTAAGTTGCATCAAATTAAAGAGGAACACCCCCAATAACTTTTTCGGGTTTAGTTTTTAACCAGCATCCCCTAAATTACTCCCCCCATGAAGAGCAGCAACTTTTGGCAATTTTGGATGCTCCTGCTATGCTCTGCTCCCAGCTAATGTCGCTTGTTTTAGTTGGAAGCCCTGTCTCCTCAATTAGAGGACAGTTTCAATAGGCGAAACTATCCATATCCAATATCCATTTTCTACACCCTATGAAGGGAGTATTTCCGAGGGCTTTGGCCATATTCATTTCACAGGTTCAGTAGGTTTTGTTCCACAAAACCTACTGTGGTCGGTCCTGGAATCTAAAAGATTCCGGGGCCATCCACTGGCCTTCCCTGGGAGCATCCCGAAACAAGATGCCCTGCTGTGCAAATCCCCCCCCAGGCGCTGCAGAACTCACTAGTTTCCTGGTGCCCTCAGGCAAGTAAACACCCGGCGGCCAAATCCCTGCACCGTCAAGCTGTAAGCGCGCTCCTGTCCCCAGCCATTTAGATAGGCGAAGAGCAGCAGCTCATGTGCTGCTGGGGGTGTGCCCGCTGCGCTCCCGATTACAGAAGCCCTGCATGTAAACAAACAGAGTGGTTTGCCGAGCATTACATATGCACGGCAAATGACTGATTGGATGAGAGCTCGCACATGCACCCTTGTACCAGGAAGAAGCGAGTTTTTCTGAGCGTTCTGGGGGGGGGGGGGGGGGGGTTTCACACAGGGGGACATCCCAATTTGGGATTCCCCCAGGGCAAGGAACAAACCCGGGATAGCCAAAACCATAGGTTTTGTTTCGCTTTAAGGACGGATAGAGATAATACAATTCTATGATTACTCACCTGTAGAATTGGTATTATGAGTATACAGTACGTCCTGCTCCAGAAAGAATACTTACTATCGGGTAATACTCCTCCCGGCCCCTCAAATACCCAGGGACCTCCCACAAATCCCCAGCATTGAAAAGCAGTTAACGAGAAGCCGGGAGAATTAAAAACAATGATAACAATCACCACACAGGGGATCCAAGATAATGCAAAACCAAGGGTGGGGTGGAGCAGGACGTACTGTATACTCATAATACCAATTCTACAGGTGAGTAATCACAGAATTGTATTACTCTTAGTATACAGTACGTCCTGCTCCAGATAAGAATCATTACACTTGGGACATCCAATAGCAGTGTCCATAAAGTAGGGTGGGATCCCCAAAAAGGTAACAGCAGACAGTTTAAATCACTGCCGCCTGCAAAACCTTGCGGCCAAAAACAGCATCAGCTGAGGCCCTAACATCAACCTTGTAAAATTTTGAAAAGGTATCAACAGAAGACCAAGTAGCAGCCTTGCAAAATTGTTCAACAGAAGCCTGGTGCTGGAAGGCACAAGAGGCACCAATAGCACGGGTAGAATGAGCAGTAAGGGGGAAGGGAGGATTCTTCCCCTTAGCAGAGTAGGCCTGAATCACAGCCTGACGAATCAATTTGCTGATAGTAGACTTGGCAGGAGCCAAACCCTTCCTAGGACCAGAAGGGACCACAAAAAGAGCATCAGTTTTTCTGAAAGGTGCAGTAGCCACCAGATAGTACTTCAGACACCTAACCACATCCAAAGAGTGCAAAACTCTCTCCTTAGCATTACTAGGATTAGGGCACAAGGAAGGAAGAACAATGTCCTGATTCAAATGAAAGGCAGACACTACCTTAGGCAGAAAATTTGGCTTGAAGCGAAACACCACCTTGTCCTGGTGCCTCTCATAGTATGGGGGCTGAATGGAAAGCGCCGCCAACTCAGACAGAAGTGATAGCCACCAGAAAGACAACTTTGAGAGTAAGAATGGCCAGGGTAGCATCCTGCACAGGTTCAAAGGGAGCACCTTGCAAGGCTGACAGAACCAAGTTCAAATCCCAAACAGGCACCATAGGCTTATGTGGGGGGCGCACATGAGTGACCCCCTGGAAAAAAGTCCTGATCAGAGGATGCTGAGCAAAGGACTTCTGGAAGAAATCAGCCAGGGCAGAAACCTGACCCTTCAGAGTACTGAGTTGGAGCCCCATCTCCAACCCATGCTGCAGGAACTCCAGAATCCTGGGAATAGAGAATACACGACAGGGAAGAGACTTAGACTCACACCAGTCAATGTAGGCACGACACCCTATAGTAAATGGAAGAAGACTTCTTCCTAGCCTTTCTCATGGTATCAACAACAGAGACAGACAGTCCCTTCTCCATCAAGATGGAGGTTTCAGTAGCCAGGCCGTCAAAGCCAGAGTTTGTAAATTGGGATGGCGTAAGGAGCCCTGAGTGAGCAGATCTGGCACCACGGGCAGAGCGTACTGATCTACTGGCAGCTGCACCACGTCTGCGAACCACACTCTTCTTGGCCACCTGGGGGCCACCAGAATTGCTGGCACCCCCTCCAGAGCAATCTTGTGCAGAACCCTGCCCAGCAGGGGGAATGGAGGGAAGACATACAGAAACTGAAAGTCCTGCCATGACATTGCTAGAGCATCCGTGGTCAGGGCCAGAGGATCCTGGGACAGGGAGACAAAGGCCGGGAGCTTGTCATTGTGACTGGACGCAAACAGATCCACATCTGGTTGGCCCCAACAGTGACACAGAGATTGGAACACCCTGTTGCAGAGGGACCATTCTCCCTGGCGAGAGGTCCCCCTGCTCAGAGAGTCTGCCAGGAGATTTTCCACCCCCGGAATGTACACCCCTGATATGCAGGGAACATTGGCCTCCGCCCAGGTCAGGATCAGAGATACTTCCTGGAGGGCCCTCTTGCTCCGGGTCCCTCCCTGATGATTGATGTAGGCAACTGCCGTCTGGTTGTCCGAGCGCACCTGAACAGGCAGGCCCTGAAGATGAGTAGTCAACTGGGCCAGACCTAACCTGATCGCCCGCAGTTCCAAGACATTGATAGGTGTGAGGGCCTCCTGAGGGCCCCATCTCCCCTGGCAGGGACTTCCAGAAACCCCCCCAACCTGACAGACTGGCATCTGTGGTGACCGTCTCTCAGGAGGGGGTAAGAAAGGATCTGCCCCCCATCAGGTTCCTTGAGTCCATCCACCACGAGAGGGACCTCCTGACCAGGGGGGAGAGCACACAGACCCTGTCCAGGGACGCTGGATCCTTGTCCCACACTGACAAGAGGTGGAGTTGCAGAGGCCTCAAGTGGAACTGAGCATAAGGGACCGCCTCGAAGCATGCCACCATCAGGCCCACCAGCTGCATTCCCTGCCTGATGGAGGGATGATGACAAGATAGCAGGGACTGGACCTGTGCAATCAGACTGTCCACCTTCTGTTGAGGAAGGAAGATCCTTGCCTGAACTGTATCCAGATTCATTCCTAGGAATGGAGTCACCAAGGAGGGGGACAGTGAGGACTTGGGGTGGTTCATCACCCATCCAAAAGACTCCAGGGTGGACACCACCAGCTGAGTATCCAACTCTGCCTGATGTAGAGATTGGGAGGTGATGAGAATGTTGTCCAGATAGGGAAGCACGTGGACGCCCCGACATCTAAGCAGAGACATCACTCCTGCCAGCACCTTGGTGAACACCCTGGGAGCTGAGGTGAGACCAAAGGGCAAAGCAACAAACTGGTAGTGTTGAGCCTCCAGAGTGAACCTGAGGAACCTTTGATGACCTGGAAATACAGGAATATGAAGGTAAGCATCCTTGATGTCCACAGAAGTCATAAAATCCCCTGGGCGCAGAGTACTGATGGCAGAACGCAGAGTTTCCATGCGAAATCGCTTGCTCCTGACAAATTTGTTGAGGATCTTCAAGTCCAAGATGGGCCTGAGTGACCCATCTTTTTTGGGTACTGTGAATAGGTTATAATAAAAGCCCTTGCCTTTTTCTCTTAAAGGGACCTTGCAGATGACCACCAGCTCCAGGAGGCCTTGCACTGCCTGCACTAGCTCCTGGACTAACACAGGGTCCTGAGGAATCCGGGATCTGATGAATCTTGGGGGCGGCCAGGCAGCAAACTATCTTGTAACCGGAGGACGCTACCTCCTGAATCCACCGGTCTGAGACATGAAGCCTCCAGATGTGAGTGAAGTGCTGAAGCCGTCCCCCCACCCGGATGGGTGAGGGCGCCCCATCATGCCTGAGGGGGCTTGGGAGAGGATTTAGCCTTGGGGCCCCAGGAGAAGCCAGGACGTCCATGTCCTCTGCCCCTACCCCAGAAATATCCCCGGGCCCCAGTAAATGAAACCCCCCTCCCTTGTCTAGCACCACGGTAGGGGGAGGAGAAGGAGCCCTGACCCCGAAATGGCCGAGACTGCCACCTGCGCTGGGGTAACCTACCTCCCTTAGCAAAAAGGTCCAGGCGGTCCCCAAACAGGCGTAGTCCTTTGAAGGGAAAACCAGTGAGGGCCTTCTTGGCAGCGTTGTCAGCAGCCCACTGGCGTAGCCAAACCGAGCGGCGTATAGCCACCACAAGGGCAGATGTCCTGGCACACATTCTAATGGTGTCATCCAAGGCAGAGAGGACCAAATTTACAAAAACATCACAACTGGAGAGTGTTTTAAACACGTCACAAGGCAAATCATCAGGGGCACTATCAAGTATACTTCTGATCAGGGTCCTAATGGCCACAGCAGTAATGGCAGAAGCACAGACCGGGCGCAGCGCCGCCCACACACACGCAAAGGCATGGGACGCCAGCTGGTCAATGCGCCGGTCCTCAGCATCCCGCACGGTAGTATAGTCAGGGGAGTGCATGACAGAGGTGTTAGATAGCCCTAGGAGCAGGGCATCCACCTCGGGAGGGGATGACCAACACTTTAACACATCAGCAGGAAAGGGATACTTCCTATCCCAACTCTTAGGTACACCGGGAAGTTTACTGGGGCGCTCCCATTCCTTGATCACAAGGTTATTGAAATGTGCTTGCTCAGGAAATTCCAAACGTATGGAAGAGTTTCAGAGCCAGAATCGTCATGACCCCTTGGCCTCTCATCAGATGACCTTGAGTCAGAGAAAAGGTCCCCTTCATCTGAAGGGGTATAGCCACAAAGATTCCAAAACTCCCCATTTTCCAAGGGAAAAGAGTGACATTAGGCGCTTTTTTGCAGGGGCCTTACGCGCCAAGGTATTAGCAATCAACTTCTCAACAGTAGCCAGTCTAGAAGACATATCAGGCTGAGAATCCCCACTTGTATGCAACTCAGTAGGAGTGAGATTTAAGCTTGGGGGGGGGTGGGTGAAGTGATACAAAGTGCAGGCCCAGCCACTGGAAGGCCGGATTGCAGTGCAAGCACCTGCTCAGTACAGGGTACACAGACCCGCGCCTTGTCAGCATCAGCATGAGGCTGCCCACACGCTACACACAGCCGGTCTTGTCCCAAAGGGACCCCGGTAACATCCTGAGATGCCTCCATATGGTGATTATAGCGGCACTATAGGCCGATAGGGATTAACGCTATAAAGCAACCCTGGATGCCCCAATAACCCGCTAGGGAAGTGGGAGTAATTACGCTAGGCCTAACAAATTAGCAACTAATAGAGGGCCAGGAGAAGCCAATGGATTCGCCCGCCTGAAAGACATAATAAAAGGGGGCCGTAAGCAGTTAATAAGGAGGTGACAATAAAACCGCCCGCAAGGGCACTTACGGACCGCGGTAGGTAGAGGACCGTAGCGCATAAGCCAACCAGGCAGACAAAGATGGTGTCGGTATACCTCGAGGGGCGGGCCGGTATCAGCAATGACGTGGAACGCGCCATAGACGGGCCCCGCCCAACCGAAGAGCGCAAAGCCAGCACATGACAAGCAGCCAATGACGGCGCGCCCGCACCTGAGGTAACGCCGCCGCCAAGCGCGGAACATAGTGACAGAAAAGGCGCAAGGCGGCGGTAATTTTAAGTACAGTCATAGTAAGGCAAGACAGCGCGGCGGCTGACACAAGGCAAATGAAATAAAGTATAAGTCTAACACATGTAAATGCATAGCATACACACCGACACCCCCCCCCTCTTTTCCCCCCGAAGGCTACAAGGAGAATGAGGGAGGACAGCGGGCACTTAAATAGGGCCCACCGATAGGCAGGGGCAAGGGGCAATAGTGCGGGAGGGGCATCCCAAAGAGGCTCACCATAAGCCTGAACCGCCTACCCTTTGGTGGGGGATTGCAGTGGAGCAACGCTCCTAAGCACCTAACAGCGGTGCTGCCTACCATCACCCGACCAGCGCAGCCAAGGCTGGGAGGCATATAACTAATGGAACGGGTGGGAATAGTCCTACAGGGCCGCAGGCTAATAGCCCCGCTCACCTGCAAGTAGAGAGAGACATTTCTCGTCCTTAGCAGTCCAGACTGCAGAGAAAATCTGGGGATTTGTGGGAGGTCCCTGGGTATTTGAGGGGCCGGGAGGAGCCTGTTTTCGATGTCTCTGCAGTCCAGCGCCATCTGGCGGAGTATTACCCGATAGTAAGTATTCTTTCTGGAGCAGGACGTAGTGTATACTAAGAAATATATATATATATATATATATATATATATATATATATACACACACACAGATACAGCTTTCTTTAAAACTCCACTTGGTGCACTGGTGCTTTGTGCTATCTTGAAATCCTAAATGCTTTTCAATGGCTTCTTTCTGAAATATCAGATAACGATTGCTATAATAATATATATATATATATATATATATAGTCATTGGCCGGGTCCGGCAGGGGTGACTCTCTGTTATTTGTGTCTTTGTCTCAGATAGCTTCGCTCTGTTCATTTGTCATATGCGGATATTGCACATTAAGCACTCATAGCACTTTTTTCCGCAACATCGCACATTTTTTGCACATTAGCACTTTAGTTAGGTACATTGGATTCATTTGGGGTTTATCAACTTGTATATATAGGTTATGGATTCTGGATTTGTAATGAGGGTTCCCTGCTGTGGCTGGGTCTTTGTGTAAATGTTTTTTAAAGTTTGTGGTTGTATGTAATTATGTATGTGTTTGTGATTTTTTTTAATATGCCAATGAATTACAGTTGATTATATTGATTTGATGATACTTTCAATGATTGATTATTGAGGGGTATTTGGTGCCATCCTAGGCGCCCTATTTGCAGTTTACTGGGACTGTTGTTGTTTTTCTCATTGTATTGTGGTTTCTGGGCCCTGGATTGGCTCATCTCTCCCTAGGGTAGTGCAGGACAGTTGCACATTGTGCAAAAGGTTCTTCTTGCTATATATATATATATATATATATATATATATATATATATATATATATAATGTACATACAGTAACAGGCACACATACTATACTAAAATGAGACCTAAAAATTAATTCCCCTTAAACCTGGGATTTTGACTCTCCTGGGTGTGTGGCTGGGGGTCAGATTGCAGGGTAAAGGTACACCAGTAGCAGCACAGAAGACATACACTGAACAAAGATGTCATCATATAAAGTCTGTTCACCTCTTTTCTGCCCATTTCAGCACAGGATCCCACTCATTGGTCTGCAGCTCCACCAGCGCTGGGGGCTCTTCCACCCTGTAACTGGAAATGAAAGAAAACATGGTTATTAATCTACACTGTGTGCGCAACTATTAGGCAAGTGAGCATTTAAACCAAATCATTGTTGTTATTGATCTCCATAGGCCACACCCTCCATAATCACACAATACATCATCTGATATTATTCAACATAATGCATGAAATTATAAAATGGGCAAAATACTAATTTCCTTAATAAGTGCGCGCAGACTGATTATACAAGTACAGAAGGATCAAGTATGTACAGAAATGGTCAGGATGCGGTTATTAAAAATGGTTTGGCTCTTGTGAACATTTTATAACCTATTTGATCCCTAAAAACAACCCATGGATGACAAGGACAAAATATGGGACCATGCCAGGGACACCCCTCTAGTCCACCAAAGGCCACTAACATGACACAAGCCTAAAAAGACACAATGTGGCAATGGAACACAAAAAGAAAAAGTAAATGGGTTCCATTTCTAACCTAGCCAAGCTTTAGGCAGAAGTCCAGCTTTAAAGAAGTTTTAGGCCAGTGAAGTCCAATATATCAATGATCAGTAACGCACGCCATGTTTATGGCTATATAAGGTGCAGTTAACAGACCAATAGTGGATGAACACCTATGAAAATAATCTTTCATATCTTTTGATCATTTTTCCTTTTCATCAGGATTGACCCGACATTGCCTGGCGCTATACTCGCCTTTGACCACTAGATGGCACCAATATGGCATCAATATGTTATTATTGCAATACTTATAAGCACTCTACTGGATAGAAACCTGTATAACCAATTGTTCAGTCTTTCACATAAAAACCTGTTGTTAAAGTGGACCAAAACCCACAGCGATCGGCCCAGGAATCTATAAGATTCCCAAGCCGAACGACTCCCTCCCCCTGGGGCATCCAATATCGGGATACTTCGCTGTGTGAAACCCCCCGGGTCGCCCCATACACTTACCTTGTTCCCCGGTCCAACGGCGCATGCGCAAGCCACGGCCACATCCCCGCTATCCCTCTAGCAGGGCGCGTGCCAGGCATTTGTGAATTGCCGGCGTGGGCACAATCCCTGTTAGAGGGAAGCGGGGGATGCGTCCGCCAGCGCGTTCGGAGCCGCTGGCCTCATGAAGGTTTAGACGACGTGACGTCATTGGATCCTGGCGCGCTGATTGGACGAGTGGCTGCGCATGCGCCGCAGGACCAGGAAGAGGTAAGTTGGTTTTGGCGACCAGGGTGGTTTCACACAATGGGGCATCCCCATCCCCATGTGCCCCGGAGGCAAGGACCAAAACCCAGGATAGTCAAAATCCTGGGTTTTGGTTCACTTTAAGGCTCTTCATTGTTGGACTTTTTTTCTAACCTCTATCCGTGTATGATGCTTAGTATCAAGCATAGAATTTTTGACACAATGGTTACTATGTGTTTTTGTTTCGGGCAATATGACAATACTGTTACTGTATATATGACTGATTCAAATAGAATTTACTCTTTTCGCATCAAAACCCTTTTGTGAGTGGTGTGCATTACTGATAATTGATATATTGGTCTATGGAGGTCTGACTGGGTTATCAGAATCCGAATACATTTATATCTTTAGAAAATAAGGTTAAACATAGGTGTGCTACATCTATTTAAATTAAAACGGACCTTCAGCATGATTTATTGAAAAGCCCAAACCCTTAAAAAAAATATTCCCCAGCATCTAAAATTAATATATTTTAAGTTTTTAGTCACTTATTATTCTTCCCCCCACTGGGCTGCAACTCTGTTCGGGACTTTAGGATACGGTCGCCGCCATCGTGACTCGGAAGCATCACACTTACTGAGGAGAGCGGGATAAAGTACATGGGGGTGGGTTATAGCTGTGCTTTGCTCAGACAGAGCAGAGCTTGGGTCAGGAAAAAATCAGCAATCCCAGAATGCAGGGCAGCACAGTCAGAAGACACTTCCTGTTTGCAGGCTGCCTGATGTCCCATGAACCGCCATCTTGGATGTTTAAAGGCTCATAACATGCAGTAGATGCAGGTAGGATGATTTTTAATGTGAGCAATCTGTATGTACAGGGTGTGGGAAACATATAAGATAGGCTCTTATTCAGAGTGAAGGTCCGGATTAATGTGAGCAATCTGTATGTACAGGGTGTGGGAAACATATAAGATATGCTCTTATTCAGGGTGAAGGTCCGCTTTAAAGTGGACCAACACCCACCCCTGATCGGAGGATCAGCTCCCTTCCCGCGGGGCATCCGAAATCGGGATGCCCCGCTGTGTGAAACCCCCCAGAAAGCCCCTAAAAACTTACCTTATCGGTGACGGACAAGCGACGGATAAGCCGCCGCCTCCCGAGCGTCCCTCTAGCAGCCATTTGTGAATGGCCGGCGTGGGCCCTGTAAGAGGGACGCGCGAGAGGCGGCGGCGGCTTATCCGTCGTTTGTCCGTCGCCGATAAGGTAAGATTTTAGGGGCTTTCTGGGGGGTTTCACACAGCGGGGCACCCCGATCGGGGTGGACCAACACCCAGGATAGTGAAAATCCTGGGTGTTGGTCCACTTTAAAGGCCAATGAAGTCCCGCATTATGAAACAGTGTAAAGTATTCACCATATTGTGTCGGTGTCCAGGTACTTCAGTGCAGCCGTGATCAGCTGCTCCTTGTCTCTCAGGGTCGGGTTATCCAATGCTGTGTTGCACAGTGTGGTCTGTAGGAAATAAATAATAAAGAGAATTGTAATTTACTCCTTAGTAATTCAAATTTCCCAGAAAAATCCAGCTCTCGAGTGTGTCTAAAAATTTCCTTTTATTGAATCCATAAAAAGATCATGCTCATTGGTCCAGAAATATAATAAAAAGTTCTTACAGTATGTACATATGACTGGCATGGAATTCTAACGGCCCAAAACACGTAAGACACTGCAGCATGTACATACCGTATGTAAGAACTTTTTATTGTATTTCTGGACCAATGAGCATGATCTTTTAATGGATTCAGTAAAAGGAAATTTTTAGACACACTCGAGAGCTGGATTTTTCTGGGAATTTAGAGCAGCTTATGTGTGGCAAACGTGTCCAGAGCATCGGTGGTCTAATTCACATGGATTGAGCTGGCCAACTGCATAAATACTCCTTAGTAATTGGCCACTCTGCTAGTTTAATTTTCACTTTCTTGTCCCAGGTTTATTTTCTTACCCTGGGGGCATCCTGATTTGGGATTCCCTACATTCTCATAGTGCATGAGCGGGCTCTCATTCAATCAGTGTTGTATGCCTCGCATATTAATGGATCTTTGAACAGAGCCCGGCATAAGGAATCGGCAGCACTCCCGGCCTCCCTATGATCTGCGATGCTCAACTGCCCCAACCTATCCGAATGGCAGAGCGAGGGAGCGCGGCTGCAGGGAGGCCGGGGATATAGTGGGGTGATTGCAGGCGCCCACACAGTGGGGCATCCCTAATCCAAATGTCCCAGGAGTCTTTTAGACTCTAGGGCTGGTACAAAAGCTGGTTGGTTCACTGTAAATAATCATGTTGGTTTGAGATCATTTAAAGGGGACCAAAAACCAAGATGTTAACTTGGTCCTTGCCCAATAGGGGGTGCCCTACTGTGTGATAACCCCCCCCCCCCCCCCAGATCGCTGAATTTAACTCGCCTCTTCCCAGTCCTATGGCGCATGTGCGGTCCTATGGCGCATGTGCAGCCGCTCGTCCAATCAGCGCGTTCGGAGCCGCTGACGTCACGTCATCTAAGCCTTCGTAATATATGGCGCATGTGCGGCCGCTCGTCCAAGCGTCACGTCATCTAAGCCTTCGTCTAAGGCGAGCAGCTCCGAGCGCGCTGGCGGGCACATCCCCCGCTTCCCTCTAACAGGGAGCGTGCCCATGCCGGTCCTTCACAAAGGCCTGGTGCGGGCATGCGCCATGCTAGAGGGATAGCGGGGATGCGGCCACGGCTCGTGCATGCACCGTTGGACCGAGAAGCAAGGTAAGTGTATGGGGCGACCTGGGGGGTTTCACACAGCGGGGCATTCCAATTTTGGATGCCCAGGGGGGAGGGAATCGATCGGCCCGGGAATCTATAAGATTATAAGAGGGTCGATCGCGGTGGGTTTTGGTGCACTTTAATCAGACCTATACTAGCCCAGCAAATTTGTATCAGAGACAATGAAGGTGTGCAGTAAACCTACTCCATCAAGAGGGGAGATTAAGTGCTGGGTGAACGCCTGTCTCAAAGTAATAGCCATCCTCTGGCACTTAACAGGATGTAGGTCCACTTTATCTTTTTTGTGTATGACATAGGCCTTTATCGATTGTATACTTTTTAGTACATATTTATTTTTTGCAACAACCTTGTATTTATCCCTCATACATATTTCTTAAAGTGGTTCAAAACCCGACGGCGACTGGCTTGGGAATCTATAGGATTCTCTCCCCCAGGGGCATCCAAAATCAGGATGCCCCCACTGTGTGAAACCCCCCAGGTCGCCCATACACTTACCTTCTTTCCCGGTTGAGCCGCATCCCCGCTATCTCTCTAGCAGGGCATTTGTGAATGGCTGGCGCGGGCATGCTCTCTGTTAGAGGGTAGCGGGGGGATGCGGCTCGACTGGGAAAGAAGGTAGCATAGTGCGCTCAGAGCCGCTGGCCTTAGACAAAGGCTTAGACGACGTGACGTCAGCAGATCTGAACACGCCGATTGGACGAGCGGCCGCCCATGCTCCGTAGGAGGCGAGTTGGCTTCAGTGATCTGAGGAGTTTCACACAGCGGGGCACCAACGATCGCGGTGCCCCGGGGGCAAGGACCAAAACCCAGGATAGTCAAAATCCTGGGTTTTGGTCTACTTTAAAGCATATCTCCAGTCTATACTGTGGCAGTGGTCCTTACTGCATTCCCCACCTGCTGGGGCATTCGGGATGCCCATCCTCTTGATGCCACTTAGAAAGCCTGAAAATCAGGCAAAGATACTCACTGGGTCCACACTCTAGTGCTGCGCTTATATCCCACATGACTGCAATTGGCCAATAGGGTTTACTGGATGGGCGTATATGGGACAACTTACAACATGTATAGATGCTCAGCAAAACCCCACAGTTTTCAGGTTTAGTTAGTTAGAGGGATGGGCCTACATCTGGGGATATAAATGTAACCCTTTGCCTGCATTACAGCATTAGCATTTCCCCTGATTGTCTCTCTACTTTAGTCTCCTGCACAGTTCACAGCCAGGAAGAAAATGCACCTTGTTCTTATACAAGTGCTGGAGACTGAAGTAAACAGACAGGCAGATAAGGAGGTATCATCTTGCACACAGACACATGGACCAAATGTGAAGCCTGACAATATCTAGGACAGCCCTCAAAATTGCTGAAAAGACAAAAATTGTTCAGGAAAGTTGTGAAGAGGCCTACAGCAACATTAAATGAGCTGCAGGAATTTCTGGCAAGCTTAGCAATAATCTCAATATTCTCACTATATTCAGTCCAGGCCGTCCCAGAAGTAGTGACAGTTGGGTAATCCACCGCTAGGTGGCGCCTGACTGCAGGATAAAAAGCTGTCGCTCCTCCCGGCCTCGATGACGCTTTTCGCGTCACGGTCGTGCGGCCCGCCCCTCGAGGAACGTGTGCTGCTGGCTGATCCGCGCCATTTTCACCTCCTGCATGCTGCTGTCGTCTCTGTCAGCCCTTTGAGCGGTGTCGTGAGTCCCTCTCGACATATTGTCTTTTATGCACTGGGCATGTGCTGTGGGATGCTTATATGTTCACTTTGTGTCCTCCAGGTGGGCCCCTTGATATTACGGGTTGTGGTTCCTCTCTGCCTCCGGCCAACTCCTGCCCCCCCCCTCTCCAAGCACTCTCCCTGTAAAGAGGGATCACTTAAGAGGGATCATTTCTTGCGGGCTGGCCAGGTTGGGTCGTTAGTGCCTAGTACCTGTTAACATAACTCAAATCACCATAATGGAGGCTTCTGGGGATAGTGAGCTTGGGACCCCATCTGGGCGGGTGAAGCTCTGCCCCATGTGCGGTGCTAGCCCTCTGGGCGGACTCAGCACGGTTGTGTCACTTGCGCCAGAAGTGTTATCTCGGAGCATGATCGGGCGGGCGTATCTGCCCCTAGCCCGTTATTGCCTGCGGCCTCTCCAGAACCCCCACGCTTGCTCTCAGCCCCCAGCGAGGGGGAAGCCAGTAGGGGGTCCCAATCTGATTTGGCGTATCGCGTGGCCAGCCTTGAGAGACACATCTCTCGCTCGGCTCCTAAGAAGGCCACAAGTAAGAGGCGGCATATTGAGCCAGTCTATTCGGATAATGATGGAGATGATGATCTCTTTGGAAGTGTTGGCCTTGATAGTGGGCCCAATTCTTCCTCGTATGAGGATACATGGCTCCCTGATGATACGGAGCGGTTGCTGACTGCAATCTTTGCGACTCTGCACATTGTCCCTCCTAGAGTGGCTAAGAGGAAGCAGGTTGGATTGTTTCGGCCTGAGAGACAGAGACGAGCCTTTCCTGAGCAGGCCCCTTTTTTTCTAACATGATTTTCAAGGAATGGGAAAGGCCTAACAAGTTACCGTCGGTGCCAAAGGGCCTGGACAGGCGGTATTCCTTTCCTGAGGAGCTGGTCCGGCTACGGTCCCGTCCTCCCGAGGTGGATATCCCGTGTCGGGTCTGTCCAACACTACGGTCATGCCTTCACCCGAAACTGCTTCCCTACGTGATCCAGCTGACAAGCGCATGGATCAGTTGGTCTGTCATGCCTTCACCTTGCCGGCCAAGAAGGCACTCACTAGTATCTCCTTTGTGGGTCACAGGCGGTTTGGGGAGCGTCTGGACCTTCTGGTCAAGAATGGAAGACTCCCTCAGCGACGAAAGTCTGCGCGGCCCTTTCGGGGTTCATCTGCCTATCGCTCCTTCGAGGAGGAAGAGGCTCTTCATTTTCAGGTGCTCGCAGAGATTACTGGTGACGGCCCGCGGCCGACCCAATCCCTCCTGGGGATCCAGGCCCAAGCCCCCTACCAAGGCCCTCTGCCATGAGGGGGCGCCCTCACCCATCCGGGTGGGGGGGCTGCTTCTGCTATTTGATCACGTCTGGAGACAGCGCGTCTCGGATCGGTGGATTCAGGAGGTGGTTTCCTCCGGTTAAAAAATAGAGCTGGCAGTCTGGCCGCCCTCAAGATTTCTTCAGTCACGGATTTCCCAGAACCCATTGACGGCACAGGGCCTGCGGTTGGCCGCCCAACACCTTCTGCTGTCAGGTGTGATTTGTCCCGTGCCTGGGAAGGAACAGGGTCAGGGCTTTTACTCCAATCTGTTCACGGTGCCCAAGGACAGAACGCTGAGACCCATCCTGGACCTGAAGGGTCTTAACAGGTTTGTTAGAATCAGACATTTCCGCATGGAGACCTTACGGTCCGCGGTGAGCTCGATTCAACCTGGCGACTTCCTGACCACGGTGGACATCAAGGATGCTTATCTGCACATCCCTATATTCCAGGGGCATCAGAAGTTCCTGAGGTTTGCGCTGGAGGATCAGCACTACCAGTTTGTGGCGTTGCCATTCAGGATATCCTCAGCCCCCGTGTGTTCACCAAGGTGCTGGCGGACGTCAGGCTATCCTGAGTATCCAGGACATTCGCGTGCTGCCTTATCTGGACAATTTACGGATTGCGGCTCAGTCTCTTCTTCATGCCAAGAGCGACACCCGGACCATGTTGTCCACTCTCAAGGATTTCGTTTGGATAGTCAATTATCCCAAGTCTTCAATCACTCCCACGATGGTGGGGGGTTTTCTGGGCATGACGTTGGACACCTCTCTGGCCAGGATATTCCTGCCACAGCAGAAGGTGTGGGTCTTCAGATGCAGGTGCAGGCCTTGCTGTCTTGTCAGCAACCATCTGTCCGTCTGGGGATGAAACTGTGGGCCTGATGTTGTCATGCTTCGAGGCAGTGCCCTTTGCTCAGTTCCACTTGAGACCTCTTCAGTTGAATCTGTTGACCGGTTGAGATCGGACGCAGGAGTCACTGGAACGGGAGTTTTCACTTTCTCCCCCGGCCAGGCAGTCCCTTTTTTGGTGGCTGGACTCCAGAAATCTGCTGGTAGGCAAGTCATTTCTGCCTCCACGGTGGGAGATTGTCACCATGGACTCCAGCCTGACCGGCTGGGAGGGCTTTTGGCTGACTCAGAAGATCCAGAGTCAGTGGGGGCCACAGGAGGCCCATTTGCCTATAAATATCTTGGAGTTGAGAGCGATCTGGTGGTGCTTCTTTACTTGACTCCCCATCTAAGGGGTCGTGCAATTCAGGTTCGCTCGGACAATCAGACGGTGACCCAGATTCTGACTTGGGCAGAGGAGAATGTTCCCTGCATCTCAGCGGTTTATATTCCTGGGATAGAGACCCAGGAGGCAGACTCCCTGAGCAGGAGCGCCTCTCGCCTGGGGGAATGGTCTCTCAGCAACAAGATTTTTCACGCTCTTGTTTCCGCTGGGGTCAGCCGGCCGTGGAACCTATTTGCGTCCAGACACAATCACAAGCTCCCGAGATTCGTCTCCCTGTCGAGAGATCCTCTGGCCTTTGTCACAGACGCTCTGGCAATTCCTTGGACGGAGTTCAGGCTCCTTTATGCGTTTCCTCCGTTTCCACTCCTGTGCCGAGTGCTGCTTAAGATAGCCCAGGAGGGGGTACCAACCATCCTGGTGGCTCCTCGCTGGCCAAGGCGGAGTTGGTTTGCGGACATAATTCAGATGTCAGTCGTTCGCTACGTCTTGCCCGACGATCCAGGGCTTCTGACGCAGGGGTTGCTGCGGCACCCCTAATTACAGACACTGGCTTGACGGCCTGGCTATTGAAACCTCAATCCTGACGGACAAGGGGCTGTCAGCCACGGTTGTTCAGACCATGTTTCAGGCGCGGAAGAAGTTTTCTTCCATGATGTATTACAGAGTTTGGCATGCCTACATTGCTTGGTGTGAATCCAAGAGCCTTCCTTGTCGCACTTTCCCTATCTCTAGGATTTTGGAGTTTTTTTACAACACGGCTTAGACTTGGGTCTCCAGCTGAGCACGCTCAAGGGCCAGGTCTCGGCCTTAGCCATATTCTTCCAGAGATCCATTGCCAATCATAGACTGAGCAAGACCTTCTTCCAAGGGGTTACCCATGTACACCCACCACGTAAGCCTGTATTACCAGTGGGGGACTTGAATCTGGTGCTTTCTGCTCTCCAGGGTCCCCCCTTTGAGCCCTTGTGCGATGCTACATTGTCTATTTTGCCCTAAAGGTGGTATTTTTGGTACCCATCACCTCCGTGCGTCGCGTGTCAGAGCTGGCCGCGATTGGTGTGAAGCCTCCTTACTTTGGACGGCATAGGGATAAGGTGGTGTTTCGCTTAAGGTCGTGTCTCCTTTTCACCTTAATGAGGAAATTGTCTTGCCTTCCTTGTGTCCAGCTCCGACTAACTCTAAGGAAAGGACCCTCCATTCCTTGGATGTGGTCAGAGCCATTAAGTACTCCTGGTTGCGACCGAGTCCTTCAGGAAGTCAGAATGTCTTTTTGTCCTCTCCGAGGGGGCTAGGAGGGCTTGCCTCCGGCAAAGTCCACTCTCAGTAAGTGGATCAGACAGGCATATTCTGCCAAGGGGAAGGAACCCCCTTTTTCATGTTACAGCTCATTCTACTAGAGCTATTGGTGCTTCCTGGGCTTTTCAGCACCAGGTCTCTGTTGAACAAGTTTGTAAGGCCGCCACTTGGTCTTCAGTTCATACCTTTACAAAGTTTTTACAAGGTTGATGTTAGGGCCTCAGCTGATGCTGTATTTGGCCGAAAGGTGCTTCAGGCGGTAGTGAAATGAACTACATGCTGTTTCGCACTGGGGATCCCGCCCTAATGGACACTGCTTTTGGATGTCCCAACTGTCATTACTTCTGGGACGACCTGGACTGGATATAGTGAAAAATACAATTCTGTGAAACTCACCTGTTCATTGTTTTTGAATATATCCAGTCCAGGTCGTCTCACCCCGCCCTTATTCATTATATTGCCTGTTATGGTGATTACCATTTTAATATTGGACCGTTGTCCTTAGTTTGATGGAGAGAGTACATGCTGAAGCTATGTGAAGTAACATGGTTTCTTGGCCTCCCGGCCTGTCTCTTTTCTCACTGCTGTTTAACCACTGGGGAATCATAGAGAGACGCCTGTTTTATAGGAGGCCAGGAGGAGCGACAGCTTTTTATCCTGCAGTCAGGCGCCACCTAGCGGTGGATTACCCAACTGTCATTACTTCTGGGGCGACCTGGACTGGATATATTCAAAAACAATTCTACAGGCGAGTTTCACAGAATTGTATTTTTCTTAATATGTCTGGACTGTAAGGTGGGCGGCTTCTCTAAGGTTCCTGTAACAGTCTATGTGGGCATCACCTCTCTTACCAAGTGCATGGTGAAAAATTTGATGGTGTCCTTCTGGCTCTCCCACTCAGTGGCCACGGCCAGGGCCAGGGGCTCGCTGGGTACGGCAAAGACTTTCCCTTGCGGAGTTTTCAACTTCCTGCGATCCAGGTTAATTTCAAAACCTCCTGCGGGGGTAAACAGACAGTCACGGACCCCGTTATATTTAACAGTACTGATTCATGCTGGCAGTGTTTTCCCTAAAGCAGACCTACAACCTGCCTTGCAGCTCTTGCACCAGGGAAGGTCCTGGTTCACAGGGACACGAAACTAACCTACCTCTTTATGCTATCAGTGAGCCCTGCATTAGGGAGATACTCCAGAGCTGCATGCAATAGGGGACAGGAAACGGCTACACACAAGCAGCAGCCATAAATCCTCCAATAGGGGAGCAGCTCCCCAGGCGTGTGCAGCTATTTCCTGTTCCTATAAGAAAGAGCTCCATGCCCATTTCTGGCTTGCTAAGGAAATTGAACTGAAGAGGCATTACAAAAAAGAGGGAGGGGGATTGTTAAAAAGGACCTAAAGTCATATAGGTAGCTTTAAAAGAAAATTGTAGGTGGAATTAAGATTCCTCAGTTCTCATACGTTCCTTCCTTGTTCTTTGCTAGTAAGACATTTTATTCCCTCTTTTTTTTTCCCTGATAATCTCAACTAGTGCTCCCCCTAGCTGCAATTAGACCACTGCTGTGGCCTAAATTCATCCCCAATAGTGTAGAAGCTTCACACCAACCATGTAGGAGCTAGTTAATTATAAACATGGGATTTTTTTCCCTTCGCAGTTTAAGCGGACCTTCACCCTGAATAAGAGCCTATCTTATATGTTTCCCACACCCTGTACATACAGATTGCTCACATTAATCTGGACCTTCACCCTGAATAAGAGCCTATCTTATATGTTTCCCACACCCTGTACATACAGATTGCTCACATTAATCTGGACCTTCACCCTGAATAAGAGCCTATCTTATATGTTTCCCACACCCTGTACATACAGATTGCTCACATTAATCCGGACCTTCACCCTGAATAAGAGCCTATCTTATATGTTTCCCACACCCTGTACATACAGATTGCTCACATTAATCCGGACCTTCACCCTGAATAAGAGCCTATCTTATATGTTTCCCACACCCTGTACATACAGATTGCTCACATTATTTCCGGACCTTCACCCTGAATAAGAGCCTATCTTATAGGTTTCCCCCACCCTATACATACAGATTGCTCACTTTAAAAATCATCCTACCTGCATCTACTGCATGTTATGAGCCTTTAAACATTCAAGATGGCGGCTCATGGGACATCAGGCAGCCTGCAAACAGGAAGTGCATTCTGACTGTGCTGCTCTGCATTCTGGGATTGCTGACCTTTTCCTGACCCCAGCTCTGCTCTGTCTGAGTAAAGCACAGTTATAACCTGTCCCCCTGTACTTTATCCCACTCTCCTCTCCTCAGTAACTGTGATGCTTCTGAGTCAAGATGGCGGCACCCGTATCCTAAAGTCCTGAACAGAGTTGCAGCCCAGTGGGGGAAAGAATGATAAGTAAGTGACTAAAAACTTAAAATATATTAATTTTATATGCTGGGGAATAGTTTAAGGGCTTTTCAATAAATCATGGTGAAGGTCCGGTTTAACACACTCATTCCTGAAGCAAGAAAGGAAAGCAGCCATGTCTTTGGGGTCGCAAGGGATGCAGAATTTTTTATAAACACCATATAACTGCCATGCCAGAATTCATGTTAGACGTAGTGACATGGGTGTTACTGTCCAGAGAGGTGACATGCACTTACCTTCCCCCTGGGTAATACTGACATTTTCATAGAACTTCTTCCGTTCTGCAATAAAAAACAAAGACAGCAATCAGGAAGGTGCCATGTTTTTCTCACATGCCTGCAGGCCGCCCTTTTCTCCTATGGTGCCATGTCTTCCTCATAGGTCTGCAGGTCGCCCCTCAATGCTATGGTGCCATGTCTTCCTCATAGGTCTGTAGGCCGCCCCTCAATGCTATGGTGCCATATCTTCCTCATAGGTCTGTAGGCTGCCCCTTTCTGCTATGGTGCCATGTCTTCCTCATAGGTCTGTAGGCTGCCCCTTTCTGCTATGGTGCCATGTCTTCCTCATAGATCTGCAGGCCGCCCCTCAATGCTATGGTGCCATATCTTCCTCAGTGGTCTGCAGGCCGCCCCTCAATGCTATGGTGCCATATCTTCCTCATAGGTCTGTAGGCTGCCCCTTTCTGCTATGGTGCCATGTCTTCCTCATAGGTCTGTAGGCTGCCCCTTTCTGCTATGGTGCCATGTCTTCCTCATAGATCTGCAGGCCGCCCCTCAATGCTATGGTGCCATATCTTCCTCAGTGGTCTGTAGGCTGCCCCTTTCTGCTATGGTGCCATATCTTCCTCATAGGTCTGTAGGCCCCCCCTTTCTGCTATGGTACCATATCTTCCTCATAGGTCTGTAGGCTGCCCCTTTCTGCTATGGTGCCATGTCTTCCTCAGTGGTCTGCAGGCCGCCCCTCAATGCTATGGTGCCATACCTTCCTCATAGGTCTGTAGGCTGCCCCTTTCTGCTATGGTACCATATCTTCCTCAGAGGTCTGCAGGCCGCCCCTCAATGCTATGGTGCCATGTCTTCCTCATAGGTCTGTAGGCTGCCCCTTTCTGCTATGGTACCATATCTTCCTCATAGGTCTGTAGGCTGCCCCTTTCTGCTATGGTGCCATATCTTCCTCAGTGGTCTGCAGGCTGCCCCTTTCTGCTATGGTACCATATCTTCCTCATAGGTCTGTAGGCCGCCCCTCAATGCTATGGTGCCATATTTTCCTCATAGGTCTGTAGGCTGCCCCTTTCTGCTATGGTACCATATCTTCCTCAGAGGTCTGCAGGCCGCCCCTCAATGCTATGGTGCCATGTCTTCCTCATAGGTCTGTAGGCTGCCCCTTTCTGCTATGGTACCATATCTTCCTCATAGGTCTGTAGGCTGCCCCTTTCTGCTATGGTGCCATATCTTCCTCAGTGGTCTGCAGGCTGCCCCTTTCTGCTATGGTACCATATCTTCCTCATAGGTCTGTAGGCCGCCCCTCAATGCTATGGTGCCATATTTTCCTCATAGGTCTGTAGGCTGCCCCTTTCTGCTATGGTACCATATCTTCCTCATAGATCTGTAGGCTGCCCCTTTCTGCTATGGTACCATATCTTCCTCATAGGTCTGTAGGCCGCCCCTCAATGCTATGGTGCCATATCTTCCTCAGTGGTCTGCAGGCCGCCCCTCAATGCTATGGTGCCATATCTTCCTCATAGGTCTGTAGGCTGCCCCTTTCTGCTATGGTACCATATCTTCCTCATAGGTCTGTAGGCTGCCCCTTTCTGCTATGGTGCCATGTCTTCCTCAGTGGTCTGCAGGCCGCCCCTCAATGCTATGGTGCCATACCTTCCTCATAGGTCTGTAGGCTGCCCCTTTCTGCTATGGTACCATATCTTCCTCAGAGGTCTGCAGGCCGCCCCTCAATGCTATGGTGCCATGACTTCCTCACAGGCCTGCAGGCTGCCCCTCACTGCTATGGGGCAATGTCTTCCTCACAGGTCTATAGGCCGCCCCTCACTAGTATGGGGCAATGTCTTCCTCACAGGTCTGTAGGCTGTTTCTTATTGCTATGGTGCAATGTCTCCTTCATAGGTCTGTAGGCCGCCCCTTACTGCTATGACGCCATGTCTTCTTCATAGGTCTGTAGGCTGCCCCTCACTGCTATGGCGCCATGTCTTCTTCCTAAGTCTGTAGGCTGTCCCTTACTGCTATGGTGCCATATCTTCCTCACAGGCCTGTAGGTCACCCTTTACTGCTATGGTGCCATGTCTTCCTCACAAGCCTGTAGGCCCCCCCTTTCTGCTATGGTGCCATGTCT
This sequence comes from Gastrophryne carolinensis, assembly GCA_027917425.1. NCBI lineage: Eukaryota > Metazoa > Chordata > Amphibia > Anura > Microhylidae > Gastrophryne > Gastrophryne carolinensis. Next base: position 35,882,087 of record CM051240.1, read on the forward strand.
TCTTCATAGGCCTCTAGGCTGCCCCTCACTGCTATGGCGCCATGTCTTCTTCATAGGTCTGTAGGCTGCCCCTTTCTGCTATGGCGCCATGTCTTCTTCCTATGTCTGTAGGCTGCCCCTTTCTGCTATGGTTCCATGTCTTCCTCAAAGGCCTGTAGGATGCCCCTTATTGTTATGGTGCCATGTCTTCCTCACAGGCCTGTAGGCAGCCCCTTACTGCTATGGTGCCATGTCTTCCTCACAGGCCTGTAGACCACCCCTTACTGCTATGGTGCCATGTCTTCCTCACAGGCCTGTAGGCCACCCCTTGCTATGGTGCCATGTCTTCCTCACAGGCCTGTAGGCTGCCCTTTGCTGCTATGGCGCAATGTCTCCTTCATAGGCCTCTAAGCTGCCCCTTACTGCTATGGTGCCATGTTTTCCTCACAAGCCTCTAGGCCGCTCCTTATTGCTATGGTGCCATGTCTTCTTTATAGGTCTGTAGGCCGCCGCTCACTGCTATAGCGCAATGTCTCCTTCATAGGTCTCTAGGCTGCCCTTTACTGCTCTGGCACAATGTCCCTTACCCTCAGAAGCGGCACGGAAGCCGTGTGCGCGGGTGTTTCTGCCTGCTAGGTTTCCCTCTCCTGCATTGCACTCTCAAATCCTGTACTCATGGTCAGGTAATCCTCATTTATTATTGCTGCTGGCACTTGCACTTTTGTGTTCATTTGCTGTGTTTTATTACTTTTCAGACACTTTGTGCAATATATACATATGCTCATGTATTTGAAAATTGATTACCTTTGGTACACTTTATGAGGTTATTATTGATGGCACTTGTCACTTTGAGAAAATATGTTTTTCTTTTTATGCGATGTTGCACTTTATTGGAGATTGTTCTACACATTATATAAAATAGTTCACTTAATTGTTTATATACTATATTAATTAAGGGTTTTTTTGTGCCAGCACAAAAACATAGAAAATTAGATTTTTAGAAATATAGGGAGTGTAACCTACTTGATATCCTGATAAGTGGATAATATTTGGAATAATAGGGTGGAGATTCAGCAGTGTTTTTAAGTGTCTTGTGTCCATGTTGTATGTATGTATTTTTAGCTTATTTTTGAGTGTATATAATCAAAATTTGTGATTTCATAATACTCTGGTCTGGTGCTCCTTATTGGGAGAAAGGTGTGGCTGCTGATCCACATCCACTCCTTTAAAAAGATTTGTCTCTGGCACAATTTACTTCCTAAGTCTTTAGGTGCAGCCTACAGTTTTTATGAAAAGTGTAGTTATCCTTTAACAAACCTGGCAGAGAGACGATCAATACTTACCAGTTGGCGGCGCATAAAATCGCTTCTGTAAGCTGGTCACTGTGGAGCAACCTGGGAACAGGGTACGGCTCAGGGCGCCATGTCTAGCGGCGATTATAAGGCGGCTGGACAGCATCACGCCCAGTGTGTGCAGCACCTTTATGCCTGTAAATGAAGAAATACACCTCACAAGTTGCGCAGTGCATTTAAATGCCAATACACTTCCTGGGTAATACAAATTAAAGGGGGGCGGGGGGGGGAATGGGACAGAGCATTCTAAAAACATTAGGGAAGGTGGGGTGACATTAAAGCAGACCTAGACCCCTAAACCAGACCTTCACTCTGAATAAGAGCATATCTTGTATGTTTCTGCCACCCTGTACATACAGATTCCTCACATTAAAAATCATCCTTCCGACACCTAGTGCGTATTCTGAGCCTTTCGACTTCCAAGATGGAGGCTCAAGGAGCATCAGGCAGCCTGCAGACAGGAAGTGTCTTCTGACTATGCCACTCGGCATTCTGGGATTGCTGTCCTTTTCCTGACCCCAGCTCTGCTTCTCCTGTGCAAAGCACAGTTATAACCCTTCCCCTTCAACCTTACCACACTCTCCTCAGTGTGTGTGATGCTTCTGAGGCAAGATGGCGGCACCCATATCCTAAAGTCCTGAACAGAGTTGCAGCCCGGCGGAGGAAAGAAAAAAAAAAGGAAGAGACTTAAAACTTATATATTCATTTTAAATGCTGGGTAATAGGGTTTGGGCTTTTTATTAAATTATGCTGAAGGTCTAGTTTAAAGTGGACCAACACCCAGGGGGGATCGGCCCGGGAATCTATAAGATTCCCAGACCGATCAGATCCCTCCCCGCGGGGCATCCGAAATCGGGATGTCCCGTGGGGAGGAACCCCCCAGGAGGCCCACAATCCTTACCTTACGATCCAACGGCGCATGCGCAAGACGCGGCCGCGTCTCTCGCTTCCCTCTAGCAGGGCGCGCTCCCGCGCCGGCCGTTTTGTGAATGGCCGGCGCAGGCGCGCTCCCTGTTAGAGGGAAGCGAGAGACGCAGCCAATGACAGCGCTCTGGTATGCGCGTCCAAGCAGCTTTGGACGCGCATACCAGAGCGGCTCTGAGCGCTGTCATTGGCCGGACGAGGTCACGTGGGAGCGGGGAGAGGTGAGTTTTTACGGCGATCGGGGGGGTTTCACACAGCGGGGCACCCCCGATCGGGGTGCCCCACCTAAGTGGACCAACACCCAGGATAGTCAAAATCCTGGGTGTTGGTCCACTTTAAGAGTCCTGGTGGCTCAGACGACCCATCACCTAACTTCCTTCCACCACAGAAAACTGGGAAAGGGATGTTTAAAAATGAGGAAACCCAACCCTAAAATTTACTTTAAATAACTTTTAACAAGCTCACTGGGATGTCTAGATTTGGGAAGGCCCCCCAAAGATTCATAGAAAGCCTAAAATCAGAAATGGAGTCTGTTGTTGGGTAGTTTTGGAGGAGGTGTGGCTTCCACAGGTGTGTGCAGCCATTTCCTGTCCCTCATTGGATGTGATGGATCATTAGATGCTGTCAGTCAGTGTTTTATCACGTGATAAAACACAGCCAATGAACAGCCGGATTATAATCACGCCCCACAATTGCTAGCTTAGCAATATGTGCTCACAAGCTCTAGTCCAGAGGCAGCCTTCTTCAACCCCTGATTCTGTCAGTCAGTGTGGAAGATTAAAGTGGACCAACACCCTCCACTGATCGGCCCGGGAATCTATAAGATTCCCGGATCGATCAGCTCCCTGACTGCGGGGCACCCCGATCGCTGTGTGAAACCCCCCAGAAACCCCTAAATCCCTACCTGCTCCTCGATCCAGCGGCGCCTGCTGCCGCCTCCCGCGCGTCCCTCTAGCAGGACGCGCACCCGCGTCGGCCGTTTGTGAATGCCCGGCGCGCGCCCTGTAAGAGTGACGCGCGGGAGGCGGCGGCAGGCGCTCTCTCTTGTACGTCGCTGCCTCCCGCTTGTCTGTCGGCGGGGATTGGCTGCAGCGGTCACGTGGGAGAGGGGAGAGGTGAGTTTTTGAGACTTTCAGGGGGTTTCACACAGCGGGGTGCCCCCGATCGGGGTGCCCCACCGAAGTGGACCAAAACCCAGGATAGTCAAAATCCTGGGTGTTGGTCCACTTTAAACACAGACACGGAACAGTCTGATTATAATGAAATACAAAAATCATATAATTCCCCACCATTGTTAGCTCAGCAATAGGGACTTTTACATATACTATGTTTGTGACAGCCATATTGGCTCCTTGATGCTGTCAGACAGATGGCAAAACACGGACAATGAACAGCCTGGTGATAATATATATACATCATATCATTATTGTTAGCTCAGCAATATGGGGCTCCTAGGCTCTAGTATGGGCAGCCATATTTGATCCTTGATAGCATCCGTGTTTTTAGACAGAGGATAAAACACAGACAAGGAACAGTCTGATTATAATGACACGGGAAGCACATAAATCATATCCCCTCTGATTAATATTAGCTCTAAGAGTCCATATTGGATCCTTGATGAGGGTAAAACATAGACAAGGAACAGTCTCATAATAACATGGGCAATACACAAATCATATCACTTCCCCACCATTGTTAGCTCAGCAATAGGCTTTAGTTGGGGGGAGTCATATTGGCTCCCCGATGCGGTCAGTCAGTGATTTATGAAGCAGAGCAAGGAATAAAACACAGACGAGGAACAGTCTGACTATGATGACTCAGGGAATTCCTAATTCATCACTCCCCACATTTATGAGCTCAGCAACAGGGGCTCTAGTATGGAACAGACCCATAGTGATGCTGTCAGTCAGTGTCTTATCGGGCAGAGCAGAGGATAGAACACAGACAATGAACAGTCTGATAGGCACCATACTGAAGTTGGTTTCTTATTCATGTTTATGCTTATTTTCCGCCTTCTTTAAAAAGAAAGTGACATCAGTGGCCCAAAGCCATTTAACCCCTTGAAAGTAGCTGTTACTTATTCGCTCCATTGAAAACAGCCATAGTGCACACTTTAATGCCAGTTTTATAGCCAGAAAAACTTTGGGCCAGGCTGAACTCAACCGTGTGCCATACAGGGGGTCCCCTCCATACCTCCCAACCGTCCCGATTTTCCCGGGACTGTCCCGATTTTCCCACATTATCCCGCGGTCCCGGATGATTACTAATTGTCCCGGGAGGCGCATTATCCTCCCCGTCCCACCGATCAGCTGTTCCGCCGCCCGCACCCCCGATCAGCTGTTCCGCCGCCCGCCCGCACCCCCGATCAGCTGTTCCGCCGCCCGCCCGCACCCCCGATCAGCTGTTCCGCCGCCCGCCCGCACCCCGATCAGCTTTTCTGCCGCCCGCACCCCCGATCAGCTGTTCCGCCGCCCGCCCGCACCCCCGATCAGCTGTTCCGCCGCCCGCCCGCACCCCCGATCAGCTGTTCCGCCGCCCGCCCGCACCCCCGATCAGCTGTTCCGCCGCCCGCCCGCACCCCGATCAGCTTTTCTGCCGCCCGCACCCCCGATCAGCTGTTCCGCCGCCCGCCCGCACCCCTGATCAGCTGTTCCGCCGCCCGCACCCCCGATCAGCTGTTCCACCGCCCACCCGCACCCCCTCCCCACCGATCACCTCCGCCGCCCAGTTATCAGCCACTTCGGCTCCTCTGTAAGCAGGGCCTCTTGATTGGCCACCTCGCCCTGGTTTGCCCCGCCCCGGCCATTGAGCAGTGCCAGTGCGGGACATGAGAGTGGGCCGTTAGGCTCCTCCCACCCGCTGAAGACACGTGACTACAGAGGCCCGAGGACACCGGAGGATAAGGTAAGACATTGCTTAATATTTTTTTTTTTTTTTTAAATGGGTGGGAAATATGGCGTGGTGGGGGGCGTGGCAGGGGCGTGACCGGGTGTGTGGCCAGGGGCGTGGCTTGTCCCTCTTTCATATCTTTGGAAGTTGGGAGGTATGCCCCTCTGTCAGTTGGCGCCATGACATCAGTGGCCCAAAGCCATTTAAAGCGGTCCTTCACTCTGAATAAGAGCCTATCTTATATGTTTCCCACACCCTGTACATACAGATCGCTCACATTAATCCGGACCTTCACCCTGGATAAGAGCCTATCTTATATGTTTCCCACACCCTGTACATACAGATTTCTCACATTAAAAATCATCCTACCTGCATCTACTGCATGTTATGAGCCTTAAAACATCCAAGATGGCGGCTCATGGAACATCAGGCAGCCTGCAAACAGAAAGTGTCTTCTGACTGTGCTGCTCTGCATTCTGGGACTGCTGACCTTTTCCTGACCCCAGCTCTGCTCTGTCTGAGAAAAGCACAGCTATAACCCGCCCTCCTGTACTTTATCCCACTCTCCTCTGCTCAGTAGGTGTGATGATTCAGAGTCAAGATGGCGGCGCCCGTATCCTAAAGTCCTGAACAGAGTTGCAGCCCAGTGAGGGAAAGAATAATAAGTGACTAAAAACTTAAAATGTATTGACGTTTTTTAAGGGTTTGGGCTTTTCAATAAATCATGGTGAAGGTCCGGTTTAACTCAGAAATACACAATAGGGGAAGAAATATGGTCTCCCAGCATGCCTCGCTTTTTATTATGCAGCCATCATGCGCCCTCCTACCTGTTAGTCTAGAGGAGCAGGCTCTTAACTCTGATGTGTTTCCATGACTGAACGATCTGCCGGCACGCATCACACTCTGGGCGCCGCCATGATGGTGACCCCTGTCACCGTCCTTTCGTGTCACATCTCCGCTCAGCCAATCAGAGACGCCGGGAGGCGGGACAGCCCTGGCCTCCAATGGCAAGCTGTGCTCGCTGGTCCTGGGCGTGGCTAAGGACAGAGCCAATCGTGGCGCTCGGTGCAGGAGAGGCCCAGGCGCCCCGCGGCCGGAGTAAGCGGCATCCCGGGGGGGAGGACATGCCGGTCCGCACCGAGGCCCGCGGCTCCGGCGCCTCTTCCCTCATCCCGCCGCCGCCCATCAATACGCAGCAGCCCGGAGTCACCACCAGCCTGCTGTACAGCGGCTCCAAGTTCCTGGGCCACCAGAAGAGCAAAGGCAACTCGTACGATGTGGAGGTGGTGCTGCAGGTCAGCTGGCGGCGGGGGGATCGACCACACACCGGGAGGGATCGGCCTGACACCGGGGCTGCTAGAGGCACTGGGTGGGGGGACAGCATGTGGGGCACTGATGGGGGCAGCCAATAGAATGGTGGGGTACTATAGGGTGGCTAGTATATGGAACACATCAAGGCAACTGGACTTTTTTGGCCTCATTCCATTGGTTATTCTTACGTTAGCGTTTTCATTTCTGAATTGATCGGATGCCTAGTGAAATGTCTACCAAGAAAAACACAATGTTTCCAGTTGCCTTGCTTTGTTGTGGCCTGGATGAGTGAGAACCTTCAGTGACATAAAGCAACTAACATAGTGTTAGGTCCATGGGGGGCTGGTGAAGGGGCACTGGAGGGGTGCCGGCGAGGAGCCAGGAGGGACACTGGAGGGGCGCCGGCAAGGAGCCAGGAGGGGCACTGGAGGGTGCCGGCAAGGAGCCAGGAGGGGCACTGGAGGGGCGCCGGCGAGGAGCCAGGAGGGACACTGGAGGGGCGCCGGAGGGGAGCCAGGAGGGACACTGGAGGGGAGCCAGGAGGGACACTGGAGGGGAGCCAGGAGGGACACTGGAGGGGCGCCGGCGAGGAGCCAGGAGGGACACTGGAGGGGCGCCGGCGAGGAGCCAGGAGGGACACTGGAGGGGCACCGGCGAGGAGCCAGGAGGGACACTGGAGGGGCGCCGGCGAGGAGCCAGGAGGGACACTGGAGGGGCGCCGGCGAGGAGCCAGGAGGGACACTGGAGGGGCGCCGGCGAGGAGCCAGGAGGGACACTGGAGGGGCGCCGGCGAGGAGCCAGGAGGGACACTGGAGGGGCGCCGGCGAGGAGCCAGACGGGGTGCCGGTGAGGAGCCAGGAGGGGCACTGGAAGGGTTGCCGGTGAGGGGCACCAGAGGGATGCTGGTGAGGAGCCAGGAGGGACACCAGAGGGATGCTGGTGAGGAGCCAGGAGGGACACCAGAGGGATGCTGGTGAGGAGCCAGGAGGGGCGCCGGTGAGGAGCACCACCAGCCTGCTGTACAGCGGCTCCAAGTTCCTGGGCCACCAGAAGAGCAAAGGCAACTCGTATGATGTGGAGGTGGTGCTGCAGTTCAGCCGGCGGCGGGGGGGTTCGGCCTGACCACGGGGCTGCTAGGAGCACTGGATGGGGGGACAGCATGTGGGTCAGTGTAAGAACAAGGGGAAGCCAATAGAATTATGTGGTACTATTGGGTGGCTAGTATATGCCTAGTAACAAATCAAGGCAACTGGACGTTTTTGGCCTCATTTTCTTCGTTTATTGTCACATTAGCGTTTTCATTTCTGAATTGATCGGATGCTTAGTGAAATGTCTACCAAGAAAAACACAATGATTCCAGTTGCCTTGCTTTGTTGTGGCCTGGATGAGTGAAAACCTTCACAGACATAAAGCAACTAACATAGCGTTAGGTCCATGGGGGGCCGGTGAAGGGGCACTGGAGGGGGGCCGGTGAAGGGGCACTGGAGGGGTGCCTGTGAGGAGCCAGGAGGGGTGCCGGTGAGGAGCCAGGAGGGGTACCGGTGAGGAGCCAGGAGGGGTACCGGTGAGGGATACTGGTGAGGAGCCAGGAGGGTCACCGGTGGGGTGTCATTGAAGAGGCAGGAGGGGTGCAGCCGAGGAGATAGGAGGGTTGCCGGTGGGGTGCCGCTGAGGAGACTATAGGGGGCGACAGCTAGTAGCATGTGGGGGGCTGCTAATGGATGGTCAGTAGGATGTAGGTGGCTGCAGACAGCCAGTGGAATATAGGGGTGACCATAGATGGACACCTAAGTAAAGACTCGGAGGGACAGCCATTGGAAGGCTGATGGACAACCACTCATGGGATAAAGGCCACTGATGGACCAGCCAGTAGAAGAACAAGACCAAGTGGTGGCCTCTGGAAGAATAAGGGAACACAGACTGGCATCCAGTAGAAGGATAATGGGGTGCGGGCGGTGAGTGTTAGAAAAGGGCCACAGATGGACAGGTAGGAGAGGGAGGGGGTCTGCTGATGGCCATTGCTTGGGGGGCAAGTGGAGGAACAGGAAGCAGAATGGAAGATGGATAGAGGAGTCCACACCAGACTGAGGCTGAAATGTGGAAAAGGGGATGGAGGTTAGAGAATAGCTGACTATATAGGTCGGGCAGAGTTTGAAAAGCAGAGGTCCATATGGAGATTGGCAAATAGAGGATCGGGCAGGATAGAGATTGGGTGCAAAGTATCAGGACAGGACGGAAATTGGATGAGGACCAAGCAGGTTGAGTCTGAAGTAGAGAGTGGGGCAGGATAGAAGTGAACTACTTGGGTTAGGAACTTTGGTGCTCAGGCAGGATAGTAGCTGGTAACTGTGTAGAGGAGGTTTGGTAAGGGGCAGAATGAATAGCAGTGGATTGAGGAAGGAAATAAGCTATATACTGCATGGTAGTAGCTGGTTACTGATGGTTGGGGCAGGGTAGAATATGGGCGAAATGGTGATGGGGGGGCAGGTTAGGAAATTAGAACTAAGGGTAAATGTCAAGTGCATGGAAGGATGACATTGGAAAGTTGAGGGCAGAGAGGATTTGGGGTAGCATGGTGCTGAAGCTGGGTATTAAGGGTTGGGGCAGAGGCGAGGTAGTAGAAGAGCAGAATGCATCCTGGATGGGGATGAGAGTTGGGGCAGGGTAGAGGTCGGTGAGTAGGGTGCTGTAGCAGGTTGAGGTTGGGGAATTAGGGGTCCAGTGGAGATTTAGTAGTGGGGTGCTGGGGCAGTATGGGAACTGGGGCCATGGCAGGGTAGAGGTTGGATGGTAGGGGGCTGGGGCAGGATGAAAGGTGGCTCCAGAACAGGCTGGGGAGTACATGATGGATAGTTTGGGTCAGGACAGGCTGAGGCCCGAGTCGCACATGGGCTGTGATTGATGCCCAGTTTGCTTTTGTCCTGCTTTGTTTTTTTTGTGCTGAATCCAGATTGACCAAGTTTATATATTTAATCCCCTGTCGTTTTCTCAGTTAGATACTGGCACAATGACCTGCCCCTGTGACTCATGGGAGAGTCATGGTGTAAAGCAGGAGGGCCCCTCCTGGGTGAGTCATTGTAGTATCAGGTTGGGGGGGCAGCTCCTCCATGTTGCATGATCCTGAGCTCATGATGATACAGGAGGAGACCAGTACAGATGCAATGAGGAGCTTGGCATGTTTGCTGTCCCTCTATTCTGCGCTATGGGGGAGATTCAGAGCCTGGTGAGAAAACTCACTGCCATTCACTTTCATTGTCTACCTTGGGGCTGATTCAACACCAGGTGAAAATTTACATCCGATCGCCAAGGAAGACTTTAAACATAAATCCGAAAAAAGGAATAAGGTTTCTCACCTGTCTCTGAATCGACCCCTTTATCCATTGCTGTGGAGTCGAGGAGTCGGAGTAAATTTTGGGTACCTGGATTCGGAGTCGGCAAACAATGCACCGACTCCGACTAAATTTTGATTTAGCAAGTTTAAATGTCCCAATTCACAAAAAGTTATAATTAATGACTTCTCTATTGTAAGAATAAAGACCAATGCATGCAGTGCCTCACGTAACCGCAAAACGAACACGTTAAGTGACCGTGAAGAAGCGTGCTTTTCATGTGCTTCACTATATGGCACGCAACGCACAATTAGAAGCGGCAATACTTATACTTTGCATAGTGTTGTGTTCTGCTGTTACAGGGAACCCATGGGTAACCTAGCCTCTCACTGATAAGGGATTAAGTACCGTAAATATGTTTTTTGCAGGACTAGAGACACTTGTATAAGTGAAGGGAATGGAGGATCAATAGTTCAAGACTGAAGCTGTACCATTGGAAAAACTGCTGTCATTCAGCAAAAGGCTATAAAAACTTGTAAACTTCGATTGTTAGCTTAAACTTTAAACATGACTCTGGGATTCTACTAGGGAAATCATGTTTTATAATAAAGGCCCCTTTCTGGATCCTCCCACTGCCCTATCTTCAGCAGAAGATCAGCACACAGAAAGGAGAAGGCAGCTTCTGCCCAACTACCTCTCTCTGCTAGAAGTAATGACATGTATGTTGCCTTTCTTTCCTTCAAGGAAAGTATAAAATACATTCACATATTAATACAGAGGAGTCGGAGGTACAAAAAACTGAGGAGTCGGAGTCGGAACATTTATCTACTGACTCCACAGCCCTGCCTTTATCTGCAGGGGACAGCTCCATTGCGAGCGAAATATGGGGGCTGGGAAACTGCTGCTGTAGTTGCTTAGCCCCTGACCTAGATCATGAGTTCAGTTATTTACCAGTGGAGGGGCTACTAGAATTTTATTAGAAAGATGTCTGTTTGCTACTCCCTTCTATCTGATCTATATCCTGGGTTTTAGCCCACTTTATAGGGGCATCCTTATTAGGGCTGGTCTTGTGGATGTGAAACCCCCAGGATCATCTGAAATCTTGCCTTGATTCACGGTGCATGCATCGAATCTCCTCCAACCAGAATAGATTGCTGTGAATAATAATGCCTATCAATCTATTTTGAGTGTGACCCCCTCCGGCTGTGTGCACCTGCCACCAGCCATTCATATAGGGCCTATAAAACAGAGTGATAACCGGAACAAAGCCCTTCTCAATGGATTCTGGCTACGGTTCCTTTTTAAAGAGCCGGCACTGCTGACATCAGGGGCCTGGACGTTGCTGTGACCTTGACCCCAACCCTATTGTGCTCAGGCTGGCAGCTCAGCTTGGGCATAGTAATGTGCTGTGTATTACTGCTGCTGATAATGCAGTTGCATTAGACAGCCAATCAGATTTCTGCTGTGAGATTATTGGTTACCATTAGAAACTGCCTTTGGTTTCCACTGCCCCACTGTTTGAGTCTACCCATATTTGTATTATTTTATTACCTGTGTGGGGACCCTCCTGTCGGTGTTGAAGTGCCTCTCTGGGACATGTAGTCCCTCCTGTTGGCGTTGCAGTGCCTCTCTGGGACATGTAGTCCCTCCTGTCAGCGTTGCAGTGCCTCTCTGGGACATGTAGTCCCTCCTGTCGGCGTTGGCAGTGCCTCTCTGGGACATGTAGTCCCTCCTGTCTGCGTTGCAGTGCCTCTCTGGGACATGTAGTCCCTCCTGTCGGCGTTGGCAGTGCCTCTCTGGGACATGTAGTCCCTCCTGTCGGCGTTGGCAGTGCCTCTCTGGGACATGTAGTCCCTCCTGTCGGCGTTGCAGTGCCTCTCTGGGACATGTAGTCCCTCCTGTCGGCATTGCAGTGCCTCTCTGGGACATGTAGTCCCTCCTGTCGGCGTTGCAGTGCCTCTCTGGGACATGTAGTCCCTCCTGTCGGCGTTGCAGTGCCTCTCTGGGACATGTAGTCCCTCCTGTCGGCGTTGCAGTGCCTCTCTGGGACATGTAGTCCCTCCTGTCGGCGTTGCAGTGCCTCTCTGGGACATGTAGTCCCTCCTGTCGGCGTTGCAGTGCCTCTCTGGGACATGTAGTCCCTCCTGTCGGCGTTGCAGTGCCTCTCTGGGACATGTAGTCCCTCCTGTCGGCGTTGCAGTGCCTCTCTGGGACATGTAGTCCCTCCTGTCGGCGTTGCAGTGCCTCTCTGGGACATGTAGTCCCTCCTGTCGGCGTTGCAGTGCCTCTCTGGGACATGTAGTCCCTCCTGTCGGCGTTGCAGTGCCTCTCTGGGACATGTAGTGCCTCCTGTCGGCGTTGCAGTGCCTCTCTGGGACATGTAGTGCCTCCTGTCGGCGTTGCAGTGCCTCTCTGGGACATGTAGTGCCTCTTTGGGACATGTAGTGCCTCCTGTCATTATCACAGTGCCTACTTGGGATTTTGTAGTCCCTCCTGTCATTATCACAGTGCCCACCTTAGATTTGTAGTTCCTCCTGTCTGTGTCATAGTGTCCATCTGGGATTTGTAGTCTTTTTTTCTTTCAGCATCATAGCTCCTGTATGGGACCTGTAGTTCCTCCTGTTGACAGGGTGCTTATCTGGGGCTTGTTGTGCTTCCTGTCAGCATCACAGTGCCTTCCTGGGACATGTAGTCCCTCCTGGCTGTCAGTGCCTCTCTGGCACTTGTAGTCCCTCTTATCTGTAACACCAGGCCTTTCTGGCACTTGTAGTCCCTCTTATCAGTAGCACCAGTCCTTTGTGGCACTTGTAGTCCCTCCTATCAGTAACACCAGGCCTTTCAGGCACTTGTAGTCCCTCCTATCAGTAACACCAGGCCTTTCTGGCATTTGTAGTCCCTCCTATCAGTAACACCAGGCCTTTCTGGCACTTGTAGTCCCTCCTATCAGTAACACCAGGCCTTTCTGGCACTTGTAGTGCCTCCTGTCAGCATCACAGTGCACATAAAGACCATAGAAGTGGTCCTAACCCTGCCTGAGTATAACTCCCCTGCAGTCTGGCTTGTGTGTCCCTTGCGTTGGGGGGTTGTGTAGTTGTGTTAGCGTCTGGTGTGAGCGCAGTGTTTGGGTGGTCGCTGTGCTCGCAGACTGGAGAGACTCTGCCGTGTCCTCATGTGAACTCTGCTTTGTGCCAGCGCTCGCTACCATCGAGGTTTACACAAGAGCTGGATCCAATTTCAGCAACAATGAGGGGGAAAGTGACGGCCTGTGGGTGGTTAAGGCCATACTCCAGCAAAGCTCATCATTTTTAGTGACATGGGGAGGGGGGGGGTAGAGCTGCTAAGACGCCGGCTGTCTGTGAAAAGATTTGGCCTCGGCGTTTCCCCTCAGTTGGATGAGCTGCCTGTTTGGTTGATACTTTTTTGCCATCTGACCCAGTTGTTGAAATGTGTTTCTATTTCTCCTTTGTGAAACAAAAATGTAGTTGGTTTTGGGCTTCATGTATTCTAACCATTGGCCGCCTGTTCTTTCAGCACGTGGATATGGAGAACGCCTACCTGTGCGGATACTTGAAGATTAAAGGCCTTACTGAGGTAAGTGGCGGCTGTGGGGCTTCAGAAATCCCAGCAGCAGTGGGGTGACCTGGCTTTGTCCAGGCAGTAAAAAAAAAAAAAAAAGTACTTTTTGTAAAAGTCGGCCAGCCCTCAGGCTCAATCCCATGGAGTGTTCCAGGCAGGGCCAGCTCCAGGTTTATGTGGGCCCTCGGGCGGCATGATCTGAGGGGGCCCCTTTGTGGTGGATAGTCACGGGTCAGGGGTCTATATATTGTATGGCCAAAACTAAGAAGGGCTGCTTGCCCTCCGACCCCCTATTGGAGCTATTTTTTAGTTTGGCCCCACATGAATGGGGAAGTATTGAGGAAGAGGGAGGCTGAGGGAACATAGATGAATGGGGCAGAGCTAAGAGAACAAGGATAGATAGGTCAGTGCTCAGGGGATAGAGATGGATGGGGCAAGGCTGAGTGGATAGGGAAAGATGGGTCAGGGCTCAGGGGATAGGGATGAATGGGTCAGGGCTCAGGGGATAGGGATGAATGGGTCAGGGCTCAGGGGATAGGGATGAATGGGTCAGGGCTCAGGGAATAGGGATGAATGGGTCAGGGCTCAGGGGATAGGGATGAATGGGTCAGGGCTCAGGGGATAGGGATGAATGGGTCAGGGCTCAGGGGATAGGGATGAATGGGTCAGGGCTCAGAGGATAGGAATGAATGGGTCAGGGCTCAGGGGATAGGGATGAATGGGTCAGCCGGTATCACTTGCAATTTAGAAGAGTATCTGTGCCTGCACCTCTGTTTCTAGGTTCCCCTTCCTATGTTACTGTAACTTTAGTTAACTGTGTTTTTTTTTTTTTTTTTTTTTGTTATTTATTCATTTATTTATTTAACTTCTTTGCACTGTGTATATGCCAAAAAGAATTCCTTGTTCATCTCACGATGTACTTGGCGAACAATAAATTGAATTGAATTTGAATTGAATTGAAATTGGATAGGGATGAATGGGTCAGGGCTCAGGGGATAGGGATGAATGGGTCAGGGCTCAGGGGATAGGGATGAATGGGTCAGGGCTCAGGGGATAGGGATGAATGGGTCAGGGCTCAGGGGATAGGGATGAATGGGTCAGAGCTCAGGGGATAGGGATGAATGGGTCAGGGCTCAGGGGATAGGGATGAATGGGTCAGGGCTCAGGGGATAGGGATGGATGGGTCAGGGCTCAGGGGATAGGGATGAATGGGTCAGGGCTCAGGGGATAGGGATGAATGGGTCAGGGCTCAGGGGATAGGGATGAATGGGTCAGGGCTCAGGGGATAGGGATGAATGGGTCAGGGCTCAGGGGATAGGGATGAATGGGTCAGGGCTCAGGGGATAGGGATGAATGGGTCAGAGCTCAGGGGATAGGGATGAATGGGTCAGGGCTCAGGGGATAGGGATGAATGGGTCAGGGCTCAGGGGATAGGGATGGATGGGTCAGGGCTCAGGGGATAGGGATGAATGGGTCAGGGCTCAGGGGATAGGGATGAATGGGTCAGGGCTCAGGGGATAGGGATGAATGGGTCAGGGCTCAGGGGATAGGGATGAATGGGTCCGGGCTCAGGGGATAGGGATGAATGGGTCCGGGCTCAGGGGATAGGGATGAATGGGGAAAAGCTGAGTGGATAGGGAAACATGGGTCAGGGCTCAATGAATATGAATGAATGGGTCAGAGGTGACATACAACCAATGGTGCAGAGCTGAGGAGACATGGATGGATGGAGCAGAGAGACAGAGAAAGGAAGTGTGTGCAGTTCTTTAACCACATTGTGCCAGCTGTCAGTGGGCCCCCCTGATGGGTGGGGCCCTCGGCAGCTGACCGGGCTTGCCGGGTGCTGATGTCGGCCTTGGTTCCAGGCTCCCCCTTCTCTTGTTAAGCATTGTTGACTGTGTGTTAAAGAACAGCACAGAACGATGTTTGTAAAGCGAGTGTGGCATAGAGCCATGGTGATGGTCATACAGGAGGAGACCAGTGCTGTCGAGGCAATGGGGAGCTTGGCATGTGAGCTGCCCCACTATCCTGCGCTATGGGATTCATTCAGAGCCAGGTGAGAAAGCTCACTGCCATTCACTCAGCCTTGGGGCTGATTCAACACCAGGTTAAAATTTACATCCTGTCCCCAAGGAAGATAATAAACATGAATGGCATTGCCTAACCCTACAGTGCATTGTTGGGATGCCCCTTGGGGGGGGGGGGGATTCAGCTGGATATAGTCTTTTACTGCAGTTTCCACCTGCTTTAAAGAGGAACTTTGGAGGCCCTGGAGTCTAAAACACCCTGGGGCCGTTCGAGTTCCACTCCTTGGGGCATTTTGAATTTGGATGTCCCACTGTCTCTCCACATCCTCTCCATTCCTTATGCAGACACGACTGGTTTAAAATGGTCCTTTAGACCTGGAGGAGAGGAGAGGGGAGCTTAAAGACTTAATGGAGAGGGCAACTAGGAGAGCTTTTACTTATAGAAGTGGGTTGTTCTATGAGTTAGGGAACAAGCCAGGATATTTGCTAGCTAGGGCATTGAACCCTAGAGGTATGAGGGCTAGGGTTGAGGGGATCTGAGATGCTAAAGGGGTCTTACACCAGAAGGACAGAGACATAGCAGAGCAATTCAGACTACACTGCACTTTATAATCTGCCAAACCAGGGACAAAAGGAAGCTTATAGGAATGTGATGCTGTCTTACCTAAAGGACTCCCAGATGCCCAGCCTTCCAGAGGAGATTATTGAACAGCTGGAGGCTCCAATCACTGTCACTGAACTGCAGGAGGCTATTAAGGGTCCGAAGCCAGGTAAAGCCCCCGGCCCAGATGGCTTCCCGAGCCAATACTATAAAACATTTGCCCCCCAGCTACTCCCCCATTTGGCCAAGGCCTTTGAAACAACTGCTGAAACCGGGACTCTCTCATCCTCTTCTCTGGAAGCCCAGATCGTTGTCATTCATAAAGCTGGTAAGGACTGTAAAAACTATAGACCAATTGCCCTACTGAATGTCGACCTAAAAATCTTTGCCAAGGCTCTTGCAAGGAGACTTTCAAAGCTTTTGCCTGACTTGATCTTGCAGGACCAGATGGGTTTTATTTCATCCAGAGAGGTGAGAGACAACGTTATTAAGGCCATAGATGTCCATTGATGGGCCACAAATCAGTCGATCAGGCTTTTAACAGATGCCGAAAAGGCGTTTGATCGGGTCAGATGGGATTGGGTAAAAGCGGTCTTAAATCACATAGGTCCAGGTGAAGCAGCTCTTACTAGAATCCTAACCCTCTACTCTGATCCAGTAGCAAGAGTGAGGGTGAACAACATTTCCTCTCCTAGATTTGAGATCCGAAATGGAACACGCCAGGGGTGCCCCCTGTCCCCCTTGATTTTCGCACTGTCCTTGGAACCCTTCCTTAGAAGGGTAAACCTGAATGAGGGGGTTAGAGGTCTCATGATAGGTGACAGGGAATGGAAAGTTGCAGCTTACGCTGATGACATGCTTTTTTTTAAAAGGAATTTGAGACATTTGGTAAAATCTCAAATTTGAAAATCAATTATAACAAATCGTGCACCCTCAATATCTCTCTTCCAACACAAGAGGCAGAAGCTTTGAAAGAGATTTTTCCCTTCCCTTGGGAGAAGGTTAGCATTACGTATTTGGGGATACAACTTCCTAGGGTATTAAGTCAGCTGTTTCAACTAAACTTTGCTCCCCTAGGGGCCAGGTTGAAGAAAGACCTAGAGGCCTGGAGTAAATTGAAATTGTCCTGGTTTGGTAGAATAGCGCTCTTGAAAATGAATGTCTTACCTAGGATTCTCTATCTCTTGCAAAGCATTCCAAGCAAGATACCTGCCCAGTTTCTTAAAGACCTGAATAAGGCTTTCAGAGATTGTGTGGCACAAGAAGCCCCTAAGAACAAGGAGAGAGATTTTAGTATGCAGGAGGGAGAGAGGGGCACTGGCCTCCCCTGTATTGAAACTTATCTTAGGGCAGTCCATCTAGGAAGATTCATAGATTGGCAGATCAATAAACCTCAAAAAGATTGGTTTAGGATTGAGGATGAGGTGGGAAAGGCAAAATTGAGTAGCATCTGCTTTTTGGAAAAGAAGGAAACCCCAGGCCTTATTGAGGTTCATCCTTTGATTGGAGAGACACTAAATAAGGTCAGACTAATAGGTAAGAAGCATCCAGATTTGATATCGGTTCCGGGCCCACTCACCCCAATTAGGAACAATCTAGCTTCCCCCAGATTTGGACAATAACTTTTTGGCACAGTGCAGGGGAATGAAGTCCCCTAGAGTAACACATTTGTATGATAGAGGTCAGTTCTTGGAAAGACAGGAGTTGCAGGAGAGGTGGGAGGGTCCAATTCCGTCTCTCTCATACTTGCAACTGCGTCATTATGCTAAGGGCAAAGAGATGAAAGGAAAATGAGCAAAGGCGCCTTCAGAGGTGGAAAAGGCATTCTTGGGAGAGGGTTCAAGGGACCACCTGTTATCCTGGGCCTATGGTGTCCTGAGTGATGCTAAGCAGGAAACTAAGAGACCTTGGGAGGACAAGTGGCAAAAAGACCTAGGCCTAGACCTTGCAACTGACGATTGGGAAGCTTTGTACAAGGGATTACATAAAGGTGTTGCCAATAGCTCCCTACAGGAGTCTAATTATAAAGTAACCACTCGTTGGTATAGAACCCCTGAAGGACTTCATAGGATCTTTCCCGAAGTCCTGGATCGTTGCTGGAGGTGTGAAGGCCAGGGGGCATCTTTTCTTCACATCTGGTGGTCGTGCCCGAGGATAGCTACATTTTGGGAGAAAGTCCACGAGGTTACTGGGAACATTTTGGGATGCTCTTTGGATTGGGGACCAGCAGAATACTTACTGAATTGGTCAGCTGATAAGAGAGGTATAGGGGGTTTGAGCCCTCTAGGGATCCATCTGATGAACGCAGCAAGAGTTCTGATACCTAGATGTTGGAGAACTCAGAAGACCCCCTCACTTAAAGAATGGTACACACAAATGTATTATCTGGAAGAAATGGAGGAAATTTTACTGGCAAAACAGGACAGATTAGAGACCTTCAGAAAAGCGTGGACAATTTGGGATATATTTAAAGATTCTGACGTATATAAAGATGCCTTTAGGTAGAAGATGGGACACAGCAGAAAGGAATAGTAGACTGGATGGGAGAGAAAAAGAATAAAAAGGATATAGAAGGGAAAGAACCTTGGATATTCCTGCCTTGGACTGTCGGAGAGGGGTCCCGACGTTGTACCTCAATGAGAGGCCGGGCCTGATCTTCGCCCCTTCCTCTCTCTACCCTCCCCTCCCCCCTATTCCCACCCTCTTCCCTCTCCTCTCCCCATCCCCTCTCCCCCCCCCCCCCCCCATCTCGACTTTTCTTATTCCCCCCCCCCCCCCCCTTTTTTTCCTTCTCGCTTCTCTATTCCCCTTTCTCTTTTTCCTCGCTTAAAGATACACCCTCTCTCTACCTCCTACACTTATAGCCTCACCTTTTCCCTCCTGATTCTCCTTCTCCGGCTTTCTTAACGCTATTCTCTGTTTCTCCTTCTCTCCCATCATATCGCTCCTCCCGGGCTATTTAGGCCGGCCGAGATTGATGCGGGGGCCGAGAGGAGTAGGAGAGGGATGCATGGGTCACTGGAGTTAACGTTAGGGGGCACATTGTTACCCAAGAGAGAATACTGGCAGGTTTTGGGCTTGGGCAGCAGCAGATCCTGAGCTATCAGTAGGGGAGGTTCTTGTTCTCTCTAGACAGACTCACGAAGCCTACAAGGCTGACAAGTCTCAGACTGGAATTAAGTTGATTCTCTTTTAGAAATGTAATTGAGACTGTATTTAAATAGCACTTTTGGATCCAGATATGTATAACCTGCAAGATGCTTGTCTGGTGACATGTTCGAGCCATGTATGTGACTGATGTGTTTCTCCTTTATGTCATTCCTTACTATGTCAACTCTTGAAAATCCAAATAAAAACAGTATGAATAAAAAACAAAATGGTCCTTTGCTCATATGCTTATGACTTCCTCATTTATTGGCTGCCAATTGCATTTCTGCTTGTGACCAGTCAGGATTGGCGAGTATGTCTACAGATGAAACCTAATTGGCTGCCAGCAGTCACATAAACAAAAAAGGGTTTTAATCCGCTTTGAAGCAGGCAAAGACCCAGACTCCCTTGGGTTTTAGTCTTCTTTAAAGGGGGATTTACGGTGATTCTATAGGATTACACACAGTGGGAGTGGGAACTGGCCACTTTTTGAGTCTTTTAGACTCCAGGGCTGGCCTGCATGGCTTTTGGTCCACTTTAAGGAGCTCAGACCACACCTTATGGTCACTGGACATCTCTACTGCGTATTATGTAGGCAAAGCATAACACAAATCATTAAATCGACCCAGGCAACTCTGTGCCAGGTAGGGCTCAGGTCTACAAGGACCCCAACCTGCCATCAGTGAATCCTAAACTTATCAAACCCTCATCTATGGATGATGGTGGATGGGAAATGGCTGCAGGGACATTATATTGTGAGCTTGCTTTGAGAGACTGATGAGGAATGGTTTGGCGTTTGTTTATACTAATCCTAAGATTTTCTGCCATTACTTCCAGGAGTACCCGACCCTCACCACCTTCTTTGAAGGAGAACTAATTAGCAGAAAACACCCTTTCCTCACCAGGAAGTGGGATGCGGATGAAGACGTGGACAGGAAGCACTGGGTATGCGCTGGTGATCCCATTGGGGATTTTATGGATTTGGGCTTGAGGCACAGGCTTGCATTGTGTTTGGTTTGCAGAGCACTGGC
Organism: Gastrophryne carolinensis; assembly: GCA_027917425.1. Classification (NCBI taxonomy): domain Eukaryota; kingdom Metazoa; phylum Chordata; class Amphibia; order Anura; family Microhylidae; genus Gastrophryne; species Gastrophryne carolinensis. The sequence continues at coordinate 35,902,253 of CM051240.1, forward strand.
CTCTAATGTGGGAGTCGGCCATTTTTATCGTCCTCTTGTGTAATTACATTTTACTACACTTCTTATCCGGTTTCTCCACAGGGCAAGTTCCAGGCCTTTTATCAGTATGCCAAAACCTTTAATTCTGATGATTTTGGGTTTGATGAGCTGAAGGCTGGGGACTATGTCTTCATGCGATGGAAGGTAGGTGTCGCTCTGTAGTCAGAAATTGATAGGCTGCCATGGCTTCACTGTTTCTAGATCACACATGCTCAACCCTCCTCCTCAAGGGCAATATCTGCAAAACCTGTCCTGTTGGTGGCCCTTGAGGAGGGTTAAACACCACTGTTCTGGACCATATCAGTTGCTTGGCTGTCATGGTCCGATTCCCTCTAAGCTTCCCAAACTAAGTTGGTTAAAAGCCTTGACGCCCAGGCCTTAAAGTCTATAAGAGTCCAGTGCATGTGATGGGTGCTGCTCTTCTCTGCACTCTGTTGCCTATTGCCCTGATCCAGGCAATTTGCTGCTGCTTCCCTTGAATGTTACCTATATTGTGTCTAAGAATAAGGCACAGAGCACTATGATGTCTTGGTCCCTTCAAATGTAAAATAAATTTTCAGATATCCCACGGTGCATGTACTTGCCAAATTTCAGTTGTGCCCACCACCACAACAATATACTCTTACCAGATTAATAGTGTGTATATGAGCTCATCAATTATGCCATGCAAGGACGATCCAGCAATCCATAATATATCAGGCAATTTCAATTAGAGTTGGGCTTTTATTATTCAATAATGTTTGCCCAATATTAACATTTCCATAAGCCTTCAGTACATGTGATGTTTTATTAAACCACTGTTGGGAGGATTCAGGCGGCCCGATACCATCTCCTTCCTGCGTTGGCGCTGTCTGCGGTGTACGCTCTATGAGACTCAGTTTGAACACGCACACCTTGCCAGTGACGTACCTATATTGTGTGTTCCTTCTTGCTGACTTTCTTCCTTCTAATGGTTTCAGGAGCAGTTCCTAGTCCCCGATCACACAATCAAAGATATTAGTGGCGCTTCCTTTGCTGGCTTCTACTACATTTGCTTTCAGAAGTCTGCGGCAACGATAGAAGGCTACTACTACCACCGCAGCTCTGAGTGGTGAGTATTCGGGGTCCTCTACAGAAAAATGTATGTAAGCTCTTCTAACCCTGTGCTGGACATCCCCACCTATATGCAAGAAAGCTAAAGCAGACCCATCAAAGGTTGGCGTACAGGGTCTGCTAATGATCTGATCTGGCCAGTAAGTGCTGATGGGGAGAGAAGGAAGGGGACCCCCTACTGCAATCCATTTTTGTATATTCATGTAACCCACCTTCTTTGAGCCCTACCTAACATTTGAGTCAAAAGACTTCTGCCATGTTACTGTAGTACCAATAGAGACCAGACGCTCTAGGGATATAGAGCGACTACCGCAAATAGTTTAGCATACAACATGGCTGCTGAACAATCTTGCCTGGTAATTAACCTGTTCAGACACTGAGAACATATTTCTGCACCTTTATACTCCGCTTTTTTTATCCTGTTAGCTTGGTATATCGTGATCTCAAAGCATTTCACACATAAACCTCACTGGGCATTAAGCCATTTGAGCTTGGTGAAATTCTACTGAATTCTAGAGACTTTTCTCAAAACATCCTTAGGGCAGCATATCACTGAGAAGGTAGGAACACATGAGAATGCACAAAAGCTTTAGCTCTTCCAGACACTAATTCTTTGTGTTCCTGTCTGGGGCAGGAGCCAGACCACCAGCTACTGAACTACGGGATTAGGTAAGTAGACTGGGTCGCTGTGGGTCTGATGGGGTTGACTCATTACATGGCTCGAAAGTCTAGGGGCCCCCCAGGGGATAGACCAGATTCCCCTATCCCTGACTCATAGCCAGCAGGGAGGGTCAGCGCTAGCCTCAGTCTAGGTATGCTAACGGTCTAAGGTATTGTGGAAATCGCCAGGAGGGGTTTCTGGGTCCCCTTCCCACCACCTCCTCCGATACAATATTGGGATTGTGAGGCTCCGGCGGGATGTATCACTGCGGGCGGTCGGGCTGCATTGTGTTTTTTGCTCGCCGCTGCGAGACCCAGCTAATTTTCGTGTTCCTGGCTTAAAAGGGGAAGCATTTTGCTAATCTTAAGTGTCTCTTTCTGGCCTACCTCTCATTTTATCTTAGAGGGTTAAAAGACTCAACAATTAGGAACCTCCCTGCTTGCTTATTTATTGAGGTTGCTGAGGGGTGCCTCTATGCCACACCAGATTTCAGAATGGTGGATAAGGCAGGGAAATCCTTGCAGGTCTCTTCCCATCTATCATCTACTATGGGAGACTTTGCTGCTTGACAAACATCCTTCCAACCCGATTGATCCAATTTCTTTGGGAACTCTGTCGGCCTCTCAGTCTGGAAAGAAGGGGTCCAGCTCTGCTCCGGTAAGTCCCTTTTTTGTTTATGGGCACAATCTTGCAGTTTTAAGGGCTACTTTGAAATATTGTTGTTTTTGGAAGGTTATATAGGATACTTATGGCCTACTACTCATTCTGTTGTATTTTAGACCAACCCCTCCATGTGTCCAAGACTAAAACTGGCTCCAAGTCTAAGGATAAAAGTAGGAGATGCCCGATATGTGAAATCAAGCTACTAGATTCCTATAGGAAGCCTCTTTGCAAGCCCTGTACCGATAAGGTTGTAAGTAAGGAACGTCAGCCCAGCATGACAGATATCATGAGAGTTCTGAAAGATCATATTTCCTGGAGTCATATTTATGACTCCATGAGATTTGAACATAAGGAATTTGTTTGGCATCCCCAAGACACCCTTGCCTTTTTTCTTGAGAGCAGGAGTCCGAGGTCTCTGATACCCCCCTTTCTCCTCTGCGAAGCGCTCTTGTTCAGGATTTACCATATCTCCTGCATATGATTCATCTTTCTATAGGAATTGAGGATAGACGTTGCACCCCTAATGATGGGTTCTATCCCGATTTTGTTCCTGATTCCCATATGACCTTCTCCATTCATAACTCGTGGATTACCAGAAGTCTAGTATAGTCCTGTCACAGGTCATGACTTATCTGAGGTTCGAGATCAATACGATCCTTCAGAAAATCTTTCTGCCTCAGTCGAAGATCATGATCCTTCAGGAAGCCGCTGATTTTGGTTCGTCAAGCTATGCAGGTCTTGGGGCTAATGACCTTGTCCTTCCCCGCTGTTAAATGGGGTCAGCTACACTCAAGAACTCTACAGCTGCATATTCTAAACTCTTGGGACAGGTCTCAGGAGTCTATAGACAGGATAATTGAATTCCCAGATTTAGTGAAGGAATCTCTGAGTTGGTGGCAATGCAAGCACAGGTTTGTCAGTGGCCTATCCTGGTTGGACCCCAAAGAACATGGTAGTGACGACGGATGCCTCTTCATGTAGTTGGGAGGGCCCATTGCAGATACCTGACTGCTCAAGGGAAATGGTCCAGAAGACTGAGCCTATCCTCATTGAATTTAAGAGAATTGTTAGTTGTTAAGGAGGCATTGCTAGCCTTCTCTCCCCACCTGAAGGGTCATTACGTACGAATTGGAACAGACACTGTGACTACTATGGCATATCTGAATCAGGGAGGGGAGGGACGAGGTCATCCGTTCTGCAACAAGCAGCAAAGGAAATTCAGATCTGGGCAGAACTGAACATTTTATCCCTATCGGCAATCCACCTGAAAGATACCGAAATCAGGTGGCAGATTTTTTGATTTACTCTCTGCTATCAGAAGCAGAATGGTCACTAAAACCAGGAAGTATTCAATCAGATTTGTGTCCTGAGGGGAACTTTGGAGGTGGATCATTTCGCCTCTTGGTTGAAACAACAAGTTCTCCCTCGATTTCCCTCCATTCAAGCTCTAAGAAGAGACCCCCAGCTCACAAGTAGCATTTAATTCCGGCTTACGCTTTTCCTCCAGTTCAGATCCTTCGTCAGGTTCTAAACAAAATATCCTGCCAGTCAGCCACAATTCTATTGCTGGCCCCATGGTGGCTGAGGAGACCAAGTTTCTCGACTCTGAAGATGCTCCCGGATTTTGTACCCCAAGGACCAGTGCTTTGTTGGGGCCTGCAAGGAGTGGCGTCTGACACTTTGGACCCTGAGATTGGGATGCTCCTGAAAAAGGGGTTTTCGAGGGAGGTGTTCAAGACTCTGCTTTCCAACAGAAAGGAGGTGACGAGAAAGGTTTATTTGAAAATTTGGAAAACTTTTAACACCTGGAAGGTGTGTAATCAAAGATTCTCTTATAGTCTTCCAATAGCATTAGATTTCCTGTAGGAAGGAGTCAACCTGGGTCTCGGCATCAGTACCCTGAAGTTGTTTTTTTTTTTTTTTTTTTAAGATAAGAGCCTTTCATCTTTCGTGTTGGTCAGGCGTTTTTTGCTAGCTCTCGGGCAGGCCAGACCGGTCCATTTGAGGTTGGCTCCTCAAGGGGATCTCGCCTGGGGTCCTTAGAGCTCTGAGCGTACTGCCCTTTAAACCTCTCTTGAGCTCTCATATTATTAAATTTCTTATGTGGAAGGCTCAGAGTCGGTGATATTCGTCGCCCCTTTCTTCAAGTTTTCAGGATCGTATAATATTATGGGTGGATCCTTGCTACCTTCCTGAGATCTCTTCTGACTTTCCCAAGGATGACCCAAGAGATTATCCTTCCATCTGCCGGGGATACTGATCCCTCCACGGGTTCTGTAGATAAGGCTTTGGATGTCGGGGCATGTTTGCTGGATGTCGGGGCATGTTTGCTGGAATACCTTCGATAGATAGGATTGGAGGAAGGGCAATGGCTTGTTTTTTTTTTCTCGGGTCACAGGAAGGGTGTTTCCAAGGCAACATTGGTCCGATGGTTGAAGAGCACTATCAGTTTTGCTTACAATGGATCTCCTTCTTCTGGGCGGACAACTCATTCAACAAGAAGTATTTCTACATTTTGGGTGGCACAAGCTGGTTCCTCTATTGAACAGATCTGTATAGAAGCAACCTGGTCCTCAGATAAGACATTTATTATCAATCCTTTGGCAGGAGTGTTACAGGCAGCTTTTCCCACCCAGTAGAGGTAGTATCCCGCTTATCCTCTCAGTGGTATGCTGCCCTAAGGATGTTTTGAGAAAACTTAAGTTAGTTAACTGGTAACTTTCTAAACATCCGTAAGGGCGGCATACAGGAGTCCCTCCCTCAGGCTACGTTATTTTGTTATCTCACTGATCTACCAGTTGGTGTTGTGTCTGTCTTTTTTTTCAGATCTCTTAAACTATTGGTGTCTGGAGGAGAATGTATTCTGGTGGTCGCGTTCATACCTTGGGGTGGAGCCTTAATATCTCAGTGGTATGCTGCCCTTTTAGAAGGTTTAGAAAAGTTTCCAGGTAACTAAAGTTTTTTTCACTGATGGGAGAATGTCCACTCCTACCTGGCGCAAGGGGTTAAAAATTAACAGCAGCTGTGCAAGGTAGACCCATGACACAAGTTGACTGGTCTCCAGGTCCCTTCCTTCCACTGTTGTGTCTCCAGTGTGATGTTCCATGGACAGGTGATGATTACAGAGTGAGGCATCCCAAATGTGGATGCCTAGGGGAGCATAGACAAAACCCAGGATAGTCAAAATCACAGGTTTTGTTCTGCTTTAAGACCTATTGCTTATTATTCAGTTAAGTGCTGATTATTCAATTACATGTTCATTATTCAATTAGTGTTCAATAAAGCTTCTACAAGGCTATATCAGAACCTGCAAATATTTTGTTCAGTTGGTGATACACACTGCTTGCCAAAATGAAATTAAACTATGAACCACCAGCCAGGGGCGTGCTTTGCCACCACGCAACCCATGCAATTGCTTAGGACCCCTACCTCTCAAGGGCCGCCCCCAGAACTCTGCTGAGTGAAGGCTGGAAGCAGATGGAGTGTAATAGTGGTATAATACTGATGATGCTGTCCGTGCTGAGGCTACATGAGAAAGAAAGCTGCTTCTCTCAGTCATTTGTTCCTCTTTATAATCGTATTCTGTTATCTAAAATGCTTTTTGATTAGAGCCCCCAGATGCAGTTTTGCATGGGGCCCCAGAAATGATATGCCCGCCCCTGCCAACAACAATGGATAAAGGCCCTTTAACATCAGTTCGACTTGCATTGTGATGAAATAGAAACACTCCAATGTAACGCAAGTGGGTAGAGAATTCTACCCATTGCAATGAATGGGCTCCTTGACATCTATGTTCTGTGCTGCAGCAGGTTTTGGGAAAGGGCCCTTACAGGAACAAAACCTAATGACAGCAAAGCTTCGGAACAAATACACAAAACACATGGCAGTGCGGTATTAAGGTGTGATTAGAACCTGCTCCAGAGACACTTTTTCTAAGGTTTCCCCTCTAGGATTCCTGCCACCTATAACTTTTAAACATCCCTTTTGGCTCTTTTCTTTTAAATGTCCTCTATATATGGCAAATGAGTGGTAGCTGTAGCCTCCATGAGTCCCTGAGTTTTCCCACAAAAGTGTTCCCCACTTTTTTGTTAGGAAAGGTCCCTCTAGAAGTTCATTATGGATTATGCTTGAGAAATACGAGACGATTATTAAAACTATTGTGTTTAAGTATTAACACATTGGGCAGAATCAATTGGGGCTATCTGTCTTGCAAATAATCGCCTTCCTGTGTAAATGATAAAGGAGCAAAGATAAACTAATACAGTGGCACTTCTGGTATTGACATATAAAGAATATAGGTGATGTGCTTCCTGGTCGCTCCAGGCAAAGGAAGGCGGAAACCTTTTGGTTAGAATGAAGGGGAATTTTTTTTTTTTTTTTTTTTTTTAAGTGAAACGCTTTCTCTGCCTGTCCAAAAATTGCAGCAACAGTCCTAATGATTAGGATAGACCTTACTCTGTATTAAAGGACCTGCCCTGGCAATAAATAAAAAGTCTATACTTGACAACTGTCAGGCTGGCTTCACACCCCTAATGAGCTTTCTCCATTCATTGCAATAGAGGGGGCATGCTGAACCTGCCTTGGCACGGCCCTGCTTTGCAATGATAGTATTAGGCATGTTGGGGGCATAAACCCTGCCTCGCTGATGCTGCCATCTGAGGCTGCCGTTGCTGGAACACGGAAGTGATTTCCCCGCTCTCTGTAGTTTTTGAAGATGCCAGCACAGGATGGAAGAGCTGCACAAGCACACTGGACCTGCACGGAGGAGATGCTTGGGGCAAATGGTGAGTATAGATTTTCTTCTTTTAGTCTGGACATTCTCTTTAAGGTTTTCATAATAAAAAGAATAAAAAAGATGTTATTGGAATTTGGTTTCTCATTCTACGTTGTTTTATTTTGAATGTATTTGCCATATCTAACTTTTTTGTTGACTTAAAGTGGATCTATCACCTCCAATGAAGACTAAATGATTCCACAAATTGCCCCTCGGCCATACTGATTCTGAATGCCCCACTATGTGAACCCCCAGGCAGACAAGCAGTCACTTACCTGTCTGGAAGTCCTGCGTGGTGGACGCATCCCTGCAGCGCCCCTGTGCCTATCTGAATAGGCGACACACACCGCAGGCAACTGGTGATGCAGCCCCTCCCTATGCAGCACTATTTGGATGAGAGCCTGCACATGCACCATGGGAATGGCAGAGAGATGAGTCGTGTGGGCGATCTGGGGGGTTTCACACAGCGGGGCATCCCAGATCGGATCGATGCCTTAGGGACTAGGACATATTACCAGGATAGTGTGAAAATCCTGGTGATAGTTCAACTTTAAAGAGAATCAAAACCCTTCAACCCCCGAGTCCTCATCGTCGTGAGTACCTCAGGCGATGCTGCTGGCTTAGCAGTTTCCCAAATTTTTCCACCGCCGAAGCCACGGCCATCACCAGTTTTGAGTTTGCCGATTAGCTGATCTCAAAACCGCTGTATGACTATCTGTACCCGGCTGGCCGCATCCCTGGCTTTTTATTAGAGCGCTCCTGTGCCCAGGCATCCAGCCACCATTAACGATGCATTTATCAGCGACCTCAGACGATTCGCTCAGCGGAGCATTGCGCTATAGGAAGTCCCAGGGGCAGGCTTGTTGGCCAGTCCTGTAGTCTTTTAGTTTCCAGTTTTGTTCTGCTTTAAGGCCACCTAGTTATCTAATTATATTATTTTCCAATTATATATCAAAATAGGCGATGACTCTTAAACATTATCATAGTGACCATCTCTGCCCCAGCCCCCCCTGCCCAGAGATTTTGTGAAATTGCTCGATCTATTGCTGGAAAAAGAGAATATTAGGGATATAATTAAAAAAATCAGCAAAAATAAGAATCACGCTGATACTATAAAAGTCCTGTTATAGTCAAAAACACAATTCTCGCCTTTCATCCAGTGCAGGCTATCGCTGCTAGTCCGGTGTAAAGAGACTTACTGGATTGCCCGCTGCCAGACGCTGCTCCCACCTCCTCCTCCTCCTCCGCAGCTTTGTCGCAGGACACCGCTGTTCTGTTGCAGACCAGGGCGGGAGGCACCACCGTTACAGGAACTACGGCACACCCCCTCCATTCGCTGGGTGGCCTGCCCTCATCTACAACAGAACAGCAGTCCTGCGAAGGTGGAGGGAGCGGCATCCGGTCTGGGACACCGGACTAACATCAATAGTCTGCGCTGGATGAGGTGGGTAAAGGGTTTTTCTTTTGATTGATTTGACTACTATATGACTTTAAGCATCCTGTTTTGGCCAAATTGGATGCCCGAATTATTTTACAAATTCCCCTGCATACTTTTTGGGAGACCGATCCGATGGAGCCAATCTCTGGAGAGAGGGGGAGGCATCTGTTGGCTTTCTGAGCCTAAAAGAGGAAAAAAATAAATAGCGTTTACGCTTTAACTCTTAAAAAGCTAGTAAACAACTGTCTGTATCACTCGGTTTTTTTTTTTCTTCCCCAGGTATCAGTCCTTAAATCTAACACACGTCCCTGAACACAGCGCACCAATCTACGAATTTCGATGACAAGACGTGAAGCGCAAAATAAAACGCACCGGAAAACCAAGTGGAGCTCTCCGCTTCCAAACCTGCTGCTCACCTCCTCTGTCCAAGCTAGAGACTCGGAGAAGAATGTATGAGTGTTAATAGCAATGGTGTCTGAACCGGCCCAAAGGCGTACCCGTATTTTCTCCTCACCGCCGTTTTTATTTCACCAGTTTTTCTTGTTTTATACGACTTTTTTTTTTTTTTTTTTTAAATGTCCTCTGCTTGATCTGCTGCTCCTTCATTACTCCCCTCCCCCCCAAAAAGTAAAGGGGACTTTGGGCAAAATGAACACGATAGCCCTGCTGCTGGAGTGGAACCCTGGTGAAATCTGGGCCACTAGTACCTCCCTGGATTGGGAGAGATCTCTCCACCCTTTCATTTTTTACTGCCACCCTATTGGCCAATGATTTCGGTGTGGGAAAACGCACTCCATTCATTCCTCTTCATCCCCTCCCCAACTTTTTCCCTTTGCCCCTCCGCGTGCCCTAAAATCCTGACCAAGATGAGGTCTTATTTTGGGTTGCCATCAGAAGAAGAATCTACACCAGATCATAATGCATTTATCCGTTTTCACATTGAAAATGGCAAATGTGAGATTTTTTATATCTATAAATATATATTATAAATACACATATATTTAATCAGAATCTATGGATGCCTCCAGCGACCTGGATCCACGAGGAAGGCTCGTTGGCATAGTCGTGGAAGCAAGGTGCATCTGCCGGGTGGTGATCTTTTTCCCGTCTTCTCCCCCCGAAATATCTGCCGAGCGGATGTCTGCCTTTATTTATGAAGCGCCCAGGGCAAAGTGGGATTCCAGGACCGAAACGTGGGGCCATTTTGCGGCCATGCAGACGGTTTCGCAGGAAAGTGGGAAATGTTTAATGACTCAAATCCAAGTGACTCGAGCTGCGTTGGGATCGAATCCTTGAATGGCATCTTTTGATTTTTGCGCATAGAACTTTGACCTCCTCTTGCTGCTCTAACCTTCAGCAAATGCTAATTTAATTTTTTTCTTGGGTTTTATTTTTTTTCTCTTCCGCCTGTAAGCTTCATCCACCAAATCATGTTGGGGTTAATTGTCATACCAATGTTCTCTCCGCTTTGCTGCCAGTTTGATTTGTATTACTTGCTGGCTAATTGGGTAAAGATTGTTTTATCAGCACAAGAAAAGCGCTTTTAAGCGTTTTGGGATTTTGAATTTTCTTTCTTTTTGCAAGTTTCAGCGTGCAAATAACAATATTGTGGTTCAAGTTTCAGTTTAGTTCAGCTTGTTGGGTCACTCGCGAAATTGTGTAATATCAAAAATTCATATAAACACCTTGGCTAAAGGGAGGAGAGGTCATTCATACACCCGAACTGAATAAAACTCCTGCCAAGCTTGTGGTTTTGTTCTCCTGGTAGGAATAAAATCCAGGGGGACATGTTTAGTCTATGAGGGGTGACAGAACCTGTCACCCCAGATGTTCTCTTCCTTCCATCAAAATAAAAACAAACATGTCTGGCTGGATATATCTTGATGCTGGTGTATAAGTGACCCCTTCTCCCGACATTCATCATATTTATATGGATGTTTATCATTGGGCCATTTTTTCGCGATAGTGCTCCTTTAAAGTTGACCAAAACCCAAGCCTGATGGCACTGGAATCTATAAGATTCCATGGCTGCTTGATTCCCTCCCCCCGGGGCAGCCAGATTCGGGACGCCCCGCTGTGTGAAACCCCCCAGGTCCCCTAGTTCTCCCCTGATCCAATGACACATGCGTGAGCACCAGCCGCTCCCTACTATACCTTTAGCACTCACCCACACCAGACATTTCTGAATGGCCGGCGCTGACACGATGCCTGTTGGCATTCACACTTGGGTCTGCTTGGCTTGAGGCGAATCTTAGATGACGGAGCAAAGCCGAGCACGTTGATTGGTTGAAAGGCTGTACATGCACCATAGGACCAGTGAAAGGTAAATTAGATTGGGCGACCTGTGGGATGTTTACACAGCAGGGCACACCGAATCAGGGTACCCCTGGGGCAAGGACCAAAACCCAGGAGACTACAGCACCCAAATGAATGAATGTCAAGGTTCAAACTCCATCCCCCCCAAAATGACTGTGTTGGAACTCAAGCTACAGCTCCAAAATAAGCTCCAGTGTTGGGTCTGAAGCTTCAGACCCTAAATGAGTTTGTCTTGGCTCAAGCTTTGACCTACGCATTGCTGTTTCTGAGTTCAAGCTTTGGGCCCTAAGTTGTGTCTGGGCTCAAGCTTTGGCCCCTGCATGACGGTGTTGGGGCTCAAGCTTAGACCCCCAAATTATTGTTTTGGGGGTTAATCTTTTGCCCCCCTAAAGGAGCATGTTGAGGCTCAAGCTTACAGCCCCAAATGATCATGTTGGAGCTCAGACTACAGCCCCGAAATCACCATATCTGAGCTCAAGCTTTGGCCCCTTAATTACTGACTAAATAGCTGTGTCTGGGCTCAAGCTTGGGGCCCTAAATTATTTGTGTTGGGGCTTGGCCCCTGCATGACAGTGTCGGAGCTCAAGCTTCGACACCCAAATTATTGTTTCGGGGGTTAATCTTCAGCCCCCCCCCCCCCCAAAGGAGCATGTTGAGGCTCAAGCTTACAGCCCCAAATGATCATGTTGCCCCAAAATCGCCATATCTGAATTCAATCTTTGGCCTCTAAATGACTGTGGGACTAAATGGCTGTGTCGGGGCTCAAGCTTTGGGCCCCCAGATGACTGGGTCGTGCTCCAGCATCAGCTCACAAATAATTATGTTGGAGCTCAAGCTACAGCACCCAAAGACTGTGTCATGGCTCAAGCTTCAGCCCCCCACCAAGTAGTGTGTCAGAGCTCAAGCTACGGCAGACAAATGACCGTGTCTGGATTTAATCTTTGACCTTCGAAGGAGCGTATCCTTGGTCAAGCGTCGGACCCTCACAGTATGTGTGGTAAGTTGGGGTTTAAGCTTCATTCCCTAAATCACCATGTCTGGGCTCAAGCACCAGCCCCCAATGACTGTATCTGGGCCCAACCTCCACCCCCTAATTACTGTGTCTGGCCTCAAGCTTCACCTCCTAATGACTGTTGGGGCTCAAGCTTCACCCCCTAAATTACTGTGTCGAGGCTCAAGCTTCACCCCCTAAATTACCATGTCTAGGCTCAAGTTTAACCCCAAAATTGTGTTAGAGCTCAAGCTTCACCCCCTAACTTACCGTGTCTGGGCTCAAGCTTCACCTCCTAATGATCATGTCTGGGTTCAAGCTTCACCCCCCTAAATTACTATGTCTGGGCTCAAGCTTCACCCCATAATGACCATGTTTGGGCTCAAGCCTTACCCCCCTAAATTACTGTGTCTGGACTCAAGCTTTACCCCCTAATGACCATGTCTGGACTCAAGCTTCACCCCCAAATGACCATGTCCGGACTCAAGCTTCACCCCCAAATGACCATGTCTGGACTCAAGCTTCACCCCCAAATGACCATGTCTCGACTCTAGCTTCACCCCCCTAAATTACTGTGTCTGGACTCAAGCTTCACCCCCTAATGGCCATGTCTGGACTCAAGCTTTACCCCCCTAATGACCATTTCTGGACTCAAGCTTCACCCCCAAATGACCTTGTCTCGGTTCAAGCTTCACCCCATAATGACCGTGTCTGGGCTCAAGCTTCACCCACTAATGACCATGTCTGGACTCAAGCTTCACCCCCAAATGACCTTGTCTCGGTTCAGGCTTCACTCCATAATGACTGTGTCTGGGCTCAAGCTTCACCCACTAATGACCATGTCAGGGTTAAGTGTCCTACTGATGTTTTCTCTGCTATGCTGCCAGTTTGCTTTGAATTGCTTGCTGGCTTTTTAGAGGCAAATAAGGGAGATAAGATTTATTTATTTTTATATTCATTGTAGTTGTATAACCAGATCTTTACATGGTGGATTCCACATAATGGGGGTCACAGTCAATTTCAATATTCCGGGTCTTTGTCTTTAAAGAGAACCAAAACCCATTTAGGCTTACTTTGGAACCCAAAACACTCCAGGACTGTCTGGTTCCCTGCCCCCAGGGTGTCTGGTTTTGCACTGCCATGGTAAGAGAATCTTACCTTGTCCACAGCAGCTAGCAGCTCTGGTTTGTGGCACACCAAGCATCATCCAGGCTACTTATGCCCACCACACGCTCACTAGCAGATATTCAAGCCTGTTGGGATGACAACTGCAGACCAGGTAAGATTTTTAGCTGATTTCACATAGTGGGGTAATCCAATTTTGGGTGAGGGGGGCAAGGTCCATAACCCGGGATATAGACTAATAACACAGACGGATATGCACAGCCTAATTAATAAATGCTGCAGGCCCTGGGATAACCCGGGATAGTCTACTTTTGGTTCAATTTGAACCCTTCTTTCCCTGGTCATCCTATTTTGAGGATTCAGCCATCCACAGTAAAGAGAAATGTTTCTCTTCCTCCTAGAGCCCCATCGATCTGGGAGGACAAAGGAAACAGCTGCACAAGTAAAACAATCTTGCCAGCACTGAAGTATGCAGCAGTTTCCGGTGCATGTTGGGGTTCTCTGTAGTGTAGAGTTAAAGTGGACCAACACCCAGGGGGGATCGGCCCGGAAATCTATAAGATTCTCGGACCGATCAGATCCCTCCCCGCGGGGCATCCGAAATCGGGATGTCCCGCGGGGAGGAACCCCCCAGGAGGCCCACAAACCTTACCTTATCGGCGATCCAACGGCGCATGCGCGAGACGCGGCCGCGTCTCTCGCTTCCCTCTAGCAGGGCGCGCTCCCGCGCCGGCCGTTTTGTGGATGGCCGGCGCAGGCGCGCTCCCTGTTAGAGGGAAGCGAGAGACGCAGCCAATGACAGCGCTCAGAGCCGCTCTGGTATGCGCGTCCAAGCGGCTTTGGACGCGCATACCAGAGCGGCTCTGACCGCTGTCATTGGCCGGACGAGGTCACGTGGGAGCGGGGAGAGGTGAGTTTTTGCGGCAATCCTGGGTGTTGGTCCACTTTAAAGGGTCTGTTAACTCAAAACAAGCACCTCCTCTACTCAGAAACCCCTGGTGTCCTTATGCTTTCTCGCCATCCCTCACGCCTGTGCACGCCCCTTCTATTCTATACTTCAATGGTGGAATGTGCCAGACACTATCTTGGCCTCCATAGCAGTAAATAGAGGGGACGGGCGCAGGCACTTTGACTTGTGCTGGGGTTGGCCATGAGAAACACAAGGTGTTGCTCATGCACCCATAGTTATAATGTGCTCTCGCTGTGGTGCTCGTTTTCATAAACTGCTACTGACCTGGAGCTGCTGCCAGGGAGAAAAGCTGAGTACCTTTTTGGTGGGGGGTTTACGGACCTTTTTTTTTTTTGAAGGTCCACTTTATTTAGTGCACACCACCCTAAAGAAGTGTGAATTGAAATGCCTCGTCTCTGGTTCCAGGCTAGGTGCATACATGGCCTTGTCTAGCAGTGGCCAGTCACCGGCATGCATCTGATTGGACAGTAGGAGGCAGTGGCCAAGTTGTGCATGCTTGCCAATTGGCTGTGCATCACATTGGTCAGCTACCAGCAAATTACAATGTGCTTGTGCTTCCCTAGGTAACATAGGTAAGTTGGTCTGTTATGGCCCCATATTTGGGTCTGTGGTTGGAGTGACACGGTTTTCCTGTCTGAACTTTTCGATACAACAAATGGGAAGAATAATGTTATTAAGGAAAATGAGGATGGGCAGCCCAAGGCTTGCCCTGGAGACTTAAAGTGGACCAACAGTCAAAAATGACTTACACCAGACCAATACAACAAACAGTGCTCATATGCCCCCCTCCCCAGGGCAATTTAGATTGCTGCACATAAACATTAATTTGCCCTTTTATAACTCTTGCTGTAGTAAATTTTATAAACAAAATGGCGACTCATTTGCAGCTGACCTTCACCATGATTTATCGAAAAGCCCAAACCCTTATAAAACGATTCCCAGCATCTAAAATGAATATATATTCTAAGCATACAGTACGTCCTGCTCCATCTATAATACTTACACGTGGGTAATCCTCCGCCAGATGGTGCTGTTCACTGCAGACATGCAAAAACAGGCTCCTCCCGGCCCTTCATATACCCAGGGACCTCCCACAAATCCCCAGATTTCTCTGCAGTGCTGACTGCGAAGACATGAAGTATCAACTCTCTCGCAGGTGAGCGGGGCTATTACAGCCTGCGGCCCTGTGAGACTATTTCCACCCCTCCTCTGTGTGATGTGCCTCCCAGCCTGGGCTGCGCTGGTCGGGTGAAGGTAGGCAGCACCATGTGTGCTTACGGAGCAACGCTCCACCGCAATCCCCCACCATAGGGTAGGCGGTCAAGGCAGATGGTGAGCCTTCAGGGGATGCCCCTCCCACATCATTGCCCCACGCCCCAGGTAGCGGTGGACCCTATGTTAACGGGTCGCCTTCCTCCCTCGTTCCCCCCTTAGGGGGAAAAGAAAGGGGGGGGGGGGTGTGTGTATGGCGGCACCTCAGTGTATACTTACACGCTTATGGCTTGGCTGTGTTTCACTGGGAACGCGGATCAGAGCCGCGCTCTTACCTTACTGTTTACCGCAGCACCAGTAGTCTGCCTTCTGCTCGCATCGCACGTACGGCGGCGGCGGCTCGCGGACGCCCTGGCGTCTCCTTCTTCCCTTCTTAGCCTTATCGGCTCTTCATAGGTTGTGCTGGCTTGAGCGCCTGTCTTAATCAGTATCACTGTCACAGACCGGGATTCATTCCCCGAGTACAGATCTCGGCTGTGCCTGTCCCGGCTCCGAGCGCCATTTTTTAATATGCCTGTCTGCTTTTTACTATCTTCCGTCTGTACCATCATTGGCTGGTTGCCTTACGAGCTTCGCGCTCGCTGGAGAGGGGTGTGGTTTCGGCTTGGCGCGCTACGCGTCACGATCCGCTCAGGCCCACCCTCCGAGGTTCTTTCGGCGTCATTTTCTTCTCCCGCGCGCGTGGTGAAGATCGTCCTCTCCTCTCTGTATGTAAGTGCCCTCGTGGGCGACTTTTTCTTTACTCCTATCCCCATTGCGCATGGCTCTGACATCCTGTTTCCCCCTTATGTCTTTCAAACCGCGGATTTCAAGTGGCTTCTCCCGGCCCAGCATAACTCCCGGTCGTGACCATAAAAAAAAAAAAAAAATTACTCCCACTTCCCAGCAGGTTATTGGGGCATCCAGGGTAGCTTACAGCGTCAATCCCTACTGGCATATTGTGCCGATTAATCACCATATGGAGGCATCTCAGGATATTGTGAACGGGGTTCCTTTGGGACAAGCCCGGCTGTGTGTAGCTTGTGGGGTCTTACCTAGCAGCGGTGACAATGCACGGGACTGTGTTCCCTGTGCACAGCAGGTGCTATCGGTGCTTCCCGTCTCCTCTGAGGCTGGGCCTGCACCTCGCCGCACTTCACCTACTCCCCCAAGCCTGAGTTTAACCCCCAATACCAGTGGGGATTCTCATCCTGATCTGGCCACGAGGCTGGCTAGTGTTGAAAACTTGCTTGTTAATTCCTTAGCGCGTAAAGCCACCGCCAAGAGGCGGCACTTGAACCCTGAATCGGCCCTCTTCCCTATAGAACCTGATGATTTGTTGCATTCCTATGCCCATACCCCCTCGGACGAAGGGGAACTGTTCTCTGACTCAGGGTCATATGACGATGAGTCCAGGGGTCAGGAAGAGTCTGGCTCCGAGCATTGGTCCTCGGATGATGTTGATAGACTGCTAGTTCAGATCTTTGAGGTTCTGTCCCTCTCTCCCCCTGCTGCGGCTCCCCGGCCAAGGGGTGATCTTTTTCATACTGCTAAAGCTCGCTTGGAATTTCCCGAGCAGACCCATTTCAATAGCCTCGTGCTTAAAGAATGGGAACATCCCAGCAGACTTCATGGGGTCCCTAAGAGCGTGGATAGGAAATATCCCTTCCCTGCTGACTTGGTTAAGTGCTGGTCATCGCCGCCCGAGGTCGATGCTCCTATTCTAGGGTTGTCCAACACCTCTATTATGCACTCCCCTGACACTACTACGCTACGGGACTCTGAGGACCGGCGTGTTGACCAACTGGCATGTCATGCCTTTGCATTTGGGGGAGCGACTCTGCGCCTGGTTTGCGCCTTAGCCATTACGGCAGTAGCGCTCAGGGCCGTGGTTAGGAGTGCTCTCGATGGCACAGATGAGTTGCCTCCTAATACTGTCAACGCTCTGTCCAGCTGTGATGCGTGAACTTTATCCTGTCCGCATCGGACGATGCTATTAAGATGTGTGCCAGGTCATCTGCCCTGGTGGTTGCTATACGCCGCGCGGTCTGGTTGCGCCAGTGGGCCGCAGACAATGCTGCCAAGAAAGCCCTCACGGGGCTGCCATTTAAAGGGCTGCGCCTATTTGGAGATCGATTAGACCTCTTTGCCAAGGGAGGCAAGTTACCCCAGCGCAGGCGACAGACTCTGCCTTTTCGTGGCCAAGGCTCCCTATCAACCCCCTATCGTGGAGCCAAGCAGGGTAGAGGGGCGTCCTTCGCAGGGGCCCACGCTGATTCCTGGCACAGGAACAGAGGACGCCGCTCAGGTTCCTCCTGGGGAACCAAACCCAAAGCCCCTCCCAAGGCCCCCCAGGCATAAGGGGGCGCCCTCACCCGTCAGGGTGGGGGGACGTCTACAGCACTTCGAGCACGTCTGGCGGCGCCACGTCTCAGACCGGTGGATTCAGGAGGTAGTGTCCTCCGGCTACAAAATAGAATTTGCTGTACGGCCCCCCACCAGGTTCATTTGGTCTCGAATCCCTCAAGACCCTGCCTCAGCTCAGGTCTTGTTGCTGGCCGTACAGGGTCTCATGGACCTAGGGGTCATTTGCAAGGTCCCCCCTGGAGACAGGGGCACGGGGTTCTACTCAAACCTTTTCACAATACCCAAGAAGGATGGGTCAGTCAGGCCAATTCTGGATTTAAAAAACCTCAACAAATTTGTCAAGAACAGGCACTTTCGCATGGAAACTCTGCGCTCGGCCATTGGCTCACTGCGCCCAGGGGACTTCATGACGTCTGTAGACATCAAGGATGCTTACCTGCACGTCCCGGTGTTTCCGGGACACCAAAGGTTTCTCAGATTTGCACTAAAAGATCAGCATTATCAATTTGTGGCCCTGCCATTCGGCCTAACGTCGGCTCCCAGGGTGTTCACCAAGGTGCTGGCAGGGGTGATGTCCCTGATAAGGCTAAGGGGCATACGCGTGCTGCCCTACCTGGACGATATTCTCATCACCTCTCGGTCTCTGCGGCAGGCAGAGTTGGACACTCGGCTGGTAGTGTCCACCCTGGAGTCCTTCGGCTGGGTGATCAATTACCCCAAGTCATCCCTGTCCCCCTCCTCGGTGACTCAGCTCCTGGGAATGATTCTGGATACGGTTCAGTCAAGGATATTCCTTCCTCAACAGAAGGTGGAAGCTCTGACAGCGCAGACAAGGTTCCTGCTCTCAAACCCACAGTTCTCCATCCGGCAGGGAATGCAATTGGTGGGTCTGATGGTGGCGAGCTTCGAGGCGGTGCCCTTTGCCCAATTCCATTTGAGACTCTGCAGCTTCACCTTCTGTCGGTTTGGGACAAGAACCCTGCGTCCTTGGACGGGTTCTGTGTGCTTCCCCCCTTGGTCAGACAGTCCCTTGCGTGGTGGCTGAACCACAGGAACTTGACAGGGGGCAGGTCTTTTCTGACCCCATCCTGGGAGACGGTCACAACGGACGCCAGTCTGTCAGGTTGGGGAGGATTCTGGAAGTCCCTGCGCTTCCAGGGGACGTGGGGCCCTCAGGAGGCCCATTTACCCATCAACATTCTGGAATTACGGGCAGTCAGGTTGGTACTGGAGCGATTGACCCAACACCTGAGGGGTCTGTCCGTCCAAGTTCGCTCAGACAACAGAACGGCGGTTGCCTACATCAATCATCAGGGAAGGACCCGGAGCAAGGGTGCTCTCCAAGAAGTGTCTCAGATTCTGACATAGGCGAAGGCCAATGTCCAATGCATTTCGGCTGTTTACATTCCGGGGGCGGAGAACCTGCTGGCGGACTCCCTGAGCAGGGGAATGTCCCGTCAGGGGGAGTGGTCCCTCTGCAACACGGTATTCCGTGTCACCGTTGGGGTCTACCAGATGTGGATCTGTTTTCTTCCCGTCACAATCACAAGCTCCCGGCCTTTGTCTCCCTGTCTCAGGATCCTCTGGCCATGGCCACGGATGCCCTGTCCATGTCTTGGAGGGAGTTTCGACTCCTGTATGCGTTTCCACCATTTCCCCTTCTGGTGAGGGTTCTATGCAATATTGCTCTGGAAGGGGTACCTGTGATTCTGGTGGCCCCCAGGTGGCCAAGAAGAGTGTGGTTCGCAGACGTGGTTCAAATGGCAGTAGATCAGTACGATCTGCCAAGCGTACCAGATCTGCTAACTCAAGGGTCCTTACGCCATCCCAATTTACAAACTCTGGCTTTGACGGCCTGGCTGCTGAAACCTCCATCTTGATGGAGAAGGGGTTGTCTGCCTCTGTGGTGGCTACTATGGTGCAGGCCAGGAAGAAGACGACTTCTGCTATTTATTATAGAGTATGGCGTTCCTACATTGACTGGTGTGAGTCCAGATCTCTTCCCTGCCCGGAATTCTCCGTCCCTAGGGTCCTGGAGTTTTTGCAGCATGGTTTGGACTTAGGTCTCAAACTTAGTACTCTGAAGGGTCAGGTTTCTGCCCTATCTATCTTCTTTCAGAAGACATTTGCTCAACATCACCTAATTAAGACCTTCTTCCAGGGGGTCACTCACGTGCGTCCCCCTCGAAAGCCTATGGTCCCTGTTTGGGATTTGAATTTGGTTTTGTCTGCCTTGGAGGGTGCTCCCTTTGAGCCTATTCAAGATGCTGCTCTGGTCGTTCTCACTCTCAAGGTTGTCTTCTTGGTGGTTATTACTTTGGTTAGGCGTGTGTCAGAGCTGGCTGCTCTATCTATTCAGCCTCCATACTATGAGCGACACCAGGACAAGGTGGTGTTCCGCTTCAAACCGGATTTTCTGCCAAAAATTGTTTCGGCATTTCATTTGAACCAGGATATTGTTCTTCCTTCTCTGTGTCCCAATCCTCGCAACGACAAGGAGCGGGTTCTGCATTCCTTGGACGTAGTCAGGTGCTTGAAGTATTACCTGGTTGTCACTAAGGCCTTTAGGAAGACTGATGCTCTCTTCGTTGTGCCTTCCGGGCCTAGGAAAGGTTTGGCTCCCGCCAAGTCTACCATCAGTAAATGGATTCGTCAGGCTGTGATTCAGGCCTATTCTACTAAGGAAGGAGACTCCCCCTTTCCGTCTTCCGGCTCATTCCACTCGTGCTATTGGTGCCTCTTGGGCCTTTCAGCAACAGGCCTCTGTTGAACAAGTTTGCAAGGCCGCTACTTGGTCTTCTGTTCACACCTTTTCAAAGTTTTACAAGGTTGATGTTTGGGCCTCAGCTGATGCTGCTTTCGGCCGTAAGGTTTTACAGGCAGTTGTAGTTTGAGCTACGTGCCGTTGCCTTTGTTGTTGGGGATCCCACCCTACTTTATGGACACTGCTATTGGATGTCCCACGTGTAAGTATTATAGATGGAGCAGGACGTACTGTATGCTTAGAATAATACAATTCTGTGAAATACCTGTAGAATTGATATTATACGCATACAGTACGTCATGCTCCACCCCACCCTGGTTTCACCTTGTTCTGGATCCCCTGTATGGTGATTGTTATCATTGTTATTGTTACCAGTTTGGTGGTTGGTTTCTCCCGGCTTCTTTTTCTCGCTGCTTTTCAATGCTGGGGATTTGTGGGAGGTCCCTGGGTATATGAAGGGCCGGGAGGAGCCTGTTTTTGCATGTCTGCAGTGAACAGCGCCCTCTGGCGGAGGATTACCCACGTGTAAGTATTATATATGGAGCAGGACGTACTGTATGCGTATAATAGCAATTCTACAGGTGAGTATTTCACAGAATTGTATTTTTAAGTTTTTAGTCACTTATTATTCTTTCCCCCACTGGGCTGCAACTCTGTTCAGGACTTTAGGATACGGGTGCCGCCATCTTGACTCAGAAGCATCACACTTACTGAGGAGAGGAGAGTGGGATAAAGTACAGGGGGGTGGGTTATAGCTGTGCTTTGCTTAGACAGAGCAGAGCTGGGGTCAGGGAAAGGACAGCAATCCCAGAATGCAGAGTAGCACAGTCAGAAGGCACTTCCTGTTTGCAGGCTGCCTGATGTTCCATGAGCCACCATCTTGGATATTTAAAGGCTCAAAACATGCAGTAGATGCAGGTAGGATGATTATTCTTAGTATACAGTACGTCCTGCTCCAGATAGATTACTTACACTTGGGTATTACTCCGCCAGATGGCACTGGACTGCAGAGACAGCGAAATTGGCTCCTCCCGGCCCCTCAAATACCCGGGACCTCCCACAATCCCCAGATTTTCTCTGCAGTCTGGACTGCGAAGGACAAGAAGATGGCTCTCTCTTCTCGCAGGGCTATTAGCCTGCGGCCCTGTAGGACTATTCCCACCCTTTCCATCAGTAATTGCCTCCCAGCCTTGGCTGCGCTGGTCGGGTGAAGGTAGGCAGCACCGCTGTCAGGTGCTTAGGAGCGCTGCTCCACCGCAATCCCCCACCAAAGGGTAGGCGGTATAGGCATATGGTGAGCCTGTATGGGATGCCCCTCCCGCACTATTGCCCCTGTCTATCGGTGGGTCCTATGTTAAGTGGTCGCTGTCCTCCCTCTCTCTCCCTTGTAGCTCTCGGGGGGGGGGGGGGAGGGTATGTGTATTTGATTTTGCCTTGGTGCTTCACTGTATTATGTGCTGCTGGTTGGTGTCAGTCGCCGCGCTGACTTGGTTGCTTTTTTTAAATCGCCGCTGCGCGCGCTTCCACTATGTTCGGCGCTTGGCGGCGGCGTTACCTCAGGCACTGGTGCGCCGTTATTGGCTGCTTGTCACGTGTGCGGCTTCGCGCTCTTCGGGGGGGGCAGGGCCCGCGGTTGGCGCGTTCTGCGTCACTGTCCCCGTGGCCCGCCCCTCGAAGTATACCCGGCGCCATTTTCTCTGGATCCGGCTGCTGTGTGACTGGCGTCTACCTACCGCGGTCCATGGGTGCCCTCGCAGGCGGCTTTATTTACCAGTTGTCATTTCACATGTCACTTACAGTTCCCCTTTGCTTATGTCTATTAGACGGGCCTACCTCTATTGGTTTCTCCCGGCCCTACTCCCTCTATTTAGTTATTTAACTTGTGAGGCCTAGTGTGTAAATTACTCCCACTTCCCTAGCGGGTTATTGGGGCATCCCGGGTTGCTTTATAGCGTGAATCCCTATCGGCCTATTGTGCCGCTATAATCACCATATGGAGACGTCTCAGGATAATGTGCTCAGGGTTCCTTCGGGACAACCCCGGCTGTGTGTAGCTTCTGGGGTGTCCCCTACTAGTGCTGACAATGTGCGGGTTTGTATACCTTGTGCCCAGCAGATGCTTGCGCTGCAGCCTGGTTTACCAGTAGCTGGGCCTGCGCAACGTATGGCTTCACCTACTCCCCCAAGCTTAAATCTCACTCCCATTGAGTTGCATACCAGTGGGGATTCTCAGCCTGATGTGTCTTCCAGACTGGCTAGTGTTGAGAAGTTGCTTGCTAATACCTTGGAGCGTAAGGCCTCTGCAAAAAAGCAGCACTTAACGCCTGATGTCACTCTTTTCCCTATGGAAGCTGATGAGTTTTTGGAACTGTCTGGCTATACCCCTTTGGAAGAAGGGGAGTTATTCTCTGACTCAGAGTCATCTGATGAAAGGCCCAGGGGTCATGATGATTCCGGCTCTGACCCCTGGGCCCCAGATGATACTGATAAGCTGTTGGCTCAGATTTTTGAGGTACTGTCTATCTCTCCCCCGGTTGCGGCCCCCGGGCAACAGGGGGAATTGTTTCATACTGCTAAGTCACGTTTGGAATTTCCTGTGCAAGCCCATTTCAATAATCTTGTACTCAGGGAATGGGAGCGTCCCAGAAGCCGGTGTACCTAAGAGTTGGGATAAGAGGTATCCCTTTCCTGCTGATGTGGTGAAGTGTTGGTCATCCCCTCCTGAAGTGGATGCCCCGGTCCTAGGGTTATCTAACACCTCTGTCATGCATTTCCCTGACTCTACTACGCTGCGGGATGCTGAGGACCGACGCATTGATCAGCTGGCGTCCCATGCCTATGCATGTGTTGGGACGGCGCTGCCCCCGGTCTGTGCCTCTGCCATTACGGGTGTGGCTAATAGGACCCTGCTTAGAAGTAGAGTTTAACGCACTCTCTCGTTGTGAGGTTTTTGTGACTTATGTCCTCTCTGCCTTGGATGATACTATTAGAATGTGTGGCAGAACCTCTGCCCTTGTGGTGGCTATATGCCGCTCGGTTTGGCTGCGCCAGTGGGCTGCTGACAACGCTGCCAAGAAGGCCCTCACTGGTTTTCCCTTCAAAGGACTACGCCTGTTTGGGGACCGCCTGTACCTTTTTGCTAAGGGAGGCAGGTTACCCCAGCGCAGGCGGCAGTCTCGGCCCTTTCGGGGTCAGGGCTCCTTTTCTTCCCCCTACCGTGGTGCCAGACAGGGGAGGGGGGTCTCCCTTACAGGGGCCCGATGAGATTTCTGGAGTAGGGGCAGAGGACGTGGTCGCCCTGGCTCCTCCTGGGGCTCTAAGCTTAAGTCTTCTCCCAAGCCCCCTCAGGCATGAAGGGGCGCCCTCACCCATCCGGGTGGGGGGACGGCTTCAGCACTTTGCTCACGTCTGGAGGCTTCATGTCTCAGACCGGTGGATTCAGGAGGTGGTGTCCTCCGGTTACAAGATAGAGTTTGCTGCCTGGCCGCCCCCAAGATTCATCAGATCTCGGATTTCTCAGGACCCTGTGTCAGCTCAGGCTCTAGTTCTGGCGGTGCAAAGCCTTCTGGAGCTGGGGGTAATCAGTCAGGTCCCCTTACGAGAAAGGGGCAAGGGCTTCTATTCCAATCTTTTCACCGTGCCCCAAAAGAAATGGGTCAGTCAGGCCCATCCTGGATTTGAAGATCCTCAACAAATTTGTCAGGTGCAGGCGCTTTCGCATTGAAAACTCTGCGCTCTGCCATCACTTCCTTGCGTCCAGGGGACTTCATGACCTCCGTGGACATCAAAGATACTTACCTTCATATTCCTGTGTTTCCAAGTCATCAAAGGTTTCTCAGGTTCGCTCTGGAGGATCAGCACTACCAATTTGTGGCATTGCCCTTCGGTCTCACTTCAGCTCCCAGAGTGTTCACCAAGGTGCTGGCAGGAGTGATGTCTCTGCTCAGGTAATCCGCGTGCTGCCCTACCTGGACCACATTCTCATCACTTCCCAGTCCCTACAACAGGCACAGTTGGATACTCAGCTGGTAGTGTCCACCCTGGAGTCATTTGGCTGGGTGATCAACCATCCCAAGTCTTCCCTGGCTCCCTCCTTGGTGACACCCTTCCTGGGAATGAATCTGGATACAGTTCAGGCAAGGATTTTTCTTCCTCAGCAGAAGGTGGACAGTCTGATTGCGCAGGTTCAGTCCCTGCTATCTTGCCCTTATCCCTCCATCAGGCAGGGAATGCAGCTGGTGGGCCTGATGGTGGCGTGCTTCGAGGCAGTCCGTTATGCACAGTTCCACTTGAGGCCTCTGCAACTCCACCTCTTGTCAGTATAGGACAAGGATCCTGCGTCCCTGGACCAGGTCCTTGTGGTGTCCCCCCTAGTCCCTCTCGTGGTGGCTGGACTCCAGGAACCTGTTGGTGGGCAGATCCTTTCTGGCCCCCTGCTGGGAGACGGTCACCATGGATGCCAGTCTGACAGGATGGGGGGGCTTCTGGGAGTCCCTACAGTTCCAAGGGCGGTGGGGCCCCCAGGAGGCCCACACACCTATCAACATTCTGGAACTGAGGGTGATCAGGTTCGTTCTGGCTCAGTTGACTCCTCACCTCAGTTGACTTCCTGTTCAGGTGCGCTCAGACAACCAGACGGCGGTTGCCTACATCAATCATCAGGGAAGGACGCGGAGCAAGGGGGCCCTTAAGGAAGTGTCTCTGGGCCTGGGCGGAGGACAATGTTCCCTGCATATCAGCTGTGTACATTCCAGGGGTGGAGAATCTGCAGGCAGACTCTCTGAGCAGGGGGACCTCTCGCCTGGGAGAATGGTCCCTCTGCTACAGGGTGTTTCAATCTCTGTGTCACCTTTGGGGCCAACCAGATGTGGATCTGTTGGCGTCCCGTCACTATCACAAGCTCCTGGCCTTTGTCTCCCTGTCCCAGGATCCTCTGGCCTTGACCACGGATGCTCTAGCAATGTCATGGCAGGACTTTCAGCTTCTGTATGTCCTTCCTCCATTCCCCCTGGTGGGCAGGGTTCTGCGCAAGATTGCTCTGGAGGGGGTGCCAGCAATTCTGGTGGCCCCCAAGTGGCCAAGAAGAGTGTGGTTCGCAGACGTGGTGCAGCTGGCAGTAGACCAGTACGTTCTGCCCAGGGTGCCAGATCTGATCACTCAGGGTCCCTTACGCCATCCCAATTTACAAACTCTGGCTTTGATGGCCTGGCTGCTGAAACCTCCATCTTGATGGAGAAGGGGCTGTCTACCTCGGTTGTTGATACCATTATAAGGGCTAGAAAGAAGTCTTCTTCCATTTATTACAGGATTTGGTGTGCCTACATTGACTGGTGTGAGTCTAAGTCTCTTCCCTGTCGTGTGTTCTCTATTCCCAGGATTCTGGAGTTCCTGCAGCATGGGTTGGAGATGGGGCTCCAACTCAGTACTCTGAAGGGTCAGGTTTCTGCCCTGGCTATTTTCTTCCAGAAGTCCTTTGCTCAGCACCCTCTGATCAGGACTTTTTTCCAGGGGGTTACTCATGTGCATCCCCCACATAAGCCTATGGTGCCTGTTTGGGATTTGAACTTGGTTTTGTCAGCCTTGCAGGGTGCTCCCTTTGAACCTGTGCAGGAGGCTGCCCTGGCCATTCTTACTCTCAAAGTTGTCTTTTTGGTGGCTATCACTTCTGTTAGGCGTGTTTCTGAGTTGGCAGCGCTGTCCATTCAGCCCCCCTACTATGAGAGACACCAGGACAAGGTGTTGTTTCACTTCAAGCCAGATTTTCTGCCTAAGGTAGTGTCTGCCTTTCATTTGAATCAGGACATTGTTCTCCCTTCTTTGTGCCCTAATCCTAGTACTGCTAAGGAGAGTGTCTTGCACTCTTTGGATGTGGTTAGGTGTCTGAAGTACTATCTGGTGGCTACTGCACCTTTCAGAAAAACTGATGCTCTTTTTGTGGTCCCTTCTGGTCCTAGGAAGGGTTTGGCACCTGCCAAGTCTACTATCAGCAAATGGATCCGTCAGGCTGTGATTCAGGCCTACTCTGCTAAGGGAAGAATCCTGCCTTCCGCCTTACTGCTCATTCTACGCGTGCTATTGGTGCCTCTTGGGCTTTTCAGCACCAGGCTTCTGTTGAACAAGTTTGCAAGGCCGCTACTTGGTCTTCTGTTCATACCTTTTCAAAGTTTTACAAGGTTGATGTTAGGGCCTCAGCTGATGCTGCTTTTGGCCGTAAGGTTCTGCAGGCGGCAGTGGTCTGACCTGTCTGCTGTTACCTTTGGGGAGCCTACCCTACTTTATGGACACTGCTATTGGATGTCCCAAGTGTAAGTAATCTGGAGCAGGATGTACTGTATACTAAGAATAATACAATTCTGTGATTACTCACCTGTAGAATTGGTATTATGAGTATACAGTACATCCTGCTCCACCCCACCCTTGGTTTTGCATTATCTTGGATCCCCTGTATGGTGATTGTTATCATTGTTATACCCTGTTTCCCCGAAAATAAGACACTGTCTTATATTAATTTTTCCCCCGGAAAAAGGCACTTGGCCTTATTTTCGGGGGATGTCTTGACAGAAGACAGGCAGCGTGCGTCTCCTCCACCTCCCTGGAGCTCCCCCCTTACGTGCCCTGTCATTACGCCCCCTAGTGGTTACAATACCAGGCTGCAGGGGATGACTTATATAACGATATCCTCTGAAAGCAGGCACTAGGCCTTATTTTCGGAGGATGTCTTATTTTCGGGGAAACAGGGTAGTTACCAGTTTGGTTCTGTTTAATTCTCCCGGCTTCTCTTTAACTGCTTTTCAATGCTGGGGATTTGTGGGAGGTCCCTGGTATTTGAGGGGCCGGGAGGAGCCAATTTCGCTGTCTCTGCAGTCCAGCGCCATCTGGCGAATACCCAAGTGTAAGTAATCTAATCTAATCTGGAGCAGGACGTACTATATACTCATAATATCAATTCTACAGGTGAGTAATCACAGAATTGTATTTTTGTTTGTAATTTGGCCACAGCAGGAGTTACAAAAAGGTAAATGAATTATTATGTGCAGCAATGTGATTTGTCCTGGGAAGGGATACATATGAGCACCGTTTGTTGTAAGGGTTTGGGTCCAGTTTAATGGGCCAAATACCTCCACTTACCGTTCCATTGGCTAAGGTCTTTTCTGTTGCGGCTTCGTCCTCTTTATATGTGCCTGCTTGTGCCAGCCATTCAGGTAAACCTGGGCCATGCAAATCAGGATGCCCTGGGGACAGGGAATTGTCTTCTAGGGCTGGCCGAGCAGGGCTTTGACTATCCTTGGTTTTGGTCCACTCCCCTGGGGCACCCCGATCGGGTTTGCCCCACTGTGTGAACCACCCCCCCCCCGGATCGCCACAACCAACTTACCTCACCGTGGTCCTACAGCACATGCGCGGCCGCTCCTCCAATCAGCGCGCTCGGAGCCACTGAGCTACGGGAGTGTAAGCGACGACTAAGCTCAGCGGCTCCGAGCGCACTGACGGCCGCATCTCGCGCTTCCCTTTAACAGGGAGCGTCCTGCTAGAGGGATAGCGGGGATTCGACCGCGGCCTGCGCTGTTGGACCGGGAATCAAGGCGAGTTTATGGGCGACCTGGGGGGTTTCACACAGCGGGGCATCCCGATTTTGGATGCCCCAGGGGGGGAGGGAATGGATCAGCCTGGGAATCTTACAGATTCCCGGGCCGATCCAGCTTGGTTTTGGTCCACTTTAAACATCCCCCCTTCCGGGGTAATAACACAAACAGGCTCGCTCTCTTTCCACCTTTACAAAGTGCAATGTTTTTATTAGCAGAACTTCCCACAGGCAGTAGCGTAGTACATAAGTTCATGTGCAGTTTTTAATGGTTGTCGAACAAGCAGCGTTCTGCATCACCTTCGCTAGGAAGCGATTTGTAACTCCGTTAACCATCTTTATTCCAGACCTGAATAGTTGCTGAGTGTGAAGGGGTTACTTTGCCGCTGCGGGTGGGGCTCTATGGGGGTTTGTCATGAGAGATACGGTGATTAAAAAAGCGCCAGGATCTTAAACGATCCGACATTTCTATTTCTTTACGATCTGGATGACGTCCTCGTGCTCCATGTTGTGTGTGAGGCCGACTCTCTGCGGGCTGTACTTGGTGCTGGTCCCCTTTAAGAGCAAGAAAAAAGTTAGAAGAGTAAAAGTGGGTGGTGGGGGGGGGTATTCGAGGATCTGGTGGGAAACTCACCCAGACCAAAGCGTATTTAAACTGGCTAGCGAGAGTCCTGTGGATTCGATGGCACTGAAAAATATAACAAGAGCGTTTAAATGTGTAGGCGCTCGCACAATCATTGGGGCAATCAGAGGCCTCTTATGTCTGTGGGGGCTCCTTGACTCACTAGGAGACAAACTAAACTCTAATTCACTACCAGCGTCCGCAAGAGCTGTGATTGGCTATCGGCCGCTGTAACACAGCGCCTCAGTCGCTGTAGTAACCTGGCCGGCATTGATGAATGAGATGTATGTTGGACGCTCTAACACCAGTACAGCGTTGCAGGGAGCGAAATGTAGCGCCACCTTATTGCAACCAACTCTCAGCGACTCACACCCTATTCAAAAAAAAAAAAAGTGTCGGCGCTCTAAATCTGGTCGCTGTAGCATAGAGCGCCAGACGCTGTGTGATTAAAGTCTGTTCTTGAACACATATCCACCAGTAACAAAGCGAAAACACATGGAATGACATTGTTGTAACATTGCGATATTAACACTTTAATGCCAGACCTGTAATAAACTTTAATAAACAGGCTGAACTGGATGGACTAAAGTCTTTATTCAGCCTTACATACCATGTTACTATGTAATGACAATTCTGCATAAAAATATTTAAAAAATCTAAAAAGTTTGCAAAAGTGACTCTTTCTAGCCCAGAAGAGGTCACACAAATATTTAAAAAAATAAATAAATAAAAAAACAGTTTAAACAGAAGAAAAGCAACGTCCATTGAAATGTATGGGAGAGCGACAGGTAATATCTGGCACTCTGGAGGCTAAAGCGCCGGCGCTATACGCTGAGCCGCCTGTAATGATGAATCGAACGCTACATGGCGCTGTTAAAGTCGCTCACCAGAATCGCCTTCATAAATGTGGTTTTGCGTACAGCGCCCGGCGTTCACCAGACGCTGCCTGCCGCTACCTGGCGCTATCCCTTGATGAATAAACCCCACGGACAGCTTGCACTGCACTACACTCATCACCCCAAATGCGCATGCGCACACAAGGACTGTGGTGAGATTACAAGAGGGACTCATGTAGCCGATCTGTTAAACAGAGGGGTTAGTCCCCTTTAAAGTGCACCTTCAGTCAACAAATAAAAAGGAGCCCCCCCCCCCCCCTGCCCACCACCACTCTATTTGGTTTAAACAAAGCTGCGTTTTCCTGTCACCCCCCCCCCCCCCCCCCGGCGTTTTACACTGCAGGGCATCCTGATTTAGTACACAAGTGGGGCTCAAAATTAAAGCAGACCTTCAGCATCATTTAATGAAAGGCCCAAACCCTTAAAGTGGACCAACACCCAGGATTTTCACTATCCTGGGTGTTGGTCCACTTCAGCGGGGCATCCGAGATCAGGATGCCCTGCTGTGTGAAAACCCCCCCCAAAAAAACGTACCTTTTCGGTGACGGATAAGCCGCCTCCCGCGCATCCCTCTTACGCGGGAGGTGGCGGCGGCTGATCCGTCGCCTATAAGGTAAGGGTTTTCGGGGCTTTTGGGGGGGGTTACACCCCGCGGGACATCCCGATCTCGGATGCCCCGCGGTGAGGGAGGTGATCGGCCCGGGAATCTAATAGATTCCCGGGCCGATCACCCCTGGGTGTTGGTCCACTTTAAACTATTCCCCAGCATCTAAAATTAATATATTTAACATTTTTATTCTTTCCCTCACTGGCCTGCAACTCTGTTCAGCACTCTAGGATACGGGCGCCGCCATCATGACTCAGTAGTGTCACCTACTGAGGAGAGGAGAGCGGGATAAAGTGCAGGGAGCGGGTTATAGCTGTGTTTTGCACAGACAGAGCAGAGCTGGGGTCAGGAAAAGGTCAGCAATCCCAGAATGCAGAGCGGCACAGTCAGAAGGCACTTCCTGTTTGCAGGCAGCCTGCACCTCCATGGGCCGCCATCTTGGATGTTTAAAGTCTCAGAAAATGCAATAGGTGCAGGTAGGATGATTTTTAATGTGAGAAATACGTATGTAAAGGGTGGGGGAATATTTAGGGTGAAAGTCCGCTTTAAAACTCGCCTGCTCCCTTTTCTCTGGGGGATAACGGTGGCTATTTCACACAGTGGCATCCCCCTGCTCTGTACACTCACCGGCCTGTCAACTTCAATGTGAATGGGAGGACGCACAGGGCGCGCAATGCCACGTTGTGCAAACTCGCTGCGGCCACCAGGAGAAGCGCTGCGGCCACCAGGAGAAGCGCTGCGGAAGCGCTGCGGCCACCAGGGGAAGCGCTGCGGCCACCAGGGGAAGCGCTGCGGCCACCAGGGGAAGCGCTGCGGCCACCAGGGGAAGCGCTGCGGCCACCAGGGGAAGCGCTGCGGCCACCAGGAGAAGCGCTGCGGCCACCAGGGGAAGCGCTGCGGCCACCAGGGGAAGCGCTGCGGCCACCAGGGGGGGAAGCGCTGCGGCCACCAGGGGGGGAAGCGCTGCGGCCACCAGGGGAAGCGCTGCGGCCACCAGGGGGGGAAGCGCTGCGGCCACCAGGGGGGGAAGCGCTGCGGCCACCAGGGGAAGCGCTGCGGCCACCAGGGGAAGCGCTGCGGCCACCAGGGGAAGCGCTGCGGCCACCAGGGGGGGAAGCGCTGCGGCCACCGGGGGGGAAGCGCTGCGGCCACCAGGGGGGGGAAGCGCTGCGGCCACCAGGGGAAGCGCTGCGGCCACCAGGGGAAGCGCTGCGGCCACCAGGGGGGGAAGCGCTGCGGCCACCAGGGGGGGGAAGCGCTGCGGCCACCAGGGGAAGCGCTGCGGCCACCAGGGGAAGCGCTGCTGGAACACAATGCTTCAGGGACATGGTAAGGTGTTTGGTGGCACAGGCTTCCCCTCTGGGGGTTGGTAATAAAGTTTCACAGGAGAAGCCTGTGCTGTAGACACACACACACAACACACTTCTGGGCAACAAATTAGCAATTAATAAAAGGTGATATAGAGAGATACAGTAGCAAAAAAAAAAAAAGAAGGAATATAAAGTGATGAACAAAAGGCAGGGAATACAGAGAAAAAGGGGGAATAAAGAGAGACAAGGGTAAGATATAGGGGTGATATAGTGAGATAAGGAGAATGAAAGGGGGATATAGAGTGATGAAGGGGAGAAAGGGGGATATAGAGTGATGAAGGGGAGAAAGGGGGATATAGAGTGATGAAGGGGAGAAAGGGGGATATAGAGTGATGAAGGGGAGAAAGGGGGATATAGAGTGATGAAGGGGAGAAAGGGGGATATAGAGTGATGAAGGGGAGAAAGGGGGATATAGAGTGATGAAGGGGAGAAAGGGGGATATAGAGTGATGAAGGGGAGAAAGGGGGATATAGAGTGATGAAGGGGAGAAAGGGGGATATAGAGTGATGAAGGGGAGAAAGGGGGATATAGAGTGATGAAGGGGAGAAAGGGGGATATAGAGTGATGAAGGGGAGAAAGGGGGATATAGAGTGATGAAGGGGAGAAAGGGGGATATAGAGTGATGAAGGGGAGAAAGGGGGATATAGAGTGATGAAGGGGAGAAAGGGGGATATAGAGTGATGAAGGGGAGAAAGGGGGATATAGAGTGATGAAGGGGAGAAAGGGGGATATAGAGTGATGAAGGGGAGAAAGGGGGATATCGAGTGATGAAGGGGAGAAAGGGGGATATCGAGTGATGAAGGGGAGAAAGGGGGATATAGAGTGATGAAGGGGAGAAAGGGGGATATCGAGTGATGAAGGGGAGAAAGGGGGATATCGAGT
Source organism: Gastrophryne carolinensis (assembly GCA_027917425.1). NCBI lineage: Eukaryota > Metazoa > Chordata > Amphibia > Anura > Microhylidae > Gastrophryne > Gastrophryne carolinensis. The sequence goes on from CM051240.1 coordinate 35,934,663, forward strand.
GATGAAGGGGAGAAAGGGGGATATCGAGTGATGAAGGGGAGAAAGGGGGATATCGAGTGATGAAGGGGAGAAAGGGGGATATCGAGTGATGAAGGGGAGAAAGGGGGATATCGAGTGATGAAGGGGAGAAAGGGGGATATCGAGTGATGAAGGGGAGAAAGGGGGATATCGAGTGATGAAGGGGAGAAAGGGGGATATCGAGTGATGAAGGGGAGAAAGGGGGATATCGAGTGATGAAGGGGAGAAAGGGGGATATCGAGTGATGAAGGGGAGAAAGGGGGATATCGAGTGATGAAGGGGAGAAAGGGGGATATCGAGTGATGAAGGGGAGAAAGGGGGATATCGAGTGATGAAGGGGAGAAAGGGGGATATCGAGTGATGAAGGGGAGAAAGGGGGATATCGAGTGATGAAGGGGAGAAAGGGGGATATCGAGTGATGAAGGGGAGAAAGGGGGATATAGAGTGATGAAGGGGAGAAAGGGGGATATAGAGTGATGAAGGGGAGAAAGGGGGATATAGAGTGATGAAGGGGAGAAAGGGGGATATAGAGTGATGAAGGGGAGAAAGGGGGATATAGAGTGATGAAGGGGAGAAAGGGGGATATAGAGTGATGAAGGGCAGAAAGGGGGATATAGAGTGATGAAGGGCAGAAAGGGGGATATAGAGTGATGAAGGGCAGAAAGGGGGATATAGAGTGATGAAGGGCAGAAAGGGGGATATAGAGTGATGAAGGGCAGAAAGGGGGATATAGGGTGATGAAGGGGAGAAAGGGGGATATAGAGTGATGAAGGGGAGAAAGGGGGATATAGAGTGATGAAGGGGAGAAAGGGGGATATAGAGTGATGAAGGGGAGAAAGGGGGATATAGAGTGATGAAGGGGAGAAAGGGGGATATAGAGTGATGAAGGGGAGAAAGGGGGATATAGAGTGATGAAGGGGAGAAAGGGGGATATAGAGTGATGAAGGGGAGAAAGGGGGATATAGAGTGATGAAGGGGAGAAAGGGGGATATAGAGTGATGAAGGGGAGAAAGGGGATATAGAGTGATGAAGGGGAGAAAGGGGGATATAGAGTGATGAAGGGGAGAAAGGGGGATATAGGGTGATGAAGGGGAGAAAGGGGATATAGAGTGATGAAGGGGAGAAAGGGGGATATAGAGTGATGAAGGGGAGAAAGGGGGATATAGAGTGATGAAGGGGAGAAAGGGGGATATAGAGTGATGAAGGGGAGAAAGGGGGATATAGAGTGATGAAGGGGAGAAAGGGGGATATAGAGTGATGAAGGGGAGAAAGGGGGATATAGAGTGATGAAGGGGAGAAAGGGGGATATAGAGTGATGAAGGGGAGAAAGGGGGATATAGAGTGATGAAGGGGAGAAAGGGGGATATAGAGTGATGAAGGGGAGAAAGGGGGATATAGAGTGATGAAGGGGAGAAAGGGGGATATAGAGTGATGAAGGGGAGAAAGGGGGATATAGGGTGATGAAGGGGAGAAAGGGGGATATAGAGTGATGAAGGGGAGAAAGGGGGATATAGAGTGATGAAGGGGAGAAAGGGGGATATAGAGTGATGAAGGGGAGAAAGGGGGATATAGAGTGATGAAGGGGAGAAAGGGGGATATAGAGTGATGAAGGGGAGAAAGGGGATATAGAGTGATGAAGGGGAGAAAGGGGGATATAGGGTGATGAAGGGGAGAAAGGGGATATAGAGTGATGAAGGGGAGAAAGGGGGATATAGAGTGATGAAGGGGAGAAAGGGGGATATAGAGTGATGAAGGGGAGAAAGGGGGATATAGGGTGATGAAGGGGATATAGAGTGATGAAGGGGAGAAAGGGGGATATAGAGTGATGAAGGGGAGAAAGGGGGATATAGAGTGATGAAGGGGAGAAAGGGGGATATAGAGTGATGAAGGGGAGAAAGGGGGATATAGAGTGATGAAGGGGAGAAAGGGGGATATAGAGTGATGGTGAGAAACGAGAAGGGAGTGGGCTATAGATTGATGAAGGAAAAAAACGGGGGATATAGACTGATGGAGAGAAATGGTGGGGTATAGTGTGATAAATGATGAAAGAGAAAGGGGGGGGATTTAAAGTGATGAAGGAGACAAAGGAATATAGATTTATGAAAGAGAGATGAAGGAGAGAAAGCGGGGATCTAGTGTAATGGAAACAAAAAGGGATATAAACTGATGGAGAAAAAGAAGGATATAGAGTGATGAAGGGGAGAAAGGGGGATATAGAGTGATGGACGGGGGGGGGGGTTATAGACTGATGGAGTGAAAAGTGGAATTTATAGCAACATAAGGGTGAGACTTGGGCAATATAAAGGAATACCAAATGAAAAGAAGAGGAGAAAGGGGGAAAATGGAGAGCGAAAAGGGGTACGATGAGATGGTGGAGAATGGGGGAATATAAACAGATTAAAAAGAAATAAGGAATAGAAAGATGACAGTGAAGTGAGGATGTGCAGAGAGAAAAAGGAGAAAATGAAGGAGAGAATGGGGAATGCAATATGATGGAGAAGGGGGTACCACGAAAGAAAGAAAGGGGGGATATGGAGAGATGAAGAATGAGTAGCTATAGGAATAAGGGGGAGAGGCGGTGAATATAAAGAGATTAGGGTGATAGAGAAAGGATGAAAAGGAGGGCAGAGGTGGCCGGACATATGAAGGGAAAGTGAGGCAGAATTGAGAGTAAAGAGAAGGGGTGTTAGGAGAGAAAAACTATTTTGGGGGGAGACATCTAAAAAGAATATGAATGAGCACGCTGGGGTGGGAAGAAGACTGCGTGACTACCACCCAGCCAATTGCCCATCTTATTGGGAGGTGATCGCAAGGAAGCTCCTGGCATCACGACATGCTGCAAGCCAGGGGAGCGCCTCAGGGTCACACAGGCTTCATCTCCTTTAACTTATAGTGTAAGTATGCTTGAATTCTATTTCTGCCCTAGGCCCCTTCAGGCACAGGGGCTTCTCTACCGGGCTTCAGAGGTCCATATAACCAAAACAACTAAATGACATGCAGGAATTGCTCTAGGTAGACAGGTATCACTGAGCACTGATTCTCATCCTATCAGTATGACAGCCTAAAGCAATCCTTTTATTAGATTTCAATGTAAGATATGAGCGATCAGATTTCCTGCTCTGTATCTGGCATCCGCAGGGGGGAATAAAAAAAAAAAGGGTAAGATATAGACATGAGGGGTGATATAGTGAGATAAGGAAAATGAAAGGAGGATATAGAGTGATGAAGAGAAACGATGGGGGGGGGGGGGGGGGTATAGAGTGATGAAGGAAAGAACCGGGGATATATACTGATGAAGGAGAGAAATGATGGGGATTTAGAGTGATGAAGGAGAGAAAGGGAAATGGAGACCAAAAGGGATATAAACTGATGGAGAAAAAGAAGGATATAGGCTGATGAAGGGCAGGGATTTGGGAGGGGGGGGGGGGTTTGTAGACAGGTATCACTGAGCACTGATTTTCATCCGATCAGTTTGACAGCCTAAAGCCATCCTTTTATTAGATTTCAATGTAAGATATGAGCGATCAGATTTCCTGCTCTGTATCTGGCATCCCCAGGTTGTCACACACCCAAAAGATGGGGAATACAGAGAAAGGGGAAAAAGGGGGAATAAAAAAAAACAAGGGTAAGATATAGACATGAGGGGTGATATAGTGAGATAAGGAAAATGAAAGGAGGATATAGAGTGATGGAGAGAAACGAGGGGGGGGGGGATATAGAGTGATGGAGAGAAACGAGGGGGGGATATAGAGTGATGGAGAGAAACGAGGGGGGGGGATATAGAGTGATGGAGAGAAACAAGGGGGGGGGGGGGATATAGAGTGATGAGTAAGATATGAGCGACCAGATTTCCTGCTCTGTATCTGGCATCCCCAGGTTGTCACACACCCAGCTTTCCCCTTCTCTCCAGCAGAAGGTTTTCAAATGATTTCTGATACGAGGGTATTAAGTGTGATTAAATAACCAAAGAGAGAAGAAATACTGACCACGTGTTCTACGGAGGCTCCCCTTCGGAGGATAATTGCGTCAGCGAAGTCCGGCCTCTCTGTGGAGAAACAATATAGAAAAGATTAGAACGTCGTTAAGGGCGGATGGATGTTCCGCTACATTTCTATGGTCAGCCAGAGTGGCATGAAAATGGTGTCACCCCCCCTGGAATGTCTGTAGAGACAGGCCCTTCTAGAACAGGGGTTGGCCACACTAGGGCCCACATGCTGGATGCAACACCTCAAGGTCATTTTTCTGCTGCAGGGCCCCGGGATTCCATTTATTTCGCCAAAGGAGCGCCAGGGACCGGGTTGTATGTTGCACAGGGCAGATGTAAAGAGCTGATCTGTTTCCCCCCAGGCGCTATTAGCAAGAACACAGCGGGGGAAACAGGCCGGGGAAACTAAGAGGGGTCCCAGACCTGCTAAGGGACCGTGACTGAGGCTTGATTCTACTCTCCTAGGGCCCCGCGTGCTCGGATCCGGACGCTGCCAGCACCACAGCTCGTCCAGCAGGAGAACCTTGCAGACACTGTGTCTGTAAGTCAGTGTGTGAAGCTGCTGACCCCCCCCAGCCTCTGACCCGTCACCCCTCACCTAACCCCCCCAGCCTCTGACCCGTCACCCCTCACCTAACCCCCCCAGCCTCTGACCCGTCACCCCTCACCTAACCCCCCCAGCCTCTGACCCGTCACCCCTCACCTAACCCCCCCAGCCTCTGACCCGTCACCCCTCACCTAACCCCCCCCTTTCCCAGCCACTGACACTTCAAACAATTGTCTGGCCCTGTGAACTGGCCATCTAGTTAAAAAGTTTGAGGACCCCTGCTCTAGAAGATAGCCTGGGGTTGGTTCTCAGAAGCAGGCCTACTGCTGTAATGCTGTAAGTTCCCCGGGGCATCCTGATTTGTAAATGTCAAACCCCGCAGTCTGGCCGTTATTCTTACCCTTTTCAGGGTATGCCTTGCCATGCGCCCGGCAGGGAAGTGCGCAAGCAGGAGATTTTACAGGGTGTGCACCTAGGGTTTCCACCATACAGGTGAATGTAATCAAGGTGCTGGCTTGGTGAGAAGGGCCCATCTACTGGGCGCACTGAAACACTAACAAAGGGGCAATCCACCAGTGTTGGATAGCTATTATCTCACCTTGTAACAGCACCCTGAGGAAGTGATCTCTCACGCAACGCGTCGGTGTTGATGAACGGGCATCTGCAGGGGACCGGGACCCGTTAAAGTGGACCGACACCCAGGGGTGATCGGCCCGGAAATCTATAAGATTCCCGGGCCGATCACCTCCCACCCCGCGGGACATTCGAGATCGGGATGTCCCGCGGGGTGAAACCCCCCAGAAACCCCAAAAACATCTTACCTGATCCGCCGCCGCTTCCGCCGCCTCCCGCGCGCCCCTCCAGACGCGCACGCGCCGAGAGTGACGCGCGGGAGGCGGCGGCGGCGGAAGCGGCTTGGACGTTCCTGATCCCCGCCTGGACGTTGGCGGGGATTGGCTGCGGCGTTCACGTGGGAGCGTTGAGAGGTGAGTTTTTTGGGGTTTCTGGGGGGTTTCACACAGCGGGGCACCCCCGATCGGGGTGCCCCGCCGAAGTGGACAAATACCCAGGATAGTCAAAATCCTGGGTGTTGGTCCACTTTAACTGGTGACAGTATCTTGCTTATTTTTGCCTTACCTTGGTAGGGTCATTCTTATTGTATATGCCATGGTGTATTGGTTTGACTGTTAAAATCACTGTCTGGTCACTCATTGCACTTGCACTTTGTGCCCCAGTATCTCTTTGGGGTTCTTTCATCTACTTATTATCTGCAGCTTTTTCTAGTCTCTATATCCACAATTTATGTGGCCACGGTCTTCATTTGCATATACCTAAAAGTGTATGCCTATATGCACTGCTCACTTTCAGACAGTTGAACTTCATACACCTGGCATATTTTGAATCTATTCTTATATTAACTGATATAGTAATTGGTAGTCTTATATGGCCCACCTGCAGGGCCCGCTCTTTGGTCTTGTGTATATGTATTTATACACATTTTACTATGTTTAAATGTGGTTATTGTCTGTCATGTTATATGATGTGTCCTTGATTAAATAAAACTTAATTAACTACCTATTATAGTGTGTGCGGCTTAGTTTACAAGGTGAGATAATAGCTATCCAACACTGGTGGATTGCCCCTTTGTTAGTGCACCTAGGGTTTCCACCTGGCTGTTTTTTTATTTATTTATTTATTTTTTTTACACTTTACCGGTTATTTTTATTTCTGGTATACTTTTCCCATCCTTAAGCCGAACCAACACCCCAGCACAGTTGGAACAGAAAGGTAGCGGCCATTGATGAGCTTCCTCTCCCAGCATCTCAGCCATGCTACTGCCTGGATTCAACTGACATAATTGACAATGCGCAGCAACAGAAAGCCCAGCCGCACTTCCTGTTTGCAGATAGCCAGCAAATGCATGAGCCGCCATTTTGTTTCTAAAATCTACTACAGCAGGAGTTAGAAAAGGGTAAATGAATTTTTATGTCCAGCGATCTAAATTGCCCCGGGGAGGGGAGCATATGAGCACTGTTTGTTGAGTTGGTCTGGTTTAAGTCATTTTTGACTGTTGGCCTGCTTTAATTACCAGTAAAAAAAAAAAAAAATACATACCCGCACCACCAGGCCAGTAAAGTTAAAAAAAAATACAGACCAGGCGGCAACCTTATGTGCAGCAAAGCTTAGGTGCGCTCTGCTTAGTCTGCTCAAGCGCCATGGGATAGAGAACCCACTCTTTTCAGTAATAGGGTATATTTACCTAAAGTCTGGGAGTGTAACTCATTTTTTATTTTTTTTTTAGGTAAATAATGAGTTACACTCCCAGACTTTAGGTAAATATACCCTATTACTGAAAAGAGTGGGTTCTCTATCCCATGGCGCTTGAGCAGACTAAGCAGAACGCACCTAAGCTTTGCTGCACATAAGGTTGCCGCCTGGTCTGTATTTTTTTTTTAACTTTACTGGCCTGGTGGTGCGGGTATTTTTTTTAGGTAAATACTTACCTGCCCTTCATTAGTTATTGGTCACAGATGCCCTTGAAAGCAGACCAAACCCCATTACCCCCGGCCCTAGAGTGCCCAGTGAAAAGCCCTCCCATTGATCTTAACAGAAACTTACGTCCTCGCTTTTTAGTGTAGATACAGGTGAGCGCCAAATATTCCCAGAGCGATTCCAGGAGATAGTCCAGGTTCAGCTTCATGCCACAACTGCAGAGAAGAGGCAGAAGTTAGGAGACGCCCATCTGTGCCACAGGTTAAACAAAACTCTGCTAAAGGTCAGCTGGTTAAAGTCTTGGCAAAGGAGCTTACAGTCTAATGTGTCTACACATACATGAGTCAAGCAGTTTCTACTAACAGTTATAAAGCCCTGCTCTCACCTGATGACCACGCTGTGAGGCTGTCGTGCCAATCTGTCCACCTCCTCCATGGAGATCTGATCGATTTTATTGTATACCTGTAGAGACCAAAAAAAAAAAAACTTGTAATACTACAGCAATTACTTTCTATGTTCTACCAACTAGACTTACCATGTGCCAGAATCATTCTGGGATTGCCAGCATAAGATATCCCAACTCTGTGGTCAAAAACATTGTTAAAGTGGACCAACATCCAGGATTTTGACTATCCTGGGTTTTGGTCCACTTCCCCGGGGCACCCCGATCGGGGATGCTCCGCTATGTGAAACCCCCAAAAAGCCCAGATCAACTCACCTCACACCACTCCTACGGCGCATGCGTGGCCGCTCGTCCAATCAGCGCGCTCAGAGCCGCTGTGGTATGCGCATCAATGAGACGTCTTACCATAGCAGGTCCGAGCACGCTGGCGGCCGCATCTCGCGTTTCCCTCTAACAGGGAGCGCGCCCGCCATTCACAAATGGCCGGCGCGGGCACGCGCCCTGCTAGAGAAAGGAGCGAGAAGCGGCCGCGGCCCACGCATGCGCCGGTGGACCAGGAGTAAGGTAAGGTTAGCGGACGTTCTGGGGGGTTTTACACAGCGGGGCATCCTGATTTTGGATGCCCCCCCCCCGGGAAAGGATTGGATCCCGGGCCGATCCAGCAGGGTGTTGGTCCACTTTAAACTAATAGTAAGTTAAAAGTTAATTCAAATAACTATTTTAAATAGCCACTAGGGGGAGGCAAATCACTTTGCGCCCAAACCAGTTTGACCCCGACTGACCCTTAAGAGATTTTTCTAGGGGCATCTCTAACGGCATCCCGCAGTGTAATCTGCCACTCCCCTGATTTTCCCCATATTGTCCCTTGGATGGTCAATCCCACCACTGTAGCAACACCCTACAGCATCTTTGCTTCCTCCAGCCGGCAGGGACCCCACTGGAAGACATTCAAGTCTGTTGATAACGGCAAGTGTGAAAAGGGGGTGGTGCCACCCGAGGTCCTATGTGTGCTGGGGGATCGAAGCGAGTATATAGGAAAACCAGGGCTTTTCCAACTGCAAGGCATCCCAAATTGGAATGCCCCGAGCAGAGGAAATTGCATGGCCCCAGACTCGACTCTGCCTGGAGGAAGCAGCTTATGATCCACTTTAAATATTTAAATTAGGCAGACCCAGCACATCTTCTGAAGTCCTTATGTAGATTAGCAATATTTGGGTGCCAAAGTAGAGTAATGCACACCACACAAAAATAATTGGTTCAATTAGTGTATTAAATATTTGCCTACAGTTGTTAAAGCATAACTACATCCATAAAAGTTTATCCCAGCAATCACCACCGTCAAAGTCATGTGATGGAGATAATGATTAAGCCAAACCGAGATTAAGGGGGGGGGACTTTTTTGAAATGGTGGAGCACACACGGAGACACCAATATTTCCCATACTTCGTGAAACCCTTATCTAAGCTCCTCTTGTTTGGCGCTTCCTGGTCAGTGCTTAATATTTTATGCCCGTTCCGGTTTTCTCCAGGAGGTCACAGGAGGAGCAGTGTCATTGTTCTGTGAGTCAGTGTAAGATGAGCAAATGCCAAGCTGTCCCTTCAAGACCTGGCTGCCTAATACATATATATATTAGTCACCCCTATATATTTTTAATGGTGGTCATAAATGTTTTAGGTGTAATTTGTCCTCTAAGGTTTAATTGATCGGGGTTTCATCTGTCCCTGAGTGACAAGGCTGGAAGTTCTGATCTTCTTTAGTAAGCCTGATACCCCAGAGAAGGGTGATGGATTCATTGTAGAGGCGGTGTTACCATTTCCTAGACAGAGGCAGCACAGCTTCAGGTTCTCGAGCAAATCACGTAAAAATACCATTTTGTGAATACTCACCTGTAAAATGGGTATTATAAGTATGTCACACACCCCACTTCAGACTTAATAATTACACTAGGGTTAACGCACCTCTAGGTGGCAGCATTGCAGAGGACTTCTCCAAAAAACTTCAACAGGCCCCTCCCGGTCTATACATACCTGGTACCTCCCAAGAACCTCCCAGTGTTAGAACAGCAGTAAGACAAGGTACCAGAACCAAAACAATTTAACCCTCAACGTAAAGAACCAAACTTCACCAAATAGAGAGCCAGGATACCAAAAAGGGCGGGTGAAGTGGGGTGTGTGACATACTTATAATACCCATTTTACAAGTGAGTATTCACAAAATGGTATTATTCTAAGTATGTCACACACCCCACTTCAGACTTAATAATTACACTAGGGACATCCAACAGCAGTGTCCAGAAAAGGGTGGGTATCCAAACAGGCAATAACGCAGAAAAAAATTCAAACCACTGCAGCCTGCAAAACCTTGCGGCCAAAAACAGCATCCGCTGAAGCCCGCACATCAACCTTATAGAACTTAGAAAAAGTATGAACAGAAGACCAAGTTGCAGCCTTACACACTTGTTCAACAGAAGCCTGGTGCTGAAAAGCCCAGGACGCACCAACCGCACGAGTAGAATGAGCAGTAACTCGGAAAGGAGGATCCTTCCCCTTAGCCGAATAAGCACCAACAATGGCCTGACGAATCCATTTACTAATGGAAGATTTGGCCGGAGCCAAACCCTTCCTAGGCCCACATGGCACGACAAAAAAGGCATCAGTCTTACGAAAAGAAGACGTCGCACGAAGATAAAACCTGACACAACGAACCACATCCAGGCAGTGCAAAGCACGCTCCTTGACATTCTTAGGCTTAGGACACAAAGAAGGAAGAACAATGTCCTGGTTAAGATGAAAAGCAGAAACCACTTTAGGGAGAAAATCTGACTTGTAACGAAAAACCACTTTGTCCTGATGATCCTCAAAATAAGGAGCCTGAATAGACAAAGCAGCCAGCTCCGAAACACGCCTAACCGAAGTAATGGCCACCAGAAAGGCAACCTTCTGAGTAAGAATGGACAAAGCAACATCCCGCAAGGGCTCAAAAGGAGGAGCCATAAGAGCAGAAAGAACCAAATTCAAGTCCCAAACTGGGAGCAAAGGCTTCCTAGGAGGCCGCACATGCGAGACCCCCTGGAAAAAAGTCTTGACCAAGGAATGACTAGCAAAAGATTTCTGGAAAAAAATTGACAAAGCAGAAACCTGCCCCTTCAAGGTACTCAACTGAAGACCAGAGTCCAGACCCGTCTGGAGGAACTCCAAAATCCTAGACACAGAAAAGACCCGGCAGGGCAAAGACCTAGCCTCACACCAATCGATATAAGCTCTCCAACATCTGTAATATATGGAAGAAGAAGATCTCTTCCTAGCACTAATGAGAGTCTGAATGACCGCATCCGAAAGACCCTCCTCTAAGATGGAGGTTTCAGCAGCCAAGCCGTCAAAGCTAGCGTTTGTAAACTGGGGTAACAGAGATGACCCTGAGTGAGAAGATCTGGCCGAAGAGGCAGATCGAACCGATCCACGGCCAGACGGACGATGTCCGCGAACCACACCCGCCTTGGCCACCTTGGAGCCATGAGAATGGCGGGAACTCCTTCCAGAACCAACTTTCGCAGCACCCTGCCTAGCATGGGAATCGGAGGAAACAGATAAAGAAACCCCAGGTCCCTCCAGCTCAGGGACATGGCATCCACCGCCAGAGCCAGAGGGTCCCGGGACAGGGACACAAAGGACGGAAGCTTGTGATTGTGACGAGAGGCAAACAGATCCACCTCCGGCGTCCCCCACCGGAGACAAAGCGACCGAAACACCTGGGGATGGAGAGACCACTCCCCCCGAAGGGACGCACACCGGCTCAGAGAATCCGCCTCCGTGTTTTCCACACCCGGAATGTAAACTGCCGAGATGCAAGGGACATGAGTCTCCGCCCAGACCAAAATCAGAGACACTTCCCTGTGGGCACCCAGACTGCGAGTCCCCCCTTGGTGATTGATGTAAGCAACCGCCGTCTGATTGTCCGAGCGAACCTGAACCGGCAGACCTTGTAAATGATGCGTCAAATGAGACAGAACCAACCTGATGGCCCGCAATTCCAGCACATTGATGGGCAAGTGAGCCTCCTGAGGGTCCCACTGCCCCTGAAACCGAAGATCCTTCCAATAACCTCCCCAGCCTGACAGACTGGCATCCGTAGTGACAGTTTCCCAAAGTGGAGTCAGAAACGACCTGCCCTTCAGAAGATTGTCCGAGACCAACCACCACAGAAGGGACTGCCGAACCCGAGGAGACAACCGGAAGGACCGATCCAACGACCCCGGGCACCGGTTCCAAGACGCCAAAAGATGAAGCTGAAGAGTCCTTGTATGAAACTGAGCAAAGGGAACTGCCTCGAACGAGGCCACCATCAACCCCACCAGTCTCATCCCCAGACGAATGGACGGATGAGGATGGGAGAGAAGCAGCCGGGCCAATTCCTGAATCATCAGAACCTTGGCCTGAGGAAGAAACACTCTGTGCTGGCAGGAGTCCAGCGACATCCCCAGAAAGGTCACCACCCTGGCCGGAACCAGCGAGGACTTGGGGTAATTGATCACCCAGCCGAACCTCTCCAACATGGACACCACCGTGCTGGTGTCCCCTTCTGCTTGACTGAAGGAAGGAGCCATGATGAGAAGATCGTCCAGGTAAGGCACAATGCGAATCCCCTGAGCTCTGAGCAGGGCCATCACCCCCGCCAACACCTTGGTGAACACTCTCGGAGCAGAGGTGAGCCCGAATGGAAGAGCCACAAACTGAAAATGCCGATCCCCCACCACGAAACGGAGGAACCGCTGATGAGCAGGAAAAATCGGCACGTGCAGGTACGCATCCTTGATGTCTATGGACGTCATAAAGTCCCCCTGCCGAAGCGAACCGATCGCCGACCGCAGGGTCTCCATGCGAAACTTCCGAGGACGAATAAACCTGTTGAGAAACTTCAAATCCAGAATAGGACGGAAGGACCCATCCTTTTTGGGGACCGTGAATAGATTGGAATAAAACCCGCGTCCCACCTCCGACGGAGGAACCGGGCAAATGACGGCCAAATCCAGAAGATTCCTTACTGCCGCCAGGAGCCCCTGCGCGGCCAAAGCATCCAAAGACACCCGAGACCTGAAGAACCTTGGAGGAGGAAGGGACTCGAACTCCAACTTGTAACCGGCCGAAACCACCTCCCGGATCCATCTGTCCGGGACCTCTGGTCCCACACCCGGGAGAAAAGTTGCAACCGTCCCCCCACCCGAACGGGTGAAGGCGCCCCCTCATTGCTGGATGGGCTTGGCAGCTGGCTTGGGCTTGGCACCCCAGACGCAGGTGGGACGGCCACGGCCTCTGCCCCTATTCCAACTGCCGCCCCTGGGGGCCGGGGAGCCCGCACCTCTACCGGCGCCAACTCCCCGAAAGGACGGATTGAACGAGACCATCCCCCGAAAGGAACGACGAAATTTCTTGCGCTGAGGTAACTTACCTCCCTTGGCAACAGAGTCCAGCCTCTCACCAAAAAGCCTCAAACCCATAAAGGGCAGAGCCGTGAGCGATCTTTTAGAATTAAAATCAGCCGTCCACTGTCTCAACCACACACAGCGCCGGATAGCCACCAGCAAGGCAGTAGCCCTGCCACACATCAGCATGGCATCCTCCTGAGCGGCCAGGATGAAGGACAAAAAAGCATCACAGCGCTTAAGCCCAAGGGACTCATCACTGGTGGGCTCGAGATCCACCCCCAAGTCCCTGACAATAGACCTGACAGCAAAAGTCAAAAGAGAAAAAGCACAGACAGGCCTTAACACCGAACCCGCACATACAAAACCATGACGGGCAAGCTGATCAACCCGGCGATCCTCGCCGTCCCTGAGCGAAGTAGTGTCAGGGGAATGCACAACCGCCGTGTTGGACAGTCCCAAGACCGGAGTATCTACCTCAGGGGGAACAGACCAACGCTTCATCAATTCCGCCGGAAAGGGATACTTCCTATCCCAGCTAGACGGCACACCAACAAGACGTGTAGGTTGCTCCCATTGCTTGAAGACAATTTCTTCAAAGTGCTGTTGGCTGGGAAATTCCAGACGCTGCTTGGAAACCCCAAAAAGCTGACCCTTGGGCCTGGGAGCAACCACCGGTGGCTCCAAATCCAACACCTCAAACATCTGGCTCAAAATGGTAGAGGAATCGAGAGGGAGGCCATCATCCGGATCTCCCTCAGAACCCAACAACTGCTGAACATCAGAATCCTCATCCTCAATGAGCTCACCTTCTTCACGGGGACGATCCGACCAATCCAGATCTCCCACAACTTCCTCATCTGAATCCGGCGGAGGCGGAGACAGATGCTTCCGCTTAGCTGAAACCTTCTGAGCGGCTATAGCAGAAAACCGCTTCTCCAGGCTGGTCAAGCGGGCACATACCTCAGACTGCGAATCCCCGCCCAGGACAACGTCACACGGGGTCCGGAATAAGCGAGGGGGAGAGGGAGATGGCGCGGCTGACAAAGTGCTAGGCACCGGAGTACTGGACTGCCGTGCAATGTTCTGCTGTGCACAAGGGATACACAAAATGACATCATCTCCCTGGAGCGGAGCCCCACAACCCCCGCACACCTTGGATTGTCCCGAAGAACCATTCCCGGTATCTGTGGCAACCTCCATGTGGTGAAATTATGGTATTTGCAGAACCCAGGGATTTATGCGGTACGCGACCCGGGATGCCCCAAAATAACCTAACACTAGTCTAAGGACAGTCACAAGATCCTGACCCAGGGGAATAAGCAAAAGGCCCTAATAAAGTTACAAAAAATGTATATAAATGTATATATATTGCAAGGACCACAAACACCCCCCCACGAGCCAGGTATATATGACCGGGAGAGCCCTGCCAGACGGGATCCCAGGATCTGAAAAACACAAAAGGAGAGAGAGACAGGCGTCAATCAGCACCATGCCAAAAAACACCTCATAATGTACAAAACCCTACTTTACCACCCCCCCCCCCTCATTAACCAGAGCAACGGAAGTGGTTAATGCCGGCCAGCACCATCAAGCCGCGCCGGAGCGAGGAGAGAGGCAAGGGAGAAGGAAGGATCCGAGGGGTAACTGACATGGCCCAAGAACCGCCTACCTGGAGAGAGGAGGAACCGCGCAGCCAGCAGAAGATGGCGGCCAGCACACCGAGGACGGAGGAAGAGAGAGAGACGCTCCGGGAGCGCGGGAGCCGAGAAGGCCCCGCCCCTCAGGCCGTCCAATCCGTGCGCGGCCCGCGCGCGCGACCCCGCCCCCAGGCAGCGTCAGCGTCTGCCTGCGGGGACCGCCATCAGACCTCGATCACGGAGCCGGCGGCGCCACCCGCCGGCTCCCGGAGAGCAGCGTCGGAGAACACAGACCCGCACACTGATGAATGTCTCCCCTGAGCAGCCGGGCAAGCAAGCTGCAGGCGCCGAATACGGCGCCCAGCCACCCGCGGGACCGCGGCGCAGCACGCCGCTAGGCCCCGCCCCCCCCGGCTCCTGAGGGGAGACAAACACACACACAGCCGAGAACAGACAGTGAAGGCACAAGTAAAATCACAAGAAAAAAACACAGAGTAAAATCACAAATGGAAAAGCGCAGCAGCACACTCACACAACATGTGCATAGTAAAGCATGACACTGTCCCCAGCGCGTCCCACACCCCGGGAGAAGCACAACACCCCAGGGCAAGGACAACCTGACCACTAACTCCTATAATAAAAAGGGGGCATCCCACATCCGGATCACCACTCCGGGAATCCCGCTATGCCCCGCAATGAAGGGTCGAGCGGAGGAGCTAATCTCCTAGGCACCAATGGTGCCGGCTACCTATATTGCCCGGCCTACAGCCGAAGCTGGGAGGCTGCCATTACATAAAACACAATTCAAACAAGAACCGGGCAGAAATAGACCACGGGGGGGGGGGGGGGGGGGGGGCCGGGGGGATACCCCGGCTACCTGCAAGCAGGAGACTTCTTTCTTCTGTCTTGTCGCCACCTTGCAGAGAACAACACTGGGAGGTTCTTGGGAGGTACCAGGTATGTATAGACCGGGAGGGGCCTGTTGAAGTTTTTTGGAGAAGTCCTCTGCAATGCTGCCACCTAGAGGTGCGTTAACCCTAGTGTAATTATTAAGTCTGAAGTGGGGTGTGTGACATACTTAGAATACAGGACTCCAGATAACAAAAAGGGGACCAAAGCCCATTTTACTTAACTGGGTTCTAGTCTGCATTACAGGGGAATCCTAACTTGGGACGTCCCCATGTGTAAAGCCCCCAGGATCGGCTGTTGACTCGCATCGATCCATGCTACCACGGCGCATGCACAGAATTTTGTCCAATCTGTAACAATCACATAATTATGGCTGGCAATGAGTTCTGAATGGAACAGATTGCCGGGTGCCTACCAATGGCTGCTCACATCTACCCATTCATATACATGGTTAGGACTCCCGATTGGCTGGTGGCCTGCACATGTGTCATGGGATGATGGCTGACGAGGAGAGCATACTGGGCTACAAAAGCAGGGCATCCCAAATCCTTCAGATCAAGGAGGAACACAATCTAGGACAGTGACAATCCTAAGGACATTACAGGTTTGAGAAAAAAAAAAAAATAAATTAAAACAAAGAGCACTTACCCACATAGAAGGTTGACGGCAGAAGGAGACCATGCGCGCCATCTAGTTTGCCTTTATGTGTATACTGTATAATCTTTTTATCTTAGGATAGATGTGTGCTTATCCCAGGCAGGTTTAAATTCAGTGATCTCTGCTGGAAGTTTGTCCCAAGCATCTACTACTCTTTCTGTAAAATAATATTTTCTAACATTGCTCCTGATCTTCCCTCTGACTAGCTTCAGGTTGTGCCCCCTTGTTCTATCATTAAGTTTCTTCTTAAAAACACTTCCCTCCTGAACCTTATTCAATCCTTTCACATATATAAAGGTCTCCATCATGCCCCCTCTCACTTCTTTCCTCCAGACTGTACAAATTAAGTTCTTTAAGTCTCTCCTGATAAGTTTTAAGTCCTTCTGCCATTTTTGTTGGACACGTTCTATTTGAATAATGTCTTTTCGCAGGTAAGGTCTCCAGAACTGCACACAGTATTCTAGCTGTGGCCTCACCAGGGTTCTATACAGCGGCATCACAACCTCCCTCTTCCTACTGGCGATGCCTCGAGCTATGCAGCCGAGCATCCTGCTTGCTTTTCCCACTGCCTGGCTACACTGTCCACTCATCTTGCAGCTATCAGTAATCAGTATCCCTAAATCTCTCTCCTCCGAGGTCCTGGATAACACAGTGCTGCCCATACGGTACTCAGAGCAGGGATTCCTTCTACCCAAGTGCAGGATTTTACATTTAGAGACATTAAACTCAAGTTTCCACAGTTTTGCCCATCTATCCAGTAAAGCTAAATCATTTTCCATGTTGCAGACACCTCCAGGAATATCCACCACATTACTAACCTTTGTATCATCAGCAAACAGACTCCATCTCAAAGCCAATCCATCCCACAGGCTCCATCCCAAAGCCAATCCATCCCACAGGCTCCATCCCAAAGCCAATCCATCCCACAGGCTCCACCCCAAAGCCAATCCATCCCACAGGCTCCACCCCAAAGCCAATCCATCCCACAGGCTCCATCCCAAAGCCAATCCATCCCACAGGCTCCATCCCAAAGCCAATCCATCCCACAGGCTCCACCCCAAAGCCAATCCATCCCACAGGCTCCATCCCAAAGCCAATCCATCCCACTGGCTCCATCCCAAAGCCAATCCATCTCACAGGCTCCATCCCACTGGCTCCATCCCAAAGCCAATCCATCCCATAGGCTCCATCCTAAAGCCAATCCATCTCACAGGATCCATCCCAAAGCCAATCCATCCCACAGGCTCCATCCCAAAGCCAATCCACAGGCTCCATCCCAAAGCCAATCCATCCCACAGGCTCCATCCCAAAGCCAATCCATCCCACAGGCTCCATCCTAAAGCCAATCCATCCCACAGGCTCCATCCTAAAGCCAATCCATCCCACAGGCTCCATCCTAAAGCCAATCCATCCCACAGGCTCCATCCTAAAGCCAATCCATCCCACAGGCTCCATCCCAAAACCAATCCATCACACAGGCTCCATCCTAAAGCCAATCCATCCCACAGGCTCCATCCCAAAGCCAATCCATCCCACAGGCTCCATCCTAAAGCCAATCCATCTCACAGGCTCCATCCTAAAGCCAATCCACAGGCTCCATCCCAAAGCCAATCCATCCCACAGGCTCCATCCCAAAGCCAATCCATCCCACTGGCTCCATCCCAAAGCCAATCCATCCCATAGGCTCCATCCTAAAGCCAATCCATCCCATAGGCTCCATCCCAAAGCCAATCCATCCCACAGGCTCCATCCCAAAGCCAATCCACAGGCTCCATCCCAAAGCCAATCCATCCCACAGGCTCCATCCCAAAGCCAATCCATCCCACAGGCTCCATCCCAAAGCCAATCCATCCCATAGGCTCCATCCTAAAGCCAATCCATCCCAAAGCCAATCCATCCCACAGGCTCCATCCCAAAGCCAATCCACAGGCTCCATCCCAAAGCCAATCCATCCCACAGGCTCCATCCCAAAGCCAATCCATCCCACTGGCTCCATCCCAAAGCCAATCCATCCCACAGGCTCCATCCTAAAGCCAATCCATCCCACAGGCTCCATCCTAAAGCCAATCCATCCCACAGGCTCCATCCTAAAGCCAATCCATCCCACAGGCTCCATCCTAAAGCCAATCCATCCCACAGGCTCCATCCTAAAGCCAATCCATCCCACAGGCTCCATCCCAAAACCAATCCATCTCACAGGCTCCATCCTAAAGCCAATCCATCCCACAGGCTCCATCCCAAAGCCAATCCATCCCACAGGCTCCATCCTAAAGCCAATCCATCTCACAGGCTCCATCCTAAAGCCAATCCACAGGCTCCATCCCAAAGCCAATCCATCCCACTGGCTCCATCCCAAAGCCAATCCATCCCATAGGCTCCATCCTAAAGCCAATCCATCCCATAGGCTCCATCCCAAAGCCAATCCATCCCACAGGCTCCATCCCAAAGCCAATCCACAGGCTCCATCCCAAAGCCAATCCATCCCACAGGCTCCATCCCAAAGCCAATCCATCCCACAGGCTCCATCCCAAAGCCAATCCATCCCATAGGCTCCATCCTAAAGCCAATCCATCCCAAAGCCAATCCATCCCACAGGCTCCATCCCAAAGCCAATCCACAGGCTCCATCCCAAAGCCAATCCATCCCACAGGCTCCATCCCAAAGCCAATCCATCCCACAGGCTCCATCCCAAAGCCAATCCATCCCACAGGCTCCATCCTAAAGCCAATCCACCCCACAGGCTCCATCCTAAAGCCAATCCATCCCACAGGCTCCATCCTAAAGCCAATCCATCCCACAGGCTCCATCCTAAAGCCAATCCATCCCACAGGCTCCATCCTAAAGCCAATCCACACCACAGGCTCCATCCTAAAGCCAATCCATCCCACAGGCTCCATCCCAAAGCCAATCCATCCCACAGGCTCCATCCTAAAGCCAATCCATCTCACAGGCTCCATCCTAAAGCCAATCCACAGGCTCCATCCCAAAGCCAATCCATCCCATAGGCTCCATCCTAAAGCCAATCCATCCCATAGGCTCCATCCCAAAGCCAATCCATCCCACAGGCTCCATCCCAAAGCCAATCCACAGGCTCCATCCCAAAGCCAATCCATCCCACAGGCTCCATCCCAAAGCCAATCCATCCCACAGGCTCCATCCCAAAGCCAATCCATCCCACAGGCTCCATCCTAAAGCCAATCCATCCCAAAGCCAATCCATCCCAAAGCCAATCCATCCCAAAGCCAATCCATCCCAAAGCCAATCATCCCAAAGCCAATCATCCCAAAGCCAATCCATCCCAAAGCCAATCCATCCCAAAGCCAATCCATCCCACAGGCTCCATCCCAAAGCCAATCCACAGGCTCCATCCCAAAGCCAATCCATCCCACAGGCTCCATCCCAAAGCCAATCCATCCCACAGACTCCATCCTAAAGCCAATCCACAGGCTCCATCCCAAAGCCAATCCATCCCACAGGCTCCATCCCAAAGCCAATCCATCCCACAGGCTCCATCCTAAAGCCAATCCATCCCACAGGCTCCATCCTAAAGCCAATCCATCCCACAGGCTCCATCCCAAAGCCAATCCATCCCACAGGCTCCATCCTAAAGCCAATCCATCCCACAGGCTCCATCCTAAAGCCAATCCATCCCACAGGCTCCATCCCAAAGCCAATCCACAGGCTCCATCCCAAAGCCAATCCACAGGCTCCATCCCAAAGCCAATCCATCCCACAGGCTCCATCCCAAAGCCAATCCATCCCACAGGCTCCATCCCAAAGCCAATCCACAGGCTCCATCCCAAAGCCAATCCATCCCACAGGCTCCATCCTAAAGCCAATCCATCCCACAGGCTCCATCCCAAAGCCAATCCATCCCACAGGCTCCATCCCAAAGCCAATCCATCCCACAGGCTCCATCCCAAAGCCAATCCATCCCACAGGCTCCATCCTAAAGCCAATCCATCCCACAGGCTCCATCCTAAAGCCAATCCATCCCACAGGCTCCATCCTAAAGCCAATCCATCCCACAGGCTCCATCCTAAAGCCAATCCATCCCACAGGCTCCATCCTAAAGCCAATCCATCCCACAGGCTCCATCCTAAAGCCAATCCATCCCACAGGCTCCATCCTAAAGCCAATCCATCCCACAGGCTCCATCCCAAAGCCAATCCACAGGCTCCATCCCAAAGCCAATCCATCCCACAGGCTCCATCCCAAAGCCAATCCATCCCACAGGCTCCATCCTAAAGCCAATCCACAGGCTCCATCCCAAAGCCAATCCATCCCACAGGCTCCATCCTAAAGCCAATCCACAGGCTCCATCCCAAAGCCAATCCATCCCACAGGCTCCATCCTAAAGCCAATCCACAGGCTCCATCCCAAAGCCAATCCATCCCACAGGCTCCATCCTAAAGCCAATCCATCCCACAGGCTCCATCCCAAAGCCAATCCATCCCACAGGCTCCTGTGTATTGCAGCTTGCTAGTTTTAGAGATGTTGGCTCCAGTTCCTGAAAGTGCACAGCCAGCTCTGCCTTTAGCGCCCACCGAGGGGGATTCAAATCAGCCTGGGACTGCCAGTCAGCGTGATTGGTAGCAGGGTGGCTGACTAAGTAGAAAGAACGAGCAGCAACTGGAGGGCTGTACAGCAAAGGACACTGACCTCCCAGCCGCCAGGCTTGATCCCGTGAAGTCCTGTGGGTAGGGAGGTAAGTGCTCTCTTTTTTTTTTATCCCTAGCTCCAACAAAGACAGGGAACATGATACAAACAGCAGAGATAAACAGCAGAAACATTGTATTTAGATTGTGTTTGGGTGAAGGTGGCCAATGAAATCACTTACATATAGGCAATTCATGTAGACTCGGTTGCCGACAATGACGTCAATGAAGTCATCCGGGCTGCAGTCTTCTCTGAACAGGACCTCTGCGTTAAACATTTCTGTATAGAGGAGGTTAAGGAGCCCTCTGTAAAGCAAATCTCCAATATGGTCATATGACTTCTAAACTGGTGGCGTTCACCCCTCACACAGCCCTTTTATAATGAGACATAGGCCCCTGATCACTCGCAGGGCACTTGGCTGGCCATTCTAACCTTGAAGATCTTGGCAATGCACAAAAATTTGGTAAGCACTCAACTTCATATGACAAGCTTGCCCTTCATTTGGTGGAGGGCCTCTGAATGCCCTGCACATCCTAATATAAAAATATGGGCAGAAACTTACCCTCTCCTGGCTTTTATGACTCATGTGACTGCTGGCAGCCAATGGGATACCTACGAACATCAGCCCCTTTTGGTCGCCGGCGGCTGTCGCAGAGTAGACCTTGTGGAGTGGAGTGAGTTTCCTAGCATTTCCAGTGGTATGCCTGGGATGGGGGGAGGCAGTGTCCACTTTAGGGTTTAAAGGGCATCACAGATTGGGATGCTCCAGGGATAGGAAATCAGCTGGGGTGGGCAACAGAACAAAAGCCAGCACATCCTCCCCTGGAATCTAAATCGAGATGCCGCGTTGTGTGGAACCCCGCCATTCAAGGAGATGTGGGCACCAGCTGACCGGTCAAGCACGTCGCACACCCCAAAGGCTGGCCCTGTCAGTGGGCCCCCCCTGAGGGTGGGGCCCCCGGCAGCTGCCCCGCCTTGCCGGGTGCTGACGCCGGCCTTGCCTGTGAACCAGTTTCCACCCTGGCGCATAATTGCTTTGTTGTTGTTTAGGTCCTCTTTAAAAGCTCCAGAAACAGGATACTATATTCATGAAGGATAAGCTGCACCAGTTTCTCGGAGCATTGGGTGAGGGGTACCGTAGAGTTAAAGGAGATCCCACCGCCTTTCTTGGGCTGTAATGAAATAAAACAGAGGCCCAATTACATCCTTAGCCATTCATGTGCAGGATGGGGTGTATAAGCGGCCAAGCACTTACCTTAAAATAGATATTGGGCTTTCTCTTGTTCAGGCGGATGCCCACAGACTCCAGCTCTTTCTCCAGCAGCGATCTGCCGCACAAAGTCACAATTATACATCAGAACAGCAGGCCGCCCATTGGCAGCAACTGAACGGACACTGAAGCTACCCACCTCTGCACCTCGCCCTTTGTGGCGTCCAACATCATAATGACCACGTCTGATGTCCGAGCTACAGCAATGACCTGTCTGCCTCTACCCTTGCCTGAAAAGGAAAAGCCAGTGGTAACCAGTGTCTGGGAGGGGAAGTCATCCTGCCCATTAGCCTTTCACATCCCTTTACTGTCCATCCAGACAAGTAAAAAACAAACTGCTGTCCATGCTCAACCTAAAGCCACCTCTATGACGAATGGCTGCCATCAGTCATAGTGACGTTAGCATGCATGCTACATTTATGGCAATAGAAGGGGGCGTACAAGTAATTTGGTGAGCGCTGGAATTGGATGAGTCAAGTGTGGGGGACAAATGGCGAGTGTAGAATTTGTTATTTTACTTGCCTGGCCATTCACTTTAACACCCAATTACTTACCCCCCCCCCTTTAGCAATAATTTTGTTATGTGTGCTAATCATAAAAGCAGACCAATAGCTCTTTTTCCTAATTTGGGATACCCATATAGCTAAATCCAAAAAACAAACATGAATATCACCATTCCATGTCCCTGTGTGGCTACTACCAATGGCTGCCAATGGCTTTTCCAGCAGCAAGGCCCCCACTATGCCAAGGTGGGAGGGTCTAGGTTTACCAAAGTCAAGAGAACATTTTGCCAACCATGGATGGTTGTTCCATGACATGACTGCAGTGATCTTGAGCAAGGCATCTACCCCCCCCCCCCGGCTCCCCGAGTGCCATAATTAGGGCAGCCCATCGCTGTGGGCATGTGTACATTCACTGGTTGTTATTGTCTCAATGTACGGATGGGTTAAATGCGGAGGGAAAAAAAACTATGGGGGAAGTGAATGGCACAGCTCCTACCAGCAACGTGGACATCCAGGATTCTATTGCCCACTGGTGGTCACTTTGGCCATGAAAGAACAGAATAGGTAAGTTTAATTGACCACGTTCAGGCATTTTACAAGGAGATGCTTCTGCAGGAGTTTTGCCTGTTGAACCTCTTTACCTTATTTTAATTATGTCATGGACAATGAAGACAGGTCTTCCTTGATTATTTGTTACAAATCTTTAAGATGGATTTATTAACGGTGTGGAATTCTTACAAATTATTTTCTACTAATTACGCTCTCTGTGTAAAGCTACAAGGTCAGTCTGAGATAAAGACGTCCAATCCAAGAGGCTGCTGAAGACCACAGTGCGAGGTTTTTATGTTATAAGCTAGGAGAGTTTGTAATAAAGGTTTACATCAAAACTAGTTCACGAAGAGACTTCCATATGGCAGCAGCACATCCAGATGCCAAAATGAGCTAAAAACCCACTATTGGTGCCCTTACCCATTGTCAATAAGGAACTCAAAAGTCTCCCTCAAGTCTAAGTGATTTGGGGCCCCATCACCTCCTCTAAAAAGTCATCAGAGCTTCTCTAGAAGTGTACTAGGCCCTTTCCTACAAAGGCTACAGAAGGAGGTGCGTTAGAAGCGGTGCTAAAGGAGTTACAGGCCTCTACAGGGAAACCGTGCTGGAGCTGGTTCACAAGAATGACAATAGATTAAAGGATTTTGACTATCCCGGGTTTTGTTCCATGCCGATTTGGGATGCCCCGCTGTGTGAAGTTCACCTGTAACAGCTTACCTTTGCCTGGTCCATTTAATCACAGTCGTTTGCAGCGCCTATTTCATTCAGCATACGGCTCTGCTCCTCCACAATTGGGGGCGCTAGTAGGCGCGTCCCCCACAGCACACGTGCGCTACCAAGTGGCAGGGATGGGAGCATGCGCACAGCACAAAGAAGCGGGGATACGGCTGGTTGCGCTCCCGATTGCAGAAAGGCAAAGCCATTGACATAGGCACGGCAAACAGCCCGCACAGGCCCCATTGGGTAAGGGTGAGCTGTTATAGGCTAATGGCTTTTAGATTCCCAGCCATGCTGGGTTTTATTCGGCTTAAAATTGGACCCATCACCCCTATGTAAAAGACTCCAAAGTTGCCTATTACCTTCTCCTGGGGCATCTGGATTTAGGATTCTCCACCCTCACCAAACACACAGCTTACCTTTCTGGCGATTCCACGCCACATAAAGCCGCTCCTCTTTCTCCATGTCGGGCTGTGTGTGTAAACAGAGCTGTATGCTGTCCATTAAATGGAGGGGAAATACGTTTTTTTTTCTTTGGGGGGGTTCACGCAGGGGCAATCCCAAATTGGAATGCCCCAGTAAAGTGGACCAAATCACCAGGAGAGTAAAAATCCTAGTGATAGGTCCACTTCAAGCTACCCGCTGGGCCCCTTTGAAATCCATGTTATGCTTGAGCCCTATACAGAAAAACTGCCTGCCCTGCATAACTAAAAGGTAAAACATATAAACACAATACATGCCAACAGCCTAGACGCCCCTGACAGGACACTCACCCTGTGCCGCCCCTTCAATAATTCCTGGAAGATCGAGTAGCTGGATGTTGGCACCTTTATACTGGAAGGGGAAGAAAATATCTCAATTATTTTTATCATATTAGCCATGGTGAACTTGTTAATTACTCCTGAAATACCCATTATTTTCATTCATCTCGTACCCACCTAGTATCAATCAGTGGCAGTGGTTGCACCTTCCTTCTTCCTTTCATTTATTTGCTCACCCAGCCCCCTCCAGTCATTTCTACATCAAGGCGGAAAAGGCCCCACTTATAACATAAAAAGTCGGCCCTCTAACTTCTCCAACTTAAAGTGGACCAAAACCCAGGAAAGTCAATTGTTTTGACTATCCTGGGTTTTGGTCCTTTCCCCGATCGGCGGTACCCCACCGTGTGAAACCCCTCGGGATGCCAAGCCCAGCTCACCTCTTCCCGTCTAAGAGCAGCGGCTCTGATGGCCGCATCTTCCCTCTAACAGGGAGCATGCCCTCGCTGGCCACTCACAAATGCCTGGTGCGGGCACGCTCCCTGTTAGAGGGAAGTAGAGCATGCGGCCGTCAGAGCCGCTGGGTTTTGGTCCTTTCCCCGATCGGGGGTACCCCACCGTGTGAAACCCCTCGGGATGCTAAGCCCAGCTCACCTCTTCCCGTCTAAGAGCAGCGGCTCTGATGGCCGCACCTTCCCTCTAACAGGGAGCATGCCCTCGCTGGCCACTCACAAATGCCTGGTGCGGGCAGGCTCCCTGTTAGAGGGGAGTAGAGGATGCGGCCGTCAGAGCCGCTGGGTTTTGGTCCACTTTAATAGTAATGGGATCACTGGTTACTAGAAGATCCCAAAGCCGGGTGACATGAATGTAAATGGGCCATGCAGCCACAGGAGCATGTCACTGAAAGGTAAAGGGTGGGGGGCTGCAGTGTAAATCCGTTTGAATATTTAAAGCTGATCTACACCCACCTACAAGACTGTTTTAACATCACCAGCATCAGGTCCCCAATATGCCAAGTTAGAGGGTCTGGGTTAACTAAAGCCAAGAGAACACATTGCCAACCAGAGGTGCTTGTCGAAATCAGGAGGCACCGATGGTGGCAGAGGGTGGTGCAGCTCCTGAACCCACCAGCAATGTGCATATCCAGAACAGGGGCTGGGGGAGCTGCAGGAAGGGGCTTTGGGATGTGGAGGAAAATCCTATGCTGTAGGGCCAAACCTCTCCAGTTCAATTCCAGGGCATGGGACCCACTCTTAAAGCCAGAAAAGACTTTAGGATCACTATGGGGCATCCCAATTTGACTTCATACTAGCTCCAGGATACCAAGGTGGCTGCAGAGAAGCATGCTTCTTCCACCCCCCCCCCCAAACATACGATCAGGCCCCCTGGCCGTGCAAATTGGTGCGATGTAAAATAAACATGTGTTAGGATTGTGCCCCCAGACCTGTGATTTTATTATCAGCTTGCTGCTTCCATGTTTCTCTGACTCGGTCTTGGTAAAGAAGGATCGGCTTTCTTGCCCTTTAGCTCTTAGTATCCATTCTGACTACAACTCCCAGTATCCTTCCACTGTAACAAGTGAGCTCATTAGCAGCTTTGGCTAGACAGCAGCAGTAATTTACCTCCTCAGGTGAAAATGCTGCTAGTAACCCTTTAGCTACTGGAACACATGATTGTTTTCCTCCCATCTGAATAGGCTGAATTAGAGCAGAAGGTGTTAAATACTCGTCTCTAGCTCAACCAAACAGATGATTAGCAATTTTAACACACCACTTTGCCGGGGTAATCACATCGTTGCTAGGGAAAACGGTTTCCTTTTAAAACACAGAGTTGCAAACAAATAGAAAAGAAAAATGATAGATAACAGATAAGCTTGATAACACACTTTGTCACAAAATGGAAACTTGCCATTGAAATTGGAATGACCCTTTTTAAGTATAATTCCACCACTAGTAGAGAATGGCTAGCCTGAAAACATTGTTGCCTTATCTGGATGATCTTATATCTGCCTATATAGAACACATATACACACTTCCATATGAATGACCCAATCAGAAAAAGTAGCTCCTTTGGATCAGTTTATTCTTGATCATACTAAATTAAAATACTGGTACAGACCAGCCACGTATTACCATAATAAGTCTAAAGGAAAAGCCATGATAAAAAAAAGCGGCCTATACAAACAAAGGGAAGCCAGCTTCCATGGGACAGGTGTCAGTCCTGTCAATCTGAGCCTTCTGCCTGAGTTACTCAAGTCATCCAGGAACAAGTCTCCGTGTGCTGGGAAACCTAAACCTGCTGCCCAACAACAATTCTCCTGTGGCTTCCAGTCCCCCAGCACACAAATACCCAGTGCTGGATGCATGGAGTAAGTTGAGTGTTGGGGCTCCCATGGGATACTCAACCACTTCTTGTAAAGGTCCGTTCATAAGCATCTAGTGAAAGCAGGGCTGTGGAGTCGGAGTCGAGGAGTCGGAGGAAATTTTTGGTACCTGGAGTCGGAGTCGGCAAACAATGCACCGACTCCGACTCCTACTAAATTTTGATTTAGCAAGTTTAAATGTCCCAATTCACAAAAAGTTATAATTAATGACTTCTCTATTGTAAGAATAAAGACCAATGTATGCAGTGCCTCACGTCACCGCAAAACGAACGCGTTAAGTGACCGTGAAGAAGCGTGCTTTTCATGTGCTTCACTATATGGCACGCAACGCACAATTAGAAGCGGCAATACTTATACTTTGCATAGTGTTGTGTTCTGCTGTTACAGGGAACCCATGGGTAACCTAGCCTCTCACTGATAAGGGATTAAGTAAATATGTTTTTTGCAGGACTAGAGACACTTGTATAAGTGAAGGGAATGGAGGATCAATAGTTCAAGACTGAAGCTGTACCATTGGAAAAAACTGCTGTGATTCAGCAAAAGGCTATAAAAACTTGTAAACTTCGATTGTTAGCTTAAACTTTAAACACGACTATGGGATTCTACTAGGGAAATCATGTTTTATAATAAAGGCCCCTTTCTGGATCCTCCCACTGCCCTATCTTCAGCAGAAGATCAGCACACAGAAAGGAGAAGGCAGCTTCTGCCCAACTACCTCTCTCTGCTAGAAGTAATGACATGTATGTTGCCTTTCTTTCCTTCAAGGAATGTATAAAATACATTCACATATTAATACAGAGGAGTCGTGGAGTCGGAAGTACAAAAAACTGAGGAGTCGGAACATTTATCTACCGACTCCACAGCCCTGAGTGAAAGGTGAAGGTCCGGGCGGAGGGATGCCGCGGGGGGTTAATAGATAGCACACTGGGGAAGGAGCTATAGATTCCGCAGGCAAAACTAAAAGGATGCTTGCCTACTCCACCCCAAAAATCTTGTTGGGCCCTGGGAAGAAACAGGAGCTTTTTTTTGGCCTCATAGAACCTACAGCTCTGGCCTGCGACACCCTTTGTCGAGCTGTCAGGGCAGGGGTCTGGAAATCTGGCATCAAGGTCCGCATTCTGACCCAGGTCCACCAGTTGAGTATCACTGGGATAGACTATACAGTGAGGACTATCTCCTGTCTGTTCCCAATGAACAATAACTAATAGAACACTCCTCTATGACCTGGCGGGACAGCCTGAATGCAGGATTACTAATGGCCCCCTCTTCAAGCCATGTATAAGCATTGGGCAGTGCCTTTACCTCTCAGATCTGGGCTGTAGTGTACATTTGTCTGTACTCAGAAGGGATTTATAAAGGCTCACTTACCTCTATCACTCCGGGAATACAGGTCAGGGTCGTGAACTCATAGGAGGCCGCTTCACTGGCTGTGGAGGTCATTAAACTCAAAAAGGTGGACTAGAATTAAAAAAAAAAGAAAAAGCATATATTTAAAGAATGTAACACCACACATATTATACAGAGAAGGCCATAAGGGCTGCTGGAATCAGGTAGGTAAAAGAGGATGAAAACCCCAGCTGCCTGGACAGTGTCTGCAACATGGAAAATGATTTAGCTTTACTGGATAGATGGTCATAACTGTGAAAACTAGAGTTTAATGTCTCTAAATGTAAAATCCTGCATTTGGGTAGAAGGAATCCCTGCTCTGAGCACCGTATGGGCAGTACTGTGTTATCCAGGACCTCCGAGGAAAGAGATTTAGGGATACTGATTAGTGATAGCTGCAAGATGATTGGACAGTGTAGCCAGGCAGTGGGAAAAGCAAGCAGGATGCTCGGCTGCATAGCTCGAGGCATCACCAGTAGGAAGAGGGAGGTTGTGATGCCGCTGTATAGAGCCCTGGTGAGGCCACAGCTAGAATACTGTGTGCAGTTCAGGAGACCTCCCCTAGAAAAAGCTATTCAAATAGAACGGGTCCAAAGGTGGGCAACAAAAATGGTAAAAGGACTTAAACTTATCAGGAGAGACTTAAAGAACTTCATTCGTACAGTCTAAAGGAAAGAAGGGAGAGAGGGGAATAGTTTCGGCAGTGGAAAAGCCTGCGTTTCTTTGAAAACCGGATCACCGCCAAGCCAACAGCAGCGTCCGGCTGCTCGGACGGGGGCAGTCTTGAAGTATAAGTGGTGGTCCCAGAAGTGGGTTTCCATTCGCTTCAAGTCGAATTGGAGCACTTGCTATTTATCTCTGCATAACTGCATATAGATATAAGGGTAGATTCACCAACAGGAGCGCAGCTGTTAAATTGCAATAGGGTAGGGGGCTTTAAAGTGGATCAAAACCCAAGGCAATCGGCCCGGGAATCTAACAGTCCCCCCCCGGGCATCCAAAACCGGGATGCCCCACTTTGTGAAACCCCCCAGGCCATTCACCAATGGTTTCACCCCGTTAGAGGGTAGCGGCCGTTTGCCTTAGACAAAGGCTTAGATGAAGTACCGCCAGCGGATCAGAGCGCACCAACTGGATGAGCGGTTGAGCATACGCAGTAGGACCGAGAAGAGGTGAGCTTGTTTCGGCGATCTGGGGAGGTTTTACACAGCTGGGCTCCCCCCCCAATTGAGTACACACAGCAGGGCATCCCAATTCAGGACACTCCTAAGAGTCAAAATTAAGTGTGCTGGGGCAGAAAATATGGCCGGAGTGGGTAAGGTCCACAACAGCCATGACTGCCGAGGCACAAAAGCTGGGTTAGTACCATGGGGAAAAGTTGGGGTCTAGAGAGGCAGGAACTGGATGGGGCATAAGAGGCTGGGCAGTAACATGGGGAAAAGGCGGGGTCTAGAGAGGTAGGGACTGTATGGGGCATAAGAGGCTGGGGTAGTACCATGGGGAAAAGGTGAGGTCTAGAGAGACAGGGACTGGATGGGGCATAAGAGGCTGGGCAGTAACATGGGGAAAAGGTGGGGTCTAGAGAGGCAGGGACTGGATGGGGCATAAGAGGCTGGGGCAGTAACATGGGGAAAAGGTGGGGTCTAGAGAGACAGGGACTGGATGGGGCATAAGAGTCTGGGCAGTAACATGGGGAAAAGGCGGGGTCTAGAGAGGTAGGGACTGTATGGGGCATAAGAGGCTGGGGCAGTAACATGGGGAAAAGGTGGGGTCTAGAGAGACAGGGACTGGATGGGGCATAAGAGTCTGGGCAGTAACATGGGGAAAAGGCGGGGTCTAGAGAGGTAGGGACTGTATGGGGCATAAGAGGCTGGGGCAGTAACATGGGGAAAAGGTGGGGTCTAGAGAGGCAGGGACTGTATGGGGCATAAGAGGCTGGGGCAGTAACATGGGGAAAAGGTGGGGTCTAGAGAGGCAGGGACTGGATGGGGCATAAGAGGCTGGGCAGTAACACGGGGAAAATATGGGGTCTAGAGAGGCAGGGACTGGATGGAGCATAAGAGGCTGGGCAGTAACATGGGGAAAAGGTGGGGTCTAGAGAGGCAGGGACTGGATGGGGCATAAGAGGCTGGGCAGTAACATGGGGAAAAGGTGGGGTCTAGAGAAACAGGGACTGGATGGGGCATAAGAGGCTGGGCAGTAACATGGGGAAAGGTGGGGTCTAGAGAGGCAGGGACTGGATGGGGCATAAGAGGCTGGGCAGTAACATGGGGAAAAGGTGGGGTCTAGAGAGGCAGGGACTGGATGGGGCATAAGAGGCTGGGCAGTAACATGGGGAAAAGGTGGGGTCTAGAGAGACAGGGACTGGATGGGGCATAAGAGTCTGGGCAGTAACATGGGGAAAAGGCGGGGTCTAGAGAGGTAGGGACTGTATGGGGCATAAGAGGCTGGGGCAGTAACATGGGGAAAAGGTGGGGTCTAGAGAGGCAGGGACTGTATGGGGCATAAGAGGCTGGGGCAGTAACATGGGGAAAAGGTGGGGTCTAGAGAGGCAGGGACTGGATGGGGCATAAGAGGCTGGGCAGTAACACGGGGAAAATATGGGGTCTAGAGAGGCAGGGACTGGATGGAGCATAAGAGGCTGGGCAGTAACATGGGGAAAAGGTGGGGTCTAGAGAGGCAGGGACTGGATGGGGCATAAGAGGCTGGGCAGTAACATGGGGAAAAGGTGGGGTCTAGAGAGGCAGGGACTGGATGGGGCATAAGAGGCTGGGCAGTAACATGGGGAAAAGGTGGGGTCTAGAGAAACAGGGACTGGATGGGGCATAAGAGGCTGGGCAGTAACATGGGGAAAGGTGGGGTCTAGAGAGGCAGGGACTGGATGGGGCATAAGAGGCTGGGCAGTAACATGGGGAAAAGGTGGGGTCTAGAGAGGCAGGGACTGGATGGGGCATAAGAGGCTGGGCAGTAACATGGGGAAAAGGTGGGGTCTAGAGAAACAGGGACTGGATGGGGCATAAGAGGCTGGGCAGTAACATGGGGAAAGGTGGGGTCTAGAGAGGCAGGGACTGGATGGGGCATAAGAGGCTGGGCAGTAACATGGGGAAAAGGTGGGGTCTAGAGAGGCAGGGACTGGATGGGGCATAAGAGAGGCTGGGCAGTAACATGGGGAAAAGGTGGGGTCTAGAGAGGCAGGGACTGAATGGGGCATAAGAGAGGCTGGGCAGTAACATGGGGAAAAGGCGGGGTCTAGAGAGGCAAGGACTGCATTGGAGGAGGGTTAGACAAATCAGTGGCCCCAAAGCATAGCAGCCCACCGGGACTCCTCCATATGTTCCTGGTGGCATAGACCAAGTATAAACTCTTCAATGCACATACACTGTTCTGGCTTTATGAGCAACCCCTCCTACCATAAAAGGGGATGGCTATGGGGGGGTATGCGGCATTATAGCTTGTGGGGGTAGTTTGCTATTGGGTGAGAGGGAAGGTGCGCGGCCTGTAAAAAGGAAAGTCTACCTCTATCGTAATGTAAAGAAAGAAAAAAACTCACTCTCTCGGGCACCTGAAGATGTCACTGCAAGCTGCGAAACGCACTGCACCAATTTCCTATGACAACTACTTTGTGACACGCTAGTAGGGGGATAAATCATACAGGAGACGTTACTGACCTTACCCACAGAGGGGAACCCGATCAGCGCCACGCGGGCGTCTCCAGATTTCATCACATCGAAGCCCTCTCCTTTGCCGCCGGCCGCCGACTTGGACGGCTCCAGAAGCTGGGCGCGGTACTTGGCGAGCTTGGCCTTCAGCAGACCCAGATGGTACTCGGTGGCTGGAAGAGGAAACAAGACTGAGCATGTGCCACACAGTAACCATGGTAACAAGCAGGTCTATCTTCATAGACTTAATCAACAAACTTCCTGTCTCCGGTGACCAAGATGTGAGGCTACATCCAGGCCACAGCTAGCAAAATGAATATTAAAGTGGACCTCGAGTTCAAAAAGGTCTCCTACCTCAACAATACTTCTCTTGCTGCTGACTCGCCCACCGCACGTGCGCGTCAATAGTCACCGGGGTCCATGGGCAGGTGGGTGCACAGCGCTATGCAACCCACTCCTCAAACCGGACCAAGGTCACATGGGGGGGGCGATACAGCGACAGGGCTTTACAATTTAGGAGCTGTGAACAGACCAACTTCCGCGAGCCCGAAATCTGGCAAAATACTTACTTTTCCCAAAAGCGACTACACTTGGCCCATGTTTCCACACCACCTCCTCAGACGGGCCCCATGTGACCGTGCCTGGGGATACCCATTGGCCACCGGCAATAACCTGATGCGCCCGAGTGGTGCAGACCCGTTTTCAGACTTTTCTGGCATTAAACCCTGGCATGCCGGCCCTGGAGTCTAAGACCGCCCCCCCCCCTCCCTCCCGGGCTGTGGGGGTCGCTGCAAAACGCACCATTTCCAGCAGCTCCCTTGGCCGATGTAAACAATTAGGGAGGTTATCTCTGGGCTAGGGAGCGCGCCCGCCATTATGATGCCCAATATAAAGGGAAGTGAGTGTGCGGCCACTCTCGCTCCCAATTACCGAGCTCTGTGCTGAAATAGAACAGTATTGTCTATCATTAAAGTGGAACAAAACCCAGGATTTTGACTATCCTGGGATTTGGTCCTTGCCCCCGGTCGCCAGAACAAACTCACCTCTTCCCAGACCTACGACGCATTCGTGGCCATTCGTCCAATCAACACGCTCGGACCCCTTCGTACACGGGCTCATCTAATGTGATGCATGCACCATTGCACTGGGAATGAAGGGGACCTGAGAAGTTTCACACAGCGGGGTATATTTTACGTTTTTTAGTCACTTACTTATTATTCTTTCCCCCACCAGGCTACAACTCTGTTCAGGACTCTAGGATACGGGCGCCACCATCTTGCCTCAGAAGCATACTGAGGAGAGGAGAGCGGGATAAAGTACAGGGATGGGGTTATAGCTGCGCTCTGCACAGACAGAGCAGAGCTGGGGTCGGGGAAAGGACAGCAGTCTCAGAATGAAGAACGACACAGTCAGAAGACACTTCCTGTTTGCAGGCTGCCTGATGCTCCATGAGCCGCCATCTTGGATGTTTAAAGGCTCATAACATGCAGTAGATGCAGGTAGGATGATTTTTAATGTGAGCAATCTGTATGTACAGGGTGTGGGAAACATATAAGATAGGATCTAATTCAGGGTGAAGGTCCGGATTAATGTGAGCAATCTGTATGTACAGGGTGTGGGAAACATATAAGATAGGATCTAATTCAGGGTGAAGGTCCGGATTAATGTGAGCAATCTGTATGTACAGGGTGGGGGAAACATAACCGGGCGGTAAATTAGTTCCCAGGCCCTGAATAATAATAATAATTTTGTATAAATAATAGTGATTGAGCTGCTCCCACCCCCCTTTATTCAACATATAAGATAGGCTCTTATTCAGGGTGAAGGTCCGGATAAATGTGGGCAATCTGTATGTACAGGGTCTTATTCAGGGTGAGGGTCCGGATTAATGTGGGCAATCTGTATGTACAGGGTGGGGGAAACATAACCGGGCGGTAAATTAGTTCCCAGGCCCTGAATAACAATAATAATTTTGTATAAATAAGTGATTGAGCTGCTCCCACCCCCCTTTATTCAACATATAAGATAGGCTCTTATTCAGGGTGAAGGTCCGGATTAATGTGAGCAATCTGTATGCACAGGGTGGGGGAAACATATAAGATAGGCTCTTATTCAGGGTGAAGGTCCGGATAAATGTGGGCAATCTGTATGTACAGGGTCTTATTCAGGGTGAGGGTCCGGATTAATGTGGGCAATCTGTATGTACAGGGTGTGGGAAACATATAAGATAGGCTCTTATACAGGGTGAAGGTCCGCTTTAAGGGAGTTTAAACCTTCCATGGCCAGGAAAGAACCCTAACCCACCAACTCAGAGTTTGGGATACTTACCTTTTCCCCATGTAGTTCTGTATCCCCATGTAGTTCTGTATCACAGGGACAGGAAGCCACTGCACCCTGCAGTGAAACATGCCTCTCATTGGAGCAGTGTGCGGGTAGCGGTTTCCTGTCCCCCATCGGATCGAGCTCCACTAGGAAAAGGTGAGTATTTCTGATGCAGGGCTCGCTGATGGCAGGAGCGGGAGGTTAGGTAAGTTTAGGTCCACTTTAGGTATTGTCCCTCCCCAGCCCACAATGGTGGGGTAACAGACTTAGAACAGGTAAGCCGACCCCCCCATGCTTGCCCCACACAGCTCCTACAAACGCCCCACGTGGAAGACATGGAGGCATGCTGGGACTTGTAGTCCTCTGCCCTCACCCTTGTTCTTCTGGGTCCTGGCGATCTCCCTCTCGATCTCCGCAATCTTCTCCAGGATCCCCATGTCTGCGGCCTGCCACCAGCTCAGCCACCCGGCAGAAAGCCTCAAAGCCTGGAGGGAAGGGGCGGGGCCCCGGCTGGGCCGCTAGCTCTACGCAATGTACGGCTAGCGCCATATTGACTGAGGGCAAACTGCCCACAAATCCGGTGCGTGACACGTGACAGCTCAGTTGTGGGCAGAATGCAGGGAATGAAGGTGCATGGGGGCCCTTGTAATGTGATAACAATATATGTTGATAAAGTTACATGAATGGTTAATAGTGCCTAACAATAGAAAGAATGAAATGATAGACAAAATGACAGAAAGAAAGCGAAGTGAAAGCGGACCCTCACCCTGAATAAGAGCCTATCTTATATGTTTCCCACACCCTGTACATACAGATTGCTCACATTAAAAATCATCCTACCTGCATCTACTGCATGTTATGAGCCTTAAAACATCCAAGATGGCGGCTCATGGAACATCAGGCAGCCTGCAAACAGGAAGTGTCTTCTGACTGCGTCGCTCTGCATTCTGGGATTGCTGTCCTTTACCTGACCCCAGCTCTGCTATGTCTGTGCAAAGCACAGCCATAACCCGCCCCCCCCTGAACTTTATACTGCTCTCCTCTCCTCAGTATGTGATGCTTCTGAGTCAAGATGGCGACGCCCATATCCTAAAGTCCTGAACAGAGTTGCAGCCCAGTGGGGAAAAGTAAGTGACTAAAAACTTAAAATCTAATCTAATCTTTAAAACAAAGAACAAAAGCAAAGAATGACAGAAACAAAGAAAGAGAAAGAATGACAGAAGCAAAGAAAGAATAAAATAAATGCCAAGAAGCAGGAAAGCAAAAGGAATGACAAAAAAGAAAATAGATGGAAAAGGAAAAAAAGAACAGAAGCAAAAAATGAATGACAGAAACAAAGAAAGAGAATGAATGACTGGAGCAAAGAAAGAAGAAAAGGAATGACAGACAAAGCAGGAAAGTGAGAAGGAATGGGGAAAAAAAGAAGAGACGGAAGAAAAGAATACGACTGACAAAAAAGAAAAAGCAGGAATGACAGAAAGAATAATAGAAGGAAAGAAAAGGAATGGCAGAAAGAACAAGTAAAAGCAAATAGATGGAAATAATCTTCCCTAGCACTAAACCAAACTTTTACCTAGACCGTAATCCTCCCCTAGCACTAACCCAGACTTTTACCTGAACCATAATCCCCCCCAGCACTAACCTAAGCTTTTACCTGAACCATAATCCTCCCCTAGCACTAACCCAAACATTTACCTGAACCCTAATCCTCCCCTAGCACTAACCCAAACTGTTACATGAACCATAATCCTCCCCTATCACTAACCCAAGCTTTTACCTGGACCATAATCCTCCCCTAGCACTAACCCAGACTATTACCTGAACCATAATCCTCCCCTATCACTAACCCAGACTATTACCTGAACCCTAATCCTCCCCTAGCACTAACCCAAACTGTTACATGAACCATAATCCTCCCCTATCACTAACCCAAGCTTTTACCTGGACCATAATCCTCCCCTAGCACTAACCCAGACTATTACCTGAACCATAATCCTCCCCTATCACTAACCCAGACTATTACCTGAACCATAATCCTCCCCTAGCACTAACCCAGACTATTACCTGAACCATAATCCTCCCCTAGCACTAACCCAAGCTTTTTCCTGAACCATAATCCTCCCCTAGCACTAACCCAAACATTTACCTGAACCATAATCCTCCCCTAGCACTAACCCAAGCTTATACCTGGACCATAATCCTCCCCTAGCACTAACCCAAGCTTTTACCTGAACCATAATCCTCCCCCAGCACTAACCCAGACTATTACCTGAACCATAATCCTCCCCTAGCACTAACCCAAGCTTTTACCTGAACCATAATCCTCCCCTAGCACTAACCCAAACTTTTACCTGAACCATAATTCTCCCCTAGCACTAACCCAGACTATTACCTGAACCATAATCCTCCCCTAGCACCAACCCAAGCTTATACCTGGACCATAATCCTCCCCTAGCACTAACCCAAGCTTTTACCTGAACCATAATCCTCCCCTAGCACTAACCCAAGCTTTTACCTGAACCATAATCCTCCCCTAGCACTAACCCAAGCTTTTACCTGAACCATAATCCTCCCCTAGCACCAACCCAAGCTTTTACCTGAACCATAATCCTCCCCTAGCACTAACCCAGACTATTACCTGAACCATAATCCTCCCCTAGCACCAACCCAAGCTTATACCTGGACCATAATCCTCCCCTAGCACTAACCCAAGCTTTTACCTGAACCATAATCCTCCCCTAGCACTAACCCAAGCTTTTACCTGAACCATAATCCTCCCCTAGCACTAACCCAAGCTTTTACCTGAACCATAATCCTCCCCTAGCACTAACCCAAGCTTTTACCTGGACCATAATGCTCCCCTAGCACCAACCCAGACTTTTACCTGAACCATAATCCTCCCCTAGCACTAACCCAAGATTTTACCTGAACCATAATCCTCCCCTAGCACTAACCCAAACATTTACCTGAACCATAATTCTCCCCTAGCACTAACCCAAGCTTTTACCTGAACCATAATCCCCCCTATCACTAACCTAAACTTTTACCTGAACCATAATCCTCCCCTAGCACTAACCTAAACTTTTACCTGAACTATAATCCTCCCCTAGCACTAACCTAAACTTTTACCTGAACCATAATCCTCCCCTAGCACTAACCCAAGCTTTTACCTGAACCATAATCCTCCCCTAGCACTAACCCAAACTTTTACCTGAACCATAATCCCTCCTAGCAGTAACCCGAGCTTTTACCTGAACCATAATCCTCCCCTAGCACTAACCCAGACTTTTACCTGAACCATAATCTTGTTGAGAGTAGATCAGGTTTGGTGGTGTCCGCCTATTCCTGTGCACAGGAAATTAGGTGAAACTTGTAGGTAGTTTCACCTAATTTCCTGTGCACAGGAATAGGCGGACACCACCAAACCATTTTAAATGAACCATAATCCTCCCCTAGCAGTTACCTAAAATTTACCTGAACCATAATCCACCCCTAGCACTAACCCAGACTTTTACCTGAACCATAATCCTCCCCTAGCACTAACCCAGACTTTTACCTGAACCATAATCCTCCCCTAGCACTAACCCAGACTTTTACCTGAACCACAATCCTCCCCTAGCACTAACCCAAGCTTTAACCTGAACCATAATCCTCCCCTAACACTAACCCAGACTTTTACCTGAACCATAATCCCCCCAAGAACTAACCCAAACTTTTACCTGAACCATAATCCTCCCCTAGCACTAATCCAGACTTTTACCTGAACCATAATCCTCCCCTAGCACTAACCCAGACTTTTACCTGAACCATAATCCTCCCCTAGCACTAACCCAGACTTTTACCTGAACCATAATCCCCCCTATCACTAACCCAAACTTTTACCTGAACCATAATCCTCCCCTAGAACTAACCCAGACTTTTACCTGAACCATAATCCTCCCCTAGCACTAACCCAAGCTTTTACCTGAACCATAATCCTCCCCTAGCACTAACCCAAGCTTTTATCTGAACCATAATCCTACCCTAACACTAACCCAGACTTTTACCTGAACCATATTTTTACCCTAGCACTCACCCAAACGCTTACCTGAACCATAATCCTCCCCTAGCACTGACCCAAACTTTTACTTGAACCATAATCTTCCCAAGCACTAACCAGAACTTTTACCTGAACCATAATCCTCCCCTAGCACTAACCCAAACTTTTACCTGAACTATAATCTTCCCCTAGCACTAACCCAAGCTTTTACCTGAACCATAATCCTCCCCTAGGACTAACCCAGACTTTTACCTGAACCATAATCCTCCCCTAGCACGAACCCAAACTTTTACTTGAAGCATAATCCTCCCCTAGCACTAACCCAAACTTTTACTTGAAGCATAATCCTCCCCTAGCACTAACTCAAACTTTTTCCTGAACCATATTCCTCCCCTAGCACTTCCCCAAAGTTTTACCTGAACCATAATCCTCCCCTAGCACTGACCCAAACTTTTACTTGAACCATAATCTTCCCAAGCACTAACCAGAACTTTTACCTGAACCATAATCCTCCCCTACCACTAACCCAAACTTTTACCTGAACCATAATCTTCCCCTAGCACTAACCCAAGCCTTTACCTGAACCATAATCCTCCCCTAGAACTAACCCAAACTTTTACCTGAACCATAATCCTCCCCTAGCACTAACCCAAACTTTTACTTGAAGCATAATCCTCCCCTAGCACTAACCCAAACTTTTGCCTGAGCCATAATCCTACCCTAGCACTAACCCAAACTTTTACCTGAATCGTAATCCTCCCCTAGCACTAACTCAAACTTTTACTTGAACCATAATCCTCCCCTAGCACTAACACAAACTTTTACTTGAACCATAATACTCCCCTAACACTAACCCAACTTTTACCTGAACCATAATCCTCCCCTATCAGTAACCCAAACCTTTACCTGAACCATAATCCTCCCCTAGCGCTAACCCAAGCTTTTACCTGAACCATAATCCTCCACTATCAGTAACCCAAACTTTTACCTGAACCATAATCCTCCCCTAGCACTAACACAAACTTTTACTTGAACCATAATCCTCCCCTAGCACTAACCCAAGCTTTTACCTGAACCATAATCCTCCCCTAGCACTAACCCAAACTTTTACCTGAACCATAATCCTCCCCTAGCACTAACCCAAGCTTTTACCTGAACCATAATCCTCCCCTAGCACTAACCCAAGCTTTTACCTGAACCATAATCCTCCCCTAGCACTAGCCCAAGCTTTTACCTGAACCATAATCCTCCCCTAGCACTAGCCCAAGATTTTTCCTGAACCATAATCCTCCCCTAGCACTAACCCAAGCTTTTACCTGAACCATAATCCTCCCCTAGCACTAACCCAAGCTTTTACCTGAACCATAATCCTCCCCTAGCACTAACCCAAACTATTTCCTGAACCATAATCCTCCCCTAGCACCAACCCAGACTTTTACCTGAACCATAATCCTCCCCTAGCACTAACCCAGGCTTTTATCTGGACCATAATGCTCCCCTAGCACTAACCCAAGCTTTTACTTGAAGCATAATCCTCCCCTAGCACTAACCCAAGCTTTTACCTGAACCATAATCCTCCCCTAGCACTAACCCAAACTTCTACCTGGACCATAATGCTCCCCTAGCACTAACCCAAACTTTTACCTGAAGCATAATCCTCCCCTAACACTAACCCAAGCTTTTTCCTGAACCATAATCCCCCCTAGAACTAACCCAAGATTTTACCTGAACCATAATCCTCCCCATGCACTAACCCAAGATTTTACCTGAACCATAATCCTCCCCATGCACTAACCCAAGCTTTTACCTGAACCATAATCCTCCCCTAGCACTAACCCAAGTTGTTTCCTGAACCATAATCCTCCCCAAGCACTAACCCAAGCTTTTACCTGAACCATAATCCTCCCCTAGCACTAACCCAGACTTTTACCTGGACCATAATCCTCCCCTAGCACTAACCCAAACTTTTACTTGAACCATAATCCTCCCCTAGCACTAACCCAAACTTTTACCTGAACCATAATCCTCCCCTAGCACTAACCCAAACTTTTACCTGAACCATAATCCTCCCCTAGCACTAACCCAAACTTTTACTTGAACCATAATACTCCCCTAACACTAACCCAACTTTTACTTGAACCATAATACTCCCCTAACACTAACCCAACTTTTACCTGAACCATAATCCTCCCCTATCACTAACCCAAGCTTTTACCTGAACCATAATCCTCCCCTAGCACTAACCCAAACTTTTACTTGAACCATAATACTCCCCTAACACTAACCCAAGCTTTTACCTGAACCATAATCCCCCCCAGCACTAACCCAAGCTTTTACCTGAACCATAATCCTCCCCTAGCACTAACCCAAACTTTTACCTGAACCATAATCCTCCCCTAGCACTAACCCTGACTTTTACCTGAACCATAATCCTCCCCTAGCACTAACCCAAGCTTTTACCTGAACCATAATCCTCCCCTAGCACTAACCCAAGCTTTTACCTGAACCATAATCCTC
The DNA here is from genome assembly GCA_027917425.1 of Gastrophryne carolinensis. NCBI lineage: Eukaryota > Metazoa > Chordata > Amphibia > Anura > Microhylidae > Gastrophryne > Gastrophryne carolinensis. Next base: position 35,975,496 of record CM051240.1, read on the forward strand.
CCCTAGCACTAACCCAAGCTTTTTCCTGAACCATATTCCTCCCCTAGCACTAACCCAAGCTTTTACCTGAACCATAATCCTCCCCTAGCACTAACCCAAACTTTTACTTGAACCATAATACTCCCCTAACACTAACCCAAGCTTTTACCTGAACCATAATCCCCCCCCCTAGCACTAACCCAAGCTTTTACCTGAACCATAATCCTCCCCTAGCACTAACCCAAACTTTTACCTGAACCATAATCCTCCCCTAGCACTAACCCAGACTTTTACCTGAACCATACTCCTCCCCTAGCACTAACCCAAGCTTTTACCTGAACCATAATCCTCCCCTAGCACTAACCCAAGCTTTTACCTGAACCATAATCCTCCCCTAGCACTAACCCAAGCTTTTTCCTGAACCATACTCCTCCCCTAGCACTAACCCAAGCTTTTACCTGAACCATAATCCTCCCCTAGCACTAACCCAAGCTTTTACCTGAACCATAATCCTCCCCTAGCACTAACCCAAGCTTTTACCTGAACCATAATCCTCCCCTAGCACTAACCCAAGCTTTTACCTGAACCATAATCCTCCCCTAGCACTAACCCAAACTTTTACCTGAACCATAATCCTCCCCTAGCACTAACCCAAACTTTTACTTGAACCATAATACTCCCCTAACACTAACCCAAGCTTTTACCTGAACCATAATCCCCCCCAGCACTAACCCAAGCTTTTACCTGAACCATAATCCTCCCCTAGCACTAACCCAAACTTTTACCTGAACCATAATCCTCCCCTAGCACTAACCCTGACTTTTACCTGAACCATAATCCTCCCCTAGCACTAACCCAAGCTTTTACCTGAACCATAATCCTCCCCTAGCACTAACCCAAGCTTTTACCTGAACCATAATCCTCCCCTAGCACTAACCCAAGCTTTTTCCTGAACCATATTCCTCCCCTAGCACTAACCCAAGCTTTTACCTGAACCATAATCCTCCCCTAGCACTAACCCAAACTTTTACTTGAACCATAATACTCCCCTAACACTAACCCAAGCTTTTACCTGAACCATAATCCCCCCCCTAGCACTAACCCAAGCTTTTACCTGAACCATAATCCTCCCCTAGCACTAACCCAAACTTTTACCTGAACCATAATCCTCCCCTAGCACTAACCCAGACTTTTACCTGAACCATACTCCTCCCCTAGCACTAACCCAAGCTTTTACCTGAACCATAATCCTCCCCTAGCACTAACCCAAGCTTTTACCTGAACCATAATCCTCCCCTAGCACTAACCCAGACTTTTTCCTGAACCATACTCCTCCCCTAGCACTAACCCAAGCTTTTACCTGAACCATAATCCTCCCCTAGCACTAACCCAAGCTTTTACCTGAACCATAATCCTCCCCTAGCACTAACCCAAGCTTTTACCTGAACCATACTCCTCCCCTAGCACTAACCCAAGCTTTTACCTGAACCATAATCCTCCCCTAGCACTAACCCAAGATTTTACCTGAACCATAATCCTCCCCTAGCACTAACCCAAGCTTTTACCTGAACCATAATCCCCCCCCTAGCACTAACCCAAGCTTTTACCTGAACCATAATCCTCCCCTAGCACTAACCCAAGATTTTACCTGAACCATAATCCTCCCCTAGCACTAACCCAAGCTTTTACCTGAACCATAATCCCCCCCCTAGCACTAACCCAAGCTTTTACCTGAACCATAATCCTCCCCTAGCACTAACCCAAACTTTTACCTGAACCATAATCCTCCCCTAGCACTAACCCAGACTTTTACCTGAACCATACTCCTCCCCTAGCACTAACCCAAGCTTTTACCTGAACCATAATCCTCCCCTAGCACTAACCCAAGCTTTTACCTGAACCATAATCCTCCCCTAGCACTAACCCAAGCTTTTTCCTGAACCATACTCCTCCCCTAGCACTAACCCAAGCTTTTACCTGAACCATAATCCTCCCCTAGCACTAACCCAAGCTTTTACCTGAACCATAATTCTCCCCTAGCACTAACCCAAGCTTTTACCTGAACCATAATCCTCCCCTAGCACTAACCCAAGCTTTTACCTGAACCATAATCCTCCCCTAGCACCAACCCAGACTTTTACCTGAACCATAATCCTCCCCTAGCACTAACCCAGACTTTTATCTGGACCATAATGCTCCCCTAGCACTAACCCAAGCTTTTACTTGAAGCATAATCCCCCCTAACACTAACCCAAGCTTTTTCCTGAACCATAATCCTCCCCTAGCACTAACCCAAGATTTTACCTGAACCATAATCCTCCCCTAGCACTAACCCAAGTTTTTTCCTGAACCATAATCCTCCCCAAGCACTAACCCAAGCTTTTACCTGAACCATAATCCTCCCCTAGCACTAACCCAAGCTTTTACCTGAACCATAATCCTCCCCTAGCACTAACCCAAGCTTTTACCTGAACCATAATCCTCCCCTAGCACTAACCCAGAATTTTACCTGAACCATAATCCTCCCCTAGCACTAACCCAGACTTTTACCTGGACCATAATGCTCCCCTAGCACTAACCCAAACTTTTACCTGGACCATAATCCTCCCCTAGCACTAACCCAAACTTTTACCTGGACCATAATGCTCCCCTAGCACTAACCCAAACTTTTACTTGAAGCATAATCCTCCCCTAGCACTAACCCAGACTTTTACCTGGACCATAATCCTCCCCTAGCACTAACCCAAACTTCTACCTGGACCATAATGCTCCCCTAGCACTAACCCAAACTTTTACTTGAAGCATAATCCTCCCCTAGCACTAACCCAAACTCTTACTTGAAGTATAATCCTCCCCTAGCACTAACCCAAACTTTTACTTGAAGCATAATCCTCCCCTAGTACTAACTCAAACTTTTATCTAAACCATAATCCTCCCCTAGCACTAACCCAAACTTTTACCTGAGCCATAATCCTACCCTCGCACTCACCTAAACTTTTACCTGAACCATAATCCTACCCTAGCACTCACCCAAACCTTTATCTGAACTGTAATCTTCCGCTTTCACCAATCCAAACTTTTACCTGAACCATAATCCCCCCAATCACTTACCCAAACTTTTCTCCAAGAATAAGCCCACCCTAGCACTAAACTAACCTAAGATGAACCCCAATCTTAACCTACCAGGTCTTTCATTCATTGTGAAGCATCTGCAGGATTTTTTCTTACATGCCCTAATTCTTTTGTCTTCCTTTTTCCTAGAGAAAGTGGCTGCTGAGGGGTTAAAATCAGCCTAGCGGCCCCTCTCCATCCATGAGTGATTTGACAATAATAGCTGTCATCAAATATGCATTGAGAAGCACCTTTGGCCAGTGTGCTGGGTGTGTGTGTCGGTGCAGGGCAGGCGCCATGGCTCTGGGGGTCTCCTAAGCCTTCCAGCCGCCACCTGCAGAGCCTGCACCTGAGGGGGTGGTGCTGGCCGGCCTGAGGACTGTGGCCCCCGCTGGACATGTGAGGCCTGTGGCTAAGGTAAGCGTCTGCTGGTCACCCGATACGCCCCTACAAATGGCTTTGTTTGCTAATAGGGATCGCCGCCTGGTTACGGGAAGCTTGTGTTTCCTGGCTGATGGCTCCTGCACCTAATATATAAGGCGCTGGGCGCTCTCCACTGCACCTTCTCGCTGCTTGGATTACCTCTATAGGATGAGGCTGCCATTAAAGTGGAACTCCAGACATTTGTTTTTATCATGGGGAGGGGGAAGAACTGGTGTTAGCTTTATTATTGCTATTGCTGACCTGTTGGGTAAGATTCCTTTTGGCTCACTATGCGAGTTGCCCGCAGCCCTACAGGAAGCTGAGCTCACAGCAAAATCAATTCATAATTTACCCATATAGACTGAATTTAATGCCCAAAGAATTAGAACCAATTCATTTATATTTTAACTGTCTGTGTTGTACAGATTCAGCATCACTTTATATGTCTTTACGACTCCAGGGCCAACCCAATTGGTGGTGGTTCCACTTTAATGTCTCAGCCAGGAGAGGGTGCCATATAAATGGCTTAATAAATAGGTAAGAAAATAACAAATATATATATTTTCAAGGCATTGTTGGGGGGCCTTTGAAATGCAGGATTTTCATTTTTGTCTATGGTTGTTCTTTAAACCATTAAAAACCTGTGAAAATTATATATTTTATTCTATGATGGGCTACTGGAAAAATATTTGGCTAATATCATTATATAAAATCTTCCCCATCTAAGTTTTTACACTTTTGTTTGGCTGCTCAAGCAGAAATCCATGCATGTTAGCAGAAGGTGACAGTGCTGAGCAGCTTGACAGGCTGAGGGGGGGGGGGGGGGCAGTATGTGTCTGCTTACAAAGCTGTCAAGCACAGTGCTGTGTCTTGAGACACACAAATCACAAGCCGTGACTCATCAGAGCAGTAACCTGACCATGGCCAGCCTTTGCGGCTGTACACCATCACTAGCCATCACTCAGGGAGACCATGCAGGCCTCCTTTATGAGAATGCTGCCCGCTGGCTCAGCAGGTCTGCCCAGAATCTGCTCCCCTCCTGCACAGCTGCTGGAGAACACACATTTTCTCTATCCCTCCCTTTTCTGTTCCCTCTGTTTTCCTGTGTAATTCTCTTTCTCCCTCTTTTTAACATCCTTCTCTCCTTTGGTCACTTACGTTTCCACATTCTTATTTTTTTTTCTTTTTGCCATTCCCACCTTTTCTACTTCCCACATTCTCTCAACTTTTCCCTCTTTTCTGCTTCTTTTCCTTTTGCCATCTTTTTTTTTATCCACATTCACTTAATTTTTCACCTTCCCTCCACCTTTCTTTCTTTTCCACATTTCCCTAGTCTTTCTCTCTTTTCCACATTCCCTCCATCATTTTTTCTTTTCCACATTCTGTCCTTCTTTCTTCCTTTTCAACATCCCCTCCATCTCTCTCTCTTTGCCACATTTTTTATGTTTCCACATTTCATCCATTTCCTTATTTTCCCACATTCACTCTGTCTCTCCTTTTCACATTCCCTCCATCCCCCTTTTCCACATTCCCTCCATCCCCCTTTTCCACATTCCCTCCATCCCCCTTTTCCAAATTCCTCTTTTTTTCTTTATTCCTTTTTCTTCCTCTTTTTTTTCTTCCTCTTTTTTTTATTCCTTGGCTTTTTCTTTTCAGGCTTTCTTTTTTACATTCCTTGTTTGTATGTCTCCCTCTCTCTCTTCTCCACACTCCTTGTGTCTCCCTCTCTTTTTCATGCTCCCCTTAACCCTCTTTTTTCAGTGTCCCCTCATTTCCATCACTTCTCTCTTTTTCACATATTCGCTCTCTTTCCTTTACCTTCCCTCAATCTCACTTGTTGTATTTTCTCTCTCTCTGCCTTGTGTGTGTGTGGGGGCACCATTCTGAAAACTTGCACAAAGAGGGCACCTCTTACTGTAAGGACTATCATTGACAAAGTGTAGGGTTTGCCTTCTACTTCCCCCGGGACCATAAACACCAGCAGAAATTGCTATAGTGGTCATTTCACCTATAGTGGTCATTTCACCTATGACTTTATCCCTTACAAGGGCAGGAGCTGCATTGACCTTCAACCTTATTTAACAGAACACCAACCTTAACCCAAATCATGTCATGCAACATGTCCTGCCCAAAAGGTAGACTGGAACTTAATATTGTTGGCCCACTGTGCCCCTGGGGTGCATAGCAGCCAACTAGACTACTATTGTGATTGTTCCACCTCTACCTTCATCCCATAGATGACCTGGGGTTACACTGGCCGACACCCTTAGGAGCAACTTGACTCCTAACCTAAATCATGTCATGAAACCTGTCCTGTTCAAAAGGTAGACTGGACCTTAGGCCCTTATTTAACAAGGGATAATGACAGGTAGCGACTGGTGAGGGACCGGTAATGACAGGCCCCGCCACGAGAACGCCGGCTCCCCACCACAATCACACATTTATCAAGCCAATCCTGCTTAGCGACTGAGATAGCGCCAGATCTCCCCACTCATTCATCATTATTCCAGCCTCAGCCCACAGCGCCAGCGTCCGACCTTGAACAGCGACAGGTATGACCTCTCGCTACCTGGCGCTCTCCAATGCATTTCAATGGAACAATCTTTAAATATTCATAATTAATTGTTATTAATTTTTTTTTTTTTTTTTAAATGTGAAAAATTCTGTGACCACTTCTGCCATTTTTAATAATTTTTTTAAGGTAAAAAAAAAAAAAAAATGTACAGAATTGATATTACAGGTCTGATATTAATGTATTCATATTACAAAATTATTTAAAAAACTTGTTTTTTTTTGTTTCCAAAAATATGGTTGTTTGGGGGTTAAAAAACTACTTTTAACCCATCGCCGCCAGCGCTCTGGGGTTTAAACATGCATTTCACAGCACGAGAATTTTTTGAGCGTGATTTGTTAATGAATATGGTGGAAGCCGGTCGCTCTGACCAGTCGCTATCATGCGCTCCCATACAGCGCGGAACCTGTCAAATAGCGACTCCTCACCCAATATTCAAGTCGCTATCAACTACCGAACAACGACCAAGCACAGCGACTACTAGCGGGCGCTCTGAAAATGCCGCTACAGTCGCTCCACTGTCGCTACCTGCCGCTGTTAATGAATCGGCCTCTTAGTGTTGTTGGCACACTGTGTCCCTGGGGTGCATAGTAGCCAACTAGACTACTGTTGTGATTGTTCCCCCTCTACCTTGCCATACATGACCTGGGGTTACACTGGCCGACACCCTGAGGAGCAACTTGACCCCTAACCCAAATCATGTCATGCAACCTGTCCTGTCCAAAAGGTAGACTGGACCTTATTTCTTGCAGGGATTGTCCCACTGTGCTCCTGGGGTGCATAGCAGCCAACTAGACTGCTAAAGTGAGCGTTCCATCTCTGCCCTCATCCCACACATGACCCGACCCACAACCTGTTTTAATAAGAGCAGCAACTTGACCCTAAACCCAAACCATATTCAGGCCAAAACATAGACTATAATTGACGAAGTGTAGGGATTGGCCTCCCACTCCCCCTGGGTCCCATAGCAGCCAGATAAATTGCAATAGTGGTCATTACACAAATGCCTTTATCCCACACAAGGGCAGGAACTGCACTGACATACAACATTATTTATCAAAACAGCAACCTGACCTTAAACCCAAAGGGTAGACTGGAGCCTACTAGTGTAGATATTGGTCCACTATGCCTCAGGGGCGCATAGCAGCCAACTAAACTGGTATAGTGATTGTTCCACCTCTACCTTCATCCCATATGACCTAGGGTTACACTGACCCGCAACATCAGCAGCAACCTGACTGTAAGCCCAAATCATGTAATGCAACCTGTACTGTCCAAACGGTAGATTGGAATTATTGTAGTGAATGGCCCACTGTGCCCCTGGAGCAGCCATTTTATCTGCTATAGGGATTGTTCCACCTCTACCCAGAGGAGTAGTTAGGCTTTCTGGCACCCAGGGCAAAGATTCAAAATGGCGCCCCCCACCTGTTCTCAGGCCCCCCTGATCTGATGTACCCGGGGGCAAGTGCCCCCCCCTGCTCCCCCTTGCTACACCCCTGCCTCTACCTTCATCCCATACATGACCTAGGGTTACACTGGCCCACAACCTCAGCAGCAACCTGACTGTAAACCCAAATCATGTAATGCAACCTGTCCTGCTCAAATGGTTGATTGGAACTATTGTAGGGATTGTCCCACTGTGCCCCTGGGGCGCATAGCAGCCAACTTATCTGCTAGAGTGATTGTTCCACCTCTACCTTCATCCTTCATACATGACCTAGGGCTACACTGACCCACAACCTCAGCAGCAACCTGACTTTAAGCCTAAATCATGTAATGCAACCTGTCCTGCCCAAACGGTAGATTGGAACTATTGTAGGGATTGGCCTACTGTGCCCCTGGGGTGCATAGCAGCCAACTAGGTTGCTATATTGATGCTAATTGATGCTGCTGATTGTTCCACCTCTACCCTCGTACCATACATGACCCGCAACCTGATTCTTGAAAATATATCTTTATTAATTATCCATTTAAACAGAAAAAGTACAACATACAAGGTAGGTTAGTCAATCCGGATCAGCTACAATAGAGCACATTATTAGCTAAATAACTATAAACCTAGCCCACCCCGGGCCTACACTTGAGACGTAAATGAAGAGCGCGCCCCATCGGAGGGGGCAGGAGAAGGATAAGTCCCATACTCTGCCCTTTCCATCCACTTCAGCCTCTCTAGTCACTGCTCCACAATCCATCCTCCACCACCTCACCCGCCCCTACCTATCTTCCAAGACGCCTGGAAGCTTGGGGCACCCTGGGAAGGCACATGTTCTGTTGTATTTCTGGAGCCCGTCCTCTTCTCCTTCTAACACCAGCTCCTCCATCCTCCTGATGTGCTCTACTTCTTGGAGCCATTCCCAAAAGGAAGGGGTATTACCAGTACGCCAGTGCCTAGGGATCATCGATCTAGCGGTCGTAAGAAGGTGCCCAAGAAGGCCTTTCTGCTAACGATCCCGGGATCATAGAGAGAGGGGTCACCTGGGGTGTGTTAGGGATGTGTTCGTGAGTCAAATACCCCACAACCTGATTTCATTAGAGCAGCAACTTGACCCTAAACCCTAATCATGTCTTGTAACTTGGCCCACCCAATTTGACTGGAATTCACAAAAGAGCAGGTATTGACCACCCTGGGACCACCTATGCCTTTATCCCACAGCTGACCTGAAGCTGCACTGTAGTTTCATCTGACCCCCAACTTGACCCAAACACCTAAACTTGTACCCTATTCCATCTAAAAGCTGGACCTGGTTAGTGGAACTCCTGCTGAGCTCTCCAATATTATTTGCCCCATGTTAGCCAATGTGCTCTCCTGCACCCTCTGAGTTGTTTGGATTCAGCTGCGCAGAGGTAACAGGTGATGGAAAGGTGGGGGCATCACCCCAGGCCCGGATGCTGGCTCGCCGTATGGAGCTCATTAGAATGTAAATAAGGCAGATGCTTGTCTCCTGGCGGCCATTGTCTCTGCTGTGTGCTCATACTGGTGACGTGCGCTCCTCCATCCGAGCCTCCTCTCACCAGCACCCAGGCAGGGGAAGAATCACAGGCTGCACCCATACATCGTACAATGGGCTCCTCTCCAGGGCTGGGGTCTACTGCTCCATGGACCACAGCCAGCCTGCACCTCAAATGACCCTCAACCTTCACCCTCAAGCCTGGAGTTCCAGGAGTGGTCAGGTAACTGGACTTCATTTCGGAGCAGGTGTAAACCCACCTCGATGCGAGATCATGAATTATGCACACTGTCACCAAGAGGGGGATACACACTGCATTCATCTCTGCTGTTGTCAGCAGAGATCAACATACCATCCATCCTAGCTGTTCTTTCTTTATTTTCTTGGGATTGCATAGAGTTCTGTTTGATAACAAAGCTGGCATAGAGAGCGGGAGTGGGCAAATCCCTAGTTTACCTGCGGTCCGACATCTGAGTGCTGGAGCACACATCAGCCGAAGAAAGCAGGGGGTGCGGCCGCGGCTGGGCTGAATGCCCAGGAGGTAGGAAATTGGCCAGCACTCCACCGGCCACCGGCTTTGGTCCACTTTAAAGTGGAACAAAACCCAAGCAGGCCGGTCTTGGAATCTAAAAGATTACACAGCTGGCTGCTGGCCTTCCCCCCAGAGCCTTCCGAATTGGGATGCCCCACTGTGTGAAACCCCCCAGATCGCTTATCTGTTCCCAGTCCAACGGCACATGCGTGGTCTCTCATCGAATCAGAACCATGTTCAGAACCATTTGCTTTTAAACAATTTGAACCACTTGCTGAATGACATAGGCCTTGATTCACAAAGGGTAGAAAATAACTCTTATGGTAGTAAAAAATTCAATTCATGAGAAAAAAGCCTGAGAATGTCACTGTTAGTGAATCACCAGAAAGGAAGACAATGAAAGCCAATGGCACTTTTTTACTACAGGTAAAAAGGGGTAAAAAGTTCAATACCTTTTTCAAGAGTAAAAAAGTTCCATTGACTTTCATGGTCTTCCTATCTAGTGATTCAGTAACAGTGACACTCTCAGGCTTTTTTTCATGAATTGAATTTTTTACTACCAGGTAAGTTTTTTTCAACTCTTAGTGAATCGAGGCCATAGTCCTGGCAAACGGCTCTGATTGTTTATTATAGGGAGCGCAAGCGCATCCCCTGCATCTTGTTTATTTTGGGGAGTACAAGCGCATACCCTGCATCTTGTTTATTATGGGGCACACAAGCGCATCCCCTGCATCTTGTTTATTATGGGGAGCACAAGCGCATCCCCTGCATCTTGTTTATTATGGGGAGCACAAGCGCATCCCCTGCATCTTGTTTATTATGGGGAGCACAAGTGCATCCCCTGCATCTTGTTTATTATGGGGAGTATAAGCGCATCCCCTGCATCTTGTTTATTATGGGGAGTATAAGCGCATCCCCTGCATCTTGTTTATTATGGGGAGGACAAGCGCATCCCCTGCATCTTGTTTATTACGGGGAGTACAAGCGCATCCCCTGCATCTTGTTTATTATGGGGAGGACAAGCGCATCCCCTGCATCTTGTTTATTATGGGGAGGACAAGTGCATCCCCTGCATCTTGTTTATTATGGGGAGGACAAGCGCATCCCCTGCATCTTGTTTATTATGGGGAGGACACTCGCATCCCCTGCATCTTGTTTATTACGGGGAGGACAAGCGCATCCCCTGCATCTTGTTTATTACGGGGAATACAAGCGCATCCCCTGCATCTTGTTTATTATGGGGAGGACAAGCGCATCCCCTGCATCTTGTTTATTACGGGGAGGACAAGCGCATCCCCTGCATCTTGTTTATTACGGGGAGTACAAGCGCATCCCCTGCATTTTGTTTATTACGGGGAATACAAGCGCATCCCCTGCATCTTGTTTATTACGGGCAGTACAAGCGCATCCCCTACATCTTGTTTATTATGGGGAGGACAAGCGCATCCCCTGCATCTTGTTTATTACGGGGAGTACAAGCGCATCCCCTACATCTTGTTTATTACGGGGAATACAAGCGCATCCCCTGCATCTTGTTTATTACGGGCAGTACAAGCGCATCCCCTGCATCTTGTTTACTATGGGGAGCACAAGCGCATCCCCTGCATCTTGTTTATTATGGGGAGCACAAGCGCATCCCCTGCATCTTGTTTATTATGGGGAGCACAAGCGCATCCCCTGCATCTTGTTTATTACGGGGAATACAAGCGCATCCCCTGCATCTTCAGGCTCTAAGCACGCTCCCTCCCCAGCCATTCAGGTAGTCTAGGGCAGGAGCGCACGCACTGCTAGGGATGTGGCTAATTGCGCTTCCATTGAAGAACATCAGAGCTGTTTGCTGAATGACATAGGCACACCCAACAGCTCTGATTGGACATGATGCACGCGCATGCTCTGTATGACCGGGAAGAGGTGAGTTTAACAAGGTGTCCTGGGGAGTTTCACACAGCGGGACATGAAACAAAACCTCGGGTTATGTTCTGCTTTGAAGGGACACTTCAGTCCAGTTAATTTGCTCCGCTTTCTGCTCGCCCCATGCTGGTTGTGGGGGACTGCATCTTTTTTTTATGCTGCTTTATTTTTCCCTAGCAAACTCCCTTAATCAAATTGCCGCTGTTTGACGGAGAAGGGAACAAGTTCAATAGGGTTTATCAAGAAATTAAGCGGAAGCATTAGTAAATGAAAGATGCATCCCTCTGAGATAGCAGAAAACAGGCTAATTTAGACATTTGCCTAGAATATAACTTGAAAACTGTCCCACGCCTGTTTTTGGGACGGTATTGTGACAAGATGGGGGGTTGCAGATTGCTGAAGCCCTCCTGCACAATGCCACCCGCAATTTACCTTAATCTCGATCCTCAGCTGTAATGCGGTCTTCTGATTGGCTGCTGGCACTCAGGTGGGCCGGGCCTAGATTGGCAGCCTGGAAAGACGGCCCGAGGTTTGAGATTAAGGTAAGGATTTTGGGGTTGTTGAAGGGGTGCTTGTGTGCAGGGGGGCGCCAACAATCTGGATGCCCCCCGAGTTAAAAAAAGGGTGGGGTACCACATCACAATTAATGATGAAAATAAATAATAAACATAATAAAGCAGCTTCCACAATGCTGTGTGGTATGGAGGGGGCATGGATGCTTCTGAACTATTAGGGGGCAAATTTAGGCCACACTGCTTCCAGGGCGCAAGTCTGCACATCATCCCCAATTCAGCAGGATTAAAGTGGACCAAAACCCACGGCACTCGGCATTCGAATCTATAAGATTCCGAGGGCCGATCCAATCCCCCCCCCAGGGGCATCCAAATTCGGGATGCCCCGCTGTGTGAAACCCCCCCAGGTCGCCACATACACGTACCTTGTTTCCTGGTCCAACGGTGCATGCGCAAGCCGCGACCGCATACCCTCTATCCCCCTAGCAGGACTTTGTGAATTTGTGTATGGCCGGCGCGGGCCATGTTAGAGGAGCCACTGGCTTAGACGAAGCCCTAGGTGACGTGACATCTGCGGCTCTAGGCGCACTGATTGGATGAGCGGCCGCGCATGCACCGTAGGACCGGGCGAGATGAGTTGTCTTCAGCGATCTGGAGGGTTTCACGCAGCTGGGCACCCCTGATTGGGGGAGTGGACCAAAACCCAGAATAGTCAAAATCCTGGGTTTTGGTCCATTTAAACAAGATAGCCCTTCTACAAAAGGAATAAAAAATTGGTGGGGGGCTTTAGGGACATCTAGTTTAGTCTAGGGGAATGTTTTGCCTTCTCATGGCATAAAACATAGGGTAGCTACAAATGTTTAACTTTATGGTCATGTTATTTGTCCGCCTAAATAACTATATAACTATATGTGACTATAGGATCGATTAATGGTCATGCACCTATTCATTATGTGCTTGTTTTTTGGAGCGCCAAGTCGTGCCGGGCTTCCTCCTGATTTATGGTTGTCAAAATTTGAAGTGCATTGTTTACATTTGCTCACGAGCGCACGCCAATGTGGAAAGTTGCGTCTGAAATTCTCAGAAAGCGCAAAATTTGGTCGCCCCAAACTGGCGCCTGCAAATGTGTCAATTTCCAGAGTGAATTTCCTCTAGTAAAAAGCTGGAGTAAACTGCTGACTTCACTGACTAACAGGCTTATTTCATTACTAAAAAACATGTCGGCAGCATCTGGCATGTTTTTTAACAATGAAAGTGTCAGCCGCAAGTTTATTTTAGTCATTTTTCCCTTTTTGTGGGTTTTGTTGAGAAAAAATGGTCAAAGGTTGTCAAAGTTGTCAAAATGTTTAATTATAAAAACTTCCAAAAAGATGGACACTAGGCCCCAAAAATGAAGAGTAAAAAAAACATTAGTAGCATTATTATTAAGCACTAATACGCAAAACAGGGCAGGGAGGGAGGGTCTAAAGAGAACATCTGTGACTAAACATTTGGAAAAACAACACTGGAGGTGATCTGGAATCAGGATATCCCCAATAGAAAAAACAAAACACCTAAAAATAACGAGAAATAAGCACCTATAGGGGGCGTGGCTTGGCCGGCTGTGAAGATGGTGGCGTGAGACATAGGCTCCCAGTGCTCCCAGTGCGCTCGTTTGCAGGACCCCAGAAGCACTATGGGCAAGAGAAGGTCGGGGGTGGCCTCTAGAACACCCAGAGAGCCCCGAAACCCGACTCTGAGCGGGAGAAGTCTCCCGGAGCTGTTTTGCTCCCAGCGCGCGGAGGACGTGTCAGGCCGGACCTCCAAGATGGCGTCGCCGGAGAGAAGCACGGAGGGCTCGCTCCATAATGATCAGCAGGACCTGACAACGCAGCTTAGCCAGCTGCCCACGAGGAGTGAATTGGCGAGGTTTGCTGGCGAGATTATGTCTTCTATATCGGAGGCCGTCGTGGATCTAAAGGCGGATATGCAGGAGCTGGGCCGCAGAATTGAGAAGGTTGAGCAGGAGGCGACGGGGTTCAAACGCAAGCTACGAGAGGTGAGCGATGTGGTTGCATGGCACAATAGTCACCTCATGAATGTACACAGGCATCTTGAAGACCTGGATAATAGAGCCAGAAGATGCAATATCAGAGTGCGTGAGGTACCGGAGGCTGTCGCTCAGGATCAGATCCCTGGGGCCCTGACCTCCATTTTTAACACCCTGCTGGATAGACCCCCTGATACGCCAATAGAGTTTGTGCGGGCACATCGGGCCCTCCGTCCCAGGAACATGAACGATGCGGTTTCTAGAGACATAGTTTGCTGTCTCCAGTGCTTCCCCCTGAAGGAGGACATTGTTGCCAGAGCGAGAGGAAGGGATTCTATTCTCTTCAATAACAGCGAGATCCAGCTCTACCGAGATCTTTCTGGCATCACTCTGCAGCATAGAAGAGCGCTCAGGCCGCTGACATCGCTCCTCAGGGAGAGGGGCATCCCGTACCGGTGGCGGTTCCCCTTTGCACTCATGGCCACTAAAAACGGGAAGACGGGGACTTTGCGCACCCCAGAGGATTTGCCCAACTTTTTTGCCTTCTTGAAGATTCCTGCGGTCGGGGTTCCTGACTGGTTCAGGGTATTTCGTATTCCTGCTCTCTCCGGGGGGTTGCCACATCAGGATGCTCCGGTGGAGCCCCCCCTGCGGGATTCCCCAGTCCCAGCCCAGAGAAGAGAGGAGTTTTAGCCTTCTGCAGCAAAGATGACTTGGTGCCTGGAGTTATCTGGTGGCCCGGTCCACTGAGTGCTTGCTGAGCGAGTACAGCGAGTCTTTCCTGCATATAGAGCTTATTGAATTAGAGGTTTTAGCAATGTTGAAATCTCTTTACTAGATCTCTCTGATTGTTTCTACATTGACAACTCTGCATGCTGTATTGGGAAGTTTCCCCCCCATTCCCGCGTGTTTGTGAGTAAATGTTCTAGGTATAGGATTTAGGGGTGTTAATTTGGTTAGGCTGTTTAATCTGTTTGATTGCTTTATGGTTATAAGTTTGCCTTGATGCCTTTAGCGCGGGGGTGCCCTCCCCCCTCGCTGGGACAGGGCTGCGGCTGGCCGCGGGGTCCGCCTGGGGGGGGCGGCCATCTTGTGGAAGTTCCTGATCTGTTACCACTTGCGAGATGCGACTCCAACCTGGTCTAATGCTGGGTTTGTAGGTGTTATGTACACTTGGAGGGCAATTTGGAGTATTGTAATGCCCCGAAGAGAATGCAGAAGTCAGGGGTGGATGGGGTGTGATATGCGGGCGCTTCACTGGGCTGACTGACTTACTTACATTTCTTGTTGTAGTGATTATAGAGCTGCTGCCTGGCTGGCCTTCCATGGTCCCCCACTTTTTTTGATTTTGTTGCGGTAAGTGGGTTATTTAGGGATCCCTCTTGGGTCCCTATCTCTTGAAGAGGTCTAGGGGCCTTTGCCCTGGGCATAGCTTCAGGTAAGGTAGAGGGGTTGCTGGGTTTTGTGTAACTAGCATACCTCTCTCATATTTTCCCACCTGCGCTCTTACACCCCGACGGGGTTCTCCATCCTTATTTCTCTCTTTCTCTCTTCTTTTTCTTTTCTGTTTTGTCTCCTCCCCCTACTTGTTCTCCCCCTTCTCTTCATCTCTTCCCTTACTTTTCACTCCTTCCCTCTTTTTCCCCTCTCCCTTTGTGTCTTGTTTCAGCTTTTCCCACTCGGCTTCAGGGGCTGGGGGGTGTGGGGGGTGGGGTTGGGGCACTGGGACGGGTCTGGTTAAGCCTCCCCCGGCAGAGATGTCTACAGTGAGTGGGATGGAGGTGAATATAATGACCATGTGAAAGGTCTTAATTCACCAGAGAAACAGCATTCCCTTATGAGAGAGCTGAGGAAACACAAAGTGCACATCGCACTAATTCAGGAGACACACTTCCAGAGGGGCAAGGTACCTTATTTAGGGAACAGGATGTTTCCTTTTCATTGGACAGCGCCCTCTCCCTCTTCTAAGATCAAGGGGGTTTCTATATTAATAGATAGAACTCTGGCGTTTTCTGTGATATCTGAGGTTATTGATAAAGAGGGCGCTACATCTTTCTGAAGGGGCGGTTTCCCGATAGGTTACAACACCAATTTCTCACCTCCACTATTGATAAGCTACAGACCTTCAAGGAGGGATCTCTGATTGTGGGAGGGGACCTGAACTGCGCGTTAAACCTGCTAGTGGATACCTCTAATGCAAGTTCTACCATTGCATACAGGTCTTTGAAGAGGATTAAAATGGCACTTCAAAGCGTACAAGTAGTTGACACCTGGAGATTTGCGCACCCTGATGGTAGGGATTATACTTATTTTTCCCCCATTCATTCAAAATACTCAAGGATTGATTACTTATTCTTATGATCTCGAGTGGATCGAGGCGGTTGAGATTGGCACAATTACATTCGCGGACCATGCCCCGGTGGTCCTTAGATTAGTGCTGCCGGGGAGGTCTCATAGGGAGTGGAATTGGAGAATGAATGCTAGCATTCTAAAGGATGTGGTAGTGGCTGACAGGGTAAAGGAACAGATCATCCAGTATTTTCGAGAGAATGTGGTGGATGACATGGACCCTCTTACAATCTGGGAAACACACAAGTGCACAGTACGGGGGTTTCTTATACAAGAGGGAGCGAGATTAAAAAAGGAAAGATTGGCTAAAATTGAGGGGCTTACCCAGAGAGGGTCTGGTTTGGAATCCCAACATAAAAAATCACTTTTGGAGATGCATTTAAAGGAACCGGTGGACAAGAGAAAGGAGCTCAGGGCTGCCCTGTTAGGGTCCGCCAGGAGGGCCTTTAAGTTTCGAAATGGGCTCTATTATGAACAGAGCAATAAGCCAGGCAAACTTCTCGCGGGAGCCCTTAACCTGAAGGGCCTTAGGGTCCGGGTGGCCGGGATTAGAGACTCAGTGGGGGCCTTGCACCAAGCAGAGAAGGATATTGCGGAACAGTTTAGGAGGTATTGTTTGGCTCTTTACAATCTCCCAGGCCAAACTTTAGGGAGATGACGCATCGATCAGTTGGAAAGTCCGATATCACTTGAGGAGTGTCTGCTAGCGATCAAAGAAACCAGGCCGGGAAAGGCCCCGGGTGCGGATGGATTCCCCAGTCAGTATTATAAGGCGTTTGCTCCCCAGTTGTTTCCACATATGGTGCGAGCCTTTGAAAGTGCTGCAAAAACCGGGGTACTCCCTCCGGATTCCTTGGAGGCCCGTATTGTGGTTATCCCGAAGTTGGGAAAAGATGAGAGTCAGTGCCAAAATTATAGACCTATATCTCTGCTAAATGTGGATATAAAGTTGTATGCAAAGGTGTTAGCGAGAAGATTGGTGCGCTTCTTACCAGCACTGGTCCAGCAGGATCAGGTGGGCTTTATCCCCGGTAGGGAAGCCCGTGACAACACGGTGAAAGCGTTGAATGTTCACTGGTGGGCCACCTCCCACAGGCTGAGGGCTATGATGCTTTCCACAGACGCCGAAAAGGCATTTGATAGGGTTGATTGGGAGTGGATTGGGTCGGTCTTGGAACATATTGGCCTGGGAGAGATGGCCCAGAACAGGATCCTGGCCTTATATTCAAATCCTCGAGCGAGAGTTAGGGTGAATAACGTGACCTCGGCCGAGTTTCCGATTCATAACGGGACTAGGCAGGGCTGTCCCCTGTCCCCGTTGATTTTTGCAATTACTTTGCAGCCTTTCTTGAGAATGGTGAATTTGAACTCTGATATTCAGGGAATTCAGGTGGGGGGTAAAGAGCAAAAGGTGGCTGCCTACGCGGACGATATGCTGTTCTTTCTTTCGTCCCCCTGGGTTTCAATTCCCTGTTTGCTCAGAGAATTTGAGAGATTTTGGAGATTATCTAATCTGAAAATAAACTACTCGAAGTCTGTAGCTTTGAACATTTCTCTCCCTACCAGAAAGAGGGCGAACCTAGAGGAGACGTTTCCTTTTAAATGGGAGTCAAGGAGTATCACCTATCTTGGGATGCAACTACCTGTGGAGTTGTCTCAGTTGTTTCAGCTAAATTTTGCCCCTCTTGTCAATAAGCTAAAGGTGGACCTGAATAGGTGGAACAGTTTGAAATGATCATGGTTTGGGAAATTAGCAGTTTTGAAGATGAATGTACTTCCAAGGTTGGTGTACCTGATCCAATGCATTCCAATAAAACTCCCGAGCTCTTTCATTTTGGATGTCTGGAGAACCTTTTCAGGGTTCCTTTGGGCCGGGAAGCCTCCAAGAGCAAAAAGAACTACTCTTATTTTACAGAGGGCCGGGGTGGACTGGGTCTTCCCTGCATTGATACTTATGTGAAAGCAACACACCTGGCAAGGATTGTTGACTGGCAGGTGAACAAATCCCAGAAGGAGTGGGTTTACATTGAGGATGAGATATGTGGGGGCCTTTTGGCTCACCTTTGTGCCTTTAAGAGGTTAGACATCCCAGAGAAGGTTAGATCTCACCCTATCATTGGCACTACATTAGAAATATTCCGGCATGTCTGCAAATGTTATACAGGGGTTTCATCGGTGCCCGGGCCACTTCTACCACTTCATAATAATCCGGGCTTTCCTCCTGGTCGGAGCTGCTCATGTATTCTCACAGGGTGCGTTTATGCAGAAGCAGGACCTACAAGATAAACTTGGGGGGCAAATGTCCCACTTGGAATACCTTCAGTTGAGACACTTTGTTCAATCTAAGAGTTTGAAGGGCAAAGTGGAGAGGGAACTCACAACATTTGAGAGAACGAGTTTAGGGGAGGGCCCTAGGAACCATCTCTTGTCTTGGGCTTATAGTCTACTGCTGGGGGGAGGTCCTGTTCCGAGGAGACCCTGGGAGGGAAGATGGGAGAAAGATTTGAACTTAGAGCTGACTGAGGAGGATTGGGAAAGGATATATCAGAGGGCACACAAGGGGTTGGCTAACTCCTCTACTCAAGAGACAAATTATAAGCTAATTACTAGGTGGTACAGGACCCCAGAGGTGCTACATAGAATGTTCCCTTCCACCCCGGATATTTGCTGGAGGTGCAATCGTAGGGGTGCTGACATGTTGCATATATGGTGGTCGTGCCCGTTTATAGTCCCTTTTTGGTAGGAGATACATAGTCTGATTGGGAAAACTTTGGGTTTCTCCCCAGAATGGGATCCAGCCTTTTACTTGTTGAATTGGAGAAGGGAGGGGGTTGGATCACAGGACCTTGGCCCTCTAGGTATTCACTTAACTAATGCTGCTAGAAGGGTAATACCTAGGAGATGGAGATCAAACGATGTCCCAACAGTGAAAGATTGGTTCCAACAGCTGAATCATGTCGAGGAAATGGAGGAAGTTTTGCACTTAAAGCAGGATAGGGCTGAAGTGTACAGGAAAACTGGGACAATTTGGTCCCTCTTTAAGACTTCCCTTGAGTATAGGGCAGTAATGGAGCCATCAGCTTTACAATAGCCTAGCCATTGAAACTCACTTGCTGGATTCCGCTTTGTGTAATTGTGGTTGGGGTGGCGGGCTGGGTCCTCGCGGGGCTCCTCCTTCTCCCTCCTCCCCCCCTGCCCCGTCCCTTTCTTTCTCCTTTTTCCGTTTCCCTGGTGTTTTTGTTGTCTCTCCCATCACCCCCACATTTCTTCCTGTTTTAATGTTGGCTTCGCCCGGTACAGCGGACTTTCTGTTTCTTGTTCTTTTCTTTCGTGCTCTAGCTCTATATTGAAAAGATGAGGCTGTGGTGGCAAAACATTGAAGAAGCCCGGGTTCTTAGGTCGGAGCTGACTTAAGCAGGGTGTAATAGGGATCCCATGGCGGGAGTTCCAGACGGGCAGCAGTCTAGCTCTCGGAGGGGTCTGGTGGAGAGCTTTAGTCTTGCAGACGAACTGGTTATCCGCTACTGTTGCCTTACCACGCTGGGTGTTTTGCATGTTCTATAGCGCTAATTGTACTATTATGCCAGGCTGCGACCTGAACCTATTTTGCTGCTATGGCCAGAAGGTCAAATGTTTGTACACCATGTCTTTTGCCTCTGGAAAATTTTTGAATAAAGATCAGTATGTATAAAAAAAAAAAAAGAAATAAGCACCTATAAATAAACGACAACTTAATATTTCTCCCCTTTCTTTACTTTTTCTCAAAAGCTTCCGTGTTTTAGGCAAATCTCTATTTTCCATTTTCGAGTGTATTCGCTGTCACCTGACTCCGAAATGCATACCTCACAAGTGTCCTTGATTTGGAGAGGCTGTCCCTCTTTTGAGTCCATGTCCTCCTGTTGTTCTTATTTGTCCCTCTTTGAGGTGTAACATGCAGATCTGAATCAATAAATCATCAATTTGCCTATTCAAAGTGTTTATATTGTTGTAATTGTTACTAAATATCTCCTATCCATCCCTCAATGAGGTGGTGTGGCTTAATTTACCAATTGTCCCTCTTTCCCACCCTGAAAAATTGGAAGGTATGGAAATAGAGATTCACCTAAAACACAGAAGCTGGAGAGACACAATTGCAATTGAGAAACAGTAAAGAAAGGGGAGAAACATGGGGGGCCATCTGGGACAGTTACAGTGGATCAAAACCCAGGATTTTGACTATCCTGGGTTTTGGTCCTTTGCCCCGGGGCGCCCCGATCAGGGGTGCCCCGCTGTGTGAAACCCTCCAGATCGCCTGATCGACCTCTTCCCAGTCCTATGCTCATCCAATCAGCAGGCTCAGAGCCGTTAACGTCACGCCGAGTGCACTGGCAGCTGCATCCCCCGCTTCCCTCTAACAGGGAGCGTACGCCGCGGCACGCACATGCGCCGTTGGACCGGGAATCTTATAGATTCCTGAGTTGATCGATCTGGGTTTTGTTCCACTTTAAGGGCTTAGCCAGCCAAATGAGCATGGGTCTGCGCCAAAACAGCAAAATTTCAGGCGGAAGGTACCTGAAGAGGAATTTTGCACTCGCTGCGAATGCATGCAATTTGGTGCGATTCGCAGGCATGCACACGAAGCCACGAATCAGGCTCATGTACACATGTGGAATCACTTTCTTTTGGTTTGGATTTTTTTGCACACCAACCATAAATTGACCTTTATGGGACCCCCCACCAAAGAAGTAATTTTTTTTAACTAGTGTGACCCCATGCCCCAGAGATGAACCTATTCTTGACTTGGCTGGCAGTGTAGGCAGTGCTGAAATTCTTCACCTTTAGGGATCAGCCCGGAGATGAGCTGTGACAACATGTTACACCATGTTAGGGCTGGACTCCGGCTGGGGCACCTGACATCACCCCTTTGTATATTTAATGAGGAAGGTGGCGTGGTGTGGCGCAGCGCAGTGACCGAAGACGGGCGTCAGTCCCTGTGTACATTTCTGCTGTAACATGAGATACAATACCTGCTGCTTAACTATTTAAAGGATCACCGACATTTAGGAATGGAAGCAGCTGTGACTATGAAACTAATGCAGTTACCGTATAAACAATATGGCGCTTATGTCATTTAGATTTCTACAAAGGGTCCCTGGTTTCAGGGGACAGTTCCTCTTTAGCATACAGATCTCTATGCCATGTTTTTAAGGGGGACTCTGGGAATAACAATGCCTTTATGAGAAAGGGGTACATTAGGCTCTAGATAATATAGACTTTGTGGCACGGGCTTCTCCTGCTCCCTCCACCCTCCATCATATCAAACTTCCCCCAGTAACATAGGCTTTTTCCTTTGTTAACCAAAATTCCCCCTCCTGTTGGCCATCGTATAAAATTACCCCCAGCACTATCATTAATTTTTAATAGATCCTCAGGGTTAGAAAATTACTGAAAAGTAATAAACATACTCCAGCACTCACACCAGACCCAACAACTAGTTAAAAAAAATCTCAATCCGACTCTAGTCTGACTCTTCAACCTCACCCAAAATACCTTATCCAACTATTGGAGCCATCTGACCTAAACAACTGGCCTAACCTTCAAGCTGACCTTGATACCTTAACTTACCATCTCAACGTGACCCTTACCCAGCCCAGCCCATCAACATGACCCCTATATGTGCTTTTTAATAAAAACCTAAATACCAAATCAAAAATCTGATGCTGACTAATTGAACCCATCAATGTGACCCTTGTATGTACTCTAACCCTTATACCAAAGCTAACAACCTGGTTCTGACCCAAATAACATGTTTAACCATTCATTTTGACCCACATATACTTTCTATTATATCTATTCATCTAAACTTGACAATTAGACAAAGTCACAACATGACCCCAATGTGTACTGTAGCATGATCCTAATGCCAAATCTAATAACCTGGTTCTCATCCAGACCTTTGACCCACACTTAAAGTGGACCAAAACCCAGCTGATCGATCCCCTCCCCCCAGGGGCAACAAAAATCGGGATACCCCACTGTGTGAACCACCCCCAGATCGGGGCGTCCACTTACCTCGCTTCCTGGTCCAACGGTACATGCGCGAGCCGCGAGCCGCGGACGCATTCCCACTATCCCTCTAGTTCAGCGGTACTCAACTGGCGGACCAGGGTCCGAATCCGGACCTCAGCTCCAGATTTCCGGACCCCTGCCCTGACAGCCCTGCACAGTTGCTACTGTGTTGCCATTCTTAGCGCTTCCCCCCTTGATCGCCAATGTAGTGCTTAGTCTTCCTGCCAGTGTCATGATTCTGCTGCCTGGCATTGCAATATGAAGTACTGGACAACCGGGAAGTGGCATGCAAGGTGCACACAAACTTTGTTTCTCAGCTCTTTGCCTCATCCAATCCTGTCCCCCTGCCCCAGCCCAGCCCCATCTATCCCTGTCCCAGCATCTCATCCCACCATCTCTGCTCCATCCCAGCATCTCATCCCACCATCTCTGCTCCATCCATCTCCGTTCTGCCAACTCAACTCTGTCCATTCCTGACCCCATAGCTTTGTCTAAAATTCCCCCCTCCGCGACATCCCCCCATCCGGACCTTCACCTGTCACCGGATGTTTGTATATGGACCTTTACAAGTAGTGGTTGAGTATCCCTGCTCTAGTTCAACGGGACCTGGTTATCCCAATTGTCTATCAAATCTAGCCCTGTGAACCCAACCATAATAACAAGCCCAAACCTTCAAACTAATCCTAATAACCAACAAAAGCATCGGAACTTAACCCTAGCAACTGGTCTACCTTATCCTAGTACCTGATATAACTGACCCTAAAAATTAGCTAATGCTTCATTGCGACCCTAACAACCTGATCCTAAAGTCCAATCCCATATTCCCATCCCAGTCCCATACTTGAACTTTTGCAGTGCTACTCTAATGGCTGCCCGGTCTGATATACTTTAAAATGTATAGTGCATTTATACTGCAAGGAGACGTTAAATGCTTGGTCAACTTTGAAGGGTCCTCTACTTACCTTCGTACATGCGCTTGATATATAAGACCTCCCATTGTTAATTGTAATAACAATAGCTAAATTGGGAATGGTGTTTCTTTAATGTAATGTAATGTACCACACTTCAAAATTCTTTAATTCCAGTAATGGTTTAGTGCTTAAAAAAAGAACAAGACAAACCAAAACTGTCTTTGCAGCAGCTCGGAATTCCAGGCTAGAGGCACGAACGGTTAACCCATGCAATCCCTTCATTTAGAACGCCCTCTCTTCCTCCTGAAATTCTTGCACCTTATGTCCTTTCTTTGTGAAGAAAAAAACTCTGAGAGTGGTAAAGTAGGAATGGTGTAGGCTACTTGCATTATTCATATTAAACTGAGCCAAGAAGATAGTGTTACAGCACAGGAGAATCACCACTATATCTTAGCACATTACTTGCCGGGGCTCTGCAGAAGCTTAACAGCTGCTACATGATGCTATCAGGAGGATCTTCTTCATCTGGCATTGTCAGCCTTGGAATCTCTTCATACCGGTACCTGTAGATGCTCCGGTGTATGGATTATTCTGGTTTCCCCGCAACCTTTGACTTCTCAAAAACTTGGATGATTTGGGCACACAGGATAATTTTGGAGGCTGCTTCTTGGATTAGCAAAAGATGAGTAAATCGGGCATACCTCTACTACCTCTGCAAGGTAACTGAAGACATTCTCATTCCATCAAGCTTTCTATTCATGAACATTTTTTACATGATAGTGGCAATATCGGCGGGAGAATTTTTCTTAATTAACCAGAATGCATTAAGGTTCCTGTTAGATTACTTTTTGGAGTATCACCTAACAGCATGAGCTTTCAGTTCTGCAGATTGTTAGACTTTCCATTTGCTTGCTGTGATCTCTACCAGAGCACGTATGCTGTGCTGTTGTCCATAGACATTTGGGATAAAGCTTCATAGAAGTCATCACAACAACACAGACTTTAGTATGAGCTTGAGAAGCGTTCATCATGGGGGGCAAAAAAGGTGACGCTAAGCAAGCAAAGCCAGCAAAGAAAGGTGGAAAGGAGTCTTCTGCACCAGAAAAGCGTGATGCCAAAGGAAAAGATGACCGAAAAGGAGGGAAGGCTAAAGAAAAAGAGGAAAAGAAGAGGGGGGGAAGAGATGCTAGGAAGGGGAAGAAGGAAATAACTAGTGAAGAGGAAGATGAAGAGGTATCTGAGCCAGAGGCTTCTAAAGAACAAAGTGAGGAGAGCAAAAATGAAGAAGAGGAAGAGGAGGAAGAACCTCAACCAGTAAGGGGTAGGAGAGGCAGAGAGAATCGTGTGGCTGCTTTAAAAGGGGCTTCAAAAGCAGTGGCTGGCATGAACAAAGGTATGATCAAAGCAAAAGCTCCTGCTGAAGAGCCTAACCCTAAGGGTCTAAAGAAAGATCTGGCACGGGCCCAGTTAAAAGGGGCAACAAAAGCGATGGCTGGACTGGCCAAAAAACCACCTCCGCCAGCCAAAAAGAAGCGGAGCTTGAAGGCAACTTCTAAATTGTTTATGAAATTCAGGCAGCTAAGGCCACGAAGATCTAAAAAAGGGCAATTCAAAGTGACTTCTAAACTTTTTATGGGCTTCAGAAAAAAATTTGCAAGTTCGTCTCTTTTAGATAAGAAAAAGAAGTCAGCGTCTATGTTGAAAAACACATCCAAGCTCATGCTGGGTTTGAAGAAAACCTCCAAGAAAAATTTACTGCCAAGGCCACCCAGTGAGACAAAGCCAAAGCCTTCATTTTTGCTCATTCGATTAGGGGGCAATACTCCGAAACCAGAACCGCAGGAAAAAAAGGGCCCAGGGAAGCTATTGGGAGGCCTTTTTAACAGAAGAAAAGCTAGATTAAAGTTCAAACCAAAAGCAAAAATGTTGACTAAAGTCTCTGCAGCCGCTAGCTGGTTGACCAAAAGATTTATTTCCAGGAAAAATAAGCATTTTCACAAAGAACGAGCCATACAGGATGCTTGGATGACTAGGATGGGCAATGACAAATTGCCTTTCCCTTCACACGAGGAGCTCCACAAATACAGGATGAACATGAAGCGGTTCCCTGGTGCTCACAGGTTCTATGGCCAATATGAGGATGCATATGGGCATCCCAGGAACTTTGAAGCCTTCCGGCACCAGAGATTTCCGACTCAAAGATTTATGCAACAAGGTCCAGGGAGATATGATGACTCATCTCCCGACTATTATGGCTACCAAGAGGAAGAATATGGGTTTGACCATTCTGGGTATCCCTATGAAGAATATGACCATGCCTATGAAAATAATGGACATTATCCCCAATATGATGTAGCAGATGAGGAGTATGATGAATATTCTGGCTACCCAATGGAAGATGACTATACCTCTTATCAGGAGAACATGGAATATTACAACGAGGAGAGCCATTTGCTGAAAAGTCAGAATCACTATTTTGATTATGATGTTGATGTTCATCAGCCACAGAATGCCTATTCATCTTATGAATTTGATGAAAATGAAATGGACTATTCGGGGAATTCAATGAATCCATATGACCAAAGTGAAAATGAAGATAGTGCTTATGGGTATATTAATGGGCAAGATCCATATTCTGAAATGGAAGAAACAGATTACTATCATAATGGCTCTGGTTTGATCAATCAAGGTGGGTACAGCACACCCCCTAATACAGGACCCCTAAACCCCTATGCTCAACCCTTAGATGACATCATGGAGAATGAGTATCCAGAGTCAATGGCACACCAAAGTCACCAATTTGACAGGCAGCAGGAATATGAAGAGGAGACAACATCAAAATTATCTCATAACAGGGATTATAAGTTGTTTCCAAGACCTCAAGTAAAGCTATTTGGTCAAGAAAGACTGGATGTTCCATTCCCTCCATCTCCTCATATATCATTTACAGACTTTGATGAAGAAGAAGAAGATGGAGAAGATGAGCCATTGTTGCAAAATTACCAACAACAAGGCAATTCAAGGCAGCCCTCAACAAAATCTCTATTTGCAAAGTCAATCCAAAGAAGTTTTGGTCAGCAACATGCAAGGGGAGTTCAAAAGCTGCTCTCTACGAAGCCACTTGGGAAAAAAATGTCAACTCCTCCAGACCATTATCAGGAATCTGAAGATTATTCCCCAAGAGCATTTGGCAGCCCATTAGGACAGCTCATGAAAAAATCACTTCCTCCTAAGCCAATTTTAAAGCGCACTAATAGTCCTCCACAAAGACGTCCTGCTTCTCCACCATCCAGAAATCCACCTGCAGAGATGGCATATGCCAGAGGTCCTAGCCCACAGCCTTCAATAAAGCATGTTCGGATTCCTAGCTCTGTCAACACTTATCATCCTGATGAAAATCCTAGTAAGCAGCAACTGGAGGCCTTGCAAAAAGATTTGGAAAATGAGAGGTCCTCTTCTTTACCATACCATAAACGATTTGGGCTTAAGTTGGCTGGTATGGACTCATCAAATTTTCCTAGGCAAACTGGATTTTCCACGTCAAGCAACAAAAAAACAGAAAGAAGCCCATCTTTCAAGCAGTTTACACCAAAATGTCCTCCATCACCACAGATGAATTCAAGATCTAGTAACCAGATGAAAGATGTCTCCACACCACCATCTCCCAACCTTTCTACAAGACAAATACCAATTTCTCCGAAGCCTGCTATGAATGCATTTGGCCTAAACAAATCCATTCCCAATGAAACCTTTCCTGCCCCGCTTCAGCGAGGTTCTTCGTTTAAACAGAGAGATCACCCTCCTTCACCTCAAATGACCAGAACTAACTTGCCTCATCCTCCTTCACCTGTAATGGCCAGAGGTAATATGCCACGTTCACCTTCACCTACAAGAATGACACACTGGGCTTCAATGCCACCAAATCCATCCCAAGGATATATAATGAGCAGCAATGCACCCCCATCACCCCCATCCTCTCAAAGGAAGAGAAACAGCTTTAGAATAGATCAAGGCAGACCGCTTAGCCCTCAACCATCTATTAAATCTTTAGGTGGTCCTAACACTCAGGTCCAAAGACCAGGCCTTAAAGAAGGTTTGAAAACAGATTTCAATGCAAATCCTCGGGCAAGTCCACTACCCCAAAGATTTGGAGGAATAACACCTCGCTCACCACCTTCACCACAGCCCACAAGGAGACCATTATCTGGTTCTAGATTTCTCTCTGAAGAGCAAATAGCCTCTCCAAGATCTCCTCAGAGTTTGAAAAGACAAGAAGCCAATGAAGAGTTATCCCGAAGTGCTACTAAAACCCCAACAATGAATCCATTTATGAAACATCTTAGACGCACCAGTGAAATTCAAACACCTAACTCATCTCCATCATATACAGATAATAACATCAGCCCTTCTCTTCAAATGCCCCAAACACCAAGAAATGTGTATAGAATGGCAAATTCCCAATATGAAGAGCAGAAGTCTCCTTTAATGACAAGAAAAAACAGCATGAGGGGTTCTTCTAGTTTGAACCCACCTAGATCAGTACCAAATACCATGCATAGACAGGGAAGTGACAGTTCCATGGCTAGAGAGTCACATGATAGCTCCTCATTTTCTGATAAGCCAAAATCACCATTGATGGAAAGAATTAACAGATTTAAAGGAGCACAGACCAGGACACCACAACCCCCATCTTCCCCACTTTTAAACAGACAAGAAAGTGGACGTATGATATCCAGTGAATTTGATGAACCATTCCAACAGTCTGTACAAGTCTCTGATCGACCAAGATCACCTATCTTTACAAGACACAACAGTATGAAAGGAACTTTAAACCGACGATTACAGACTCCTATGTCCCAGGTGTTAAGCAGCCAAGGAAGTGGACACTTTATGGCTGGTGAACATAATGAGATGCCTTCACAATCTGCTCCATTCTCTGATTCCCCAAGGTCATCCTTAACTGGTAGTTTTAAAAGCCCACCAAGTCCAGTTTCCCGACCACTCACTAGTAAATATAATGAGCCTTCTGAAATGCCAGCACCTAGTACATCTGACGCCAAAAGTCCTTTCTGGAAGAGGGTTGGTCAACCTTTAGTAGGCCTTTCTCAAGGTCCTCTACCACCACAGTTGTTAAGCAGAGCTGAACCTCCTGTTGCTAACCGTCCTTCTGAAAAAGGAGCATCCAATCCATTTGTAAAAAAGTTTGGTCAGATGGCAGGTAGTTTGCAAAGGCCAAAGTCACCATCTTTTGCTATGAAAGAGGGAACACCCTTCAAATCTCCTCCACAGCAAACTGTTATGCACCCTCAAAATAAGTGGCGACCTTCTTTTAACCAAACACCTCAGAGGAATCCCATGCCTGGAAATATGAGCCACACAAGGATGCCTTCTCCTCAATCTGGACCAAAGTCCTTGGGTGGTTTCATGGCTGAGTCGCTAAACCTAGCAAACCGTGAGTCCCCCAACACAGGATCTACTTTTCATATAGAATTCCGGGGCTCCCCAACTTTGGCTGGTGCTAACCATGCACATCCTAGGTTTCCTCATCCAAGGCATCCATACATGGGTTATGGGCCTCCAACACACCCAGCAGAATTCTATGAAGGTGACTTTGAAGATCCTATGGGAAGATATGCCGTGGTAATGCCCCAGGTTCATAGGATGGAGGCTTTCAGGGGAAGGGGCAGTCTTCGAGGTAGTCCACGAGGTAGTCTAAGAGGTAGTCTACGAGGTAGTGTTCGAAAGCCACCCTTGCCTAGGCAACATGTGGGGAACTTCCAGGAGATGCCAGGAGCATGGCTCCCCAATAAAGCTATGCATAGGCCATGGACTGAAACACTGAAAAGAGGTTCAAGGAGGGCCAAGGAGAAAGTCGCCAATTACCTCGCTCATGGAAGTGTGAGATCCCAGAACAGCTGGAAACAGGTGATGGGAAACCCCAACAGATCACAGTTCATTGACAAGGTATGTCACTCAAATTGGCTTTTTTCCTAGATAGGTGTGTTTTTTTATTGATAAACTTATGAATGTTGTGTGTTATCTCTTTTAGGCCTCTTAAACCCAAAGGCAGCTCCCAGGTACCCCAAATGCCCAGGCATCCTGGTTTGGCATGCCCAGCCAGGAAATGCCCAAAATACAGGCATGGAGCCCACCCCTTTTAATAGGGACTATTATAATAGACCTCCTGAAGTGTACCTATTGAAAACCCAGAAGTGTCCCTCAGGGTCCTCCAACCCTCCCAGGTATCCTGATTTAGAATTCTCATCACAAAATGCCTAAAATACAGACAGTAAACCAATCTCCCACGCACATTCTGCTTACATAATCACAAACAACAAATAGGGCTTGCCAGCTGGAACCCAATAGGCTATCTTTGGTCATGGGGGGCCATGGAAGCAACCCTGGAGTGTGGACAAGATGAGTTTATGTCTGTATTTTGCCTATTTAAAAGAGGTCAGCTGTTCTGGGATATCCCACATTGCTAAGTTTTTCTGTGTTTAGGTCTAGACAAACCTCTAAAAATGTGGTTGTACTGTCTTCATTTCTTCTTGTTAAAGCTAAGTATTATAAGTACCTGTCTGAGCAACCTATTTACATTCAATCAGTCATGTAGGTACTCATATTATATTGCTCTAGACCAATTGTAAGGTTGTACAGTATATGGGCAGCTTTAGTTTGCTGAATGATTCTATTTAAAATAGCCAATTAGCTAGGCCAGGCACACTGTTTCATGAAAGATCCTTGCAGGGTTCCTACTAATCATTGTCCCTGGCCATGTCCCTAATTTTCAAAATTAATCTAAAAAAATAATATATATATATTTTTTTTCTGTAGTTACATTTTATTGGCTACTATCTGGTCATCTGGTAATACCATGGATGGTAGGTGTAGGCAGGACTGCTTATCTCTGACCAAGTAATAAAATAGTCAATATGCTCCCTCAGCTCCAACTAGAATGTTTATTTTACATTAGGATATAGACAAGTGGATTTTTTTCTGGGCTCCATACAGACTAAGCGGGTAATTTAGGAAACGATTAGTCGGCAGCTGCCGCACATCATCCGGGTGCACGAAATACCAAGGGCCTTATTCATGAAGGGATAGCGCCAGGTAGTGCCAGGTAGTGCCTGTACAGCGGCAGGTAGCGTCAAGTACGTCAGGTGAACACCGGACATGGCACGCAATTACACATTTATGAAGAACAACGCCATGTAGCGTCCGATTCATCATTATCCCAGCCTTAGCGCACAGTGCCGGTGCTCAGCCTTGCAGAGCACCACGTATTACCTCTCGCTACCTGGCGCTCTCCCATACATTTCAATGGATGTTCTTTTACTTCTCTTTAAACAGGAGTTTTTTTTATTTTTTTTAATCTCAAATAATGTTGTGACCTCTCCTGGCCTAGATTTTTTCATACTTTTTCATTTTTTAGATATTTATGCAGAATTGACATTACAGGTCTGGCATTAATGTGTTCATGTTACAATGTTATAACAATGTAATTCCATATGTTTTCGCTTTGTTACTAGTGGATACATGTTCGAAAACAGCCTTTAATCACACAGCCTCCGGCTCTGGGCTACAGCAAGCATTTTTGAGCGCCGGCGGTGTGTGAGGCTGTTTTTTTTATGAATATGAGGCTCGATTCAGAGAGACAGAAAAAAACTTCCGTTTTAGTGCCGATCTGTTTTTTTTTTAAATGTTTCCGTTCTCGTATGAGTGTACGAGCGATTCTATGCATGCATTGCAATCCTTCTGTAAAGTTTCCATCCGTTCGTACGGCAGATTACGAATAGGAGTATGTCATTTTCCATCGTGACTTTTCCGTTTCCGTTTCATTTTCACATGTTACAACGTAGGCTTTCGTTTTTGCCCTTTTCCCATCGTATCCTCCCACGAATCCTTTACGTTTCCCGTTAGTTTCTGTTTCCCTTTTTCAATAAATTATTGTCCAGACGGAAATCCTTACGCTCTTGCGCCTGCGCACTACAAACTTAACTCATTAAAGTGCTCGCCTACATATTTGCCACCCTCACTTCTACTACAATGTTTAGCTAAATCACTTAGAACTATGCTCCATCTTTTGGACCCTTAAAGCTCACCCAAACCACTTCTTGGTCATGTGAATATTCATCTTTAAATATTTCTGGGCCCATTAGTTTTGTGTTAATGTATTTTGTAAATGAAATGACACTGTAACATTTTTTTTTTTATTCCATCAATTTATGGCCTCGGCCATGCTGATACATGCAATGCCTTGGTGCTAAAGGCGCGCAGACTCCTCCACATAGCTGCAAAACACGTTCAACAATAGCAATCCGAGCCCTCAAAGGTCCCGTAAGTGGATCGGAAATGAAACGGATTTATAGGGTGGTGGTCCGTCGGAAATCAGCTCTCTGAATCGTACAGAAACCCATCCCAACAACGGAAGTTATCTGAACGAATGAAAAATATCAGATTTTGTTTGGAAAATGATCCGAACTAACGGAAATGTTCCGATTTGCTTCCGTTCATCGAAAGCGCATTCCCGAACGTTCCTACGAATGAAAAATGAACGAAAAAAAGCAAAAAAATGACAAACACCCACCAAAACTTTCACAGACAGCTACGGAAGTCCGGACGAATGTGTCTCTGAATCGAGCCTATGGTGTGAGTCGTCGCACTGACCAGTCGCTCCCATACAGCGCTGTACTGGTCAAATAGCGACTCCTCACAATGTATTCATCATTGCTGCACAGCGACCGAGTCGCTATGAACTAGCGACCCACGGGCGAGCACAGTGACTACTAGCAGGCGCTCTGAAAATGCCTGCTACAGACGCTCATCTGTCGCTACCTGGCGTTAGTGATGAATCAGCCTGTTTGTTTCTCGGTCTCTTTGCCCCATCCAATCCTGTCCCGCTGCACCAGCTCAGCCCCATCCATTCCTGTCCCGCCATCTCATCCCCATCCATCTCCATTCCTCCAGCTCAGCAGCATCCACCTCCGTTCCCCCAGCTCAGCCCCATCCATTCCTGCCCCCCCCCAGCTCTGCCCCATTCATCTCAGCCTTTTTTAGTTTTGCCTGTGGAATATATATCCCCCCTTCAGTGCACGGAATTCTGACTATCCACCCCCCTGCCTGGACCTACGGCTCTCACTGGCCTGTATATGGACCTTTACAAGAAGTGGATGAGTACCCTTGGGCTAGGTGAATGCTGGTGAATACTTTTGCATGAAGCCCATAGGAATAAATGTTATTTAGGGACAGATTGTCACTTTAGGTTTTTTTTGCATCTTTAACTTATTTTTTGAGAGTGAACATTAGAAATTTACTCAGTATGTGAAAAACAACTAACAATAATGTTTTTACATGACTTTTATATTTTCAAATAAACGTTTATTCTTAAAGTGGACCAACACCCAGGGGGGATCTTATAGATTCCTGGGCCGATCAGATCCCTCCCCGCGGGACATCCCGATTTCGAACCCCCAGGAAGCCCACAATCCTACCTTTTCCACGTTCCAGCGGCGCATGCGCATCCGCCGCCGCCGCCTCCCGCGCGTCCCTCTAGCATGGCGCGCTCCCGCACCGGCCGTTTATGAATGGCCGGCGCGGGTGCGCTCCCTGTAAGAGGGAAGCGCGGGAGGCGGCGACGGACGCGCTCTACTTGTCTGGCGCTGCCTCTCGCTTGTCCGCCGGCGGGGATTGGCTGCAGCGGTCACGTGGGAGCGGGGAGAGGTGAGTTGTCGGGGCTTTCTGGGGGGTTTCACACAGCGGGGCAACCCCCGATCGGGGGGTGCCCCACCGAAGTGGACCAAAACCCAGGATAGTCAAAATCCTGGGTGTTGGTCCACTTAAAGCTTTTCAAACAACCCGGACACTCCCAAGATACCCCATATGAGACCCCCAATGCCCGCATATGCTATAAAAGTGTGATTTCAAGATGATTTCATGTTTTTTGCTAAAGAATTCTGCTACAGCAGTTAGCCGGCAATTCAATGGCATTCTCCAAACCACTTTTCAATGTAAATTCCTGTGACTTTTGAAAGCTACAGCATTGCATTGCGAAAGCTTGTGTTCACTGGCGTTCGCTGCAGTAAGTTTTGCTTACTCGCTTGTCACACGTTCTTTGCGCGTCCGGCGAACATATTTTTATGTGAAGCAGCAATTGGTAGGGAACATAATGAATCACCCCTTAAACCGGACCTTCAGCCTCATTTAATGAAAAGCACAAACCCCTAAAAAACTATTCCCCAGCATCTAAAATTAATATATTTTAAGTTTTTAGTCACTTATTATTCTTTCCCGCACCGGGCTGCAACTTTGTTCAGGACTCTAGGATATGGGCGCCGCCATCTTGGCTCAGTAACATCACACATACTGAAGAGAGGAGAACTGGATAAAGTGCAGGGGGGCGGGTTATAGCTGTGCTTTGTACAGGCAGAGCAGAGCTGGGGTCAGAGAGAGGACAGCAATCCCAGAATGCAGAGGGACAAAGTCAAAAGACACTTCCTGTTTGCAGGCTGCCTGATGCTCCATGAGCCTCCATCTTGGATGTTTAAAGGCTCATATCATGCAGTAGATGCAGGTAGGATGCTTTTTAATGTAAGCAATCTTTATGTACAGGGTGTGGGAAACATATAAGATAGGCTCTAATTCAGGGTGAAAGTCCGCTTTAAACATCAATGTTGTTTTGTACCATATCTAATGGTGACTCATTAACTTCATAACTTTAGGGAATTTGGGAATGACCGACCCCATCAGAGCAGCATTTGCCTAGACCCCATACAGGACTGCTTTGCTTTAATGTGACTGC
The DNA here is from genome assembly GCA_027917425.1 of Gastrophryne carolinensis. Lineage (NCBI taxonomy): Eukaryota > Metazoa > Chordata > Amphibia > Anura > Microhylidae > Gastrophryne > Gastrophryne carolinensis. Next base: position 36,009,619 of record CM051240.1, read on the forward strand.
ATTGTGGATTGTTAGCTGCATTTGCTGTCTGCTGTGACCAAATATAAAATGTTTTACATAAAGAACACTAAAGTGGTTCTAACCCTATTACAGAGGACCAAAACCCACATTGGAGTCTATGAGACCCACTGTGTGAAACCCCCCCTGGTCACCCGAAAACTCACCTTCGTTCCCGGTCCAACGGCACATGCGTGAGCAGCAGATGCATCCCTTCTATCCCTTTAGCAGGGCACATGCCCGTGCCAGGCATTTGTGAGTGGCCAGTGCTGGCACGTTTCCTGTTAAAGGGTAGCGGGGATGCAGCCACCAGCGTGCTCAGATCTGCTCTGATTAGACGAGCTCCTGGACCAAGGGGCTCGAGCGGATCCGGGCGTGCTGATTGGACGAGCGACCACGCATGCATGCCTCCCAACTGTCCCGATTTTCCCGGGATTGTCCCGATTTTCGCAAAGAATCCCGCGGTCCCGGAACATTAACAAATGTCCCGGGACGCCCTGCGCCGGCGAGAGTGGGTGGGCGGTATGCTGGGTTGGGGATAAAAAAACTTACGCATGCAGGGGTGAAGGCAGCCGAGCTGGAGCTGGAGAGCGTGACAGGGGTGTGGCCGGGACGTGACAGGGGTGTGGTCGGGGCGTGACAGGGGTGTGGTCGGGGCGTGACAGGGGTGTGGCCGGGGCGTGACGGGGGTGTGGCCGGGACGTGACGGGGGTGTGGCCGGTGGCATTGCTTGTCCCGCTTTCACATTTTCAGAAGTTGGGAGGTATGCGCATGTGCCGTAGGACCAGGAAGCAGTGAGTTCGTTCAGGTGACCTGGGGGCTTTCACATAGCTGGGCACCCCCGATCGGGGTGCCTAAAGGGCGAGGCCAAAAACCTAGGAAAGTCAAAATCCTGGGTTTTGGTCCACTTTAAATACTTAAATGACCAGAACCTGACCCAGCATGCAAAGTTTATACACTCCTGTGAAGGTGCATCTTTAGGTTCTAACCTACCACCGTCCTATCAAAAACAAAGCATTTTAAAGTGGACCAACACCCAGGAATTTGACTATCCTGGGTTTTGGTCCACTTCGGTGGGGCACCCCGATCGGGGGTGCCCCACTGTGTGAAACCCCCCAGAAAGCCCCGAAAACTCACCTCACCCCGCTCCCACGTGACTCACTCGTCCGCTCGGCGATGGACAAGCAAGAGGCAGCGACGGACAAGCAGAGCGCGTCCGCCCCCTCCTACGCATCCCTCTTACAGGGAGTGCACCCGCGCCGGCCATTCACAAACGGCCAGCGTGGGAGCGAGCCCTGTTAGAGGGACGCGCGGAAGGCGGCGGTGGACGCGCATGCGCTGCTGGAACGTGTAAAAGGTAGGATTTGTGGGCTTCCTGGGGGGTTTCACCCCGCGGGACATCCCGATTTCGGATGCCCCACGGGGAGGGATCTGATCGGCCCGGGAATCTTACAGATCCCCCCTGGGTGTTGGTCCACTTTAAGCCAGGGACATACGTAAAACTTGTACAGCACAACAAAAGGTGATAAACAATAATAATAATAATAATATTAGTTGCTGCATTCAGCTCTCTCCACAAGAAACAGCCCCGGGGACCCCAAAAGCTATTATATCTGCAGGGTGGGGGAGGCAATATGCACTGGGCCCTGTTCTGCCACGGGCCTGGTAGCAGCTGCCTCCTATACCACTGTTATGCAAGCCATTATTTTGTATGGACTCGGGGAGGCCGATTCATTAATAGCGCCAGGTAGCGCCAGATGAGCGACTGTAGCGTGATTTTTTCAGCGCCAGCCAGTATTCGCTGTGCTTGGCCGGCGTTAGCTTGATGACAGCTACTCAGTCGGTGTGCGGTAATGTTGAATACGGGCTTAGGGGTCGCTGTTTCACAGGTCCAGCGTTGTATGTGAGCGCCTGACAACGAATGGCCAGAGCGAACGGCTAGCTTCATATTCATTAACAAATCACGCTCCGAATGTGCTGTCGCTGTCCATTCCTTGTTTAAACCCCAGAGCGCTGGCGGCGATGGGTGTTAACTAGTTTTTAACCCCTAAACAACCATATTTTTTGAATGTAACATTATACATGTTTTTAGAATCATTTTGTAATATGCATACATTAATCTCAGACCTGTTAGATCAATTCTGCACAAATTATTTAAAAAATTTTTTTTTACTTAAAAATAAATCCTAACATTGCAGAAGTGGTCTCCGAATTTTTGAGATTAAAAAAAAAAAATAAAAAAATAATACCAATTAATTATGATTAATTATAGATTGCTCCATTGAAATGCATTGGACTTCGCCAGGGAGCGACAGCTCATACCTGGCGATGTGAAGGAATTTGCTGCGGCGCTGTTCGGTCCAGGCGGCTTCATGATGAATGCCGCGCTAGCCGTCGCTGTCGCCGGCGCTAGCCTCATTTTGCTTGATAAATGCGTCATTGTGACCGCCGCCGGGCGTACTTGAGTCGGTAGTCGCCGTTAGCTGCCGCTACCTGGCGCTCGTCAGACACTACCTGGCACTAGCCCGTGATAAATAAGGGCCTAAATTTAAGACTGGAAATTATTCCTTTCTTGGTACTATCTGTACAATAGGGTTAATTAAGCAAGAGTCAAGAAAATCTCTGTTCCACGCGAGAGCATTCTTGCATGAGAGATGTCTTGCATGATTCGGAGGACACATGCAAGATAATCTTGCATGCAAGAAAGCTTGCAGGTTTTACCTTTCATGCATGATTTTTAGTAGCATGGCAGTTAACTGAATCACTGTTTGCAAGTTGTTGCACTTTTCATTAAAAAAAAGCCATGTTGCAAATGCAGGCATGTTTTTTTTTTAAACACAGGAGTGTTTTATTTTTTGGTTCCAAATGAAAATAAAATAAATGCCAGTCAGTATGGGTCCATTGCTCTTCCAGGGGTGCTGCTGACACCTGGCTCCTCCATAACCCAGTGCTCCGAGAGGGCGAGCCATTGGGCGGGGTATCGCCATGTCACCCACCAGTACCGACACCGACCATACTACTGGAACTGTTATAGGGTTCCCCTGGACCCTTGGCGGGTTTTCCTTTTCTTCCCTGGGGTCTTTTATCTCCATCCTTTGTTCTCCAGGAGGCAGCGGCAGCAGCGCTAAAAGCCGTCGTGTAATTATACCATAGAAAAAAGATGTGTAGACCAAGACAATGTATGTTTAGTGTGAAGCATTTATATAACTTGTTGGATAAGAGCTAGGTGAGCCCGGGTGGTCAGTAAGGTGAGTTAGGAGATTTCCTCTATCGTTTTAGTCTATTCAAAGAGCTGCATTGAGTGTTACTTTTTTCTCCATGGTATAGCTTATACCACCATACTGGTGCCTTCTAGGTACAAATATACTGTATTTATACTACAGTCAGTTAAACGGGCAGGCTGATTCATCATTAGCGCCAGGGAGCGACAGATACTACAGGATACTACAGCGTCACTTCTCCAGCCGCTATGCTATGTTATAGTGCCAGACATCCGCTTGCAGTGAACGCTCCAAGCACCGCAACGGGGAGGCCGATTCATTAATAGCTACAGTTGAGCGACTGTAGCGGCATTTTCAGAGCGCCCGCTAGTAGTCACTGTGCTTGGCCGTTGTTCGGTAGTTGATAGCGACTCAGTCGGTTTGCCGTAATGTTGAATATTGGGTGAGGAGTCGCTATTTGACAGGTTCCGCGCTGTATGGGAGCGCATGATAGCGACTGGCCCTAGCGACCGGCTCCCACCATATTCATTAAAAAATCACGCTCAAAAAATTCTCGTGCTGTGAAATGCATGTTTAAACCCCAGAGCGCTGGAGGCGATGGGTTAAAAGTAGTTTTTTAACCCCCAAACAACCATATTTTTGGAAACCATAAAAAACAAGTTTTTTAAATAATTTAGTAATATGAATACATTAATATCAGACCTGTAATATCAATTCTGTACAATTTTTTTTATATTTTTTTCCCTTAAAAAATGGCAGAAGTGGTCACAGAATTTTTCACATTTAAAAAAAAAAAAAAAATTAATAACAATTAATTATTAATATTTAAAGATTGTTCCATTGAAATGCATTGGAGCGCGCCAGGTAGCGAGAGGTCATACCTGTCGCTGTTCAAGGTCGGACGCTGGCGCTGTGGGCTGAGGCTGGAATAATGATGAATGAGTCGCTATATGGCGCTATCAGGGAGGCCGATTCATTAATAGCGCCAGGTAGCGACAGATGAGCGCCAGTAGCGTTATTTTCACACCGCACGCTAGTATTCGCTGTGCTTGGCCGTTGTTGGTCGGCTGTTGACAGCGACTCAGTCGGTGTGCAGTAATGTTGAATACGGGGTTAGGAGTCGCTGTTTGACAGGTTCCGCGCTGTATGGGAGCGCATGACAGCGAATGGCCATAGCGAACGGCTCCCAGCATATTCATTAACAAATCACGCTCAAAAAATTCTCGCGCAGTGAAATGCATGTTTAAACCCCAGAGCGCTGGCGGCGATGGGTTAAAAGTAGTTTTTTAACCCCCAAACAACCATATTTTTGGAAAAAAAAAAAACATTTCTAATATGAATACATTAATATCAGACCTGTAATATCAATTCTGCACAAATTTTTTTTTTTTTTTTTTTTTACCTTTGCATTGCAGAAGTGGTCACAGAATTTTAGCCATTTAAAAAAAAAAAAAAAAAAAAAAAAACATTAATAGCAATTAATTAAGAATATTTAAACATTGCTCCATTGAAATGCATTGGAGAGCGCCAGGTAGCGAGAGGTCATACCTGTCGCTGTTCAAGGTCGCTCGCTGGCGCTGTGGGGTGAGGCTGGAATAATGATGAATGATTCGCTATCTGGCGCTCTGTCAGTAGCTAAGCAGGATCGGCTTGATAAATGTGTGATTGCGGAGGGGAGCCGGCATTCTTGTGGCGGTGAGCGTCATTACCGTTCGCTCACCATTCGCTACCTGGCGCTATCCCTTGTTAAATAAGGGCCTCAGTCGCTAAGCAGGACTGGCTTGATAAATGTGTGATTGTGGTGGGGAGCCGGCGTTCTCGTGGCGGTGCCCGTCATTACCGGCCGCTCATCAGTCGCTACCTGTCCTTCATAAATAAGGGCCTAAGTGTCATGTTAAAGGAGGAGGCGCTTATACAATCAGCTATTTAAATCATTTTTTTTTCTGTTGAGTCAGTGAGTGTTGATCAGTTTAAACAGTACATTACTCAGCGTGTATCTCCAGCATTTGCCGTAAAAACTCACCTCTATGGGGATCCCACTGCACATACGCGGGCCGTCAGCCAACTTGAGGGTCACGATCCATCCAGGTATTACTATGTCACTCTGAGCTCCGAGTAGCAAGTAAATGCTAAATGGATTGCTAGCCGATGGTTTCTCCACTGTTGCTTATGCATATCCCTGCCAGTCATTCTGAAATGCCTGGTGTGGGCACGAGCATCAGCTGTGGATGGTACGCACATGCGTTGTGGGATCATAGGTGAGGTTTACAGGTGATCTGGGGGATTTAAAACAAATCCAATTAGGATGCCCCACAAAGAGGGAGACCACCAGCCTTGGAGTCTTATAGACTCTAGGCTGGTGGTTGCTTCTCTTTAAAGCAGAAAATAACCTGGGAATTTCACTATCCCGGGTTTTGATTCTGGCCACAGGGGGCATCCAGATTTGGGATGCCCGGCTATGTGAAACCCCAGGCATACGGCTCTGTTTAGGCATAGAGCTTGGCAATAAGGAGCAGGAGGGGCTGCATCCCCAGTTTCTCTTTAGATAGATCCCCAGTCTATCTGCTAAACTATCATCTCTTGTTGTAAAGCTATAGCTGAAATTTGTATTCAAACATATGTGATTCAGCCAGAATGTTATATTTTAGTCTCTGAAACAAGGGTTTCCTTTCTCTTTTCCTGTCTGCTTTTATTTTGGTTTCTGTTCATCATTTAGACGTCAAAAGAAAAATATCTGCATCACTATTTCGTTTTTAGCCTGCATTTTACTTGACAATAAACTAAAAGAAACTGACACACAGAGGAGTAAGCTAGATCTCCCCCGCAGACAAAGACTGATACACGAGGGGTGACGATAGGTCAAGCTATCAGTGCTATAAAAAAAAAGGTGTTTATGCACAAATAAAAAAATGGGTCGGGGCTACAGACAAGGGGCTAGATCCCAACTTTAGCGGCTTTATCTATGTCATGGCAGGTAAGGAAACCTTCCTTTGATTTTGCACTTAGCTGGAACGGTTTCTTTAAAGTGGACCAACACCCACGGGTGATCGGCCCGGGAATCTATAAGATTCCCGAGCCGATCACCTCCCTCCCGATCTCGGATGTCCCGCGGGGTGAAACCCCCCCAAAACCCCAAAAAAACCTTACCTTACCCCTCTAGACGTGCGTGCGCCCGCGCCGGCCATTCACAAACCGGCGCGGGCGCACGCACGTCTAGAGGGGTAAGGTAAGGTTTTTTTTACAGGGCGCGCGCCCTGTAAGAGTGACGTGCGGGAGGCGGCGGCGGCGGACGCGCTGTCTTGTCCGCCGCTGTCACCCGCTTGTCCGTCGACGGGGATTGGACGGCGCGGTCACGTGGGAGCGTGGTGAGGTGAGTTTTTGGGGCTTTCTAGGGGGACCAAAAGTGGACCCCACGAAGTGGACCAAAACCCAGGATAGTCAAAATCCTGGGTGTTGGTCCACTTAAAATCCTCCATGATTCATAAAACTTAGCGGACCTCGGGACACCACCTAGTGTTCATGATTGGCTCTGCAGTGAATCAGGGAGAAGCTTCTACAGGGCCCTGCATACATTACATTCATCAGTGCTGGACATGATACTTCGCCCTGAATAAGAGCCTATATGTTCCCCACACCCTCTACATACAGATTGCTCACATTAAAAATCACCCTACCTGCATCTACTGCATGTTATGAGCCTTTACACATCCAAGATGGGGGCTCATGGAGCATCAGGCAGCCTGCAAACAGGAAGTGTCTTCTGACTGTGTCGCTCTGCATTCTGTTGCTGTCCTTTCCCTGACCCCAGCTCTGCTCTGTATGTGCAAAGCACAGCTATAACTTGCCCCCTGCATTTAATCCCGCACTCCTCTCCTCAGTAAGTGATGCTTCTAGGTCAAGATGGTGACGTCCGTATCCTAGAGTCCTGAACAGAGTTGCAGCCTGGTGGGGGAAAGATTAATAAGTGACTAAAAATTAAAAATGTATTAATTTTAGTTGCTGGGGAGTTTTTAAGGGTTTGGGCTTTTCATTAAATCATGGTGAAGGTCCGGTTTAAATGGTTTAATTTTACAGGCACTGTGTGTGTCTAGGCCACACATGCTCAGCCTGCGGCCTGGAGGCCACCCGTGGCCCTCAGAGCCATCTGATGTGGCCCCTGACCTGCTTTGGGAGGGGTAAATAGAACATGTAAAGGTAGTGAAATGGGATTGTGATTGCACTGAGAGTGATCTAGAAGAGCTGACATTGGTGATTTGGAGGAATGTGGTAACACTGATTGTACAACACCACCCCTTGGTTGACATCTTTTGCCCAAATTTTGGTAAAATTATTTTCTATAATGATTGTATGCTTAGCATTGGTGGGAGCTTAGATTGGTTGAGTATTGGGAAGATGATTAAGATGTGGGACTGATGGAGGACGGCTATAGATAAAGGACTCAAACATTTTAAACCTATTAATTGTGGCCCGCAATCAGGTTCCAAATCATTTAAGTGGCCAACGCTTGTCCACAGGTTAAGCACCCTTGGTCTAGGCGAACTCTATCTAACCTGGGGGTTACAAACAGTTGCAATTAAAGGGCAGGTTGTGTTCCCAAGTGCCCCCCTGCACAGCGACGGGCCGTAGTCCCCTGGCGCTTATTAGTTTCAGACAGCGCTTATTTTGACAAGAGCACAATGGCCGCTGGATTTGCTTATAATAAGTGACATAACGGAAAGTCCACGGGGGAAGACGAGGCAGGAGGCGATCAGTGTCAGCCAGAGGTGTACAATCGCTCGCAACAATGGCGGTTTATGTAAATGAGGGGATCTGATCCAGGCCCCAGACATGGCATCCAAAGAGGAGGGGGGATCTCATTAAATAGTGGACGGGCGGCTGGCACTGGGTTCATTTGAGAGGCTGCAATGGAGATGGTGTAGATGTTTCTGGCCTCCTGTATCACAGCCATACCAGATACCATTTTAAAGGGTACCAACCCCCCAGCTTTATAATAAAACGTCAAAACCATACAATACCCTTCAGCCTGTATAAATACACCTATCCAGGGCCTCATGGGGGGAGCATGAAAGAAAAAAAAGCTGAAGTGGGCCCCGGCATCTGCCTAGGTTTGCGGGGTGCTGACGCCGCCCTGCACCCATCATTCCATCCAATCAAATGCACTGACTTCCGCAACCCATAAGAAACCCCTCAATGAGCATAATGGCCCCTCCTAAGGGGCATCCAGTTAAACTGGACCTTCACCATGATTTAATGAAAAGCCCAAACTCTTAAAAAACGGTTCCCCAGCATCTAAAATTAATATATTTTACGTTTTTAGTCACTAACTTATTATTCTTTCCCCCACTGGGCTGCAACTCTGTTCAGGAATTTAGGATACGGGCGCCGCCATCTTGACTCAGAAGCATCACACTTACTGAGGAGAGGAGAGTGGGATAAGGTACAGGGGGGCGGGTTATAGCTGTGCTTTGCTCAGACAGAGCAGAGCTGGGGTCAGGTAAAGGTCAGCAGTCCCAGAATGCAGAGCTGCACAGTCAGGAGGCACTTCCTGTTTGCAGGCTGCCTGATAAGATGGCGGCTTCCATAAGCCGCCATCTTGGATGTTTAAAGGCTCATAACACGCAGTAGATGCAGGTAGGATGATTTTTAATGTGAGCAATCTGTATGTACAGGGTGTGGGAAACATATAAGATAGACTCTTATTCAGGGTGAAGGACCGCTTTAAATACCCTCCTCAGTTTTTAGGAAGCCAAACTACATACCCCATATTGTCCCAAAACCCAACAAAAACTCTCATAGCCAACTGACCCCTCTTTTTCTATAAACCCTCTCGGCCTCAACGCTCACCCCAACCCCACCCCCCCAGGCAAGGGAGACCCCCTAAACTAAAATAACAACCCCATCAAGACCCATTTAAGTAAAGCCTTTTCAGGCATGTAAAGTCCTTCCTGGGAGTCACCCCTGACCTGGTCACCCAAGCGGTCAATCATCTTCTAAGCACAGCCAGAGCTCTGTTCTGTGAGGGCAAGGGGCAGTTCAGTGCCGTGTCCTCCCCAGAGACACCTGGTAATAGAGGAACAATGCCCAAGATTTGACTTTCTTGTGTTTTGCCCCGCTGTGCATATTTGGCCCCTAAAATTACTCGTTCCTCATTCGCCTTGGTGTATGGGCGGTCCACTCAGCCAATCAGAGGTGCTGGTACCAATCTGATCATTGAAAATTGAATAGAGCGAGTGCCACTGCCCACATACCCACCCCCGCATCTAGCTGTGGGTATGCCGGCACTGGCCATTCAGAAAAGCCTAGCTAGAGGTATACTGGGGATGCGGCCATGGTATAGAGATGCGTCCACCCCTGATTTTTCACCTTGTTCAGGACAGTTTTTTATTATACTTGCCATATTTCCTGAATGAATGCTCTTTTGCAGATTTGAACATATACGCATCACACATTTAATCATTGCATTAGCGCTTTGTAGTATTGGCACCTTTATTCCTTTTTGGGATTCAGCAATATAGGATTAGTACTTTTTGACATTAGGGTTTATATTGATTATGTCCTGGCACTTTGCCTGGATTGCATATTATCAGCCCATATTCATCAGGGAGTTGTGTATTGTATGTGTCTTGTACTAGTGTGTTGGTATGCCTAGTGTCTGGATATAAAATCAAATGAATAGTATACTTCTGTTTCCCACATTTTTGGGAGAGATGTGGCAAGGGCTTCTGGAAGAGGTGAGTGGAAGAGGTAGTCCAACCCTCTCCCCTGAGTCTTATAGGTTTGGGGGGGGGGGGGGGGTTGCTCCTTTTTAGTATTAGTATTAGTATAAGTATTAGTATAAGTATTAGTATAAGTTTTAGTATAAGGTGAATTAGTATAATCCGATTTTATTGATTTTCAAAAGCAAAATACAACAAGGGGGAGGGAGAGAGAATGGGGATACAGAAGGCAAATGGAAGAGAAGGGGGGGAGGGTCAGGGAACAGTATAGAAAGTTCACAACTCAATATCATGACATTAGGGCCCTTATTTAACAAGGGATAGCGCCAGGTAGCGATTGGTGAGCGAACGGTAATGACGCTCACCGCCACGAGAACGCCGGCTCCCCTCCGCAATCACACATTTATCAAGCCGATCCTGCTTAGCGACTGACAGAGCGCCAGATTGCGAATCATTCATCATTATTCCAGCCTCACCCCACAGCGCCAGCGAGCGACCTTGAACAGCGACAGGTATGACCTCTCGCTACTTGGCGCTCTCCAATGCATTTCAATGGAGCAATCTTTAAATATTCTTAATTAATTGCTATTAATGTTTTTTTTTTTTTTTTTACCTTAAAAAAATTATTTAAAATGGCAGAAGTGGTCACAGAATTTTTCACATTTAAAAAAAAAAAACAATTAATAACAATTAATTATGAATATTTAAAGATTGTTCCATTGAAATGCATTGGAGCGCACCAGGTAGCGAGAGGTCATACCTGTCGCTGTTCAAGGTCGGACGCTGGCGCTGTGGGCTGAGGCTGGAATAATGATGAATGAGTGGCTATATGGCGCTATCTCAGTCGCTAAGCAGGATTGGCTTGATAAATGTGTGATTGTGGTGGGGGGCCGGCGTTCTCGTGGCGGGGCCTGTCATTACCAGCCGCTCACCAGTCGCTACCTGTCGCTATTCCTTCATAAATAAGGGCCTCTGTGTTGTGTTAAATGGCCCCCATCACTCCCCGGGGGCCGACCCCCACCCGCCAAGTCCCATTATTTATTTTCTTACACAAACAGATGCCTCTGATCTGCCCCTGCCTCTGGGGGCCCCTGGCAGGTGAACTACTGATATTTATAGCTGTGATTTGATCAGACAGATCAGAGCTGGGGTCGGGAAAAGGATAGTAATCCCAGAATGCAGAGCAGCACAGTCAGAAGACGCTACCTGTTTGCAGGCAGCCTGAGACTCCATGTGCCGCCATCTTGGATGTTTGAAGGCTCATAACATGCAGTAGATGCAGGTAGGATGATTTTTTAATGTGGGCAATCTGTATGTAGGGGGTAGGGGCAAACATAGGATAAGCTCTTATTCAGGGTGAAGGTCCGCTTTAACCTTCAATCCATTTCAAAAAGACCCTGTAGTTCCTAAGTTATTTTTAAATTAAAGCATTGGAGATTCATAGAAAAAATGAAGAGAAACACTAGGTGTGGCAACAGCAATGTGATGTAAGCACACTGTGATGCGTGTGAGAGCTGAGAGGAGGGCGAGGTTTCAGAGCTGCAGAGAGAGGCAGCCAATCAGGACGTCTGGGCAGGGAGTGGGGGGGGGTGTTTCCATTCTTGGTCCACTGAAGGTTGATTGATGGACCAGGTCAACTGGGTGGGGACTGAAAGCTGGATGAGGAAGTGATTTTCCTCACTAAGGAGACAGAGGAGGAATCACAGTGCTTCAGCCACTCAATGAAGTAAGGTAAGCTACTGATATTTATTTTTTAATTTTGACTTGCCAATCGCTGTAATCCCTTGCCTGCACTGTCCCTACAATATTGAATTATTCCTGATTTTTGAATGGTTATTGGCTGGCCACAGTAGGGGCAGGCTGTGTGTATCCAGGAAGCTTTAAAGTGGACCAACACCCATCTATAAGATTCCCGGGCCGATCAGATCCCTCCCTACGGGGCATCCGAAATCGGGATGCCCCGCTGTGTGAAAGCCCACAGGACGCCCAGAAACCTTACCTTATCCCCGTTCCAACGGCGCATGCGCGAGCCATGGCCGCATCTCGCACTTCTCTCTAACAGGGTGCGCACCCATTTGTGAATGGCCGGCGCGGGCGCGCTCCCTGTTAGAGGGAAGCGCGAGATGCGGCCTCCGGCGTGCTCAGAGCCGCTGTGGTTGTCCGTCGCTTGTCCGTACATATCACAGCGGCTCTGACCGCTCTGATTGGACGAGCGCTCGCGTAGGAGCGGGGTGAGGTGAGTTTGTTAGGGCGATCTGGGGGGTTTCACGCAGCGGGGTGCCCCGCGGAAGTGGACCAAAACCCAGGATAGTGAAAATCCTGGGCGTTGGTCCACTTTAACCCTTTACTGCCCAAAGATAGACCCCCCCCCCCCCCCGCAGTCAGAGTTACCTACCAGCCCCTATGGTTTCTTTATTAATTAAGTGCCATTCAGAGCTGCAGCATTATTAAATGATCATTAAACCCTGTTTTTTTGTATTTTCCATCTGTTTTTCTGCCCATTTGTTGCCTTTCCCTCTTGTTGCTTTAACTTGCATCTCTTCTTCTTCTCCTTACATTTCCTTCTCTCTTTTCCCAGTTTCCTCTGCTGCTGTTCCAGTCTTCCATCGCTTTCACATTCTCGCTTTTTTCCTATTCTCCTCCTTCTTCTTCCCTCTATTTTCCATGGTCCCTCCTTGTTATTTTCCGAGTAAAAATGTGGAGGGGAGGGTGCAAAGGGTTAAATGCAGTGTGTGTGTGTGTTGGGGAGAGACCGCACAAGAGGTGAAATGCCAAGGAGCAAGCAAGCATATTACATCTTACTGGCTCCTGACACACAGTTGAGCACGGACACGTGGAGGCTTATTCACTACTAACGCCAGGTATCGGCAGATGAGCGTCTGTATAGCAGCGCTTAGAGCGACCTCTAGTAGACGCTGTAAGCGGGTATCAGGTGCTGTAACAGAGCGCCTCAGTCGCTGTAGTACCCTGGCCGGCACTGATGAATGTGATGTACGTTGGCCACTCTAACACCAGTACATCGCTGCAGGGAGCGAAAGGTAGTGCCAGCTCAGTGCAACCGACTCTCAGCGACTCACACCATATTCAACAAGAAAACACACACACACAGCGTCGGCGCTCTGGATCTGGGCGCTGTCGCGTAGAGCGCCAGACGCTGTGTGATTAAAGTCTTTGTTTTTGAACATATATCCACCAGTAACAAATCGAAAACACATGGAATGACATTGTTGTAACACTGTGATATTAATACTTTAGTGCCAGACCTGTAATGGCAATTGTGCATAAAAAACAAAAAAAATCAAAAAAGTCTAGGCCAGGAGAGGTCACACAATTATTTGAGAGAAAAAAAAAAATAAAAACAAAAAACCCTGTTTAAACAGAAGAAAAGGAACGTCCATTGAAATGTATGGGAGAGCGGCAAGTAGCGACAGGTAATACCTGGCTCTCTGGATGCTAGAGTGACGGCGCTATACGCTGAGTCACCTGTAATGATGAATCGGATGCCACGTGGCACTGTTAGAGTCGCTCACCTGATTCACATTCATAAATGTGGTTTTGCGTACAGGCCCGGCGTTCACCAGACGCTGCCTGCCGCTACAAGGTACTACCTGGCGCTATCCCTTGATGAATGAACCCCTTAGGTTGCAGAGTTTAACCCATTGCGCTCCATCTCCTCCACACACATACACACGTAAAGCGCTGGCAATGGGACTTTTTTCTTCTGTTTTTTATTACAGCACCCGCTGCAGCTGACCACCCCAGGCACAGGCCTAGGGTTGCCTAATGGGAAATAGGTCCCTGCTTATTTCTATTGTCGCTCACAAAAATTACACCTCTGCCACATCAACTGACTAAAATGACTACCTTCAATTTAATGTATACTTCTTAAATTCCAAAAGACACCTCTCCCCATGGAAATGAATACCCACTTAAAGTGGACCAACACCCTCACGTGATCGGCCCGGGAATCTATAAGATTCCCGGACCGATCAGTTCCCTGACTGCGGGGCACCCCGATCGGGGGTGCCCCGCTGTGTGAAACCCCCCAGAAACCCCTAAATCCCTACCTGCTCCTCGATCCAGCGGTGCCCGCCGCCGCCTCCCGCGCGTCCCTCTAGCAGGACGCGCACCCGCGCCGCCCGTTTGTGAATGGCCGGCACGGGCGCGTGCCCTGTAAGAGTGACGTGCGGGAGGCGGCGGCGGCGGGCGGCGCTCTCTTTTCCGTCGCTGCCTCCCGCTTGTCCGTCGGTGGGGATTGGCAGCAGTGGTCACGTGGGAGTGGGGAGAGGTGAGTTTTCGGGGCTTTCTGGGGGGTTTCACAAAGCGGGGCACCCCCGATCGGGGTGCCCCGCCGAAGTGGACCAAAACCCAGGATAGTCAAAATCCTGGGTGTTGGTCCACTTTAAAGTCATACTGCAGTCAAACAAATAAAACGTTGTACTACTATTCATCCCCCGCAGGCTATCGCTGCTAGTCCAGTGCTGACAAACTTACCAGATCCCAGACTCTCGCTGCTCCCTCCTCCTCCGCTGCATCAACACATCAACGCATGTTGTTGCTTTTTATGGTGCGTCCTGCGCCATGCTCACAGGAGCTATGGCACGCCTCTCTCCTTTCACTACAATGGAGGGGAGCGTGCCAAAGTTCCTGTGATGATGGCATGGGGCGTACCATAGTCAGCAACAGCACAACGGTGTCCATGCCCTGATGTGGGGAGGAAGAGGGGCGCTGTCGGCTCTGGGATGGGGCGATCTGGTAAGTTTGTCAGCACCGGACTAGCAGCGATAGCCTGCAGGAGATGAAAGGTGAGTATAGTGTTTTTCGTATGACTTTAAAGGGATTTTTCATGTAAAAGGTTAAAAAGAATAAAGAGCAGCTTACCTTGCCAAGCGTTCCTCCAGCGCAGTGCTTCCTCTCAGCTTGGCGCCATGAATATGGAAATTTACTTCCTCATCTGCCCCTTCAGCCCCACCCCACAGATGTGGACCACTAATAATAGCGTGAGGAGCTAGTCTAGACCACGCCCCCTCTGTATCTATGGCTTGAATGTCACACTTAGGCCCTTATTTATGAAGGAATAGTGTCAGGTAGCGCCTGGTTAATGAGAGGTAGCGACTGATAGCGACTGGTGAACGCCGGACACGGCACGCAATGACACATTTATCAAGCAGAATCTGTTTAGCGACTGGGATAGCGCCATGTAGCGTCTGATTCATCATTTTTACAGCCTCAGCGAACAGCGCCAGCGTTCAGCCTTGCACAGCGCCAGGTATGACCTCTCACTACCTGACGCTCTCCCATACATTTCAATGGACGATCCTTTTCTTCTCTTTAAACTGGGTTTTTTTTTCAAAAAAATCACAAATAATTCTTTGACCTCTTCTGGCATTGAAAAAGCTGTTTTTTCATATTTTTTTCATTTTTTAAATATTTCCTCAAAAATGACATTACAGGTCTGCCATTAAAGTGTTCATGTTACAATGTTGTTACAATGTAATTCCATATGTTTTCGCTTTGTTACTGGTGGATACATGTTCAAAAACAGCCTTTAATCACACAGCCTCCTGCGCTCTGGGCTTCAAACAACTATTTTTCAGCGCCAGAGATTTGTGAGGCTGTTTTTTTGCTGAATATGGTGTGAGTCGGTCGCTATGAGCAGTCGCTAACATGCGCTCCCATACAGCGCTGTACTGGTCAAATAGCGACTCCTCACAATGTATTCAACATTTCTGAACAGCGACTGAGTCGCTATAAAGTAGCGACCCACGGCCGAGCACTGCGACTACTAGCGGGCGCTCTGAAAATGCCTGCTACAGACGCTCATCTGTCGCTACCTGCCGCTAATTATGAATCAGCCTGCCCGTGCCATTTAAGCACAGCTAAAAACACAGCAAGGGGGTTGAGAATGCCTGCGTCTAAATCAGGATCTCAAGCTCTTACAGACCCCGCCTATTATGCTGATTATTATGCTACCTCACAGGTTCAAGGGCCATGCCCACATGCTTTAGTAGAGAAATCATAAGGTAAAACTATAAACCTTGATATCTCAGCCATTACCTCTTCAATTTAAAAACAGAAAACAGTTTAGGACAGCACCAAATGCAGCCCGAAACAATAGTCTAATTGGCTTTGCCTGTTCTATCACTTTCATCTATAAGAGACTCCACTGTCAATGGCCTCGATTGCTCCTCCACCTTATTTATCATATTTGTGCTCACTTGTCATTCAAAGAAGTGAAGCACCATTTGATTGATTTGCTGTTTCAGTCTTTAGTTAGTCTAGCTGGAGTTAAAAGGCAGATAAAAATTACAGTATAAGCCATGAAAGGGCCCCGTTTAATGTTCGCACCAGGGCCCCGTCACAATTAGTTATGACACTGACTAAGGGATTACTTATTTACTTGGATACTGCTAAGGTTTAACGCAACCTGAGAGGACAGGAAACAGTTGTGTAATGTGGAAATGCAGGGCTCACTGTGAGGGGGTAGGTTGGGTTGCTTTAGTGTTCCTGTTTAGTAGGACTTTGGCAGGGAATGTGGAGGTCCGCTTTAAGAAGCAGAGAAATATCTTATGGATTCAGGGTACGTCCATTGGCCTCGATTCAATAAAGGTAGAAACAAATTCTCATGGTAGTAAAAAATTCAATTCATGAGAAAAAAGCCTGAGAATGTCACTGTTACTGAATCACCAGCTAAGAAAACAATGAAAGTCAATGGCAGCTTTTACTACAGTGTAGAAAGGAGTAAACAGTTCTCTATTTTTCTTAGGAGTAAAAAAGTGCCATTGACTTTCATTGTCTTCCTATCTGGTGATTCAATAACAGTGACATTCTCAGGCTTTTTTCTCATGAATTGAATCTTTTACTACCATGAGAATTTTTTTCTACCTTTATTGAATCGAGGCCAATGGACGTACCCTGAATCCATAAGATATTTCTCTGCTTCTTAAAGCGGACCTCCACATTCCCTGCCAAAGTCCTACTAACAGGAACACTAAAGCAACCCAACCTACCCCCTCACAGTGAGCCCTGCATTTCCACATTACACAGCTGTTTCCTGTCCTCTCAGGTTGCGTTAAACCTTAGCAGTATCCAAGTAAATAAGTAATCCCTTAGTCAGTGTCATAACTAATTGTGACGGGGCCCTGGTGCGAACATTAAACGGGGCCCTTTCATGGCTTATACTGTAATTTTTATCTGCCTTTTAACTCCAGCTAGACTAACTAAAGACTGAAACAGCAAATCAATCAAATGGTGCTTCACTTCTTTGAATGACAAGTGAGCACAAATATGATAAATAAGGTGGAGGAGCAACAATGATGGGGCCCCTGACCTCCTGGGCCTTGGTGCGGTTGAACCCCCTGCACCCCCTATAGTCACACCCCTGCCCTCTGTCTATAAGTATCTATATTTAAAAAAAAGTGAGAAGAGACCCCCTGGACTATTCATATAGGCAGAATACGATCAGGGACCCCCTTTATCCTTTGACTTTTCATGTGGTTTGCTTGCCTCCATATATGCAAGACCCTTTTTATCCCTTGACTTTTCATATGAGAAGTATGAGCGTAGGTCGTCTTCACTTCCTTACTTTTCATATGTGCAAATGGACACCTCCTTTAAAGCCAACCAAATCCCTAAAAAACTCCAGGGCCTGGGTGATTTCTTGCCTCCGGGGCATCCCGACTCTGTTCCATCCATTCAGAATTGTTTGCCGGGTGACCCAATTTATTCTGATTGTCTAACGTCATTTGGCAATCTATTCTGATTGGAGGATTGCCTGCGCATGTGCCGTTGGAAAATGGAAAATCTGGGTTTTGGTCTGCTTTAATCCTGATTTTCCATATATGCAGAATACGAGTCCTAATTTACTCGCTAATTTTATATACAGGCAAAATGGAAGTGAAGACCACTTTTCCCTGTTTCCCTTTATAAGCATATTTTCATATGAGAAGTTGAAGCAGTGGGCCTTTTCATCCCTTGATTTTTCATTGCAGGTGCATTCAAGCAAAGAACCTCCCACCTGACCTCCTGCGGTCCCCCTCTATTGAATCCATGCCCCCATGTCCCTCATTGTTCTCATTTGTCCCTCTTTGGGGTTTAAAATGGACCAAAACCAAGGATTTTTACTATCCTGGGTTTTGGTTCTTGCACCCTCCAGGTTGCCCGAACAAACGTTCCTCTTCCCGGTCTTACAATGCATGCACGGCCGCTCGTCCAATCAGAGCGCTCGGATCCATTTGAGACCCTTCATCCAGGAGCTCGTCTAATACGAGCAGATCCGAGCTCGCTGGCGGCATCCCCAACTACCCTCTAACAGGGAGTATGCCCCGCGCCGGTCATTCACAAATTCCTGGCGCGAGGCACGCGCCCTGCTAAAGGGATAGCGGGGATACGGCCGCTGCTCATTCATGTGGCGTTGGACTAGTAAAGAAGGTGAGTTTTTCGGGCGACCTGGGGGATTTCACACAGCGGGGCACCCTGATCATAGACTCCAGGGTGGGTTTTGGTCCTCTTTAAAATGCAGATCAGGATCAATAAATGATATATATATATATATATATATATATATATATATATATTTATTAATATATATATATATCATATAAGCAGAATGAGATCAGAGATCCTTCGGTAGGATCTCCAGGATGTGTAAGTATTGGAGATCTGGTCATTGAGGGATAAGAAGAGTTACTATAGGTCTGTAACTGTTTTGCCCAAGACAGGTCCTTGGATAATAATTATGTCTACTAGGGCCCTTATTTATGAAGGAATAGCGACAGGTAGCGACTGGTGAGGGACCGGTAATGACGGGCCCCGCCACGAGAACGCCGGCTCCCCACCACAATCACACATTTATCAAGGCAATCCTGCTTAGCGACTGAGATAGCGCCATATAGCGACTCATTCATCATTATTCCAGCCTCAGCCCACAGCGCCAGCGTCTGACCTTGAACAGCGACAGGTATGACCTCTCGCTACCTGGCACTCTCCAATGCATTTCAATGGAACAATCTTTAAATATTAATAATTAATTGTTATTAATGTTTTTTTTTTTTTTAAATGTGAAAAATTCTGTGCCCACTTCTGCCATGTTAGATTTTTTTTTTAAGGTAGAATTGATATTACAGGTCTGATATTAATGTATTCATATTACAAAATTAGTTTCCAAAAGTATGGTTGTTTGGGGTTTAAAAAACTACTTTTAACCCATCGCTGCCAGCGCTCTGGGGTTTAAGCATGCATTTCACAGCGCGAGAATTTTTTGAGCGTGATTTGTTAATGAATATGGTGGGAGCCGGTCGCTATGGCCAGTCGCTATCATGCGCTCCCATACAGCGCGGAACCTGTCAAATAGTGACTCCTCACCCAATATTCAACATTACTGCACACCGACTGAGTCGCTGTCAACAACCGAACAACGGGCAAGCACAGCGACTACTAGCAGGCGCTGTGAAAATACTGCTGCAGTCGCTCAACTGTCGCTACCTGCCGCTATTAATGAATCGGCCTCTAAGTCTTTCAACCAAGAATGGAAATTAACATTATTATTAATGATAATAATAATTTTGAATATATATATATATGTATATATACAGTATATATTATTTTACACTTCCTGTGATTGCCAGATGCAGCCCATGCAGCCCATGCAGAACCCGCAGGACCCGCTCCCCAGCCAGGAGCATGATGGGAATGCAGTTGATGACATGACACAGATGGAGTAAGTATCATGCTAGCACCCAGCAGCTAGAAGCCTGTCTAATCTGTCTGTAGCCAATAGAAACGGGTTGCAAGGACAGCCTGCTGATTATACTGTACATCAATGGTGAACGATCTGTGCCAGTGGATCCCTGCAGCATTGGAGGTATTTGAATAGAAACAATCGACAGTGCCCACAAATCACAAGCCCTTATCCATCATAAGTTTCACTTGTGTGCCTGTCATTTCCTAAACACCTGTCACAGCTATGTATGTTTGTGTGTCAGGAAATGACAAGCACCCAAATGAAACTTATGATGGGACAGGGCTTGTGATTTGTTTGTCCAAAAGTGGACCAAAACCCTTGACATCCTGCTCTTCAGTCCAGTGGGCCAGTCATGGTAAGGTAAGGATCTTGTGGGAGGTTTGGGACAATCACTGCTTGTGTTTGTTACACGGATGAGTTAAATGTGGAGGAAAAAATCCTATGTGTGCGTATATAAGACCATATATGCACATAATAATAATAAATGACTCCAAGGGCATATGGGATGTCCTGTGGGAGAAACCCATGGACCTCACATAATCTTTCCATCCCCAGCAGCCCTCCATCTAATGTGCACACCCCTGCCAGGCATATCTGAGTGGTATGCAGCTGGAGGGAGCAATCTGATTGGAGGAGACCACGTTCATACACTCACCCAAATCTCATATTTAGGTCCACATTTAAAAAAAAGAGCCCCCTTTGGACACATTGGGGTCGATTCAGAGCCTTGTGAGAAAACTCACTTCTTTAAGAGAAAAAAACTGCCAATCACTTTCATTGTTCACTGGATTTTCACCCGGCTCTGAATCAGCCCCATGGTAGACAATGAAAGTGAATGGCAACTTTCTCTCCTAAGAAGAAAGAAGTTAGTTTTCTCACCAGGCTCTGAATCGACCCCATGTTCCGAAATAGAGCTTTTGTCTTTTTCATTTAAAAGTCGGGAGCCCACAATATTGTAAATACTCATTTCATCGGCATTCATTGAAGATTGTAGAGCCTTTCCACCATAATGCTTACCTAAACCATCCCTTGCCACTTTGTGGCTCTGGCCGGGAGGGTCCTGGTCCACAGGGACACTAAATAAACCTAACCTAACCCATCCCTCACACCATTAGAGAAATGCTTGCATATTTATAACAGAGCTCCATCTGATGGGGGTCAGAAAACTGATGGGTGTCAGCTGTATCTCCTTCAATAAGAGTCATGCAGTGTGCAGCTGTTTCATGTCCCTCGTCATACAGAGCTCCATGAATAAAAGTTGAGTATCTTCTGAATTTGAGGGTCACAGGCAGCAGTAGTAGGTCCTGCGGGGACGGTGCCAGCACAGGGCAAACCTGGGCGATTGCCAGGGCCCCTGGCATCTTCAGGGGCCCACTCAGGCTCACACTTGGCCATGGTATTATTTAACAGTGGACCCAACCACCGAATGCTGTGTGCAGACCTGCTCATGGTTGGCCTCAGCAACGGGATAATCAGCAACAATGGAGGAGGTGGCATGGAATGGAGGGCAATTAATGGAGTGCAGAAGGTGGCGAGAACCAAATGACCGCTGACAAGGATTCGAGGGCGATCAGCAGCAGGAGACGACCCATTTGTGGCAGCGGAGCTAAAAGGTGACATCATGTGACACACTACTTTGGGGCCCACTAAGACTCTCTTGCCCAAGGGCCCCCACAAACCTGGAGCTGGCCGGAGGGTTTAGGTCTCCATTAACAATTTAAAGGGGACGCTTTAACCCTTTATTTAATTTAATACATTTATTATTTTTTTCTAAACTCGAAAAATGAGACTCTAAACATTTTTACGAATACCTGCCCTTATCTGAACCAAGACTTTGACAGTTAAATATTGTATATATTGTATATATCTCACGTACAGCTGTAATAAATATTATACACTGACCAATGCTTGGACTATTTTACTTATGCACATGATGTCGGCTTCATTTTTAGGGATCTACAGGAAATGTCTGTCCTCAGCAACCTGAGAAGGAGGTTTGAGCAAGATCTGATCTATGTGAGTACTGGGATCAGGGATATCCTTAGATGTTTTTAGGCCCCATAGAACCTCAGTGTCAGCTCCCCCTCTTATTTTGACATGAATTTTAATGGATTTCCGTAGTTGTGACATTGAGGAGCTGCTGCAGGCACAGCCAGGACAGCATGTGTCTGACCTCACTGATGCCAATAAAAAATGTGTCCGTGGAAATGGCTTTAGCAGACATCTTTTTTATGGGCAGTTGAATGCCCCAAGGAATAGAACAGAGGCTGACCGGTAGCAGACTGCATTAAATAATTCACCTGAAAGTGTGGGAGCAAGTGAAAAATCACAAGGCTGCCATCAGGGCCAGTAGCTGGGCCCTATACAGGAGTCTCTACTACCCTAAAGGCAGTCCTGTTGGGGATCATTAAAGGAGCATTATCTCGAAAAAATGGTCCAATGGTAAAAATCCATATATATTTTCTGGATGGCGGGAGGAGGGGTCACTTATAAACATCCAGAAATATCCAGCCAGGCTTGGCTTTCTTTCTTTTAATGGAAAGAAAAGGACATCCGGGTGTCAGGCTCTGTCACCCCTGATAGACTGAGGCCCTTATTTATGAAGGAATAGCGACAGGTAGCGACTGGTGAGCGACCGGTAATGACGGGCCCCGCCCCTAGAACGCCGGCTCCCCACCACAATCACACATTTATCAAGCCGATCCTGCTTAGCGAGTGAGATAGCGCCATATAGCGACTCATTCATCATTATTCCAGCCTCAGCCCACAGCGCCAGCGTCCGACTTTGAACAGCGACAGGTATGACCTCTCGCTACCTGGCGCTCTCCAATGCATTCCAATGGAACAATCTTAAAATATTAATAATTAATTGTTATTAATGTTTTTGTTTTTTTTAATGTGAAAAATTCTGTGACCACTTCTGCCATGTTAGTTAATTTTTTTAGGGTAAACAAAAAAAAAATTTGTGCAGAATTGATATTACAGGTCTGATATTATTGTATTCATATTACTAAATTCTTTCAAAATTTTTTTTTTTTTTTGGTTTCCAAAAATATGGTGGTTTGGGGGTTAAAAAACTACTTTTAACACATCGCCGCCAGCGCTCTGGGGTTTAAACATGCATTTCACAGCGCAAGAATTTTTTGAGCGTGATTTTTTGATGAATGTGGTGGGAGCCGGTCGCTCTGACCAGTCGCTATCATGCGCACCCATACAGCGCGGAACCTGTCAAATAGCGACTCATCACCCCGTATTCAACATTACTGCACACCGAACAACAACCGAACAACGGCCAAGCACAGCGACTACTAGCGGGCGCTGTGAAAATACTGCTACAGTCGCTCAACTGTCGCTACCTGCCGCTATTAATGAATCGGCCTCCCCATCTGTCACCCCTGCATTTTATATCTACCACAAGAAAATAAACCACAAGCTTGGTGGGAGTTTTATTCAGTTGAGGTGTATAAGTGACCCCTCCTCTCATAAGCGACGTGTTTCTATGGATTTTTAATATTACACAATTTTGTGATAGTGCTCCTTTAATCTCTTCAATCACAGCTTTCTCCCCCAAGTTGGTATAAATATACGGTAACTGAGTTTTCCTACTCTCTCCCTAGACATATATCGGCAGCATCCTCATCTCGCTGAACCCTTACAAGCCGCTGAATATTTACGGGACAGACTATGTGCTGCAATATGAAGGACGAGCCCTGGGAGAGCTTCCTCCGTAAGTTCACACGCATATTGGCCATCATGTATTGAATAAGTGTGATCCTGGTATTGATTAGAGTATGACAGTAGTAGGACAGGTCCAGGGGGGACAACTAAGGGGCAGGTACAAAAAAAAGAGACGAACTTACAATCTGTGCACACAAGAGAGGATACAGATTTTGGAAGAGCTTACAATCTGTTATAGTATAATGGAGGATGATAAAGAGGAAGAGCTTACAATCTATTAGGGCAAAAGGGAGGATACAGAAGGAGAAGAGCTTACAATCTATTAGGGTATAAGGGAGGATACAGAAGGAGAAGAGCTTACAATCTATTAGGGTATAAGGGAGATACAGAAGGAGAAGAGCTTAGAATCTATTAGGGTATAAGGGAGGATACAGAAGGAGAAGAGCTTACAATCTATTA
Source organism: Gastrophryne carolinensis (assembly GCA_027917425.1). NCBI lineage: Eukaryota > Metazoa > Chordata > Amphibia > Anura > Microhylidae > Gastrophryne > Gastrophryne carolinensis. Next base: position 36,033,432 of record CM051240.1, read on the forward strand.
GGGTATAGGGGAGGATACAGAAGGAGAAGAGCTTACAATCTATTAGGGTATAAGGGAGGATACAGAAGAGCTTACAATCTATTAGGGTATAAGGGAGGATACAGAAGGAGAAGAGCTTACAGTCTATTAGGGTATAAGGGAGGATACAGAAGAGCTTACAATCTATTAGGGTATAAGGGAGGATACAGAAGGAGAAGAGCTTACAATCTATTAGGGTATAAGGGAGGATACAGAAGAGGAAGAGCTTACAATCTATTAGGGTATAAGGGGGAGGATACAGAAGGAGAAGAGCTTACAATCTATTAGGGAATAAGGGAGATACAGAAGGAGAAGAGCTTAGAATCTATTAGGGTATAAGGGAGGATACAGAAAGAGAAGAGCTTACAATCTATTAGGGTATAAGGGAGGATACAGAAGGAGAAGAGCTTACAATCTATTAGGGTATAAGGGAGGATACAGAAGAGGAAGAGCTTACAATCTATTGGGGTATAAGGGGGAGGATACAGAAGGAGAAGAGCTTACAATCTATTAGGGTATAAGGAAGGATACAGAAGGAGAAGAGCTTACAATCTATTAGGGAATAAGGGAGAATACGAAGTGGAAGAGCTTACAATCTATTAGGGTATGAAATAACCTCAGATGTGGGAGTGATCATCAGAAGCCAGGTGTGGGGCAGGGGTCTCTGATCCTCTGGCCTACGCTTGGCTTCCTCTGATCACTTCCAGCTATCAGAAGCAGTGGCAGACATCGTGAGATAACTGCGATCAGTGATAAAAGGAGGTAAGTAGGGGAAAAAAGGCCTCTTTTCTCAGTGTCCGTGTTTTACACCTAACCCTACATATACTAGTAAGGGTCCTTGAGACCCCTATACCAGTTCACAGGGCAGAAGGGGCAGGCAATTCACCTGACAGTAAGTGTGTGACTTGTGTAACCCCCACCCCACTTTCTTCATCCCCAAAACCCAGAGGGGTGCAGAAGAGCCTGTGGGCCATGTGGGCCATGTGGGCTGGTAGCCTTTAGGGCCGGGGGCTGGCTGCTTAGCCTCTGCACTCTGGTCTACCAGCCCTCATGGCTGGTTTCTGGGCTGGTTCTGCTTGGAAAGGGGGGCCACACACAATTTAAAAAAATAAATGTTTTTAAAGAAGAACATCGCGGGAAGTTGAAGCCTCCCCCAAATCTCACCGATCTGCTGCTCCCCCTCTGGATTTACCTTTGGGCAATTTTTATTCACCTCGCCAGGGCATCCATTTTCTGGGGCCCTCGGATTCCGGGCGACCTCCCGACGGGTGGCACCATCCTGCATCCCATCAGACACTGTGCGCAGCCCCCAATCTCACACCTGTGCAGTGCCCATGAATGGGATGCAATGGAGCCACCCGAAATCCCGCGAGACTTCGCTGAACTGCGAGATCGCCGTGGGACATTGATGGGCAAGGCTAAGGCCGCGCTTGTCAGTTAGGGACGGCTAAGTGGGCGGCGGGGTGAGGATCAGGCCCTGAAGAAGCCGGTTGTTGCCGCAGCAGGCAGCAGCGACATCCAAAAGGTAAGTAGGGGCAGATGGAGGGGGGGAATCGGCCACTTTTTATTTTAGGTCCGATGTTCCTCTTTAAGGTTTTACCCCCTTAATAGTGTGCACTGTGCATAGTAGTTGTATTTCATTTGAAAATGTAATAAAGCGCTCTTTTCAGTCTGCGGTGTCTCCTGGGCAGGAAAAGGTGTCTATCAATACATATATGGTGCCATTGTAATTGGGGGGGGGGGGGGGGGGGATGGGGCTTTTACACCCAATATGGTTTTCCTGAAAAACGTGATTAACTGAAAAACTTTTAATTTAACTCAACAAAATTTAACAAATATAATTTTTGAATTTTCTTTTACGTATTTAACACAAAATGATTAAGAAAACCCTGAAAAAAATTAAAAACAAGACATTTCATGTTAAAGCCCAAACTCTGCCGAAAAACTATGGGCTCAAGGGATAGTGACATGTAGTGCCTTGTAAGCGACAGTTACCGGCAGATAGCGTCAGGTGAACGCCGGCCGCGGCACGCAATACCACATTTATGAAGACAATTCTGGTGAGCGCTTCTTACAGCGTCACGTAGCGACTGATTCATCATCACAGACGGCTCAGCGAATCCCTGGCTTTCAGAGCACCTGGTATTACCTGTCGCTACCTGTCGCCCTCTCCCATACATTTCAATGGACATTCCATTCCCTTGTGTGAGGCCTTCTGGCCTATTAAAAGTAATTTTTGTAAACTTTATAGATTTTTTATATTTTTATGCAGAATTGTCATTACAGGTCTGGTATTTAAGTGTTAATGTCACAATGTAATAACAGTGTAATTCCATGTGTTTTCGCTTTGTTACTAGTGGATATGTTTTCAAAAACTCACTTTAATCACACAGCTTCTGGCGCTCTATGCTATAGCGACCAGATCCAGAGCGCCGGCGCTGTGTGTGTCGGTTTTTTGTGATGAATATGGTTTGAGTCGATCACACTGAACAGTCGCTACCGTTTGCTCCCATATAGCGCTGTACTGGTGTTATAGCGACTCACACATCAAATTCATCAATGCCGGTCAGCGACTGAGACGCTCGGTAACAGCGAACCATGGCCGATCACAGCGACTACTAGCGGTCGCTCTGAGCGCCTTGCTACAGACGCTCATCTGCCGCTACCTGCCGCTAGTAATGAATCAGACTCCCCATGTATTTTACAAGCTTGGTGATTTTTGGTCTGCTTGTTGCCAAGGAAAGGGAGGGTCAGCATTAAGGAATGATAAATATAACCCCCCTCTCCCTGTATATTCTGAAAGCACTGATGTCGGTCTATTTCTCTCCTACAGACACCTGTATGCAATCGCAAATGTCGCCTACACCAAACTCATGGATGCCAAACACAACCAGTGTATTATTATTAGGTAAGTGTATAGAATCGGGGAATACTAAGGGCTGTCCAGATACCTCCTAAACTATGTGCCTAGGCCTCAGCTTATAGCAGACATTATGGATTCTAGTGTTGATAAGTGTGAGTGCTGGGTGCAGCAGAGATAAATCCAGATAGACATTTGTGCTGTAACAGGAACTGGCTTTACTGGAACATCAGTGCAGTAAGAGAAGGTCACCTTAACATGTTGAATAAGAATACAGGACTGGGATTCTAGATATATCCCAGATAGAACCCCCTAAAATGAGCCACACTCAAATATAAAATCAAATCATTTATTGAAAATAAATAAACAACTACAGCGTACAACATACAAAGACACTATTAAAAAACATGGACACAAACAAAGGTGGCTGGGGAGGGGGACCTGAAAGATGACTCTATTATATATACAAATTAATTACATAAATATATTATTGATAAATTATTTGCTTCGTATTTAATAAGTTCATGGATGACAAAATGTGAGAGAAAAAAAACATTTTGTCATCCATGAACGTATTAAATGCGAAGCATATAATAAATTTACCAATAATATATTTATGTAATTAATTTGTATATATAATAGAGTCATCTTTCAGGTCCCCCTCCCCAGCCACCTTTGTTTGTGTACATGTTTTTTAATAGTGTATTTGTATGTTGTACACTGTAGTTGTTTATTTATTTTCAATAAATGATTTGATTTTATATTTGAGTGTGGCTCATTTTAGGGGCTTCTATCTGGGATATATCTAGAATCCCAGTCCTATATTCTTGCTCAGGCTTCCTTACCCCATGAACCAGCACCTTTGACATATATTTTGGGCTGTGCATATCCATACGGTTTTGTTTAACATGTTGAATAACACAGGCATGAAAAAGAAGTCATAGAGCACAGCTTAATGTACAGGAAATGCAACACATTCTGAAAAGCTTAGAGAGACTACAGATAAATAGTCATAGGCGAACTCAAACTGTAAAGTTTGGGTTCATACAAAACTTTGTGAGTTTGGGTTCCCGAACACGGACATGAGCTAGAAGTCTGCGTTCGAGTTCGGCTTCTGGCCCAACACGGAAAAGCTGGTTGATGGGCTGATGGATGCAGCAGCTAAAGCTGCTGTAAAACTTACCTGAGGCCCGCAATCCGGTCCTACTAGCAGTGGAAGTGTTTGAAATGGTCCACGGCCAGGGCCACAGAAAAATGGCCACTGTTACCCAGGAGTGAGGACACTCCTAAAACCAGCCCTGCCAGCTGGCACTAGAAGTGTCCTCACTCATGGGGTGTGGCCGCCATTTTTCTGTGGCCCCGGGTGTGGACTATTGCAAATGCAGCTGCTGACAGGAAGCGGATTGCGGGGCTCAAGTAAGTTCTTACAGCAGTATGCTTCCTGCGACGCTCCAAAAAAACGTGAGCAAATGCATAGGCGCATGACCATGAATCGCCCCTTAACTGTCTTTCCTCTGCTCACTTCACCTCACCTCTGCTCACCTCATTTTTTTCCTGCCTCATTGCTGCCCACCTCATCCCACCTCACCTCTGGTCACCCTAACTTTTCCTGTCTTATCCTTGCCCAGCTTATCCCGCCTCACCTCTGCTCACCCCAGCTTTACCTGCCTTATCCCTGCCCACCTCATCCTGCCTCACATCTGTTCACTTCAACTATTCTAAGTATGTCACACACCCCGCTTCAAGAATCCATAACATGTGGGTAATATCGTCCTGAAGAGGCGTTCCTGCAGAGATGATAGTAAAAGAAAGCCCCTCCCTGATCCATAAATACCTGGGACCTCCCACTCATCACCCAGTTTTCCATCTCTGCAAGACGGCGAGCAAGTCAGAAGATGATCTCTCCTCCTTGCACGGGGGAGTTCAGGTAGCCGGGGTAACTCCCGGCCCGTTTTGTTGAATATTTCCGCTCGGCCTTCCTATCTCTGAGTAACCCTTTATATTATATGCCTCCTCAGCCTTGGCTGCGGGCCCGAGCGAGGGTATAATGGCACCATTGGTGCTTAGGAGCAGTGCTCCCCCCGTGAGACCCTAGATTAAGAGGGTAGGCGGTGGTTCCGGGTTGGTGATCCCGGTTTGGGATGCCCCGTCCCTTGGTATTGCCCCTGGGGTGGGTCCCTCTTCAGTCCTCAGCCTGTCTTCAGTGGGGGTCGGGGGTCCCCTTTCTAGGGCCAGTAGTTTCCCTTATCCCTGATAGGTCTGTTTACTTGTGTGCTGATTTTACTTTCCGGCGCCGCGACCGTCTTGTCGGCCGGGGCGTCGGGTGTGTGTTTATGCTTTACAGGTGATGCGCGTTAGGCGCCATTATTTTACCTCAGGTCGGGGGGGCGCGGCCGGGACCCCGTTCTTTGCTGGGCGCGTTGGAGGCCCTATAATTACCTCAGGTTAGGGGCGGGGCCGGCCCGCGGCGCGCTGCCGCGGCTGGGACCCCGTTCGTTACTGAGCTGTTTGCCCAGGCGGGTGCGTCGCTGGCCCTGCGGTCGCACCCGCCGGGCGTGTCATTTGGCCGGCGCCGCAGCTGCGGCGCCGCCGGTTTCCAGAGTGAGCCTCGCCGGAGGCGGAGGGAGATGCGCGTTGGAGGGGGGGGGGGCGTGGCCGGGTTTTCGGCGCGTCGCACGGCTCCGTCCCTCCCTCCTCTCTGCTTCTGGCGCCGATGCGGAGCCTTCTGCTCCGTGCTGCTCAGGGAAGGGGGCGGCTCTTTTGGCTTCGCGCGCTCTGCGCCCTGTCACGCCCCGGATTCCCTGCCTGCGTCTCTGCATGCTCGAGGTGGACGCCATTGTACCCGCTCCCAAGGATTCGTGAGTGGCCCTGTGGGTCCTATGTGTCATGCCCTTTTTCATTGTCTGGTGATCATATATTTATGGGGTTCCTTGTGTCTTTCAGGCGGAGTGTGCCATCGGGAGAGTTGTCATCAGTAATTAGAGGGTTTCTCCCGGTCCTAGATCCCTGGGTTCACTTAGTCTTAAATCCTCCCACTTGGGACATTAAAGGGGCATCCCGGGTTGCTTATTGGCGTAATTCCCTGGGTCATTGCGACTAATAAAGTTCCCCTTATGGAGGCATCCCCGGATACTGGGGCAGGGGCCCCTTCAGGGCATCCCAAAAGATGCATGTTGTGTGGTGCATCCATTACAGGGGACGATGTACTGCTTTGTATACCTTGTGCACAGGCTTCCGGGTCAGCTCCGCCGGCCGAGTCATCTCAACCTCCCACCCTGACACGCGCTCCGTGTGACGTTGTCATGGGCAGGGATCTGCAAGCTGAGATGTGCGCCAGATTGGCCAACCTTGAGAAAATTGTTTCCAGTTCGGCCGCCCGTAAGGCCCCGGCCAATAGGAAGCATTTGTCCCCGGCTTTGCCGGCTGATGACCTGGACGAGTTTAATAATCTGGATTGGTCTGATTATTCTGGGCTAGAGGAAGGTGAGGTTTCTGAGGGCTCAGAGGTTTCGGACGATGAACAGTCTGCGGGCGCTGATGAGGAGCTTAGTGAGTTAGGGAGATCCTCGGATTCTCCTCACGCGCTGGCGCTGATGTTGGAGGTTCTGAAGATTTCCCCTCCCGAGGTGGCGTCACAGCAGGAGGGTGAGTTGTTTGAGGAGTCCAGGCCGCGCTTGGAGTTTCCTTCACAACGGCACTTTCACAAGATCATTGATAAGGAATGGGACAGGCCGGCTAGGCTCCCTGGCATCCCTCAGGGGTGGGACAAGAAATACCCTTTCCCTTCGGAGGTGGTTAAGCGCTGGGTTTCCCCTCCCGAGGTCGATGCTCCGGTTCTGGGGTTGTCTAATTCCTCGGTTTTAAATAGGCCGGATTGCTCCACCCTTAAGGATGGGGAGGATAAACGTATTGACCAAATGGCGTGTCATGGCCTTACTAGCGTTGGGTCAGCCATACGGCCTGTGTGCGCTTCTGAGCTTATGGTGTTGGCTGCCAGGTCTGTGGTCAGGGACTTGTTGACATCTTCCGGGCTTCGCCCTGGTAGTGCTGAGTTCCTTAGCCTCAAACGGTGTGAGTTGTTTTTGTCCTTTGTATTAACTGCCTTGGATGACACTTTGATGATGTGTGGTAGGACATCGGCTTTGTTGGTGACTATTCGGCGGTCGGTCTGGCTGCGCCAGTGGGCGGCCGACTTCATGTCTAAAAAGTCTCTGACGGCTTTACCCTTTGTTGGGTTGAGGCTCTTTGGAGAAACATTGGACTCCGTCACCAAGGGCGGTAGGTTGCCTCAACCTAAAAAGCAGCGCCGTTCCTTTCGGGGGGCGCCTGCTTTTACAACTTCCTTTCGTGGGGCCAGATTTGGCAGAGGATCTGCGTCCCAATCTTCCAGAGGAGATTCCGGGAACAGGGGCAGGGGACGTGCCCGTTCTGGATACCATTGGGGTTCTAAGCCCAAGCCGGCTATTAAGCCGGCCCAGCAATGAGGGGGCGCCCTCACCCTTGCGGGTGGGGGGACGGCTGAGACACTTCTCCCGGATCTGGGATCAAGAAGTCTCGGACAGATGGATCCGGGAAGTGGTGTCTTCCGGTTACAAGCTAGAGTTCGAGCTCCGCCCCCCCTCCAGGTTCTTCAGGTCTCGGATGCCTTCGGAGCCTCTGGTGGCGCAGGGGCTCCTGGTGGCAGTAAAGAATCTTCTGGACATGGCTGTCATTTGCCCAGTGCAAGGCAGGGGCTTCTATTCCAATCTGTTCACGGTTCCCAAGAAGGACGGGTCGGTCCGTCCTATCTTGGATCTGAAGTTTCTCAACAGGTTTATTCGGCCGCGCAAGTTCCGCATGGAAACGCTGCGCTCGGCCATTCACTCTCTTCGTCAGGGAGACTTTCTGACGTCCATAGACATCAAGGATGCTTATTTACACGTTCCGGTTTTTCCAGCACACCAGAGGTTTCTCGGGTTTGTGGTGGAGGATCGGCATTTTCAGTTTGTGGCACTTCCTTTCGGTCTCACCTCAGCCCCTCGGGTTTTCACCAAGGTGCTAGCGGGGGTGATGGCACTGCTCAGAGTTCAGGGTATCCGCATTGTGCCCTATCTGGACGATCTACTGATCATGGCCTCTTCTTTCAACCAAGCGGAGTTGGACACCGGAGTGGTGGTGTCCACTCTGGAGAGGTTCGGTTGGGTGATCAACCACCCCAAGTCTTCTCTTTCTCCGTCCAGAGTTGTGACCTTTCTGGGGATGTCTCTGGACACCTCGCAGGCCAGGGTGTTTCTGCCCCAGGCCAAGATTCTTTTGATTCAGGAGTTAGTTCAGCTTCTCTTGTTGGCCCCTCATCCGACCATCCGGCTAGGGATGAGGCTGGTGGGTTTAATGGTGGCCTCATTCGAGGCAGTTCCCTTTGCGCAGCTCCATACGAGGGCGCTTCAGCTTCATCTGCTGACGGTTTGGGACAGGTCGCAGTCGTCATTGGACCGGTCCTTCCGGTTGACTCCCCGAGTTCGTCGTTCCCTACAATGGTGGCTGGGGTCTGTCAATCTGTCGAAAGGCAGATCCTTCCTGGCTCCACGTTGGGAAACGGTCACCACGGATGCCAGTCTGTCAGGTTGGGGGGGTGTTTGGAAGGACCTCCAGTTTCAGGGTCTGTGGAGTCCGCAGGAGGCTCAGGAGCCCATCAATATTCTGGAGTTGAGAGCCATCAGGTTGGTTCTGTTTCGCTTGACTCATCAGTTGAGAGGCCTGCCAGTTCAGGTCCGGTCGGACAACAGGACGGCGGTTGCTTACATCAATCACCAAGGAGGGACTCGCAGCAGGAGTGCCCTCAGGGAAGTGTCTTTGATTCTGGACTGGGCCGAGGCCCACGTCCCGTGTATCTCAGCAGTCTACATTCCGGGGGTGGAGAACACGGAGGCGGACTTGCTGAGCCGGGCCTCCTCTCGTCAGGGGGAGTGGTCTCTCAGTCCCAGGGTGTTTCGTTCGATATGTCTCAGGTGGGGGGTCCCAGCGGTGGACCTCTTTGCCTCTCGTCACAATCACAAGCTTCCAGTCTTTGTGTCTCTCTCGCAGGATCCTCTGGCTCTGGCAGTGGATGCCATGTCTCTGAACTGGAGGGATCTGGGGTTCCTTTATCTGTTCCCTCCGTTTCCAATGCTAGCCAGAGTGGTGCGCAAACTGGCCTTGGAAGGCGTGTCGGCGATTCTGGTGGCCCCAAGGTGGCCAAGGCGCGTTTGGTTCGCAGATCTTGTAAGGCTGGCAGAAGATCAGTTCACCCTGCCTCTGCTGCCGGACCTGCTCACCCAGGGTCGGCTACGCTATCCCAATTTACCATCGCTGGCTTTGACGGCGTGGCTGCTGAATCCGCCATCTTGAGGGAAGAAGGTCTTTCTGACGCGGTGATTCAGACTCTTATCAGCGCCAGGAAGCGGTCTTCCTCTTCTGTTTACTACAGGACCTGGAGGTCCTATATTGATTGGTGCGAAGGTAGGTCCTTCTCTTGTCGAGAGTTCTCCATTCCTAGAATTCTGGAGTTTCTTCAACATGGTTTAGATCTGGGGCTTCAAATTAGTACCTTGAAGGGGCAGGTCTCTGCCCTGGCGGTGTTCTTCCAAAGGTCCTTTGCACTTCATCCTTTAGTCAGGACCTTTTTCCAAGGAGTTACGCATGTACGTCCGCCTAGGAAGCCCTTGGTTCCAGTTTGGGATTTGAACCTGGTTCTTTCTGCTCTTCAGGGCCCTCCGTTTGAGCCCTTGAATGAGGTTGCCTTGTCTTCGCTTACTCAAAAGGTGGCCTTTTTGGTGGCTATCACTTCGGTTAGGCGTGTTTCTGAGTTGGCAGCTTTATCCATTAAAGCTCCATACTTTGAGAAGCATCAGGACAAGGTTGTCTTTCGTTTCAAGCCGGATTTTCTTCCTAAGGTGGTCTCGGCTTTTCATCTGAATCAGGACATAGTTCTGCCTTCTCTATGCCCTAATCCTAGCAACGAGAAGGAAAGGGCGTTGCATTCCTTGGTAGTTCGTGTTGTGGAATATTATCTGGAGGTTACGTCTTCCTTTCGCAAGACGGACGCCTTTTTTGTGGTGCCCTCCGGGCCTAGGAAAGGTTTGGCTCCTGCCAAATCTTCCATTAGTAAATGGATTCGTCAGGCCATCATTGGGGCCTATTCTGCCAAGGGGAGGAGTCCCCCTTTTCGTGTTACTGCTCATTCTACTCGCGCAGTTGGTGCGTCCTGGGCTTTTCAGCACCAGGCTTCTGTTGAGCAAGTTTGTAAGGCCGCTACCTGGTCTTCTGTTCACACTTTTTCCAAGTTTTACAAGGTTGATGTTTGGGCGTCCGCGGATGCTGTCTTTGGACGCAAAGTTTTGCAAGCTGTAGTGGTTTGAAGTTGTGCATTGTTGCCTAGTTTTGGATCCCCGCCCCTGTTTTTGGACACTGCTATTGGATGTCCCACATGTTATGGATTCTTGAAGCGGGGTGTGTGACATACTTAGAATAATACCATTTTGTGAATACTCACCTTGTAAAATGGGTATTATAAGTATGTCACACACCCCGCTTCACCCGCCCTTTCTGTATTCGGGATCCTCTATTTTGTGAACTTTGCGTGGTTGTGTTGTATATTTGCCTCTTCCTGGTCCCTTACCTTACTGCTTCTGTATACTGGGTGATGAGTGGGAGGTCCCAGGTATTTATGGATCAGGGAGGGGCTTTCTTTTACTATCATCTCTGCAGGAACGCCTCTTCAGGACGATATTACCCACATGTTATGGATTCTTGAAGCGGGGTGTGTGACATACTTATAATACCCATTTTACAAGGTGAGTATTCACAAAATGGTATTTTTCCCTCCTTATCCCTGCTCCCTCATCCCCCCTCACCTTTTTCTGCCTCATTTCTGCCCACCTCATCCCACCTTGCCTCTGCTCACCTCAACATATTCCTACTTATCCCTACCTACCTCATCCTGCCTCACCTCTGCTCACCTCAACTTTTTCCGCCTCAGTTCTGCCCACCTCATCCCATCTTAGCTCTGTTCACCTCAACTTAACCCTCCTCCTTAACTCCTTATCCCTGCCCACCCACCTCATCTCGCCCCATCTCTTCTCACCTCAGCTTTTCCCGCCTCATCCCGCCTTACCTCTGCTCACCTCACCTTTTCCCACCCCTGCCTCCTCATCCCGCCTCACCTCTGCTCACCTCACCTTTTCCCACCCCTGCCTCCTCATCCCGCCTCACCTCTGCTCACCTCACCTTTTCCTGCCCCCCTCATCCAAACCTCATCTCTGCTTGCCTCAACTTTTCCCTCCTTATCCCTGCCCCCTCATCCCGCCTAACCTCTGCTCACCTTTTCCCGCCTCATCCCACCTCGCCTCTGCTCACCTCAACATATTCCTACTTATCCCTACCTACCTCATCCCACCTCACCTCTGGTCACCTCAACTTTACCCTCCTTATCCCTGCCCACCCACCTCATTTCGCCCCGTCTCTGCTCACCTCAGCTTTTCCCGCCTCATCCTGCCTTACCTCTGCTCACCTCACCTTTTCTCTCCCTATTCCTGCCCACCTCATCCCACCTCACCTCTGCTCACCTTACCTTTTCCCGCCTCATTCCTTCCCACCTCACCTCTGCTTACCCCAGCTTTCCCCGCCTTATCCCTGCCCACCTCATCCTGCCTTACATCTGCTCACTTAACCTTTTCCCGTCTCATCCCTGCCTCCTCATCTGGCCTTACCTCACCTATTCATGCCTCATTCCTGCCCACCTCATCCCGCCTCACCTTTGCTCACCTCACCTTTTCATGCCTTATTCCTGCCCACCTCACTCCACCTCACCTCTGCTCACCCCAACTTTTCCCTCCTGATCTCTGCCCACCTCACCCCTGCTCACCCCACCGCTTTCCGCCTCATCCCTGCTCACCTCATCCCGCCTTACCCCTGCTCACCTCACCTTTTCCCTCCTCATTCCTGCCTCATCCCGCCCCACCTCTGCTCACCTCACCTTTTCCCTCCTGATCTCTGCCTACCTCATGCAGTCTTGCCTCTGCTCAACTCACCTTTTCCCGCTTCATCCCTGCTCACCATATCCCGCCTTACGCCTGCTCATCTCACGTTTTCATGCCTCATCCCTGCCCACCTCTTCCCGCCTTACCCCTGCTCACCTCACCTTTTCCCTCCTGATCTCTGCCTACCTCATCCTGCCTTACCCCTGCTCACCTTTTCCTCCTTCATCCCTGCCCACCTCATCTCTGCTCACATCTGCTCACCTTACCATTTCCCACTACATTCCTGCCCGCCTCATCCTGCCTCACTTCTGCTCACCTCACCTTTTCTCTCCCTATTCTTGCCCACTTCATCCCACCTCACCTCTGCTCACCCCAGCTTTACCTGCCTTATCCCTGCCCACCTCATCCTGCCTCACGTCTGCTTACTTCACCTTTTCCCACCTCACCCCTGCTCACCTCAACTTTTCCCTCCTGATCTCTGCCCACCTCACCCCTGCTCACCCCACAGCTTTCCGCCTCATCCCTGCTCAACTGATCCCGCCTTACCCCTGCTCACCTCACCTTTTCCCTCCTCATTCCTGCCTCATCCCGCCTCACCTCTGCTCACCTCACCCTTCCCCCCCTCATTCCTGCCTCATCCCCCCTCACCTCTGCTCACCTCACCTTTTCCCTCCTGATCTCAGCCTACCTCATGCAGCCTTGCCTCTGCTCACCTTTTCCGGCTTTATCCCTGCTCACCTCATCCCGTTTGTGATGAGCTGTATTCTCCTAATTAATCAACAAACAAAAAATATACACTAATCAATGCGTTAGGTGATAACTGTCCAGTGCAGTGTTGCCTACAAGTTTCCTATTAATAATATCTAATACTATGCTATATAATTTAATACTTTTACTAATACTAATACTTTTTTTATTGCAGTGGGGAAAGTGGATCTGGTAAAACAGAAGCCACCAAACTCGTCCTGCGTTACCTGGTAGCGGTTAACCAGAGGCGCGGAGTGACAAATAAGGTGATTTTTACGATTGTTTTAATACTTACCTTTCCTCCCATGTAGTGCAGCTATGTAAAGTACCTGTTGTAGCCATTTTTCTGAAGCCAAACCCAGAGCTTTTTTTTTCTAGCTCAACCACCTTTTCACAGACAAGGATGTGAATTGAATTCTACCCCTTCTGCATAACACTGTGTTAGACACACTTGTCACTGGGGGCAGGAGGGTGGCTTATACCTCTGCTTGTAGTGTTTATTTTGGTTTACTGTAAAGTACACTGCCAAAAAACTAAACAAACACACAGTCTGTAAAACTGCATTTGAAATAGTATATGTACCGTATGTTTCTACCCTGTCTGTAATTACTACTTTGTAAAGCGCTACGGAAGATGATGGCGCTATATAAATAAACAATAATAATAATAATAAGAGACACAAGAGTCCATAGCTTAGAGAGACAGTTGCAAGGCATAGCTATAAAACGAGGGGTAATAACTAATTTCTCCCTTATTTCTGTTCTTTCTTTCTGTCCTTCCTTTGATCATTATTTCCACCTATTTCCTTCTTTTGTATCTTTCTGTCTGTGCTTCCTTTTTTTCTTCTTCTTTCTTCTCATTCATGCTTTATTTCTTGCTTCTTTTTTTTGCCCTTGGTTATATTCATTTCTCACATTAGTTCCTCCTTTCTTCTTATTTTTTGTTCCTCCTTTCATTATTCCTTCCTTCACATTCCTCTCTTTTCTTTCTGTTCTTCCTATTCCTACATTTCTTTTCCATTATATTTTTTCCTAATGTCCTTTCTTTCATCATCCCTTTTTAGAATCTTTTCTTTCTTCCCTTCCTTCCTTTTTTTCTTACTCCTTCCTTTTTTTCTTACTCATTTTTTTAATCTGTCCTTTCTCTATTTTTACTTCTTTACATTCTTTCTTTCCTTACTTTCGCTGTTCATTTCTTCCTTTTTTTCTATTCTTCCTTTTTTCCTTTGATTCCTTTCTTTTCTTGTATTTTATCTTCTTCTTTCCATCCTTTCACCCTTTTGTCTAACTTTCTTTCCCCCCCTTTCTTAAATTAATCATTTATTTGTTTATTATGCCCTTTCAATTTGTCCCTTCTTTCTTTTTTCCCTTAATTTGTTTCTATTCTTCCTCTTACCCTTTCGTCTATTATTTTCTCAATTCCTCTCTTTCCTTTCTTTTGTAATTTTCTTCTTTCTTTCCTTCTGTTTTTCATTTACTTCCTTCCTCCTTATCCTTCTTTCTGCCCATTGCACCATTACTAAATATATATACCGGTATATATATATATATATATATATGTTTCTTGCATGTGCCATGTTACTGTATAATGAGTGACTCTCAGTACACGGCCCTGTATGATTTTTTGCATTTTCCTTTCTGTTTGCTCTGTGGATTGCAGATAGAGGTAAGCCGAGCTGTGTGTGGGTGATCTTTTACTATGAGTGACATGTAGGTATATGTATACATGACATTGCCTTTCCTCTTATCAGATTCTGGAGGCCACACCACTGCTGGAATCTTTCGGAAATGCCAAAACAGTCCGGAATGACAACTCCAGCCGCTTTGGCAAATTTGTGGAGATCTATCTGGAAGAGTAATTATTATGTGACATTAAAGCAAATGCATAATGTAACTAATATACATGCATTTAGGGATGGCAGGCTTGGACCAGCCCAGAGGGTTACCAGAAAATCCCCCACATAGTTCAGGTCTTGGTGATGAAGACCCCTGGGATCAGGGGTTCCAGGGCCGGATTAAGTGTGGTGGGCGCAAAATCTGGTGGAGGCCCCAGATACAGTATTTTTTCCTTTAAAACAATAATCCAGCCAAGTAACTGATTGGTGGTTGTCTGGCACCAGCCTACTTACTGGAACGTTAGATTGAGTCCCTTGTGCCACCCTTGTGCGGGTGCGTGCTGCTCGGGAACTCCTGCTTTGCCATTCTGGGTGGGGGGTAGTGTAGTCGCCCGGCTGGTCCAGCAGAAAACAGTTCCCTGCTGCCAGCGGCTGATAGCTTTGTTGTCAGACCAAAGACTGAAAAGCCTTCTGGACCAGACCATAACCCAAGGGTTGGTGGAGGCCCCCTTTGTTGGGCAAGTGGTGGAGGCCCCTGGACGCACACCACTTGCACCGTCCTCATAGTTCAGCCCTGACAGCTTCCCAAGAGCACACACAGAGACAATACAGATCAGCATAGTGTTTCTGTGCATGGCATCCTATGACAAGGCATCCCAGTCCAACTGGTTCTTTAATGAGAAATAATTAAACAGAAATTTGTATATATATAGGGTGGCAAAACTTTCAAAACCATATGCCCTGCTATAAGTATAATCCAATTTCAATCTCGCCTTGAAAAAGAGACCCTAGTGGTCTCGAAACGCGTAGGTGGCCCCCAGGGTGATAGCTGTATCTGGACCGCAGGATATGTAAGATCTTGGATACCTTGGATGTACTGTGTCTTCTGTCTTTTGCACCTTTTTTTTGTAATTTGGCACTTAAATAGCCTCTCTTATATGAAATATTGGTTACTGATGCACTTTTTTGGCACTTAGCACTTTATTACACATGCATATAGATCTATTGGCTTATATGAAATATTTTTAGAATTCATTTATGCTTTATTATGGACACAGTGGAATGATTAATATAGGATATAATAGAGTTCAGAAGCAGCAGTGGTGGATTATACTTATAGTAGGGCATATGATTTTTAAAGTTTTTAACTGTATTTTTAACATGCTACTATAAAAATATTGATTTCATAATAAGAATAGTGTGAGCACAATTGTCAGTCTCTGTTGGTTTGCAAAAAAAAAAAAAGGGGGGAAGTTTGGGGCATCCCCCACAGTTTCGTTCATGAGAGATAATTAGATATGTTGCATATTAAAAATACCCACGCTGTGTCAGACATGCTGGGCTATGTTAGTCTTGTATCTCTGTGCCGTCCTTTCGTTCTAATAAGCCACACAGAGCAGCTGAACAGCTTGTCTGAAGACAGGCAGCGTAATTTATAAAAATGTCTTCCAGTCGCTAGGTGAGATGATCTCAGCGCCTGCACTGCTGAGCCGTCTGGAGAAAGCTGCCGCTGAGCGTTCGCACGCTCCTGGCCGAGCTGTGGGCGCAGGGCAATGCTTGTCAAAACACCGGCTGGGAGCATCGCAAAGCATCAATATTTAAGAATGAGAACACACTGCGCCTGTATGGGCGCTGTAAGAAGGGGATTCCAGGCACTCAGCACCTGTTAAAATCCCCATTTTTTATTTTTGGGGAGTTGGCAGCAAAATAAAAATTAAAAAACACTGGGATTGCATTGGGGACCTTTAAAGTGGACCAACACCCACCGGTGATCGGCCCGGGAATCTATAAGATTCCCGGGCCGATCACCTCCCTCCCCGCGGGGCATCCGAGATCGGGATGTCCCGCGGGGTGAAACCCCCCCAAACACCCCAAACTCCTTACCTTATCTTCCGCCTCCCTCGCGCCCCTCTAGACGTGCGCGTGCCCGCGCCGGCCGTCCGTGAATGGCCGGCGCGGGCATGCGCGCGTCAAGAGGGACGCGCGGGAGGCGGCAGCGGCGGAGCCGCTTGTCCGCGGCTTGTCCGTCGGCCCGGAGAGAGGTGAGTTCGGGGGGTTCGGGGGGGTTTCACACAGCGGGGCACCCCGATCGGGGGTGCCCCACCGAAGTGGACCAAGACCCAGGATAGTCAAAATCCTGGGTGTTGGTCCACTTTAAAAGGTATGCCACAAGTTTTACATGGCCCAAATCACAAGTTTGCAGTGCATTACAAAAGTGTTCAAAATGCATACAAAATCTATTTCAAACAGTACCAGCCCAAAAAAAGAAATAAATAAAAAAAGTATGCAAAATATTTGCAACCATCCCACCCCATTGAAATCGATGGGATAAGGCCACACAGTGCAGGGTGAGCGCCTGGTCTTATCTGGGATTGTAGGGAACTCAGAGCCCACACTCATCACATTGCATTGTGGATAGATGGGACACTATCTGGCACTATCAGAGGCGCTCTGGCTTTTTGACTTGATAACTCCACCTTTTGCACTGGGACCTGACATTCACATGACACTCATCTGGCACTACGTGATACTACCTGGGGTTAGTGTTTCTTAAATAAACCCCTACATTTACATATTATATTAATTCCAGTAACAAAGTTGCCCTGTTTTCTTTCTGCACAGCGGTGTAATTTGTGGTGCCATAACATCCCAATACCTGCTTGAAAAATCAAGAATTGTGTTTCAGGTACGTACAAAGAAAGGGACTAATAGGTCTCAACTCCTTATAAATATACATGACTTTCATTGTTACCAGGAGCGGACCGCAAAAGTTATGGAATATGATTCAAGATATTAGTTTGGTGGGTCAGACACAGGTAGTGTCGGACTGGCCCACTAGAGCACCAGAGGATCTTCTGGTGGGCCGCAGGCATTGACCCAGAGCCACATCAGGGCATACACGAGATCTAAGTATCAAACGGTCTTAGATTTTTATTTGGTCAATTAGCATCAGATTAAGAGGGTCATTTATTAAGAATGGTGCAGGAAGCACTTGAGTGCCTCGGCCAAGACACTTGGCAGCCAGGGCCGTATTTGGTGTTCATGGTGCCCTAGGCACTTTAAGTGTTTGCTCCCCATTTTTTTAAGTTAGGTCATGGTCCATATAAAAAAAATGGGGAGGGGTAGACGGTGTAATGGGCCAGATACAGAGAAGCAGGCAAGCATGTTCCATTTTTCCGGCATTCTGACATACAGGAGTCACATGATCACATCAGTGGAGGGCAGATGCCCTGGCCTGTGTTTAACCCATTGCACCCCCCCCCCCCCCTTCACAAATACACTCTGCATCCTTCTGTGGCTGGGGGTTGCTTGTTAGGAGGTATTAATGTTCTGGCTTTACTACAGTAGTAAGGACAATGCCCCCCCCCCTCTCCAGGTTGCCACCCTAGGCACGTGCCTAGGGTTGCCTAATGGGAAATACAGCCCTGTTGGCAGCGCTCGCACCGCAAAACCGGTTTCAGCCTGTGTGCGACTTGATTATGCCTATGCGCTAGCGACACCTAGCGCCGGGCGGGAGCTTTGCAAGGGATCACGGGGTGCTCTAAAAAAACACACAGCGCCTGTTCCGCAATGTTTTATTTTAGAGGTGATAGCAGCACATTGGGATTAAAAAAACACCGGGAATTGCATTGGGGACACTTGAAAGACAAGAAACATAAGTCTTGCAAGGCTCAAATCACAAGTTTTCAGCACATCCAAAATCAGTTCCAAACAGCCCAGGTATCCCGTAGGACATGCACCAGCCCCAAAAGAAAATTAAATTAAAAAAAGCCAAAAATAAATATACCCATTCCAGCCCATTGAAATGTATGGTGCTGTGCAGGGTAAGCGCCTGGTATTATTTGGCACTGTAGGGAACTCAGTGCCGGCACTGCTCATAGATGTGACACTACCTGACACTATTATGGGTGCTCTGTTTTTTTGACTGGAGAAATACACCTTTTGCAATGGGACCTGAAATTGAACTGACATTCATCTGGCACTATGTGGCACTACCTGATGTTATCGTTTTTTAAATAAACCCCATAATTGCTTCTTGTAGGCCAAAAATGAGAGGAACTACCACATTTTCTATGAGATGCTGGCAGGACTCCCGGCTCAAGAAAAGCAGAGTTTCTACCTGCAGGATGCTGAGACCTATTACTACTTGAATCAGGTTTGCATCATATGTATTTATCTTTACACCATTTTCTTTCCTTGTGGTATCGAAATCTATGACTATTATGGCTGTGTATTGGGCAAAATCTTTTAATTCCCTTAAACCGGACCACAGCTAGAGGATAGGGTGGGGATGCAGACAGCGGTGCTTCATCTGGATGAAAGGAGCGCCGCTGATAGGCTGAGCAGCCTGTGCATGCGCTATGGGAATGGGGAAAAGTAAACTATACTGGTGAATCCAGGCAATACACATAGCACGGCATCCAAAATCAGAATGCCCCGCCAGAGAGGAACAACACCAAAAAAAGTTGGGTTCCATTTTAACAATCACCCCAGGGTATCCCAATTTAAGATGCCCCACCAGTCAGGGAGGGGCTAAAACTCTTTTTGACAAATCTCAACTTCAGCAATTTCCCATAATTTCCCCCAAGCCCCAGATTGACGGTGGTTTGTATGGAAAAAGAAAACCCCTAGAGACTATAAACCAGCACAGACCCACCACTGAAATAGTAAAATAATACTAATATTGGTAATTTATTTATTAAATCCAATGTAGCATACACAGACAATACACTACACAATAACACTGAACAAATACATTTAAAAACAATATACCAAAAACCTCAAAGGGGGCATTGTAATATGTATGTAAGTAAAGGGTTAAAGTGGACCAAAATCCATGGCCCGCCAGCCCTGGAATCTATTAGATTCCAGTGCTGCTCGATTTTCTCCCCCTGGGGCGTCCAGAATCAGGATGCCCCGCTGTGCGAAACCCCCCAGGTCGCCTGGTATACTTACCTTCTCCTTTGGGCCAGCAGTGCATGCGCAAGCAGCGCCCACTCCCCGCTATCTCTTTAGCAGGCTGCGCACCCGCGCTTGGCATTTGTGAATGGCCGATGTGGGCACACTTCCTGTTAGAGAGTAGCAGGGGATGCTGCTGCCGGGCATACTCAGGTCCGGCTTAGACAAAGGGGTGAAAGCCGATCCGAGCGCACTGATTGGACCAGAACACTTGTATGCGCTGTAGGACCAGGGAAAGGTTAGTTACATTTGTCCCATAAAAATTGCATGTATATGCAATAAATAATTAGAATAACAAACCTGGCACACTGGCACTAACGGGGAGGCCGATTCAGTAATAGCGCCAGGTAGCGACAGATGAGCAACTGTAGCAGTATTTTCACAGCGCCCGCTAGTAGTCGCTGTGCTTGGCTGTTGTTCGGTTGTTGACAGCGACTCAGTCGGTGTGCAGTAATGTTGAATATTGGGTGAGGAGTCGCTATTTGACAGGTTCCACGCTGTATGGGTGCGCATGATAGCGAATGGCCATAGCGACCGGCTCCCACCATATTCATTAACAAATCACGATCAAAAAATTCTCGCACTGTGAAATTCATGTTTAAACCCCAGAGCGCTGGCGGCGATGGGTTAAAAGTAGTTTTTTAACCCCCAAACAACCATATTTTTGGAAACCAAAAAAAACAAGTTTATAAAAACACCATTAATATCAATTCTGCACAAATTTTTTTTTTTTTTTTTTTTTTTTTAACCTTAAAAAAAAAATCTAACATTGCAGAAGTGGTCACAGAATTTTTCACATTTAAAAAAAAAAAAAACAAAAAAAAAATTATTAACAATTAATTATGAATATTTAAAGATTGTTGCATTGGAGAGCGCCAGGTAGCGAGAGGTCATACCTGTCGCTGTTCAAGGTCGGACGCTGGCGCTGTGGGCTGAGGCTGGAATAATGATGAATGATTCGCTATATGGCGCTATCTCAGTCGCTAAGCAGGATCGGCTTGATAAATGTGTGATTGTGGTGGGGAGCCGGCGTTCTCGTGGCGGTGCCCGTCATTACCAGTCGCTCACCAGTCGCTACCTGGCGCTATCCCTTGTTAAATAAGGGCCAAAGTTTGTGTCAATAAAGTGCTGATGCAATCAGTACAAAACAACCTATATGTAACCTTAACAGGAAAGTTTCTAAATAACAAAGTACATGTAACTAGATCAAACCGCTAAATTCATTAAGTGAACAGAAAATAAACAGCACAGACAAGATAAATAACAAAAAGAAGGAAGCTAATCAATTAATCACAAAGAGTTCATTATTCAAAAGTTAATATCACAGTGCAGGAAAATTTGATTAATTAGAAAAAAGTGCAAATATGCACCAAACCTGGTGTGCAAAACAGTTAAGTGCCGCTATCCCTGGCCTGAGATGCCAATAATATGATCAATAAACAGAAGTAGTGAACCCCCCCCCCCCCCCCCAAACCATATAAGGGATATCAATAATAGTAGCCAGACCAAGCGCCTTGCAAACCACGCGGCTTTCCTTGGGGATTTGAGTAGCAGGACCAACGATTGCTGGATTACTTTTACCATGTCGTTATTCAAATCTCAGGGCACTGGGTCATGAAATGCCTTGATCTGATGAAGTGGGAGCCTGGGATAAAAAGCCCAAAACGAGGTAAGTAAAGGACTATCGGCAGGGACATTGGTTTTGCATCGCAAGCCCAGTGGTGGCTCTTGGTGAGGTAAGAATTATCGCCGACTCACATAGCAGGGCATCCCAAAAAGCGTGGATGTCAAACTGGACCTAGCCTCTTAAAGATTATAGTTATGGTTTTGATCTACTTTAAGGGTCAATGTATTCGTTTTTGTTTTTGCTGTGTTCCCGTTGCGGTTAGGAATAATTTATCTTAGTTTTCTTTCATGTGTGATCTTTTCTTGTTTGTTTCAATATTGACATCTCTACCTTCATAGGGATTGCTATTTCTTTGATGTTGGCTCTGTGTGACAGTTTGGATCCTTCTCCGTTTTTCATTTCCAAAAGCTGCTACTTATTGCTTTTAAAAGTTTTGATGTTATTCACATTCAGGGGGGTAACTGTGAGATCCCATCTAAAAGCGATGCAGAAGATTTTCGAAGGCTCATATACGCCATGGAATCCCTCAGCTTCAACGGTGAAGATCAGGACAGCATCTTCAGAATCCTCTCTTCCATCCTGCACTTGGGCAATGTCTACTTTGAAAGATATGAGGTAAGCTTTAAATCCAGAATGTATTTACTTTTAGGCAGGGTGTGGCAGATATCCACTACTCACTGGCACTTAGAATTCCACTTGCAGGACAGCAGACTATGGGGGTTATTTAAGAAGGAATAGCACAAGGTAGTTCTTCATAGCATCTGGTGAACGTCGGGCGCTGTACGCAAAACCACATTAAAGAAAGTGAATCTGGTGAGCGACTCTAACAGCGCCATACATTTGCGAAAGTGTTCCTTTAAAGTCTTTTGTGATGGCAGGGAGACTCCTAAATCTCCCAAAATCAGGATGCGCCCATACTGCATGGATAGAGGAAGTAAAGTCTTTAGTAATGGCAGGAGATACTCCTAAATCTCCCAAAATCAAGATGCGCCCATACTGCATAGATAGAGGAAGTAAAGTCTTTAGTAATTGCAGGAGATACTCCTAAATCTCCTAAAATCAGGATTCCCCCATACTGCAGGGGTAGAGGAAGTAAAGTCTTTAGTAATGGCAGGAGATACTCCTAAATCTCCCAAAATCAGGATGCGCCCATACTGCATGGATAAAGGAAGTAAAGTCTTTAGTAATGGCAGGAGATACTCCTAAATCTCCCAAAATCAGGATGCGCCCATACTGCATAGATAGAGGAAGTAAAGTCTTTAGTAATGGCAGGTGATACTCCTAAATCTCCCAAAATCAGGATGTGCCCATACTGCATGGATAGAGGAAGTAAAGTCTTTAGTAATGGCAGGAGATACTCCTAAATCTCCCAAAATCAGGAAGCCCCCATACTGCATAGATAGAGGAAGTAAAGTCTTTAGTAATTGCAGGAGATACTCCTAAATCTCCTAAAATCAGGATTCCCCCATACTGCAGGGGTAGAGGAAGTAAAGTCTTTAGTAATGGCAGGAGATACTCCTAAATCTCCCAAAATCAGGATGCGCCCATACTGCATGGATAAAGGAAGTAAAGTCTTTAGTAATGGCAGGAGATACTCCTAAATCTCCCAAAATCAGGATGCGCCCATACTGCATAGATAGAGGAAGTAAAGTCTTTAGTAATGGCAGGTGATACTCCTAAATCTCCCAAAATCAGGATGTGCCCATACTGCATGGATAGAGGAAGTAAAGTCTTTAGTAATGGCAGGAGATACTCCTAAATCTCCCAAAATCAGGAAGCCCCCATACTGCATGGACAGAGGAAGTAAAGTCTTTAGTAATGGCAGGAGATACTCCTAAATCTCCCAAAATCAGGATGCGCCCATACTGCATAGATAGAGGAAGTAAAGTCTTTTGTGATGGCAGGAGATACTCCTAAATCTCCCAAAATCAGGATGCCCCCATACTGCATGGATAGAGGAAGTAAAGTCTTTAGTAATTGCAGGAGATACTCCTAAATCTCCTAAAATCAGGATGCCCCCATACTGCAGGGGTAGAGGAAGTAAAGTCTTTAGTAATGGCAGGAGATACTCCTAAATCTCCCAAAATCAGGATGCGCCCATACTGCAGGGGTAGAGGAAGTAAAGTCTTTAGTAATTGCAGGAGATACTCCTAAATCTCCTAAAATCAGGATGCCCCCATACTGCATATAGAGGAAGTAAAGTCTTTAGTAATTGCAGGAGATACTCCTAAATCTCCCAAAATCGGGATGCGCCCATACTGCATAGATAGAGGAAGTAAAGTCTTTAGTAATGGCAGGAGATACTCCTAAATCTCCCAAAATCAGAATGCGCCCATACTGCATGGATAGAGGAAGTAAAGTCTTTAGTAATGGCAGGTGATACTCCTAAATCTCCCAAAATCAGGAAGCCCCCATACTGCATGGATAGAGGAAGTAAAGTCTTTAGTAATGGCAGGAGATACTCCTAAATCTCCCAAAATCAGGATGCGCCCATACTGCATGGATAGAGGAAGTAAAGTCTTTAGTAATGGCAGGTGATACTCCTAAATCTCCCAAAATCAGGATGCCCCCATACTGCATGGATAGAGGAAGTAAAGTCTTTAGTAATTGCAGGAGATAGTCCTAAATCTCCCAAAATCGGGATGCCCCCATACTTTTAAAATTGAAATATTGCGAAAATTGGCTCAATCCTAAAAATCCATATAAATATGCTAGAGGAGGAGGGGTCACTTATAAACCCGGCATCAGGTAGTATCTTGCCAGGCTCTATTTTTTTTATTTTAATGTAAGGAAGAGGAAATCAGGGGTGACAGGCTTGGTTACCCTTGATAGACTAAACCTGTCACACCTGGATTTTAGTTCTACCAGGAGACAAAAAACACGGGCAGGCTGATTCATTACTAGCGGCAGGTAGCGACAGATGAGCGTCTGTAGAGCGGATTTCAGAGCGACCGCTAGTAGTCGCTGTGCTTGCCGATGGTTCACTAGTTCAGAGCGTCTCAGTCGCTGTGCAGCATTGATGAATACCTTGTGGGGAGTCGCTATATGAGCAGTACAGCGCTGTATGGGAGCGAATGGTAGCGACTGTGCGACCGAATCACACCATATTCATTAAAAAACAGGCTCAAACACCGCCGGCGCTCAAAAATGCTTCGTTGTAGCCCAGAGCGCCGGAGGCTGTGTGATTAAAGGTTGTTTTTGAACATGTATCCACCAATAACAAAGTGAAAACATATGGAATTGGAATTGAAACATTGGAATTTGGAAATGGAATTACATTGTTATAACATTGTGACATGAACACATTAATGCCAGACCTGTCATGTCAATTCTGCATAAATATAGAAAAAATGGCTATTTCAAGGCCAGGAGAGGTCACAACATTATTTGAGAATAAAATAAAAATAATAATAATAACCCCCTGTTTAAAGAGAAGTCAAAGAACGTCCATTGAAATGTATGGGAGAGCACCAGGTAGCGACAGGTAATACGTGTCGCTCTGAGGCTGGGATAATGATGAATCGGACGCTACATGGCGTTGTTCCAGTCGCTCACCAGAATCTGCTTGATAAATGTGTAATTGCTGCCGTGTCCAGCGTTCGCCTGCCGCTACCTGTCATTTACAAGGCACTACCTGACGCTATCCCTTCATGAATAAGGCCCAAAGTTGGTGGGAGTTTTATTTAGTTTAGGTGTATAAGTGACCCCTCCTGCCATTAGTTGTGTTTATATGGATTTTTAATATTACACAATTTTGTGATAGTGCTCCTTTTGTGATGGCAGGGGAGATTTTTAAATCCCCCATACTGAAGGGGTAGAAGAAGTAAGATTTCTTTGATGGTCATCTTGGGTATCTTCAAATTTGTTAGACTCGAAATGAGAATAGATTTATGATTTTTGATAACTGTGTGCCTGTTTTAGTCCTGATTGACTTGTTACCCTTACTGTGTAACACCCTTTATTGCTCTCGTCCTGTTTTCTGCAACTTCAAAAAATTGATGGGGGGGCTGAGGGTATTTGTGTGACAGACTCTCTGCCTTTTGGATTTCACCACTATTCAATTGCCCACCGGGTCATTCATTGGATGCCCACTGTTCCTTTTTCTATACGGCCCCTGGGACCCTAATTGGGCATATTGGTTTTTTAAAGGCACTGTTTCTGCCCCTTGGACTTTACATAGGTTCATTACTTTCATTTTCTTAAAGTGGACCAACACCCAGGATTTTGACTATCCTGGGTCTTGGTCCACTTCGGTGGGGCACCCCCGATCGGGGTGCCCCGCTGTGTGAAACCCCCCCCGAACCCCCCGAACTCACCTCTCTCCGGGCCGACGGACAAGCCGCGGACAAGTGGCTCCGCCGCCGCCGCCTCCCGCGCGTCCCTCTTGACGCGCGCGTGCCCGCGCCGGCCATTCACGGACGGCCGGCGCGGGCACGCGCACGTCTAGAGGGGCGCGAGGGAGGCGCCGGCGGCCGGCCGCCGCCGAAGATAAGGTAAGGAGTTTGGGGTGTTTGGGGGGGTTTCACCCCGCGGGACATCCCGATCTCGGATGTCCCGCGGGGAGGGAGGTGATCGGCCCGGGAATCTATAAGATTCCCGGGCCGATCACCGGTGGGTGTTGGTCCACTTTAAGCATGTTCCAGACAATGTCATTGTGTTGTTGATTGTGTTACAGACTGTCATTGTGTTGTTGATTGTGTTACAGACTGCCATTGTGTTGCTGATTGTGTTACCGGCAGATTTTGTGCCCTGCTCCCATTGGTCTGTGTGTTTGTCATGCAGTTCTCCATCAGGTCCACGGGGGAGGTCCCCTTGCATGGAGACTTGCATATAACGCCCAGGGTGGCACTAATAAAAGAAGTTCATCTTCACCCTCAATAATGAGTTCCGTCTCTTATTGGGGGGGGGGGGGAACGTTACATCGCAATTCACTAGCCCTTTTAAGAGCTGTTCCTGCTTTCCTCACGGATGACTCTGGAATTCCTGCAGCACCTCTCACCATTGGGAAAAGGACGTTTCTGGCGAGGAAGCCCTCCGGCGATAAAGGTTATCGCTACAATTTGCTTGTGGGGGGGGGCAACTAATTTTGGGATGTCACACATTACACACACACACACACACACACACACACACACACACACACACACACATTTTGAGCTACCTGACTTGTCCGCCATAATCTTAAAGTGGATCAAAACCCTTTAGTCCAGACCCTGGCATATAAAAAAGGCCCCTCTTTGTGAAACTTCTTGGTTCGCCCGGTATGCTTAACGATCCGTCGATCCCATGGCACATGTGCGGGTCGCAGCCATATCACCATCTTCCCGCAGCTGATGGATAAACCCGTCAGGCATTTCTGAATGTCACATCAGCTAGAGGGAAGCACCTGGCGGGAGGTGCCCAGCTTTCTATTCATTTGAAATAGATTGCAGTGTGATGCAATATATTCCGATTGTCTGGAACCTTTTCTGATTGGAGGAGAACGCATGCACCATGAGAGTTAAGGATACAGGCCGAGCCGAGGGGACACCCCAGCAAAGCGGACCAAACCCAGGTGAAAACCTTGGTTTTGGTCCAATTTAAAGGCATTGGTAGAGTTGAGATCCATCCATTCTTGAATCTAGCCACACGAAAATGAAAAATATGGGCAGCTGTGTGACATGGGGAGGCCGATTTATTAATAGCGCCAGGTAGCGACAGATGAGCGACAGTAGCGGTATTTTCACAGCGCCGCAAGTATTCGCTGTGCTTGGCCGTTGTTCGGTTGTTGACAGCGACTCAGTCAGTGTGTGGTAATGTGGAATACGGGGTTAGGAGTCGCTGTTTGACAGGTTCCGCGCTGTATGGGAGCACATGACAGCGAATGGCCATAGCGAACGGCTCCCAGCATATTCATTAAAAAATCACGCTCAAAAAATTCTCGCGCTGTGAAATGCTTGTTTAAACCCCAGAGCGCTGGCGGCAATGGGTTAAAAGTAGTTTTTTAACCCCCAAACAACCATATTTTTGAAAAAAAATATCAATTAATTATGAATATTTAATGATTGCTCCATTGAAATGCATTGGAGAGCGCCAGGTAGCGAGAGGTCATACCTGGCGCTGTTCAAGGTCGCTCGCTGGCGCTGTGGGGTGAGGCTGGAATAATGATGAATGAGTGGCTATCTGGCGCTCTGTCAGTCGCTAAGCAGGATCGGCTTGATAAATGTGTGATTGTGGTGGGGAGCCGTCGTTCTCGTGGCGGTGACCGTCATTACCGCTCGCTCACCATTCGCTACCTGGCGCTATCCCTTGTTAAATAAGACCCTTAGTAATGTGTCCTGTTTTACAGACCGAGTCCCAGGAGGTGGCTTCGATTGTGAGTGCAAGTGAGATCCGCGTGGTGTCTGAACTGCTGCAGATATCTCCAGAGGGGTTGCAGAAAGCCATCACCTACAAAGTGACCGTAAGTAAAGCATTGGAGGCAGAGCACCTTTAAAGCGTACCTAAACCCTGCCTGGCAACTGTGCTATATAGAGTGCAGGACTACAAGGACCCTGCTATACCTGCTGCCTGCAAACCCCAAAGGTAAGAGATATGTTTTCTTTACCTTTTCAACCCATGGATCTCTATATAATGGGGGGACCAGGAACAGCTGCACACTTCAGGGCCACAGGCCTCTAATTGGAGGAGGTTCGGCTACTTCTTGTCCCTTATTGGTTGGAGCTCTGCTAGAGAAAAGTGAGTGAATTGCAGGGCTCACAGATGATGGGAAGGAGCAGGTTAGTTTAGTGCCCATGTGGACCCAAGAACCTCCCTGATACAGACTTGCAAGGGAGAATTTAGGTCCTCTGCCCCACTTTCCCTGCAACCCCCACCAGTGCTAAATGTACCAATAAGCCATGGGGTGAGCTGTTGTGTGCATAACCCTCCATCAGGTGTTAATAGTCAGGACTGGCCTTTGAGGTGTGCAGATTGAGCGCCAGCAGAGGGCGCCATCATCCTAGTAACGCTGATGGGGCTCCACTCCATCTCTATTCGGCTTAGGGCTTTATTCATCAAGGGATAGTGACAGGTAGCGCCTTGTAAGCGACAGGTAGCGTCAGGTGAACGCCGGCCGCGGCACGCAATATCACATTTATGAAGCCGATTCGCCTCTTACAGCGTCAGGTAGCGACCGATTCATCATTACAGACGGCTCAGCGGACTCCGGCGGCGCTTTGGCTTTCAGAACGCCTGGTATTACCTGTCACTACCTGTCGCTCTCCCATATATTTCAATGGACGTTCCGCCTCTTTTCTTTAAACAGGGTTTTTTAAAATAATTTTTGGGGAATTTTGTATCAGATCATTGTGTGACCTCTCCTGGCCTATTTAAATACATTTTGAAAACTTTTTAGATTTTTTTATATTTTTATGCAGAATTGTCATTACAGGTCTGGTACTAAAGTGTTAATGTCACAATGTCATAACAATGTCATTCCATGTGTTTCTGCTTAGTTACTGGCGGATATGTGTTCAAAAACAGACTTTAATTACACAGCGTCTGGAGCTCTGGGCTACAGCGACACAATTTTGAGCGCTGACGCTGTGTGAGGCTAAATATAGTTTGAGTCGCTCACACTGACCAGTCGCTACCGTTCTCTCCCATATAGCGCTGTACTGGTGTTATAGCGACTCACACATCAAATTCATCAATGCCGGCAATGTTGCTACAGTGACTGAGGCGCTCTGTAATTGTGACTCGCGGCCACTAGCGGTCGCTCTTAGAGCCGCTGTGCAGATGCTCATCTGCCTTTACCTGGCGCTAGTAATGAATCAGCCTGTAAGGATATAGCAAAACGTCTTTCTTTTTTCCACATACCCTCCAGCATTCTCCCTTTTTCACGTTCTCTCCACCATTCTGCCCTTTTCACATTTCCTTCATGATTCTTTCTCTTCCACATTTCTTCCTCCTCCCCTTTTTCAAAACACTCTTTATATTTCTCTCATCCACATTTCCTCCTCTTTTTTCATATTCTGTCTATCATTCTCTTTTACGCTTGTCTTCCTTCTTTCCCTCTTTTCTACATCCCCTCCTTCCTTGTCTTCCTTCTTTCTCGCTTTTTCACATTCCTGCCATCATTCTACCTTTTTCCCGTTACCTCCATTGTTTTCTCTACTCCATTACCACCATTGTTTTCTCTCCTCCACATTTCCTCTACCTACTTTTTTCAACATTCCCTACAAATGTATTTTTCACATTCTCTCTGTCTTTCTTTTTTTCCCTCTATCAATCTTCCTTATTTACATTCTCTTCATCATTCATCATTCTTCTTTGTCTTCCACGTTTTTTGCATTTTGTCAGCCTGTGTTCTTTTTGGGGGGGTATATTCTGATTCCAGTTAACCCATTTTTTGGCCTAATGTTTTGTCCCAGATGTTCCCTGTTTGATTTGCATATCAATGCCTAATAATTTCATCTTCTTTGGATTTACAGGAAACGATGAGAGAGAAGATTTACACTCCGCTGTCAGTGGATAGTGCTGTCGATGCCAGGTGAAAATGAGTTAAAAGGAATATTAAATCCTCATGCTCTACAGTGGTATTAACCTTGCCGGTGATCCCACACCGCATTCTCCGGCTGCAGCCGCATCTCTGCTCACCTCAATCAGAGGGGTAGACCTTCAGCAGACATTTCAGAATGGCTGGCGTGGGCGGCGGCCATCGGTTCACTCTCCATTGAGATTAACTGCACCGCCCTGACTTAAGGGCAGATAGTAATAGCTGAATGGATTGTGAGCCGCTGATTGGCTGGTGGGCCGCGCATGCAGTGTAGGATTGCAGGATTGCAGTTGAGTTTCTGTGATGATCCCTGGGGATACATACAGCAGGGCATCCCAAATTGTGATGCCCCCTGGAGTGGAAGACTACTCGGAATGGTGAAAGTCCAGGGTGTTGTTCCTCTTTAAACAAATCAATGAGGCCGATTCAGTAATAGCGCCAGGTAGCGACAGATGAGCGACTGTAGCAGTATTTTCACAGCGCCCTCTAGTAGTCGCTGTGCTTGGCCGTTGTTCGGTAGTTGATAGCGACTCAGTCGGTGTGCAGTAATGTTGAATATTGGGTGAGGAGTCGCTATTTGACAGATTCCGCGCTGTATGGGAGCGCATGATAGCGAATGGCCATAGCGACCGGCTCCCAGCATATTCATTAACAAATCACGCTCAAAAAATTCTCGCGCTGTGAAATGCTTGTTTAAACCCCAGAGCGCTGGCGGCGATGGGTTAAAAGTAGTTTTATAACCCCCAAACAACCATATTTTTAGAAACCAAAAAAAAAACAAGTTTATAAAAACATTTTGTAATATGAATACATTAATATCAGACCTGTAATATCAATTCTGCACAAATTTTTTTTTTTTTTTTACCTTAAAAAAAATATCTAACATTGCAGAAGTGGTCACAGAATTTTACACATTTAAAAAAAAAAAAAAATTATTAAGATTGTTCCATTGAAATGCATTGGAGAGCGCCAGGTAGCGAGAGGTCACACCTGTCGCTGTTCAAGGTCGCTCGCTGGCGCTGTGGGGTGAGGCTGGAATAATGATGAATGATTCGCTATCTGGCGCTATCTCAGTCGCTAAGCAGGATCGGCTTGATAAATGTGTGATTGTGGTGGGGAGCCGGCGTTCTCGTGGCGGAGCCCGTCATTACCAGCCGCTCACCAGTCGCTACCTGGCGCTATCCCTTGTTAAATAAGGGCCAATGTCACTATATGATAGGCTACAGAAAAATAAATATTTCACTAATATACTTTATTAAAAAAAATCTTCCCCTCTGTAGTCAGGAAAAGGTGACTGGGAGGGGGCAGCATGTGTCTGTCAGACACACAAATCGCAAACTCTGACCCATCATACATTTCAATGTGGTGCCCAGTGGCGGAATGGGGACAAAAGTCAGTCCTGGATTTTACAAGCCCCTGGATGGCCCAGGACACCCCTGCTGAGCCCCCCCCCAACCATGATGCCGGGGCTATAGCATTGGGGGCTGGGATTCCTTGGCTTGTGGGTACAGTGGGCTGGGTACAGGGGGCTGAGAGGAAGACTAAGAGGGTTTATTTATCAAGGGATAGCGGCAGGTAGGGCCTCGTAGCAGCAGGTAGAGAACGCCGGGCGCTTTACGCAATACCACATTTATCAAACCGATTCTGGTGAGCGCCTCTAACAGCGCCATGTAGCGTCCGAATCATCATCACAGACGGCTCAGCGTATACCGCTGGTCCTCTAGCTTCCAGAGAGGCTGGTATTACCTGTCGCTACCTGTCGCTCTCCCATACATTTCAATGGACGTTACTTCTCTTATCTTTAAACAGGGTTTTCTTTTAATTATTTTTATCAAATCATTGTGTCACCTCTCCTGGTCTTTTAAAAGTCATTTTTGACATTTTTTTTTTTATTTTTTATATTTTTATGAAGACATTCATTACAGGTCTGGTATTAAAGTGTTAATGTCACAATTTAATTCCATGTGTTTTTGCTTTGTTACTAGTGGATATGTGTTAAAAAACAGACTTTAATCACACAGCATCTGGCGCTCTGGGCTACAGCGACACAATTTTGAGCGCCGGCGCTGTGTGAGGCTGTTTTGTTTATGAATATGGTTTGAGTCGATCACACTGACCAGTCACTATCGTTCACTCCCATATAGTGCTGTACTGGTGTTATAGTGACTCACACATCAAATTCATCAATGACGGCCAGCGACTGAGGAGCTCGGCAACAGCGAACCATAGCACAGCGACTACTAGCGTTCACTCTAAACGCCTCGCCACAGACGCTCATCTGCCGGTACCTGGCACTAGTAATGAATCAGCCTCCCCGGGGCAGGGCCTGAATATGGGTGTAAAAAGCAGCAGCCCAACTGGCCCCAAAACAGTACGGCCCACCGGACATTGTCCAGGGTCTCCCTATGGCCAGTCTTCCCCTGGTGGTGCCTGTCATTATCTCATGAAATGAAAAGCGCACAACCAAATCTTATGATAAGACAGTTCTTGTGATGTGTGTGTCTCTAAAGCGAGAGCCCACCTTTGTGGACGGGGAGGCCGATTCATTAATAGCGCCAGGTAGCGACAGATGAGCGACTGTAGTGTGATTTTTACAGCGCCAGCCAGTATTCGCTGTGCTTGGCCGGCGTTTGCTTGATGACAGCGACTCAGTCGGTGTGCGGTAATGTTGAATACGGGCTTAGGGGTCGCTGTTTCACAGGTTCAGCGTTGTATGTGAGCGCCTGACAACGAATGGCCAGAGCGAACGGCTTGCTTCATATTCATTAACAAATCACGCTCCGAATTTGCTGGCGCTGTCCATTCCTTGTTTAAACCCCAGTGCGCTGGCGGCGATGGGTGTTAACTAGTTTTTAACCCCTAAACAACCATATTTTTTGATTGTAACATTATACATGTTTTTTGAATCATTTTGTAATATGAATACATTAATATCAGACCTGTAAGATCAATTCTGCACAAATTTTTTTTTTTTTTTTACTTTAAAAAAAAACCTAACATTGCAGAAGTGGTCTCAGAATTTTTGACATTAAAAAAAAAAAAAAAAAAAAAACAATTAATTATGATTAATTAAAGATTGCTCCATTGAAATGCATTGGACAACGGCAGGGAGCGACAGGTCATACCTGGCGCTGTGAAGGAATTTTGCAGCGCTAGCCGTCGCTCTCGCCGGCGCTAGCCTCATTTAGCTTGATAAATGCGTCATTGTGACCGCTGCCGGGCGTACTTGAGTCGGTAGCCGCCGATAGCTGGCGGTACCTGGCGCTCGTCAGACACTACCTGGCGCTAGCCCGTGATAAATAAGGCCCTTAGTCAGACTTAGACCAGATATCTCCTCAGGCACGAGACTCCCCACTTACCTGCCACCCACCCCTACATGGCACATCTCTCAACCATAGCGTTGGTATAAGAAGCCAGCGTAGCGGGTGGCCGTGGCCTCAGTACAGTGCGTTCCCATTTCCTTAAAGTGGACCAAAACCCAAGATTTGGTCTTTGCACCCCGATCAGGGATGCCCCGCTGTGTGAAACCCCCCAGATCGCTCGATCTCACTCACCCCTCTTCGGCCATACGGCGTATGCGCAGCCTCTCATCCAGTCAGCACGTTCAGATCCCCTCCAGCCCCTTCGTCCAAAAGCTCGTCTAAGGTGAATGGATCGTAGTGCGCTGGCGGCCTCATCCCCCGCTACCCTTTAACAGGGAGCGTGCCCGCGCCGGCCACTCGCAAATGCCTGGTGCGGGCATGCGCCCTGCTAAAGGGATAGCGGTGATGTGGCCGTTGCTTGCACATGCATCATTGGACCAGAAAAGAAGGTGAGTTATCACGTGACCTGGGAGATCTGACACAGCGGGGCATCCTGAATCTGGAGCGAGTATGCCTGCCCTGGAGTCTCATAGACTGGAGGGTGGGTTTTGGTTTACTTTAACAAGCAGCCGAAGAATCAGATCAACACAGACTTTAGGTTCTTCATTGCAAGTCCATCATACAGATGTTGCTGTTGTTTTTTTTAACAGAGACGCTATTGCCAAGATTTTATACTCCCTGCTCTTCAGCTGGCTGACAGACAGAATTAACAAGCTGGTCTATCCCCGACAAGATGCTCTGTCCATCGCTATACTGGATATCTATGGCTTTGAGGTAGGACTACAGTGTTTTCATTAGGGGACTATTGCTTCTGGCCCTGAAACAGCGACCTTTAAGGCGTTCCTCCAAGTAATGGTAGGTAACATGAGCATCATACTGTATTTCATATGAGGCCTTAACTGAAGATTACAACAACCTGCTGGGAAGATTTGAGGTGGTCTTCTTAAATCTGTGACCCCTCCTGCCTATGTCCTTATAGTTTACATGGGTGGAATAACTTACACGGGGAGGCTGATTTATTAATAGCGCCAGGTAGCGACAGTTGAGCGACTGTAGCGGTATTTTCACAGCGCCCGCTAGTAGTCGCTGTGCTTGGCCGTTGTTCGGTTGTTGATAGCGACTCAGTCGGTGTGCAGTAATGTTGAATACAAGGTGATGATTCGCTATTTCACAGGTTCCGCGCTGTATGGGAGCGCATGATAGCGAATGGCCATAGCGAACGGCTCCCACCATATTCATTAACAAATCACGCTCAAAAAATTCTTACGCTGTGAAATGCATGTTTAAACCCCAGAGCGCTGGCGGCGATGGGTTAAAAGTAGTTTTTTAACCCCCAAACAACCATATTTTTGGAAACAAAAAAAAACACGTTTTTAAAAACATTTTGTAATATGAATACATTAATATCAGACCTGTAATATCAATTCTGCACACATTTTTATTTTTTATTTTTTTACCATAAAAAAAAATCTAACATTGTAGAAGTGGTCACAGAATTTTTGACATTTAAAAAAAAAAAAAATTAATTATGAATATTTAAAGATTGCTCCATTGAAATGCATTGGAGAGCGCCAGGTAGCGAGAGGTCATACCTGTCGCTGTTCAAGGTCGCTCGCTGGCGCTGTGGGCTGAGGCTGGAATAATGATGAATGATTCGCTATCTGGCGCTCTCTCAGTCGCTAAGCAGGATCGGCTTGATAAATGTGTGATTGTGGTGGGGAGCCGACGTTCTCGTGGCGGTGACCGTCATTACCGTTCGCTCACCAGTCGCTACCTGGCGCTATCCCTTGTTAAATAAGGGCCTTTGTTAGTGTATAAGAGGGAGAAATGGGGATACAGAAGGGGATATGGGAGAATAAACAAACCTGTTACAGATGAAGGATTCTGGGATTTGTAGTGAGATAAGGAGCTTTAATGAAGGGCAAGAAAGCCTCTCCTACTTTACCAAGACAGACACATGGGAATAAGAAACTTGGACAAAACATGCTGATGGTCTGGGGGGCACAGTCCTAATACAAATGTTTATTTTTCCCTCCACCAGGATCTCAATTTTAACAGCTTTGAGCAGCTTTGCATCAATTATGCGAATGAGTACCTACAATTTTTCTTCAACAAGATTGTGTTTAAAGAGGAGCAGGTAAGTGACTGATAAAATCACATTTTAAATCGTTGACAAAAAAGGCTTGTAGCCTTATTTAGACCAAATTGCGGGAGATTTTGGGACGCTATTAGCGCATCTGCCACAACACCGGTCACAGGCAGCTAGTGTTCACCGCTGAAGGCTATGTGGCGCTGTTCCCTGTTTGTTGTTTTCCAATGGAGCAAGCGATAGATAGTGCCGGAGGGGAGCATAAGAAATCAATTAAGGGGGTTATTTAAAGAACAGCTAGCGTCTGGTAATGCTACCTAGCGGCACGTAATGTCGGGTGAACGCCGGGCACTGTATGTGAAACCACATTTAACCCTTTTGTTGCCAAGCACGTAACACCTACGTGCTGGCTTGGCTGGGCCTTAAGTGCCAAGCCCGTAGGTGTTACGTGCTTGAATTTGATCGCTTCTAGTTTAAAAAATAAAAATAAAAAATACTCACCTGACCCCTTGTTGGATCCGGCCGGGTCTCCCCTTTAATTTGGTGCCATCCGATCCCCCGTGGGGGGTCGGATGGCTCCAGGAGAGCCCCCGGAATAGGCCGCCCCCCCCCCGCTTCTGCAGCAGCAGCTGCTAACTGTAAAAAAAAAAAAAAAATAAAAATGACATTCACTTACCTCCATGTGCGCTGGCTCCCGCTGTCCCTCCTCTTCACCTGGGGGGCCTCCGATCCCCCCCCAGGACTTACCGATCTTCAGGAGGGAGCCTGGGAGGCTCTCTCCTCTCTTCTTCAAGATGGCGACCGCCATCTTGCCTCTAAGCCCCGCCCCCTTGGGGGCGGGGCTTATGACGTCATCCCGGTCCCGATCACCGGCTTCAGCTTTCTCAGCTTCTCAGATGCCGGTGATCGGTGCCCTGGAAGGAGGTGACAGGAGATCCTCTGATCTCCTGCCTTCTCCTTCTCTGGATGCCGATCACAGGCATCTGTCAGCTGAGCGGCGAGGGACAAGAGCTTGCAATCGAAGGTAAGTACAGTAAAAAAAAATTATTTTTTTTTAATAAAATACTTTTTTTTATTGTGTGGTGTTTTTTTTTTTACAGTTAACCCTTTGTGAGCTGGTAAGGGGTCCATGAGACCCCTTATACCAGTTCACATGGCTGGGGGGGTGGCATTGCCATTAACCCCCGCACCCCCATTACCTGCCTCCCCAAAGGCCAGGGGGGGGCAGAAGAGCCCGGGCCCACATAGGCTATGTGGGCTCGTAGGCTGCAGGGTGGGGGGGCCACCAAAGCTGGCCCCCCCACTCTGTGCCTACAAGCCCCCATAGCTGGTCCCGGGCTGGTTACTTTGGGTAAGGGGGACCTCACGTCATTTTTTTTTTTGGATTTTTAAGGGTTTTTAACCCTTAAAAATCCAAAAAAAAATGGGGTCCCCCTCCCCGGGAAGGGGGACCCTATGTCATTTTTTTTTTTAATTAACCATTTGTCATCCAGCAGCTATAAAAGGCTTCTGGGCAGGAAAGGGTGTCTACCTATACATATGTGGTATCGCTGTAAGCGGGAGAAATTGGGGTTTCTCACGCAATAAGATTTTATTGACAAACTTACATTTTTTATTACAAAAAAACTCTACAAATTGTAAAAAAATATATTTTTTTTATTTTTATTCACACATTTCACCCAAAAATGTTGAGAATACACCTAAAAAACACAAACAAGACATTTCATGTTAAAGCCCAGACTCTGTTGAAAAAAACAATATATAATTTTCCTGGGAAATCCCTGGAAATCCCTTCGAAAATGACAGTTGAACATGTGTAGCGCAAAACAGTCAAACTCAGTCTGGCAACAGGGAGTGGCAAATGCTGCAGGTAGGCTGGCAGCGAAAGGGTTAAGAAAGCGAATCTTGGGTGGCGAATATTGGGCTCGGGTAAGACCTCACGGTTACTGTCAAGGTTACGGACTTTAGATGGGGGGGGGTATCTGGGTGGGCTGTGGGTTTGGAATCCCGGTTGTCTATGTCTGTGTCTTTGTTTGTGTCTATGTCTATGTCCCTGTCTATGTCTTAGTTCTTGCCCTTGTCTTGTCCTGTCATGTCTTATCCTACTATATTTCTTTCTCTTTTCCTCTTTTCCTTTTATCTCTATTTTTCTATTCTATGGATCAATGGGGGAAGGCTAGGTTACTGGGTACTGGCTGTTAGTGAGGGGATCAGTCTAAGACATGGCGCGATCCTATACCAAGGAAGCGACTCGGTTGATATACTGGGTGTCCTTGAAGCCTGTTGGTGGACATCTCATGGATGGTTTTTCTGTGTACCCTGCTGTGTTCGGGACTTACTTTGGTTCTCCTGAATACTGTATAATGTATAACGAGTGAAGTAGAATCAGAAACTGTTACCCTTATCACTGCAGTGGCTGTATCATTTTCAACCTAGGATCCTTCTGCTATCATTTTATTGTTTCATTTTTATTTTGTTCTTTTATTCTCTTGTCTGGAATTTTCTGTTGAAAAATCTCTCAATAAAAATATATTGAAAATAAGAAAGCGAATCTGGTGAGCGCCTCTAACAGCGTCACGTAGCGTCACATGTATTACTAGAGGAGGCTCAGTGTAAAGCGCTGGCGCTCTAGGTTCAGAGGCGCCATGTAGTACCTGTCGCTCAGTAGCGCTCTGCCATACATTTCAATAGGGTTTCATTTGGTTGTGTTTAAATAGCGTGTTGGGCAATTAAAATGTAAATTTTATATTTTTATGCAGAATTGTATGTGCAGGTCTGGCACTAAAGTGTCATTGCCTACATTATTTAGATCAGATTTAATTAGACCAATGTACCCCTTGATTTTGTGGCCTTCCCATCATGCAATTTGGGGGCACTTGACCTCTTGCAGAGACCACGAAACACACCCTGAATTTCCCCCTATACATTTTAATAGAGGTGATGCAGAAAAAGGATATTGCAAACTATTTGGCCTGACTGCACCATAACATAACAGAGGAAGATTTGGCTTATCACTACAGGTCACCACCTTGTGCAATTTGTTCTATTAAAGCAGATCTCAAGTAAAAAAAACTACTCAGAGATCTGCTTACCCCCTCCACTGGCTCTATGTTCCACCGGTTGAAAAAGAATAAGAGGCTTGCGTTGGGGCCAAATAACCTGGGTCGTGCAATGTTCACAAATCCAACATGACCGCTGGTGGTCATGGGTTTTGTTGGATGGGTAAACATGGCAGTATGCACGTCTGGTCAGCAAACTCTATTGGTCTCTAGAAGAGTGGAGAACCAGGTACACATGTGGCATACGTCAGAGTGATCTCTCCATCACAACATGGTGTGGAGAAGACTTACACATTGCAGAAAGCTGTCAGTCAGCTGTGAGGTGATTACAATGTAACAGCAGGCTTGGGGCGGTTATATAATGTAACTCAGCAGGGAGCCACCCACCTTACATTGTAAACAGCAGTCCCACTCCTGGCTGTTATAATGTAACACAACAGGGAGTCAGACAGCTTTTTTTTGTATGCTTGCTTCATTGTACAGTGCTAGGAGAGAGGAAGTGGCACAAGTTCTTTAACTTGCATTCTGAGTTTGGCTTTGTAAGGCAAAAACTAGGGGAACAGTAACTATTTTGTGTAATTTCAGGCATCCTATTGGAGCATTGCAATTAGGGATGCTTGGTTGTGGGGTGGGGACAGACTTCCAGTCCTTTTTAACTAGATGTCCTCTTCTGAAACTTGTGTCTCCTCTTGTGTCTATAATTCGTTGTATGTTTGTCCCCGCAGGAGGAGTACATCCGAGAGCAACTCGACTGGAGGGAGATTTCCTTCAATGATAATCAAGCCTGTATAGATCTCATTTCCCAAAAGCCACATGGAATCCTCAGAATTCTAGATGACCAAAGTGGCTTCCCACAGGTAATCCCCCAATAACCCACCCCTGCCTATCAGTCTGCTCCTTAAACTACCCCCCAGCACCCACAGCAAAGATGCCCCTCCATTAACTGTCCCTCCATTCTGTACCCTTTACCAATGATATTTACATTATCGGTAGATATGTGATTAATAGTTAGGAAATGAAATGCCTTTGATGCAGTGAAGCTATCTTAAAGTAGACCAACACTTATTTTTGAGAAAATGGTTATTGGAAATTTGCTATTCCTGTGGGGGCATCCAGATTGTAAGAACCCCCCATGCATACCCTGGTTTCACTTATTCGCCTAGCTCAGCAAAGTTAAGCCCTCAGCCCCACAATTAGATGGGAGTGGTTTCATGGTCCGGGGATCTTTGGGTGCCCCAAAGAAACTCCAGACCATGTGACTGTCAGTAGCCAAAAGCGGGGCTAGAATTTGTAGGGGAGGGGGAGTGAGGTACAGGTAAGGGGTCGGTATAAAGCAACTGATCTTGCTGTGTTCTTAATGAGGACATTTATCTCTTCATCTCAAGTCATTGCTCATTCAAAATTTAGAAAGACACATGACCAAACAGCTTATCAAAAAAGGTTTATCACCCTGTGAGTGTGTGCGGTCTGGCAACGATTGCACCTCCATTATTGCGCCCCCATTATCAAACTAAAGCAAAAAGAGCCAGCACTCCAGCTGAATGAAAAACATTATGCCAACATTTTAAGGTTTAGAGGTCTCACAGAGCCCCGTTGTCAACCCATACAAGGGTGAACAGGGTGAAGGTGAACAGCATTTAAACCTTCTTTTCCTCTGATTTGCAAGCATTAAAAAGACACTTGATTTCAGGCTAAACTCCTTACCGGGTTCGTGCTAGCCTACATGACCACCAGCAGGCAATGGGTTTCTGGGGGGGGGGGGAGCTTACACAGGCATGGTCACCCATAAAAAGCAACTGAGCAACACTGTTCATGTGAGGTACCTGAGCGGCCACTCCCAGTGATAGAATTGTGCAAAGTTAAGTAGTTTGGCTTGTTTCTGAGGGAGGGACTACTCAGGCAGAAAACAACAACAGTCATACTCACCTTTTTTCCCCTGCAATGCTCCCATTTTACTCCAAGCCCCATGGTGTCTACAGTCCACCGTTCACTGGCAAACACAGGGGACCACCGGGGGACCCCCTTCCTCAATCACAGAGACTGGTCGCACCTGCACCATG
Source organism: Gastrophryne carolinensis (assembly GCA_027917425.1). Taxonomy (NCBI): domain Eukaryota; kingdom Metazoa; phylum Chordata; class Amphibia; order Anura; family Microhylidae; genus Gastrophryne; species Gastrophryne carolinensis. The sequence continues at coordinate 36,073,561 of CM051240.1, forward strand.
CATTGTGATTGAGAGCGTGTACCAGGTCGGGTCAGACTGCCTCCATTGTAGTAAATAGAGTAGATGTGCTTGAGTCACTGTGATTGACGCGGAGGGGCAGCTGTTGTCTCATATGCCGGTACCTGAACGCCAGGGGACTTGTTCTTGGTACCCGGTGAGTTGTTTTTTTAATCTGAATAGGATTGAAGCTCTGCAGGGAACAAAAGATGAGTATTTTGTTGTTTTTCTTATCTAAACTGACCCTTTAATGTTTGAATTTTAGTGCGTCCCAAATCAGGGTGCCCAAGGGCATAGGGGTGAGCTGACCTGCAGTCATTTTTGCTATTAAGCCATAACCCATTTGCAATGCTCAGAATTCCTGTCCAATATAATCAGTGACATCAGAGCAACAGTGATTATTACTGTCAATAAATCTAATAATGCATATCCATAATGCATCCATATATGCATTTACATGTGGTGCCTGGTATAGTGACCCGCATCATGACATAAACCGTAAGATCTCGCCCACCCAAAGGGTGCCAGGGAAGCCCAAATCACCACTAGCAGAAGAATGGGTAACTATACTCACCTTACCCAGACGCCATGCAAGCTTCCCTGCAAACTTCTGATTCAGGTGCAAACATTCGCACTGCACCTCAAATGCAGCTCTTTTTATGCGGAAAGGGCCATCCTCTTTTCACACTGTGCAGGCTAAGGTCAGGGACATAACTTGAGGGGGCGCAACCGCACCATGGCCCAGAGTGTCAAGGGACCCCATTATTGTTGCTCCTCCACCTTATTTATCATATTTGTGCTTACTTGGCATCATTTAGAGAAAGGAGACACCATTTGTCTCTTCTGTTTCCGTAATTCAGTTGTCTAGCCGCATCCAGTTGAGTTAAAAGACAGAAAGAAGTTTACTGTATGAGCCCAGAAAGGGCCCCATTCAATGTTCGCACCAGGGCTCTGTCACATTTAGTTAGGCCGCTGAAGGCAGTCATCAGTTCCCTATGGACCCCATTTTTCTCCCCAGTATTTACCCTAGCATTGCAAATTTGTCTCGCCAGCTACTGTGTTATAAGCGATTTTCTATTCTCCAATCTGTGGGGTTTGTCCTGTGGCGTGTTTTTTCTCCTGGTTTTTATGTTTAGAGTTTAATAATTAAGCTACTAAAGTATTGTTTCTTCATTTTATTTAAAATTACTCACGGTGATGAATGAACCATTATGTCTTCCATAGGCCACAGACCACACCTTTCTCCAGAAGTGTCACTACCACCAGGGAACCAACGAGCTGTACTCCAAACCCAAGATGCCACTACCAGAATTTGGGATCAAACATTTTGCTGGAAAAGTGACCTATCAGGTAAATGTGACCCTTCATTGGAAACACAACTGAAACCTTGACTTAGTGCAGAAGCAAAAAAAGTTTTTGTCTGTAAAGCTTCTCATTCACCCAGGTCATGATCTGCAGAATTAAAGTGGACCAACACCCAGGATTTTGACTATCCTGGGTTTTGGTCCACTTCAGGGGGGCACCCCGATTGGGGGTGCCCCGCTGTGTGAAACCCCCCAGAAAGCCCCCAAAACTCACCTCACCACGCTCCCACATGGCCGCGCTGTCCAATCCCCGCCGACGGACAAGCGGGTGACAGCGACGGACAAGACAGCGCGTCCGCCGCCGCCTCCCGCACGTCACTCTTACAGGGCGCGCGCTCATTCACAAACGGCCGGCGCGGGCACGCGCCCTGTAAGAGGCGCGCGCACGTCTAGAGGGGCGCGCGCCGCCGCCGATGAGGTAAGTTTTTTGGGGGTTTTGGATCTCGGATGTCCCGCGGCGAGGGAGGTGATCGGCCCGGGAATCTTATAGATTCCCGGGCCGATCACCCCGGGCGACGGTCCACTTTAAACAGCCTTACAACAAACAGTGCTCATATGCATCCCTCCACAGGAAAAACATTTTTATGTCTGAAAAGCTTCTCATTCACCCAGATCATGATCTGCAGAATTAAACCAACAGCCTTACAACAAACAGTGCTCATATGCATCCCTCCCCGGGACAATTCAGATTTACCCCTTTCTATCTCCTGCTGTGGTCAATTTTGAAAACAAAATGGGATCTCCTGGAGCTGCAGGCTGCCTTCAAATCTATAACTGTCAATTGTCAGTCATGTCAGTTGAATCCAGGCAGCGTGGCTGGTATACTAGAAAAATAAGCTCCAAAATGGCCGCTACCATTAGAAAATCTGTGAGGCGGTGTTTAAGCTTTGAGTGGGTGCAGGAGCAAATGTAAGTGCTGACAATGCTTCAGTATCATGCATGCAGATGGGGCAAGTGAGTTATCATTTCCAACTGTGCAAGGCTGCTGGTCGATGTTAAATCAAGGCAACTAGACTTGCTATAGCATTTAGCTTTGTTCTGAGTTGATCTCATTAGTTACTGCTCTGACCACCGGGCACTCACTTGTTTGGATTGTTTCTGTAATCTTAATAAATATTGCAAGTATTCCAATCCTTACTTTAGGTGCACAAATTTTTGGATAAAAACTACGATCAAGTAAGACAAGACGTTCTGGATCTTTTTGTCAATAGTAAAATTAAGGTAAGTCAGCTCCATCTAAGCTCATACCTGATGAGATATCGACTTGCTGCAGAAATGTCATACATCTTAATGACATCTTAGAGTATACTGAGGTGGGTAACCATTTAAATATAGGGTCCCTGCGCTAGACAACAGGGCCAACAGCCAATGCCAATCTGTGTAGCACCACTCCCGACTGCCTATCTATCTATCTATCTATCTATCTATCTATCTATACATAGATGATTTTTGAACCGTTTATATGTGTGCTTTATAGTTTGTATATGTGTTATTTCCATCTCTCAGGTGGTGGCTAACCTGTTCTTCAGCCATGCTCAGGTGCTAGCTCAGCAGAAAACCATGATGGGAAAGAGCAGCACCGTGACTCGAAAGTTCAAGGCACAGACAGTTGCCGCCAAGTTCCAGCAATCTCTCCTGGAGCTGGTAGAGAAAATGGAGAGGTCAGGTTATATGACTGGATTATCTATCTATCTATTTTTCTCTTTCTTTCTCTGTCTGTCTTTCTCACTGATGTATTTCTTATTTATCACAAATCTACATTATTTAAAGATATACACCAGGTAGGGAAAAAAACACTATACTCATCTTTAATCACTTGCAGGCGATTGCCACTAGCATGATGCTGATACACCTACTGGAACGTCCGATCCCAGTTCCGCATAGCCGGCGCCATCTTCATCTGCTCACATCCATTCAATTGATGAACTGCCCTGCGCCATTGTTACAGAAACTACGACATGTACTACTTCTTTGAAAACACCAAGTGCACCACCCCAAGACAATATTATTACAGGCGTGCTCCCCTATATACACATTAGCAACACATAAGGAGAGGTCGAGGAGCCAAGCCGAGACAGCCTCCAATAAGGAAGCACCACCATGTAATTCAAAAAATCACTTTTATTGAGAATACAAAAACACCTACATGCCACATATAACACAATAAACATTTAAAAAACAACTGCTACAACTCTAACCCATATCATCCTGTAATAACCCACAGAAAAACACTATTTTACATTAAGAAATGCATGGAAACCCCAATGGGTAAATTCTGGTTTCTCAAAAGGACCCTATTATTTTGTGCCGGCACAAAAGGTATGAAATAATATTGAGCCCAAGGGGAATAAAATATAATGTGTACATACAAACACCACAGGCAATTAGGGAAGGGTGAAACAAAGCAATTCTGTGAGTACTCAGCTGTAGAATTGTTTTTGTTCTTGCATGGCACGGCCTGCTTCAGTATTCATAACAGTTGGGTTATTCCGCCACAAGCGGTACTGCAGAAAGCTGTGGCATCTCCCGGGCCCCCTATAAAAACGGGATTAACCATAGAGTTCACAGCGTAGACAAGCAGTGAGACAAGAAGCCAGGAGAGAATAAAGGTAATAAATGTAAAAAAGGTAAAAAACCCCAATTAACTTGGAAAAATCACCATAAAGAGGCAACCAAGAATAACGATAACAAGGGTGGCTCAAAGCAGGCCGTGCCATGCAAGAACAAAAACAATTCTACAGGTGAGTACTCACAGAATTGCTTTTTTCTTTATTGCATGGCACAGCCTGCTTCGGTATTCATAACAGTTGGGACATCCAAAAGCAGTGTCCAAAAGTATGGTGGGATCCCCAATGAGTAACAGCCGGAAGTTCAAGTCACTACCGCCTGAAGCACCTTGCGGCCAAAAGAAGCATCCGCTGAGGCCTTAACATCAACCTTGTAAAACTTGGAAAAAGTATGGACAGAAGACCAAGTAGCGGCCTTGCAAACTTGTTTAACAGAAGCTTGGTGCTAAAAAGCCCAAGAAGCACCAATAGCACGAGTGGAATGAGCAGTAATTCTAAAGGGAGGTTCCTTCCCCTTAGCAGAATAGGCTTGAACCACCGCCTGACGGATCCACTTGCTGATAGTGGATTTAGCTGGAGGCAAACCCTTCCTAGGTCAAGAAGTGAGAACAAAAAGAGCATCAGATTTCCTGAAAGGCTCAGTAGCGACCAAATAAAACTTAAGAGCACTGACCACATCCAGAGAATGCAGTGTCCGCTCCTTGGAATTAGCAGGATTAGGACACAATGAAGGCAAGACAATGTCCTGATTGAGATGAAAGGCAGACAACACCTTAGGCAAGAAATCCGGCTTAAGCCGAAACACCACCTTATCCTGATGCCTCTCAAAATAAGGAGGTTTGATGGAAAGCGTCACCAGTTCAGAAACTCGCCTTACAGAAGTGAAAGCCACCAAAAAGGCTACCTTAAGAGTCAGAATGGGCAAAGCAGCCCCACGGATAGGCTCAAAGGGAGGACCCTGCAGAGCAGACAACACCAGATTCAAGTCCCAGACTGGTAGCATAGGCTTACGAGGTGGACTCACATGAGTAACACCCTGGAAAAAAGTTTTAACCAACTGATGGTTGGCAAAGGATCTTTGGAAAAAATTGCCAGAGCTGAAACATGACCTTTGAAGGCCAGAATCCAAACCATGTTGCAAAAATTCCAGAATCCTGGGAATGGAAAGAACCCAACAGGGAAGAGACTTGGACTCACACCAGGCAATAAAAGCATGCCAGACCCTGTAATAGATAAAGGACGAGGACTTCTTCCTAGCCTGAATCATGGTATCCACAACAGAGGCAGGCAACCCCTTCTCTGTCAAGATGTAGGTTTCAGCAGCCAAGCCGTGAAAGCCAGCGTTTGTAAATTGCGATGGTGTAGCTGTCCCTGATTGAGAAGATCTGGATCCCTGGGCAAGACGTACCGGTCTACTGCCAACTGCACGACGTCTGCGAACCACACCCTTCTTGGCCAACAGGGGGCCACCAGGATGGCTGACACCCCCTCCTGGGCAATCTTGCGCATGACCCTACCCAGTAGAGGGAACGGAGGGAACACATAGGGAAGCCGAAACTCCGTCCAAGGCATTGCCAGTGCATCCGTGGCGAAGGCCAGAGGATCCTGTGGCAGGAAGACAAACCTAGGAAGTTTGTGACGGGACGCAAACAGGTCCACATTCGGCTGACCCCAGCAGTAACACAGGGAGTGAAACACCTGGTAGTTGAGGGACCATTCCCCCAGACGAGACGTCCGCCTGCTCAGCGAGTCTGCCACCTGGTTCTCCACCCCCGGAATGAAGACCGCTGAGATGCAGGAGACATTCTGTTCCACCCAAGACAGTATCAGAGACACTTCCTTCAAGGTTCGCTTGCTCCGAGTCCCTCCCTGATGGTTAATGTAGGCAACCGCCGTCTGGTTGTCTGAGCGATTCTGAACAGCCCGACCCCGAAGGTATGTGGTCAGGTGGGACAGAACCAACCTGATCGACCTCAGTTCCAGGACATTGATGGGAGCATGGGCCTCCTGGGGGCCCCAACGACCCTGGAACTGTAGGGACTTCCAAAAGCCCCCCCAGCCCATCAGACTGGCATCCGCGGTGACAGTCTCCCAGCACGGGGACAGGAAGGTCCTGCCCACCAGAAGATTCCTTGAGTCCAGCCACCACGAAAGGGACTGCCTGGCCAGAGAAGACAGAGCAAATTCCTGATCCAGGGACACAGGGTCCTGATCCCAAACTGGCAAGAGGTGCAACTGAAGAGGTCTCATGTGAAACTGAGCAAAGGGGACCGCCTTGAAGCAGGACACCATCAGGCCCACCAACTGCATCCCCAGACGGATGGAGGGATGAGGACACGAGCAGAGCCCGTGCCTGCTTCTGAAGGCCCTCCACCTTCTGAGGAAGGAACACCTTGACTTGAGAGGTATCCAGTGTCATGCCCAGAAAGGACCTCACCAAAGACGGGGACAGTGAAGACTTGGGAAAATTGATCACCCAGCCAAAGGACTCCAGAATGGAGATCACCACCTGGGTGTCCTGTTCGGCCTGATGAAAGGACTGAGCCACAATGAGGATGTCTTCCAGGTAGGGAAGGATGCAAATGCCACGGGTTCGCAGCAGAGCCATCACTCCCGCCAGCACCTTGGTGAACACCCGAGGCGCTGAGGTGATACCGAATGGGGGGGCATTGAGAGAAGGTTTGGGCTTGGAACCCCAGGAGTGACCGGGACGTCCACGGGATCTGCCACGGCCCCAAGAATCTCTGCGGCTACCTAGAAGAGGGATCCACAACCTCCTCTGGAAGAACGAATGGAGGAGGGGGAGACGGAGGTCCCCCAAAAAGGCCGGGGCTGCCTCCTACACTGAGGCAGCCTGCCGTCCTAGGCCAAAACATCAAGACGCTCACGAAAAAGCCGCAGCCCCGCAAAGGGGAGCCCAGTGAGAGCCTTCTTAGTAGCAGCATCAGCTGCCCACTGACGTAACCAAACAGAGCGGCGCATAGCCACCAAAAGTGCAGAGGCCCTACAGCACAGCCTCACAGCATCATCCATGGATAAATACAACAAAATCAGAGCAAAGCAAGAGGGCCCTATAATCCTCCCTTCTCCTACCAGACATAGCGCCATGGCAGAGACGCTTGAGCAGTTTCTTAAGGGCAATAGCAGTAATAGCACAGGCCGGGTGCAGTCCAGCCCCCACACAAGTAAAAGCATGGCAGGCCAGCTGATCCATGCTCCGGTCCTCGCTGTCTTTCAGAGTGGTAGTGTCAGGGGAAGGCATGACCAAAGTATTAGACAGGCCTAGCACGGGAGCGTCCACCTCAGGGGGACAGGACCAACGCTTTACTAGATCAGCAGGAAAGGGATATCTGATATCCAATCCCTTGGGCACAGCGGGCAGACTGTTAGCGCGTTCCCACTCCCTAAGCACCATAGAAGTGAAATGGCCCTGCTCAGGGAACTCCAGACGCTGTTTTCCAGGACGAAAAAGCTCACCCTGCTTTCTTTTAGCCACCTCAGGGGGAGCAATGTGCAAGATTTCAAAAATTTTTGACAGCAGATTGTCAGTGTCCTCAGGGTACCATGATTCCTCCCGACCCAGGGTCACTAATGCAACCCTTCTGCTGGTCCCCAGAGGAGTCAGAGTCCTGGAACAGTTCCCCTTCCTCTAGGGAATAAAGTCCACCAGTGGCATCAAACTCCTCATACTCCTCAGTGGAGCGGGAGGGTGTGGAAGTTAGGTGCCGCTTCTTGCCAGAAGCCTTCCTAGGAATAGGCCCGGCAAGCTGCTTCTCAATGTTGGCCACACGAAGTGCCAGATCAGACTGTGACCCCCTGCTAGCATCCCCCTCACTGGGAGCTAATTGCAGTAGCAGTGGGGGGGGTAGGTGATGCCGAAGGGGGCGCAGAGCTGGGAAGCGATGCAGGCAAACCAAGCTGGAGCGCAAGGACACTTTGAGCACACTGCACGCACACCCTGACACTGTCACTCACAGGGGATACCCCACACATGGCACACAGCCGGGATTGCCCCTAAGGACCCCCGAGCACGCTATCCCCAGAAGCCTCCATATGGTGATTAACACAGCGCAATAGGCCAGCGCTGGGTAAAGGCTAATACAAAAGCCACCCGGGATGCCCTCCCACGGGATGCCCCCAGATAAGCAAAGGGTGGGGGGGATGAGGGGAAGGAAGGAGTAGAGCCGGGAGAAACCACAACCCACTGGTATTCCACCAGAAAGACATAAGTAAAAACGACACATGAGCATCCCGCAGCACATGCCCCACGAGACCAATAAAAAAACCCCAAGGGGGACTCACGGACCAAGGACATTGCAGGGTCACCAAGGCACAGACCGCAAGATGAAGCGACACACCGGAGGAAACAGTGCTGCAGCCCAGAAGGGAGAAATCCAGACGCGCAGCTAATCCAAAGGCAGAGGTACCTCGATACGCGTCATCCCCCGGCCCTGCCCCCCCCCCAAAGAGTGCAAAAACGGCGCCCAGGTGACCCCGCCGGCACCATGACATAGCAACAACGCAACAGGTTATAGCGCCCACAGCCGCGGAGCACAGTATAAAGCGACCCGGCGGCCAAAAACACCAAAAAACACCAAACACCAAAAAACACACTGTAAACGGCCAAAACACCACAACTAATACCACTCGCCGCTACCACCTGTGTCTTATACAACTGACACGCCGTCCGTGAGGTCACCTCCGTGCCGCGCCAAGGATATTCAGGAGTCGCACACAAAGCACTCTTCTTTGTGTGCGGACTCCACAGTGAGGACACGTGAGCGGGGGTGAGTATTTTGGGCGCCCCTCCTCCGATAGGCATTCCCCTTCACCCAAGCAAGAAGCGGCACGGGTAGCCGCATGCGCAGGTGTCTCTCTATCTGCTACCTCCATTCCCTCCTACACACTCCATGGACGCCATGTGCTGCTTACTATGACTGGTAATATTTGCACTTTACGGTTACTTTTTGTGATGTGGACACTTGTTAATTGATATTTACACTTGTTATTTATTTTGATTTATTAACTGAGCATTGGACAGCTGGAATAATACTTTGTGCAATAGTATCACTTTTAGATAGTTTCACAGGTTCACAGAGGAAGTGAGTTCTTATGATTATTTAAATATTATTTTATTGTATTGTATTGTTTAACTCTTCCCTAATCGGCTGTGGTGTTTGTATGTACACATTATATTTTATTCCCCTTGGGCTCAATATTATTTCATACCTTTTGTGCCAGCACAAAATAATAGGGTCCTTATGAGAAACCAGAATTTACCCATTGGGGTTTCCATGCATTTCTTAATATGAAATAGTGTTTTTCTGTGGGTTATTACAGGACGATATAGGTTGGAGTTGTAGCAGTTGTTTTTTAAATGTCTATTGTGTTATATGTGGCTTTTAGGTGTTTTCTCAATAAAAGTGATTTTTTGAATTACATGGTGGTGCTCCCTTATTGGAGGCTGTCGCGGCTTGGCTCCTCGATCTCTCCTTATGTGTTGCCCTCCTTCATTCACGGCAATGGGCAGGCCATAGTGCCTATGACGAATGACGCAGAGCAGTCCAGGGGCGCTGAATGGAGGAGAGCGGGTAGATGATGGTGTTAGGGGCCTGGCATCTTGGGACATGGATTGGGTGATCAGGTAAGTGTCAGAGCGCCGGACTAGCAGCCCTGGTCTGCAGGGGATAAAAGGTGAATGCTATGGTTTTATCAGTTTTGACTGAAGAATGATTACATTTATGTAATCTCATCTATCCATGCTATCTTTCTGTCATCTATCTGTCTTTTCTCTCTCTCTCTCTCCCTGTCATATATCCATCATAGTGCCGACAAGCATCAATATCTATCTATCTATCTATCTATCTATCTATTATCTATCCCATCTCAATCTGCTTATCTGTCTATCTCTCTTCCTCTCTCGTCTATCCCATCTATATACTTTCTTTCTTTTTTTTTTCTTTCTCTATCTCTGCTACCACAACTCACTATCTCATATAACAATTTGATCCTGTCTATCCATCGATCTATCTATGCCTCTCTCTCATTTATCTAATCTAGTTTATCAAATCATATCTATCTATCTATCTATCTATCTATCTATCTATCTATCTATCTATCTATCCCTTTGCCTCTCTCTCATCTTTCCCATCTAATTTCTCTATTCATATCCAGCTTTCTTTTTCTATCTTTCTTTCTTTCTTTCTTTCTTTCTCTCACTCTCTCTCTCAGCTACCACAACTCACTATTTCTATATCTTACAATCTGCCCTGTCTGCATATTTATCCCTCTGCCTCTCTAATCTATTACATCCGATTTCTCTAACCACGTTCACCCATAATTTTCTTCTTTTTTACGCTTTCTCTCTCTTTCTCTCTCTGCTATCACAAGTCACTATCTTATGTAACAATTTAATCTGATGTATTTCCCTATCTCATCTATCTTATCTAAAACATCCAAGTGACTGGCTGTTTGATAATTGCATGAATAAGCAGTACAGGTGTTTCTAACTGGGCAGTTTCTAGGCCAAGTGGTTCAATGGTACTCAGTGCGAGAAGGAAAAAAAACTACCCCCTCATCCTTCCTGTGGTGCTGCTGCTGCCCTATGCAGGTATGTGCACTGCGGTCCCACTACCATTGCAGCAGGCAGAGCCCTCTCCCCATGATTGAGCACAATATGGGAGAATAAGTGGCCTGTATTATGTCATGCATCACTAATAATGGCCCTGCAAAAAAACAAGACGTGCCCCCCATGGACTTGGCTCCCAGGGCAACCGCCCCATTACCCTCCCCTAGAAACAGCCCTTGTTCCTGGGTGCTTGGTGGGTTTTGGTGCAAAGAAGTGTGGCTAGGGACTTAACATGCACACAGCAGCAATCAACAGCAATCAACATTTAGTATTTTTTTCTGCAGGTGCAACCCCTTTTTTGTCCGATGCATCAAACCCAACAGCAAGAAGGTAAGTAATGTCAATATAAACTAGAGTAAAAGCAAAATGAATAAAAAAATGCTGACCTGTTACTACTTCAACTGATCTAATCATAGTGTATGATGTAATGACTGACCTTTTTAAATAGCCCTTTAAATGCAGATAGGTATGGGCTGATGTGTTACAGTGGCTGGATACACTGCTTCACTTACTGGAAAATAAGAATGACCCCCTCCCCCAGTCTGGGTCACTGTCAGTGCAGTACAGGCATAATGACATGGGTCCCAGGTACATTTCTGCTGTAACAAGGGCACGAAAGTACTAATATTACTAAAGTAATATTGTATTCATATTTATATTCTGGATACACTTAGGTAAGGTTCCTTTTCTGACTTGGACATATATTTGACTGCATGGGAAGCTATGTTGTAGTAAAGGATGGTATGGGTTGGATGCAGCATGTTATGGAGGGCTTTTAGAGGTATGGTTGGCAGCTGGTATTTGTGGTTTACAGAGTGGCCCTTGGAAGAAACAGGCAGGACACAGAGCTGGATAAGTGACATATAGGCCTCGATTCAATAAGAGTTGAAAAACATTCTCACGGTAGTAAAAAATTAAATTCATGAGAAAAAAGCCTGAGAATGTCACTGTTACTGAATCACTAGATAAAAATACAATTCTGTGATACTCCCCTGTAGAATTGTTTTTGAATATATCCAGTCCAGGTCGTCCCTCAATAATTACATGTGGGTATTCCGCCACCAGGTGGCGCAGTCTACTGCAAGATCCAAAGCTGTAGCTCCTCCCGGCCCCCTATAAAATGAGGTGTCTCACAAGAATCCCCAGTGGTCAAAAAGCAGTAAGACAAGAGACAGGCCGGGAGGCCAAGAAACCATGTTACATCACATAGCTTCAGCATGTACTCTGTCCAACAAAAAACTGAGGGACAACGTCCCAATATAAAGATGGTAATCACCATAACAGGCAACAGAGATAATGAACAAGGGCGGGGTGGGACGGCCTGGACTGGATATATTCAAAAACAATTCTACAGGTGAGTATCACAGAATTGTATTTTTCACTATATCCAGTCCAGGTCGTCCCACAATAATTACATGTGGGACATCCAAAAGCAGTGTCCATAAGGGCGGGATCCCCAGTGCGGAACAGCAAGTAGTTCATTTCACTGCCGCCTGAAGCCCCTTTTGGCCAAAGACAGCATCAGCTGAGGCCCTAACATCAACCTTGTAGAACTTGGTAAAGGTATGAACTGAAGACCAAGTGGCCTGGCCTTGTTCAACAGATGCCTGGTGCTGAAAAGTCCAGGAGGCACAAATAGCTCTGGTAGAATGAGCTGTGATCCGAAAAGGGGGTTCCTTCCCCCTGGCAGAATATGCTTGCACCACCGCCTGTCTGCTCCATTTACTAAGAGTGGACTTAGCAGGTGAAAAGCCCTTCCCAGAACCCTCTGTTAGGACAAAGAGCAAATCCGACTTCCTGAAGGATTCCGTCGCAGACAGGTAATACTTAACGGCCCTGACCACATCCAGAGCATGGAGGGTCAGTTCCTTGGAATAGGCCGACACAAGGAAGGTAAGACAACTTCCTCATTAAGGTGAAAGGGAGAAACGACCTTAGGTAAAAAAATCAGGTTTAAAACGAAAAACTACCTTATCCTTATGAAGCTCAAAATAGGGAGGCTTCATACAAAGCGCGGCCAGCTCCGACACACGACGTACAGAAGTTATTGCTACCAAAAAGACCACCTTGAGGGTCAAAATAGGTAAGGCAGCATCGCACAAGGGCTCAAAAGGAGGCCCCTGGAGAGCAGAAAGCACCAAATTCAAGTCCCACACCGGTAACACAGGCTTACGTGGTGGACGTACATGGGAAGCACCCTGGAAGAAGTTCTTAATCAATCTATGATTGGCAAAAGACCTCTGGAAAAAAATAGCCAAAGCCGAGACTTGGCCTTGAGGGTGCTCAGCCGGAGACCCAAGTCCAAACCATGTTGTAGAAACTCCAAAATCCTAGAGACAGAGAAGGTGCGACAAGGGAAACTCTTGGACTCACACCAAGCAATGTAGGCATGCCCAACTCTGTAGTAAATCATGGAAGAAGACTTCTTTCGCGCCTGAATCATGGTCTGCACCACCGTGGCAGACAATCCCTTCTCCGTCAGGATTGAGGTTTCAATAGCCAGGCCGTCAAAGCCAGCGTCTGTAAATTGGGGTAACGCAGCGACCCCTGAGTGAGAAGCCCTGGGTCGTCGAGCATGATGTAGCAATCGACTGACATCTGAACTATGTCCACAAACCAACTCCTTCTAGGCCAGCGAGGAGCCACCAAGATGGTTGGGACCCCCTCCTAGGCTATCTTGCGCAGCACTCGACCCAGGAGTGGAAACGGAGGAAATGCATAAAGGAGCCTGAACTCCATCCTAGGAATTGCTAAAGTGTCTTTGGCAAAGGCCAGCGGATCTCTTGACAGAGAAACGAACCTTGGGAGCTTGTGATTGTGTCTGGACGCAAAAAAGTTCCACATCCAGCTGACCCCAGCGGAGACACAGAGCGTAAAAGATCTTGTTGCTGAGAGACCATTCCCCCAGAGGAGAGGCCCCCCTGCTCAGGGAGTCTGCCTCCTGGTTGTCTACCCCGGGGATGTAAACCGCCGAGATGCAGGGAACATTCTCCTCTGCCCAAGTCAGAATCTGGGTCACCTCCTTGAGGGTTCACTTGCTCCGAGTCCCGCCCTGGTGATTGATGTAGGCGACTGCAGTCTGATTGTCCGAGCGAACCTGTACCGTGCGGTCCCTTAGCTGGGAAGTCAATTGAAGAAGCACCAACCAGATAGCTCTCAGCTCCAGGAGATTTATGGGCAAATGGTTCTCCTGCGGACCCCACTGACCCTGAAACTTCTGCGTCTGCCAGACGCGTCCCCAGCCGGTCAGACTGGCATCTGTGGTAACTATCTCCCACTGGGGAGTCAGAGAAGACTTGCCCACCAACCGGTTCCTGGGGTCCAGCCACCACAAGAGAGACCGTCTGACCAGGGGGGACAGAGAAAATTCCTGTTCCAGCGACTCCGGCATCCGATCCCAGCCGGTCAGCACGTTCAGTTGAAGAGGTCTCATGTGGAACTGAGCGAAGGGCACTGCTTCGAAGCAGGACACCATCAGACCCACCAGTTGCATCCCCAGACGGATCGAGGGTCGTTGACAAGACAGCAAGACTTGCACCTGCGTCTGAAGCCCCACCACTTTCTGCTGTGGTAGGAACACCTTGACTTGAAAGGTGCCTATCGTCATGCCCGGGAAGGACTTCGCCGTTGATGGAGTGATCGAAGACTTGGGGTAGTTGATTACCCAACCGAACTCCTCGAGAGTGGATAACAACGTCCGTGTGTCGCTCTCGGCCTGCTGAAGGGACTGAGCCACAATCAGTAAATCGTCCAGATAAGGCAGCACACGAATGCCCTGATTCCTCAGAATAGCCATGATGCCCGCCAGCACCTTGGTGAAAACCCGGGGGGCTGAGGATATCCTGAATGGCAGAGCCACAAATTGATAATGCTGGTCCTCCAGAGCAAATCTCAGAAGCCTCTGGTGTCCCTGGAATATCGGGACGTGCAAATAGGCATCCCTGATGTCCACTGTGGTCATGAAGTCGCCGGGCCGAAGCGAGCCCACCACTGACCGTAAGGTTTCCATGTGGAAATGCCGGACCTGTTGAGACCCTTCAGGTCCAAGATAGGTCTTAACGTTCCATCCTTCTTGGGAACCGTGAACAGGTTGGAGTAAAACACCTGACCCTGCTCCTGAAGAGGCACAGAGCAAATGACACCTAGCCGCAGGAGGTGCTGAACGGCCATTCTCAGGCCTTGTGCCATCACAGGATTCTGGAACATGTGAGACTGAAGAAATCTTCAGGGCGGCCTGACTGCCAGCTCTGTTTTGTAACCGGAGGACACCACCTCCTGAAACCACCGATCCGAGACGCACTGTCTCCAGACGTGAGCAAAAAGCAGAAGCCGTCCCCCCACCCGGATGGGTGAGGGCGCCTCCTCATGCCTGAGGGGCCTTGGCGGGGGGCTTGGACTTGGAACCCCAAGAGGGATTGAGTCGGCCGTGGGACCTACCTCGTCGCCAGGATTCTCTGCAGCCACCTGAAAAGGAAGTGCCTCTTCCCCCCCGAAAGGAGCTATAGGCAGAGGAACCCCAAAAGGGCCGCACAGGCTTCCATCACTGAGGGAGTCTCCCATCCTTAACCAGGAGGTCCAGACGCTCCCCGAATAACCTGTGCCCCAAGAAGGGGATACTAGTGAGCGACTTCTTGGCCGCAGCATCAGCCGACCATTGCCGCAGCCAGAGAGAGCAACGGAGCGCAACAAGCTGAAACCCTGGCGCCGAGCTGGACACCATCGTCCATAGCGGAGACACTTTCTCACCTTCTTTCTGATGGCTAAGGAGACAATAGCGGCACACATGGGGCAAAGGCAAGTACCAGCAAAGGTGAATGCATGACAAGCCAGTTGATCCATACGCCTGTCAGCTGGATCGCGCAAAGAAGCAGTATCGGGTGACGGCATAACCGTAGTGTTGGATAACCCGGACACGGGGGAATCCACATTGGGGGGACGTGACTAGCGGTGACCAGCTCCTCCGGGAAGGGGTACCACCTGTCCAGGCCCTTAGGCACTGATGGCAATTTATTAGGCCTTTCCCATTCCTTAAAAACCATATTGGAAAAATGGGCCTGCTCAGGGAGGACAAGCCTCTGTCTCTCAGCCGGAATAAATCACCCTGCTTCCTCTTAGCCGCTTTAGGAGGGACAATATGCAAAGCCTCAAACACTGAAGACAGAAACTTCTCCGTATCGTCAGGGAGCCACATATCCTCGCCCGAGGAAGGACCAGGCTCGCTGTCATAGCCAATTGCATGATCCCCTGAGGAGGAAGATGGCGCCAGACAGCCAGCCTCATGCAATCCTCAAGGAGGGGCCGCGCGATGACGCAAAAAGCGTCATCGCGCCCCCCCCCCGCTGCGGGCGCGAAAACGAGCTCCCTCCCCCATAGAAAATGGCGCTGAGGAGGGCGAAGAGGTGGAGAGGAGGGCAGCCCACGAAGGGGCCCCCATCGTCGCAGAGTGCAGCACGCCTCGTGCAGACATACCGAGGCCGCGGCCTCAGAACAAGGCCCGCCGAACAGCGCCGCTCCCGTCACCCCCCACCCCCCCTCCCAGCGCGTCACAGATGGAGGGGAGAGGAGAAGGAGCCGAGTGAACAAGGGAGGTAGGTATGTAGGCAGAGTAAAAGAAAGCACAACCATAAGTGAAGCAGGCACAAACACTAAACAATAAAGCTTGTGGGAAAGACTGGCATAGAGTGGTTCCCCCCCCCCCCCCCCCCAATAGGCTCACCATTGCCTATGGCCGGCTAGGGTGGGTCTGCGGCCCAGAGCCTAGCTCTGTCAACGTCTGACCCCTGGTGTTCACCCTACCTTCCCGGGCCCGTCAGCCAAGGCTGGGAGGCAGAAATGGGTCCCCTGGAACAGTAGGAATAGGGGTGCAGCGGCCGACAGGCTTAGAATGCCCCGCTCAGCTGCAGTATCCAGGAGAGAGTTTCCAAGATGATCCTAGCAGCAGTACTGCAAAAACTCTGGGGATTCTTGTGAGACACCTCATTTTATAGGGGGCGGGGAGGAGCTACAGCTTTGGATCTTACAGTAGACTGCGCCACCTGGTGGCGGAATACCCACATGTAATTATTGTGGGACGACCTGGACTGGATATGGTGAAAAACATAATGAAAGTCAATGGCAGCTTTTACTACAGCTTAGAAAGGAGTAAAAAAGTGCCATTGACTTTCATTGTTTTCCTAGCTGGTGATTTAGCAACAGTTACATTCTCAGGCTTTTTTCTCATGAAATGAATCTTTTACTACCATGAGAATTTTTTTCTACCTTTATTGAATCGAGGCCTTTGATTTGCATTGTGTTGCATGGGCAGGACCTATGGAGTTGGGGGAACAACCATTGGCAGGTATGTTGGACCCTTAAATGTTTGGGATAGCATTAAGAAGTGGGTGCAAACTGGCATAGTGGACCCCTTTTTTGTACAGGGTACACAAACTCCTTATAACAACCCTGCCCCTACTGACTTCCTAGGAGCAAAGAATTTAAGGGGGCAGACCACAAGCCTGTTTAACCTCTCACAACCACTGGGGGATTTATCCACCTATCCACCAAGCGGAAAACGTACAAACCCCTTCGGTCACTTCTCAGGCGGCAAGAATGAAGTTGGAGTGGCGAGGCAATGAACCTTAATTATAGGGCTGTTTACTGAGGCTGGGTGAGTGGTTCTGGAGTGTAGATTCAATCAGGATTTCCAGGGGGTGGTAGATACAGGACTTTAAAATGGAGGTGCATTTTAATTTAAATGACAAATAAATATTAAAACCTCTTGCTTGTAATGGTCATCATTGAAGCACCTTGGCTTAACTTACAGTATAAGGGGCTGAAGGGCCTTCAGGTCCTATATCCCAGTTTAAGACCACACATTTACCTACAGACCATGCCCAAACTTGTGGGCTTAAGACACATGATCCACCTACCAAAGGCCTTCATCAGAAATCTCTGTCCCCCAAAAAGCTTAATTTTCAGGGCCTACCTTTCTGTCCATTTCACATTAAACTACTTTTGCAACCCATCATACCATCTTGCACCCCCTGCCATATTACCCCGCTTCCCCCACACCTTATTGTATATTACTTTGTGGGTCAACCATTTATCCAAAGGAAATCCAACAGCTCTCAGAGAAATGTTCGGCCCCCATGATGTAAGTGTGGGGCCTGGTCTCCAAAATAATGATGACCGCTTGGCAAATTCTAGTCCATTACAGTAGAAAATATGGTGGGCTCCATACTGGATTAATACATGTACTGCACTTATAGGTGCTTTGTGTCTACCTAACTCTACACTGGACCTAAGCACTACTGTACCAGGTATGGAACTACTGGCACTAAAGTCCAGTACAAAAAGTTATACAGGCCGAGTGTCAATAAAAACATTCTGGGAGAATAGGGAGTATAAGTAACTAAGGGGCAAAGATGACAGTAGAGTCATCAACAAATATAAGCTAACACGGCAAGCCTATGATAACTACCTTAGTGTGAGCTTAGTCGGGATGGGTTGGTGCTTGTCTACAATGCCCCACAATGAGTGAGGACGGGGCACCTAGAAGAACAGCTTGATGGGAACCCACAGCATAGAAAGCAATTGAAGCTCCAGAAACACATGCTGACAAAGAGTTAGCCAATGGCTGTCCCACTAAAGGTGAACCACCGTGTGGCTGGCTACCCTAAAACGTCTGCAGTTTTGTAGCCCATACATGCCTATTGATTGGCAGTACAGCTCTGAAACAGGTTTTTCTGGGCCATATATACAAGTGTGGGTGCAATGCAGGTACTCTGGACCTTGGAGGACAGATGCACAGAGACATTTATTGATTATTGACAATTTATTCATTCAATTATTCTTTATTGACATCCTTCCAGGTAAACGGCAGAACTTGGTACCCTGCACCCTCCTCTTCCTCTGCTTCCAGAATGCTCCTCTCTTTTCCTGCTCCGCTTACAAGTCAGAAAGGGCTGGTCCACTAAGGGCTCTAACCTTTTATTTGGTGCTGGTCCTGCCCACCCCAAACAATGTATCTTTTAGGTCACATGCAAGACATATAAAAATGGATAGGTGGTGGAGAGAGCTGGAAAAGGGGTTTTGCTGCAACCTAATAGTAAGGGATCACGCCTTAAATGCATTTTAAACTGAAAGGAGAGGTGGATTCTTCTTTGGTCACTGGAAGTGATCAAAAGCAAAATTCAGATTTAGGTGCACTTTGAAGGAACATGTCACAGGTATAATTACCCAGATATATCTTAGCTGGGTAATAGCTGGTATATGTTAAATACCTCTGAAATTTGTTTTAAGCTGAATGTTATCAGTGAACAACTGTTATACATTAGTTAATAACACAGCTAATGATATTACTCTTGAACTTAACTATTATCAATTAAGAGAAATGAATGAGTATTTTACACAATAGTCGGCGGTGAGTGTCTTTATTTACCTATTGTGTAAAATACTCATTCATTTCTCTTAATTGATAATAGTTACGTTCAAGAGTAATATCATTAGCTGTGTTATTAACTAATGTATAACAGTTGTTCACTGATAACCTTCAGCTTAAAACAAATTTCAGAGGTATTTAACATATCCCAGCTATAAGACATATCTGGGTAATTATACCTGTGATATATTCCTTCAAAGCACACCTAAATCTGAATTCTGCTTTGATCACTTCCAGTGACCAAAGAAGAATCCACATGCAAGACGTGCCTGTAGCCTTGCTTAGCATTTGGGCCCGACCAACAGACCGAACCAGTTGGTGGCTGCCGGTGGCATCCCGTGCATCTGTCTGTATCTGAATAGCTGGAGTGTCCTTGCACAGCCATAGAGGGATGCAGGGGGTGACGCACGCAGATCGCAGCTAAGTCTCCATTCAGTTTTTTTAGCCACACATGAATTTGCATGGACAAAAAAGCTAATTGGAGCAGAGTCACACCTGCATCTTGGGAATGCTGGGGGGGGGGGTATGTATATAAGCTGACCGGTGGGGTGTCACACAGTGTGGCTTCCCAAATCGGCATGCCCCAAGAGTACAGTCCAAAACCCCGGATAGTGAAAATCTGGGGTTTTGGCCCACTTCAAATAGTAACAAAACCCAGGTTTTGTTCTTTATCCCAGGGACATCCTGATTGGGGACTCCCCACTGTATGAAATCACTCGGCTTGCTGAGTTTTTGTAACTCTTGGAGCTAGGCTCTCCTCTAATAAGTATTCTATGCCATGCATATTAATGAGCGGCATAGAGCACCGAATAGATGGAAATCAGCAAGCATGGCTTTGATCGCTTCCTTCTGTCTGACTGGCTGGGGTGGGTGCGCAGATCAGCCAGAGGGATACCACTGCGGGCTGCGCATGCAACATGGGATCACAGGAAGAGTAAGACTTCAGATGAACACGGGAGACCACCGGCCCTAGAGTGTTATAGGGTCTAGGCTGGGGGTTGCTCCAGTTTAAACACTGCCATCATGTTTTCCTAATGACTTATCGCAGATAACTACGTAATTCCAATAATCCCCTATCAAGCTATGCTGATCTGGGAGGGTCCTAACCCTACTAACTGATCAGTTACTGACTGATCTGATTAACTGTTATCAGACCCATGTCCCACAGGTTCCTAGCAATCAGACAACAGCATAATGAGTTCTATAGAAAAACCTACATGTGTCTATGGACCAACACTGGATGGACACCCTGTAACAACAGGCCTACGGGTGCCCTTGTCTATATCGTTGATGAAACTTGTTTGTGTTGTCTACAGGAGCCTGGCATGTTTGAGTCTGACATCGTGGTCAGTCAGCTGAAATACTCGGGGATCCTGGAGACCATCAGAATTCGGAAGGAAGGGTTTCCTGTCCGCATCCCATTCCACATTTTTTTGAGCAGGTGAAATCAGTTAAACTGGTAATAAAATGTTGAATTGTTAAAGTGACTGCATAGTGGTGGCTTTAGGACCAAAGTTACTCCACTGCCGCCGGTTGTCTGCCCCTTTTCAAAATAGAGCGAGAAGCACCTCCTGCGCCCCACCAACCATCTCAGCAGGCAGAGAAGACCACGACAGCAGGAAAAATCCGGGGACCTGGCCAGCAGGCCAGGAGTACACCCTGCTTGCAAGACTTTTATTATATGTCTGTTACACATTTCTCCCTTTTTTTTTGTTTCAATATTTTTATTGAAGCTTTGAGTTTTCAACAGTACAGATACTTGAAGCTTATGCATTATAATGCCATTCCACGCAGGGGAGGTAAAAGGAAAAGCTAACATTCTACATTGCATAAGGTTACACACAGATCATACTGATGTTTTAACAATCCACAATGCATACAGAGCGAGGAAGTAAATGACAAAGTAAAGGACATTCAACATCTTAGCATGACCTACTTGACCTGAGACATGTTTATGTCCAGTCTGAGACCATGCAGGTTGCGGGATCCCAGACCCCATGATCTGCACCGCCGCAAGCGAGCCCGCAGGACTTGCAGACTTGGTCAAGCGCGCTGACGGGAAAGGGGTAATGAAAACCTATTAGGATCATATTCTAAGGGGAGGAGAAACAAAAAACCTGGGGGGGGGGGGGAGAGAAGGTTGAGGAGGGAGGGGGAGAAGAGGTCAGGGGGGGAGGGAAGGATCAAGGAGCTCCCGCACTCCACCAGCCAACGTGCATGGTCACTACAGCCTCTGTGGGGGTTCGCCAGGCCAAGCGAATCTTATCCAGGGCTCCCATATCGAGAGAAATTTATTGTTGGTGTCGGTCAGAATACTAGATAATCTTTCGTTAATGAGGAACCCGTTCATTCTGGCCGACACCTCTGAGATTGGGGTAAATTGCTTTTTCCAGGCTTTAGCAATGGCCTGCTTAGCCGCTAGAAGGAGGTAGACAAAAAGTCTGTGCTGTTTGCTGGTGAGCTCCTGGGGCTTGCAGTGCAGGAGGGCAACCCAGGGGTCTTTTCTCATATTGGTTTGGAAAATTCCATTAGCCAGCCTATATACCTGATTCCAGAAGCGGGCTAACATGGGACAAGTCCACCACGTATGCAGGAAGTCCCCTTCCGCACTGCAGCCCCTAAAACACATCTTAGATTGTCCCGAGAACATCCTGCTCAGGCGACCCGGCACCAAGTACCAGCGGAGCATTACTTTATAGGCCATTTCAGTCGTCAGGACATTAATTGAGCATTTAGAGATGTTGGACCATATCTCCGGCCACCCCCTCTTACCCTGGCATGGACCCAGATCTCTCTCCCAGCTACCAACGTACTCATGAGTCTCTGGTCTGGCTACATTTAATGGCGAGTATAAGTTGATTGTCCCTCTCTGGAACGGGTTACTAGTGCATAATTCCCCAAAGGGGGTACTCCCCCGGAAGGGGGGGTGCAGCTTTGTCAGGGGCAGGATCCAGTGTCTTAACTGAATGTAGCGAAAGTATTCCCTGCCGGGGACACCAAACTTCTCCTGCAGGTCCTGAAAAGACCCGAACCCCCCTCGCCGTGAGCAGGTCCGTAATCTTGTAAATACCCCGATCCTGCCACCACTTAAAGCCAGTCTATTCTGTTCTCCTGGGGGGAAGTTGGGGTTATCCCATAAATGAACCAGGGGGGTATGAGGGGACATCAGAGAAGCTGAATACCTCACTGAGTCCCACACGGCAAGGGAATGCTTCATTAACGGGCTGAGCATCTTGGGTCTATGTCCCTGATCCATCCAGAGCAAGCTATCAATAGGTATCGGCGCGCAGTTGGGAAGTTCCAGGAAAATCCACATTTGGGGCCTGAGAGGAGAGTGCATAGGGACCAGTTGAGCAATCTGGGCGGCTTTATAATACTTATGTATGTCGGGCACCCCAGTCCCCCATTTCCCCCTTTTTTATTAGCAGTCCCCTGCTTAAAATTGATAATTTTCCAAGTATTGTGGGCGTTGCCCTCTAGCATCTCTTTTTAGATATCTAGCTTCTATTTCTGAATCCTCTTTTCTCTTTGGCTACCCCCCCCCCTCCCCGCATCACAGTGACTGGTCATGCCCACTACATTCACCACATACCCCCTCAATTGCAATGAATGAAGTGGGCGTGCTTGGGTCCTGTTTAGGTTCACTTTAAATATTTAAAGGTGCTCTTTAGTCATGGCTAGCGATGCAGGGGCCAGGCAAGTGGCACAGTTTGAGGGGGGCATATTCTATTCTATTATGTGTACAAGCTTAGCACAGATTGCAGCTCTTGTATCTGTAGCATGCACCCCTTCTCCTTCTCCTGTAAAAGGCTCATAACTGCTGGTGAAGAGCAGTAAATCCCTCCTCACTAAAAATGGGCCTGCAAGCACTATGCTAGCCATGTGTGGAGTAATATCTTCTCTCTCCCCCTCTCTAGGTATCGCTGCGTCATGGATCTTGGTCGTAATACCCACCCGGATGGGCAAATTTGCGTGACTTTGCTGAGAAAGTTGTGCCCATCTGTAGCCCCCAGCATGTTCTGCATTGGCGTCAGCAAGGTGACTATTTCTTTATCTAAGTAAATACTTGATGGGAATTCTTTATTTTCCTCAAATGAGTTAATTTGCTAGTTTTGGTTTTGATGAACACGGGAGACCACCGGCCCTAGGGTGTTATAGGGTCTAGGCTGGTGGTTGCTCCAGTTTAAACACTGCCATCGTATTTTCCTAATGACTAATTGCAGATAACTACGTAATTCCAATAATCCCTATCAAACTATGCTGATCTGGGAGGGTCCTAACTCTACTTACTGATCAGTTACTAACTGATTTGATTAACTGTCACCAGACCCATGTCCCACAGGTTCCCAGCAATCAGACAACAGCATAATGAGTTCCTATAGGAAAACCTACATGTGTCTATGGACCAACACTGGATGGACACCCTGTAACAGGCCTACGGGTGCCCTTGTCTATGTCGTTTAGGAAACTTGTTTGTGTTGTCTACAGGAGCCTGGCATGTTTCAGTCTGACACTGACACAAATGAGTTAATTTGCTAGTTTTGGTACAGAGAGGCAACTGATGGAGGTGTGGTAACACACGGGATAAGACTGGGGGGCAGGGGAGGCACTTGCCCCAGGTGCAGCAGGTCAGGCGGGTGCCAAAGTGGCTCCTGAGAACAGGTAGCGGGCACTATTTCGAATCTTTGCCCTGGGCACCAGAAAACCTAGCTCAGCCTCTGGGATAAGATGTAGCAAATATCTCCCACCAGTTGGTGGCCTTAAACCGGACCAACAGCCTGGCACAGTTGTAAAGAAAGGTGGCGGCCATTTTGGAGCTTCCTCTCCCAGCATCTCAGCCATGCTGCTGCCTGGATTCAACTGACATAACTGACAATGCATAGTAACAGGAAGCCCAGCAGCACTTCCTGTTATCAGGTGGCCTGCAGATAAATGAGCCGTCATTTTGTTTCTACAATTTGCTACAGCAGGAGTTAGAAAAGGGTAAATTATTTTTTATGTGCAGTAATCTGAATTGCCCCAGAGAGGGGGGCATATGAGCACTGTTTGTTGTGTTGGTGTGATTTAAGTCATTTGCGACTGTTGGTTTAACTCCACCCCTGTATAAAACTACTATGCTTGTCTGTTTAATATTTAAAGCCACCAGTGACAAACCCCACCAGTGACCGACCTCCAGGATGCCGGAAATAACTCACCTTTCCTTGGTCCAATGGCGCATGTGCGGGTTCTCGTCCAATCAGAGCCACTCTGATTGTTTACAATGGCGCTCCCGCAGATAGACTGGGATAGGCGCGTGCACACTGCTGGGGATGTCAGGCATTTGTGAATTGCCGGTGTGGGCATGCTCCCTGTTAGAGGGTAACAGGGGATGCGGCTGCCTTAGACGAGCTCTTAGACAAAGGAGCGGGAGCGCATCCCAGCGTGCTGATTGGAAGAGATGCTGCGCATGCGCCGTAGGACCAGGGAAGGGTGAGTCAGATCGGACGACCAGGGGAGTTTCACAAAACCCAGGCTAGTCAAAATCCTGGGTTTTGGTCCATTTTAAACCCAGGAACACACTGAGGCATCTGTTGAAACACAAAAAAAACAACATTGTGTATGCAGCCATCTGGCAGGATCCCTCCCTGTGTGTGTTCATGGCAATTCAAACTGAACACACAGGGAGGGATTCAGCCACCATGGATCTCTCCCTATGGAGTGTTCTAAAGTGAGGCTGGCAGCTTCCCAGGTGAGTAGCTCTGGCTGCATTGCATGTCCCAACTTTGGGAACTCAAAAATAAGAGTAGGGACCGCACTAAACACAGAGAGCCTTGTTGGGGCGGTGTGGCTTCCACATGTATCTGCAGATATGTGCAACCAAAATCTCTGTCATAGCTAGACATGTTTGGTGCTTAATACTTGGATGATGAGAGGGTTAAACTGGGCGGTAAATTGGTTCCCAGGCCCTGAATAATAATGTTGGTAATTTTGTATAAATAGTGATGGAGCTGATCCCACCCCCTTTGCCCACATTTAAATGAAATTTTATTGTAGCAAATAGCTTAAAAAATATAAAACATGTTATACCCACTATCTGCCAGAAGGGGGCGCGCTGATGTTCAATAACAACAATTAATAAGATCAAACATGATTAAACTCTATGAAATTTGTGCCCAAATCAATACCTAATCCAAATATGATATGTTTTTCATACAAAGTGCTAGTGCTGAGGAAAGTGCATCTATTAACAACAAATCATATGAAATCAGTGTATACTCACACGTATAATGATAATAAAAGAATAATGATTTATTGTAAGATCGATAATTTATTGTGTGACATGTAATTCTTTTATTATCATTATACATGTGAGTTGTGACAGACGCTCTGTCTTTTGGACTTTACACAGGTTCATTACTTTCCTTTTCTTAAGCATGTACAGACTGCCATTGTGTTGATTGATTACGTTATTCATTGTTCTGACTGCCATTGTATTGATTGATTACGTCACAGACAATGGCAGTGTTCTGATTGAATGTATTACAAACGTCTATTGTTTTGCTGATTGCGTCACCGGCAGAGTTGAGGGATTGTGTGCCCTGCTCCCATTGGTCTGTGTATTTGTCATGAGGTCCACGGGGGAGGTCCCCTTGCATGGAGCCTTGCATATAAGGCACAGTGTGGCACTAATAAAGTACACTTCACCTTCACCCTCAATACTGAGTTCTGTCTCTTATTGGGGGAAACGCTATATTACAATTCACTAGCCCTTGTAAGGGCTGTTCCTGGTTCCTCACTGACGACTCTGGAATTCCAGCAGCACCTCTTACGATTGGGAAAAGGACGTCTCGGGCGGTGAAGCCCTCCGGCGATAAGGGTTATCGCTACATGAGTATACACTGATTTCATATGATTTGTTGTTAATAGATTTAATCATGTTTCATCTTATTAATTGTTGTTATTGGACATCAGCACGCCCCCTTCTGGCAGATAGTGGGTATAACATGTTTTATGTTTTTTAAGGTATTTTAATCATGTCTTTAGGTCAGTTTTTTGCTACAATAAAATTTCATTGAAATATCACTTAAAGAAGTTTGAGTGCAATTGTCAGCCTCTGGGATTGTCATAGTCCTCCATTTAAGGGGGGTTATTGGGGCACCCCCCTGCTGTTGTGTGTAAACTACTGGTATATACTGCTTAGGGCAGGGCAAACAGAGGGGTGGATTGGAGCTACTACTTATTGCAGCTAGACTCCTGTACAAGTCTAAATTCAGAAAGCTAGTCGGATGACTTGCAAAACTTCAGCCTGATTTTATGAAAAGCCCAAACCCTTATAAAATGATTCCCCAGCATCTAAAATTAATATATATGACGTTTTTAGTCACTTACTTATTATTCTTTCCATCACTGGGCTGCAACTCCGTTCAGGACTCTAGGATATGGGCGCCGCCATCTTGACTCAGAAGCATCACACAAATTGAGGAAAGGAGAGAGGGATAAAGTACAGGGGGCCGGTTATAGCTGTGCTTTGCACAGACAGAGCAGAGTTGAGGTCAGGGAAATGACAGCAATCCCAGAATGCAGAGCGACACAGTCAGAAGACATTTCCTGTTTGCAGGCTGCCTGATGTTCCATGAGCCGTGTTCCATGAGCATGTTTAAAGGCTCATAACATGCAGTAGATGCAGGTTGGATGATTTTTAATGTGAGCAATCTGTATGTACAGGGCGGGGGAAATATATAAGATAGGCTCTTATTCAGGGTGAAGGTCTGGATTAATGTGAGCAATCTGTATGTACAGGGTGTGGGAAACATATAAGATAGGCTCTTATTCAGGGTGAAGGTCTGGATTAATGTGGGCAATCTGTATGTACAGGGTGTGGGAAACATATAAGATAGACTCTTATTCAGGGTGAAGGTCTGGATTAATGTGGGCAATCTGTATGTACAGGGTGTAGGAAACATATAAGATAGACTCTTATTCAGGGTGAAGGTCTGGATTAATGTGGGCAATCTGTATGTACAGGGTGTAGGAAACATATAAGATAGACTCTTATTCAGGGTGAAGGTCTGGATTAATGTGGGCAATCTGTATGTACAGGGTGTAGGAAACATATAAGATAGGCTCTTATTCAGGGTGAAGGTCTGGATTAATGTGGGCAATCTGTATGTACAGGGTGTGGGAAACATATAAGATAGGCTCTTATTCAGAGTGAAGGTCCGGATTAATGTGAGCAATCTGTATGTACAGGGTGTGGGAAACATATAAGACAGGCTCTTATTCAGAGTGAGGGTCCAGATTAATGTGAGCAATCTGTATGTACAGAGTGTGGGCAACATATAAGATAGACTCTTATTCAGGGTGAAGGTCCGCTTTAAGGGCTCTATAGTAGTAATATGTGAGAGAGAAAATAGTTTCACATTTACCTTTCAAATAAGAGCTTGACGCTTCACTGAGTTTTCTTTTTGCAGTTTTGTGTATCTGTTACAGTCCACTGAGAAAGTCAGTTAGGCAGCGAAAGGCGGCGAGATATACAGTAAATGAGGAATGCGGAACTTTTTTCTGTTTCACAATTACTACAAAAGGGTCCAATACGAGGCTGTATTGTGAATAGTGATCAGCCGAATCCGCCTCTATCCAGTTGTCGTGCAGTACTGCAGACTAGTTTTCAATATTCTGCAAAACAGGCCCTGGAGTCGGTCTCCAGGGCCGCCTGAATTCCCTCTCCCTGTGGCATCCCGAACTGGGTTACCCCGCTGCGTGAAACCCTGCCGTACTCCCAGAATTCCTACCTTTCTCAGGCCCACGGTGGGCGTGCATCCCTTTTCGGGCACGCCCACTGGAACTGAATGGCTGTGCGTGGCCGTGCACAGCCGAAGGACACAAGTGATGCCACACACTGCCAATGTGTGCGGCTGAGGATTCCATTCAGCCTCTCCAGTCGCACTTTAAAGTGGACCAAAACCCTGGATTTTGACTATCCTGAGTTTTGGTCCTTTCCCCAGGGGCACCCGCCCCGCTGTGGAACCCCCCCCCCCCAGATCGCCGCAGCCAACTCACCCTTTCCCGGTCCCACGGCGCGTCTCAGAACAGCGGCTCTGACAGCCGCATCCTCCGCTTCCCTCTAGCAGTGCGTGTGCCCGTGCCAGGCATTTGTGAATGGCCGTCGCAGGGCACGCTCCCTGTTAGAGGGACTAAAGAGAGAACAGAGACTGCACCGACTAATATTTATAAAGGTACAATGTAGTGTGCACACAGAGGGA
Organism: Gastrophryne carolinensis; assembly: GCA_027917425.1. NCBI lineage: Eukaryota > Metazoa > Chordata > Amphibia > Anura > Microhylidae > Gastrophryne > Gastrophryne carolinensis. The sequence continues at coordinate 36,101,778 of CM051240.1, forward strand.
TAATAGCCAAATGCAAGCAAAATTGGAGCTCCCACACCTTCCAAAAATCCCTCTACAAACGTGGCACCACTACCAATAGTGTAGCAAAAAATATCAATGTTTATTAATAGCTATAAAAACATGATTACATACATATAGGACTCTTTAAAAAACATAAACACAAACAATACATGTAAGGAAGGGCAGAATCTTTAAACCAGGGGGCATAGGGCTGGTGTCTAATAATCCTGATTATAATACAAATGATACAAATAGCCCAGCTACATATATATATATATATATATATATATATATATATATATATATATATATATATTATAGGTTAGGATATATTTAGGTAGGAATAGTATCCCATTGGATATGAGTTATAGTAGTTTAGTTACACTTTTGCACTGTAGCACTTTGATATAAAAGTAGCTGGGCTATTGTGTTTATGTTTTTTAAAGAGTCCTATATGTATGTAATCATGTTTTTATAGCTATTAATAAACATTGATATTTTTTGCTACACTATTGGTAGTGGTGCCACGTTTGTAGAGGGATTTTTTGAAGGTGTGGGACCTCCAATTTTGCTTGCACCCTGTTAGAGGGAGGCGGAGGATACAGCCGTCAGAGCCACTGCTCTTAGATGCGCCGTTGAACCAGGAAGAGGTGAGTCCGTTCGGGCGTCCTGGGGGGTTTCACACAGCGGAGACATCGTTTTCGCATGCCCCAGGGGGAGGGATTCGATTGGCCCAGGAATGTTATAGATTCCCGGGGCAGTCGCGGTTTTGACTATCCTGGGTTTTGGTCCTTTCCCCACTGTGTGAAACCCCCCAGGACGCCGAGACCAGCTCACCTCTTCCCGGTCCCACAGCACGTCTAGGAGCAGCAGCTCTAATGGCCGCATCCTCCGCTTCCCTCTAACAGGGAGCGTGCCTGCGCCAGCCACTCAAACTGCCTGCCTGCTAGAGGGATAGCGGGATGCGGCCGCTGCTCTTAGACGCACCGTGGGCCCAGGAAACGAGGTAAGTGAATGGAGCGACCTGGGGGTTTCACACAGCGGGGCATCCCGATTTTGGATGCCCCGGGGGGGATCGATCGGCCCTGGAAATCTTATAGATTCCCGGGCTGATCGAGCCGGGTTTTGGTCTACTTGAAGGGTTATACTTCAGTTATACTACAATACAAATCATTTACACTACAATTAAATTCCAGAGCCATCATGTGAATAACGAGACTCACCTCACCCTCTTTCTTCTTTTGTCTTGAGCTCTTCATGAAGGAGAACGTCTACCAGCAGCTGGAAGTTAAGCGCGACCAACTGATGACCAAGGCGGCCGTGACTCTGCAGCGCTACGGCCGTGGATTCCTCACCCGGAAGCGCTATGCCATGCTGCGATACCGCGTTATTCGGCTGCAGGCGGTGGCCCGAGGATACATGGCAAGGTATCAAGTCCCGGGACCACATAGAAAATAAAACTCAGCTTACCCTAAAATGTAACAAGCTCTTTATATCATGCTGCCTACCTACATAGGAGCATTCACAAAATCCCTGATTTGGGATGCCCAGCTGTGTGAAACCCCCAAGATACGCCAATATACTCACCTTGCCGGCGATCACATAGTACGTGTGTATGCCTTCACCCAATCAGCACTCTATTGGGGTTATTTAAAGCGGACCTTCAACCTGAATAAGAGCCTATCTTATATGTTTCCCACACCCTGTACATACAGATTGCCCACATTAATCCGGATCTTCACCCTGAATAAAGAGTCTATCTTATATGTTTCCCACACCCTGTACATACAGATTGCTCATATTAATCCGGACCTTCACCCTGTATAAGAGTCTATTATATGTTTCCCACACCCTGTACATACAGATTGCTCACATTAAAAACCATTCTACCTGCATCTACTGCATGTTATGAGCCTTTAAACATCCAAGATGGCGGCTTATGGAGCATCAGGTGCATCCTGGGATTGCTGTCATTTCCCTGACCCCAGCTCTGCTCTGTCTGCGCAAAGCACAGCTATAACCCCGCCCCCTGTACTTTATCCCACTCTCCTCTCCTCAGTATGTGATGCTTCTGAGTCAAGATGGTGGCGCCCGTATCCTGAAGTTCTGTACAGAGTTGCAGCCCAGTGGGGGAAAGAATAATAAGTGACTAAAAACTTAAAATATATTAATTTTAGATGCCGGGGAATCGTTTTTAAGGGTTTGGGCTTTTCATAGTGTCAGCTCATAACAAGAAGAGATTATTGGCACTAAATCTATCTGGATACACTTTTGTAATTAGCTGTATATGCAAATACTTTTTGTAAATATTTCTGATGATTTATTACTATATCTTGCATATATGAAAAAAATCTGGGCCTTAACTGCAGAGTAAAAAGTAAAAATTATTTTTTTTATAAGCTTAATTGGTGTGCGCCTTCACCCAATCAGCACTCTAAGAGGCCGATTCATTAATAGCGCCAGGTAGCGACAGATGAGCGACAGTAGCGGCATTTTCAGAGCGCCCGCTAGTAGTCGCTGTGCTTGGCCGTTGTTCGGCTGTTGACAGCGACTCATTCGGTGTGCCGTAATGTTGAATATTGGGTGAGGAGCCGCTATTTGACAGGTTCCGCGCTGTATGGGAGCGCGTGACAGCGAATGGCCATAGCGAACGGCTCCCAGCATATTCATTAACAAATCACGCTCCAAAAATTCTCGCGCTGTGAAATGCATGTTTAAACCCCAGAGCGCTGGCGGCGATGGGTTAAAAGTAGTTTTTTAACCCCCAAACAACCATATTTTTAGGGAAAAAAAAAACAAGTTTTTCAAAACATTTTGTAATATGAATACATTAATATCAGACCTGTAATATCAATTTTGCACAATTTTTTTTTTTTTTTTTTTTTAACCTTAAAAAAAAAAACTAACATTGCAGAAGTGGTCACAGAATTTTTGACATTTAAAAAAAAAAAAAAAAAAATAGCAATTAATTAAGAATATTTAAAGATTGCTCCATTGAAATGCATTGGAGAGCGCCAGGTAGCGAGAGGTCATACCTGTCGCTGTTCAAGGTCACTCGCTGGCGCTGTGGGGTGAGGCTGGAATAATGATGAATAATTCGCTATCTGGCGCTCTGTCAGTCGCTAAGCAGGATCGGCTTCATAAATGTGTGATTGCGGTGGGGAGCCGGCGTTCTCGTGGCGGTGACCGTCATTACCGTTCGCTCACCATTCGCTACCTGGCGCTATCCCTTGTTAAATAAGGGCCTATGTCTTGCATATTACGGTGTTGTCTTCTGATTGGCTGGTCCAGTGCTCTGCTAAAAAAATAAAATATGTTTTTTTCCTCTTTCCTGGTAGGCAGAGGTATCAGAACTACAAGAGAAGCATGCTGAAGGTCCGTGCTGTGGTCCATATGTATGTCAATCGGAGGAGATATCTGAGGGTAAGGTGACCTGTCACATACTGGGAACTATTCTGGAATCCTGTAGACAGCTCCACATTCCATGTGTGTGTCTGTGATGGATGTTGTCTTTACTCCATAAGGCTTGGCAGATAGCTTACTCAACTGCTTGAGAATCATGTGGATACGTTCAAAAGCTTTATTTCAGTGCAGAATCTTGCAGCAAACTTCTTACAACAGACATGTACATTCAATGCAGCTGGAAAACTTGTGATGTGACCCATACAAAGCAGTAGGTAGAAAACTTTAGCTGCAGAAGGGAGCAGCAGATGTGCACTGCATGGATGTCAGACTAGAAATGGCTGAGGGAGAGGGGAAGAAGGGAGGAGTTACTCACATCACAGGAAGACTAAGGGAGCCAGGAAGGGACAAGGGGAATTAAAGGCACACTGCTCAGCCTATACAATAAACATATATTAAACAGTTACCCCCAGTAAATCAAAACACACGCCGTGGGACATGACAGGAACGGTTTAGTTTGCTATCCAAGAATCTGTAACAGGTATTATGGCTGCAAAGGGGTTAATATGGTAGTCTTGCTTAAAGTGGACCAAAACCCAGGAATTTGACTATCCTGGGTTTTGGTCCTTTCCCCCGGTCGGGGTACCCCTCTGCCTGAACCCCCCCCCCCCCCAGATCGCCGAAAGCAACTCGCCTCTTCTCGGTCCTACGCAGTATGCGCGGCTGCTCGTGAGTCGCTGACGTCACGTCATCTAAGCCTACGTCTAAGGCCAGCGGCTCAGAACGGCCGCATCCCCCGCTTCCCTTTAACAGGGAGCGTGCCCGCAGCAGCCACCGTTCACAAATGCCTGGCGTGGGCATGCACCCTGCTGGAGGGATAGCAGGGATGCGCCCAGTTTTAGAGCGTCGGCGCTGGTTGTGTGTAGTTTTTTCTAAAATATGGGCTTCAGCTGACGCTACCTATCGCTCGCTTGAGTGTTGTTCTGTTGTCAGATGTAGCGTCGCCTTGGGCGCTATGACCTTGGGACACCACCTAGTGTTTGCGATTGGCTCTGCAGTGAATCAGGGAGAACTCTTCTACAGCGCCCACCAGACATTGCATTTATCACTGCTGGACAGGATAGTACAGCGCCACTTGTCCGCCCGCTAAGCTAGGTCACAGCGCCCGACACCCTACATAGACGCTCAAATTGCAATACGTTGCGCTAGTCTTAAATTAGCCTCTAGTTTACAGCTAATCACACTGTGGGTAACTCCCTGGTTTCAGCATCTACTCACATTGGGATTCGATCCCGTGGTGCACACTCAGGCATCTCCAGAACTCTTCCATTTGATGCTCACCCCTCAGGGAGAATATCTAGATAGCTGGCAGTGCACAGCTGGAAGGGAGCATCTCGGGGGGGTGTACTGAAAATTCACTGGAAACTCGTTCAATTTATCAAATGTGAGCCTGTGCATGCGCAGTGGGTGTGTGGAGCGAGATAAGAGCTTTTGGGATATTGGGGGTGTCACACAATTCTGATTTGGAATGCCTAGGAGGGCATTTAACCACTCATGATGGGTAAGAGCACCTACACACATCAGAGGAATTGCAGCAGCAATAATCTTCTTTCCCAGCACAAGCTGGCTCAGTAGATAGGCGGTTAGAGTTGAGCAGCTCTACCCTGTATAGTCATAATGGACATTGAATGAAAGAAACAAGCTTGGCTGGATTTTTTATGTTGGGAATATAGTAGTCTGTCATATTCATGTGGATTTGGTTTGAGGGGTGAATGGTGAGGGGACCTGGCTCTATTGATCTACTAACTTGGTGATGTTTTTTCAATGTATCTTTATTCAGTCTTTTGCACATATGTACATTGCGCTAGTCACTTTATCTGTTTACTTCCTTGTTGGGGTAGCACAATTGGCACTTTAATAGTGCACATTTTCCTATATCACTAGTAAGATTAGAATAAAAAATATATAACATTTTTTTTTTGTTGTATTATTATTTTATTATTTTTTTTCACAGTTTAGCACTATAGCACTTTAAAAGACTGGTTCCTTGTTGCAGAATTTATTAAAGTGGACTATCACCCTCCTGTGATCGGCCCGGATCACCTCCCTCCCCGCGGGACATCCGAGATCGGGATGTCCCGCGGTGAGGGACCCCCCCCAAAACCCCCAAAAAACTCACCTGCCGCCGCCGCCGCCTCCCGCGCGCTCCTCTAGACGTGCGCACACCCGCGCCGGCCGTTTGCGAATGGCCGGCGCGGGCGCGCGCCCTGTCAGAGCGACGTGCGGGAGGCCGCCGATTGTCCGTGAGCGTGGTGAGGTGAGTTTTTCGGGGTTCTGGGGGGTTTTACACAGCGGGACACCCCTAATCGGGGTGCCCCCCTGAAGTGGACCAAAACCCAGGATAGTCAAAATCCTGGGTGTTGGTCCACTTTAAGCTTACTTCCATTGTATTAGAGCCATATACTTAGGGGTCCGTCTCCCAAGCACTTTTTACTGTTTTTTAACTGTCCTTGTCCACAATGTTGTAATGTTGGTGTTTCAATAAAGACATGTTATAGATTTTTTACAAAATTTCTGAGTGCGACTCATTGTCAGGGGTCTATCTGGGTCTGTGCTGGCAGCCCAATTATTTTTGTTGTGTTCCATGTGGATTTTTATTATTGGACCATTTTTACCTAATAGAGCCCCGTTAATGACACATTTTGCTGTACATTAATAGTAAAGGGAAGGTAGCAGTCAGAGCTCTACTGTCACATGATGGGCTGAGGTGTAAAGAGAGGGCGGGGTGGGTGATGCGTAGAGCGAAAGGCGTTCATTGTTAGTTCAGGAGATAACAGAGGTTTAGCAGCTTTTCATCCCTCACCTATAAATAAGACTGACCTTACCTGAGCCGCACCCTGCCCAGCTGTGAGGTGACAGCAGATAGCACCCAGCATGAAGCAGGTACGCTTTGCCCCGGGCGTGTGGCCCCATGTGGGTGCTTCTGCATCTTCCAGAACTCCGGACCACCACAACTCTATCAAGGTAAGGATCAGTATATTAGACATTTGGGTAAAGGTAGACTACAGGAGGAGAAGAGCTTACAAAATATTAGGGTATAAGGGAGGATACAGAAGGAGAAGAGCTTACACCCTAATAGGATATAAGGGAGGATACAGAAGGAGAAGAGCTTACAATCTATTAGGGTATAAGGGAGGATACAGAAGAAGAAGAGCTTACACCCTATTAGGGTATAAGGGAGGATACAGAAGAAGAGCTTACAATCTATTAGGGTATAAGGGAGGATACAGAAGGAGAAGAGCTTACACTCTATTAGGGTATAAGGGAGGATACAGAAGGAGAAGAGCTTACAATCTTTTAGGGTATAAGGGAGGATACAGAAGGAGAAGAGCTTACACCCTATTAGGATATAAGGAAGGATACAGAAGGACAAGAGCTTACAATCTATTAGGATATAAGGGAGGGTACAGAAGGAGAAAAGCTTACAATCTATTAGGGTATAAGGGAGGATACAGAAGGAGAAGAGCTTACACCCTATTAGGATATAAGGGAAGGTAAAGAAGGAGAAGAGCTTACAATCTATTAGGGTATAAGGGAGGGTACAGAAGGAGAAGAGCTTACAATCTATTAGGGTATAAGGGAGGATACAGAAGGAGAAGAGCTTACACCCTATTAGGATATAAGGGAGGATAAAGAAGGAGAAGAGCTTACAATCTATTAGGGTATAAGGGAGGATACAGAAGGACAAGAGCTTACAATCTATTAGAATATAAGGGAGGGTACAGAAGGAGAAAAGCTTACAATCTATTAGGGTATAAGGGAGGATACAGAAGAGATTAGAATCTATTAGGGTATAAGGGAGGATACAGAAGAGCTTACAATCTATTAAGGTATAAGGGAGGATACAGAAGGAGAAGAGCTTACAATCTATTAGGGTATAAGGGAGGATACAGAAGGAGAAGAGCTTACAATCTATTGGGGTATACAGGAGAAAACAGAAGGAGGAAGAGCTTACGATATATATATTGTATGGGAGGATACAGAAAGGGAAGAGCTTACAATCCATTATAGGAAACCTATCAAGCTTCTGTATCCTCCCATATATCATAAAATATATGCCCCATATATCCTAATAAAGATCTTCTACCATTTGTGCCCCTCTTATACCTAAAATAGTGGTAGCTTCTCCTGTACTCTCTCAATTAAGTAAGTTCTTCTACCGTTTTTTATTGTTTTTATCGTTTTATCGTTTTTATAACCTATTAGATTGTAAGCTAATCGGCCCTATGTATTCTTCTTTATACCCTAATAGATTGAACATACTCCTTCTGTGACCTCCCATATAGCTTAATAAAAAGCATGATTCTTCCTCCTGTATCCTCCCCTATACCCTAATAGATTGTTAGCTCTTCCTCCTCAAACTGTTTGAGGACAACAATTAAGGAGGGGAGTGCTTCAAACAGCCATAAAAACACTAGTGTTGCCTGTAATCTCTAATAAATTGTAGACTCATCTGCCCTCTTTCTCCGTTCTGGGAGATTTAGGTGATCCTATATCCAGAAAAGGAGTTTATGTCACCGTCACCTTCTATCCCAGCCCAGTGCCCCAAAACAGCCTGTTTTTCTTTTTTTACCCAATATTCATAAAAACACGAACCAGATGTAGTCTGTTGTTCGAATGGTCCATCTTTTGAGCCATAGTTGACTCGATACATTTTATGCATAAAACAAGCCTACAGAGTTTTGAGAATTGTTTCATAGAGTTCCTTAGTGTTTCTATGTGAATAATGTGGGTCTGGCTTGTGAGTGTGACTGTTTGGAAAGGGGCTCCAATTCAATGTTAATGGTGTCCCCCCTGATTTGTAGTTATGACTTTGTACTGCTTTATGAAAGATAATGAACACTAATAAACAAAAATTGCATCTCCATGTCCCTCATCCGTCTGTCTGCTCACTCATAGATGAAGGCTGAGGCCCGTCGGCTGGCTGAAGAGGAGCGCAGGAAGGCAGAACAGGTCAGTACTTCCGAGTTACATGTTCGGAAACCTCATTTGGTCATTAATTAAAAACACAAAGTATATCTGTAATACCCGCAGCCAATCAACGTCCAGCATTTCCATTTTCAGGTATGGCCAGAACTCTAAAAATGGGGAGGTCTCGGGGCAGTAAGTAAACCAAGCAACCCAGGGGTTTCACACAGCAGGGGCATCCCAAACCAGGATAGTTACAATCCTAGCTTTTGGTCCACTTTAAGTTAGGTTTTCATAGCTTTAGAATATGAGGTATAAATATTTTCCATTTGTGATCATTTCTTAATACTAGTTGCAGTAAGAAAAGATTCATATCCACTATGTTTGATCCTTAAAAAACGAGCCGATAAACATTTTGGTCCATGGGGAGTCAAAACAAAAAGCGTTCAGACAATAGATTTTGAGGCCGATTCATTAATAGCGCCAGGTAGCGACAGATGAGCGACAGTAGCGTTATTTTCACAGCGCCCGCTAGTATTCGCTGTGCTTGGCCGTTGTTCGGCTGTTGACAGCGACTCAGTCGGTGTGCGGTAATGTTGAATACGGGGTTATGAGTCGCTGTTTGTCAGGTTCCGCGCTGTATGGGAGCGCATGACAGCGAATGGCCATAGCGAACGGCTCCCAGCATATTCATTAACAAATCACGCTCCAAAAATTCTCGCGCTGTGAAATGCTTCTTTAAACCCCAGAGCGATGGCGGCGATGGGTTAAAAGTAGTTTTTTAACCCCCAAACAACCATATTTTTAGAAAAAAAAAGCATGTTTTTCAAAACATTTTGTAATATGAATACATTAATATTAGACCTGTAATATCAACTCTGCACAAATTTTTTTTTTTTTTTTTAGCTTAAAAAAAATATCTAACCTTGCAGAAGTGGTCACAGAATTTTTGACATTAAAAAAAAAAAAAAAAAAAAAAAAATGAATAGCAATTAATTATGAATATTTAAAGTTAGCTCCATTGAAATGCATTGGAGAGCGCCAGGTAGCGAGAGGTCATACCTGTCGCTGTTCAAGGTCGCTCGCTGGTGCTGTGGGGTGAGGCTGGAATAATGATGAATGATTCGCTATCTGGCGCTCTGTCAGTCGCTAAGCAGGATCGGCTTGATAAATGTGTGATTACGGAGGGGAGCCGGCGTTCTCGTGGCGGTGAGCGTCATTACCGTTCGCTCACCATTCGCTACCTGGCGCTATCCCTTGTTAAATAAGGGCCTATGTTTGATCCACAACCAGAGGGGGGTCCCACACACCCTCCTCACCCTGTCACAGAAGCACCACAGAGTAATAACAATAATGATAAATCCAATTTTATTATTACAAGTAATTGTATAAACTACAAGACAATCTTAAAAACATTCCTACATTAAAAAAATATAAGACAACTAACATCGAGGAAGGGGCACCATTCAAAAGGTGAGGCAAGGGGAGGGATGAATAAGGAAGGGAGGGGGAAAAGTGAGAGCGTGGGCCAGAACGGCCCAATGATACTACTAATGGTCAACTACATCAAATGCTTGGATTGAACTATAAATTCATGTGCAAAATAGCCGTCTGAATAATTGTGCAAAAGTGCTAAGCATATAATCATGTGCTAAATAACAAGAACAATTAGATCCAATACCACTGAAGAATCACTAAACAATTCTACCAAGCTACTATAAAACACCTATAGACAGACACAGTGAAAACGAACTACATCTAAACCCTACCTATTTAAATCAATTTAAGAGGACCCGCCGAGTGGGCAAGTGCCCAGTGCAAGCTGTGCAAAAAATGCGCAAAAAGTGAAACAACAGGCTCAGTAAACAGACCCTCCCCCACACACCTTACCTGCCCACACTCCTCAGCACCGACGCGTTTCGTGACGTCATACGTCACTTTCTCAAGGTGTATGAGGAGTGCCCACCCCTGGCGCCCCTATTTAAGCTCACCGCACCTACGCTCCCCCGCTGAGACCGGCAGGTGAAGATCGTCATAGCCATCAGCGCACGCCGGCCGGAAGTGCGCGGGCGGAAATGACGAACAGTGTGGGCAGTGAGGCCAAGCAGGAAGCCGCCCTGCCCACACAAAAATATGAGCGTGCGTCGGTAATAAGGATGACATGACGCGGCCGCATCTGTCAAAGGCGGCGGAGCCAGGTGAGGTGAGTACAAACCAGGGGCCCATCAGGGATGTGACCAGATTTAGTTAAATAAATAAAACCCAAAATATCTGTATTGATGAATTTATAGATGAAGATAACTGTACATACATGATGGATCAATACATGCTGCCACAATATAATTGATATCGCAGAACGGTATGTCCTGTCTAGTTAAAGGTTGGGAAAATTTCTAGCTACAGTGAAAGAGCACATTCAAGATTTTTTTAAGATTGTCTTGTAGTTTATACAATTACTTGTAATAATAAAATTGGATTTATCATTATTGTTATTACTCTGTGGTGCTTCTGTGACAGGGTGAGGAGGGTGTGTGGGACCCCCCTCTGGTTGTGGAGTTATGTAGTAACAGTTTTCTGTTTACCCTGTCCTGTATAGCACACGATTTTACTATTGTTGGTGCGGTCTTGCTTTTGTCTTTGCCTATGTTTGATCCTTAAAAAATGAGCGGATAAACATTTTGGTTCATGGGGAGTCAAAACAAAAAGCGTTCAGACAATAGATTCAGAGCCCTTTTCTTGCCATTTATTTGCGTGAAAATTTCTGTTCTGGTCCATTTTCCCCCTCGTCTGATTCAGCGGAGCCTTTTTTTCTGCGAGAATTTTTGTGTGAAATGCTTTAATTTCTGTGTGATTTTTCGTTTGGTAGCAAGACCTCCAAATAAACGGGGAGAAAGGGGCTCTGAGTCAACCCTAATATTTGTAAGTTATGCATAAAGGGAAAAAAATCCTTCTCTCACGAGGGCGGCCACATCAGATTCCTGTAGCAATAGATTCCTGGGAACATCTTATTTGTTTGATTCTAAGCACTTTACCCAGTTGCCAAGAGGGTTAAATTCTAAGAGGCTGATTTATTAATAGTGACATGTAGCGACAGTTGAGCAACCGTAGCGGTATTTTCAGAGCGCCTGCTAGTAGTCGCTGTGCTTGGCCGTTGTTCGGTTGTTGACAGCGACTCAGTCGGTGTGGTGTAATTTTGAATACAAGGTTACGAGTCGCTATTTCACAGGTTCCGCGATGTATGGATGCGCATGATAGCGACTGGTCAGAGCGACCGGCTTCCACCATATTCATCAAAAAATCCCGCTCAAAAAATTATCGCGCTGTGAAATGCATGTTTAAACCCCAGAGCGCTGGAGGCGATGTGTTAAAAGTAGTTTTTTAACCCCCAAACCACCATATTTTTGGAAACCAAAAAAAAAAGTTTTTTTAAATAATTTAGTAATATGAATACAATAATATCAGACCTGTAATATCAATTCTGCACAATTTTTTTTTTTTTTCCCTTAAAAAAAATTTCTAAAATGGCAGAAGTGGTCACAGAATTTTCCACATTTAAAAAAAAAAAAAACATTAATAACAATTAATTATTAATATTTAAAGATTGTTCCATTGAAATGTATTGGAGAGCGCCAGGTAGCGAGAGGTCATACCTGTCGCTGTTCAAGGTCGGACGCTGTCGCTGTGGGGTGAGGCTGGAATAATGATGAATGAGTCGCTATCTGGCGCTATCTCAGCTGCTAAGCAGGATCGGCTTGATAAATGTGTGATTGTGGTGGGGAGCCGGCGTTCTCGTGGCGGGGCCCGTCATTACCGGCCGCTCACCAGGCGCTACCTGTCGCTATTCCTTCATAAATAAGGGCCTTAGAATGAATTCCCACTACAATAAGGAACTGCTTCCTTCCTTCCTATTTTCTGTACATAACAGTTCTTTGTATTGACCTTGCATGTATATATTGTCAAACCCCGGGGACACCCATCTTCATAGTGAGCTTACAACCCCCAATCTCCGCAGCTAGCTTCACCTTTAGCCAAGCCCCCATTTGCCGGGACTCTTTAAACGCCTCACCGGACACGGTTGCCCCCAGGACTTGTTAGCTCAAAGGATGTAAACTCCCGGGGAGTGGAGACGGATGAACCGAAGGCAAGACTGGGCGTAATCGGGTAGCCGAGGTAAACACTGATTAGACTACAGTTCTTGTAATAGCAGCTCCAATGGAGAACACAGGGAAGGTCGAAGGTCACACCAAGGGTCAAACCAGGAGATCAGACAGCAGCGCAGCACCAGGGATTAGACGGGTACGTAGACATTATTCAGGCAGAGGTCGGTACAGGCGGCAGTCAGGAACAGTCAGACTAGCAAGGTCGGCAATGGATAAACAACACTGGAGTCTCAGGAATATCACACCCAGCTAAAAGCTATCACAGGCAATGACATTATGGCTGGGAATCCTTTTACTGAGAATGAATGCAAGGGACGAGGACGGAGGTAAGCGCGCTGTGACATTTAATCATAGTGACGACTGTCGATCTCCATTTAAGGCAACTAATTATGTTTAGAGTTTTTACCCCTGTACCCTTGTAAGAGAGGCCTTCCAACCCATTAGTCGCCCCATTGTCCCCATCTCCAATCTGCCTAAGTTCATTGGGATGGCATAAGTAAATAAGAGGCTGATTTATTAATAGCGCCAGGTAGCGACAGTTGAGCGACTGCAGCGGTATTTTCACAGCGCCCGCTAGTAGTCGCTGTGCTTGGCCGTTGTTCGGTTGTTGATAGCGACTCAGTCGGTGTGCAGTAATGTTGAATACAAGGTGATGATTCGCTATTTGACAGGTTCCGCGCTGTATGGGAGCGCATGACAGCGAATGGCCATAGCGAGCGTCTCCCAGCATATTCATTAACAAATCACGCTCAAAAAATTCTCGCGCTGTGAAATGCATGTTTAAACCCCAGAGCGCTGGCGGCGATGGGTTAAAAGTAGTTTTTTAACCCCCAAACAACCATATTTTTGTTAAAAAAAAACAAACATGTTTTTATAAACATTTTGTAATATGAATACATTAATATCAGACCTGTAATATCAATTCTGCACAAATTTTTATTTTTTATTTTTATTACCTTAAATAAAAAATCTAACATTGCAGAAGTGGTCACAGAATTTTTGACATTTAAAAAAAAAAAACATTAATATCAATTAATTATGAATATTTAAAGATTTCTCCATTGAAATGCATTGGAGAGCGCCAGGTAGCGAGAGATCATACCTGGCGCTGTGATGGGATTAGCAGCGGCGCTGTTCGCTGAAGTCTGCAACATGATGAATCCCGCGCTAGCTGACGCTCTCGCCGGCGCTAGCCTCATTTAGCGTGATAAATGCGTGATTGTGTTCGCAGCCTGGCGTTCTGGAGTCGGTAGCCGTCGATAGCTGGCGCTACCTGGCGCTAGTGAGACACTACCTGGCGCTATCCCTTGATAAATAAGGCCCTTAATCATAGTGACGACTGTCGATCTCCATTTAAGGCAACTAATTATGTTTTTAGAGTTTTTACCCCTGTACCCTTGTAAGAGAGGCCTTCCAACCCATTAGTCGCCCCATTGTTCCCATCTCCAATCTGCCTAAGTTCATTGGGATGGCAGAAGTAAATAAATCTCTGCACAATATTGAATATTAGCAAATAAGTCAGGGCCTTTCTTTTTTTTTTTCAGGAACTGACCAAGAGAGAAGTATTCAATGTCACCAATCTAGAGATCCCGGCAGAGCTGGCCGGCCTCATCCGTACCGGACCAGGTAAGCCCTGTACTTTTCCGGTTTTAAATAGGGTTTGAGCGAATTGTGGTCTCTTTGTCACTAATTCAAAACTGTATTCTATGATGTGCATCCTGGGAAACCCATTGTACAGATGACATCTTTGTGTCGCCATAGAGTTTACCTAGATTTTGCTGTTCTTCTAATCCCATAGCAATCCCATGATAAACCACCATTAGCCATTTCACTATCCTTACATTTACTCTCTCTCATATACATGCAAGTAAAAGCACAAGTTTACTCCTCAAACATCCAGTATAGAGGAAAACCAGATTTCTTGGAGATCTGGTGCTCGTATACTTCTGTTGCGTTTGTTGGTGCATTGTTCTTTCCTAGGGGGTTATTTAAGAATGGATAATGGCAGGTAGCGCCTTCGTAGCGGCAGGCAGCGTCTGGTGAACGCCGGGCGCTGTACGCAAAACCACATTTAAGAAAGAGAATCTGGTGAGCGCCTCTAACAGCGCCATGTAGCATCACGTGTATTATTACAGGCGGCTCAGAATATAGCGCCAGCGCCCTAGGTTCAGGAGCGCCATGTAGTACCTTGTCGCTCTGTCACGCTCTCCCATACATTTTAAAGGGGCTTCATTAGTTGTGTATAAATAGCGTGTTTGGCAATTTAAAAAAAAAAATTGGGCTCAAATCATTGTGTGACGTCTGTGTTGACTTTTTATATTTTTATGCAGAATTACATGTACAGGTGTGACACTAAAGTGTTAATGTCACAGTGTTAAAACAATGTCATTCCATGTGTTTTCGCTTTGTTACTGGTGGATATGTGTTCAAAAATAGACTTTAATCACGCAGCGTCTGGCACTCTATGATATAGCGCCCAGCTTTAGAGCGCCGACGGTGTGTGTGTAGTTTTTTGTTAAATATGGTGTGGAGCGCCGAGTGCCGGACGCAATGAGCTGACGCCACCTCTCGCTCGTTGAAGCGTTATACTGTTGTTAAAGCGCCCAACACACATCTCATTCATCAATGCTGGCCAGGTTACTAGAGCGGCCGCAACGCTAGGCTACAGCGCCCGATACCCACTTACAGGGTTTACTAGTGGTCACTCTTAGTGCCGCTATACAGACGCTCATCTGACAATACGTGGCACTAGTAGTGAATCAGGGACAATATAGGGAATGTCCGCTCACCACCTAATCCTGAGTGTGCATGGCCGTGGGTAGTCTCAAACCCACTAAATAGCATGAAAACCAAAGCAAATGGTCCGCATTCCTCTTCTCATAAAACGTCCCTTTTAATTATGCGATTAAAATCATCTCCATGGTGTATCAAATGCCAATAAAATCAGTAGTAATCAAAGTCCTAGAAAGTCATATATACAGTATAGGCGACTTACGCGTTTCGGACTCCTGTCTCCAGTCCTTAATCATAGTAGCCTGTAGTAGTGAATCAGCCTCCTAATCTCAAATCCCTCTAAACATTATATGCACTTTTTTTTTGGCCCAAGTGGGTGGCATCCTAATTTGTTTCTCACCCCCATAGAGCTATCACTTCCGGCATTGTGCTGATGAGGGCCACAAGCCAGTGATGGCTGAGGAGTTATGAAAAGCTTCACTCAAGCATTGCACACTCAGCTAGTTCTTTCTGATTGTTGAGTTATCATAGGGGACTGAAGGATATGATTTGGCATGACTTCACCTATTCACAGAAATAATAGGCACTGTCTGTTCTTGGTCTGTATGTGCCATGTAACTGCTTTGTTTTGGAAAAAGCATTTTTTACTTAGAGGCCGATTCATTAATAGCGCCAGGTAGCGACAGATGAGCGACTGTAGCGGCATTTTCAGAGCGCCCGCTAGTAGTCGCTGTGCTTGGCCGTTGTTCGGTTGTTGATAGCGACTCAGTCGGTTTGCCGTAATGTTGAATATTGGGTTAGGAGTCGCTATTTGACAGGTTCTGCGCTGTATGGGAGCGCATGATAGCGAATGGCCATAGCGAACGGCTCCCACCATATTCATTAAAAAATCACGCCCAAAAAATTCTCGCGCTGTGAAATGCTTGTTTAAACCCCAGAGCGCTGGCGGCGATGGGTTAAAAGTATTTTTTTAACCCCCAAACAACCATATTTTTTGAAACAAAAAAAAACAAGTTTATAAAAACATTTTGTAATATGAATACATTAATATCAGACCTGTAATATCAATTCTGTACACATTTTTTTTTTTTTTTTTTTTTTACCTTAAAAAAATATCTAACATGGCAGAAGTGGTCACAGAAATTTTTACATTAAAAAAAAAAAAAAAAAAAAAATATTAACAATTAATTATGAATATTTAAAGATTGTTCATTGGAGAGCGCCAGGTAGCGAGAGGTCATAACTGTCGCTGTTCAAGGTCGCTCGCTGGCGCTGTGGGGTGAGGCTGGAATAATGATGAATGATTCGCTATCTGGCGCTATCTCAGTCGCTAAGCAGGATCGGCTTGATAAATGTGTGATTGTGGTGGGGAGCCAGCGTTCTCGTGGCGGTGACCGTCATTACCGTTCGCTCACCAGTCGCTACCTGGCGCTATCCCTTGTTAAATAAGGGCTTTAGTTTTTCTCAAAGCACTTATTATAATCAAGCTAATTTATGGATAAGGCATAATTGTTCTCTCTTTTCTTCAGCTCAGATAAACACCCTATTGGGAGGCGTTGTGCCCACTCACCCTCCAAGAGTTGGAGCTGATACTCAACTGACTCTGCCTCTCGACGTCAACAATTACCCCATGTTCAAATATGTGCGGGTCTACTGCAGGGTAAGAACATACACACACACACTAAAGGAGATCTATCCTAAAATGTTCTGGAGTGAGAGGTTTTTTAATGTATTAGTTAACCATTATGGGAGAAGCAGGGACTTAACTATAGGGGGGGCAGGGTGTGTGACTGCACCAGGGCCCATGAGGGTAGGGGGCCCCATCATTGTTGCTTCTCCAACTTATTTATCATATTTGTCCTTACTTAGCATAATTTATAGAAAAGAGGCAGCATTTGTCTCTGCGTTTAAACCAGACCAACACCCGTTTTTTCTTTAAAGGGTGTTGGTCACGCAGACAGTGAAAAAAATAAGCACGGGGGGGGGGGGCCTGCACATAACCCCCCCCCCCCCCCCCAGAAAGCCCGATATCCTTACCTTCACTACGAGTCAACGCCGGGAAAGGAGTTCCACAATTGGCAGGTGGCCGTCACGACAGCGGCCACTGGAACGCCCCTCCCACTGGCCGCACGGTGGCCAATAGTGCGACTCCTTTCCCAGGGCTGGCTCGTAGTGAAGGTAAGGATATCTGGCATTCTGGGGGCTTATGTGCGGAGAGGCTCCAGCATTCTGGATGCCCCAAGCATGTTTTTATTAACTGCGGGACCAACACCCGTTAAAGAAAAACGGGTGTTGGTCCAGTTTAAGAGGCCGATTCATTAACAGCGCCAGGTAGCGCCAGATGAGCGACTGTAGCGTGATTTTTTCAGCGCCAGCCAGTATTCGCTGTGCTTGGCCGGCATTAGCTTGATGACAGCGACTCAGTCGGTGTGCCGTAATGTTGAATACGGGCTTAGGGGTCGCTGTTTCACAGGTCCAGCGTTGTATGTGAGCGCCTGACAACGAATGGCCAGAGCGAACGGCTAGCTTCATATTCATTAACAAATCACGCTCCGAATGTGCTGTCGCTGTCCATTCCTTGTTTAAACCCCAGAGCGCTGGCGGCGATGGGTATTAACTAGTTTTTAACCCCTAAACAACCATATTTTTTGAATGTAACATTATACATGTATTCTTAGTATGTCACACACCCCGCTTCAAGAATCCATAACATGTGGGTAATATCGTCCTGAAGAGGGCGTTCCTGCAGAGATGATAGCAAAAGAAAGCCCCTCCCTGATCCATAAATACCTGGGACCTCCCACTCACTACCCAGTTTTTCCATCTCTGCAGACGGCGAGCAAGTCAGAAGATGATGGCTCCTCCTTGCACAGGGGGATTTCAGGTAGCCGGGGTAACTCCCGGCCTCTTATGTTGTTTATTTCCGCTCGGACCCCTTTTGTCCCAAAAATTTACCTCAGATTACATGCCTCCACAGTCTTGGCTGCTGGCCCGAGCGAGGGTACATTGGCACCTCTGGTGCTGAGGAGCAGAGCTCCACCGTGAGACCCTAAAAGAGAGGGTAGGCGGTCATACCGGGTAGGTGATCCCGGTTTGGGATGCCCCGTCCCTTGACCTTTCCCCTGGGGGGGGGGGGGCCCTTCCCTTTACCAATTATGGGGGCTGGGGGTTCCTCTCATAGGGGTTAGCTTATTCACTTTCTCTTTATTACTGTCTCTTGTTACTATGTCCCAGCACCGCGGCTGTCATTGCAGCCGGGTGCCGGGGTTTTTCATTCTGTGAGGTGATTTTTCACCTCACGCGCGTTGGGGGGGCGGGGCTGGCACTCGGCGCTCTGCCGCGGCCAGCCCCCGTTCTCTCCTTCACTCCTCGCCGCAGCGAGCGGGGCGGGTGCTCCGCTAGTGATAGCGGATGCACCCGTTGTCATGCAGCCGGCGCCGCGGTTGTCGGCGGCGCCGGTCTCTGGGCTGGTGCGTGAGGGACTTCTTCCCTCACGCTTCATTCACACTGGAAGGGGGGGCGGAGCCGGGCTTTCGGCGCGTCGCCGCGGCTCCGCCCTCCTCTGTACTGGCGCCGCTGCGGAGCTGAGCTCCCTGTCACTAGGCAGCTCCCTGTTACTAGGCAGAAGGGGGCACAGATCAGCTTTGCGCGGGCTGCGCAGACCACGCCCCTGGCACGGCCGTGCTTCTTCTCTTCACTTCACCTCAGAGATCGCCACACAATTGTTCTGAGGCGGATCGTTCACCGCAGCGTATGTGAGTGGCCCTGTGGGCCTCATTTATTTCTTTATCTGTTAAGTTTTATTGTAGGGTCTTATGGGTCTCTCTCTCTGTCTTTTAGGTGAAAGTTATCCAGGAGGATCTTCTGTAGTATTGGAAGGTCTCTCCTGATCCTGGGTCCCTGGGTCCATTTTAGCATCACAAATCCTCCCACTCGGGACATTAAAGGGGCATCCCGGGTTGCCTAACTGGCGTAATTCCCTGGGTCATAGCGACCACTCAAAATTCACCTTATGGAGGCATCCCCGGATACTGGGACTGGGACCCCTTCGGGGCATCCCAAAAAGTGTATGTTGTGTGGGATTTCCATTACTGGGGATGATGTGTTACTGTGTATACCATGTGCACAGCAAACTATTACGCGGCAGTCCGAACCCCAAGCGTCGGGGTCAGCACAGCCGGCCACCTCAACTCCCCCTCCCGCCTTGACTCGTGCCCCGTGTGACGTGGTCATGGGCAGGGATCTGCAATCCGAGATGTGTGCCAGATTGGCTAGCCTTGAGAAAATGCTCTCTAGCTCGGTCGCCCGTAAGGCTCCGTCTAAGAGAAAGCATTTGTCGCCGGCTCCGCCGGTGGATGATCTTGATGACAGAGATAATCTGGATTGGTCTGATTATCCCCAGCTAGAGGAGGGGGAAGTTGATGAGGGTTCAGAATTTTCGGATGATGAGCAGTCTGCTGGCGCTGATGCCGAGCTTTCTGATTTAGGGAGATCCTTGGACTCTCCTCACGCTCTGTCTCTCATGCTGGAAGTTCTGAATATTTCCCCTCCCGAGGAGGCGTCACAGCAGAAAGGTGAATTGTTTGAGGAATCCAGGCCGCGCCTGGAGTTTCCTACGCAACGCCATTTTGATAGAATCATTGACAAGGAATGGGATAGGCCGGCTCGGCTCCCTGGCATACCTCAGGGGTGGGATAGGAAATATCCCTTTCCTTCTGAGGCGATCAAGCGCTGGGCATCTCCCCCCGAGGTGGATGCACCGGTTTTGGGGTTGTCTAACTCCTCGGTGTTAAACAGACCTGATTGTTCCACTCTCAAAGATGGAGAGGATAAACGTATTGATCAGATGGCTTCTCATGGCTTTACTAGCATTGGGTCGGCCATCCGGCCTGTGTGCGCTTCGGAGCTAATGGTGTTGGCCACCAGGTCTGTGGTCAGGGACCTGTTGACTTCTTCCGGGCTTCGTCCTGGTAGTAACGAGTTCCTTAGCCTTAAACGGTGCGAGTTGTTTCTATCCTTTGTGTTGACCGCCTTGGATGATACTTTGATGATGTGTGGTAGGACTTCGGCTCTGCTTGTGGCTATTCGCCAGTGGGCGGGCGATTTTATGTCCAAAAAATCACTAACGGCTTTACCCTTTGTTGGTCTACGGCTCTTTGGAGAGACATTGGACTCTGTCACCAAGGGTGGTAGGTTACCTCAACGTAAGAAACAACGCCGCCCCTTTCGGGGGGCGCCTGCCTTTAACCCCTCCTTTCGGGGGGCCAGATCTGGCAGGGGTTCTGCATTTCCCTCTTCCAGAGGAGATTTCGGAAACAGGGGCAGAGGACGTGCCCGTTCTGGATACAGTTGGGGCTCTAAGCCCAAACCGGCTGCTAAGCCGGCTCAGCAATGAGGGGGCGCCCTCACCCATGCGGGTGGGGGGTCGGCTGCAGCACTTCTCTCAGATCTGGGATCAAGAGGTCTCGGACAGATGGATCCGGGAAGTGGTGTCTTCCGGCTACAAGCTGGAGTTCGAGCTCCGCCCCCTTCCAGATTTGTCAGGTCTCGGATGCCGTCGGAGCCTCTAGCGGCGCAGGGGCTCCTGGTGGCAGTGGAGAATCTTCTGGACATGGCTGTCATTTGCCCAGTGCCCCCTTCAGATCGGGGCAGGGGCTTTTATTCCAATCTGTTCACGGTTCCCAAGAAGGATGGGTTGGTCCGACCCATCTTGGATCTGAAGTTTCTCAACCGGTTCATCCGGCCGAGGAAATTCCGCATGGAAACGCTGCGTTCGGCCATTCACTCTCTTCGTCAGGGAGACTTTCTGACTTCCATATACATCAAGGATGCTTATCTACACGTTCCGGTTTTTCCAGCACACCAGAGGTTTCTCAGGTTCGTGGTGGAGGATCGGCACTTTCAGTTTGTGGCACTTCCTTTCGGTCTCACCTCAGCGCCTCGAGTGTTCACCAAGGTGCTAGCGGGGGTGATGGCTCTGCTCAGAGGTCAGGGTATCCGCATCGTGCCCTATTTGGACGATCTACTGATCATGGCCTCTTCCTTCAACCAAGCGGAGTTGGACACCAGAGCGGTGGTGTCCACTCTGGAGAGGTTCGGTTGGGTGATCAACCACCCCAAGTCTTCTCTTTCCCCGTCCAGAATTCTGACCTTTCTGGGAATGTCTCTGGACACTTCACAGGCCAGGGTGTTTCTACCCCAGGCCAAGGTTCTTTTGATTCAGGAGTTAGTTCGGCTTCTCTTGTCAACCCCTCATCCGATCATCCGGTTAGGGATGAGGCTGGTGGGGTTAATGGTGGCCTCATTCGAGGCAGTTCCCTTTGCGCAGTTTCACACAAGGACGCTTCAGCTTCATCTGTTGAAGGTTTGGGACAAGTCTCCTCTATCGTTGGTTCAGTCCTTCCTGATGACTCCCCGAGTTCGTCGATCCCTGCAATGGTGGTTGGGGTCGGTCAATCTGTTGAAGGGCAGATCTTTTCTGGCTCCGCGTTGGGAAACAGTTACCACGGATGCCAGTCTGTCAGGTTGGGGGGGTGTTTGGAAGGACCTCCAGTTTCAGGGTCTGTGGGGCCCGCGGGAGGCTCACGAGCCCATCAATGTTCTGGAGTTGAGAGCCATCAGGTTGGTTCTGTTTCGCTTGACTCATCAGTTGAGAGGCCTGCCAGTTCAGGTCCGGTCGGACAACAGAACGGCGGTTGCTTACATCAATCACCAAGGAGGGACTCGCAGCAGGAGTGCCCTCAGGGAAGTGTCTTTGATTCTGGACTGGGCAGAGACCCACGTCCCGTGTATATCAGCAGTCTACATTCCGGGAGTGGAGAACACGGAGGCGGACTTGCTGAGCAGGGCCTCCTCTCGTCAGGGGGAGTGGTCTCTCAGTCCCAAGGTGTTTCGTTCGATATGTCTCAGGTGGGGGTTCCCAGCGGTGGACCTCTTTGCTTCTCGTCACAATCACAAGCTTCCAGTCTTTGTGTCTCTCTCGCAGGATCCTCTGGCTCTGACAGTGGATGCCATGTCTTTAAACTGGAGGGATCTGGGGTTCCTTTACCTGTTTCCTCCGTTCCCAATGCTAGCCAGAGTGCTGCGCAAACTGGCCTTGGATGGTGCGTCGGTGATTCTGGTGGCCCCAAGGTGGCCAGGGCGAGTTTGGTTCGCAGACCTCGTAAGACTGGCAGAGGATCAGTTCGCCCTGCCTCTGCTGCCGGACCTGCTCACCCAGGGTCGGCTGCGCTATCCCAATTTACCATCGCTGGCTTTGACGGCATGGCTGCTGAAACCGCCATCTTGAAGGAAGAAGGTCTTTCTGACGCGGTGATTCAGACTCTTATCTGTGCCAGGAAGCGCTCTTCCTCTTCTATTTTCTTACAGGACTTGGAGGGCCTATATTGACTGGTGTGAAAGTTGGTCTTTCTCTTGTCGAGAGTTCTCCATTCCTAGAATTTTGGAGTTTCTCCAACATGGTCTAGATCTGGGGCTCCAGCTTAGTACATTGAAAGGGCAGGTTTCTGCCCTGGCGGTGTTCTTCCAAAGGTCTTTTGCACTTCATCCCTTAGTCAAGACCTTTTTCCAAGGTGTTACACATGTTCGGCCTCCTAGGAAGCCTTTTGTTCCAGTTTGGGATTTGAACCTGGTTCTTTCTGCTCTCCAGGGCCCTCCGTTTGAGCCCTTGAATGAGATAGCTTTGTCTTCTTACGCAAAAGGTGGCCTTTTTGGTGGCTATCACTTCGGTTAGGCGTGTTTCTGAGTTGGCAGCTTTATCCATTACAGCTCCGTACTTCGAGAAACATCAGGACAAGGTTGTCTTTCGTTTCAAGCAGGATTTTCTTCCTAAGGTGGTCTCGGAGTTTCATCTGAATCAGGACATTGTGTTGCCTTCTCTATGCCCAAATCCCAGCGACGACAAGGAAAGGGCATTGCATTCCTTGGATGTAGTTCGTGTTGTGGAACATTATCTGGAGGTTACGTCTTCCTTTCGTAAGACTGATGCTTTCTTTGTGGTGCCCTGCGGGCCTAGGAAAGGTTTGGCTCCTGCCAATTCTTCCATTAGTAAATGGATTCGTCAGGCCATCATTGGGGCCTATTCTGCCAAGGGGAGGAGTCCCCCTTTTCGTGTTACTGCTCATTCTACTCATGCAGTTGGTGCGTCCTGGGCTTTTCAGCACCAGGCTTCTGTTGAGCAAGTTTGTAAGGCCGCTACCTGGTCCTCTGTTCACACCTTTTCCAAGTTTTACAAGGTTGATGTTCGGGCTTCAGCGGATGCTGTTTTTGGCCGCAAAGTTTTGCAAGCTGTAGTGGTTTAAAGTTGTGCATTGTTGCCTAGTTTTGGATCCCCGCCCTTGTTATGGACACTGCTGTTGGATGTCCCACATGTTATGGATTCTTGAAGCGGGGTGTGTGACATACTAAGAATAATACCATTTTGTGAATACTCACCTTGTAAAATGGGTATTATGAGTATGTCACACACCCCGCTTCAACCCGCCCTTTTGTATTCAGGATCCTCTTTATTGCGAACTTTGCGTGGTTGTTGTTTTTATTTGCCTCTTCCTGGTCCCTTACCTTACTGCTTCTGTATACTGGGTAGTGAGTGGGAGGTCCCAGGTATTTATGGATCAGGGAGGGGCTTTCTTTTGCTATCATCTCTGCAGGAACGCCCTCTTCAGGACGATATTACCCACATGTTATGGATTCTTGAAGCGGGGTGTGTGACATACTCATAATACCCATTTTACAAGGTGAGTATTCACAAAATGGTATTTTTTAGAATCATTTTGTAATATGAATACATTAATCTCAGACCTGTTAGATCAATTCTGCACAAATTATTTGAAACATTTTTTTTTACTTTAAAATAAATCCTAACATTGCAGAAGTGGTCTCCGAATTTTTGACATTAAAAAAAAAAAAAAAAATTAATACCAATTAATTATGATTAATTATAGATTGCTCCATTGAAATGCATTGGACATCGCCAGGGAGCGACAGCTCATACCTGGTGCTGTGAAGGAATTTGCAGCGGCACTGTTCGGTCCAGGCGGCTTCATGATGGATGCCGCGCTAGCCGTCGCTCTCGCCGGCGCTAGCCTCATTTTGCTTGATAAATGCGTCATTGTGACCGTCACCGGGCGTACTTGAGTCGGTAGTCGCCGTTAGCTGCCGCTACCTGGCGCTCGTCAGACACTACATGGCGCTAGCCCGTGATAAATAAGGGCCTAAGTCTATTGTTGTCTTGCTGCATCCAAATTAGATAAAAGACAAAAAAAAAACATTTACTCTATGAGCCTTGAAAGGGCCCCTATTTAATGTTCGCTCCAAGGCTCTGTCACTTCATCATTTAGTTACGCCACTAGGGAGAAGATTGCTCAACTAGAACTGTCTGTTTGTCTGTCTCTTAAAGTTACATATACTCGATTCCCTATCTTGCAATGCTTTGGGGCAGAAATTAGAGTGGTTTTTGCTTCCGGTTCCCACAAGGCTGGCTCAGTGAATGTACCATTAGTGTTGAGCTGATCTCCCCTGTAAAAGTGGAATGGTACATGAAAAAACCTGCCAACGCTTTTTCTTCCTTAAATTAAAAAACTACAAGCTTGCATGGGATTTATTTGTATACACTTAGATTATATTCATGTTAAGATGTAGTGAATCTAACACTTGAGATTTGCTACATTGTTTTAAAAAAAGGTTTTTGGCCATATCAATGTCTCTAGAAGGTGGGCCTCTGTATATTCAGGTCCCAGGGAGAGGGGGCTGCATAGATGTAAGGCCAAGGCTCTAGGCGGCTGGAAAGGCGATTTCCCACAGAACTCAAATCAGAGATGACCCTCTTAAGACTACCCACTCCATCATCACTTCTTGCCCAGCCACAATGCCAGTATGAGGAGTGGGGTTGGGCATGGCCTCTGTACGTTGGGCTCCTATTAAAGTGGACCAACACCCAGGATTTTCACTATCCTGGGTTTTGGTCCACTTCCGCGGGGCACCCCGGGGAGGGATCTGATCGGCCCGGGAATCTTATACATTCCCGGGCTGATCAGCCTGGGTGTTGGTCCACTTTAAGAGTAATGGGTGCCTCTGTACAAATTTCCTGAGTATGGAGGCACCTATTGATCTCAAAGGGATTCCTCTGTATTCAGGCCTGTGCACCCACTGGCCCGGCTTCGCATACCGGCCCTGTTACATTTAGATTGGACTCTTGCTTTAAAGTCACTATAAAGCCAAAAGACCCTTACCTTCCCTGATCTTGAGCCAGTCCAGGTTGTGCTTTAAAGTCACTGTAAAGCCAAAAGATCCTTCCCTGATCTTGAGCCAGTGCCAGGGGAGGTGCATCATGTGAGCGTCCACCGCAAATATGTATTCTTCAGTGGACACTCATATGTGCATCTGGGACCAGAATAGAGTGCACATTCAGCTGAGAGTTCCAGAATGAGAAAGCAACCCTATTACCTGGGATTGAGCATTCATACTGGGTCTATTTTTTTGCCTTGACTTTACTAACCATTTAACAGTTTTTTCTGATCTACTAAGCTAAGCATACACTTCTGGGATCACTCCTGCCGGCTGCTGGATCAAATCCCTATGTGATCATTGGTGTCCAGTGGGGAGTGCTGGGAGGATGCGCATACAGTGTTGTGCAGGCCCATCTGGTAAACTTTATTGGCTGCTGGTTGTCACATGGGGCCGCAATGCAGCATGCGATCCAGGCGGTAGACATAGAAGAATAATGGCATTGGGAAAGGGCTTCCCTGGTCGGTATGCAGTGCTGGGCATCAAGCAGTTGGATGGAGACCACTCTCTCAGATTGGAGCACCATAGTTAAAAACCCTGAGTTAAATACATTATTCATTTAACCCAACCAAGGAAGCCATTAGATAGAATTCAAGTTATTTAACGTTGCCTGCTCTACCCGATAGTTGTTATAGAGATTTAGTACAGATAAACAGTAGGAGCAGGAGCAGACTGGGACCAAAAATCAGCCGGGAATATACTAGCCCCATGACTGGCCCACAAGCTGCTAAGTTCTGCCCCTGGGATGCTTCAGAGCCAGTCAGAATGTACGTTGGGCAGCTAAGGCCTTAGCACTGCAAGGGCAGATATGGCCACTCTTAATGAGAAGGTACTGAACCTGATACTGAATGATAGGTTGGGGAGTGCAATAGGGACAAGTATGGAGGCAGACTTGTAAGCAGGGACCTAAGGGGGGGGGGGGGGGGGATGTGTTAGAAGAGGATTGAGTGAATTCTGGAATGGAGTCCAGGTAAAGTGCCAGCCCAGTTGTCCCCAAAGCAGTGCAGCCCACCAGGAATTCTCCCAGTGCTTACTCTGGCTAGTCCGCCCCTTCTTACAGGTAGAAAAAACAGAGATAAGTACATGAGGACTCACTGTCACTGGTAGAGGACTGTGACATATTAATATAAAATATCTCACAAAAAAAATCTCAGGAACTAGACCCATGAGCTGACAAGGCCTGCTAGGCACTGCCTATACTATAACTGTAATTCATTATGTGTGGTCTCTCCAGTAAGGAAAGGTGCTGGTAAACGTCAAAGTATGTCTTTAATTTTAGCTGTAATCTTTCCTCTGTCTGCAGGAACCACTTTTTGGCATGTTGACCATGATTCTTGGATCTTCACTGCTTCCGGTGGAAGATGATTTAAAGCCACAGGCCATTACTATCTTCAAACTGGTAACTACGGTCAAGGATACACTACAGTAGGCTTGTGGCAGGAGGTAGGCCACATACAAAGATGACAGGACAGGCAGACACTAGTCCAGCTCTGTCCAGGTAGATAGTGGGCACAGATAATTTCAGACAAGATCAGGGACAATCTGACTTTTCCTTAAACACAGCCACAAATATTTATGTTCCCATACGAGTACAGTGATAAAAAAAATATTTGTCGGCACTGGTAGTTTTTTAAACAGAAGTCAAGGACAATTTTTTTTGTACTTCTACACAGTGTTGTTAGCAAAAACAAAAACAGGACAGAGGGTCTAACTGTGACAAAGTTGCAAGGATATACCCTCATTTCCTGTTGTCCTTGTTATCTTCACTCATAACAGACCCAGACACATCTACAATCATAGCTAAGCCAGGGAAGCACAGATATCAGTCCTTTAATAAGCCCCCCAGGGATGGAGATCACAGATACGATATGTCAGAGAACGGCGGGTCACGTGATCCAACTAACAATCAGGGACCTCCAAACACACAGCCCGCTTTCCCAAAACCCTATCCGTCGCCTGCCTAGTGGGACTACCAGGCCCAAAGCCTACGGACATACAGATTCTTGGCTAAGGAAAAAAAGATCGCTCAAGTTAAATAAAGGTTTTAATGCAATGAGCACACTAGGCAGTGATAACAAACGTTTGATTATGGTGGAATGAATACAAATGTCGTTCTGAGAAGTGGGTTACAGGTTGCAATGAGTTATGAACAGAGATACAACAGTTACCTTAAAATGCAGATGCTGAGTAATGATGATATGCTCCCACATGAAGGTGAGTGGCAGCTTATTGATGGGCACCTCCAGCACACATGCAATGCGACCTCCCCAGAAGTGACAACCACTGCCTCAGGGTCATCCCCCTTTATGCCGCGGGATCCTCTTGCACCCTCCCTTCTGTGGGGCGGACTGTTCCCTCCCCCCTTGTGGAACCTGCTTTAGAACCTAAAACACTTTAGGGGTTATAACTTTGGACAGGGGGGTCATGTGGCTCCGGATATGGCACCAAACGTTTGGGCTGGATGCCGGGCATCCGATGAGCCCAAAGATGGAGGCCCTAGATGGGTCAGATCTCCATTTCTTTAGGTTGCTGTGGTCGCATGGCCCTGTGAAACGTACCTCTACGTGCAGTTTTGTGGGCCCGTTCTGGTTCTGTATCTGGCTTGGTGCTGGGACACACAATGGCCCAGCTACGGTCCAATTTGTGTTGGTGCTGGTTGTCTAAGGTGCCTGTTTTTGATGCGAGGAAGCTCACAGCCAGGGATCACATTTGCTTCGGACTCATCTGGGCCTTCTCGGCTCAGAAGTGTGAGAAAATCAGCAGGGAGTCTGTGATCTGCGCTTGGCTCAACTCACAGATGCTAATTCTCCTTCCTGGGGAGATTAGGTCCTGTGCATGGTTATGGATAGAAAGCCTTAATGCTACAGGGGGAAGTAAAGGGTGGCATTTGCTAAGAACAGAGAATCTTAAAAGGGGGAAGCCAGGCATCAGCATTAAAATGACATATAATATTTGCCCTATTCTTCACACGATAGTTATTGAGTCTGTCACTCTGAATGACACACATTAGTTAATATTACTGGATTATAAAAGGTGGACTACATGGCCAATGGTGTGGTAGTAGATACACACTTTAACTCTGTGTTCTGCTTCACTAGGAAAAAGATCACCTAGTCATATGGTTTGTGTATTCTGTATTATCATACTATGACACACTGTACTGTTATATCGTCTCTGTTCAATGCTAATTCCTTCAAATGTGATATAAGCCCCAGGATATATAGATATAAGCCCTAATAAAAGGCATGTATCCAGATAGGTTGCTGTATTTTGATTGGATAATAGTTTACGATGTCATTGGTCATTTGTATTGTTCGGGCCTACTGTCATCTCCAACTTAAAGCGGAACAAAAGCATTCCTCAGTGTTAGAAGGGTTAAATGGATGGGTAATGGGGGGGGGGGGGTCTTTGATGGCACTAGGTCGATCCTAATAACTAATGAGACGAGGCATCAATAATAATTCGCTGACAGTTAGAAGGGGCCCAGAAAGGACCAATGGCTTTTCTGTACAAAGGTGTTACTGGGTAGGGGAAATTAACAAATTCTGTAGTGACTTTCTATTCTTTTGATTTCTATTGTTCTGTTGGGAGCCCAGTTTCCTGTTAAGCTCACTGAATAGAGAAAGTGGTGGTAAATTTACTCAAAGGGCCACATACAACAATAAGACATGGCTTGGTAGTAGTTAAACATTGCGCATGCCTTATTTATAGTGTCTAAATTCCAATTCATATTGACTGTTAAAAGTAATCTGTTTCCTACTTCCAGGTACTGAGGTTTATGGGGGACCCTTTCCTTGATGAAACCCAGGAAATTGTTTTTGGAAATTACATCATTCAAAGGGGCTTGTCCAATGTGGGACTGAGAGATGAGATCTTTGCTCAGATAGCCAATCAGGTGTGGCGGAACACCAACCCCAACAACGAAGAGCGTGGATGGTACCTCTTGGCTTGTTGTCTCAGCAGCTTCGCCCCATCTCCAAACCTGGACAAATATCTTCTTAAGTAAGGCCATTATTCCAAGTCTTGGTTAAGCATCCTCGGTTAGGCATGGCAGGAATGATTATATTGCTCTAAAAGAATCAACAATCAAAATTAATATTAGCTATTAATATTTATTTAAAGAGAAAAGTCCACTCAAAGTTACATAGTTAAAGTGGACCAACACCCACCCCTGATTGGCCCGGGAATCTATAAGATTCCCAGGCCGATCAGCTTCCTCCCCGTGGGGCATCCGAAATCGGGATGCCCCGCTGTGTGAAACCCCCCAGAAAGCCCCTAAAATCTTACCTTTTAGGCGCCGGATAAGCCGCCGCCTCCCACGCGTCTCTCTAGCAGGGCACGCATTCACAAACGGCCGGCGCGGGCGCGTGTCCTGTAAGAGGGATGCGCGAGAGGCGGCGGCGGCTTATCCGTCGCTTGTCCTTCGCCTAAAAGGTAAGATTTTAGGGGCTTTCTGGGGGGTTTCACACAGCGGGGCACCCCCTATCGGGATGCCCTGCGAAAGTGGACCAACACCCAGGATAGTGAAAATCCTGGGTGTTGGTCCACTTTAATACAGTTGAAAAAAGACATATGTCCATCAAGTTCAACCAAGGGTGTCGGTGTAGGTGAAGTTATTTTTTATTTTATTTTATAGGTGGAAGTTATTTATTTTATTTTTAGTTTTTTTACTGATAACAGCTAATAGTAACTTAATGTTATTTTCTTCTAAATAAGCATCTAATCCGTTTTTGAAGCTGTCAGCGGTTGATGCAATGAAGTTTTCAAAAGTCTATATTTTTTGTGTCAAAATGATGTCTACAAGATGCTGAGCTGATCCTGATTTTTTTTTAATTGTACCTTATGTTAGAAAATGTGTATTTTATGGAAGCAGTTCTGCAATCTGTTGCCAATGGCAACATACACCAAGAAGTGAGATGTAAGTCGTGTACACGCAGAACACTGCTGCTGGGCATATGTAAGGTTGAGTGAGTTCCCTCACCTTAGCAGCCGTCATAGCAGAACTGTTCTGTGTGTACAAGGTTTTCTCTCCTCGGTGTACAGACTTGATGTATGTTGTCAATGGCAAGAGATTGCAGGTAGTGAAAACTGCTTCCTTAAAGTGGAACAAAACCCAGCAGTGGCCAGCCTGGAATCAAAAAGATTCCAGGGCCAGCCACTGGCTTTTCCCTGGGGCATCCCAGATCGGGATGCCCTGCTGTGTGAAACCCCCAGGGCACACATAAAAAACTAACCTTTCCCCGCTTCAACGGCACCTGCGTGGGCTCTCGTCCAATGAAAGCCGGCCGCTATGACTATGTCATTTGGCAGAAGGCTTTCATTGTTTCCAATGGAGAGCTCCATTGGCTTCTGTGTGGGCTCTCATCCAATGAAAGCTGCTCCCTATGACTATGTCATTCAGCAGAAGGTGCTCATTGTTTACAATGGAGAGCGCACATTTTCGCATCCCCCACATTGTGCATGCCGTGAGCACAGCTGGGGATGCGGCAGCATGCACTCCCCATTCTAGTAAGTGAGAGCTGCCTGCCGAATGAAGTAGTCATTTCGGGAAGCTCTCATGCGATGTTGGAGCCTGGACAGGTGAGTTTTTTTTGGCTTCCTGGGGGGTTTTACACAGCAGGGCTTCCCGGGGGCACGTAACAAAACACGGGAAAGTCACCTGATTACAGCACTGGGGGGTGGCTTCCACTACACAGCAGCAAGCAATGACTGGGCCAGGATCAACGGTGGTGGCAAGGCCTTTTTTAGCCTGCGGTGCAGACAGTGAGTGTGCAGGGGGGCAGGAATGTGGGCTCCATGGGCTGGTAGCACCATAAAACAAGCTACTAGCATCTTCTCAAGCAGAGGGAGGAGGCCTGGCACAGTGGTGGCAAGACCTGTAAAATCAGCCCAAGATTGCACCTACCTGCCATATCCAGCCTGCGACAACCCAACCGAGCACCCCCCAATGTGCTTCCCAGCCAGTCCATGGCTAAGGATATTGCATTGCAGAGACAACAATAAGATACGGCCTCTCCTAAATCAATTATACTAAAGGTTTTGCATTGTAGACACCAATACTGTGGCAGGGGTGGGTATCGACCCCTACTGCCATGATATTGAGACTTCAGCACTGTAGGCAGAATATCAGCTGGGGTGTCATGGCTGGTGGGGAAAAGTGGGGCAAAGTACATGGGGCTGAAGGAAGACTAAGGATGCAGGGATTGGATGTGGGTGTTAGAAGCAGCAGCTCAGCCATCCCAAAAGAAGTGTGGCCTAACCCTGCTCACCCCTGTCTCCCTATGCCGAGTCCACCCCTGTAAGAGGCGATCAGAATGGGGCAAGATGTTAAAAGGTGATGAGGCACTGCTTATTTGTATGGTCTGGGTGATAAAGGTGCCTAATTTCAATCCAGGGTGTGGCTGTGGGTCCTCTTCTAGTGAAGACTCTGTGGTTCTGATCTACACCACTAAAACTCCTGTTCTGACATGGCTTTGATCTCTTCAGACTTGACCTCTAATTTGTCCATCCTCTTTGTCCTGGTTAATTTGGTTAACCGTACCCTCTTCAGGTGCTTTTTTTTGCTGAAGTATTTGGGAATTAAATAGAAGCACTGCATTTTTTTTACAAATAATTGCCCTGCAGAATCAGTGCCTAAACTGACTTTGGGAACTGACCCAAGGCATACCACACTGCTATCAGAAATGGTTCTACCAACCAGGACGCAGGGCAGTCGTGCCTTAGATAACACTGTAAGTCTGTAACTAATGTCCCTCTGCGCCAAGCTTTAACTAGACTTGGCTGGAAATCCAGATTCTGATGTGGTGCTTTTGGTTGGTTCCACTTTGTTTGGGTAATTTATTTTGACCAATAAGTACCTGGGCGGTGGCAAAAGCCTTTTGTTTCAGGAGAAGCAGTGGCTGGTCTACAAGAGAAAACTGAAGACGGTAACCAAGGGAAAGCAATACACGCTGCTATCATAAATGGTCCTCCCAGGCAGGATGCAGGACAATCACAGATTAGATAGCACTGTGACTAATGGATACCTGTACAGGGTCTTATCTAGCTTTGGCTGGCAACTCAGACTGCAAACTACTGTGTGCACAAGGGATTACTTGATTGTCCAGAGGTGGTTAGTGGATAAAAGCTCTGGTCAGACTTGCTGTTACAGCATACAGTTTTTCTTCTTCTACAGCCTTGTTACATAACATCTGATCAGGTGTCTCTGTAATTTTTATGTTATTTTTTTAGGTATGTATCAGACTTTGCCTACAATGGCTATAAGCCTGTATGCCAACATAAACTCATCCTGGCAATCCAAAAATCCCAGCAGGGCTCAGAAACAGCGAGGACCTTCCCTCCATGTCTACTGGAATGGACAGCGAGCCGAGAGAGGGCCAACATGGCTTTGGATGTCTATTGCTTTGATGGTAGGTTGTGCACATGTCTTTACAGCATAATGGGTGATGAGACATACAAAACCTTTCCTCCTATCCAGGGCTGTATTTAAAGGAGCACCATCGTGATATTGTGTAATATTAAAAATCCATATAAACATGTTGGCTAATGAGAGGAGAGGTCACTTATACACCCAAACTGAATAAAACTCCCGCCAAGCTTGTGGTTTATTCTCTCATGGTAGGTATAAAATCCAGGGGTGACAGGTTTAGTCTATCAGAGGTGACAGAGCCTGTCACCCCAGATGTCCCTTTCCTTCCATTAAAAAAATTAAAAACAAGCCTGGCTCGATATCCAGCAAATTTATATAGATTTTTATCATTGGGCAATTTTTCGCGATAGTGCTCCTTTAAGGTTGTTGCACTGTTAAATAATGACACCCCTGCATACTAAGCCACACTCATAATTGAGCACATGTATAACCATAAATGCTCAAATAGAGGAAGCACTATATTAATAAAACTTTGCGCTGTATAATGTACCAACTAGACTTGAATTCTGCTGTTACATTGTGAAAAGCCAGCCAGCTTCCCACATTGTAAACAGTGGGCATAAAATATCAGCTCCAGCCGCTCTACAGTTAAAATCCCCACTGCTGAAATAAAATCCTTAGCACCGCAAAAGAGTGTTTAAAGCAGGGTGAATGCCCTCCACCCTGCCCCCCTCCCCTGGCTCTGAGGTAGAACGGGGGGGGGGGGTTACAAAGCAAAAAATACGTGCCACGGTCACGTGCCATTCTCCCGGTACTCCGGATCTTGGACGGCGCCATCTTGGAAGAAAGCACAAAACAACACCCCCCGGTCTGGTGGGAGAACGCACATTGCAGGGATGCCACTTTGTATCCTTCTGTACGGCGGCTGTACAGCACTAAACCGCGGGTGAGGTAAGGTTTTTTTTTTCTTTGTAACCCCCACTCCTGCCAGTCTCAGCACCAGGGGAGGGTGGCTGGGTGGGGGGTTATCCCATGACTGAACTTTAAAAGCTTAAAAATGTAGAGCTCAAAACAAGCCAGGAAAGCAATAAAAACATCCATATTTATTAATGTATTCAAGTAAAAATGCAAAATGCTTACAGTATTTACAGTCATTGTAAATCAGCAACAGCCGTTACATCACTCAAAATGTTTACACGTTTTGGACCAGCAGGTAATAAATATCAATGTTTTATTGTTTATGTGGCTGCCACTTTACAACAGCCAGATGCTTGGCTACTGTTACACTAATGTAGCAATGGCTCAGCCCTGCTAGGTTACTGTCACGGACCGGGTGAAGCGGACTCAGGTGTGGATCCGCTTTAACCGTGGGACCGATGGCGGGTACCGTGTCATGGGAACGGAGTCTAAGGGGCCACCGGTATTCACCAGAGCCCACCGCAAGGCAGGTTGGTCTTGTGCGGCGAGTGACCCCCAGGTCGCTACCCCCCAACAGCGGCCCAGTCCCACAGTCAGCCGAGGTTCAGCGTGGTACACAAGTGGCAGGCAAAAGGCTTAGTAAGTACAGGCAGAGATCAGGGCTGGCAGCACAGGTTCGCAGTAAAGGTGAGTAGCCGAGGTCGGGGCAGGCAGCAAAGGTTCAGAATCGGGGACAGGCAGAGGTCGGTAAACGGGTGAGCAATCCAAGAATGTCTGACTTTCAACAAGCATGGAGAGACCAAGATCCAACACTGAAGGAAGGAAGTGCCTCTTTAAATAGGGGAAGAGGATGCAGGATTGGATGACCAAACACCAATCAGTGCTGTACAGGCCCTTTAAATCTCAGGAATCCAGTGCGCTCGCCCTCTAGTGGACGGAGACGTGCGTGCACCTGAGCATGTGAGGAGGAAGCATGGGGGGAAGGGCGGCAGCTGGATGCAGCCATGAGGGAAGTGCTGCAAGATGGATGACGGCTGCATGCAGCCATGGAGGTAAGTGACTTGCTGTGAGACGGGCCTAACAGTTACATTGTATAACACAGCCAGACGCCCTGCTGCTACAATGTAAACATCATTACAGTTGACCCACAGCTGTCTACGATCTGTGAGTGACCTCTGCATCACACTGCTCTATCTGTATCCATGGAACTACTTGTTGGGCAATAACTGGGTGCTGACAAAGGAAACATTAAGTCCATAAGTCTATATTTCCCAGACTGAGAGCATATGGATCAGGCGGTCACCGCATACTCTTTCATGCCTTCCCCCAACTTTGACGGCGTATTTCAATGCATATGTTTAGTAGGTAAAACCAGCAAGATTCTAAAAGAGAAAAAAAGGGCCACAGACCAGAACAAAAGCCCACAATTGTGTTGACATACTTAATAGCCTTTTCCACATTGCTGTAAATGTGGCATTCTGCACAACATCTCTGCATACCTCCCTGAATGCCCTCTGTGACTACAAGCAAACCAATCAGGGTCATCGAGCAGGATGGGTATGTAGAAAGGGAAGCAGGGATGCCATGCTGGACAGAATGCCACATTAACAGCCACAAAGGAATGCAGAAGGGGTTAGTCAAGAAAGCTGGAGATCGAGTTTACATACTAACACAGAGGGAAGATGCAAGTCATCAACAACTAAACCAGACAGTGGTTTCAGATCATCCAGAGCTCCTGCCCCCAGGGGTGTACAGCAACTACAGGGGTTACACAGGGCCAATGTGGTTGGGGGGGGGCATCATTGTTACTCCTCAGCTTTATTTTATGCCGCATCGTGTACATCAATGAAGCACCATTCACAATTCTTTGTTGTCATTTATGTTTTCTAGGCTCAAAGATACTTTGTCCAATCCACTCATGGACTGATGGGGAAGAACTAGCAGGAGACATCCTCAGGCACAGGTACCATTTACCTTTTTTGCATTTTACATTTATTTTGCATGGAATGTTATTTCTTACACTTGGGGTGAAATGGTATGTGGTCCAGGGGACCCTATACCAGTGGAAGGGGTCACTGGAAACCTAAGAATATTGCCACAGCCTACAGAGTAGCTGTCTGTATAACATGTATTCTAAAATGTGTTGGAAAGAGATTTATGGATCATTTTCTTGATATCATGTATTCTAAAATGTGTTGAAAAGAGATTTATGGATTATTTTCTTGATATCTATCTTCTGTTCACAGGGGAGTGACCGATGGCTGGAGGGGCTGGTCTGTTTCAATAAAAGATGGCGGGCAATGGTCAGAGCTGGCTGGTCACGATTATGTCTTGGATCTTATCTCCAATGTGGAACTTCCCAGAGAATTCCCCAAGCAGAAGTCTTACTTTATCACATCTGAGGGTGCCCGTGAAAGCACTGGCCAGCAAAATGCGTAGGTATCCTAGTGCACCAATGTGGCATACATACTGACCGTGAGCAAGAGCCCATAGGGGGGCTCGAAACGCATTGGTCTGCGCCTGAGGGGGGCCTTCCTGTCACCATACTAACAGTAAGCACTTGTTTGTTGTGTGTTGTCTGTGTGCCCTTGCTCTCTGTGAATGGGCTTAAATATTTTGCACAAGGGACTATTTGTGATGGAAGCACTGGCACTTTATTAGGGTGAGGATATTAATTGTGAATTGTATAAAGTTTTAGAATAGTTGTGTGTATATATATGAATTTATTGATAGATTAGCACAGAATCACTTTGAAATTACTTATATGTATATGAGATTGTATTGTTAATGAGGGAGTGCGCCCCCTGGTGGCTTACCATGCATATGGTTCAGTAAAATTGTTTTTAAATTGGTTTTAAACAATATGCTACAATAAAATGGATTTATAAATTGATTGTTTGAGTGCAATAGTGAGTCTCTGTTGGGCTTTTTGGCAGGGGGTGTAGAGGTTACCCCAAACTAATACAATGTGGGGCAGTAGATACATAGGACCATCTTAAACCGGACCAACATCCTGGCACAGTTGGAAAAGAAAGGTAGCAGCCATCTTGGAGCTTCCTCTCTCAACTGCCATAACTGAAATGCACAGTAACAGGAAGCCCAGCACGACTTCCTGTTTGCAAGCCCTTGAGCGGCCATCTTGTCTTTAAAATTTATCCCAGCAGACTTTATAAAAAGGAAATTTTTTTTGTATGTACAGCAATCTAAATTGCTTTGGGGAGGGATGCATATGAGCAATGTCTGTTGTGTTGGTCTGATTTAATTCATTTTTGAATGTTGGTCCGCTTTAATGCTCTGCAGTCACTTCATCAGCATGTGAGTGCTTTTTTCTTGTTATTCATAGAGTATTTGGCAATGGCTCCGATGTGGTGAATGAAGAGGTCCCACCTCCCCCAATGATGAAGGCGCCATCTTTACCACCACAGGGAGTTCCTGATTCTGAGGGATATTACAGCCATGGTAAGCTAAGAGAAAGAACTGATATTATTTATGATGCCAATCAATAGACGTGGAGGCTGATTCACTACTAGAGCCAAGTATTGCCTGATAAGCGTCTGTAGACAGTGTTTGTTTGCAGCCAGAAGAGGTCACACAATGATTTAAGAAACAAAAATTGGCAAACACGCTATTTATACACAACTAATGAAAGCCCATTGAAATGTATGGGAGAAGGACACCGAGTGAAAGGTAATACGTGGCGCTCTTGAACCTAGAGCGCCGGCGCTATACGCTGAGCCGCCTCTGGTAATACATGTGACGCTACCTGACGCTGTTAGAGGCGCTCACCAGATTCGCTTTCTTAAATGTGGTTTTGCGTACAGCACCCGGCGTTTACCAGACGCTGCCTGCCGCTACGAGAGACTACCTGGTGCTATCCTTTCTTAAATAACCCCCTTAGGCTCTGTTAGGTTATACATTGCATCTGTTTTCACCATGGTGTTATAAGAATATTGAATAGCGATAGGTTACCCTTACTTTTCTTTATTGCATGGCACGGCCTGCTTCGGTGTTCATAACAGTTGGGTTATTCCGCCACAAGGTGACGCAGTGGTACTGCAGAAAGCTGTGGCATCTCCCGGCCCCCTATAAAAATGTGTTTAACCATAGAGTTCCCAGTGTTTCCTCTGCAGTGAAACTGCAAAGTTAGAAGATGGCTCTCTCTCTTGCGCAGGTGAGCGGGGCAACCAAGCCTGCGGTCCTGCAAGTCTATTTCCACCCGTTTTCTGGACCCTTATTGCCTCCCAGCCAGACAGATCGGGTGAGGGTAGAAGAGCACTAGGGTCAAGTGCTCCTGGAGCGCTGCTCCAAGCCGCAGACCCTGTTCCACAAAGGGGAGCCGGCCACAGGCTTTATGGTGAGCCTACTAGGGATGCGGAGTTCCTGTCCTGGCTTCGGAGGGGGTGAGTGTTTTGGGGACTGTGTCCCTTTCTTTTCCTTCAGGGGTCCTGCCCCCCCCCCCCTCCTGGCCTGGATACCCGCCGCTGCCTTCTCGTCTCTCTCTCTCCCCCCTCCCCCTCTCTGACTTTGTTCAGGGGGGGGGGGGCAGGTGGTAGCGGCGAGGGGTGTTAGTTGTGGTGTTTTGGCGTTTACAGTGTGTTTTTTGTGGTTTCTCCCGGGTCTACTCCTTTCTCCCCCTCATCCCCCGCCATTTTTGCTTATCTGGGGGCATCCCGTGGGAGGGTATCCCCGGTGGCTTTTGTATTAGCCTTTACCCAGCGCTGGCCTATTGCGCCTGTGTTTATCACCATATGGAGGCTTCTGGGGATAGCATGCTTGGGGGTCCTTCGGGGCAATCCCGGCTGTGTTCCATGTGCAGGGTATCCCTTATCAGCAATGATGTCACGGTGTGCGTGCCGTGCGCTCAAAGTGTCCCTGCGCTCCAGCTTGGTTTGCCTGCATCGCTTCCCAGCTCTGCAGCCCCTTCGGCATCACCTACCCCCCCACAGCTGCAATTAGCCCCCAGTGAGGGGAGCCTGATCTGGCACTTCATGTGGCCAACATTGAGAAGCAGCTTGCCGGGCCTATTCCTAGGAAGGCCTCTGGCAAGAAGCGGCACCTGACTTCCACTCCCTCATGCTCCACAGAGGAGTATGAGGAGTTTGATGCCACTGGTGGACTTTATTCCCTAGAGGAAGGGGAACTGTTCCAGGACTCTGACTCCTCTGGGGACCAGCAGGAGGGTTGCGATAGTGACCCTGGGTCTGCGTCCGGGGAGGAATCATGCTACCCTGAGGACACTGACAATCCGCTGTCACAAATTTTTGAAATCTTGCACATTGCTCGGTTCGTGCTGGAGGATCAGCATTACCAGTTTGTGGCCTTACCATTCGGTGTTCACCAAGGTGCTGGCGGGAGTGATGGCTCTGCTGCGAACCCGGGGCATTTGCATCCTTCCCTACCTGGACGACATCCTCATTGTGGCTCAGTCCTTTCATCAGGCCAAACAGGACACCCAGGTGGTGATCTCCACTCTGGAGTCCATCGGCTGGTTGATCAATTTTCCCAAGTCTTCACTGTCCCCATCCTTGGTGAGGTCATGGGCATGACACTGGATACCTCTCAGGTCAAGGTGTTCCTTCCTCAGCAGAAGGTGGAGGGCCTTCAGAAGCAGGCACGGGCTCTGCTCTTGTGTCCTCATCCCTCCCTCTGTCTGGGGATGCAGTTGGTGGGCCTGATGGTGTCCTGCTTTGAGGCGGTCCCCTTTGCTCAGTTTCACATGAGACCTCTTCAGTTGCACCTCTTGTCAGTTTGGGATCGGGACCCTGTGTCCCTGGATCAGGAATTTGCTCTCTCTCCTCTGGCCAGGCAGTCCCTTTCGTGGTGGCTGGACTCAAGGAATCTTCTGGTGGGCAGGACCTTCCTGCCCCCGTGCTGGGAGACTGTCACCACGGATGCCAGTCTGACGGGCTGGGGGGGGCTTTTGGAAGTCCCTACAGTTCCAGGGTCGTTGGGGCCCCCAGGAGGCCCATGCTCCCATCAATGTCCTGGAACTGAGGGCGATCAGGTTGGTTCTGTCCCACCTGACCACACACCTTCAGGGTCGGGCTGTTCAGATCCGCTCAGACAACCAGATGGAGGTTGCCTACATCAACCATCAGGGAGGGACTCAGAGCAAGCGAACCTTGAAAGAAGTGTCTCTGATACTGTCTTGGGCGGAACAGAATGTCTCCTGCATCTCAGCGGTATACATTCCAAGGGTGGAGAACCAGGTGGCGGACTCCCTGAGCAGGGGGACGTCTCGTCTGGGGGAATGGTCCCTCAACTACCAGGTGTTTCTCTCCCTGTGTCACTGCTGGGGTCAGCCGGATGTGGACTTGTTTGTGTCCCGTCACAATCACAAACTTCCCAGGTTTGTCTCCCTGTCACAGGATCCTCTGGCCTTTGCCACGGATGCACTGGCAATGCCTTGGACAAAGTTTCGGCCTCCCTATGTGTTTCCTCCGTTCCCTCTACTGGGCAGGGTCATGCGCAAGATTGCCCAGGAGGGGGTGTCAGCCATCCTGGTAGCCCCCTGTTGGTCAAGAAGGGTGTGGTTCGCAGATGTTGTGCAGTTGGCAGTAGACCAGTATGTCTTGCCCAGGGATCCAGATCTTCTCACTCAGGGATGGCTTCTCCATCCCAATTTACAAACGCTGGCTTTAACGGCTTGGCTGCTGAAACCTACATCTTGACAAGGGGTTGCCTGCCTCTGTTGTGGATACCATGATTCGGGCTAGGAAGAAGTCCTCGTCCTTTATCTATTACAGGGTCTGGCATGCTTACATTGCCTGGTGTTTTCCATTCCCAGGATTCTGGAATTTTTGCAACATGGTTTGGATTCTGGCCTTCAACTAAGTACCCTCAGAGGCCATGTTTCAGCTCTGGCAATTTTTTTCTAAAGATCCTTTGCCAATCACCGGTTGGTTAAAACTTTTTTCCAGGGTGTTACTCATGTGCGTCCACCTCGTAAGCCTATGCTACCAGTCTGGGACTTGAATCTGGTGTCGTCTGCTCTGCAGGGTCCTCCCTTTGAGCCTATCCGTGGGGCTGCTTTGCCCATTCTGACTCTTAAGGTAACCTTTTTGGTGGCTATCACTTCTGTAAGGCGAGTTTCTGAGCTGGCGGCGCTTTCCATCAAACCTCCTTATTTTGAGAGGCATCAGGATAAGGTGGTGTTTCGGCTTAAGCCGGATTTCTTGCCTAAGGTGGTGTCTGCTTTTCATCTCAATCAGGACATTGTCTTGCCTTCATTGTGTCCTAATCCTGCTAATTCGAAGGAGCGGACACTGCATTCTCTGGATGTGGTCAGGGCTCTGAAGTTTTATTTGGTCGCTACTGAGCCTTTTAGGAAATCTGATGCTCTTTTTGTTCTCACTTATGGACCTAGGAAGGGTTTGCCTCTGGCTAAATCCACTATCAGCAAGTGGATCGGTCAGGCGGTGGTTCAAGCCTATTCTGCCAAGGGGAAGCAACCTCCCTTTAGGATTACTGCTCATTCCACTCGTGCTATCGGTGCTTCTTGGGCTTTTCAGCACCAAGCTTCTGTTGAACAAGTTTGTAAGGCCGCTACTTGGTCTTCTGTTCATACTTTTTCCAAGTTTTACAAGGTTGATGTTAAGGTCTCAGCGGATGCTGCTTTTTGCCGCAAGGTGCTTCAGGCGGTAGTGACTTGAACTGCCGGCTGTTACTTATTGGGGATCCCACCCTACTTTTGGACACTGCTTTTGGATGTCCCAACTGTTATGAATACCGAAGCAGGACGTGCCATGCAATAAAGAAAAAAGCAATTCTGTGAGCACTCACCTGTAGAATTGTTTTTGTTCTTGCATGGCACGGCCTGCTTCGACCCACCCTTGTTATCGTTATTCTTGGTTGCCTCTTTATGGTGATTGTTCTAAGTTAATTGGGGTTTCTTACCTTTTTTACATTTTTAACTTTATTCTCTCCCCGCTTCTTGTCTCACTGCTTGTCTACACTGGGGACTCTATGGTTAATCCCGTTTTTATAGGGGGCCGGGAGATGCCACAGCTTTCTGCAGTACCACTGCGCCACCTTGTGGCGGAATAACCCAACTGTTATGAATACCGAAGCAAGAACAAAACAATTCTACAGCTGAGTACTCACAGAATTGCTTTTTTCCTGATGCTCTTGGCTCAAAGGAGAATAACCTTTCTGAAACACAAAGGCTCTATTCACACCTCTCCACTTGCGCTGTGTTGGGCAATGCAGTCACCACACAAGGGAGAATGCTGCCCATTATTTGCCCAACACAGCACAAGCTGAGAGGTGTGAATCGTGTTCCTTCCTTCTGTGACATTAGGCTTGATTTACTAAACGATTTACTAGAGATCCTTAAAATCATCATAAGATATAGTTTCCCAACTCACATGAGGTCTTTCCTAACTCACTGACAGGAGATCTTTCCTAACTCACAGGACATATTGCCAAATTAAAAAGAGATCTTTTCAAACTCAATGTAGATATTTATCAAGACACAGGAGGTATTTCTTAACTCATGGGAGATCTTTTGCAATTCAGAAGAGATATTTCTAATTATGGTAATTGGAGATATTTCTCAACTCACACTGGGTTCAGCTTTTTAGGTGACTAGTTAGAGAATTTGTGGTCATACAGAGTATGTACGCTGGACAGCTCTGCTTATAGATGATGGTAAAGCAGGTCTTTCCCTTTCCCCAGGGGGACCCCGATCGGGGAAATGCACGGCCGCTCGTCCAATCAGCGGGTTCGAAGCCTTTGTCTAAGGCTAGCGGCTCCAAGCGCATTGGCAGCCTCATACCCCACTTCCCTCTAACGGGCATGTGTCCTGCTAGAGGGATAGCGGGGGGGGGGTGTGGCCGCGGCTCGTGCATGCGCCGTTGGACCAGGAAACATGGTAAGTGTATGGGGCGACCTGGGGGGTTTCAGACAGTGGGGCATCCTCATTTTGGATGCCCCGGGGGAGGGTATAGATCGGCCAATCGACGTGAGTTTTGGTCCGGGAAATAAGGTAAGTGTATGGGGCGACCTGGGGGGTTTCACACAGTGAGGCATCCTCATTTAGGACGCCCCAGGGGAGGGTATCGATCGGCCAATCGGCGTGGGTTTTGGTCCACTTTAAGGCTGAGCCCTTTAGCCCAGTGTCTCAGTGAACTGGGATCTCATGACACCAGCAGGCAGCAGCAATGGATACTCTGTGCCCTGCGCTCTGTAGATGTTGTGCCATCACATGAAAGGTATGGTTGGCTCTTTCATCTACAGAGACTATGCTTGAAGTGCAGCCAAAAGCCCTTCTTAGGGTTAGTCTTGCCCAGCAGCAGCA
This sequence comes from Gastrophryne carolinensis, assembly GCA_027917425.1. Taxonomy (NCBI): domain Eukaryota; kingdom Metazoa; phylum Chordata; class Amphibia; order Anura; family Microhylidae; genus Gastrophryne; species Gastrophryne carolinensis. Next base: position 36,144,910 of record CM051240.1, read on the forward strand.
GTGCCTAACACAAAAGCCTAGCAGCAGGTAGGGTCAGCAGGGCAAAACCTGCTACAGCATCTACTTGGTGCTGCAGAAACTTGTGAAGAAGCACACGGGACGGATTTCAGGACAGCTCCTTGATGCCTTATTATTTCCATTGTCTGAAGTGTCCTTTAAGGGGTATGAGGCACAGAAAATGATGATAGCCTATCATATATATGTGTATATCAAAGTTAGTTCAGTTGGAGGTCCCAACCCACAGACTGTACTCTACTCTAGGCTTGGGTCATGCTAATGCAATGTTCTTTTCTTCCAGATTCGGACACACTTAGTGAACCTCCATCACAGAAAGGCATGGATCATTATCTGGACAGTCTGTTTGACCCTGTCCTGTCTTACGGGAATGGGGTAAGAGGAATGCCCTTTACTTGCACTTGTTATGCTTAATAAGAAGATAATTATACCATAACTTCCTTGGCTGCAGGCTACGTACACTTATCCTATAGCAGAACCTCTCTAATACCCCTTACTTCTGTGGCATTCTGTTTCTTTACTTCAAGTGCTTCAACCTCATCCTACCCTATGCAATTTTAGTTTGCCCATCATCTACCTGACTAATGCCCCAACAGACCCTACTCACCCACGTCCTTGGATCTTCCTTGAAAACCTCTTGAGTCCCTTAAATGACCCTACTTTCTGGACCAGGAATCTTTCAAGTGGCACCTTGGCATGGCTGCTTGCACACGTAGCTCCTGGTATAGTGAGAACCTCTTCCTTCTCTCTACCTAAATTCAATATTTATTCACTTTCTAGTCAGCAAAACATATTTTTTTCCTTTAAAGCGGACCTTCACCCTGAATAAGAGCATATCTTATATGTTTCCCACACCCTGTACATACAGATTGCTCACATTAAAAAATCATCCTACCTGCATCTACTGCATGTTATGAGCCTTTAAACATCCAAGATGGCGGCTCATGGGGCTTCATTCTGGGACTGCAGTCCTTTCCCTGACCCAAGCTCTGCTCTGTCTGTGGAAAGCACAGCTATAACCTGCCCCCTGCACTTTATCCTGCTCTCCTCAGTATGTGTGATGCTGAGTCAAGATGGCGACACCTGTATCCTAGAGTCTTGAACAGAGTTGCAGCCCGGTGGAGGAAAGAATAATAAGTAAGTGACTAAAAACTTGAAATATATTAATTTTATATGCTGGGGAATATTTTTTTGAGGATTTGGACTTTTCATGAAATCATGCTGAAGGTCCGCTTTAAATAATCCTACTCACACTCTTCCCTGGATGAAGACTCCAGGTCTCCTGCTATAAGGAAAACTCTTCCCTTCTCTCTACATGGAAACTACTAGTGTTGCCATAACTGACCCTATTTACTCACATTCCTAGCTGAAAACATTTTTTGTTCCTCTAACTGACCATTCTTACTCTCTTCCCTAAACCAATACTCCTTCAGTTGATGTCTTGGTATGGCTGCTCAGGCAGGTAGCTTGTGGAATAGGAAGAGCTCCTCCCTTCTCTCTATGCAGAAACTTTTTGTTTTCTCCAAACTGACTGTATTTACCCACTTTTCTACCTGAAAATGTATTTTTCCTCCAGCTGACCCTACTTACCTTCTTCCTTGGACCAATACTCTATCAAGTGGCACCATGGTATGGCTGCTGTCATGGATTTCTCATCTGAGAAATCCCAATAGTAGTAAATGACCAGATTTAGACTGAGAAACAGAGGCGGATATGCGGCAAACCGTGTTTAATAATAACTAACAGTGAGTACACACCAACCAAGCTGCTATATACATATATACATAGATAGATCAGGAAGCATGAAACACACTCAGATTGCTGTGAAGTCAGAAAACATACGTGCTTGGAAGTCCAAAGTTCAACAAAGGCTGAAGCTGTGGCTAAGTGTAACCCACACGCCACACCAGGGCCGGTTTGCATGCGGGGAGAGCTATCGCTAGTTCTTGGAATCTTGAGGGATGATTGGGATATGGTCTGGTGGAGTCACCACACACTGCAAATGTCTTTCCAAACTGTATTAAAGCAACCACACTTCCATTTAGCAACAGCAACAAAGTACTGGGGCTGGGACTATGCTACTGGTACCTTTGTATGCGTTGGTGCTCAGTACACTCCGCTCTGCTCCTCCTAGGCCCACACGGATGTCTCTCTGTGGTATCTCTCTGTCTTGCTCAGCACTCTGTAACTCGTTCTCCTGTGTAGTAGCTCCTTCTCAAAAGGGTTAACAAGCTCCATTCTGTACTGCTCACTACAGACTCCTCTGCATGGCTATCTCCATGGTTCTATCTCTCTCAGCAATCCATGTTCTCTCAGCTCAATACATCATCTCTTGACAACAGCTCTGCACAGTCTGATCCTTAGAACGTGTCAGCTCTTTTATAACCTCTGTTGATGATGTCACTCTCCCACAGCATCCTCTAGTGGTTAACTCCGGCACTGCTGTTATGTATTATGCAGCTAGGCTGTGTTATGCAGGGTTTTCTATGAGAGATTAGGTAACCCCAATTTTTACCTGGGCCACATAAGGCTATAACTGAGGCTAGGGCTAAGGCAAGTCCTGGGTACAGAGTTCAGGTTACAGAGTTCCAGGGTTCAGGTACAAAAGACAAATTAATGCTGATTCGCTGAGGCCATGTGCTGACCAGCTTATATAGGCCAGGAAGTCCCACAGGTGCTGGCTGATTAACACACCTCAGCAGGACAGGGCCATCTGCTGGTGGAGCAGCATAAAGCAGGGGAAATCAGGCTGTGGAGGAACTCCAGACCTGACACCTGCATGGGCAGGTGTTTCCTGAAATATGGAGTGTCCCTTCCTTCCTGCTACCTGGAAAGTTCTTGCGTTCCTCCAACTGACCCTATTCACCTTACCTGAATTATGGCTTTGGTCTTTTTGCACCCCCTGTCACAGTAAATAGAGCAAAATAGGCAGTGCCTGGCAACATCCAGATCCAAGATCCAGATCCAAAACATACAGATTTTTCTGCTTCTATGTTAAACCTGTGAGAAGCACAATGTTGTGTTTAGCAGCTGCTGCTGAGGTGGACGGGTCTTTAATGCAGCATCCTCTATAAGACACTCTGATCATGTGACGGAGGTCATATGTTGAAAGATTGCCTTTGATATGCCATGGTCATTGATGCTGACATCCGATCGCTAGCCGGGCTTGCTCTTTGTTGGAGATCATTTTCCCGTTTCCCCGGCTGAACTCAGACATCTCTTACCTGGTTCTCTGTAGGATCTGGAGAAGCTTACTGCAATGTCCCAGAAGATGAAAGGCGGAGGAGGCGTAGGAGGTAAAGGTGGCCCTGAGATCCCAGGAGACTCTCGTGTGACAGGTGAAGGATCACAACATACAGGTAAGGTTAAATATATCCTAATATTGTCTTAAAACAGACATAAACCCCTATTTCCCCCAGTCCCCTTCCAACTCCTGGACAGGGTCGGCCTTGGGTTAAATGTCGCCCTCTGCAAGTTCCCACCCAAGCATATACATTCTGCACAAACGTTTAAAGTGGACCAAAAATTATATAAATGCATCGACCCTCTTTGAGTGGTCTTCCTAAGAGCATCCCATAGTGGGGGTGGGTCACATTGTCAGGGAAGCCACCCCCCGGGCATTCTGAATTAGAGGGGTTAAGCCACTGCCCTCCTACATTACTCATCTAGGCCAGCCATTCAGTTCTATGGCTGGCATGGGCATGCAGAGCTGCAGTGGACCCCATGTATGCACCATTGGATGACCAGTAAGGATTATGGGTAAACCCGGGGGCTTCACAAGCCCAACCTGGATGTCTTGGTCCACTTTACAGGGGCATCCCTATTTGGACTCTAGGGCCTGTTGAGTTTTGGTCTTCTTTTGATCCACTGATGACTGGCACAATGTGGTTAACCCTTCTAGTGCCAGCTTCGTGAGTCTCACTAAAAAAACAGCTCCAATAGACGGTTGGAGGGCAAGCAGCCCTTCTTAGTTTTGGCCATGGAATTTATAGACCCCTGACCCACGACTCTCCACCACATAGGGGCCCACTGAGTCCATGTAAAACATACAGAAAAACAGTATTTCATCTTGCTTTAAAAGTGCTATAAGGCCTGTGATCTGCTTAAAATGTATAACCAATCCCCTCCTTGGGGGGTACTCATCTGGAATTCTCATTTTGGGGGTACTTGGCGTTGGAACCCCTGGTGTACACTGTGACTTTAATGGTAGTTTAGTCAATAGCACTGTTCTGTCTTTTTTCAGGACTGGATCCGAGCTTATATGCCCAACAGCAGGCTTATATCAACCAACAGGCCATGATACTGGTGAGTGTATAAATACTGTAACTCCATATGCTATCCATCCAAAGCTTTAACACCCACAGGCAGCTTTTAGATGTAGCAGGAATCGGACTGGTTCATAAAGGAAAGTCTGCACTGATATTTTTGTAATTAACCCTGACAGACCTCCCGATTTCCGAGGAACAGCTGGTGGGAGCAGCAGTGGGGGCGCTCCCCAACTAACAGCGAGCAATACGTCCATTGATTGCAATGGAGGGACGGGCCTGGGTGGATGGCGCTGTGTGACTGACACGAGGGGTTTGTGGGTTTAGTAACCCTTTAAATAAATACATAAAAATGTTTTTTTTTAATGACCATTCTTTTTAAATAACTTTTCGATTATTAGCACAAGCGTCAAATAGTTACAGCAAATCTAATTTTCATAGTTTAGCGATTGTATAACTACCATATAGGTCGGGCTCCATAGCTCAGGGGTTAGAGCACTGGTCTTGTAAAAGTACCATATAATCCTGGGTATAACTGAAAGTAAGAGGACAAAACTGAATGCATATTTTTAGATCATTCTCTCTTCTTGGTGTACGTTGCCAATAGCAACAGATTGTGAAACTGATAATGAAAACTGCTTCCATAAAATACATTTTCTAACATAAGAAAAAAATAAAGAATACTAGATCAGCCCAGCACCTTTAGGACATCATTTTGAGGACCTCGATCTCGGTAACTAGTACCTTTTACATTACAGTTTGGATATGGCCGTGAAATAAAACCAATAAGGTGTGGCTGCCCATGTTTGGAGACCCCTAAGCTCAGGGGAGTGTTGAGCCCATTTGGAAGTGCTGTCCCCTGAGATAAAGCTGATTTTGGAAACTCTGGTGTGACCAGTGGAGATATTGAACCCAAGCAGTAGCTATTGTGAAGAAGCCCCCCCTAGCACTCATTACCCTGTGTAGTCCCTGCCTAAGCCATTGTGAGCTGGTTTTCATGTCAGAGTGGGGTAAACGGACCACCTGGGCACTTTGATTAACTGTGAACTGTGATATTGTCTGCTCTAAGCCGAAACCATGACATTACTTTATGAAGGATACAGCCCTAATCTGTGAATGTGCCACCTATGGTGCCAAAGGTGGAACTGCCTTGTTTAACTGCAATTAGGCTGTGTGTGGATTGATCGGCCGACTGTGATACATTGTTTGGATTAGACAAGTTAGAGGCATAAAGGACTCAGGACTTAGGTTCACCTTCCAGCAGAACAACAACCCTAAACATACAGCCAGATACAATAGAATGGTTTAGATCAAAGCTGTCAGGGACCGCGGGACACCCTTCTTGCATGAGCCAACAATCCCCAATCTCCACCGCCTGTTGTGCCTATAGTCAAGCCCCCGCTCGCTGGAGACACGGGTTATGCCTCTCCAGACTCAATTGCCCCCAGGACTTACTGGTGCAAAGATTGCTGGCTTATGGAGAAGATGGGTGAACTGCGGAGTATCCCAAATCAGGGGTTAAAGCGAACAGAGTCCGAAACGTCAATCCAAGGGGTAAGGCAGAGAATGGTCGAGACGGGCAGGGGTCAAAGCCGGGAGGTCACAGAAGCATGGTATCCAAGGGGTAAGCAAAAGCAAGGTCAGACAGGCAGAAGGTTGGTGCGGGCAGCGGACAGGAGTGGTCAAGGACGAAGCCGGGTCAATACACACAGAACGCAATTCCAACAGCACACCCAAGCTAATAATGGCTATAACGGGCACTGATGGTCAGGTCAAGGACAAATTTAAAGAGGAACTGGCCAATGGGAAGGGGGGAATGTACTGATTGGTGCATAACTTGCTCCTGATAGGAGCCCCCCAGGGACTGGACCGCCCTGACCAGCCAGGCTGTCCAGTCCCTGGGTTCATTAGAACCCCCCCTGGACCCAGATAGGTCCACTCAAAACTGCCCCCGGCGAATGCGCTGGGAGCAGCGCCGCTGGGGGGCATAACTATGACGTGCTCGTGCACGCGCGCGAGCACGAGAGGCTCTGCCGGGCGCGCCCCCCAAGGAAGAGGAGGAGGACACACCGGCCAAAGCAGCGGAGGACCCGCGCCGGAAACCCCAGCCGCCGACAACGACGAGGAGGAGGCGAAAGCCGGAGCTCCAGCGAGGGAGGAGGAGAGAAAGGCCGCCACCCCGCGCGGCCGCCAGAAGACCGAAGCCGCGCCGCGGGAACGTCCCACAGGTAAGTCTCTTACAAAAGCACATTAATTTGTTGGAATGGCCTAGTCAAAACCCAGAAATGAATTCATGTTCAAAGGAGGTAGAGGCATACTACAAGCTTACAAAGTATTGACTGTAACATTTAAACCTTCTGCCAATGTTCAAGGGGTAAAAATCCTTTTTAAGGCACTGTGTATACAGCATATAATAAAAATTGTCTACCCATGTTTGGTAGTACAGCCTTGTACCTATACTAAGAGTGAAGTTTATGTCATTTATGTTTATGTCATCACCAGGGCAGTTTCTAGGCAAAATAGTGCCCACTGCGGGAAGGAAATCTGCCCACTCCTCACCTATCCTGCTGCCCTATACCAGTATGTGCCATGCTGTGCATCAGACAGTGCCCCCTCCACATGACTGAGCCCAATATTGGGGGATGAGGGGCCTGGTGTATGGTAGAAAAAAATTCCCATGGTAGTAAAAAACTCAATTTCAAGCCTGAGAATGTCACTGTTACTGAATCACCAGATAAAAAGACAATGAAAGTCAATGGCAGCTTTTACTACAGTGTAGAAAGGAGTAAACACTTCTCTACTGTTCTTAGGAGTAAAAAAGTGCCATTGACTTTCATTGTTTTCTTAGCTGGTGATTCAGCAATAGTGACATTCTCCGGCTTTTTTCTCATGAATTTAATCTTTTACTACAATGAGAATTTTTTTCTACCTTTATTGAATCGAGGCCCTTGTGTTTCTTTTTTTACTAAAGCCTTTGCCCATTATTCATAACAACAAGAACTGGATGCAGTCGGCCAGCCTTTGGGATGTGCACGGTGTGCCATCGCACAGTGCACCATGGTCAGGGAGTGCTGAGCAGCTGTACCGCCTGCTATGCTGTATATATTAATGCAGGGAAAGAGCCCATCATAGAGTGTGGGGAGCAGCTGTCATTGTGCATGCATCATAGATTTGCTTGTGAGGTAAGTATACCAGCGACCCGAGGTGGTTTCACACACTAGAGCATCCCACATTTGGGTGCCCTGGGCATAGGGAATCAGATGGCCCCAGTGTTTTTGGGCTTCAGGGCCAGCAGATACAGGTTGTAATCCAATTTAAAGCAAGCTGTAGTCCGCCAGGTGGCGCCAGTTACTGCAAGATCCAAAGCTGTAACTCCTCCCGGCCTCCTATAAATAGAGCCGTTTCCATGGAAATCCCCAGAACGTCAAAAAGCAGTAAATGAGACAGGCCGTGAGGCTAAGAAAAACATGTTAACAAACATGCTACAGCAATAATCACCATAATAGTCAAAAGAGGAAATGAACCCAGGGCAGGGTGGGACAGCCCGGACCGAACACAGGCAAAACCAATTCTACAGGTGAGTACTCACAGAATTGTATTTTTCCCTGTGTTCGGTCCGGGCTGTCCCAGTTATCCATATACATGTGGGACATACAAAAGCAGTGTCCATAATAGGGCGGGATCCCCAGAGCTCAACAGCATGTAGTTCATTTCACTACCGCCTGAAGCACCTTTCGGCCAAAAGCAGCATCAGCTGAGGCCCTAACATCAACCTTGAGAAGGATCTGGGGGTACTAGTAGATCACAGACTAAATAACAGCATGCAATGCCAAGCAGCTGCTTCCAAGGCCACCAAGATACTATCATGCATTAAAAGAGGCCTGGAATCACAGGATAGAGATGTAATTTTGCCTCTTTACAAGGCACTGGTGCGCCCTCACCTGGAATATGCCGTCCAGTTCTGGGCGCCCATTCATAGAAAGGACGCTCTGACTCTGGAAAGGGTGCAAAGGAGAGCCACCAAACTAATAAAGGGAATAAAAGATCTTAGTTATGAGGAAAGATTACGAGAATTAAATCTGTTTAGTCTTGAGAGGAAGCGATTGAGGGGGGACATGATTAACTTGTATAAATATATAAATGGACCATACAAAAAATATGGGGGAACACTATTTCAGGTAAAATCCTCTATAGAGGATTTTACCTGAAATAGTGTTCCCCCATTGCCTCCGACAAGGAGGCACTGCCTTCGATTGGAAAAAAAGAAATTTAGTCTCCGGAGGCAACAATCGTTTTTTACCATAAGAACTATAAATCTATGGAATAGCCTCCCACAGAAGCTTGTTACAGCATCAACCGCTGACAGCTTCAAAAAAGGATTAGATGCTTATTTAGAAGAAAATAACATTAAGAGTTACTATTAGCGGTTATCAATAAAAAATAAAAATAAAGACAAAAAATAAAATAAATAGCTTCCCCTGTAAAATAAAAATAACTTCCCCCTACCCCAACACCCTTGGTTGAACTTGATGGACATATGTCTTTTTTCAACCGTATAAACTATGTAACTATGTAACCTTGTAAAACTTAGTAAAGGTATGAACAGAAGACCAGGTAGCGGCCTTACAAACTTGTTCAACAGAGGCCTGGTGCTGAAAAGCCCAGGAAGCACCAATAGCTCTAGTAGAATGACCTGTAACACGAAAAGCGGGATCCTTCCCCTTGGCAGAGTAAGCTTGCACCACCGCCTGTCTAATCCACTTGCTGAGAGTGGACTTGGCCGGAGGCAAACCCTTTCTAGAACCTTCAGTGAGAACAAAGATAAAATACGACTTCCTAAAGGATTCAGATGCAACCAGGTAGTACTTAATGGCTCTGACCACATCCAAGGCATGGAGGGTCCTCTCCTTAGAATTAGACGGTTCCGGACACAGGGAAGGCAAAACAACTTCCTCCTTAAGATGAATGGGAGAAACGACCTTAGGCAAAAAATCAGGCCTAAAGCGAAAAACCACCTTATCCTTATGCCGCTCAAAGTAAGGAAGCTTCATACAAAGAGCGGCCGGTTCTGACACCTGGCGCACCGAGGTGATGGCTACCAAAAAGACCACCTTTAGGGTCAAGATAGACAATGCAGCATTGCACAAAGGCTCAAAGGGAGGACCCTAGAGAGCAGAAAGTACTAAATTCAAATCCCACACCAGTAATACAGGCTTACGGGGTGGACGTACGTGGGTAACTCCTTGGAATAAAGTCCTGAGCAGCCTATGATTGGCAAAGGATCTTTGGAAACAGATGGCCAAAGCCGAGACCTGGCCCTTGAGGGTGCCCAGCTGTGGACCCAAGTCCAAGCCGTGTTATAAAAATTCCAAAATCCTAGATATAGAAAAAGTGCGACAAGGGAAACTCTTGGATTCACACCAAGAAATGTAGGCATGCCAAACTCTGTAGTAAATCATGGAAGACGACTTCTTCCACGCCTGAATCATGGTCTGAACAACCGTGGCCGACAGCCCCTTTTCCGTTAGGATTGAGGTTTCAATAGCCAGGCCGTCAAAGCCAGCGTCTGTAAATTGGGATGCCGCAGCGATCCCTGAGTGAGAAGTCCAGGGTCACCGGGCATGATGTAACGATTGACTGACATCTGGACTATGTCCGCGAACCAACTCCGCCTCGGCCAACGAGGAGCCACCAGGATGGTTGGTACCCCCTCGTGGGGTATCTTGCGCAGCACTCGACCCAGGCGTGGAAATGGGGGAAATGCATAAAGGAGCCTGAACTCCGTCCACGGAATTGCCAGAGCGTCTGTGGCGAAGGCCAGATGATCTCTTGACAGGGAGACGAACCTTGGAAGCTTGTGATTGTGTCTGGACGCAAACAGGTCTACGACCGGCTGACCCCAGCAGAGACACAGAGCGTGAAAGATCTTGTTGCTGAGAGACCATTCCGCCAGACAAGACATCCCCCTGCTCAGGGAGTCTGCCTCCTAGTTTTCTATCCCGGGGATGTAAACCGCCGAGATGCAGGGAACATTCTCCTCCGCCCAATTTAGAATCTGGGACACCTTCTGAAGGACTCGCTTGCTCCGAGTCCCACCCTGGTGATTGACGTAGGTGACAGCCGTCTGATTGTCCGAGCGGACCTGAATCGCCCGACCCCTTAGATGGGGAGTCAATTGAAGAAGCTTCAACCAAATCGCTCTCAGCTGCAGGAGATTGATGGGTAAGTGGGCCTCCTGTGGCCCCCACTGACCCTGCAACAGCGTTTGCCAAAAAACCTCCCCAACCGGTCAAACTGGCGTCCGTGGTAACTATCTCCCACCGGGGAGTCAGAAAGGACTTGCCCACCAACAGATTTCTGGAGTCCAACCACCACAAGAGGGACTGTCTGACCATGGGATCCTGATCCAGGGACTCCTGCGTCCGGTCCCAACCGGTCAACAGATTCAATTGAAGAGGTCTCATGTGGAACTGGGCGAAGGGCACTGCCTCGAAGCAGGACGCCATGAGGCCCACCAGTTTCATCCCCAGACGAATAGATGGCCGCTGACAAGCCAGTAGGGCCTGCACCTGTGTCTGGAGGTCCTCCACCTTCTGCCGGGGCAGGAATACCTTGACCTGAGAGGTGTCCAACATCATGCCCAGGAAGGACCTCGCCATTGAGGGAGTGATAGAAGACTTGGAGTAATTGATTACCCATCCGAAATCCTCGCAAACCTCAGGAACTTCTGATGCCCCTGAAAAATCGGGATGTGCAGATAAGCATCCTTGAAGTCCACCGTGGTCATGAAGTCGCCGGGCCGAAGCGAGCTCACCACGGACCGTAAAGTCTCCATGCGGAAATGTCTGACTCTGACAAACCTTCAGATCCAGGATAGGTTGCAGCGTTCCCTCCTTCTTGGGCATAGTGAACAGATTGGAGTAGAAACCTCAACCCCGTTCCTGGCGAGGCACCGGGCAAATCACACCTGATAGTAGAGTCCCTAGACAACTCTCCTTCCTCCATGGAGTCTCGACCTTCAAAAAAATCATCATCATCATCAAATTCCGAGTAACCCGGCTCGATGTGCCGCTTCTTACTCGTGGCCTTCCCCGTAGCCGTGCGAGATAACTGTTTCTCCAGGCTGGCCACCCGGTAAGCCAAATCGGCTTGGGACCCCCTGCTGGCTTCCCCTTTCGCTAAGGGCTGAACGTAGTAGTGGGGGGGTTGGCAAGGCCGCAGGCAAAGGAGGGCTAGGGGCAGGGACGCCTGCCCTATCATGCTCTAACAATACGCTCCTGGCGCAAGTGACACAAACCATGCTGAGTCCGCCTAGGAGGGCAGGTACCGCACGTGGGAAAGAACTTCACCCGCCCAGAGGGGCCCCTAGCTCATTATCCTCAGAAGCCTCCATTATGGTGATTATGGTGATAAAAAAATACAGGTTACAAGGCACTAACAGCCCAAACCTTATTGACCCCCAATTTAGTCCCTCTTTTTAGTAATCCCTCTTTAAGAGGAGAGGGTGCGGAGAGAGAGGGGGGTGTAGGAGACTGGGAGGAACCACAACCCTCAGCTGGCAATGGAGGGGGCCCACCTAGAAGACACAAACGGAAGGATTCATGAGCATCCCACAGCACTTGCACTTTAAAAGCCAACATAGAAAAAACCAGGACTCACGGGACCGACCTGCGAGGTAGCGGGGGTCCAGGAGGCAAGCACCAGAAGCGCAGGCAGTGTAACTGAGGTTGTCAGCCCATGGGGCAGGGTCCGCAAATGACACAGTGAGCAGCAAGGAAAATGGCGCCCGAGCGCAGCAAGACCGAACCTCGAGGGGCAGGCTGTCCAGCAAAGACACAAAACGCATCACCGCGCGGCCCCGCCCCCCCTCTGCGGGCGCGAAAAGAGGCGCCCGCAGCACCTAAAATGGCGCCGAGAGCGCAGGAAGGGGGGGCGGCCCAAGGAGGAGCCCTCCCCGGACGCGGAGCGTGGCGCGCCCCGCCAACATGCCGAGGCCTCATTTACAATGCCACTCCCGCCCCCACCTCACAGCTACCAGATGGAGGGGAAGGAGAAGAGGTAAGGGAACGAGGGAAGGTGAGTATGAACACAGCTGCCAGCAAAGTCTGAGGTAAAAAATAAGTAAAACTGAGGTAAAAAGCACAACACATTGACAATAAAGCTTGTGGGCACAGATAAGGGCATAACCCCGGGCATTATAGGTGGCTCTGCAGCCCAGAGCCTAGCTCTGTGAACGCCCGACCCCAGCGTTCTCCCCACCTTCACCTCTTCCCGTCAGCTGAGGTTGGGAGGCAAAACTGGGTCCACAGGAACAGAAGCAATAGGGCGGCAGCGGCAGACAGGCTTACAAATGCCCCGCTCAACTGCCATGATCCAGAGACAGTTCTTCAGACGATCTCTGCAGTAGCTACTGCAAGACAAATCTGGGGATTTCCATGGAAACAGGAGGCCGGGAGGAGTTACAGCTTTGGATCTTGCAGTAACTGGCGCCACCTGGTGGCGGACTACCCACACGTATATGGATAACTGGAGAGCCCGGACCGAACACAGAGAAAATGACTGCTGGTCACTTGCCCCTAGCATCATGCCTGATACTGGAGGAACTCCCCCACTTCTGCATTGTCTTCCCACCGGCTGCCAGTTCACCACCCCACATGGGTGGTCACATGGGGCAGTGAACTGGCAGCCAATGGCCAGGGAATGCTTCTGTGAGTGGGTACCTTTGTCTGGCATCAGGCTTGATGCTAGGTTATGTGCAGTGGGCTTCTTGTGAACCACGGTTGTAAACCAGGTGGGGTAGTAGGCCGGTAGTGAGGAAGCACAGAATTGTGTTGGGGGGGCACCATCCTGTAGTCTTGTGCAAGGCACCTTCCATCCTAAGGCCGGCCCCGCCCTAAGCGGTGATACATTCAGTTACAGTAAGCCTAGCTCAGCAATGGGGAGCACTTCAACCTAACTGCCATTATGTGACAGTTTAGTTGTAACTGAACTAATTAGCACACGTCTGCCATTCACCATAATACTGCTTCCTGTTTTTTATCAATATTGGGCAAAGGATTTAGTAAAAAAAAAAAGAAACGTTGGCTGTTTTGGGGCACTGGGCTGGGGATAGAAGGTGACTACATATACTTTCCTCTGAGTATAGGTGCACTTTAATGTAATGGGATGTTTGTTTGTTGATGCCATTTTCTTGTCCCATCCTACAGGCCCAGCAGATGACTATGCAGGCCATGGCCATCCAACAGCAAATGGTCAACAAAGCTACAGCTGAGCCTCCGATGGCCACAGGCCCCAAGCCCAGCATCAGCACTCCATCCAGCCGCACCAGCTCTTACAGAGTGACCCCGACTGTGGCTCCAATGCCCAGAACTGGGGTACCTACTCAGGTAATTTCCACCAGGGGCTAATAAATTCTCAATAAATACCGGTACTTTTAGATTTGATATTTTGTACTTTACGAGAATTGAAATGGTATTACTGATGTGAGTGGGAATCTCTCCTGTGAGTTGGGAAAAAGTTTTTGTGAGTTAAAATAAAGCAGAATTCCAGCCACAAGCCTACACCCCCCGCCCTGACACCCTACCACCCTACCACCCTCCCCTAAGAGAAGCAGCATGCACAGCCTGAATCTGCTCCTAGGTCTGTGCCACACCAATAACTAAACTACCACTTAGGCACAAGTGAACCTTTCACAAATGGGCACAGCACAAATATATAATAAAAATATAAATATTTATTCTAGTGACGCTACTACATAAAAAAAATATAGACAATATTAAAAACTATTGCACCAATAAATAGCCCTATTGCTCTGATACAAATAGGTCTAATAAATCAGAGACTTTGAGGCCGATTCATTAATAGCGGCAGGTAGCGACAGTTGAGCGACTGTAGCAGTATTTTCACAGCGCCCGCTAGTAGTCGCTGTGCTTGGCCATTGTTCGGTTGTTGATAGCGACTCAGTCGGTGTGCAGTAATGTTGAATACGGGGTGACGAGTCGCTATTTGACAGGTTCCGCGATGTATGGGTGCGCATGATAGCGACTGGTCAGAGCGACCGGCTCCCACCACATTCATCAAAAAATCACGCTCAAAAAATTCTCGCGCTGTGAAATGCATGTTTAAACCCCAGAGCACTGGCGGCGATGTGTTAAAAGTAGTTTTTTAACCCCCAAACCACCATATTTTTGGAAACCCAAAAAAAATAAAAATTTTGAAAGAATTTAGTAATATGAATACAATAATATCAGACCTGTAATATCAATTCTGCACGATTTTTTTTTTTTTTACCTTAAAAAAATTAACTAACATGGCAGAAGTGGTCACAGAATTTTTCACATTTAAAAAAAAATATATATATTAATAACAATTAATTATGAATATTTAAAGATTGTTCCATTGAAATGCATTGGAGAGCGCCAGGTAGCGAGAGGTCATACCTGTCGCTGTTCAAGGTCGGACGCTGGCGCTGTGGGCTGAGGCTGGAATAATAATGATGAATGAGTGGCTATCTGGCGCTATCTCAGTCGCTAAGCAGGATCGGCTTGATAAATATGTGATTGTGGTGGGGAGCCGGCGTTCTCGTGGCGCTGCCCGTCATTACCGTTCGCTCACCAGTCGCTACCTGTCGCTATTCCTTCATAAATAAGGGCCTTTATCTCATCCATACTGGGAATGTCACATCTGAAACAAATCTAAATTCATAATGTTACACATATTCTAAGTTCTAGTCCAATCCTATACAAAAAGATACAATAGTTATAAAAGTGAGAAAGTATATATATGTCCAACAAGCTACATTGAAACTATTTGGTGAGAGCAATAGATCTCTCCTATAATGGGCTAATGCTGAAATCACAGTGCAATACCAGTGATCAAGATAAATATAAACCCACTTTGTAATCCTACAATACTATGATTGAATTAAATACTAGTCACCCATGCCTAATATTTATCACATATTTTTTACCTACTACCGTGTTTCCCCGAAAGTAAGACACCCCCGTTTGTAAGACGTATGGGGTGTTTCAGAGGGTTGGCCTAATATAAGCCGTACCCCGAAAGTAAGACGTATGTCTTACTTTCGGGGAAATAACATTGTTGTCGAACGGGACCTACCTGAGAGGAGGAGAGGCGGCGGTGGATCCGGGGCTGCGAGCAGAAGACGAGCGGCGGTGGATCCGGGGCTGCGAGCAGAAGACGAGCGGCGCCGGGTACAGAGGCTCTCACTGCAGCTGCGGGTGCTGCGAGGAGCCTGACGTGGAGATCATCCCTGCGCATGGGGCACGCCCACCGACCTTCGCGCAACACCCAGGAAGTGCCGGTAAGTGCGCGCGTGTGTGTGTGTGAGAGAGAGCGGCGTCAGGGGGCCAGGCTGACCCTCTGCTGGTGCTGTGCTGTCAGAGGCCGGGGGGAGAAGACGGATTCACAGCGGAGCAGGTGGGTGATGTGAGGGGGACGCAGGGGGTATGACGAGGGGGGCAGCTTGGGCCGGGGGTTCCCTCCATGCTGCCCTTGTGTCATCTGTAAACTACTGCAGCACCCTTACTTGTCTGACCCACACAGATGCTGCAGTACTACAAGTCCCAGCATGCCTTGTTTATCCTCTGTAAAGGCAAGGCATACTGGGAATTGTAGTTCTACAGCATCTGGGTGATCCCTACTTTACAGTCTGACTGTGGAATCTTTGTGGTGGCCATCTTGCACAGACAGGACAAGCAAAGGCTCCAACATTTAAAGCGGAACCCCAGCCAGAGCTGATCAGTTTGAATTAGGTCCACTTAGATGTGGGCAGGGTTACAACCCTTTATCTGTCTTTGACTCCTCTGGGGAGATCTAGGGGCTCATGTACTATCATGATCACCCTATGGGGTGAGCTTGTCATTTTTTCCAATATAAGACATACCCCGAAAGTAAGACGTAGTGGGGCTTTTGGGGATAAAAAGAAAGTAAGACGGTGTCTTACTTTCGGGGGAAACACGGTATAAATAATACTAATAAAGTGCAATATACTTGGGAAGAAGAATGAAAAATAACACAGCTTAAACCGGACCTTCAGCATGATTTATTGAAAAGCCCAAACCCTTAAAAAACGATTCCCCAGCATCTAAAGTTAATATATTTTAGGGTTTTAGTCACTTATTATTCTTTCCCCCACTGGGCTGCAACTCTGTTCAGGACTTTAGGATACGGGCGCCGCCATCTTGACTCAGAAGCATCACACTTTCAGAGGAGAGGAGAGTGAGATAAAGTACAGGAGGGCGGGTTATAGCTGTGCTTTGCTCAGACAGAGCAGAGCTGGGGTCAGGAAAAGGTCAGCAATCCCAGAATGCAGAGCAGCACAGTCAGAAGGCACTTCCTGTTTTCAGGCTGCCCGATGTTCCATGAGCCGCCATCTTGGATGTTTAAAGGTTCATAACATGCAGTAGATGCAGGTAGGATGATTTTTAATGTGAGCAATCTGTATGTACAGGGTGTGGGATACATATAAGACTCTTATTCAGAGTGAAGGACCGCTTTAAAAACAATTGCACCAATAAATAGCCCTATTGCTCTGATACAAATTGGTTTAATAAATCAGAGACGGGCAGGCTGATTCATTAATAGCGCCAGGTAGCGACAGATGAGCGACAGTAGCGTTATTTTCACAGCGCCCGCTAGTATTCGCTGTGCTTGGCCGTTGTTCGGTTGTTGACAGCGACTCAGTCGGTGTGCGGTAATGTTGAATACGGGGTTATGAGTCGCTATTTGACAGGTTCCGCGCTGTATGGGAGCGCATGACAGCGAATGGCCATAGCGAACGGCTCCCAGCATATTCATTAACAAATCACGCTCAAAAAATTATCGCGCTGTGAAATGCTTGTTTAAACCCCAGAGCGCTGGCGGCGATGGGTTAAAAGTAGTTTTTTAACCCCCAAAAAACCATATTTTTAGAAAGAAAAAAAAAACATGTTTTTCAAAACATTTTGTAATATGAATACATTAATATCAGACCTGTAATATCAATTCTGCACAAATTTTTTTTTTTTTTTTTTTAGCTTAAAAAAAAAATCTAACATTGCAGAAGTGGTCACAGAATTTTTGACATTAAAAAAAAAAAAAAAAAATTAATAGCAATTAATTATGAATATTTAAAGTTAGCTCCATTGAAATGCATTGGAGAGCGCCAGGTAGCGAGAGGTCATACCTGTCGCTGTTCAAGGTCGCTCGCTGGCACTGTGGGGTGAGGCTGGAATAATGATGAATGATTCGCTATCTGGCGCTCTGTCAGTCGCTAAGCAGGATCGGCTTCATAAATGTGTGATTGCGGAGGGGAGCCAGCGTTCTCGTGGCGGTGAGCGTCATTACCGTTCGCTCACCATTCGCTACCTGGCGCTATCCCTTGTTAAATAAGGGCCTTTATCTCATCCATACTGGGAATGTATCTGAAACAAATCTAAATTTATAATGTTACACATATACTAAATTCTAATCCAGTCCTATACAAAAAGATACAATAGTTATAAAAGTGATAAAGTATATATATGTTCAACAATGTGCAATAAGCTACATTGAAACAATTTGGTGAGAGCAACTGAGCTCCTATTATAAAGTGCTAATGCCAAAATCACAGTGCAACACCAGTGATCAAGATAAATATAAACCCACTTTGTGATCCTACAATACTATGGCCTCGATTCAATAAAGGTAGAAAAAAATTCTCATGGTAGTAAAAAATTCAATTCATGAGAAAAAAGCCTGAGAATGTCACTGTTACTGATTTACCAGATAAAAAGACAATGAAAGTCAATGGCAGCTTTTACTACAGTGTAGAAAGGAGGAAACAGTTCTCTACTTTCCTTAGGAGTAAAAAAGTGCCATTGACTTTCATTGTTTTCTTATCTGGTGATTCAGTAGCAGTGACATTCTCAGGCTTTTTTCTCATGAATTGAATCTTTTACTACCATGAGAATTTTTTTCTACCTTTATTAAATCGAGGCCTATGATTGAATAAAATACTATTCACCTATGCCTAATATTTATCACATAATTTTTACCAACTATAAACAATACTATTAAAGTGCAATATACTTGGGAAGAAGAATGAAAATAAAATAACACAGCTTAAGTCAAATGAATGAGCACAGAGTATATGAGATACTTAAGACTTAAAGGAGCCGCAGCACTCAACCCTGTTAGCTTGCAGACCAACCTATAATCTGTCTCTAAATCTGGTAAAAACAGAGGCTCGGTCACACACATCTGCAGAAGTATGCTAAGCTGCACCACCACGCCAAGGTGCCTCTATGGGTGCAGTCCTAACTCTAATTTATGAGAGCCCCATTTGGGACATACAATGCAAGAGATAAAATGGGAGCAGCTTACCTGAGGTTGACCTAAACCTCATGTGCAAGCCATGGGGTGGAAGGGTCAAGACCTTGCAATACAGCCTAGACCCCACACCCCATGTGCTTGCACAAATTCAAAGTGAACAAGAGGGGAGTGGCAGCTGCTCAGACCATTTTATAACTTACCTGGGAGGTGCAAGTCAGCAGGGCAATTAGGTTACTAAAGACTTAAAGGAGCCGCAGGTAAGCTGCTCCCACAGGTTCACCTGTGCCTATGTAGTAGATTATACTACCACCCTACCCTGGCGCTGCGGTGGGACAGGGGTGTTACAAAGAAAGAAAAAAACATTACCTGATCCTCGGGCCAGCGCCATTCCCCCGGTCAGCATCCGCTGCATCTGCACGTGCTCCTGCCGCCCATTCACTTGCATGGGATGTGGATCTGTGCTATGAGGCAAGATGGCAGCGCCCAGATTCAGGAGCGCTGGAGGAGCGGCACTGGCCCGCAGGTGAGGTAAGAGGTTTTTTTCTTTAAAACCACCCATCATGCCTCAGCGCCAGGGTAGGGAGGCAGGGGGGGTGTGGTGGGCTTGTGACTTTACTGGCTACCATGACCCCAGGAAAGGAAAGATCACTTTTGACCTTTTTTTGGTGACTGGTTTGTTTGGCTTTCGGAGAAGTTTGTCATGTTCTTACGGTCTACAAAATAAGTACCGGTAAGTCTATTAAAATTATATTTAATTTTGTTGATAGAGACACGTTGTGAATGGCTCCCCTCCCTACAGGACACACACCTCCCCTACTCGAGATGGGTCATTTAAACAAAGGCCAGGTAAGTCACTCATCTGAAAAATGTGTGTATAATAAAATAAACTGCATGAGTGGGCCTTTGATAACTATGAACCAATCATGACCATAGTGCAGGAGTCTAAGCGACAGTGCTAAAGGTGTAAAGGTGGTTTTCCTAATAAAAACTGCTGAAAGTAGAAGTGTGCCAGACCGGATGTCATAAGAAATTTCTGGGCTTAGTTGTCAGGGCCCCTTTTACCCTACTCCCATTTTTAGGGCAGCATTTGCCATCTTACTTTGATGGAATGTGTTGCCGGGCCAGTGGCTGAGGTGTAAGGGGCGAGGAGGACCCCGTGTCACTTTGTAGTGAGGTGCACTTACTCTTAGCAGCCCCTTCATTTGGTTCAAGAGATTACTTCAATGAAGTAAAGCAAAAGCAGGATTCAGCTTACACTTCAGATATTAACATTTCAGCATCACAACTTCCAATAGTGTTCTCAAGCATTTCAGTTCCACCTTAGAGGCACTAGGCATTGCTGGACTTACTCCCTTCAGTGAGGTATTTGGGGCCTTATCCCAACATGACTTTCCCACCGGGCCAGTGGCAGAGGTGTAAGGGGCGAGGAGGGTTTTTTGGACCCCGTGTCACTTTGAAGTGAGGTGTGGGGTAGGTGCACTTACTCTTATCATCCCCTTCAGTTGGTTCCAGAGATTACTTCAATGAAGTAAAGCAAAGGCAGGATTCAGCTTACACTTCACTACATTAATATTTCAGTATCACAACTTCCAATACTGTTCCCAAGCACTTTAGTTCCACCATAGAGGCACCAGGCACTGCTGGACTTACTCCCTTCAGTGAGGTATTCGGGGCCTTATCCCAACCTGACTTTCCCACTGGGTTGATAACAGGATCTTCCAGTCCCTCTCTTGAGCTGTCTTTCTTTCTGTTGTTGCTTCTCCTGATTCCTCTCTAACATTAAACAATACCCTACAATTGCTCACAATTGTAGAGGCACTCTTCAGGGCAGAGCTCCTCTTAAATACCATCCCATGTTTCCACTGGAACTTCTACACACTTCTTCCATCTCAACCAGCCATGTGTCTTACCACCTGCTGCACATGCCATGAATGTATCTACTGCTAGATCAGTCTGGCTCTGGCTGGTTTCTATCTGTCAAGCTTTCCCTCCAAAATCAGAGTGAACTTTTCCCTTCTTCCTATAGTCTTTGGGAGTCCTATTCTATCTTATGAGAGCTATCTCTCTTTGCTACCTAGTGTCTAGATACTATCACTACACCTACTCTTCAACCTTACTGAGGTCCCTCTCAGTGCCTGTTCCAATGAGAAGGCTCTGATCTTGCCTTGTAGTTACCAACCTTTCCAACCCATCACAAATGTACTGCTATACCATCCAAGGGCCCTACTGGAATAATGCAAATCTTCTTAAAGTGGACCAACACCCAGGATTTTGACTATCCTGGGTTTTGGTCCACTACGGTGGGGCCCCCCCGATCGGGGGTGCCCCGCTGTGTGAAACCCCCCAGAAAGCCCCAAAAACTCACCTCTCCCCGCTCCCACGTGACCGCTGCAGCCAATCCCCGCCGACGGACAAGTGGGAGGCAGCGACGGATTCACAAATGGCCGGCGCGGGTGTGCGTCCTGCTAGAGGGCGGGCGCCGCTGGATCGAGGAGCAGGTAGGGATTTAGGGGTTTCTGGGGGGTTTCACACAGCGGGGCATCCCAGTCAGGGAGCTGATCGGTCCGGGAATCTTATTAATTCCCGGGCCGATCATGGGAGGGTGTTGGTCCACTTTAAACCATCCATATTTAAAGGAGCACTATCGTGAAAAATGGCCCAATGATAAAAAATCCATATAAATATGCTGGATGGCGGGAGGAGGGGTCACTTATACACCCGGCCTCAAGAAATATCCAGCCAGGCTTGTTTTTCTTTATTTTAATGGAAGAGAAAGGACATCAGGGATGACAGGCTCTGTCACCCCTGATAGATTAAACCTGTAGACCCTGTATATTATTCCTAGCAGAAGAAGAAAACAGCAAACTTGGCCAGAGTTTTAGTTCAATATCTTTTTAAGTTTACATCATATAACAGGACAGTACAGAGCAATAGTACAGAAGAACAAGAGACATGCCATTTTCCATGTCCAAGGGGGCGCACATGTTTTAACGATGTACCGGAATCAATAGACACACCCCCATCCCCCGCGCCCCGGCCCACTCCCCCGCTCCACCTCCGTAGATGGGGTGCCAAATTGCACAACCAGTCAACACATTATTCGTAAATTCAATTGTAGAATTAATGCCCCCGCCCCCTCGGTCTACTCCAAACCAGGCACAATAGCCAGGTGCAGCTTCCTCTTTGAGACCCAGGGTCTAGAACCAGGGGAGAATGGAGCGGCCGTCGCCCAACAGAGCCCCACAAGGGTTTTCTTCCGGAGAAGATAGCCGGCCACATGGAGCAGAAGGAAGGGGCCAGAGGAGCCCGGAAGACATGGAACATCAAAGACATGCGAAGAAGAAGAAGAAAAGAAAGAAGAAGGAAAAAGAAAAAAGGGAGGGAGAGGGAGTGGGGAGAGAGGGGAGAGATTAGGGGACAGAATTACGAGAGTAGTGGGGGGGTGGGGCTAAGGTGGATTTCAGGACAGGGATAAGGGTAAGAACACGTATAAGGGCAAGGATACTAACGGAGGCAGGGGCACGCAAGTGCAGGGCTCCTTACTGTTGGCCAGTGTTTTATTTAGTTTGGGTGTATAAGTGACCCCTTCTCTCATTAACCATTTTTAATATTACACAATTTCGCAATGGTGCTCCTTTAAGTACATGTAGACCTCCCTCACATGTAGACCAAACCTACTGTGAAGGGCCAGTTGTTTGGTCTCGGAACAAAAGATATATGAATTCCTGATCAGCTGGAACAACATGCCCTATTACCAAGCGGGTTGGAGGCTTGTGATTTCCACAAATGCACTAACCCAGATCTCTCTGTGAAACTTTTTTTGACTTAATGTCTGTTTTTGATTGTCTTACCTATCTTTTTGCATTTTTTTATATTAGGTCCTTCCAGCCGTCAAAACCCAGAAGATCTTATCCACCATAGCCAGCTAAATTCTGAACATTTTCCTGAGCCCACACACAATATCAAGGACATCATTAACCATTACAAGCAGCCAGGTTCACCACGGCCCGTAGTTATGCCTGTCAGGTGAATCTCTGATCATATATACTGCTTAGCATGAATTATGAGACCCCCATCTAATATATTGAAGTACTGACTGTGACGATTGCACGGGTTCATCAGACCTATTGATCGTTCATCTGATCAAACCGCCCAATCGTACCCCACGTGTGTCAAGGCTATTGTTCAATTGGCAACACGCGTGGCTATGAATTGCTACCACCAGAACACAAACAGTGTTCACCTCTATTTAAGCCACACACAACACAATCAGATTGAATGGATCGATCGACCCACAACCACTTCCAGGCAGGGAGCGATCAAGCATCCTAGGCAAGTAAGGTAGCCATGCTCTTCAGAAATAGCGTGAGCTTTTAAGAGCCTTAATTCAGAGCAACAGTGACCCTCTGCTGTATTTTTAGAACACAAAAACAAGAAAAACGTTGCAAGGTGATAAAACAGGATTAACTATAAAACACGGTAAATAAGATAAATGGCAATTACAAATAAAAAAGGTGAAAAATATACTTAAGAGTCTGTCTGGGCTGCGGTTCGATCAAATCAATTGTTTCTCAGTCCCCACCTGCTTTCTGGTCTTCTGCTGTTAAAGGGAGCGTGTGTCACTCTTGATGGTAAGATTAGAGTGTCTGGCCATTCTTGCCAGCCATTCTTATAGGCCCCAGAACAGGGGGTCTCTCTATCCCTCCTACCAGGGGGCTGGTGTTGGTATCACAGCCTGTCTCAGAGTATTCCAATCTCATTTCTGCTATATGATACCAACTGACCACATTCCAAGAGAGGGGGTGACACAAGAAGAAGAGGAACCTTGCTGTCTCAATTGGGGGTCTATTTGTGATTTGTTTATTTTACTTTTCCGAGTGGTTTTATTACTAGGTGGGAGGGGGGAGGAAGTGAGTAGGAGAGGACACATTTGACCCGGCATGTATATCTGTGAGGGTTAGATAAAGATGAAACCCAAGTGGGAGGGGGGGACAAGAAATTAGTGGTTTACACCAAGCAGCCAAGGTCCATATACATACAAATATATATATATATATATATATATATATATATATATATATATATATACACATTAATTACCAGTTTGGTCAAACTGACTATATAGAGATTGACATGAAGATCTCTCCATCTCCACACAACCAGAGCAGATGTATATGCTGTTTTTGCACCCTAGGTTGTGTCCTGTCCGCTCCCAAAATTGCATTTGCTAAGTTAAAAGCCACTGCAGTGCCGGGTCAGCATGTTGCCCTATGCTCCTAAAAAGAGATTTTATGTGTGGTTGTGGCAGATATGCATGTAAAGGGGTAGTTGTGGTTAAGGATGAATGAAGCAGGGGCAGCTGTGAATAGGTTGAATGCATCAATGGCGTTGAGGAACTGTTATAGGGATAAATAAAGTCACCGGAGGTTGTTGGAATAAACTGAGCCACAGGAGACATTGCTGCGATGATGATCCATAGGGGGGGGATCACTGGGATAAATGTAGCCACATGGAGGGAAGACGCTGGGATAAACTGAGCCACAGAAAGGTAGATGCAATGACTGGAGGGGAGGGGATTTGAAGGAGTTAATATAGAAGATGGGGGAGGAGGAGACGGGGCATGGCTAAGTGGAGGATCTCCTTTTCACAGCCAGCATCATCACCATTCATCTACTGCACTCTACCTTTTTCTTGGGTAAAATGTCACCACACCATGGCCTCTGATTGGTTAGCAGTCAAAGGATGGCACCAGGTCACAATTTTAAATTGGGGCTGCAATGTGGCCTCAATGTTGCTCAGGCTGCTTTTTTCATCCTAACCCAACTGTGCTGCCATGGACCGAGGGACCAGGGGAGGGCTTCATCATAGACTTTGGCTTTGGAGATGCAGTGGGACTGGAGTGGCAGACATTAGTGAAACTAAAGAGCTATGAGAACTCTACGCATCGCAAGTATTATAGTGCTTTATTTTATTATCTATTTATTACTTTTATATTACATACCCATCATAGGAAGGAGCCAGCTAAAATATTTGGGCGGAAAATGGACCCTCACGAAGAGGCGCTAAAAATTCTCAAAGGACAGATGGCCAGCCGACCCATGACAGGCCCAACTCCGGTTTCCAACATGTCTTATGTCCCAAAGGTAACCAGCTGTGAAATGTTAAACTGAAAAATGTGGCATGCATATGTATTAGCCTTCCGATTCCATGCTTTGCAGGACTTTTTTTTTTAGCTCTAATAACAGCTGCAAGTCTGTTGGGGTGATGTCTCTACTAGCTTTGCACATCTAGAGGCTAAGATCTTCGGCCATTCCTCTTTGCAAAATAGTTCTAGGTCATTCAGATTGGATGGAGAGTGTTAGTGAACAGCAATTTTCAAGCCATGACACAGATTCTCAATTGGATTTAGATGTATAAAGAGGAGATTGGACACAGTAAGCTGGGCAGAAAAGTGAAATTTCCCAAATGTGATTTTTACCCATAGACAAAAGGGACCGTCAGTTTCCACCAAACAATTGAAGGATCTTTTTTAAAAAGTTAGAATTAGGGCCTGGACCATCCTATTTCTCATGGCTTTTGTCTACAAAGTATCCCCTTGACACGTTTTGTCCAAGAATGAATGGGCTTCCTCAGGAGATTTGCTGATAGGTAAGCATCTCTAGCAGCCTATGGATAGGACTCCAACAAGGGCTAACCTTGAGGTTTTCTGTTGAGTGGATGGGCCTGGGGTGATCCTGTGTGTAGGTGGTGTGTGTAGGTGCTGGCCTGCGTAGGTCCTCAGATGAGGGTTGGTTTCAGAGGTGGTTCGCAGTGTGTAGGTGCTGGCTGTGCCTCAGATGGAGGAAGGCCCTTACTTTTAACCTTTTAAAAATAATTTAATTGGATTTAGCCTTGGACTTTGGACTGGGCCATTCAAGCACATGAATGTACTTTGATTTCCACCATTATATTGTAATTTTAGCTGTCTGTCTAGCTTCGTTGTGCTACTGGAAGGTGATCCTATGCCATAGCCTCAAGTATTTTGCAGTCTGTAACAGGTTTTCCTCCAGGATTGCCCTGTATTTAGCTCCATCCATCTTCCCATCAACTCTGACCAGCTTCCCAGTCCCTGCTGAAGAAAAGCCTCCCCACCACTTTGTTTCCCTGTGGGGAGGGTGTGTTTTGGGTGATGTGCAGTTTTCCTCAACACATAGTTCATTTTGGTCTCATTTGACTAGAGTACCTTCTTCCACTTGTTGTGCCCCCTATGTACATTAAGGAAAACTGCAAAAGGGACTTCTTAAGGCTTATCACTCTTCGTAAAGGACACTGCGTGGAGTACATGACTAATAGTTGTTCTGTAGACAGATACCCCACCTGAGCTGTGGATCTCTGCAGCACCTCTGCAGCTCTGTGCCTCTTGGCTGCTTCTCCAATTAGTGTTCTTCTTGCCTAGACTGTCAATGGATAGATATTTATTGGTAGGTTTGCAGCTGTACCATACTTCCATTTACGGATAATGGATTGAACATTGCTCTGTGACCTGTCAAGAGCTTGAGCTATTTTTTCCAAGTCATCCTTCAGCTTGACCATATGGAGAATAAGCGGTCAAGCTGAAGGATTTGTTACCGGTAAGTCTAACGGTGTATTTTTCAAGTCATCCTTCGGCTTGACAGCTTATTCTCCACATGGTTAAGCTAAAGGACTCCTAAAAAATCCGTTACTGGTAAGTCTAACAATGTTTTTTTTTTCCCTTGGTTTTTATGATGCTGTTTGGTGACTTATTTTTTTCTAACAAACATGTGCGGCCTTCACAGAACATCTGTAGTTATACTGGGGACAAAATACATACAGGTACAGGAATTGTGACTTCCGAAGGCAGTTGGCGATTTTGGATTTTATTTAGGGGTATCGGAGTGCAAGGGGCTGAATGCATATGCACTCCACCTTTTTTTAGTTTTTATTTTTTTAATTTGGAAAAGCATGTATCATTTCCTTTACACTTCACAAGTACTACATTGTGTTGCTCTATCACATACAATCTCAATAAAATAAATTTATGTTTGTGTCTGTAACGTTCAAAAATGGGGAGAATTTCAAGGGGTAGGAATACTTTTTTAAGCCTCTGTATGTATATGTACATACATCTTGTGCAGCACCACAGATGTATAGATCTAGATGATGATGCTTTATACCGTAAATAGTTCATTTTTGGTACAATAAACAACCTATATGAAAACACCTAAAAGCCAGGCACCTCTAACAAATTCAGAACTCTCTCCTCATATAAGCTATCCAGATTCCAACAGAATCTTTTTTTAATCAAGTACATACATTAAGTGCATACAAGAAACTCCTTGTAGCTTGTAATCTCAGCACACCAGGTAAAAGCAATAAGGTAGGAATAAGATTGTGTGTGTGTTGGGGGAAAATCCAAGTACCATGAGAAACCTGCCCTGGTAGCCATTCCAAGGTTCCATATGGACACGGAGAACCTTGTACAGGTAGGAACAGGGAGGCGTAGGACAGTATACTCCACCATGAGATATGGGGGGCATCAAGATGTCTAGGGACTCAGTACATAAACTATAAGGGGACATGGAGGGGTTTACTTTACCTCCATAGGCTCGGGATATCAGTGCTGGAGAATGTGCCTAATTCTTATTGGGGATAAACCAAGAAGGACACGTAAGAAGGGGGGAGCATTCAGAATTCCTTATTACCCATCCAGATGTCTCTTTATAGTTCATGAATAACCCTGCCCCCCCCCCCCCCAATATCTGTCTAGATCCCACATCAGCATTTTGACCTCTCTTTCTATTAGCCAATTAGAGACCCTTATAAGAGTCACATATTGACCCACTGCTCAATAACCCTTTATGCCCCACTCCTCAATAACCCTTTAACCCCTCCTCATTAAGCAAACATGACATCTTATCTCTCTGAAGACTGAAGTGTGTATTGCCTTGGTGGCAGCTTTGATACCGAATAAAAAAAAAAAATTACCCACCAAGCCTGACGTGCCTATTTTATAGTATTATCCCATCAATATAATCAGTTCATCCTCTGAAAACTTGTGACACCTATTTCTTGAAATCATTGACCTACAAAGCTAATGCTCCCATCTTGTGTATACTAATTCTTTTTTCCATTGTTAGCCTGTTTTTGGAAATCAGCCTCCTAGAGAATCTGTGGCATTGGTCAAACCGGTTCCCAGCATCAAGCATAAGAAACCCCCCAGTCCACCACCCGTCCATCATGTCCGGCCAACCACGGCTCCACCAGGTAAGAGATCAAGCAGGGGTGGAGCAGATTTATCAAGACTTGTGCAAGAAAGAAACCTCCACCCCAACACAGAGGAAAGTGGCAATTCAATATTTATTTGTAATTTCTTTGCACCAGTAGGTGTTGGTGGTGAAGTCCACCACCGCATCAGCACAGCTCCACCAGGTAAGAGATTGAAGAAGGATAATTAATGGCGAACCTACTAAACACAGCGCAGAAGGATGTTTGTTAATCAAGGCTTGTGCAAGGCAAGCTGACGCTAAACTTAGTAACTTGTTTAGAGCAACGATTTGGGAAACAAATGTTCTCCAAGTGGCTGGGGGAACGCTCTCCATTAAACAAAATAAATTTGACCGTTAGTATAAGTAGCTTTTTCATTACCTTGCCTAAAGCGAACATAAAGACTTTATGGATTCCCCAGGGAGGGGGTATTCAGTTGTGCTTAATGAGGCCTAGAAAGCCTGTAACCCTTACTTATACAACTAATTTATGCTTCAATGACCAGTCAGGTTGGGCTGCTGTTGCCATGCTAAAGATTACCAAAATAGGCCTATTCTGGGTCTGTCTTAGATTCCTGCAGCCCTCTAGCTTTTCCTTTTGCTTTTTGACCCTCTGTACCTACTGCTCCAGTTCGGTGTGGCCCTTTACAATTTTTCATGTACTTTTCCTTAGAGACCCCAGATCAGGACTGCCAAGGGGGCACATGAGCCCCCTGCTTATATTTCCCCGGTCCCTTAGTTGCGATCATGATACTAGCCACAGTATCCAAAGCCAGCTGCTGCACTTCCAGGATCTGGATGGTCTGACTGTTGCGGAAAAACAAAAAGCAAAACCAAAAGCAAAATGCCTTCAGAAAATTCAATGTTTATTCAGTTAACCGGGGGCCCGATATGTCTCTGCCCGATTTGCTGGTTCTCTTGTTTGCTTAAATACAGTTTCAGACAAAGAAGCTTAAATTACCATTTTGATTGAGTGGCTGAACACATGTCATTTTCCCATTGGTCATTTCGACCATATACAGATACACATATATGGAAGGTATAGTTCAGACATGAAGAACATCTGTTTCTTATCAAGCAGACACAACTTTCCATTCTTGGTAATGGTTTAAACCTATGAGGAGGGAGGGGTGAAAATCCCCCTAAACACTGACAATGTGAGAGTTGGCATACAGGCTGCTAGAACTAAATAATACTAAGAGGCCGATTCATTAATAGCGGCAGGTAGCG
Organism: Gastrophryne carolinensis; assembly: GCA_027917425.1. NCBI lineage: Eukaryota > Metazoa > Chordata > Amphibia > Anura > Microhylidae > Gastrophryne > Gastrophryne carolinensis. Next base: position 36,173,996 of record CM051240.1, read on the forward strand.
ACAGTTGAGCGACTGTAACGTTTTTTTCACAGCGCCCGCTAGTAGTCGCTGTGCTTGGCCGTTGTTCGGTTGTTGACAGCGACTCAGTCGGTGTGCAGTAATGTTGAATACAAGGTGAGGAGTCGCTATTTGACAGGTTCCGCGATGTATGGGTGCGCATGATAGCGACTGGTCCGAGCGACCGGCTCCCACCATATTCATCAAAAAATCACGCTCAAAAAATTCAAGCGCTGTGAAATGCATGTTTAAACCCCAGAGCGCTGGCGGCGATGTGTTAAAAGTAGTTTTTAACCCCCAAACCACCATATTTATAACCAAAAAAAAAAATATTTTTAAATAATTTAGTAATATGAATACAATAATATCAGACCTGTAATATCAATTCTGCACAAATTTATTTTTTTTTCCCTTAAAAAAATTATCTAACATGGCAGAAGTGGTCACAGAATATATCACATTTAAAAAAAAAAAAAAAAAAATTAATAACAATTAATTATGAATATTTAAAGATTGTTCCATTGAAATGCATTGGAGAGCGCCAGGTAGCAAGAGGTCATACCTGTCGCTGTTCAAGGTCGGATGCTGGCGCTGTGGGCTGAGGCTGGAATAATGATGAATGAGTCGCTATATGGCGCTATCTCAGTCGCTAAGCAGGATTGGCTTGATAAATGTGTGATTGTGGTGGGGAGCCGGCGTTCTCGTGGCGGTGCCCGTCATTACCGGTCGCTCACCAGTCGCTACCTGTCGCTATTCCTTCATAAATAAGGGCCTAAGTATAATATTTGATTTTCCACTTCATGGCGATGGCGATGTGCGAAGCTCAGCCAAGGCACCAGTAGAGAATAATAGTTACCTTGTTCTGGCCTTATACTCTGCAAATACCCACCTCCAAGCTGGAAACTGGAAATATGGCACATGGCTTCAGATAACTGGGGCTGTGGGAGAGGGTGAAAGTAAACTGGGTGCCACATGCCCCTCTGGCAGCCCTCAAAAGAAGATGATCTTACCTCATTGCTTTCATTTAAAAATTGTATACTTTTTTTGTTACTGCTGGGACAGTGGTAAATGAGAACCAGGGACATACTTACATGGTCCTATATCCAGGGTCTGATCATTCTAACAGGTGCTAATGCCCCCCTGACCACATACAGTCCTCCTCCAATGCAGTCAGAAGTGTGTCTGTGTCCTTTTGGTCGCTTGTGATTCAGAGAATATTGATCATGTTTCTGTCGCAGTGTCAGTGTCACGTGAACTTTCTGAGGAGCAAGAGAATATCCAGACTCAGCTGCACCGACAGTATAGTGAGGAGTATTACTCTTACAGCAATGTGCCCTGGAGGATCTACATCCGGAAGGAGGTAACATATCCCAATAACCCAGAAACTGTCAACTCAGGACTGCATTTGTCACCCTCAAAAGGCAGTGCAAAAGGGACATCATTAATTTATGATTTAGTTTTGAATAAGGTGTAGTAAGTATTTTTTAGTTTTTGCTGGCTGTTGCCCTTTTTTTTGAGATCTAGCTGCATTTCCCATCTGCAGTAAAAAAAACAAAAATTCGGGCTCAGTGAATAAAAAATGTCTTACCTTCTGATTTTTATACTAACCTTTTATTATTATAAGGTTGTGTTATATGACAATTTCTTTGTTATAATTTATTACACACAACTACCTATGGAGTGGAGGCCACTCCATAGGTAGTTGTGTGTAATATTTTTGGGCATACTCCACAGGGCAGTGCACCTATTTTGTATACCTAAATCAGCCTCTCTGATTTGGCCACTGGCCCAAGTGGCGTTTTGAATTTGTTATAATTTATGCTTGGGGTTTTTTTAACTTTAGTTAATGTGTGAGAAGGGGTTAGATTTAATGAAATTGATAAGATGTACTGTGTCTAGTTTTTTATGACATAAGCTTTATAATTAGAATATAGTATTTAAATAATGTGTTTATGTGCACAAATTGGTTTATATAAGGATGTCTATGATCTGTTATATATATCTTCAATAAAAAATATTGAAAAGAAAAACAGAAATTCAAAAGCCTGCTTTTAAACATGTTTTAGTTTTATTATTTTATCCATTTATAATTCTATAAACTATTATTTGGTCAGACTATGTGATATTTTGTGATCTGAAATGTATTTATGATTTTATTGTTTAGCTATTTTAAATCATGTACCACTCTGCAGGTATTCTATCCCAGAGACAGCTTCAACAACCCACTGATTCTGGATTTGGTCTTCAAGCAAGTGAGCAAGCAATTATTATTATTTTTATTGTTATTTATTTATGCCATCATACTCCATGGTGCTGTACAATGTAGAAATTACAGGAGGGTAGGATGAGTAATATACTTATAATACACATGGTATCATGAGTCAGATGTGACAGAAGTGCTACAGATGCACATTGATATGGGAGTACATTAGAAGTGAGGGCCCTGGAGTTGAGTATAAAATAGAGCAGGGATTCCTAGTCTGTAGCTCGGAAGCCACGTGTGGCTCACGGGCCCCTGCTGTGTGGATTGTGGGATGTCTGTCAAACCAGTTTTTGGTAAGTTTGGCACACTGTTGGGACTGGAAGGGAGGGCATGGTGCCCAGGGCTGGTGCCCTAGAGTTCGGCCTTGCTACGCTCGGGCGCCTTTTTCCTTGCTGCTCACTGTGTCATTTGCGGACCCTGCTGAGGGTCCCCACGGCTGACAACCTCAGTTTTCGCCACTCCTGCCTGCGCTTCTGGTGCCTGCCTCCCGGACCCCCCGCTACCCCGCCGGTCGGTTCCGTGAGTCCCTCTGTTTTTGGGGATTTTGATGTGCATGTGCTGTGGGATGCTCATGAAGTCTTCCGTTTGTGTCATCCAGGTGGGCCCCCCTTTCGATTGCCAGCTGAGGGTTGTGGTTCCTCCCGGTCTCCTACACCCCCCCTCTCTCTCCGCACCCTCTCCCCTTAAAGAGGGATTACTAAAAAGAGGGACTAAATTGGGGGTCACTTAGGTTTGGTCCATTAGTGCCTTGTAATCTGTATTTTTTTTACCATAATCACCATAATGGGGGCTTCTGGGGATAATGAGCTAGGGGCCCCCTCTGGGCGGGTGAAGCTCTGCCCCATGTGCGGTACCAACCCTCTGGGTGGACTCCGCACGGTTTGTGTCACTTGCGCCAGGAGTGTATTGTTGGAGCATGATAGGGCGGGCGTCCCTGCCCCTAGCCCTCCTTTGCCTGCGGCCTCGCCAACCCCCCCCACTACTGCATTCAGCCCTCAGCGAAGGGAAAGCAAGCAGGGGGTCCCAAGCCAATTTGGCTTACCGGGTGGCCAGCCTGGAGAGACAGTTATCTTGCACAGCTAGTGGGAAGGCCACGAGTAAGTAGCGGCACATCGAGCCGTGTTACTCGGATTTTGCTGATGATGATGATCTTTTTGGAGGTCGGGACTCCATGGAGGAAGGAGAGCTGTTTAAGGACTCCGCTTCCTCAGGGGATCGGTCGGTTGGCTATGTTAGCGAGCCTGGTTCCTCCTCGGACGATGACATGTGGCTCCCTGATGACACTGAGAAGTTGCTGTCTTCTGTGTTTGAGTCTTTGCATATTGTCCCTCCTAAAGTGGCTAAGAGGAAACAGGGTGATTTATTCCGGCCTGAGAGGATTGTCTTCCCGGAACAGGCCCACTTTTCCAATATGGTGTTTAAGGAATGGGAAAGACCTAATAAAATTCCATCGGTGCCTAAGAGTCTGAACAGGCGGTATCCCTTCCCTGAGGAGCTGATCCGCTTCTGGTCCCGTCCTCCCGATGTGGATGCCCCTGTCTCAGGGTTATCCAACACTACGGTTATGCTGTCACCCGATACTGCTTCCTTGCGCGACCCTGCTGACAGGCGCATGGATCAGCTGGCTTGTCATGCGTTTACCTTTGTGGGTGCTGGGCTTCGCCCTGTCTGTGCCGCTGCCATTGTAGCTTTGCCCATCAGGAAGAAGGTGCGGCGCCTTGTTGATTTTGCCAAATCTTGCAAGTGGGCGGAGGAGTATAAAGACCTCAAAGCCTGTGTGGATTTTATTGCTTTTGTTGTCTTGGCCATGGACTATAGTGTCCAGCTTGGCGCCAGGGCTTCGGCTCTGCTTGTTGCGCTTCGTCGCTCGCTCTGGCTGCGGCAGTGGTCGGCTGCCGCTGCGACCAAGAAGTCGCTCACTAGTATCCCCTTCCTGGGGCTCAGGTTATTTGGGGAGCATCTGGACCTTCTGGCCAAGGACGGAAGACTCCTTAAGTGATGGAAGCCGCGTGACCCTTTCGGGGTTCTTCTGCCTATCGCTCCTTTCGAGGAGAAAGAGGCTCTTCATTTTCAGGTGGCCGCAGAGATTCCTGGGGATGAGGTAGGTCTCGCGGTCGACCCAATCCCTCCTGGGGAGCTAAATCCAAACCCCCTGCCAAGCCCTCTCAGGCATGAGGAGGTGCCCTCACCCATCCGGGTGGGGGGGGGGCTGCTGTTTTTTGCTCGGTGGATTAAGGAGGTGGTGTCCTCCGGGTACAAAATAGAGCTGGCAGTTTGGCCGCCCCCAAGATTTCTTTGGTCGTGGATTTCCCGGAACACCTTGACGTCGCAGGGCCTAAAGGTGGCCGTTCAGAGCCTTCTGCTATCAGGCATGATTTGTCCCGTGCCTCGCCAGGAACGGGGGCGAAGGTTCTACTCCAATCTGTTCACGGTGCCCAAGAAGGACGGAACGCTGTGACCTATCTTAGATCTGAAGGACGGTGGACATCAAGGATGCTTATCTGCACATCCCGATTTTTCAGGGGCATCAGAAGTTCCTGAGGTTTGCGCTGGAGGATCAGCATTACCAGTTTGTGGCACTACCGTTCGGGATAGCCTCAGCTCCCCGTGTGTTCACCAAGGTGCTTGCAGGCATCATGGCCATCCTGAGGAACCAGGGCATTCGTGTTCTTCCTTATCTGGACGATTTGCTGATTGCGGCTCAGTCCCTTCCGCAGGCCGAGAGCGACACCCGGGCGGTGTTATCCACTCTTTTTGGATGGGTAATCAATTACCCCAAGTCTTCTATCACTCCCTCAATGGTGAGGTCCTTCCTGGGCGTCATGCGTTGGACACCTCTCAGGTCAAGGTATTCCTCCCCCAGCTAAAGGTGGAGGGCCTCCAGATGCAGGTGCAGGCCCTACTGGCTTGTCAGCGACCCTCTATCCGTCTGGGGATGAAGCTGGTGGGCCTCATGGTGTCCTGCTTTGAGGCAGTGCCCTTCGCCCAGTTCCACATGAGACCTCTTCAACTGAATCTGTTGACCGGTTGGGACCGGACGCAGGAGTCCCTGGATCAGGATTTTTCACTGTCCCCCATGGTCAGACAGTCCCTCTTGTGGTGGTTGGACTCCAGAAATCTGTTGGTGGGCAAGTCCTTTCTGACTCCCCGGTGGGAGATAGTTACCACGGACGCCAGTCTGACAGGCTGGGGAGGTTTTTGGCAAACGCTGAAGTTCCCACTTACCCATCAATCTTTTGGAGCTGAGAGCGATTCGGTTGGTGCTTATCCAATTGACAATTGACTTGACTAAGGGGTCGTGTGATTCAGGTCCGCTCGGACAATCAGACGGCTGTCGCCTACATCAATCACCAGGGCGGGACTCAGAGCAAGCGAGTCCTTCAAGAGGTGTCCCAGATTCTGTCTTGGGCCGAGGAGAATGTTCCCTGCATCTCGGCGGTTTACATCCCCAGGGTAGAAAACCAGGAGGCAGACTCCCTGAGCAGGGGGACTTCTCGTCTGGGGGAGTGGTCTCTCAGCAACAAGATCTTTCACGCTCTGTGTCTCCGCTGGGGTCAGCCGGATGTGGACCTCTTTGCGTCCAGACACAATCACAAGCTTCCAAGGTTCGTCTCCCTGTCAAGAGGTCTTCTGGCCTTCGCCACAGATGCTCTGGCGATTCCGTGGACGGAGTTCAGGCTCCTTTATGCATTTCCTCCGTTTCCACTCCTGGGCCAAGTGCTGTGCCAGATAGCCCAGGAGCAGGTACCAACCATTCTGGTGGCTCCTCGCTGGCCGAGGCGGAGTTGGTTCGCGGACATAGTTCAGATGTCAGTCGATTGTTACATCATGCCTGACGACCCTGGGATTCTCACTCAGGGATCGCTGCGGCACCCCAAGACGCTGGCTTTAACGGCCTGGCTATTGAAACCTCAATCCTAATGGAAAATGGGCTGTCGGCCACGGTTGTTCATACCATGATTCAGACACGGAAGAATTCTTCTTCCATGATTTACTACAGAGTTTGGCAGGCCTACATTGCCTGGTGTGAATGCAAGAGTTTCCCTTGTCGCACATTTCTAGGATTTTGGAGTTTTTACAACACGGTTTAGACTTGGGTCTACAGCTGGGCACCCTCAAGGGCCAGGTCTCGGCTTTGGCCATCTTTTTCCAAAGATCCTTTGCCAATCATAGACTGATCAGGACTTTTTTCCAAGGAGTTACGCATGTACGTCCACCGCGTAAGCCTGTATTACCGGTGTGGGATTTGAATTTGGTGCTTTCTGCTCTGCAGGGTCCTCCCTTTGAGCCTTTGTGCGACGCTGCTTTGTCTATCTTGACCCTAAAGGTGGTCTTTTTGGTAGCTATCACCTCGGTGCGTCGTGTGTCAGAGCTGGCCGCTCTTTGTATAAGGCCTCCTTACTTTGAGCTGCATAAAGATAAGGTGGTTTTTTGTTTTAAACCTGATTTTTTTTGCCTAAGGTCGTTTTTCCCTTTCATCTTAATGAGGAAGTTGTTTTGCCTTCCCTGTGTCCGGAACCGTCTAATTCTAAGGAAAGGACCCTCCATGCCTTGGATGTGGTCAGAGCCATTAAGTACTACCTGGTTGCGACTGAATCCTTCCGGAAGTCGGATTCACTTTTTGTTCTCACTGAAGGTTCCAGAAAGGGTTTGCCTCCGGCCAAGTCCACTCTCAGTAAGTGGATTAGACAGTGGATCCCCCTTTTCGTGTTACAGCTCATTCTACTAGAGCTGTTGGTGCTTCCTGGGCTTTTCAGCACCAGGCTTCTGTTGAACAAGTTTGTAAGGCTGCTACTTGGTCTTCCGTTCATACTTTTTCCAAGTTTTACAAGGTTGATGTTAGGGCCTCAGCTGACGCTGCTTTTGGACGAAAGGTGCTTCAGGCGGTAGTGAAATGAACTACATGCTGTTCCGCACTGGGGATCCCGCCCTAAGTGGACACTGCTTTTGGATGTCCCAACTGTTATCACTTCTGGGACGACCTGGACTGGATATAGTGAAAAATACAATTCTGTGAAACTCACCTGTAGAATTGTTTTTGAATATATCCAGTCCAGGTCGTCCCACCCCGCCCTTGGTTCATTATCTCCTGTTTGCCTGTTATGGTGATTATTACCTTTTTTGTATTGGACCGTTGTTAGTTTTTTGTTGGAGAGAGTATATGCTGAAGCTATGGGAGTTAATATGGTTTCTTGGCCTCCCGGCCTGTCTCATTACTGCTTTTTGACATTCTGGGAATTCTATGGAGACAGCTCTTTTTATAGGGGGCCGGGAGGAGTTACAGCTTGCAGCGACTGCGCCACCTGGTGGCGCACTACCCAAATGTTATCACTTCTGGGACGACCTGGACTGGATATATTCAAAAACAATTCTACAGGTGAGTTTCACAGAATTGTATTTTTACTTCTTGGGGCTAGAGAAATAGAATTTTATGTGAGGTTATTAGTGTGCATTAATTGTTGCACATGGCTGAATAATCTTTGCCATGCACCTCAGGAGGCCACTCCCTTTAGTCTGTGCAGTGGTTCCAGGTAAGTAACAGGCGAATGGGGGGAGGAAGGGATGGTGGGGTAGTGAGGTTCACACAGCAGGGTATCTTAAATCAGTCTTTTAGATTCTAGGGATGGGTGTAAAGGTGCTTGGACTGTTTTAAGGGTTATACAGCTTGAATGAGCCTCTCATAGGGAGAAAGGTTGGGGACCTTTGCAATATAGGATTAAGGCGGAGACAAGAGGTTGGATTGCAGGTAGTATGTGCTAAGCGTGGTAGCAAATGATCCGAAGGGTGACAAGACTATAATTAGACAATTTAACAAAAGAGCTCCTTTAAGAGAACATTTTTAGGCATCATTAGGACTAAAAGGTGCATAAATAAGTGTCTGCAGTTAAGACCCATATTCTTTCATATAAGCAAGAAATAGCAATAGTAATATGTCACCAAAAAATATTTACATTTTGCAACCAATTACCAAAATACAACTAGTTGAGTAAATGCAGACAATGGGCTCGATTCAATAAAGGTAGAAAAAAATTCTCATGGTAGTAAAAAATTCAATTCATGAGAAAAAAGCCTGAGAATGTCACTGTTACTGAATCACCAGATAAAAATACAATGAAAGTCAATGGCAGCTTTTACTACAGTGTAGAAAGGAGTAAAAGCTGCCATTGACTTTCATTGTTTTCTTGGCTAGTGATTCAGCAACAGTGACATTCTCAGGCTTTTTTCTCATGAATTGAATCTTTTACTACCATGAGAAATTTTTTCTACCTTTATTGAATCGAGGCCAATCTCTTTTTGTTATGAGTAATCACTGTGGTTAAAAAGAAAAAAGCAGCTTCTCTATAAGGATCATGTATAGCAAAAAATGGATTTGCAACAAAAATATATCCACAGTGATAACCTCTCAACATCCAGAGAATGAATTATACAGCTAATGATTTGGATACATAGGCCTCGATTCAATAAAGGCAGAAAAACATTCTCATGGTAGTAAAAGATTCAATTCGTGAGAAAAAAGCCTGAGAATAGGTGTCAATGGCACTTTTTTAGTCCTAAGAAAAGTAGAGAATTTTTTCTCCTTTCTACACTGTAGTACAAGCAGCCATTGACTTTCATTGTCTTTTTATCTAGTGATTCAGTAACAGTGACATTCTCAGGCTTTTTTCTCATGAATTGAATTTTTTACTACCATGAGAATTTTTTTCTACCTTTATTGAATCCAGACCATAGTCTATCTTGTTATCAAAACGTATCAGTTTCAAAGGCAAACATGATGCAATGAACAATGTGTAACATACAGCATGCGGGCAGGCTGATTCATCATTAGCGGCAGGTAGCGACAGATGAGCGTCTGTAGCAGTCATTTCAGAGCGCCCGCTAGTAGTCACTGTGCTCGGCCGTGGGTTGCTAGTGCAGAGCGACTCAGTCGTTGTGCGGCAATGATGAATACATTGTGAGGAGTCGCTATATGAGCAGTACAGCGCTGTATGGGAGCGCATGTTAGCGACTGGTCAGTGCGGCCGACTCACACCATATTCATTAAAAAAAAGCCTCACACAACTCCGGCGCTCAAAAATGCTTCGTTGTAGGCCAGAGCTCCGGAGGCTGTGTGTTTAAATGCTGTTTTTTAACATGTATCCAAGAGTAACAAAGCGAAAACATATGGAATTACATTGTAGTAACATTGTGACATTAACACACTAATGCCAGACCTGTAATGTCAATTCTGCATAAAAATGTAAAACATAAAAAATATTTTCAAAAATGGCTTTTTATATGCATTACATTATTTAAGATTATTTAAAAAAATAAAAAATAAACCCCCCTGTTTAAATAGGAATAAAAGAATGCCCATTGAAATGTATGGGAGAGCGACAGGTAGCGAGAAGTAATACGTGGCGCTCTGCAAGGCTGACCGCCGGCGCTGTACGCTGAGGCTGGAATAATGATGAATCGGACGCTACATGGCATTGTTCCAGTCTCTAAACAGATTCTGCTTGATAAATGTGTAATTGCTGCCGTGTCCAGCGTTCACCTGCCGCTACCTGTCATTTACAAGGCACTACCTGACACTATCCCTTCATGAATAAGGGCCTAAGTGTAATTGTAATCAGGATGCACCATTATAGAGTGATTTCAATGTGCCATTCAAATGCAAATAACATCGCTATAATTGCATCTATACAAATGGTGCGTTTATACAATGTGGGCTCCAGCCCTATAGATATGCATAGCAGCAATGAAGCATGAAAGAAAATCAGTAATGTGTTACCCGAGATTGTAATATATAGTAAAGGTGCGGCGGTCCTCCCACATTTCGGGGATCACGTTCCCTTTCTCAAGGAATAGCGCCCTCTAAAAGGTAGTGGCCAGCAAATAATGGGCATCTTGAGTCATAGACATGTCTCTGGTCTTTTCTGCGGATAAATGCGGATTCTGCATGCAGAGCACCCCGCATTTCCCTGGCATTGCCACTGCCTTTGTTACGCTTCACCCACCAGCATAAATTTGGGTCTGCCAGACGAGGAGAGCGCACAAAGCAGGATTGTAGCGACAATGAAATGCGCACTCCTGATTGCCAAGATCATCGCTACAAGAACAACAAACTGTGAGTTTTTTTATTGTGGGCAATCTCGATTTGGGATGCCCCCCTACGGAAGGGTTTATGGCTCTAGGTCTTTACGGTATAGATGACTGGATGTCTGCCCACCCTCCTCCCAAGATGGAGTCATTTAGGATGCCCCTACTAGTTCAAAGTTGCGCAGTTGGAGCGAGGAGAGGTGAGTTTTACTGCGCGTTCGGGGGGATCTCACCTAGTGGGGCATGCCAATTTCAGGCTGCCCCAGGGGCACGGAACAGAATCCAGGAAAGTCAAAGTCCCAGGTTTTGTTGCACTTTAAAGGGAAGACCAAATAGAGTATGAAAATAATGTACCAGGTCAGTGCTACTGAACTGCTTGCACTTGCACCACTGCTGGGTATCAGAGTTTGCTGAACTCTATTGGTGTGCAGCAGCGGAGGGAATGTGTAAGCTCTGCAATATCATGTAAGTATAGTGACCAGATTTCTGGCTTACTTTTAACTAGTGGGGCATGCTAATTGTGATGCCCCTGGGATGTGGGTGTAAGTGAACCTCCAGTCACCTTTTAAAATGGCCTGGAATCTATAAGACTTCATTCCCTCGATTCAATAATGCCCCAGTGTGTGAAACCCCCTCAAGTCCCCAGTAAAACCTACCTGAACACTGATCCAATGGCACTTAGCCGGACGCATGCCCGCGCCAGGCATTTGTGAGTGGCCAGCGTAAGCACACCCCCTGCCAAAGGCTGTGGCCGTCCACGCACTCGGCACCATTTGGCTCAGTTTGGCTACACACAGCCCCTTAGCTGATTCTTAGCCAAAAATGACAAAGGGAGCTGAGCATGCTGATTGGCCATCCATGTACTGTAGGCCGGGGAAAAGTGGCAAAAGGAAAGGGCGACCTCGGGGGTTTCAGACAGCAGCTCATCATAAAGCGGGATGACCCACGAGGGCGAGGACCCGAAACCGGGATGGTCAAAACCCTGGGTTTTGGTCCTCTTTAAAGCTTTGATAACAATGTGTTAATAGTGATCACATTTACAGCCCAGAACAGACCACTCAGGTTTAAACGTGTTTTGTTTGTATATTTAGGTCTGAACTGTTGCTGGCTACACAGAGAAACCAAAGTGAACTTTTTAAAGTGACAGCTTGTTGTCAATATCCCTGTAATCCCATAAATATATTACTTACTGTTATTCCCCTGTAATATTACAGGTTATAAGTGACACCCTGTCTGACAGCTGCATCAGGATCACCAGGGAAGAGCGACAAAAGATGAGATCTATGCTTGGTAAGTAGCTTCTGTACTAACATTGAGGCTGAAGATATTCCGCGATGGGCATTAAGGTCATTACATTAGGCTAGTGCAACCATACAAGGACCTCCTTGTACATGTACATTAGAAAAATTATTGATGACACCTAAGTCAGAGTATTTTGGTATTAGTTGTAAGTAAGAAAACTTAGGATCCCAACCTTGGCCCTCTTGTGACCTTACTCTTATGATATATAATTCAACTCTGACCTTCTACAGCAACTATCATGATTAGGCAGATAATGTATTATGTTCTGGCTGGGCCAGGGGCAAGAAGGTCCCATTAAAGTGGACCACAACCCACATCTATCGCCAGGCCAATCGATCCCCCCCCCCCAGGGCCATCCAAAATTGGGATGCCCCTCTGTGTGAGACCCCCAGGTCGCCCCATTCACTTGCCTCGTTTCCTGGTCCCACGACGTGTCTAAGAGCAGTGGCTGCACCCCGCTATGCCTCTAGCAGTGTGCGTGCCCGCACCAGGCATTTGTGAATAACCGTTGTGGGTACGTTCCCTGTTAGAGGGAAGCGGAGGATGCGGCCTTCAGGGCGCTCAGAGACGCACCGTGGGATCGGTAAGAGTCAAAATCCTGGGTTTTGACCCACTTTAAAAAGAATGCGCAAACAATGCCCCTAAAATCAGGGTCAACTAAATTCCCCAATTGTTTCCCAATCCCTGCCTCTCCCATCAGCAACAATAATTGCCCCAACTCTGCTACGTTTATCAGGCAACTATAAAGTAACCTGTTATATTTCCAAGAGGCTGATTTATTAATAGCGCCAGGTAGCGACAGTTGAGCGACTGTAGCGGTATTTTCACAGCGCCCGCTAGTAGTCGCTGTGCTTGGCCGTTGTTCGGTTGTTGATAGCGACTCAGTCGGTGTGCAGTAATGTTGAATACAAGGTGATGATTCGCTATTTGACAGGTTCCGCGCTGTATGGGAGCACATGATAGCGAATGGCCATAGCGAACGGCTCCCACCATATTCATTAACATATCACGCTCAAAAAATTCTTGCGCTGTGAAATGCATGTTTAAACCCCAGAGCGCTGGCGGCGATGGGTTAAAAGTAGTTTTTTAACCCCCAAACAACCATATTTTTGGAAACAAAAAAAAACAAGTTTTTAAAAACATTTTGTAATATGAATACATTAATATCAGACCTGTAATATCAATTCTGCACAAATTTTTTTTTTTTTTTTTTTTTACCATAAAAAAAAAATCTAACATTGCAGAAGTGGTCACAGAATTTTTGACATTTAAAAAAAAAAAAAAAAAAAAACATTAATAACAATTAATTATGAATATTGAAAGATTGCTCCATTGAAATGCATTGGAGAGCGCCAGGTAGCGAGAGGTCATACCTGTCGCTGTTCAAGGTCACTCACTGGCCCTGTGGGGTGAGGCTGGAATAATGATGAATGATTCGCTATCTGGCGCTCTCTCAGTCGCTAAGCAGGATCGGCTTGATAAATGTGTGATTGTGGTGGGGAGCCGGCGTTCTCGTGGCGGTGACCGTCATTACCGTTCGCTCACCAGTCGCTACCTGGCGCTATCCCTTGTTAAATAAGGGCCCAAGTTTTTTGAGGGCAAAGAGAGGGGTATTTGGATTTTAATAGTTCTGCCATAGAGACTTGAAAAAGGTGCCTGAAATGGAAGAATATATGAGGGCCACTCGAAAGGGACTAAATGGGATGTGATACCATAGACAGCAGAAACAGAGAGAGAAGAGCACGGGGTTTAACTGTTGGAATCACAGATGGAAGGCACAAAGGTTTCTAGATTTACAAGGAAATATTCAGACAGTATTTGGTCTAAATAGATTCAAAGGTTGGGGGTTTATATGTGTTCCTTGACAATTTGGATTGCATGTCATTCAATAGTGGGAACAGGTAAGCCTACAGGTTGGCTATGCCAAATATGAAGGGTCGAGTTCATTATCTTCCCTGACTAACACTAACTTTATTTCCTGCAGCTGAATATAGACTGGACTCAATTAACGCCATCACTGATGACACTGTAAAAAAAAAGCTAGTGACTGCTGCCCGAGAGGAATTGGAAGTCTATTTCTCAAGACTATTCCCAGCTGCGGTAAGAATAACCAAAAAGTGGGAGATCTTTCTTGAGACGTAAACCATTAAGTTCTTTAAAGTGGAACAAAACCCGGGAATTTGGCTTTGCCTGGACTTTGTTCCATTCCCTGGGGGCATCCCGAATCGGGATACCTTGCTGTGTGAAATCCCCCCAGAACAACCAGTACAACTCGCCCCTTCCTCATTCCTACAGCGCATGCACGGGCATGAGGCAAATCAGAGCCATTTGTTTTGTTTACTTCCTTCAGCAAACTGCTCTGATAAAGCAGCTGATAAATCTGTTACATTCTCTTACTGCAGCTGGCTGTTTGTGATACATCATAATGATTTTATTATAACCACAAGTGTATCTCAATGTACCAAGTTTAGCCTGCAGCAGGAGAAAGTAACAGATTCATCAGCTGAGAGGCAGAGTGTCTTTGATGAAAATACATTCTCGCAAGAATAATTCTCTTTAAGAATAATCTTAAAGCCAGATTCAAATAGAAGAAAAATTAGCTGCGTAACAGAAATTACTTGTTACAATTCAAGAATAATAATTATTGTAAATCAGACACAAAGTTGTTTTTAATGGTCGTTATTAGAATCAGAATCCTTTTATTATTCACGGGGAGGCTGATTTATTAATAGCGACATGTAGCGACAGTTGAGCGACTGTAGCGGTATTTTCACAGCACCCGCTAGTAGTCGCTGTGCTTGGCCGTTGTTCGGTTGTTGACAGCGACTCAGTCGGTGTGGTGTAATGTTGAATACAAGGTTACGAGTCGCTATTTGACAGGTTCCGCGATGTATGGGTGCGCATGATAGCGACTGGTCAGAGTGACCGGCTTCCACCATATTCATCAAAAAATCACGCTCAAAAAATTCAAGCGCTCTGAAATGCATGTTTAAACCCCAGAGCGCTGGAGGCGATGTGTTAAAAGTAGTTTTTTAACCCCCAAACTACTATATTTTTGGAAACAAAAAAAAAAAAAGTATTTTAAATAATTTAGTAATATGAATACATTAATATCAGACCTGTAATATCAATTCTGTACAATTTTTTTTTCCCTTAAAAAAATTATCTAAAATGGCAGAAGTGGTCACAGAATTTTTCACATAAAAAAAAAAAACACATTAATAACAATTAATTATTAATATTTAAAGATTGTTCCATTGAAATGCATTGGAGAGCGCCAGGTAGCGAGAGGTCATACCTGTCGCTGTTCAAGGTCGGACGCTGGCGCTGTGGGCTGAGGCTGGAATAATGATGAATGAGTCGCTATATGGCGCTATCTCAGTCGCTAAGCAGGATTGGCTTGATAAATGTGTGATTGTGGTGGGGAGCCGGCGTTCTCGTGGCGGGGCCCGTCATTACCGGCCACTCACCAGTCGCTACCTGTCGGTATTCCTTCATAAATAAGGGCCTAAGTATATACATTTCATACATGGAATTTTTTGTGGCACAATGGAAAGTACATTGGATATGGGAATAGAATAGGGCTGCCATCAGGGCAGAACAGGCTGGAATCTAGTATGGGATCCAGTTGCTGGGGGGGCAGTTGACAGCCCTGATATCGGCCCTGTCACTCTTCACCTGTTCTGTTTCTTAGGCAGCTATTTTGACAGACATCTTTCTTATTGGCAATGCTGCAGCAGACACACTATACTGGATGCGTATGCAGCAGGTACCCATTGTCACATCTATGGGAAATCAATTAAAATACATGTCAGAATAAGAAGAGGGCCTGGGGAGCCAGAATAGAAAAAAAACCTGTTACAGTAAGACAGGGGAGTAGGAGTTAAACAGAATACACTCAAACCAAGGGGTAAAGCATGGTAACGAGGAAAAGATCTTGCCGAGGAGCCACCTGCCCAAACAGCCATTTTAGGTGCCACTTAGAGGAGCATCGTGCGCTGGAGTTTAGCTGCGTTACCCACGGCCGGGGTAGCGCGGCATTGTAAGTTTCAGATTTTCCCGCAGTTTTATACAGAGGAGACTTTGGAAGGCAACGCTCTCTTCTCATATTCTGAAGATTGTTTTGGATGTGGATACGTGCGCATTTTAATTTCGCCTTTGGTAAGCGCAATAAAGTTGCGATTTTTGTGATTTTAAAACAGTATTACGCTATGTGTTCTTTCTGATATCTTCCCAATTATACCTAATGATCCTAAAAACTAATGGAGACCTGAAGGAGGAAATTTAATACCTATAACAACAACAAAGGAAGGAATTAAGCCTGTGGGATGTTTATGCTGTATTGAAAGAGTAACTCTGGTACGTGCATTTAAAAATCCGGTGTTGGGATACACAGTGAATGAAGAGCACAGGTGGTGAAGTTTATCCTGGTTTTAATGTGGAATTTAAGGATTTTAAAAATCCAATCATTACCCCCACTTCGCGGAGTCAGCTGTATTATTATATATAGCCTTTTTTCTGTATACTCATAATTGGACTGATCTGGCACGGTCTATGGACTCCTGCGCTTTGCGTAATTAATTTGTAATTTACTGGTGTATTATCTAATATATTTGAAGCGCGGCTTTATCAGTTAGTGAAAGTTGTTGAGCTCCCAGTCTACACTTCTGTTCATAACTGTAATACTTTAAAGTAGAGAAGAGTAAATATTAATAAGGGGTTCAAAGATTCCATGTGCATCCACTCTCTGCACATTAAGAATGATACATGTATATAGAAATGGAAAACTGAACACCCAAAAAACGTTATTGCATTCAAAAAATATATACAAAAGAATACAAGTGGTAATGAATACAACAATATATACAGACATATGACAACACGCTATATACAGAGTGCAGACCGCTAAAGGATAAAGGTATCCAGCATGTACTAGGAATCATTGCTCATGTAACAAATAGGCATTGAGGCTGAATGACATGGTAAGCTAAATGCTGAGAGCAAAGTAATATAGGTTATTCTAAGCAACTAGTCCATAGTCATCCAAAAAGTGAAGTAATAACAAAAAGGCTGAATAACAAGACACTTACAATAGCGAGCAACAAGGCTGTGATACCGGGTGGACACAGGAAATGGACTCGACGTTTTGACTGATAAACAGTCTTTATCAAGAGATGCGGTGTCAATATCTAGTGGGAGCGGGTTAAAATACTGCTACTGCCTCCAGTGGAAAAATGGCGCGAAGCGGCGGCGCTGTCATTGGTGCGAGCCGATGGCGTCATCAGTGCGCATCCATGACAGTCCCGGCCACACCAAGCCTCAGTGTCAATCCTGACACCACAAACCGGAAGTGGCGCACGGGGCTCGACAGGAAGCCGCACATAGGGGCGGATAAACAAACCGGAAAAATGGCGGCGCACATAGGCGGCAACAATAGAAAGCCGGCATGACGACGGTGCCTTATAGTTGCAAGACGATCCGCGTCTGGTTCATAATAGCGGGGGGCGTGTCAACAGCAGCAGAGCGTGGCTGTAGTGCCTGTCATAGGCTGGAGGAGTGCTGGAAGCAGTATGCTGTGGAAAGTACACTGGAGGAATGCTGACAGAATGCTGGAGGCAGATATTGCAGTACTAAAAAGGGAAAAACACAATAATGGTTAAAAAACAAGAAGTGTAAAAATTAAAAGCAGACACCTAAGCATGCTTATTATGATTATAAGCATGCCTGGAAATAGACATTGTCGCTCAATGATCCCTAAAGGTAAGGCGGTATATATCAGGCTAAAGAATAATAGTGGATATAGTGGGGAAAGGATTTACAGGAAAACAGAGAAATCCATTTCCTCATTCATGCCCACTGGATTTAAAGTATTAAGTTGATGGATCCAACAGAGTTCACGCTGCAGCAGTTTTCTTTCAAAGCTACCAACTCTTTTGGGGGGTTGTACAACTTCAATAACTATAAATCTAAGCTGGCTTATGGAATGACTGGCTTCCATGAAGTGTCTGGCAACAGGGGATTCTATTTTGCCAGTCCTGATATTGGAGCGATGTTCACTCACCCTTTGTCTTATTTCTCTTTTGGTTTTACCCACATAGCCTTTGCCACAGGGGCATTTGAGTAGATAAATGACATTTTGTGATGCGCAGTTAGCAAAGCTGCGTATCTCATACCGTTTCCCCGAACTGGAATGGGTAAAGGAGCAAGTTTTGTAAGTAAAGCCACACTGTGCGCAATGGCCACAAGGGTACATACCTTTGAGAGTTGGAAGTTCGTCGAGCCAAGTTCTGGCTTCACGTGGTCTTGGAGAATGAAAATCAGCCTGGACAAGCGAGGATCTAAGATTTCTAGCCCTCTTATAGGCGGTGAGTGGTGGTTCACTGCTGAGTCCTCTAAGTTTATCATCAGTGCCCAGTATGTGCCAGTGTCGTTTCACGACACACTGTGCCTGCACAGAGAGATCAGAAAAGGTCAAAACCAGTGGGATGCGTGTATTGGGTTTTTTAGGCTTAAACTTCCTTAGCTCAGATCTATTCATTGAACGAGCCCTGTCCTGTGCCACCTTAAGGATGGAAGGGTCATAGCCTCTTTCAAGAAGATTATTGATGAGCTCCCCAGATCTAATATCGTAAAGTTCATCTATGGCTGTTATTCGCCGAATACGAACAAACTGTGAAAAGGGTAGGGCTCTGATTAAAGAGGGCGGATGACAGCTACTGGCTAGTAGAAAGGTATTCCTATCCGTCGTTTTTTTGTAAATGTCCGTGATAAGTGAGCCTTGGTTGTTGGTGATTTGTACATCCAAAAAGTGTATGGAATGCTGGCTGTGTTCCATAGAAAATGAAATGGTTGGCAAGCAGTGATTAAGGTAAGTATGAAATGTTTGGAGATGTGTAGGGTCGCCTTGCCAGATAAGGAACACATCATCAATAAATCGAAGCCATAGCAAAATATTGGATTTGTACCACTCGGTGGGGTAGACAAATCTGGTCTCGAAGTTGGCCATGAATAAATTAGCATAGCTAGGGGCCATGTTAGACCCCATAGCAGTGCCTTGAATTTGGAAGTAGAAGTTATCGTCAAATGAGAAATAATTTTTCGTCAGGATAATGGTGAGTAATTCAATGGCCAATTTCTGTAGATCTTCAGAGATGTTGGTGTCACTGAGAATTTCACGTATCACATTGATACCATCAGTATGGGGTATGGATGTGTAGAGGCTTGTCACATCCATTGTGACCAAGATGCAATCACTAGTGAGTGTGCCCACAGCTGAGATATGGTTAAGGAAGTCTGTGGTGTCTTGGATATAAGATGGAGTGGTCACTACAATGGGTTGAAGTAGTTGGTCAATGAAAATTGCAGGATTTTGGAAAACAGATTCAGAGCCAGCTACTATAGGTCTACCCGGAGGTTTATTAAGTCTTTTATGTAATATGTAATTAATAGAGGGAGAGTACATGTGAATTAATTGGCATAGGGAACAGCTCATCCATTTCAATGTTATGTGTTTTTTAAATGTATGTAGTAAATGTCTTTTTGTGTTTGTGCCCAATGAATGAATAGTGTGCGGCATATATTTGTAAGCACAAATTGTACAGTGGGTTGATCTGGTAACCTCTGCTGCCCCCGCGCGCTCCGCCAAGCGCCCAAGGCTTCTAAGGGGGTGACCCCCTTAGAAGCCTTGGGCGCTTGGCAGAGCGCGCGGGGGCAGCAGAGGTGACCCCTTAGAAGCCTTGAGCGCGCGGGGGCAGCAGAGGACCACTGGCAATACGTGCATGGCGGTAGTGTTTCAGATGTATCTTGATGTGATCAATTTGTTTCCACTTTTTGCAAGCCCTTAGTCTCCAATACCTTACTGAATATTCTCCAGATCTTATATAGTTAGTGGGGTGTTTATTTACCTTGCACACTGCACATTTGATAGATTATTATTGTTTTTTGGTTGATTAAGTGTAGTTTAGTACTTGTATATGTTAGGACTTACACTTTTAAGATTAATAGATATACCCTTGGCACAATGCACTTTATATTGTTTACAGCATTTTTTGCACGTTTTTTAGATGTTCTTCTGTTAAAAGATCTCTAGAATCATTATCAGTTTGATATTCTCAATCGACCCTGTATATTTGAAAAATACTTGTAGTACCATCTAGGGGGCAGCAGAGGCATGTTTTGCACAGTGATTATCACTAGAGATGAGCGAACTTCTTGAAAGTTCGATTCGGGCGATTCGTTGAATTTCCCCAAGAAATTCGGGTTCGCCCGAATCGAACTTTCACGAATAGCTCATCTGAAAAAAAAAATGCCGGCATGGTGGGAGCGGGCAGGCCGGCTACGCTGTCAGCGGGCGGCGGAAGCCGGCCCGCTGACAGCGCAGCCGGCCTGCCCGCTCCCACCATGCCGGCATTTGTT
Source organism: Gastrophryne carolinensis (assembly GCA_027917425.1). Taxonomy (NCBI): domain Eukaryota; kingdom Metazoa; phylum Chordata; class Amphibia; order Anura; family Microhylidae; genus Gastrophryne; species Gastrophryne carolinensis. The sequence continues at coordinate 36,194,052 of CM051240.1, forward strand.
TAAAAAGCAAACACTTACCTGCATGGTCGGACCGTGGAGGCCGGCGCCGCTCTCAGGCAACCTCTGATGACGCGCCCTCTGATGACGTGTCCTCTGATGACAGCTGACAGCGTAGCCGGCCTGCCCGCTCCCACCATGCTGGCATTTTTTTTTTTTTATTTCAGGGAAAATTCGATCGGCACAAACCAAAAAAAATTCGGGTTCGTGCCGAATCGAATTTTCCCTGAAATTCGGAGCGAATTCCGGTTCGTCCGAATCGGTTCGCTCATCCCTAATTATCACCAGTATTGCTACACATTCTTGCCAGCACCTATATAGTTTTTCTTAGATAGAATCACATGTAGATTTGCAATATGATATACCTGTAGATAGATATAACTCCTTTTGGTGTCTAATTATAGTAATCCTATTTGCTCAGTGGTCACATTGTTTTTTAATTGTCTAGTGTATTTGTATTGTATGTTTTTAAGATTTCTTGTCACCTAATCAAATGGTTGTATTTTTTCTGGTGGAGTGCCCCATTTGTATGGAATCCTAGGTTGTGGGGTTTGTGTTCTAAAGTTTTATATACTAGGAATTCCTGGTGCACCCACTGGTGTTATTCGTATTTAGTGGTGCCCTCACAGCCTTTTACATTTTGATGAAGAAATATACAATAAAAAATTAAGAAAAGAGGAAGCACACCAATATTTTTTAAAAATTTGCTTATAGTTTATAGTGTCAAAAAAAGTAATAATGATATGTATTTGCAATAGATATACACACATATCCGTGTGTGTTATATACACTGTGCACACGGTATATTAAATACACATATAGCAGAAAAGGATACAATTATTTGTTCTGGTATATAGTTCTGTCTGGACTGTGAATACCTTACTGACAAAAGAAAAAAGAATTACATGATAATCTTAACATTAACAGTACCAAAAGTGGACTATGAAGTATTGGTAAAAAGTTACCTATGTCTAAGGAATTCTATAGTAAGGTATCCACAAGAGCGTTCTCAGATTGTATTACGGTAACTCACCTCTCCGCTGACAAGCAGCTGGCTCCGTGAATCGGGTGGGCGTGGCCTGCGCCGCATCAGCGTCGGCGCAGGCCACGCCCACCCGATTTACGGAGCTGGCCGTAAGAAGCAGCGGCGGGCTGTGTCCCGGCCCCGCCACTGCGATCTCTGTCTTTTCAGGCAGCAATAGCAGCGGCGGGGCCAGGACACAGCCCGCCCGCTCCTCCATCTGCTGCCTCTTCCTTGCCACACGCGAACACCCAGGTCAGAGCATCGGGTGGGCGTGGCCTGCACCGAGTCAATGCAGGCCACGCCCACCTGCTGCGCTGACCTGGGTGCTCACGTGTGACCTGACAGGAAGAGGCAGCAGATGGAGGAGCGGGCGGGCTGTGTCCCGGCCCCGCCGCTGCTATTGCTGCCTGAAAAGACAGCGATCGCAGTGGCGGGGCCGGGACACAGCCCGCCGCTCCTCTGGCCTTTCTCAGTGTGACGGGCAACGCGGGAGCGCCGGGAACGGGTGAGTTTTTTTTTAATATTTTTTTTTTTTTCTTTTTTTTATTTTTTTTTTACATTCGCCCGATAAGACGCACGGACATTTTTCCCCCACTTTTGGGGAAAAATAAGTGCGTCTTATAGGGCAAAAATACGTTAATTTGTTTTACATTCGCCCGATAAGACGCACGGACATTTTTCCCCCACTTTTGGGGAAAAATAAGTGCGTCTTATAGGGCGAAAAATACGTTAATTTTTTTTACATTCGCCCGATAACACGCACGGACATTTTTCCCCCACTTTTGGGGAAAAATAAGTGCGTCTTATAGGGCGAAAAATACGGTACTTGCATACAGTATCTGAGCATATCAAAGAGTTAAAGAAATTACAACCAGAATATAAGTATATAGTATATTAAATGATGTCCGTGTCAGAGGTACACCGTTCCATCATTCCACAGACCATATAAATGCAAAGCAGAAGAAAGATGCCTCGGTCATGACATCCCGATCATGGCATCAGTGTACAATATATAACACACAGTTTGCAGAGTCAAGACATAACAACAAGAAATGCACAGATGTTAGTATATAGGATCGCATATAGGTTACCAACGTTTCACCGCTGCTGGCGATGAAGAAATATACAGCAAGGCCAGTTGTCTTGATTTGCTTTGACTTTTTTTCTATGTCTTATTTAGGGCAGTGTTGGTACAGGGGTACAGATCCTTGGTGTTTCACATACCGGCATAAAACTCCTTAAGATGCTAAAGAGTGGTGGCAACACACCGGAGCAACTGAGGGTCCTGCGGAGCTACAGGTCAGTAACAAAGAAGGAATGTAAGGTACCTATCTAGGGCCAGATTATGAGGAGGGAGCAAGGGGCACGCACCCCGGGGCCTCCACCACTTGCCCTGCAAAGGGGACCTCTACCAACCTTTGGGTTATGGTTTAGTCCAGAAGGCTTTTCATTCCTTGGTGTGACGGGCCGTGGGGCCAGCAACAAAGCTTTCGGTGGCAGTGGCGACGCACCTGGGCAAGCTTTTATTTGTAGCCAAAGCCACCACAGGGCAGGACAGAGAGTCTAGAGTAGCAAAGCCGCCGTCAGCAACACTACATGGATGGCTGCGTGCAGAGCTGTCACTGCACATAAGCCACTAAGCACAGCTGCTGGAAGCTCAATGTAAAAAAGATGGATGGAATGTGGAAAAAAGAATGATGGAGAGAATGTAGAAAAGAGTGAAAGTTGCAGGGAATTTGAAAGAGAGAAAGAAATGGAAAATGTGGGGGAAAAACAATAAAGAGGGGATGTGGAAAAGAGATAAAGAATGAGAAAATCTGGAGAAAAAAAAATAAAGAAAGAGGGAATGTGAAAAAGAGTAAAAGAATGAGAGCATGCAGAAACTAAAGACAGATGGAGGTTGTAGCGATAACCTTTATCGCCGGAGGGCTTCCCCGCCAGAGACGTCCTTTTCCCAATGGTGAGAGGTGCTGCAGGAATCCCAGAGCCATCCGTGAGGAACCAGGAACAGCCCTTACAAGGGCTAGTGAATTGTAATATAGCGTTTCCCCCAATAAGAGACAGAACTCAGTATTGAGGGTGAAGATGAACTTACTTTATGAGTGCCACACTGTGCCTTATATGTAAGTCTCCGTGCAAGGGGACCTCCCCCGTGGACCTGATGGAGAACTGCATGACAAACACACAGACCAATGGGAGCAGGGCACACAATCCCTCAACTCAGCCGGTAACGCAATCAGCCACACAATAGCAGTCTGTAACACAATCAATAACACAATGGCAGTCTGTAACACACTCAATAACACAATGGCAGTCTGTAACACACTCAATAACACAATGGCAGTGTGACATGCTCAAGAAAATGAAAGTAATCAGTCTATGCAAAAGTCCAAGGGCAGAAACAATGCCTTTAAAATCCAAAAGGCATAGAGTCTGTCACAGAGGTAATATGGAAAAGAGGGTGAGAACATAGAAAAGAAAGGGGGGAATGTGAACAATAAATGAAGAATAAGACAATGTGGAAAAGAATTATAGAAAGTGGGAATATGTAAAAGATAGAAAGAAAGATAGAATGTGGAAAATAGAAAATGAATGAAAAGGATGTGGAAAAGAAAGATGGAGGGATGGAAAATAGAGAGAAAGAATGGGAGATGTAGGGGAAAAAACAATAACGAGGGGATGTGGAAAAGAGATAAAGAATGAGAAAATCTGGGGAAAAAATAAAGAAAGAGGGAATGTGAAAACGAGTGAAAGAATGAGAGCATATGGAAACTAAAGACAGAAGGAGGTAATATGGAAAAGAGAGTGGGAACATAGAAAAGAAAGGAGGGAATGTGAGCTGCTGGAGGGGACCCCCTGGAGGCTAATTGATATGGTGATGTAGAGACCCATTTCTTTCTATTTAATGTTATTGTTCATTTACTCTTTGATATATTTTGGCTAGAATCAATAGAATTTTTTTAGCTTACCTTCTGCACTTTGCACTTTGCACTTTGCACTTTATTTGATTATGTGAGTTGAAAAAGTTTTTGTAAGATTTAATTAATGTATTGTGATATCAAAATAATTTTTGTAGGTTTGCAGGTTTGGATTTTAATATATTCTTAGCACTTTTTGCACTTTTTTGCACGTTCTTGTCGATAACATCAATAACCTCCCCCTTTTTTTAGCCCTTTTTTTTGCCATTTATTAATTATCCATCAATTGCTGCTTTAGTGCCATTACTTGATTATTATTATTGGTATATTTATAGCCATTGCAGGGGTCCTTCCTCCATTTTTTTTGTGTGTTTATGTGTTTTTTAATGATTCTTTATGTATTGTTAGTATGTAATTTTAAGTCCTGACTGAATAAATTCATGTATACATTTTCTATATTTGATTTGATTTATATCTATATATGTTTTAGTGTGCGGCAGTGATATAGGGGTTTTTTTGGGGGGGGCGGGTCTAGGGTCTCCATCTTGTTTTCACTTTTCATTGTGGTCTTCCCTAAACTGCCAGCACCTGTAAGTACACTTCATATTGAGTAGTATTAGGTGGTGCACACTCACCAAAACTTTTCTTGTAATAATACATGTGACGCTACATGGCGCTGTTAGAGGCGCTCACCAGATTCGCTTTCTTAAATGTGGTTTTGCGTACAGCGCCCGGCGTTTACCCAACGCTACCTGCCGCTACGTAGCACTACCTGCCGCTATCCCTTCTTAATTAACCCCCATAGTCTGGGTGGGGCAGGTTTAGCAGAGCAGAGAGTTGACAAACTGACAGTGCCAGAAGGCCCTAAACTCTTCATTAGAAGCCAAATAAACAGCTAATGGCCTTGATTCACAAGAGTTGAAAAAAATTCTCATGGTAGTAAAAAATTCAATTCATGAGAAAAAAGCCTGAGAATGTCACTGTTACTGAATCACCAGATAAAAAGACAATGAAAGTCAATGGCACTTTTTTACTCCTGAAAAAAGTATTGAGCTTTTTACTCCTTTTTACCTGTAGTAAAAGCTGCCATTGACTTTCATTGTTTTCTTAGCTGGTGATTCAGTAACAGTGACATTCTCAGGCTTTTTTCTCATGAATTGAATTTTTTTACTACTCTTTGTGAATCGAGGCCAATGTTTTTGAGTTTGCCAAACCCATTAAGTCTCATGTTTCTATGTCATTGTGTTTGTAGCTATACAGACATCATGTTTGTCACCATACTGTCTAAGAACATGCTAGAGATCAACCTGACCAATGAGAAGCTTATTCTGTTCTCATCGAGGTCCAGCCAAGTGAAAAGTATGATTGACAGTTTCCTCATGGAGCTGAAGAAGGTAAGTTGATGAAGACCCTGGTTATTGCTTAAACCAGACCTTCAGCGTGATTTAATGAAAAGCCCAAGGCCTTAAAAAACGATTCCTCAGCATCTAAAATTAATATATTCTAAGTTTTTATCCACTTACTTATTATTCTTTCCCCCACTGGGCTGCAACTCTGTTCAGGACTTTAGGATACGGGCGCTGCCATCTTGCCTCAGAAGTATGACATACTGAGGAGAGGAAAGCGGAATAAAGTACAGGGGGGCGGGTTATAGCCAAGCTTTGTACAGACAGAGCAGAGCTGGGGTCAGGGAAAGGACAGCAATCCCAGAATGCAGAGTGACACAGTCAGAAGACACTTCCTGTTTGCAGGCTGCCTGATGCTCCATGAGCCGCCATCTTGGATGTTCATAGGCTCATAACATGCAGTAGATGCAGGTAGGATGATTTTTAATGTGGGCAATCTGTATGTACAGGGTGTGGGAAACATATACAATAGGCTCTTATTCACAGTGAAGGTCCGCTTTAATTCTCTCTCAGTCCACTTAGGGACACAGTACTGATTGGGTTAGGGCCTCATTTGGCTGAGAATAGAAGTACAAAAACAAACGTCTAATTGGACTTAAAGTGGACCAAAATCCACAGAGCTTGATTCCCTCCCCACGGGGCATCCAGAATCAGGATGCCCCCTGTGTGAAACCCCCCCAGGTCGCCCACCTTCTTTCCCGGTCCAACGGTGCCGCATCCCCACTATCCCTTTAGCAGGGCGCATGGCTGCGTCAGGCATTTGTTAATGGCCGGCACAGGCACGCTCCCTGTTAGAGGGTAGCGGGGGATGCGAGCACCAGCGCGCTCAGATCCGCTCACCTTAGACAAATGCTTAGACGAAGGGGAGGGAGCAGATCCAAGCGCACTGATTGGACGAGAGGCTGCGCATGCACCGTAGGATTGGGGAGAGGCGAGTTCATTTGGGCGACCTGGGGCGTTTCACACAGTGGGGCATCCGCAAAGACCAAAACCAAGAATAGTCAAAATCCTGGCTTTTGGTCCACTTTAACCCTTTTCATTAGGTTACTGTCTTCAATTTTAGCTTCTGTTGCTGCCATCTCCTCAGCTTCTGTTGCTGAGGAGATGGCAGCAACAGAAGCTAATTCTCTCCAAAGCAGGTTGTTTTTTTCATCTGGTAATGAAAGCAAGGGACCCTAGCCCGTAGCCCCTCCAGACCCATGTGGGGGACCTCCTTCTAAGGAAAAGGAACCTTTGCCAGACCAAAGATCTATCCAATATAGGTGGCCCATTGAAGTGCAGATTGCAGAGTGTGAGTGATGGGTGCAGCAGAGTCAAATCAGATAGACACCTTACATGGTGGATAACATGGACAGGAAAAAGAAGTCATAGAGATCACCTCAATGTACAGGAAACATCATGCAGTAGAATGTACAACAGCGACTACACATGTAGATATATGACATCTACTGTCATACATATAAACTGCATTAACCTAGCAAAGACTAGACTGTATGCTGTTGCACAGTATCTTTAACAGTGGGCAGGCAGCTCCAGTTCTGCTCCACCGTCTGTTACCTAGTAGAGCTGGCATGGTGCGATATTTGCCACTGCAGCTTTAGACTAATATTGAGCCAGAAAAAGTGTGGCTGCTTTACAATCCCTGGCTCCTGCTTCAGAGCTCCAGAAGCCTTAGCTTAGAGCACCCCCAGAAACTTCTTTCTTAGTACCGTAGTTTTTTGTTCTCAGTACAACACTTAGAGACACTAATACTTTTTGCTTCAAAAGCAAAAAAAGGCTACAAAACTCAAATGTATTCCAAAAATATATATAAAGCACTATAATATATATAATATAATATATGCAACATTATAAATACGGTATATAAAGCACTATAATATATATAATATAATATATGCAACATTATAAATACGGTATATAAAGCACTATAATATATATAATAAATAATATAATATGTAAAACATTATAAATATATAAAACACCATGTATATAAAAAAAATATATAAATCATTTTCACTTAAAGTGGACCAACACCCAGGATTTTCACTATCCTGGGTGTTGGTCCACTTCCGCTGGGCACCCCGATCGGTGTGATTTTCACAACCCGCTGTGTGAAACCCCCCAGAAAGCCCCAAAAACTCACCTGACCCCGCTCCCACGTGACTCACTTCACCAATCACCAACGACGGACAAGCGAGGTCCGTCCACGGACAAGGTGAGAGCGCCCGTTGCCGCCTCTCGCGCCTCCCTCTTCCAGGGAGCGCGCCCGCGCCAGCCATTCACAAACGGCCGGCGCAGGTGCGCGCCATGCTTGAGGGATGCGCAAGAGGTGGCGGCGGAACGAGGAACAGGTAGGATTTGCGGGCATCCTGGGGGGTTTCACACATCGGGGCACCCCCGACCGGGGTGCCCCGCAGTTCCCGGGCCTATCAGCGGTGGGTGTTGGTCCACTTTAAACCCTCCCCCAGCGGGAAATAAAACTTCAAAAACTGGGTATTAACAAGTGCTAACAGTAATGTTCAATGCTCTATATATATAACATAAACCAAATTGCTAAAAATAATTGTAAGCAATTATGTAACAAAAATATCAGAAAATATAAAACAAACAACAATGCGAGATAAGTAGAAAATAAACTAAAGTCAATAACCTTGATTCAGAGCCCCTTTTCACCCGTCCTGCAGTGAGAATTCCCATTCTCGCCCATTTTTCCCCCTCGTCTGATTCAACAGACAATTTTTTGTAGCAAGAATTTTTGGGTGAAATATTTTCCTTTTGTGTGATTTTTCTTTTGGTTGCCAGACCTAATAAGAAATCACCTGAGTTTATGAGAATTTACACTGGCAAGTTTACTATTCTAAGTATGTCACACACCCCGCTTCAAGACATTCATAACGTGTGGGTAATACTGACCTGTAGAGGGCGATATGCAGAGATGCCAGGAAAAAAGAGAGCCCCTCCCGGTCCATAAATACCTGGGACCTCCCACTCATTACCCAGTCTTCATCTCTCGAGTAATGTAGGGCTGGGCGGGGAACGGCACCGGCTACGCATTACGCGGCACTGCCTGTGGTATAACAGCTACTTCCTCTGGGCAGGCTGATTCATTACTTGTGCCAGGTAACAGCAGATGAGCGTCTGTACAGCAGCGCTAGGAGCGACCGCTAGTGGTCCCTCTGATCGTCCGTGAGTCGCTATTACAGTGCGCATCAGTCCTTGTAGTAACATTGCTGCCATTGATGAATTTGATGTGTGAGTCTCTGACAGTGGACACTGGTCAGTGTGAGCGACTCAAACCATATTCATAAAAAAAACGCCGGCGCTCAAAATTGTGTCGCTGTAGCCCAGAGCACACATATCCACTAGTAACAAAGCGGAAACCAATGGAATGACATTGTTGTAACATTGTGACATTATCACTTTAATACCAGACCTGTAATGACAATTCTGCATAAAAAAATAAAAAATCAAAAAAGTTTTCAAAAATGTATTTAAATAGGCCAGGAGAGGTCACAAAATGATTTGATACAAAACAAAAAAAGATATTAAAAGAAAACCTTGTTTAAAGAGAAGAAAGGTAACGTCCATTGAAATGTATGGGAGAGCAACAGGTAGCGACAGGTAATAAAGCCAGAGCGCCGCCAGGATCCGCAGAGCCGTCTGTGATGATGAATCGGTCGTTACGTGTCGCTGTAAGAGGCGCTCACCAGAATCGGCGTCATAAGTGTGGTATTGCGTGCCGCAGCCGGTGTTCACCTGGCGCTACCTGACACTACCTGTCGCATACAAGGCACTACCTGTCGCTATCCTTTGATGAATAAAGCCCTGTGATAGCAGTGAGCTGTTGGGTCCCCAATTAAGTACAACACCTAGAGACACACAGTGGAGAAGACTGATGTATGATTTCGCTTGTATTATCATTGATTTGAAACTAATTAAAATGTAATGTCAAGTTCATATCATGCAATGCTTTTATTCAGGATTCCAATTACATGGTTGCTGTGCAGAACTATGTAACAGATGACAAGAGTTTCCTCAGTTTCCATAAAGGAGATATTATTCGTTTGCAGCCTATGGAGGGCCTGCAGAAAGGTCAGTGCCAATCAGTTTAGTAACGTGCAGCAGAAAATATTCATGATTTCCCTTCAGTCAATAAGCTCAACTTTTGGCTGGGTCTTTATTGGAATGAATTCTCCCTGTCCCATGTTCCTGCTCCAAATTGGCCAACCATTATACTTACCTCTGCCCAATGGTGTCCAGGGTTGGAGCAACGGCCAGGGCCAGAACCCTGGATCCCACTTCCAATCTTACTTGCTTAACATATTTGCCCCCAGTATAAGGAGGGGGGCTGCATAGAGCTCCATAAAGGTACACAACTGGATTTGTGTAGAGGTAGGTAACATCAGTGGGCTGATAGGAGGAGTATTTTTAGACGAGGGGGCTGATTCACTACTACCGCCAGGTATTGCCAGATGAGAGTCTGTATAGCGGCACATAGAGCGACCGCTAGTAGACGCTGTAAGCAAGTATCGGGCGCTGTAACCTAGCGTTGCGGACGCTGTAGTAATCTGGCTGGCATTGATGAATATGATGTGTGTTGGGCGCTTTAACAACAGTATAACACTGCAGCAAGCAAGAGGTAGCGCCGGCTCAGTGCGTCCGGCACTCGGCGCTCCACACCATCTTTAACAAAAAACTACACACACACAGCGTCGGCGCTCTAAAGTTGGGCGCTGTAGCATAGAGCGCCAGGCACATATCCACCAGTAACAAAGCGAAAACACATTGAATGACATTGTTTTAACACTGGGACAATGACACTTTAGTGCCAGACCTGTAAATACAATTCTGCATAAAAATATAAAAAGTCTAAAAAAAATGTATAAAAGTTTTTGTTTGCAGCCAGGAGAGGTCACACAAAGATTTGAGCAAAAAAAAAAAAAAAATTGCCTAACACGTTATTTATACACAACTAATGAAAGTCCATTGAAATGTATGGGAGAGCGACTCTGAGTGACAGGTACTACATGGCGCTCCTGAACCTAGAGCGACAGCGCTATAGGCTCGATTCAGAGAGACCAAAAAAATCTTCAGTTTTAGTGCCGATCTGTTTTTTGGAAATGTTTCCGTTCTCGTATGAGTGTACGAGCGATTCTGTGCATGCATTGAAAACCTTCTGTAAAGTTTCCGTCCGTTCGGACGGCAGATTACGAATACGAGGATGTCATTTTCCATCCAGACTTTTCTGTTTCATTTTCTCATGTTACAACGTAGGCTTTCGTTTTTGCCCTTTTCCCATCGTATCCTCCAACGAATCCTTTACGTTTCCTGTTAGATTCTGTTTCCCTTTTTCAATAAATAATCGTCCAGACGGAAATCCTTACGATCTTGCGCCTGCGCACTACAAACTTAACTCATTAAAGTGCTTGCCTACATATTTGCCACCCTCACTTCTACTACAATGTTTAGCTAAATCACTTAGCACTGTCCTCCATCTTCCCTTTTGGAACCTTAAAGCTCACCCAAACCACTTCTTGGTTAGGTTCTTCTTCCATTTTAGCCCCCTAAAATCACTTCTCGGTCATGTGAATATTCATCTTTAAATATTTCTGGGCCCATTAGTTTTGTGTTAATGTATTTTGTAAATGAAATGACAATGTAACATTTTTTTTTATTCCATCATAAAATATAAAATTGTTTAAAATTTTGAAAATTTCAAATTTTTACAACTATAAAAAACAAAATACAGGCCACAGAACATTATTCTTCATCTGTGGTCCCCAATGAGTTGCGCAGCTCCTGCATCTCGCCCACCAACTGAAGGACCCTGACACTCCGTTGTGCCACTCTGGCACGTGTGGTCCCTGTTAAAAAAAGGTAAATTAAAATTTTGGTATAACCTTGTTGGGGTCATACTGCAGTGCCCCCCCCCCCTGTATGGTCCAAACACCTAAATCTGGACTTCAAAAGCCAGAGGGCCCTCACCACCATGGCCCGGGCTTTGCATAGTGCCCGATTAGAGAACCCCTGGCCCGCATTCTGCAGGCAAAGAACGGGCATCAGGAGCAAGGGCGAGTGGCACATCTTGCAGTTCCTGCAACCAAATATAAAATAATTACACAAAGCAAAGGTAACCAACTAAAACAATAACTCCTACAACAAATTAAGATTCAAGTTCAACAATCCAAATATAACTCACAAAGGACATAAGTCTAAAAAAATATAGCAATTATATGGATGTGTGGAAAAATAAATGTTTACATGCTAAGGACTAATTTAGGTCAGCATTAAAATGCATCTATAAGGCATACATGAAATGTATTGATTCAGGTATGCATTGCTAGACAATTTATGGCCTCGGCCATGCTGATACATGCAATGCCTTGGTGCTAAAGACGCGCAGACTCCTCCACGTAGCCGCAAAACATGTTCAACAATAGCAATCCGAGCCCTCAAAGGTCCCGTAAGTGGATCGGAAATGAAACGGATTTATAGGGTGGTGGTCCGTCGGAAATCAGCTCTCTGAATCAGACGGAAACCCATCCCAACAACGGAAGTTATCTGAACGAATTGAAAATTTCCGATTTTGTTTGGAAAATGATCCGAACGAACGGAAATGTTTCGATTTGCTTCCGTTCATCGAAAGCGCATTCCCAAACGTTCGTACGAATGAAAAATGGACGAAAAAAAGCAAAAAAATGACAAACACCCACCAAAACTTTCACAGACAACTACGGAAGTCCAGACGAATGTGTCTCTGAATCGAGGCTTATATGCTGAGCTGCCTATAGTAATACATGTGACGCTACATGCCGCTGTTAGGGGCGCTCACCAGATTTGCTTTCTTAAATGTGGTTTTGCGTACAGCGTCTGGTGAACTACCTGCCACTACGAGGCGCTATGTGGCGCTAGCCGTTCTTAAATAACCCCTTAAATCACCAGTGTGAGGCTAACTAGCAATAACTACATTAACTCATTTCATACTCAATGTGTGTGTATTCCAATACTCATTTAACAGGTCGTACCCACTACTTGATGATCCAACAAGCTTATGACTTTGTTCACAGCTATCTACAAATAAGTGGTTTTGACCAGACCCCCACCTCATCTCCAGCTACTTTGCCATTCATACTTCAGACACATAGCCACAATATTACAATACTTCACAAATGTGACATTAGGGCACCTAAACTACCTGCCCAGTATACTTACCTTGCTCTATAAATTTTCATGCTGCACACTGGATCGTTAAACAGGCCAAAACTATGGCTGCGTTGTCAAGAAGAAAGTAATGTACTTGGAGGACCTGAAACGAGGCACTCAAGATTTCGGTGGGTTTGAGTGGCATGTCCTCCTCCCCCTGCATGTGACTTTGTTGTTTGTCTTTATGCTACTTTTTTTTCATCAAGTGTGGTTTTGCCTTGTATGTATTACTAGTTTGGCCCTAATTCAATAAACTTTCCTTGAAACATCTCCTGAAAATAGGCACCATAGTCATGCTTTGTTTTAGAATAACGCATAAGAGATATTAAGGAGCGGTTCAGCAAAGAGAATAAGTTACAGGCATTATTCATACAGAAAATCCTCCACTACAAACATATTTTAATCACGGTTTTAGCTGTATTAACCAATACAGGAGCAAATTCAATCATTTATTAACTCCTGGAATTTTCTCTCTTTTTTGAACCATGCATTATTTTATCTCATGCCATGAAAGTTGTTCTTCATTTTATGTATTTTGTAAAAGAAAGACATTTTCTTTTAAGCCATTGAGGTGGTTCATTCACCAATAATTATATTTTAACTATGTATCATAATCTTAGCCCAAATGAAGACCAGTGGGGTTAGTTGAATGGTAACTGCAAGCCGTGCGTCCTATTCTGCATTACCTAACTATTCTTAATGGAAGCTGATCTAGAATGAAGTTCCAGCACCCATTGCCACTGGATGTCAGTTCATACCTAGTCTGATGTAGGTAGAAATAATTTACCCTAACATCATTTCTAACCCTAACATATAGAAGCCAATGCTGCCAATAATGTTCCAACATCACAACCTACTAATGGAAGCTAATCTCACTGTTAAAGCGGGTTAAAACCCACAAGGCCAGGCACTGGAATCTAAAAGAGTCCGGACACTAGCCCACACCCTACTCTGGATGCACCACTGTGTGAAACCTGGTCCCAGCGGGTCCCGCAATGCAATCTTCACAGGTGGCCGTATCCCTGGCTTCTGCGGCTGTGCACAGTCCTTTGCCCAGCCTTTCACACGCGCCCAAACAGCATGCAGGGGATGCGGGTAACCCGCTGCACCTCGGCACTTTTGAGAGTGCTCAATGGTTGAAAAACCCAGCTTTCTTTGAAGACCGGCACACCGGCTCTTGGGGGGGGGGGGGGCTGGAGATTGAGTGGTGGACCAAGAAATGTGTTTCCATCTACTAGTAAAGTATAGTTAAACTGCAAGACAAACCACAAAACAGATCAAATGAAAATGACAATCTGGATAAGAAGCTTCAAAAGGAAAAGGAATGGTAGGGAATTTAAATGTATGCAGCAAATCAATAATAGCACAGTAAGGAGCTCCCCTCATGCTGTATGAAATATGAATCGCACCGTAATTGTATACAAATATGAACCGCACCATACTCCTTATTAAACATATAAAATATGAATCGCACCATAAGCCCCATAAACGGCCGTGCCTATCTTCTATTTTTAATTTAGAACAAGATAAGGATGATCTTACTGTATAAGTGGTGGAGTAACATTACATATATCCAACATTTGCAATGTTCTAATATGTGTAGGTTGGAAGTTTGGGGCCATCCATGGTCGGTCAGGTTTGTTTCCAGCGGAATGTGTGCAGCCAGTAGCGCCTCCAGACTTTGTGAATTTGCCAGCCGACAGAAAAAATGTTCCTCAAAATAGGGAGAGCCGAGCAGCGGCATCAGCAGCAGTGGCCGTGGCTGTGGCTTCAACAGCTGTGGCTCATGAATTTGACAAGAAAACAGATGTAAGTAAATACTATTTCTTCTTAAGCAACTTTCTGGGGATTGGAGTTTGGAGTGGTGTCAGAGTGAAGTTATCAAGAATTGGGAGATACATGACTGTCCATCCTTGGATAGATTGGATAATCTGCTAGCCCTACAATTATGGAAGTTAAGAAATTAGATAGGCATAAAAGTGAAACTTTAGCCATCAACACAGCCACAGACCAGCGGTGATGTTTTTGGCAGGCACCCTGCTAAAGGACTTACATCCTTTGACGTGTGGCAGGTTGGCAACTTTTGAGCTTTGGGTTACTAATGGGGAAGGACTGCCAGCTTTTTGCCCAGATGTTACTATAACCAGCTGTCCAATACTTACAGGTGTCCACCATGGACACTAGAGATAGTCTGTGTGTGGGCTTTGTCTGCATGAGCAGTCCATATTGTCAAGGTAGGATTAAGGGGTGAAGTAACCCCCGAAACGCGTCACCTTATTTGGGACATCAGACTGCACATTTTGCATGGGACACGTATTTAATAATTCGTTAATAAATGTTAAGTTTTATTTGGGATCCTGGTGAGCTGGCTTTGCTGTATTCACATGGTTTCAAGACAAACAGAGGTCTTTCTGTGCTCCCAGCACTTCCCTACCGGGGAATTTTTGGAGCTGTCTACTTTTTGTTATAGACAACAACCAAAATAAGTCAACTCTCAAGCTTATCCCATACTACCTCAATTTAGATTAAATACTAACTAGATCTCAACTAAATAACACAGGCGCATGTTTTGCCCTCTTCCTGTTATCCTTCTTAGCAGTGGTGGACCAGGGGCCAAAAATCAGCTCAAGATTTTACTTTCCCTGACTAGCCCATAACCAGCATTGCAAAGTCAAATCATGGGAAGGGGTGGATATGGCTACACTTAAAACAATTATACTAAGTAGTGTTGGGTGAACCTAGACCACAAAGTTCAAGTTCGTACCGAACTTTGCAAGTTCAGGTTCCCAAACCTGAACATGGACTTCAGCCATAAGTCCGTGTTCAAGTTTGGTGTTCGTCCTGAACCCAGAAAATCTGGTTGATTGGCTGCTGAGCTTCACGTAAAGTGTGCAGCAGCAAGAAGCTGCCGTGCAACTTACCTGAGCCCCACAATTCCGTTGGCGGTTGGTTGGCACTCGCTGTCAAAATGTCCACGCCAGGGGCTTCAGAGAAATGGCCGCCCCCATGAGCAAGGACACTTGCAGCAGCTTACAATGTAAAGTGTCGGTACTCATTGGGCCGGACATTTTTCAGAATCCCCAGCTGTGGACATTTTAAACTTGCTGATTCTGAGCCTGTACCAGTTCACCCAACACTGATACTAAGACTTTAGAACTATATGGTCAGATAAAGTGGCAGGTGTAAGTATGGCCTCACACAGCCATGATTTTTCTTCCAATCCATTCCAGTCCGTACCTTAATCATTACACCTGGGTAATTCCTGCCCGGATGGGCATGTACTGCAAGATCAAAGGTGTGGCTCCTCCCGGCCCCATAAGTAGCAGCTGCCTCTAATCAAAGACCAGTTCATTTCTTGCAGTTTGGAAGAAGTACTGTGAATATGGCTTGATTCTCTCTCAAGGATTAGGTATTTGGCAGCAAGCGGGGATTTCAACCTGTCGGCTTCTTGCACGACCTTATTCCCACGGTTTCCTCTGACCCAACTCTATGCCTCCCCAGCTTTGTTGCTGTTTAAATTGGGGTCCGTGAAGGTAAGGTGAAGCGCTTTTCTGAGTGTTAAACCCTCAGAGCTGCAGGCTTCATTAACAAGCAAGTCAGCTGCAGGTTTTTGTCTGGTGAGCCTGTTTAGGGGGGACCAAGGGATTTTCCCTTTCTTATTGCTCTTTCCCATGTGTTTAAGCTGAGGTTGTTGGCCAGCTGAGCCACTGCACAGCCATCCTCAAGTGGACCTAAACCTTTTGGCAGGTCATTTTGTTTGTTTTTTATACTGTTTTTTTATTGTTTTATGTTTAAATATATACTATTATAGATTGGGAAAGGGCAAATATAATATTACTACCCTGTTTCCCCGAAAATAAGACCTACTCCGAAAATAAGACCTACTGTGATTTTAGCATGAAGGCTAAATATAAGACCTCCCCCGAAAATAAGACCTCCCCCCGAAAATAAGACCTCCCCCGAAAATAAGACCTCCCCCCGCAGCAAGAGTCCTCAGTCAGCTGCGGCCGTCTCTCTCTGATGATGAGTGACGCCCCTGACGTTGCACATAGGGGGACGTCACTGGGGGACGTCACTCGTCATCAAAGCGGCCGCCACCAAAGTGAAAGCTGCTGTCTGCTGCTCGCTCTCTGACAGTAAGTTAGTGAGTAGTGGCAGCAGACTGTGAAGAAGAAAAAAAAAAAGAATTTCTATGGGGGAAATGCCAGGTGAAGTGAGGGGAGGGGGGGATGGAAACTAGAGAATTCCCTGGATTCTCTAGACTCTACCCCCACCTCCCCCACCTTCACCCACTGATGATGAGGAGGGGGGGTTGTATGTTTTGGATTCCCCACATATGCCACTACCGGTAGTACAGGAGAAGGGGGGTAAATTGGGACAGGAGGATCGGGGGGGGAGGTAACATGAAATTTTGACAGGAGTCACATTTTGTCTGGTTATGATGGTTTGTGATGGCAACTACTAATGTTTAACAGTTAATAAATTTCCTTTTTTTGTGAATGCATGTGAATTCTTCTTCATGGAAAAATGTAAGACATCCCCTGAAAATAAGACCTAGCGCATCTTTGGGAGCAAAAATTAATATAAGACACTGTCTTATTTTCGGGGAAACACGGTATATCATTTATATATATGGTGGTTACCCCCCAGAGGACTCGCAGTAGTCTTGTGACTGTCGAGAACCTATATATACTTGGTCTCAGAACCCCAGGGTCATAGACTAGTATTATTAAATTCACCAAGGCTGGGGAAGGGATCCGGTCTTACCAGATTTACCCCATGTCCAGTATGCATGCAGTGGCACTGGACAAGGATAGCACAATGCGCAGGGATTATGCTACGGTTGTAGTCGATAGGGAGACAGTTGTCTCCTCCCTGAAGGGGGCTCTGCCCCTGTCGCCAGTGCTTTCTGAGACTTAAAAACCCCCTTTGCAGCCTGCATGCAGACCTAAACCTTTAGTGAGGCTACTAAGAAGGTTTATTAAAAAAAAAAAATTCCTCTGAGTGTATTGGAGAGGATATTGTGGCTGCCATAGTCTCCTTCTGAGTCTTTAAACTCTGTCGGCAGCCCTCGAGTGGGCCTAAACCTATAGAGTCATAATGGAGTATTGGCTACTAAAGAGGTTTTGAAGAAAATAATTTTTCCTCTGAGTTGAAGAGAATATTGTGGCTCTCATAGTCTCCTTCTGAGTCTTTAAACTCTGTCGGCAGCCCTCAAGTGGTCCTAAACTTATAGAGTGTCATAATGGAGTATTGGCTACTAAAGAGGTTTTAAAGAAAATAATTTTTCCTCTGAGTTGAAGAGGATATTGTGGCTGCCATAGTCTCCTTCTGAGTCTTTAAACTCTGTCGGCAGACCTCAAATGGTCCTTAACCTATAGAGTCATTATGGTGTATTCGCTACTAAAAAGGTAATAAAAAAAAAAATTTCCTCTGAGGAAGGGGATATTGTGGCTGCCATAGTCTCTCAGAAAGTTATCCGTTGGGAGAATTCATCCATTCATACACAAGGGGGTGTCCGGTTATGGAGACGATGAATGGATGGTTGATTTCCTCCATTCTGGAGGATGTTGCGGGGCATATGTTTAATTATAATCTGATCAATAAGGATTGGCAGAAGTCAGGTTGTCTTCTGACCATTCCTAAAGTACTAGATACTATGTATCCTTTTCCTACAGATCAGATTGAATTATGGTCTCACCCTCCTGTGGTGGACGCTCTGGAGCCAGGTCTCTAAGATTTTGGTTATGCCATCCTCTGATAGTGCTTTTCCAAAGGATCCAGCGGATAAGCGCGTGGATCAGGTGGCATGTTGTGCTTTTAAGGGGTCGACCTTGCGGCCGGCCTGTGCTACATCCATAGTTTTTTTTGTGAGCAGGAGGTTAGTAAAACAACTGGACTCTAAGACTTGTATGGCTCGTTCACAGAAGCCATGCTCCCAGTTGATCAAAGCCAGTTGGCTCTAACAGGTATGTGATCCTGGCTATGGAGGTTTGATCTGGTTGTGGGCCAGAGGCCTAACTCTGGTGGTCGCCTTAAGGCGTGCTTTATAGCTTAAGCAATGGCCAGCTGACATAGCCTCTAAAAGGAATATGACGGGACTCCCCTTTAAGGTGGGGCGTCTGTTTGGGGAGTGCTTGGTTGACTTGGTAAAGCATGCTACTAGTGGTAAGTCATTTAATCTGCCACAGAAGCCGAAGTCTAATACAGCTTCCGCAGGGCCTCTAATACTCCGGGGTTCCGGCTAGAGGTTCGGCCTCTTCGGGATACCAAAGAGAATTTTTTGGGAATAAGTTCCAAACTAAGGCAACAGGTGTCTGACAAAATAAAGCCAGACCCCCTTTGAAGCTGGCTCAGGCATGAAGGGATGCCCCCGCCCTTGAGGTGTGGGGGGAAAGCTTCTGCATTTGGCTCATATTTGCAGGCTTCATGTAACAGATATTTGGATACAGGAAGTTGCATCCTCAGGTTACAAAGACAAATTAGGAACCAGACCCCATCAGAGATCTCTGGTCAGGGGTATCCCAAATTCAGCAGAAAGCAGAGGCATTGAGATCTGCCGTATCTCTTCTTTTTAAAGATTGGAGTTTTTATAACCACAGTGTATATATAAGGATGCATACCTACATTGTAGTAGGTGGCCTACTTCCTCAGTTTGTGGCGCTACCCTTCAGTCTATCATCAGCACCAAGGGTGTTAACCAAGGTGTTGGCAGGTCTCATGTTTTTCTCTAAGAAGTCAGGGATGCATGTAATCCCTTACTGAGTCTATCGATTGATATGGGCCCCATCATGTCAGGGGGCCCAGAAGGATATCTTTTCAAAGCTTGGCCTGGGAATGTCATGACACGTCTCAGGCAAAAGTGCTTTTCCAACACAGAAGTGACTCTTATTTCAGGCCAGGGTACAGGGTCTCTTGTCTTGCCCTCACCCGACGATTCATCAAGAAATGTGTCTGTTGGGCCTGATGGTATATTGCTTGAGTCAGTACCTTTTGAACTGTTTTCACAAGACCCCTGCAGATGAAATTGCTCACAATCTGGGATCGAGACCCACACACTCTGGATCACTCTTTTTGCATGACACCGTCAGCAAGGCAGTCTCTAGCCTGGTCCTCTTCAGATCCGCAAATCCTTTCTTTCAGTACAGTGGAAGATCATCACCATGGATGCCAGTCTATCTGGCTCGGGGAGTGTCATGGAGTCATAAACGATCCAGGGACAATGGAGCTTGAAGGAGAGCAGACTCTCCATAAATATCCTGGAACTTGAGAGCGATTCTGTTGTATTCAGACATTGGACATCTGATGGGGCATCCCGTCCGGATTCAAACAAACAATTGGATGGCGGTGGTATATATCAACCACCATGAGGTCATTAGAAGCAGTAAAGCCCTGATGGAAGTGAGCTGGGTTTTTACTTTGGGCCGAGAAACTGGTTCCATGTCTTTTGGTGGTACATATACCTGGAGTGGACAACTTGTAGGCCGATCATCTCAGCAGAACGTTCCTGCATCAGAGGAAATGGTCTCTTAGCCAGAGGGTTTTTTAATCCCTATGCATGTGCTGGGGGATCCCAGACGTAGATCTCTTGCATCACGGCTCAGTCGGAAGGTCTGAAGTTTGTCTCAGCTCAGGGATCCTCTAACAATAGCAACAGATGTCCTGACTCTTCAGTGGTCATCATTCAAGCTTCTTTATGCATTTCCCTCCGATTTCACTCCTGGGTCGAGTACTAAAAAAGGTTTAGCTCACAAGGGAGTCCCAACCATTCTGGTGGCTCCTCAGTGACAAGAAGAAGCTGGTTCTCAGACATAGTAAGGATGTCACAGGGCAACTTGTGGAGGCGACAAACCAGATCTTCTCACACAGGGACCTCTAAGGCATCCCAAATCACAAGTTCTGGCTTGGAAGGCCTGGCTATTGAATCCTTTATCTTGGAAGAAAGGGTTTTTTTCGGTCAGAGTCATCCAGACTATGATTCAGGCCAGGAAGAAATCTTTATCAAGTGATCTACTATAGAGTCTGGCAAGCATTTATCGCTTGGTGCAAATCCAGGGGTTCGCTTGTAGTACTGTTCTTTTACAGAATATATTGATTTTTTGCAGAAGTCTTGATGAAGGTCTTCAATTGAGGACAAATATCGGCTATCTGTCTTCTTTCAGAAACCCATAGCTGAGAATGATTTTATCAGAACTTGTTTTACAAGGAGTCGCTCATGTGCGGCCTCCTCATAATCCACTTCTGCCGGCTTGGGACCTGAACTTGTTTTTCAGGGTCCTCCTTTTGAACCATGGTAGATGCGTCATTAAGTCTAAGGGTGCTTATGGTTATCTCTTAGTGGCAATAACCTCAGCCGGCGGGTTTCTGAATTAGCGGCTTATCAGTAAGCCTCGTTATTTGAGTGTTTTAGGATTTACTTCCTAAAGATATCTTTTCATTTAATGAAGAGATGGTTTTGCCTTCCTTATGTCCTGCTCCAGTGTCTAATAAGGAAGGGGTGTTCTTCACTGTTTGGATGTAGTGAGAGCACTAAGGTATTATCTCACTACTACACAATCTTTCCATAGTTTGGACTTATGTCATACCTGAGGGTCCACGGCAAGGTCTTCCACCAGCTAAGTCTGCCTACAGTCGATGGATTAGACAGACAGTGGTAAGAGCCTATTCTGCCAAGGGGAAGGAGCCCCTTGTTTGGGTCACAGCTCTTTCCACTAGGGCCATTGATGCTTCCTGGGCCTTTCAGCATCTGGCCTCGGTGAAACAGGTTTGTAAAGCTACCACCTGGTCTTCAGGTTCATACATTTACCAATTTTACAAGTTAGGTGTTAGGGCCTCAGCTGACGCTGTATTTGGTCTAATGTACTTCAGGCGGTAGTGAATTGAACTACCTGCTGTACGGTGTTGGGGATCCCGCCCATATTAGGCACTGCTTTTGGATGTTCCAGGTGTAATGATTAAGGGACGGCCTGGAATGGATTGGAAGAAAAAACACAATTCTGTGAGACTCACCTGTAGAATTGATTTTGATTCCGATCCATTCCAGGCCGTCCGACCCACCCTCTTTTGGGGTTAATATGTCCTGGATGCCTTTTTTTATGGTGATTACTCCATTTATTATTTAATAGGACATTTGTAAAAAAAAAAAAAAAAAAAAGACAAGCGGAGGTGGTGTGAAGTTACATGGTCTCCTATATTCGGGGCCTCCCGGCCTTAGCCTCTTGTTATGATTTACTGCTATTTAATTACTGGTCTTTTATTAGAGGCAGCTGCTAATCTTGATCTTGCAGTACACACCCATCCGGGCAGGAATTACCCAGGTGTAACGATTAAGGGACGGCCTGGAACATGGGCTGGGACGTCTTGGCTGGGGGATACATACCCTGTTTCCCCAGAAAAT
Organism: Gastrophryne carolinensis; assembly: GCA_027917425.1. Classification (NCBI taxonomy): domain Eukaryota; kingdom Metazoa; phylum Chordata; class Amphibia; order Anura; family Microhylidae; genus Gastrophryne; species Gastrophryne carolinensis. Next base: position 36,215,997 of record CM051240.1, read on the forward strand.
AAGACTGGTAATATATTAATTGTTGCTAAAAATATGTGTTTCTAGGCATTCTTGCTGTTTTTTTCCATGTTCCACTGCATTGCAAGTGTAGCGGTTTCTACATATTTTCAACCATCTCCAGCCGTTTCTGCGTATTTTGTATCACCTACCTTTTTTATCTCTCTGCAGCCCTTCCGGGCTCTTTATATAGCTTGTATGCAGGCATTTTGTGTCTTCTGCATTGATTGTCTGTAGATCCTCTTTAGTTATTTGTTCTATCATCAGCCTGCTTTTTGACCCTCTATGCTGTGTGAGCCAATCTTCCCCTTCACCCAATACTAGTCCTCCCCTGGTCACTAGCTTTTCCTGATTTTGTGGGCATCTGTTATTTTGCACATTCCTGTTCTGTTATTTTGAACAAGAGCCAGGAGCAAAGCAAACTAGATAATATTTACATTTAGGTTATGCTTGAAATATAAATTATATTTCCCAGAAACCATGCTATAAAAAATTATTTCTGTAAAACAACTATGAAACAAATTAATTAGGTCAACTCTAGGAGTGTGGAGCCGATGTCACAACAGATCCAAGATAAACATAATACCAATAGTTTATGAGAAGAAAACTATACAACATTCCATGGAAAATTTCTTAATAAGTGAAAGTCCTTAATAAAAAGCCCATTGATTAAGTCCAAGCTGACGAAATGCGCCAGGCGGGGCAGCTGCAGCACTTGATCAGAGAGAGGCAGGGAGCACACTCCAGGACCCACGGCCGGTGGTAAACGAAGTAAGGTGCTGTTTGTCAGCGGTTTTCATAAGCGAAGTGAATGTTCTGAGGTACAGCCTAGCCTCTCCTCTTCTAGGAAAGTGTTTTTTGTGATGTCGTTTTATCTCTGTTTTGTTTGGTAAGCATTATTAAAAGCAGGCCGGGAGGGCCCGTTATCTAAAACGTTATCACGCTATTATACTTTTAAATCTTTTTTCCTCTATGGTAAACGGAGTTCATTCCTCTATGATAAATGGAGTTTCCTAAAAAGTGATTTTATATATTCAAGTTAACAATAAAATTTTAACCTAGAGCATCTCCAGCGCTTGTTCAAAGAGGACCTAAATTGGGTTTGCGTTTGATGATCGTTATCTGATTATATCTGGTCTGTCATTTAATCTGCTTTTTGGTGATTGGAATCTGCACTAGTAAAATTTTTTGGTGGAGCACGAGTGGTGAAAATAATTTGAGGACTGGTTTTAAATAAATAAAGGACTTTCACTTATTTAGAAATTTTTCGCAGAGTGTTGTATATTTTTTTTCAAATAAACTATTGGTATTATAATATTTACATTTAGCATCTGGCATAGAATAGAAGCATCCATGCTATGTTCTTCTATGTTCTCATCATTTCCTTCAGGGATCTCCAACACCCAGTGAATATGCCGAGAGTCTGGATGAATACACTGATCCCACCACTTCTGAGATTGTGCTACAGGGCAGCCCATACAATATGGCGGAATTTGCCAAGAAGTACTTCCGAGAGGGTCAGCGGATGATGGCACAGGAAGAGGAGGAGAAGAAGTCTTCAGTGTATGTTAGCTACTGTACATCATTTATGCAATTCTTTGATGATGTGTTGGCAATAGTGTCAGGCCATATTTAGAAAAGGGAACTTTTCATTTGGCAATCCACCAAATGGCCTTACATAAGGTTTAAACTCCCGTGCAACCTGCATACCTATTGAACAATAATACTCCTCATAAGTCAGGTGCACATTCAGAAGAACATCTCTTAACCTAGTAGGGACAGATTTATGCCAGCTATTGTTGTATTACACCACCAGCCTCCAGATTTACAATTATAAGGAACCAACATGGATGCAAATCCTTGGATGGATCATGGATCACCCATGGATCACCCTCAAGAGTTGAAATTTGGGGAAAATGTTTCATATAGACCATATTAAATGCTTATAACATCTTAGAGGCCGATTCATTAATAGCGCCAGGTAGCGACAGATGAGCGCCAGTAGCGTGATTTTCACAGCGCCAGCTAGTATTCGCTGTGCTTGGCCGGGGTTTGCTTGTTGACAGCGACTCAGTCGGTGTGCGGTAATGTTGAATACGGGGTTAGGGGTCGATGTTTCACAGGTTCCGCGTTGTATGGGTGCGCCTGACAGCGAATGGCCAGAGCGAACGGCTTGCTGCAGATTCATTAACAAATCACGCTCAAAAATTTCTCGCGCTGTGAATTCCTTGTTTAAACCCCAGAGCGCTGGCGGCGATGTGTGTAAAGTAGTTTTTAACCCCCAAACAACCATTTTTTTTTAATGTAAAAATTATACAAGTTTTTCTAAACATTTTGTAATATGAATACATTAATATCAGACCTGTAATATCAATTCTGCACAATTTTTATTTTTTTATTTTTTCTACTTAAAAAAAAATCCTAACATTGCAGAAGTGGTCACAGAATTTTTGACATTAAAAAAAAAAAAAAAAAAAAAAATGCAATTAATTATGATTATTTAAAGATTGCTCCATTGAAATGCATTGGACAACGCCAGGGAGCGCCAGGTTATACCTGGCGCTGTGATGGGATTAGCAGCGGCGCTGTTCGTTGCAGCCGGCTACATGATGAATCCCGCGCTAGCTGACGCTCTCGCCGGCGCTAGCCGCATTTAGCGTGATAAATGCGTCATTGTGGCCGACGCTGGGCGTACTTGAGTCGGTAGCCGCCGTTAGCTGGCGGTACCTGGCGCTCGTCAGACACTACCTGGCGCTATCGCTTGATGAATAAGGGCCTTAGTTCAAGTGCAGTTCCTTTGACCCATTACTAACCTTTTTGGATCTGTGTGTAGGACCTTAGAGAAAGAGTGGGCAGCACAAAAATACATTAGAATTTATTTGTTTTATCCAACACTAGGGGTTGAATTCTGAGCAAAACTTAGGGGTCGATTCAGCAACAAAGCAAAATGTACACTTAGGAGTAAAAAGTGCACTTTTGGTAAAAGTGCAGTGGTGCTGAACCACCCCCTAATTAGACAATTAAAGTGAATGGCACTTCACAGTAGTGTACTTTTTGCACCTGGTGCAAAAGGTGCGCTCAATTTATTGGGGCGTAAAACGTGCCATTGCCTTAAATTGTCATGCTATGATTATAGATTGGCCCCAGGTGGCACAGGATTCAATCCAGCACTCAGGTGAGTTGCTGATCTCTGAATCAGCTGCACTGGACAAAAGCTTTAGTCCCCTTTTGTTTTTTTTTTTATTTTGGTGTCCAAACCGTTTAGGTTATCACTGACCCAGCATCATGAAAATATCTCATCCATCTTCTTTGTGTCCTCTTACAGAGATTCCTCCAAACGTGGGTCCAAGAAAAGCAGAGAATCCAGGGATCCCGCTGACTTGCTCAAGTTTACTAAGGTGAGCAGAGACATTAACACAAACCGTGTTAATTGGTGGTAAAACATTTCCTATGGCCCAATGATGATGGTTCTTTCTGCTTCATACCAATCTGTGTCTCTCTCCGCAGAATCCCATACAGGAATCTCTCATTGAGTTCAGTGACAGCAGCATGAATCGAATCGCCTCTGAACTTTTCCTCGGTAAGAACAAAACAGGGTGAATCTTTTATTGTATGGCTGGAAGAGAATATTTTAGCAGCTTTAAACCTTTCCAGCATCATATCACATTTCCAATCAAAATGCCAGACTCCAATCTTACCTACCCTTTTTTTCCAGACAGGAAGGCTGTCACTTTTTTTTTACCTTACCAAAGGCCCCTTATGAGATTCTGCTTACCATCCCTTACCAGCTAGCTGCCCTATACTAAACCTATATTCTGAGGTTCCATATACCCTCCCCTCATGACCATAGACTGATTTATATTATTATATTATATAAATTATAAAAAAACACATTCAACTACCTATACCTTCCATATCATGGTTTAACGGGTTACCTATATCCTTCAAGGGCCACCCGAATATATATATATATATATATATATATATATATATATATATATATATATATGCAATTGTCTTAAGCGGAATTATGCCTGTGCCTCTTCGATGGTGACCACTGATAGAATTCTAAATAAAACCTATTTTAGCTTCACAAAGAATTACTCACAGTTAGGTAAATGTACACTTTCCAGGACAATAAAACTCTTGAATTGATGTTATGGGCAGAAGCTTAATTATTTTTGTAATATAGCAACTAAACAAATGTTTTCCCTGCAGCTATAATGAAGTTTATGGGGGATGCTCCTCTAAAGAGTCAAACTGAGCTGGACATGGTTTCTGCTGTCCTAAAGGTAAGGAGGATATGTACATATTGTACAGTAAAATGTTTATTGTTAGTGAGTTATAGAGGGTTTCTGTTTAATTAAAAGTGCTGGATATGTGGGTCCACATGGTATTTAAGCACACCTGACAATCCATCAGTTATTAGGATGTATCTAAAGGGGGGGGAGCAGAGAAAGGCTGGGGCCAAATATCAGCCCTAGACTTTCTCAACCGCCAGCCAGCCACCTCCCCCTCCTACAACATGATGTCCAGCCTGTAAATGGGTGCTTCTTGGCTTAGGCTACAGCATTTCAGGAAAATGCTATAATGATAGGCAGGGGTGTATATGGTCTCTTTTAAGGAGATGGTACAGAAGCATCAGTATTGTATGGATAGATAATGTGGCAGGGGTGGGTATGGTCCTTCTGAGGCAATGGACTTGAACCCCTGTAAATACTGATAATAAAAGCTCAGAAAGGAGCAAAGCTTAGGAATTTAGAGGCCTGTCAAGCAAGTGTGCTCGGAAGTGTGATCTCAGTTCCTACAAAATGTAGATAGATACAGCCCTCTTTAGAATCAGTGGTGCTTTGCTGCGCTCTTTGAATACCATAATTGCATAGCTGTGAATGGCGATGTTATACAGCATTGCTGGTGTACTAGCATGTCCATGGAACGTTACATCTGTAAATACACACACACACAGGTAAATATATATAAATCATTTATATCTCTCTGAATGGAAAATTCCACTAGTAAAGCCGCGCTAATTTTAGAATAACCAAAGTGGACCGTCACCCAGGGGTGATCGGCCCGGGAATCGATAAGATTCCCGGGCCGATCACCTCCCTCACCGCGGGACATCCGAAATCGGGATGTCCTGCGGTGAGGGACCACCCCCAAAACCCCCAAAAAACCTACCTCATCGGCGGTGGCCGCCGCCGCCTCCCGCGCGCCCCTCTAGACATGCGCGCTCCCGCGCCGGCCGTTTGCGAATGGCCGGCGCGGGCGCGCGCCCTGTCAGAGTGACATGCGGGAGGCGGTGGCGGACGCGCTGTCTTGTCCGTCGCTGTCACCCGCTTCTCCGTCGGCGGGGATTGGACAGCGCGGCCACGTGGGAGCGTGGTGAGGTGAGTTTTGGGGGCTTTCTGGGGGGTTTCACACAGCGGGGCACCCCCAATCAGGGTGCCCCCCTGAAGTGGACCAAAACCCAGGATAGTCAAAATCAAAATTCAACCTTTAACATATACAATTACAATTGCAACAATGAATATCCGGAGCAGGGAGTCAAAAAAAAAACTGTGTAAGTTCAGTCTCTGATAGTTCTACTTCAGGGGGAACAAACACGTTTATAGTGAAACCACTTAAAATCTTTATTTGCGCTTACCGTATAAACAACTTTAGTAAATGCTCATCCTATAAATAATTGGCACCAAGATTGCCTTTCACCTCCTTTTTGAAAAAGTTGTTTATACGGTAAGCTCCCCCTGAAGTAGAACTAAATTGACAGTTTAAACGAAAGAAACCATCTGGTACGTGCATTCTGATTCTGGTGGCTGGTTTGCACAGTGGAACTATAAGATCACTACTGGTGAAATTATCTTTATTAAATCGAAGGAGAGTGAAAATTAACCCTTGTTTTTTCCTGCAGAGTCTATCTATGTTTACATAGTATTTCTTCTCTTCATATAAGCAGTAAATCCAAGGTTAAGGTAATACCATTTATTGGCTAACTTATTTAGAATTAAAATGCAAGCTTTCGAAGCTGTTCAAGCTTCTTCTTCAGAAGAAGCTTGAACAGCTTCGAAAGCTTGCATTTTCAATTTAAATGAGTTAGCCAATAAATGGTATTACCTTAACCTTGGATTTCCTGCTTATATTGATGGCTAACACGGTACAACAACTTACTACTTACTGCTTCTCTTCATATATAAATTATTATTTTAAGTAAGCTAAAACTAATACCCTGTAAATCATTATCAAATATTAACCTGTAACCATGTTGTATCTGAAGGTTTGCGGGGACCACGAGGTGTTGAAAGATGAAGCCTACTGTCAAATCATCAAACAGATCACTGACAACAACAGCACCAAGACGTAAGTAGCAGCAAACAGCAGAGACGTAAGAGCATGGTTAAGATCAGGGAACTATGTTGTAGGGGTCTAGACAAAAACCTAAAAAGTCAGGGCTCAGACACTGTGCTGTCCATTTTATTTGACTGTAAGAAACAGGGCTGCTCCAGGTTTATGTGAGCCCTTGGGCAACAGAGTCTCAGTGGATCTTACCATGCCATGTCCAATGGGTCTTCTTCTGCCTTTGATTGCCTTCCGCGTTGCCACTAATCCTCTTTTAGTCTTTGCCACCCTTTCTGCTGCCAATGATCATCTTTGAACCCTTGTAGCCTTCCCCACTGCCACCAATTACTCTGGGTCCTTACTGCGTTTTCTGCTGTTGCTGCTCATCCTGAAGTCTATCATGTGTACACCATTGCTGAGTCCAACTCTGCTGCTGATGGTCCTCTAGTTTTCACCACTTTCTAAGCTTCTGCCAATCGGCCTCTATTCCTCAATATCTTCTCCATTGCCGATGATCATTTTCTGGTCCTGAGGTCAGCCATGAGCAGGTCTCCATGAGGGGACCCCGAGCTTGCAACTCCAGCCCCTTCAGACCTGAGTTAGCTCCTGAAGACACCAGGGGCTCTGGCATTTGCCCAGACACCAGGTGCCACAGTTGTGGCCAGATCTGGCACCGACCCTGGTGAGGAACAGGGGTGCACTACTGTGGCTGTGGGGCTACAGTAATTTGATTAATATGTGATAAAAGATTGAGGCTTTGATTAACCATTGACATATTTCACTAGCGTATGAACACAGGTATAGCAATGTTGGATTGTCATTGTTCGAAACTTTGTACAACTGTCAGAGATAGCCTGAACAGCAGGCATGGTTGTTAGACAGTAACCATATGCCTGTAATTAAACCGGACCTTCACCATGATTTATTGAAAAGCCCAAACCCTTAAAAAACGATTCCCCAGCATCTAAAATTAATATATATTAAGTTTTTAGTCACTTACTTATTATTCTTTCCTCTACTGGGCTGCAACTCTCTTCAGGACTTTAAGATACGGGCGCCGCCATCTTGATTTAGAAGCATCACGCTTACTGAGGAGAGGAGAGTGGGATAAAGTACAGGGGGCAGGGTTATAGCTGTCCTTTGCTCAGACAGAGCAGAGCTGGGGTCAGGAAAAGGTCAGCAATCCCAGAATGCAGAGCAGCACAGTCAGAAGGCACTTCCTGTTTGCAGGCTGCCTGGTGTTCCATGAGCCGCCATCTTGGATGTTTAAAGGCTCATAACGTGCAGTAGATGCAGGTAGACTGGTTTTTAATGTGAGCAATCTGTATGGGGGAAACATATAAGATAGACTCTTATTCAGAGTGAAGGACCGCTTTAAAATATTTGTCTGTTAAATGATGATATGCCTTGGTTAGCTTTAAGCGGACCAAAACCCACTGAACTTGTGAAATACATTTGACCAAAGTCCCTGCTGATACTCCACTTTTTGGGTATAGAACTAAAAATGGATATTTTCACATCATTGCCACACACAACAGTGCCAATGAATGGAGGAGGTGGAGTTTTACAGCTAAAGCAGAGGCCATTATCTGGGATTAGAGTGAAGCCGGAGCAGTGGAAATTGACAAAAGGTGCTCCTCGTGGGGGGAGCAATTCAGGGGATGCTAGTTAAAAATGTGGGTTTTGGTCCACGTTAAAGAAAGACAGGGCTCAGGATTGCAGACATTTTGGGTTGTATGGGACCCTAAAATTCTCTTAGCTCCGCCACACCTGTTTATATACTGTATGCTGTGTAAGTCATTTTCTGACCTTGCGGTTAGGTTTACTGGAGTAAATTATTAACTATTCCGGTCTTGCTCATGTATTATTTAGGGAGAGCTGTCAGCGAGGCTGGAGGCTTCTATACATCCTCACCGCCTATCACAGATGTTCGGAGGTCCTAAAGCCATACCTGTTCAAGTTCTTGCAAGACACGTGCCGGAGTCCCGGCCTCCATTTCCAAGGTAACCAGCAGTGAAATGTGGGCTGTCGGGACTTGTGTTGCTAACTGGATTTGGGTAAAGTTAAATATGACCTGAATTTTGTCAGTTTGGTCCAGACTACAATAAAATTTTGTCTAAATTCAGGTAAAAATATATCGGCCAACAAAAAGGCCCAATATTTTTATTTAGATACCGTATGTTCCATTGAACCATTTGCAGAAATCATTCAAGTGTGCCCTGTTTGTCAAGTGCCCTTGTGGGGTTATTTCTGCCACCATACCTGGAGAGTTAATAACTGAGGAGAGCTTCTCAACCTCAAACACCTAAGCAGGCGCAAGGGAAATCATATCTTTTTCTTAAATCTGAATGGTGTTCAGGGCTTCTGTTTGAGTTGAATAACAGGCCGATTCATTACTAACGCCAGGTACCAGCAGATCAGCGTCTGTACAGCGGCGCAAAGAGCGACCACTAGTGGTCGCTCTGATCGGCCATGAGTCGCTATTACAGAGTCCGTTTTTGAACACACCTGTAACAAAGCGAAAACACATGGAATCACATTGTTATTACATTGCGACATTAACACTTTAATACCAGACCTGTAATGACAATTCTGCATAAAAAAAATCAAAAAAGTTTTCAAAAATGTATTTAAATAGGCCAGGAGAGGTCACACAATGATTTGATAAAAAAAAAAAAAAAAAAAAATTATTAAAACAAAACCCTGTTTAAACAGAAGAAAAGGATCGTCTATTGAAATGGATGGGAGAGCAACAGGTAGCGACAGGTAATACCAGGCGCTCTTAGAGGCAGAGCGCCGCCGGGATACGCTGAGCCGCCTGGGATGATGAATCGGTCACTACGTGACGCTGTAAGAGGCTCTCACCAGATTCGCTTTCATAAATGTGGTATTGCGTGCTGCGGCTGGCGTTCACCTGACGCTACCTGTCACTTACAAGGCACTACCTGTCGCTTACAAGGCACTACCTGTCGCTATCTCTTGATGAATAAAGCCCTAAGCTTTTCAAGTTTTCCAAGTAAGGTAAAGATGCAGTCCACACTTCAGTAAATATTATTTGATGCTAGAACGAAACATGTAAAAGGATTGGCCATGAAAAGGTTAAAAATGTATAAACAGCAGCCTACCTTGCCACATGTTGCTCGGTGGCGGCAATGAGGAAATAGACATCCTCCTCTGCCGCTCCAGCCCCTCCCTGCCAATGTGGACCACCAATCCAAGCGCAAGGAGCGTGACCAACTCATGCCTCCATCACAGCTTTGATGGCTTGAATGGTGGTCTCAGAGCTACTATTCATGCCCAGCTAACCTCTCCTACCCCCCCCCCCCCCACACCCAGCCTCCTTCTTGCTGCCATGCACTCTCTGCGTCTCCCAGTGCGGACAGCTGAACCCCTATGGAGGCCAGAGAAAGGATGCTGGATGATGTTGGCAGCAGCCGCAATCCACATTCCTGAAGCTGTTCGGATTATGTTTTTAGGCAGGTTGCCTTGTGTGGGAGCAGATGGGTCACTGAAATATGATTTAAATTAATATCTGCTGCACGATAACCTCCAATAATTCTACTAGAGATCAATATTATAAATATCGCAAATACCAATAATCATATCAGCCTAGCGGCCATCAATCTGATACAAACCAATGGTCGCTGAGGCTGTCCTCATACACCCAGTGAAATGTCCCAATAAATATCTTTCTCAAATACTTTGCAACTACAATCTATAATGTGAGAAATTATCCACCACACACACAGTAAGATGTATAAATAAAATGGGCTTCATTTACTAGCACAGTAAATAACCTTCACTAACCCAATATGTTCATGAAGTTTCCCCAGATAACCTAGATATTAGACACTTGTTGCATGATAAGCTAAAGTAAGTTATACGTTAGTTACAGTACAATCATGATTATAATGGCGAGAGAGAGAGAGACATACTTAGCATAAGGTAGGGGATCCTTCCATCGACTGAATAGCTCTGCCACCATCATCCTAATCTACTAACACTAGGGGGTGTGGCCAGCATTCCCAGGCTTCTGGGTGTGTCTGCATTGTACTGCCCACAGCCTGCCTCTGTGAGGTTAGATAAATATTCTATAAAGTGATATAACTCCCACAATATGCATGTTATCATATTGTAACCAAGACATTCATGGCCCCCATTAATTTCTTAGTTAAATGAACCTAAACACCAAATACATATCATACAGAGTATGATACTATGTGGAATATCAGTCTTTGGCCAATATATGCATGCCATGTTTGATATCAAATAAATGGTCTTATAATCCTGAATAAGACTCTCTCATTAATATAGTCATATATGAGCTGCATCCCAGAAAACACCTCAGCTATTGAGGTAGTTTTTGGCAGCTAGGTGTGAATATAGCCTATTGTCATGGTCTGTTTACTATAGACATGGCAGGATTTCCGGCTCACCCCCTATTTGAGTGTGTGTATCTATAATCATATAAAGTATAATAAAATATATCTATAATTAGTACACTTAATTTACCTTTTAACGGTCACTTATTGATGTAGGACAGGGGGGAGCTCCTCACAGCCTGGTGATGTTGTTAACAGGTAATGTCTGTTCACACAAAATAAGTCAGCTGTAAAAGAGGAGGCTCTTGCTTAAAAAGGTAGCCTGCCCCTGCCACAGATGCGTGGGGGGGGGGGGGGGGGGGGCTTTTAGTAATTCTAGGGTGAGGTGGTGGAGCTTATGTTATAGGGAGGGGTTTTAGTATTGTTTTTCATAGCACTATCATCTTCTGTGGTTTAAGGAAATTAAGTGTAACACAGATAATTGTAATAATTGTAAGGTTATGCACATGGGAAGGAGAAATATGTGTCATAATTGCACACTAAATAAAGAAACACTTGGTAAAACAACAATGGAAAAGGACCTAGGGGTTTTAGTTAACAATAAGCTCAACTGTAGTAATCAATGCCAGGCAGCTGCTGCCAAAGCAAAAAGGGTCATGGGGTGCATCAAGGGGGGCATAGGTGTCCATGACCAGAGCATCATTTCACCCCTGTACAAGTCACTGGTCAGACCCCATATGGAATACTGTGTACAGTTCTGGGCACCTGTGCTTAAGAAGGACATATCAGAACTGGAGCGCGTTCAAAGAAGGGCAACAAAGTTAATAAAAGGAGAGCGGGGGCTACAGTACCCTGAAAGACTGTCAAAGTTAGGTTTATTTAGTTTAGAAAAAGATGCCTGAGGGGGGACCTAATAACTATGTATAAATATATTCGGGGTCAATGCAAAGATCTGTCCCACAATCTATTTATACTCCGGAGTGTAACCATAACCCGAGGGCATCCACTAAGGTTAGAGGAAAGGTGCTTTCTCCACCGACATAGGAGGGGATTCTTCTCTGTAAGAGCAGTGATATTATGGAACTCGCTGCCAGAGGAGGTAGTAATGAGGGATACATTAAAAATGTTCAAAAGTGGCCTTGATGCCTTCCTGGCAGGTAATAACATTACCAGCTATGGCTACTAGACCACTGGAAGGAGATCTGTAGTGGCCAGGATGCCCTCCTTGCATGTAATAACATTTCCGGCTATGGCTACTAGAAACTGGAAGGAGATCTATAGCCAGGATGCCTTCCTTGCATGTAATAACATTACCAGCTATGGATACTAGACCACTGGAAGGAGATCTGTAGTGGCCAGGATGCCCTCCTTGCATGTAATAACATTTCCAGCTATGGCTACTAGACCACTGGAAGGAGATCTATAGTGGCCTGGATGCCCTCCTTGCATGTAATAACATTTCCGGCTATGGCTACTAGACCACTGGAAGGAGATCTATAGTGGCCTGGATGCCCTCCTTGCATGTAATAACATTTCCGGCTATGGCTACTAGACCACTGGAAGGAGATCTATAGTGGCCTGGATGCCTTCCTGGCATGTAATAACATTACCAGCTATGGCTACTAGACCACTGGAGGGAGATCTATAGTGGCCGGGATGCCTTCCTGGCATGTAATAACATTTCCAGCTATGGCTACTAGAGCACTGGAAGGAGATCTATAGTGGCCGGAATGCCCTCCTGGCATGTAATAACATTTCCAGCTATGGCTACAAGACCACTGGAAGGAGATATACAGGCTGAACTGGATAGACTAAAGTCTTTATTCAGCCGCACATACTATGTTACTATGATTCCTACCTCAACAATACAAAAAACATATAGACTGATACAAATGACATACAAACAGACATGCAATGACACACATTGATGCAAAAAATGGCCTCTTACTTTACCAGGCATAGCAAAAGCGTGTGAGCACAACCTGCGTAAAACCCTGCTGTATGGAGGACGCACAGAATACCCCAGTGCCATGGAACTAAAAGCTATGGTGGTAAGTACGCCTACCTGGGAAAAAAAGCCTAACTAGTAAGTACAGATGACACAAATAAAAGAAGGAATTAAAACTGATGTAATAATGTATTGATATTGCCATTTTATGCTGGCACATACATAGGAATTTGTGCTCCACATTTATCTCATCTGTGCAGTGAGAACACACACACCAGTGAGCGGATACATGTCCCTGGAGCCTGGAGCAGTGGGTGGACTTGACTTGGGGAGCCCTTGGGTGATTTAGTCACGCCCCAGTCGGGAATCAAACCTTCAAACTGGTCACAGGTTCCCTAACCACTATGCCATGACTTTCCCATTTTCTAAAGGTAGTTACAATAACTTCTCAGCAGAGTTGGAAGTAGACTCCGCTGTGGATCAGAGGGGAGATCTCTCCCAAGAATATTTAAGGACGCAATACAGTGCTCAAAATTGAATTCTTTTATTGAAAATGGGCTGGCTGATTCCCTTGCCCCAGGCATCCCAAACTGGGATGTATGAAGAGGTAAATGCACTCCGATTTGTAAATATGCAGCAGGGTGCATGACCCGAGGCATCCCAAGCCCCTATACAGCCAGAAAAACAGTTCAAGGGTCAGCACTCCTTAAAATTAACTTTTATTGAAGTCCTTTAAAAAATACAAGTCAAAAACAGCCCTAATAACACATTACCAGACCCCGACAGCAGTCCTAAATTGTGCAGCTCTTACGCCTTTCGGATGCCACCTGGTCCTTATTCATAGACCGAAACTGGGATGCCCTGCTCTGTGAACCCCCCAGTCGTGCGATATCCTTACCTGTCCGACAAACCCATGGAGCATGCGCTGCCGCCAGCGCCATGCCTGCCGCAACTGAGTGACTGTGCATGGCCCAAGGATGTGAGTGAAACCAGGGTACCCCAAAGTTAAGAACCAAAATCTGGGATAGTGAAAATCACATTAATTCAATCATGAAGCTGTTGTACAGAAATGTACTATCCAAATATTACCTCTAGATGGAGCTACAGCTCCATAGGTTTTTCCATCCTATCACCATCATCATTGTGCTATGGGGTCCTGCTGTTTGCTAGAGGCTTTAGAATGTAGGCTTGCATAATGCCTTTTCTATTGTTATTTTCCCCACAGGCTGGGAGAAGCTCCAAGCGGCAATTGTTCTTGCTACCCGGAGGAATCGAGCGGCATCTCAAGATAAAAACTTGTTCGGTCAGTTGGGATTTTAACATACCTTCCAACTTTTCAGGGTGGGAAAGAGGGACAATTGTTAAATTAAGCCACGCCACCTCATTGGTTTATGGATAGGAGGGTGTAACAGTTACAACACTATAAACACTCTCGAGAGCAGGGAAGCGTGAGATGCGGCTGCCAGCGTGCTTGGAGCCGCTGCGGTAAGATGTCTCATTGACGCACATACCACAGCGGCTCCGAGCACTCTGATTGGACGAGCGCCGTAGGAGCAGGTTGAGGTGAGATGTAACTTGCGATCTGGGGGTTTCACATAGCGGGGCACCCCGATTGGGGTGCCCCCAGAGAAGTGGACCAAAACCCAGAATAGTCAAAATCCTGGGTGTTGGTCCACTTTAAGGACTGTTGGGCTGCTACTTCTAAAAACTCCCATCCCCTCTCTGCCTCACTAGCCTCCCCTTAGTACTCCAATAGCCAGGGAACACCAGCCTATACCCATACCTATAACATACCCACCCCTGCCATGTAATCTGCTTCTGCAATAATATATATTCAGTACCATACCTACCAACTTTTCAGGGTGGCAAAGGGGCATTTGTTAATTTAGGCCACGCCCCCTCATTGAGGGATGGATAGGAGATAGGGTGTAACAGTTACAACAGAAACACTTTAAATACGCAAATTAATCATTTATTGATGCAGATTATTATTATTATTGTTTATAATAATAATAATCTGCATCAATAAATGCAGATCTACATGTTACACCTCAAAAAGGGACAAATGAGAGCAACGAGGGTCAGGGGGACATGGACTCAAAAGAGGGACAGTCCCTCCAAATCAGGGACACTTGGGAGGTATGCAGTACTATTGGATAAAGAGTGCCCATAGCTATCCCTGCCAATAAACCTCAGCCTTGTGCTTACTTGTTAACAGTCCAGGAAAAACATTGGGAGGTCTCAGTGGGAATGTTGCACGCTGGATCTGGCCTGGCAAGGGGCCAGTAAAATCCCAATCCGCCACTGCCTTACTGTGTCTTGCCTGATCGTCTCCCTGTAAACCTTGTTTAGCCTCCAAACTGAGAATCCTCTTTATATACAGCATAGTGACCTTGCTTGCACACTTGACCCTGACCCTGTTTATTATCTGACCCTCTTGACTTGATGCTTGGTTCTGGCCTGCTACTGTTCTACACTATTCAGGCTTTGTTACTCCGTTTGAGCACTGTCTACCACTTACAATGGAATATTTGCTTGTGCAGGTGGCCTTTGATGTCATAGAAGAGATCTGTACGGAGATGGGGGTGCACAGGGATGAGGCGTATCATGAATATTCCATCTTTGCTGTTACCAATCGGGGTAAGTTAAAAAAGAAAGTCCTGTTTGCTGCTTGCCTGATGTAACGGGATGCATACAGAGCAAAGCCCCATAAGCCCCTTTTGCCAATGGGCATGGGTTCCTCTGCACCCCCCTGGCTGATGCACTGGGGATGCAGTTAATCAGACAGGGGGTATCAGCAAGTCACCCAACACAGCTGGAAAGTCACTTTGCCAGCCCCCCTACTCTGTAAATTGACATAGATATTATTAGGACCATGTAACATACCTACCAACTTTTAAGGGTGGGAAAGAGGGACATTTGTTAAATTAGACCACGCCCCCTCATTGAGGGATGGATAGGTGGTTATAACAATAGAAACACACTTTAAATAGGCAAATGGATCATTTATTGATGTAGATCTGCATGTTACACCTAAAAGAGAGACAAAGGAGAACAAGGAGGGACAGGGGGACACGGACTCAAAAGAGGGACAGTCCCTTCCAAATCAGGGACACCTGGGAGGTATGCATGTACTATTTCACAAGTGGTAAAAAGTGGCAAGAAAATCTAATTGTTGTTGTCACTCTCTGTTGCCAGGACATTTTTAAACCCCCCTGGGCTGGGGATGTAGGTAATGGAGATGCAGGTAATGGGACGGGAGGTTAGGCAAGTCACCTGCTTGCCACAGATGACTTGCCAGCCCCTCCTACTGTGTGACCTGGTATAGGGGTCTCAATGTCATGTCATTTATTTATTTCTCTACTTACCTTGATTCCATCGCCAACCGCTATGTCCCCCGCCGATCACCACCACTAAACTGACAGCTGAAAGTGATACTGGCAGAGTGATATAACGCCAACGGGACAGAAGCCGGCAGCGGGCACAGGGAATGGGTGTTCTCTGCCCAGCTGGAGACCCGGGGGGGGGGGTTGGATCGGTGAGAAGAGACTTCCAACACTGGATCCCGGATGGAGGTGATCTTTTTTTTTTTTGCTCAGAAACAGGGTAAAATGGCAGCTACAATTTCATGTAGAGAAGCTGAACTGATTCCCAGCCGCACACAATCACAATTGCTTAAACCTAGAATAGAGGCTGAGAGTTATGCTATAATATATTAATTTACCGTAAAATAGAAGAAATGCTTTTTTGTTATTAGATCATGTTGTAACGGAATTTGCCCGTTGTTCTTTCTCTGTATGTTATCTCTCCTCCCTGAGCAGGATGTGCCCAGCTACAAGGTTGCACATCCTTCTGTTTTCTTTTTGTTTTCTTAAGAAGTGTTGCTTATCTATGTGTCCTGTGTGAGATTTTGTTTTGGAAAGGTGGGGGCACTGGCTGCGCGCTGCAGGGTATAAGATTGTAAGCTTCTCTTCATTAAACTGAACTTGTATGATGAAAGCTGTTGTATTTGCTGTCTATCCTCGCATCATATGAGTTCCTAGCCTGGCTATGCAGGGATTTCTCAGAGGCAGACGCTCAACAGGCAGGGGTGCAGGAGTGTAGTATTACCGCCAAAGCCAGTGGCGCATGCACTGTGGGCTTGGTGGTGGCGTGGTAAGCATACCGGGCAACTGGGGGGGTTCAGACAGGGGGACAACCCAAATCAAGATGCCCCGGGGAGAAGGAATCAAGCGGCCCTAGATTCTCATAGACTCCAGAACTGCTTTTGTTCCGTTTTAACGGGTGGAGAGGTAGCTACGTGAATTTCACGTAGCTGGCATTTACACAGTTAAACTATACACAGCCCTTCTAGCGCCAGGCAGCATACTCCTGCTCCCCTTCATCATTTTATCTTCAAGGGGACTGTCTGACATGCCACCAGAGGGAATACCCTCTCACCAGGGAGGGAGCCTTGTATACTGTATATTCCCCTCTGTCAGACTGTGGGCATAGCGGCTGGTGTCCTGCCCTGACCAGAGGCTGGCCGGTCTGCTTCTGAAACATGGGAATCCCAGTCCCCATGCCAGGTGCACCCAGCTGAAAGCCTCAGGGGGGTAGACCCCACATAATTTCTTTTTCTAGTACCTGTTTTTCAATTATCTCAATTACCACTCAAAAAGACTGCTTGGGCAAGTGTAGATCAGCTTTAAAGAGGACATGTAAACCAGTAGCCTGTTGACTTCTGGTATCCAACAGAACCAAGCTTTCCATAAAGTTCTATAGTAAAGCAGACCTATGCCCTTCCTGGAAAAGCTATGGCCACATTAGACCTACCGTATATTCTCTCTGGGACAAAGCAACCCCTCAGTTGCCATAGATGTCTGCAGTGCTGTAACGTCTCTTTACCCCATCCAGGGCCAAATGTAGTGTTCATGCTGCCCTAGGCACTTCAATCGCTGGCGCCCCCTTTTGTTCAGTAACATTGAGAAGAGCCGGCTAGAGAGAAAAAAATATAGCTGGAAGGAGAAAAAGAATAGAAGGACTGCCAGAAAAAAAGAAAGGGAAGGAAAGAGAGAAAGAATAAAAGGAATGATAGAAAAAAAGTATAGAAGGAAAGAAGAAAGAAAAGGAATGGCAACAGATGAAAGAAAAAAACAAAGAATAGATGGAAAGAAAGAAAAGACTAGAAAGAAAGAATAGAATAGATTGAAAGAAACAAGAATAAAAGGATTGACGGAAATAATAGAAGTAAAGATGAAAGCAAGAAAGGGAATGTTAGAAAGAACAGATAAAAGAAACAAAGAATACATGGAATAAAAAAGAAAAGAAACAAAGGTGGGCCCCCAGAATGTGCAGTGGCCCTGGCACCTGCCTGGGTATGCCCAGTGCTGACGCCGGCCCTGATGTCCTGGTCAGCCAATATAAAAAATAAACAGGTGTAGGAAGGTTTCAAGGGGAGAAATGCAGAGGAGCATGAATTGGCTTCCCAGGTCCCAACATACAGGAGTCACATGGCCACAGCAGTAAAGAGGAGAGGATGAAGCTGCACACTGCCTTTAAGCTGTTGCGCCCACTCCCCCCTATACACACAATGTGGCTTGGGAGCATTTGTCAGGAGGCATTAAAGTGCCAACAACTTTTCTTCTTTTTTTTCTACTATAGCAGTAATGTCTGTGCCCCCCCCCTTCCAGATTGCCACCCTAGGCACAGGCCTAGGTTTGCCTAATGGAAAATACAGCCCTGACCCCATCATAAAGAAACAGGCAAAGGTCTATGGGGAGAGCACCTCATCTGACCAGGGTCACTTGTAAACTTAAATCTTCTACCTCCACAGGTCAGAATGTGAGGCCGTTGAACAGGAAGGAGTACATCCTGGATGTTTCTGCAGAGATGGAGCAGACAGATAGTAACTACATGTTCTGGTTTAGGCGGGTCATCTGGGCCCAGCCACTGAAGTTTGAGAATGAGCTGTATGTGACCATGCACTATAACCAGGTATGGGTGGCAGGGGGACAAAGTGTATGGCCAAAATATAGAATGTTGGGTTGACATGATGAGCAATAACGTGTTCACTCTCCGGCTTACTAGGTCTTGCCAGATTACTTGAAGGGATTATTTAACGTCTTCACTCATGCAAAGCCCACCGAGCAGCAGTTCCAACAGATATCCAGACTGGCCTCCCTGCAGCACCGTGCCAAGGACAGCGTTTACCTGCCTACCGCGTATGTACTGACATTGTATTCCTGAAAAAAATAAGCCTTAATGCACAGGATTTATGCTCGGATCCCTCTGATGAGGCACCTACCACTGGTTGTTGCAGTTCATGTTATTCAGAGTGCCAGTGCTCTAATAGGAAGTAATGACTTCTCTGCACATCCCATTAGAGGAGGTCCAGTGCACACAATGATGACGGAGGACTCACATAAGTCATTGACATCATGTGTGGGAATTCTATTTATTCCCAGTATATCACACACCCCGCTTCCGAATATTCATTACACTTGTCTTGTTATTCATTGTAACTGTCCTGTAGAGGGCGATCTTGCAGAGATGACATGAAAAAAGGAGCCCCTCCTGGCCCATAAATACCTGGGACCTCCCACCATTCCCTGTCTTTCGTCTCTGCAGTCAGCGAGCAAGTCAGAAGATGGTTGTCTCCTCCTTGCAGGTAGGGGGGGGGCCTTTTCTCCTGTGGGTTGTTTTACTTTATTTGGGGGAAAAGGTGTGTGAATTGTGTGTGTGTGTTTGTATGTGTTCGTTGTTGCTGGGCCAGTTTCACTTTCAACAGGTGCTCGTTGTGGCCCGGGAGGCTCATACCCCTATCAACGTTTTGGAGCTATGGACTATTTGGTTGGTTCTGTCTCGCTTGACTCTTCTATTGCAGGGATTGCCAGTTCAAGTCCGATCGGACAATCGGACGGCGGTCGCTTACATCAATCACCAAGGAGGGACTCGCAGCAGGAGTGCCCTCAGGGAGGTATCTCTGATTCTTGTTTGGGCAGAGAGCAATATCCCATGCATCTCAGCCATTTACATCCCGGGAGTGGAGAACACGAAGGCGGATTCCCTGAGCAGGAGATCCCCTCGCCGAGGAGAATGGTCTCTCAGTTCCAAGGTATTCCAGTCCCTTTGTCACAAGTGGGGGACTCCGGAGGTGGATCTTTTTGCCTCTCGTCACAATCACAAGCTTCCTGCCTTTGTGTCTCTGTCTCAGGATCCTCTGGCCCTGGCAGTGGATGCCACGTCCCTGGCTTGGAGGGAACTGGGGTTTCTGTACCTGTTTCTCCCTTCTCCATGGTGGGCAAAGTGGTGCGCAAGCTGACTCTAGAAGGGGCACCAGCAATTCTGGTGGCTCCAAGGTGGCCAAGACGAGTGTGGTTCGCAGACGTCGTGCAGCTGGCAGTAGATCAGTTTTATCTGCCTCTTCTTCCGGATCTTATCACCCAGGGTCAGCTACGCCACCCCAATTTACCAATGCTGGCTTTGACGGCGTGGCTGCTCCATATTAAAGGAGGAAGGTCTTTCTGATACGGTGGTTCAGACTCTTGTTAGAGGAAGATCTCTTCCTAGCTCTAACGTCTACTATAGGACTTGGATGTCTTATATTAACTGGTGCGAGGCTAGGGCCTTGTCTTGTAGGGTGTTTTCTATTCCCAGAATTCTGGAGTTTCTTCAACATGGTCTGGACTCGGGGTTCCAGCTTAGTACTTTGCCCTGGCGGTTTTCTTTCAAAGGTCTTTTGCCCTTCATCCCCTGGTTAAGACATTTTTCCAGGGGGTTACTCATGTGCGGCCTCCTAGAAAGCCCTTGCTGCCGGCTTGGGATTTAAACTTGGTTCTGTCGGCCCTCCAGGGGCCCCCTTTTGAGCCGGTGCATGATATTGCTCTTTCTCTGCTCACTCAGAAAGTTGCCTTTTTGGTAGCTATTACCTCTGTTCGGCGTGTCTCTGAGTTGGCGGCCTTGTCTATTCAGGCTCCTTACTTTGAGAGGCACCTGGACAAGGTAGTTTTCCGCTTTAAGCCGGATTTCCTTCCTAAGGTGGTTTCGGCCTTCCACCTCAATCAGGATGTAGTTCTCCCTACCTTGTGTCCTAAGCCTAGTAATGACAAGGAGAGGACCTTACATTCTTTGGATGTGGTTCGATGTGTAAAATATTATTTGGTGGCTACTTCTCCTTTTCGTAAGACGGACGCCTTTTTCGTGGTGCCCTCCAGGCCCAGGAAAGGTCTGGCGCCCGCTAAGTCTTCCATTAGTAAATGGATTTGACAGGCCATTGTTGGGGCCTATTCTGCCAAGGGGAAGGTTCCCCCTTTTCGTGTTACTGCTCATTCTACTCGTGCTGTTGGAGCATCTTGGGCTTTTCAGCTTCAGGCTTCTGTTGAACAAGTTTGCAGGGCTGCTATTTGGTCTTCTGTTCATACTTTTTCTAAGTTTTATAAGGTTGATGTGCGGGCCTCAGCGGATTCTGTTTTTGGCCGCAAAGTTCTGCAAGCTGCAGTAGTTTATTTTTGCATTATTGCCTTTTTGGGATCCCCACCCATTATGGACACTGCTATTGAATGTCCCAAGTGTAATGAATATTCGGAAGTGGGGTGCGTGACATACTGGGAATAATACCATTTTGTGATTACTCACCTGTAAAATGGTTATTACAAGTATGTCACACACCCCGCTTCATCCCGCCCTTTTTTGGTTTTCTGGGATCCTTTATATGGTGAACCTTTTTCTTTGCTGTTTACATACGGCTCTTCCTGGTCCCTTTACTGCTGTCTTATGCTGGGGAATGGTGGGAGGTCCCAGGTATTTATGGGCCAGGAGGGGCTCCTTTTTTTCATGTCATCTATGCAAGATCGCCCTCTACAGGACAGTTACCCAAGTGTAATGAATATTCGGAAGCGGGGTGTGTGACATTCTTGTAATAACCATTTTACAGGTGAGTATTTATAAAATGGTATTTTTTAGTAAATATGTATGCAATAGTCACATTGCATATATTATAGTACAATCATTAAATGTAGCATTGATTTATAGCTTTGATTTATGTTGCCCTCTTTAATTGGAATTCCCCATATGTTCCTGCAGACGTGAAGTGCAGGATTACATCCCGGGCCAGTTCTACAGGGCGGTGAAGCCACAGTCGTGGTTAAACATGGTGATGCAGCATATGCAGCAGATTCAGCCTCTAAGTCCCCACCAGGGAAGAGCGCAATTCTTGGGTAAGGATACTCTGATTCAACAGATCACCTCGGCACCAGAATATGATTTATAATTTCTGTACCAGGGATGCACAACCTGCTGCCTGGGGCCACATGCGGCCCGCACTGACATAAATTGTGGCCCCCAGCACCCCTAGGGAGTTGGAAAGTTGAGCTTGCCTTGCCTGTAGTGCAAGTGGCTGACCACTAGAGGGCAGTGCATCACTATTTCCCAAAGCAGGAAGTGAAGCACCAATTACCTGACATGTGTTCTATTGGTTTCTAGAGATTGTCTTGTAGACTCCTCTCAGTTCACCTCTGCATTCCTCTTTCCACCATACATGTGCACACTTCACCTCTGTTTATCTCTGCCTACTTCTACTCACCTCTTTCCCACTTGTCCTACTTTACCTCTGCTCATCTCTCCCCACCTCTCCTCTGTCCATTGCTTCTCTTCCTGTCTAACCTCTGTTTACTTCTTCCCACTATACCTATCTACCTCTATCCACCTCTTCCCTCCTCTCCCCACCTCAGCCAAACTCACCTCTACCCACCTCTTTCCACTTTCACCTTTTCCCACCTCACCTCTGCCTACCTCTATACACTTATGCTCACCTCTTGCCGTATCAACTCTTCCTGCCTTTGCCTCTAACCACCTCCCCTCTGCTACCTACCTCTGCTTATCTCTAACCACCTCACCTCTGCCCATCCATCTCTACTACCCACCTCTGCTGACCCCTAACCACCTCACTTTTGCTTACCTCACCTCTTCCCACTTTTGTTATACCCATTTCTTCCTGCCTTACCTCTATTTACCTTTGCATATACATAAAAGCATATGTAATACTTTGGGTTTAAGCTTGCGGCCCATTGAAGTGGAATAATAAGCCAGTGAAACCCTTAGACCAAACAATGTTGTGTACCCCTGATATATACACATTAAATAGAGTCTTTTTTAAGCATCGTTGTTCCCTTTTGCAGGTCTGGTCAGCGCTTTCCCCATGTTTGGCTCCTCCTTCTTCTACATCCAAAGCTGCAGTAACAGTATGGTCATCTCCCCTTGCATCCTGGCCATCAACCAGAATGGACTAAATTTTCTCAACAAGGAAACCCATGTATGTGATGATTGGAAGGAGTGTGTAAAATAAGTGGGGTGTGGGAATGGTTTCCTTGTGCAGATGTGTCATAACCTCCAAGGCCTTATGACATCATCTTCTGCTATTTAAACAATATCATAGCTCTTGAACAACCACCTTGCCTGAAAATCATATGATCAGACTGTCATCGCCTATGCCAATGTCTTTCATGGTTGTCAGACTGACCACATTCAATATTTCTCATGTTGCTTAAAATATATCTCTCCTAAACAACCACCTTTCCTGTAGCCCACCAGATCTGACCAAGATGTCGGAGGCTTTCATGGTTGTCAACTCCACCAGCTTTCCAATAAGACTTCTTATCAGGGGTGGCCATAAGGAGAACCAGGACAATGGTGGGCCTCACTGTTTTGGGGCCAGTTGGGCCGCTGTTTTTATCACCCACATTCAATCTCTGCCCCCTTAGTCTCCCTATCAGCTCCCTGTACCCAGCCACGCTGTACCAAAAAGCCAAGGAAACTCAGCCCCCAATGCTCTAGCCCCAGCATATCATGGTTGGGGGGGGGGGGGGTTGCTCAGCAGGTATGTTTTGGGCTGGACATGGGCTGGTAAAATCCCGGACTGGTTCTTGGCCCCAGTTCCTCACTGCCTCTTATCCATCTCTTGTTAGTAAACTGAGAATATCATATTTTTTGGCAATCTCCCTACAAAGACCACCTTGTCTGTAGCCCACCATCCAAGTGGATCTCTGGTCCATCTCTTGTAACGTACAATATATCATTCCTTCTCCATTTTCTCATTTAAACAACCAGCTTGCCTGTAGACCACCAGACATGACCACTGCCCATGGCAGCTCAACCAGCTTCACAGTAGATTCCTTGCTTGTTTCATAGTCTTTGTCCATCTTCCTTCAATAGCCACCTTGCCATTAGACCACCATACATGATCAGGTTGTTTGCATCTTTGTCAGTGTCTTTCATGGTTGTCAGCCAGCTTTCTAGTTGATCTCTAGGCTGTCTCTTGTTACGTAACTTACAATATGTTATTCCTTGCCCATCCCTTATTAATGGCCACCTTGCTTGTAGCCCACCAGACCTGATCAGATTGTCAATACTTATGTTAATGTTTTTAATGGCTGTCGGCACAAACTGCTTTGTAGATCAAAAGTAACTTACAATATCTCTTTCCTTGTCCATCTCCTCCCTTAAACAACCATCTTGCTTGTAGACCACCAGATCTGACCGATGTCATGGTTGTCAGCTCAACCAGCTTCCCAGTAAATCCATTGTCCATCCTTGTCAGACCTGATCAGATTGCCAGCATCTATGCAAGTGTCTTTCATGTTTGTCAGTTCAACCATCTTCCAGTAGCTCTTTAGTCTGTCTCTTGTAACTTAGTGTCTTTTTCTTTATTGCATGGCATGGCCCGCTTCGGTATTCATTACAGTTGGGTTATCCTGCCACAAGGTGGCGCAGTGGTACTGCAGAAAGCTGTGGCATGTCCCGGCTCTCTATAAAAATGGGATTAACCATAGAGTTCCAGTGTTTTCTCTGCAGTGACACTGCGAAGTTAGAAGATGGCTCTCTCTCTCTTGCGCAGGTGAGCGGGGCAACCAAGCTTGCGGCCCTGCATGTCTATTTCCATCAGTTTCTGGACCCTCACTGCCTCCCAGCCTCGGCTGACAGATCGGGTGAAGGTAGAAGAGCACTAGGGTAAAGTGCTCCTGGAGCGCAGCTCCAAGCTGCAGACCCTGTACCACAAAGGGTAGCCGGCCATAGGCTTTATGGTGAGCTTAATTGGGATGCGGAGTTTCTGTCCTGGCTTCTGAGGGGGTGAGTTGTTTGGGGACTGTGTCCCCTTATTTTTCTTTTGGGGTCCCCCCCTCCCTAGCCATGGCTGCTCGCCGCTGCCTTCTCGTCTCTTTCTCTTCCCCCCCTCTCTGACTTCGTTCGGGGGCGGGTGGTAGCGGCGAGTGGTGATATCTGTGGTGTTTTGAAGTTTTTTGTGTATTTTGTGGTGTTTTTAGCTGCCGCGCTGCTTTGTACTGTGGTCCGCGGCTGTGGGCGCTATAACCTGTTTAACCTGAGGTGATTTTGCTTTGTCATGGCGCTGGCCGGGTCACATGAGTGCTGTTTTCGCGCTCTTCGGCGTATCGCGTCGCCGATCCCCCCCCGCCCCTTGAGGTACCTCTGCCGGCGCCATTTTGGACAAGCTGTGTGTCTGGATTTCTCCCTTCCTGGCTGCAGCGCTGCTTCCTCCGGCGGGTCACCTTATCCAGCAGTCTGTGCCTGAGTGACCCTGCGGTGTCTTTGGTCCGTGAGTCCCCCTTGGGGGGTTTTTATTGAACTGGGATGCTCGTGTGTTTTTACTTATGTCTTTCAGGCTGGATACCATTGGGTTGTGGTTTCTCCCGGCTCCACTCCTTCCTCCCCCTCATTCCCCCTTCACTGACTTCTGGGGGCATCCCGTGGGAGGGCATCCCGGGTGGCTTCTGTCTTAAGCTTTACCCACTGCTGGCCTATTGCACCTGTGTTAATCACCATATGGAGGCTTCTGGGGATAGCGTGCTTGGGGGCCCTTCGGGGCAAGCCCGGCTGTGTTCCATGTGTGGGGTATCCCCTGTGAGTAACAGTGTCACAGTGTGCGTGCCGTGCGCTGAAAGTGTCCTTGCGCTCCAAGCTGGTTTGCCTGCTTCGCTTCCCAGCTCTGCGCCTCCCTCGGCTTCACCTACTCCCCCGCTCCTGCAATTGGGCCCCAGTGCGGGGAATGTTAGCAGGGAGTCACATTCCGATTTGGCTCTGCGGGTGGCTAACATTGAGAGGCAGCTTGCCAGGACTGTTCCTAGGAAGGCCTCTAGAAAGAAGCGGCACCTGGATCCCAGGCCCTCCCCCCTTCCTGAGGTGTATGTGGGGATTGATGATCTTGGTGGTTGTCACCCCCTTGAGATGGGGGAGCTCTCCCAGGATTCTGACTCCTCTGGGAACCAGCAGGAGGGTTGCGATAGTGACCCTGGGTCTGCGTCGGAGAGGAATCATGGTACTCTGAGGACACTGATAATCTGCTGTCACATATTTTTGAAATTTTGCACATTGCTGCCCCTGAAGTAGCTATAACAAAGCAGGGGGAGCTTTTTCGCCCTGGTAAACAGCTTCTAGAGTTCCCTGAGCAGGAACATTTTACCACTTTGTTGCTTAAAGAATGGGAACGTCCTAACAAGCTGCCTGCTGTGCCCAAGGGTTTGGATAAAAGGTATCCCTTTCCTGTTTATCTTGTTAAGAGGTGGTATTTTCCCCCTGAAGTGGATGCTCCTGTGCTAGGCTTGTCCAATACTTCGGTCATGCCTTCCCCTGACACTACCACTCTGAGGGACAGTGAGGACCGGTGCCTGGATCAATTGGCCTGCCATGCTTTTGCCTGTGTGGGGACTGGCTTGCGCCGCCATTACTGCTATTGCCCTTAAGAAGCTGCTCAAGCGTCTCATTGATGGCGCCACAGCTGGTAGTGGGGGGAGGAATATAGGACTCTCTTACTTTGCTCTGATTTTGTAACCTTTATTCTTACTGCTATGGATGATGCTGTGCAGCTGTCTGGTAGGGCCTCTGCGCTCTTGGTGGCTATGCGCCGCTCTGTCTGGTTGCGCCAATGGGCAGCTGACGCTGCGGCTAAGAAAGCTCTCACTGGCCTCCCCTTCGTGGGGCTGCGGCTGTTTGGGGAGCGTCTTGATGTTCTAGCCAAGGATGGCAGGCTGCCTCAGCGTAGGAGGCAATCTTGGCCCTTTCGGGGGTCCTCTGCCCCCCTTCCTTCCTTCCGTACTCCCAGAAGGGGACGTGGCTCCCTCCTCTCCAGTGGTCGCAGAGATTCTTGGGGGGCCGTGGCAGACCCCGTGGTTGTCCCGGTCACTCCTGGAATCCTAAGCCCAAACCCTCTCCCAAGCCCCCTCAGGCATGAAGGGGCGCACTCACCCATCCGGGTGGGGGGACGGCTTTGGCTCCTTGCTCACGTCTGGAGACTTCAAGTCTCAGACCGGTGGATTCAGGAGGTAGTGTCCTCCGGTTACAAGATAGAGTTTGCAGCCTGCCCCCCCCCCCCCCCCAAGATTCATCAGATCCCGGATGTCTTTAAACCCCCTGTCTGCTCAAGGGTTGCTTATGGTGGTTCATTGCCTGTTAGAGTCAGGAGTCATTTGTTTGGTGCCCCATCAAGAAAGGGGTCAGGGGTACTATTCCAATCTTTTCACGGTCCCCAAAAAGGACTGTGAAAATTCCAAAAAGGAAATTTGTCAGATTCAAGCATTTTCACATGGAGACGCTGCGCTCTGCTGTCAGTACCCTTCGCCCGGGTGACTTCATGACCACTGTGGACATCAAGGATGCTTATCTTCATGTGCCTATCTTTCCAGGTCATCAGAGATTTCTAAGGTTCGAGCTGCAGGATCAGCATTACCAGTTTGTGGCTCTACCCTTCGGTATCACCTCGGCACCTCGGGTGTTCACCAAGATACTGGCGGGGGTGATGGCTTTGCTAAGGAACCAGGGCATCCGCATCATTCCTTACCTGGATGACATCCTGATTGTGGCCAAGTCCTTTCCTCAGGCCGAGTGGGACACTCAAATGGTGACATCCACTCTAGAGTCTTTTTGCTGGTTGATCAACTATCCCAAGTCTTCTCTGTCCCTGTCCTTGGTGAGGACCTGTCTGGGTATGACTCTGGATACCTCTCAGGTCAAGGTGTTCCTTCCTCAGCAGAAGGTGGGGGGTCTTCAGATGCAGGCTCGGGCTCTATCGTGTACTTATCCCTCCATCCGTCAGGGGATGCAGTTGGTGGGCCTGATGGTGTCCTGCTTTGAGGCAGTCCCCTTTGCTCAGTATCACATGAGACCTCTTCAGTTGCACCTCTTGTCAGTTTGGGATTGGGACCCTGTGTCATTTGTTCTGTCTCCCCTGGCCAGACAGTCCCTCTCGTGATGGCTGGACTCTGAGGTTCCAGGGTCGGTGGGGCCCATGCTTCCATCAATGTCCTGGAACTGAGGGCGATCAGATTGGTTCTTTCTCGCCTATCCACTTACCTTCGGGGTCGGGCTGTTCAGATCCGCTCAGACAACCAGACGGCGGTGGCCTACATCAATCAGTAGGGAGGGACTCGGAGCAAGCAAGCCTTCAAGGAAGTGTCCCTGATTCTGTCCTGGGCGGAACAGCATGTTCCATGCATCTCAGCGGTCTACATCCCACTTGTGGAGAACCAGGTGGCGGACTCCCTGAGCAGGGGGACGTCTCATCTGGGGGAGTGGTCCCTCAACAACCAGGTGTTTCTCTCCCTCTGTCACCACTGGGATCAGCCGGATGTGGACCTGTTTGCGTCCCGTCACAATCACAAACTTCCCAGATTTGTCTCTCTGTCTCAGGATCCTCTGGCCTTCGCCACGGATGCCCTGGTAATACCTTGGACGGAGTTTCAGCTTCTCTGTGTTCCCTCCGTTTCCTCTCCTGGGCAGGGTCATACATACATTATGGATGAAATTACGGCTTACATCTACGCCTTGTGCCAGGGACACTGTGGTGGATGCTCATATTGGCTCTGGCAGTGGATACCCACCTTGGTTCCGGCTCTGAGATTATTGCCTGCCTGTGTAGAAGGCTTAAGTGCCTCATTTTCTTGCCTTTCTTCCTAACATGTCATTGGTTCATTGCATCCGCTTCTTAGGCGCGAATATGGCCTGTGTACATTATGGCCATGTGTATATATATCCTTTTCATGGGGCTCCTTTGCTGTCATCTAATGTTCATACTTGCCTTTGAGCTGCGCTGATAGCTCTGTGCAGCTGGATTGTGGGGCCCATGTTTTGTATGGGTCCCATACAGTTTGATAGGCTGCTAACTAACTTAGTGAACCTGTGTTCAATGGATCTTATCTAAATATGATATCTTACCATCATGACTTATTGTCGAATACCCTGTGTATATATATTGATGTAAATTACTTATGTCATTTTATATCATTTCTGTATATATTGTAAATTATTTTTATGTCTTTGTATGTGTTTCACTGTCTAATCTCCTGTAGATGGTGGGCTTCGCTTTCTCTCTGCATACTTACCTCTCTGGTTCCTTCTTGGTACGGGTGCACGCTTATGCCTATGTATCTTAATGCGCACCCGTCGGCCCCGCTATCTGGTTTGGGCTATGCTTGTCTCCAGCTCCATGCCTTGCTTTAATTATTCAAATTGTTTGAATTATTATGCAGCTTGGAGCGTGGAACGTCTGTTTATTATTTTGCTGCACATCTCGGGTTGCTGTGTGACGTACTTCCGGCCGGGTGCGTCGCTCGGCAACGCTGGAACGCAGCTGCCGTGCTGTCGCACTTCCGGCCGAAGTGGGTCGCTCAGCTCCCCTATGGATATCATGGTTTGCTGCCATGCAGCGTTTCCACTTATACCTATTATCTTCAGGTGTGATGGCTCAACTGGCGCCCCGGGATAGGTTGGAGGGGGAACCATTTTAAATCTTTTTGGCATCCTATTGGCAGTTACTCTTGCACCAGGAGAGTTGTGGGTATTTAGGGAGTTAGCGTATGGTCCTTTGTCTGGAGTCGTCCTGAGGAAGCGGCGGGCATGCGCCGTGACACGCGTTGACAAGCTTATTTTCAGGGGGAGGCCCAGTTGATCCGTATGTATATCATATTGTTATATGTCTTTGGTCCTTTACCTTTATGATATTTGCACAACATTTTTTTGGCACAGGCACTTTATTTTATATTGAATGTATTTTGCACTGATGTTGATACATTTATTGTATTTCTTGTGTGTTGTATACTGCTATTGGCACTTTTTTATAGAATTAGTTTAGGATTTGTTTGTCCAAAGATCACTTTATTGTATTTACCAACTGTGGTTATTATTAATTATTTTGATGGATCTCTGGCGCCCCCTGGTGTCCATTGTGTATATGTGATGTAGTCATATATGTATTGTATTTGTGTTTTTTAACCTCATGTATTTTCAATAAATTATTCTTTGACTATTATTTTGGTGGGTAGTGCTATTGTCTCTGCAATTTTTCTGGGGGTATGTGGGGACCCTCACTTTATATTGTATTGTCCTGGGCAGGGTCATGCGCAAGATAGCCCAAGAGCGGCTACCAGCCATCCTGGTGGCCCCTTGTTGACCAAGAAGAGTTTGGTTCGCATACGTCGTGCAGTTGGCAGTAGACTGGTACGTCTTGCCCAAGGATCCAGATCTCCTCACTCAGGGGCAGCTACGCCATCCCAATTTACAAACTATGGCTTTGACGGCTTAGCTGCTGAAACCTCCATCTTGATGGAGAAGGGGTTGCCGGCTTCTGTTGTTGATACCATGATTCGGGCTAGGAAGAAGTCCTCGTCCTTTATCTATTGGTCTGGCATGCTTACATTGCTTGGTGTGAGTCCAAGTCTCTTCCCTGTCGGGTGCTTTCTATTCCCGGAATTCTGGAATTCTTACAACATGGTTTGGATCTGGGCCTTCAGCTTAGTACCCTAAAAGGCCATGTTTCAGCTCTGGCAATTTTTTTCCAAAGATCTTTTGCCAATCACCGGTTGGTTAAAACTTTTTTCCAGGGTGTTTCTCATGTGCGTCCACCCCGTAAGCCTTTGATACCAGTCTGGGATTTGAATCTGGTCTTGTCAGCTCTGCAAGGGCCTCCCTTTGAGCCTATCCGTGAGGCCGCTTTGCCCATTCTGATTCTTAAGGTAGCCTTTTTGGTGGCTATCACTTCTGTAAGGCAAGTTTCTGAGCTAGCGGCGCTTTCCATCAAAGCTCCTTATTTTGAGCGGCATCAGGATAAGGTGGTGTTCCGGCTTAAGCCGGATTTCTTGCCTAAGGTTGTGTCTGCCTTTCATCTCAATCAGGACATTGTCTTGCCTTCCTTGTGTCCTAATCCTGCTAATTCTAACAAGCGGACACTGCATTCTCTGGATGTGGTCAGGGCTCTGAAGTTTTATTTGGTCGCTACAGAGATTTTCAGGAAGTCTGATGCTCTTTTTGTTCTCACTTCTGGACCAAGGAAGGGTTTGCCTCCGGCTAAATCCACTATCAGCAAGTGGATCCGTCAGGCAGTGATTCAAGCCTATTCTGCTAAGGGAAAGAATCCTCCCTTTAGGGCGACGGCTCATTCCACTCGTGCTATTGGTGCCTCTTGGGCTTTTCAGCACCAAGCTTTTGTTGAACAAGTTTGCAAGGCCGCCACTTGGTCTTCTGTTCATACTTTCTCCACAAAGTTGATGTTAAGGCCTCAGCGGATGCTGCTTTTGGCCGCAAGGTGCTTCAGGCGGTAGTGACTTGAACTACTGGCCGTTACTCTTTGGGGATCCCATCCTATTCTGGACACTGCTTTTGGATGTCCCAACTGTAATGAATACCGAAGCGGGCCGTGCCATGCAATAAAGAAAAAAGCAATTCTATGATTACTCACCTGTAGAATTGTTTTTGTTCTTGCATTGCTCGGCCCGCTTCGCCCCACCCTTGTTATCGTTTTTCTTGGTTGCCTCTTTATGGTGATTGTTCCAAGTTAATTGTTTTTTTTTTACATTCTTTACCTTATTCTCTCCCGGCTTCTTTTCTCACTGCTTGTCTACGCTGGGAACTCTATGGTTAATTCCGTTTTTATAGGGAGCCGGGACATGCCACAGGTTTCTGCTGTACCACTGCGCCACCTTGTGGCGGAATAATCCAACTGTAATGAATACCGAAGCGGGCCGTGCCATGCAAGAACAAAAACAATTCTACAGGTGAGTACTCACAGAATTGCTTTATTTCCTGTCCATCGTCTCCATTAAACTATCATTTCTTTGTAGACCACCAGATCTGACAACTGTCAATGTCCTTCATGGTTGTCAGCTCATTCAGCTTTCAAGTAGACCCCTTAGTCCATATTCCTTGCCCATTGTCAACGTCTATGTCAATATCGTTCATGGTTGTCAGCTTAACTACCTTCCCAGTGGATCCTTGTCAGGTGACTTACAGTATCATCTCCCTTGTCTATCACGTGGCTCCTATTCGTATTCCAGCCTGCTTTCTTTAGTGGGAGTATGGGTGTAGTTTACAACCAGTTAATCTAAAGTATATACAGATCAAGAAAAACAGTAATTTATTTTTGGGCTTCAGTACTTTATTTTCCACTTTAAATAATATTTTTAAACATATTTGTTGGTATACAGAAGCTCGTGGTGATATGTCCCCTGAAGGAAATCCAGAACACTGGGACCCAGTGTCAATGTATTTCATGGTTGTCCGACCAATCACTTTCCTAGTGGATCCCTTGTCTGATATGTCTTGTTAATCTCTCCTAAACAACCACCTTGCCAGTAAACCACCAGACCTTTCAAGGTTGTCAGCTTCCAGCAAGAACTCCTGTCAGGGATACTTATATTTCCTCATATTATATAACATTTCTATATTTCCACCAATATTTTGAAACATATTTGTTGGTTCACAGGAGCTGGTGGTGACATTTCCCCTGAAGGACATCCAGAGCACCAGAACCCAGCGTCCAGCCCCAGGGTTCAGTTACCCCTATGTGGACGTGCTGCTGGGTGACATGACATCACAGCGGATAACTCAGCTACAGCTTGAACAGGTAAAGACGTCCATCAGTAACTGGCTGCTTGCAGAGGATTCTGGGATTACTCTTAGCACGATGCTAATAATTGTACGGCAATATGGATTTTCTGATGATTTGCTCTGCTCAGTAGACAGTTACCTAAAATAGATATTTTTCAATGGCCAAATATAATGAATGGCTGGGTTTAGATTTGAGTAAAGTGGACCTGGATTGTCAAGTGAATCACCTGTAGTGCCCCAGCTAGCTTATTCTGTAGGACAAGCAGTGTGAACAGTATCTTGCCACTGGCTCCTATTACCACTCTACGCGGGTCCAGCTCCAGATTTATGTGGGCCCTTGGGCGGCATGGTCTCAGTGGGCCCCTTTGGGATGGAGAGTCTCAGGTTGGGGGCCTATAAATTTATTGGCCAAAACTAAGAAGGGCTGCTTACCCTCCAACCCCCTATTGGAGCAGTTTTTTAGTTTGGTAGGAAGGGGGATGGACATAACAGGAAGGGATGGGGTAGAGATGAAGGGACAGGGATGGATAGGGCAGAAAGACAGAGAAAGGAAGTGTGTGCCCTGTGTACCTTACATTACCTTCTTCCAGCATGTGCAGTACTTTCTGTTGCACTGCTGGGGCCAGGGAGCAGGGTGATGAAACTTTTTTGGGGGCGGGGCTTGCAGGGAGACTCGGCTCTACGGAACAGTGCTAATCATAGATCAACCCAAAAGCTAGTGCAGGGCTTTCAGGGTGGAGCAGAGGTTAAGGGGTGGAGCAACTGCACCACCAATGAAAGAGCGTGCAGCTCAGCCTCGATAAGAGCCCCCGATGCAATGTTAGTGGCAAAAAAGTGTAAGTTCTTTAACCACATTGTACCAGCTGTCAGTGGGCCCCCAGCAGCTGATCAGCCTTTCCAGGTGCCGACGCCGGCCCTGCTCTACGCGTCAGCACTCTGGCAAGCCAGAGCTGGCAGTAGCCCATCAGAGGAGAACTGACTCTTGGTCTGGCCAAAGAAAAGGTCTGTATACATATATACAAGAGTACATATCACAAAGAGTTTAAATGAAGCAACATTCTTGGTGAGCTATAAGCCTCTCGGAACATACTGTATTGAAATTTCAATGGCAATTTCAACTACCAACCAACCATAGTTGGCCCGAAGTCCCCTCATAGTGAATCTCGGGCAGCATGCACATCTTTCATTCCAAAGCGAACTACACCTCAACAAAGAAGGAAAAAGACAATTCTGTGAGTACTCACCTGTAGAATTGCTTTTACCATGCATGGCACGGCCTGCTTCACCCCACCCTTGTTACGTTGTTCTTGGTTTCCTCTTTATGGTGATTGTTCCAAATTAGTTGGGGTTGTCATCTTTATTAGTTCCCGGTTCTTGTATCACTGCTTATCAACTACTTGATAAGTCTATGGTGATTCCGTTTTTATATGGGGGTAACACAGCCCGACCCTGAGTGAGCAGATCGGGCCGAAGAGGCAGAACGACCTGATCCACTGCCAGCCGAACAATGTCTGCGAACCATACTCGCCTTGGCCAACTTGGAGCCACGAGAATGGCGGACACCCTTTCCAGAGCCAGCTTCCGTACAACTTTGCCTAGCATGGGTATCGGAGGAAAAAGGTACAGAAAACCCAGATCCCCCCAGCTCAGGGACATGGCGTCCACCGCCAGAGCCAGAGGATCCTGAGAGAGCGACACGAAGGTCGGAAGTCTGCAATTGTGACGAGAGGCAAACAGGTCCACCTCCGGTGCCCCCCACCGGAGACACAGAGACCGAAAAACCTGAGGATGGAGAGGCCATTCCCCCAGACGATAAGAGCACCTGTTCAATAGATCCGCTTCCCTGTTTTCCACACCCGGAATGTAAACTGCCGAGAGACAAGGAACATGGGCCTCCGCCCAGGTCAGGATCAGGGACACCTCTCTGAGAGCACCCAGACTGCGAGTCCCTCCCTGATGATTGATGTAAGCAACCGCTGTCCGATTGTGATCGAACCTGAACCGGGAGGCCCAGAACATGCTGAGTCAAATGAACAAGAACCAGACGGATGGCTCTCAGTTCCAGAACATTGATGGGCAAGTGGGCCTCTCGAGGTCCCCACTGCCCCCGAAACTGAAGATCCTTCCAGAATCCCCCCCATCCCGAAAGACTGGCGTCCGTGGTGACAATTTCCCAAAGGGGAGTCAGGAAAGACCTGCCCCTCAAGAGATTGGTCGAGACCAACCACCATTGAAGGGACTGCCAGACCCGGGAGGACAACTGGAAGGGCCGATCCAACGACCGTGGTCGCCGGTCCCAAGATGCCAACAGATGAAGCTGAAGCGTCCTTGTGTGAAATTGAGCAAAAGGAACTGCCTCGAAAAGAGGCAACCATCAACCCTACCAGTCTCATCCCCAGACGGATGGAAGGTCGAGGATTGGAAAGAAGGAACCGAGCCAATTCCTGAATCAGAAAAATCTTGGATTGGGGCAGAAAAACCCTGTGTTGACAAGAATCCAAGCGCATTCCCAGAAAGGACACCCCCCTGGCCGGGGCGAGGGAGGACTTGGGATAGTTGAGCACCCAACCGAAGCTTTCCAGCGTGGAGACCACCGTCCTGGTGTCCGTCTCCAATTGATTGAGAGAAGGAGCCATGATGAGAAGGTCGTCCAGATAAGGTACGATGCGAATGCCTTGAGAATGGCCATCACCCCTGCCAGCACCTTGGTGAACACTCTTGGAGCCGAGGTAAGGCCAAACGGAAGTGCCACGAATTGAAAATGCCGATCCTTCATCACGAACCGAAGAAAACATTGATGAGCCTGGCAGATGGGAACATGAAGGTAAGCATCCTTGATGTCTATGGACGTCATGAAGTCCCCCTGCCGAAGAGAACTGATGGCTTATCGCAGAGTTTCCATGCGAAACCTCCGTGTACGGATGAACCTGTTGAGGAACTTCAGATCCAGAACGGGGCGCACCGACCGGTCCTTCTTGGGGACTGTGAAGAGATTGGAGTAATACCCGAGGCCCACTTCCGAATGCGGCACCGGGCGGATGACCGCCATTTCCAGAAGATTATTCACCGACACCAGGAGCCCCTGCGCGTCCAAAGAGTCGGTGGGCACCCGAGACCGGAAAAAACGTGAAGGAGGTTGAGACTCGCACTCCAGCTTGTAACCGGACGACACCACCTCCCGGATCCATCTGTCCGGAACCGCCTGGTCCCAAACCTGGGAGAAATGTCGCAATCGCCCCCCCCCAACCTGCACGGGTGAGGGCACCCCCTCATTGCTGAGCGGCTTGGCCGCAGGCTTGGGCTTGGCGCCCCAGGACTGACCGGGACGGCCACGGCCCCTCCCCCGGGTCCAACCTGCACCTCTGGTAGTGGGAAAGGAGGCCCCTCTGCCCGCTCTGGCTCCCCGAAAGGAGAGACCAAAAGAAGCCGCTCCCCGAAAGGAGCGACGCGGCCTCTTGCGTTGAGGCAACTTACCACCCTTGGTAACCGAATCCAATTTGTCGCCAAACAGGCGCAAACCTACAAAAGGAAGAGCTGTAAGCGACTTCTTAGAGCTAAAGTCCGCCGTCCACTGACGCAGCCATACCGACCGACGAATAGCAACCAACAGTGCCGCGGTCCTGCTACACATCGCAAGCGCATCGTCCTGGCCGGTCATGACAAAGGAAATAAACGACTCACACTGTTTGAGAGAAAAGAACTCATCACAAGTGGGATCAAGATCTGCGCACAAATCTCTAACAATGGACCTAACTGCCATCAGAAGAAGCGCCGACGCACACACCGGCCACAGTGCCGATCCAGCACTGATAAAACCATGGCGAGCTAATTGATCAATCTGACGATCCTCACCATCATTAATGGTAGTAGTGTCAGGGGAGTGTAACACAGCCGTATTAGACAGCCCCAACACTGGGGCATCGACGTCAGGGGGCACAGACCAAAGCTTCACCAAATCCTCCGGAAAAGGATAACGCTTATCCCAGGTAGGAGGAACTCCAAAAAGGCGCGTAGGTTGTTCCCATTCCTTCTAACCCTCACGAAGTGTTGCTGTCTGGGAAATACCAAACGTGGCTTAGGCACATCAAACAACTCACCCTTTGGCAGGGGGACCGCCTCAGGCGGATCCAAGGCCAACATTTGAGCCAAAATGGAAGGAGTGTCCAGGAACACCCCCGCAGCCTGATCTCCAGCGGTATCAAACAATTGCTGGTCTGCAGGCTCGCCCGACTCCTCTAAGAGCTCCCCCTCCTCAGCCGGGGGACAATCGGACCAATCTAACACTTCCAAGACCTCATCCTCCGGAACAGGCGACGCCGGAGAAAGGTGCTTCCGCTTAGCCGTAGCCTTCTGAGCCACCGCGGCGGAAACCATTTTCTCGAGGCTGGCCAACCGTGCACACACCTCGAATTGCGAATCTCCACCTTTGACAACGTCACACAGGGTCCGGAATAGGTGGGGGGGGGTAGGGGATGACGGATGTTGCGAGGAGCCAAGTGCCGGACTGGCGCGCAATATTCCGCTGTGCACATGGAATACAAATTATGACATCATCGCCTGGGAGCGGAGCCCCACAACCCCCACACTGCCTGGATAGCCCCGAAGAGCCGTTTCCGGTAATGTCAGAAGCCTCCATATGGTGAAATTTATGGTATTCGCAATAACCCAGGGATTTACGCGTTAAGCAACCCGGGATGCCCCTTTTATAATTAAAGTCCCGGGAATGGGAGGATTTTTAACCAATAAGACTAGCCAGGTATATCAGACTGGGAGACCCACCACAACGCGGAAATCCCCGGACCTGCAGGAAAGAGACCACAGTCAGCACCCAGAAAATATAACAAAAGGCCTGCTGTAAGCAAACATACACATACAGACACTATACATTATATATAGACAAATAGACAAGGTATACTGAAAAACATATATATATATATATATATATATATATATATATATGAAATTATTTAGCATTAACATACAGCCCTTTATACCCCAAAGGGCATTCTAAAAAGTGCACCATCACAGTGATGAGCCAGTGCAACCAATCCTATGAGTAATTACATCCATATGAGCCACAACATGGGAATATATATACTGCATGAAAGATGACCAAACTTGCATGACAACAGACATAAGCAAAGTGTATACTTGCGCAAGCCTCTCAGAGCCCTCCTCAGCAGTCCGGACACAGCAGACAACTCCGGAGGAGGGAAAACGCAGGGCGGGCCGGACAAAGCGCCCCCCACTCACGTCAGTACAGGCGACGCCGTATGAGCGAGGCGGGTGCCCGCAAACAAACAAGGCATCCCGCCCGCACCGAGTAAACATACATACCACTAGACCACCAGGGACACCCGGAAAAGGAGTCCCCGCAGTCCAGGCCACCTGCAGACTAGACCGCAGCGCAGGCCCCACAAGCTATCAACAGTGCATAAAGCATACAAACAAGGATGTTCAAACACATACATGCAAGGCACAATGGATTCACACATCAAAACACACTCAAGTCAAAGTAAGGCAAGTAAAAGACACCCCCAAAGGCCACCCCCCCCCCCCCCCCGCTAAGGGAGAAGGGACAAGGCGAGGGAAGGCTAGGCTAAAATGGGGGACCGGGACGGAGCATCCCAAATCACCAGCCGGATAACCGCGTTGCCCCACGCGTGGGGACGAGCGGAGGGGATAAGCTTCTAGGCACCATGAGGTGCCGTCTACCATTGCCCAGCCAGCAGCCTAGGCTGGGAGGCTTCCAATATCTTTAACATAGTACACAAAAAACAGGCAGCTGGGCAGAAATAGACCATAAGGGGATGCCGGGGTCTGACCCCGGCTACCTGCAAGCAGGAGACTTCTTTCTTCTGTCTTGTCGCATCTTGCAAAGAGAAAACACTGGGTGTTAAGTGGGAGGTCCCAGGTATATGTAGGCCGGAAGGGGCTCGTTTTGAAGACTTCTCTCTGCAACGTCGCCTCCTGTTGGAGGATAACCCTATCGTCAGAATTAAAGGGGAAGCGGGGTGTGTGACACACTGAGAATAACAGAGATTCAGCACCTTGAGCACATCATTTTAGCACACAATAATGGAAACTTTTAAAAAAATGCCATTGAAAGTGAAATTATTATTAGCATGTTTCAAATGTCCCTGGCAGTAAAAAAGTATATACTCACCATTTGTCCCTCACCGCTCCTCCGTGCTGGGTGGAAATGATTGGTGCTGTCCATCAAACTTTCTTTACACCCCCTATTGTGCCTATCCTATTTACTGCAAAGGAAGATGCGCTCCGAGTCGAACTGGCTTTGACACACCCCCTCTATTACCATGAACAGAGTAGGTGTATGTAAACAAGGCCTCTCGTAGAGATGGAGTCGGTGGATCCCTGCCCTCAATTAGTATGAAGATGCTGGTGCTGAAAAGAGGAGCTGCGGGGAAGTACCGTAGGGGTGCAAAGAAACTGAGAAAAGGGGAGTAAGGTAAAATACAGGAATAACGGTAGCGCCTGGACAATCCCTTTAAATATTAGTTGATCTGGTTAATTGAATTGTTTGCTCATTTATTAAAACTATATTAAACTTTGAAGTAAGTGAAAGTGGTTTATCTTTTATCTCACTTACCGGTAATTTATCAATACTAAGCTGCTGCTGTAAGAAGGAAATGGTGGAATAATGGTTCTCTGGGATATAAATGATTTAAGACTAGTGCCACGTATTGCCACGTGAGCGTTTGTGTAGCCGCACTTAGAGCGACCGCTAGTAGACGCTGCAAGCGGGTGTCGGGCACTGTGACCTAGCTTAGTGGGCGGACAAGTGGCACTGTACTATCTTGTTCAGCAGTGATAAATGTGATGTCTGTAGGGGGCACTGTAGAAGCCTCTCCCTGATTCACTGCAGAGCCAATGAAGAACACTAGGTGGTGTCCCGAGGTCAATGCGCCCAAGACTGCGCTACACAAGAGGACAACGCTGCAGCGAGCGAAAGGTAGCGCCAGCTCAGTGTATCCAGCATTCGGTTCTGAAGCCCATATTCAAGCAAAAACTACACACAAGCAGTGTCGGCGCTCTAGCATCGAGCGCCAGACGCTGTGTGATCAAAGTCTATTTCTCAACACATATCCACCAGCACCAGAGCAAAAACACATGGAATGACATTGTTTTAAAACTGCGACAATGACACTGCAATGGCCGACCTGCACATACAATTCTGCATAAATAAAAAACACAATAAGAAAGGTGTTTGGTTGCCGGACAGGAGAGGACACACAATGAATTGAGCCAAAAACGTTAAACAGCATGTTTGCCAAGTAAACTGTAAACACAACCAAATGAAACACCATTAAAATGTATGGGAGAGTGACACCCTCTATGTGGCACTACCTGGCACTAGCATTTCCTAAATAACCCCCATAAACAGGACAAATGTATATGGTTTTGTACTACTAACATACAGATAGATTTTTGTTTCTTGTTTATTTTCTTTTTCTCTTTTTCGCTCTCTCTCTCTCTCTCTTGCTTTTCCTGTGGATTCCATGAAAAAGACCAGTTAGTACATAGCATGGTATGGTATGCAGTTACTGTGTCCCATCAGCCATCACACCCAGTGTCTTTACACATCTCACATTCTTTGACTTATTTATTCTGTATATATTTATTTCTGTATAATTTGTGGGTGGCTTATCATTAATATGGCACTGTCATCTTACATGACGTTGTACAATATACAGACAGGGTAGAGGGTAGAACAAACATTACGGAGAGTAGATAACATGCAGCTTACACATTGAACACGAGTTACTGTAGGAGTGGGAGTCCTGGCCATACAAGCCTACAGCCTACATGATAAGGGGTGGAGAAGAATGATCAACAGTGTGATAGTGTGTTCCTTCCTGTGGTGGTGAAAGAAGAACCATAGATGCAGGGGCGTAACTTAAAGTGGACCAAATTTGGACTATCCTGGGTTTTGGTCCTTTCCCCGGGGGCACCCCACTGTGTAAACCCCAACCAGATCGCCGCAGTCCACTCACCTTATCCCGGTCCCACCGTATGTCTAAGAGCAGCGGCTCTAACGGCTGCAACCTCCGCTTCCCTCTAGCAGCCAGGCATTTGTAAATGGCCGGTACGGGCAGGCTCCCTGTTAGAGGGAGGCGGAGGATGCGGCCGTCAGAGCCGCTGCTCTTAGATGCGCCGCGGGATCGGGATAAGGTGAGTTGCTTCAGCGATCTTGGGGGGTTTTACACAGTGGGGCACCCCCGATTGGGTGCCCCCGGGGAAAGGAACAAAACATAGAATAGTCAAAACTTTTGACTATCCTGGGTTTTGGTCCAATTTAAGGGGGTGTGACCTCAACGGGGCCCAGAAGGTCAGGGGGCCCATCATTGTTGCTCCTCCTACTATCATACAGTATTTGTGCTCATTTGGCATAATTTACATAAAGGAAGCACCAATTGTCTCTTCTGTTTGAGTCTTGAGTTGTCTAGCTCATGAATAAGGGCGCCAAGCCCGAAACGCGTCAACGCCGCTACAGTTTTTTTATATGCCTGTCTTGCATTGCTGTTATCACAAGGAGCATTTTAGCAACATTCATTAAACTGGACGTTTTATTGAAATACGAAGGCTGGCCGGTCTATTGTCTACAGCGGAGATATATGTGGAGGTGAGCTCTCTTCACCGTGCTGCCTAGCCGTTATTTCTGGGGGAAGTCGCAT
This sequence comes from Gastrophryne carolinensis, assembly GCA_027917425.1. NCBI lineage: Eukaryota > Metazoa > Chordata > Amphibia > Anura > Microhylidae > Gastrophryne > Gastrophryne carolinensis. The sequence continues at coordinate 36,257,162 of CM051240.1, forward strand.
CTGGAGCTGGCATACATCTTTACAAATTGTCTAGCTACATCCAACTTGAGTTAAAGTGGACCAACACCCAGGGAGATCTTCCCGGGCCGATCCAATCCCTCTCCGCGGGGCATCCAAAATCGAGATACCCCGCTGTGTGAAACCCCCCAGGACACGCGCTGCACTTACCTGAATCCCAGTCCAACGGCGCATGCGCGGGCCACGGCCCCATCTCGCGCTTCTCTCAAGCAGGGCGCGTGCCCACGCCGGCCATTCACAAATAGAGAGAAGCGCGAGATGCGGCCGCCAGCGTGCTCTGAGCCGCTAAGCTTTGATGCGCATACCTCAGCGGCCGTGCATGCGCCGTAGGAGTGGGGTGAGGTGAGTTTTATCGGGAGATCTGGGGGGTTTCACATAGTGGGGCATCCCCGATCGGGGTGCCCCCCGGGGAAGTGGACCAAAACCCAGGATAGTCAAAATCCTGGGTGTTGGTCCACTTTAAAAGACAGAAAAAAAGTGTAATAGGCAGTGTAGAACAAACAATATGGAGGGTAGAGAACATGCAGCTTACACATTGAACACAAGACACAGGAGGAGTGGTAGTCCTGGCCATACAAGAGATGCGGCAGCGCGCGCACAGTCGGGGATGCAGCTGCACACGCTCCCCATTCTACTAAATGAGAGCCACCTGCCGAATGACGTGGGTATTTTAGGCGGCTCTCTTTAGACGAAAGCCCGTTCAGGGGCCATTGGAGCGTGGCACATTGAGCTTTTTCTGGCTTCCTGGGGGCTTTCACACAGCAGGGGAAAGTCGAATTCCAGGGTTTCTGCTTTAAATAGCCAGTAAAGGGACATTTCTTTACCATAGCAATAATGGAGGACGCTACAGTGACCCCCTGCAAGTGGCCACCCTAGGCACTGACCTAGGATTGCCTAATGGGACATACGGCCCTGTCTTTAAGTCAACAGCAGACCCCTAACAGCAGTAGCACATATTAGAAAACCACGATCACTGTTCTTTCAGGTGCCTTCAGCCCTCTTCATCTATCCACTCAGGAGCTCCCATCACATGGAGCCAGGGCCGGATTAAGCGCGTTGGAGGCCCCCGGACACAAAATCTGACGGAGGCCCCAGATACAGTATTTTTTTGAACGCCGACTGATAGCTCTGCACACACCCATCACTGTAGCGTTGCTGACGGCTGCTCTAGACTGTCCTGCCCTGTGGTGGCTTCAGCTGCCTAGGCACAGGGGGCCCCCACGGCCCATCAGACCAGAAACTGAAAAACCCCTGGGACCAAACCATAACCCAAAGGTTGGTGGAGGCCCCCTTTGCAGGGCAAGTGGTGGAGGCCCCAGGGTGTGCACCCCTTGCACCCTCCTCATAATCCGGCCCTGCATGTTGCTATATGAGCTATCAACTCCTAATTTCTGTGGATGAATTAACAGTTATCTCTTTATCTTTGCTGTTCCACAGGGCCTGGAACTGTGCCGAGTGGTCGCTATCCACATGGAAAACCTTCTACAAAGTCGTGACAAGCGTCTGACTCTCCCACCCAGCGAGATCACTCTGCTCTAACTACCGCCCCCACCAGGAAAGGTTCCACTCCGCACTTTATTTGATCTTCCATTAGCTGAGCACGAAGCATCCCCCCCCAACACCAGGTCTGAGATCACTTGTACCAGTGTGGCCTCCTTATTTCTGGATTCCAGCCGCTAATAGATTGAGGGAGCCTCAGACCTAGAACAAGACAAGTCATTCAGGGAAATAGGAATAAGAAATAATAGAAATAAGGTCAGGACCCGCCAGAGTCAGTACAGAACAGGAGTCAGGAACAGGGGTATCAAACTGGATCATGGGGCAGATAAGCTCATGAATTCTGGACTAGGACATGACGCCTCTCAAGCAAGACATGAAAGCCTATTCCTTTGGATGTGACTGCACTGCTGTGTCTAGGGGAGAAATGCTTACATCATCATCTGTCAGCAGGGCCGGCGCCAGCACAGGGCATACCTGGGCAATTGCCAGGGCCCCTGGCATCTTCAGGGGCCCACACTTGGCCATGATAACAGTGGACCCAACCACCCAATGCCGGATGTTGTGCGCAGACCTGCTCATGGCTGAAGTGATGATCAGCAACAATGGAGAAGGTGGCATGGAATGGAGGGCAATTAATGGAAGTGCACAAGATGGTGAGAACCAGGTGACAGCTGACAAGGACTGGAGGGCGATCAGCAGCAGCAGATGACCCATCTGTGGCAGCGGAGCTGAAATGTGACATCACTACTTTGGGGCCCACTAAGACTCTCTTGCTCAAGGGCCCCCACAAACCTAGAGCCGGCCCCGTCTGTCAGCTATGACAGGTATCATTGTCCGGCAGAGGGAGCTGCTGAGTTCTTCAAGCAGACCCACACCCAAATATGATGGGCACTACATAACATGCATTGTGGCATCAGTGGTGGATTCTAAATGCCCGCTAGCTGGGAATTGTCATTGCAACTGTCAGGTGAGGTGTATACGTGAGGGGGCAAGAAGACACAGAGAAGGGTGGTCAGACCCGAAGCCCGTCTTAGTTCCGAGGAACAAAAAGCGTGATTTTCACTATCGTAGGATTTATTCTTTGCCCCTGGTGCCTCCCTATTCGGGACTTGCCGGTTCTGGGATCTGATGGTGCATTTGCTATCTCTCATTCCAATCAGCATTCTATGCCTTACATATTGAGTGGCATAGAAAGCTGAAAGAATGGGAGCAGCCTCCTCCCCTCTGACATGCCAGACCTATGTGAATGGCTGGTGTGCGTCAGCAATGGGAAGCAGGGGATGTCGCTGCAGCCCAGGCATGTGCCATAGGATCGCTGGAAAGGGCAAACTGGGGAGGGGGGGGGTTATATATCGGGGGACTGGAAATTACCCAGGGCTTGCCTCTCATTTAAAGCAGACCTTCACCCTGAATAAGAGTCTATCTTATATGTTTCCCACACCCTGTACATACAGATTGCCCACATTAAAAATCATCCTATCATCCAGAGTCCTGAACAGAGTTGCAGCCCAGTGGGGAAAAGAATAATAAGTGACTAAAAACTTAAAATATATTAATTTTAGATGCTGGGGAATCGTTTTTTTAAGGGTTTGGGTTTTTCATTAAATCATGGTGAAGGTCCGGTTTAAGTGGACTTCCAAAAATGACTGGAGGTCCATTCATCTCCATGACCAGCTAAAATTAAAAGCAACGGCGAAATGTGGCAGAATCGCTTCGTGCGCTAGGCATGCACACCCACCTAATATTGCTCGCCACCAGTGTGGAAAATACGAGAGTGATGCAAAAGCAAGAAACCACAGGGGATCATTTAGTATTTCTAACTTGTTAACATGGACTTTCCACTTACCTTTCACCCATTCCTGCAGCACTTCTCACAGTATCTAAAACCAAGTGCCGTACTTCTGGGGTTTGGTCTCAAGGGGGCGCACAAGGCCAAATTGAGTTTTGCACCCAGATACTGGGGCTTTGGAAGCAGGATAGAAGCAGCGGGATCGGGTGAAAGGTAAGCAGGGCAGCTTCATGCTTGTATGGCACCCCCTGGTCTGATGGGAAAATCCACAAAATGAAACTTTCCCTTTAAACCGGACCTTCAGCATCCTTTAAAGCCCAAACCCTTAAAAACTATTCCCCAGCTTCTAAAATTAATAGATTTTACTTTTTGGTCACTTACTATTATTCTTTCCACCTCTGGGCTGCAACTCTGTTCAGGATAGGGCACCACCATCTTGGCTCAGTAGCATCACATGCTGAGGAGAGGAGAGCAGGATAAAGTGCAGGGGGGAGGGGTTATAGCTGTGCTTTGCACAGACAGAGCAGAGCTGGGGTCAGGGAAAGGACAGCCATCCCAGAATGCAGAGTTTGCAGGCTGCCTGAAGCCCCATGAGCCGCCATCTTGGATGTTTAAAGGCTCATAACATGCATTAGGTGCAGGTAGGTAAAGGCAAGGGGATCTGCACAATACCCTATAATCATTAAAGGTGCCACTCCCAAAGCTACATAAAGCTCACCTCAAGAACACAGAATCATAGAGGGAGGCACTCAAAAAAGTTGTCAAAAAAACATATTTTATTCCATATCACTAAATTAATCACTACACATAGCCACTACACAAATTAAAATCCCTTAAAAAACACAATGAGACAATACATATAAGACAAACCAACATGGAAGTGTGTAGGCGATGGGGAGAGCACTGGCATGCACTAATATCAATCAGCATCTATATATAAAACACATAAACACAAGTGATCTAATCAGTGCAAATAATAATGTGCAAATCCTGCCTATGATCCGGATCCTACATCAAACAACTGCAAAGTGCAACCAATCAACAGATACAAATACAATATAAAATAAAACCTACATAATGACCCAATACCTAAATACCCTATACGAAATATAAAAATGACCACAAAATACCCCACCAATATAGATGCTAGTATCAATCAACCATTAAATACCAAATACAGCGCAAAACTATATCCAACCAAAATATACTCAAGGTATAACAGGTATGCCAGTAAAGGGTCTCCCCACTGCCTACAGCACCAGGAGCCACGCGTTCCGTGGGTGTATCCCCCACTTCATCAGGCTGCAGGTAGGATGATTTTTAATGTGGGCAATCTGTATGTACAGGGTGTGGGAAACATATAAGATAGGCTCTTATTCAGGGTGAAGGTCCGCTTTAAGTTTTAACTGCCAGGACATCTCAAACATGGAATTCCCCAGGGCTGGGGAGTGAGTAGACCTCCGCTCATTTTGTGACTGAGAATCTGCTTACAAACACACCTATACTAACAAAGCGCAATCTATCCCTTTAAGCCGGGCTTTCTTACGGAGGTTCAAGGCACAGGAATAGTCCGTGAAGGATAGGGCTGATCCTGCAGCAATGGATGCTGGGTAAGCTGTAAATGGCTATAGGTAGCAGCTGTCTGTTATATACTGGCTTATGTATATCAGTGGGGAGGCGTGGCTTGTTTTATATTTTGTTAAATATTTTGTTGGTTTTGTATAGAGAGAACACATTCCAGATTGTACTTGCAATACAATTTTGTATTTTTTCATGTCGTTTACATTTTTGTCTCATATTTAAATGTAAATAAAACCCATTTCACACATGGCCGGTGTGCTCACCTTCATCCTGCTTTATTGGCTATTTCATTGTGGTACTTCTTGCTTCAGTTATTGAGGGTATAAATCCTCCTCTATGCATTGGCGGCTCTTAGACGGCCCCTGTGAACCAGGGAGGAGAGATAGGGGTCCATCATGGCAACTCGGCACAGGAGAAGACACCCTTCAACCAAGCCAAGAAGACCCCGGGGACTTCTAGCAGGACAACCAGCCAGAAAAGACTTTTGGATTAAAGTGGACCAAAACCCAGGATAGTCAAGAGTTTTGACTATCTTGGGTCTTGGTCCTTTCCCCAGGGGCATCCCGCTGTGTGGAACCCCCCAGATCGCCACAGCCACCTCACCTCTTCCCCATCCCACGGCGCGTCTGAGTGCAGCAGCTCTGATGGTCACATCAGCCAAATGGGTTGCCCCCAGGGAACGGACCAAAACCCAGGATAGTCAAAATCCTGGGTTTTGATCCACTTTAAAGTGGACCAACACCCAGGATTTTCACTATCCTGGGTTTTGGTCCACTTCCGCGGGGCACCACAATCGGGGGTGCCCCGCAGCGTGAAACCCCCTAGAATGGCAGAAAAAAACTCACCTCACCCGGCTCCCACGGTCCATGCGCGGGCCGCGTCCAATCAGCGCGCTCAGAGTCGCTTTGGTATACACATACAAGGGACGGACAACCACAGCGGCTCCGAGCACGCCGGCGGCCGCATCTCGCACTTCCCTCTAACAGGGAGCGCGCCTGCACCGGCCATTCCCAAACGGCCGGCGCACGCCCTGCTAGAGAAGCGCGAGATTCGCCCGCGGATGCGCCGTTGGAACGGGAGTAAGGTAAGGTGAACGGGGGGGGTTTCACACAGCAGGGCATCCCGATTTTGGATGCCCCGCGGGGAGGGATCTGATCGGCCCGGGAATCTTGGCCGATCAGCCTGGGCGTTGGTCCACTTTAAGCTTAAAAGTGTAGGACCTTGGATTGATATTTTATTTCTTTACTGAATATTGAATGGGTGGGAGGTTGTGTTTGGCTGCTCCACTACTTGTGACCAGGGCCGCATTTGTTGTCCAGGTTGCCCTAGGTGTTTTTTTTTGTGCTTACACGCCACTTGCAGGGGGGGGGGGGCTTCAAGAGGCTTAAATGCAGACAGTGTAAGTGTGGCGGGTGAGGGTGCAAGGCATTAAATGCAAACAGTGTGTGGACAAGAGACAGGATGCAAGGAGGGGTAGAGAGTGCAAGGGGTTAAACGCAGAACCCTATACTTTTTACTGGCTTCCCAGGCTCCTGATACACAGAAGTCACATTACCACAGCGTGGAGGCAGGGAAATCAGGTCTGTGAACATCTGGGAGAGGCTATGGTGGCAGACTACATTTAACACTTTGCGCCTTCTCCCCCCCTGGACACGCACACACACAATGTGTCTTTCTTCTGTGGATGGGAGGGTGCTCATGAGGGGGCATTAAGGTACCAGCAGCAAGGGTTTTTTTTTTTTAGATATAGCAGGAATAGCACCCCCCCCCAGCAAGTGACCACCCTAGGCACAGGCCTAGGGTTGCCTAATGGTAAATACAGCCCTGCTTGTGACTGGTAACCCCCCCAAAAAATACCGTTTTGTGAGTACTCACCTTTAAAACGGATATTGTAAGTGTGACATACACTCCGCTTCAACTCTTCATGACATTTGGGTTATTCTCCAGTAGAGGGCGAACTTCTGCAGAGATGAATGCAAAAAAGGAGCTCCTCCCAGTCCATAAATACCTGGGACCTCCCACCAATTCCCCAGTGTAAAATAGCAGTAAGGGGACCAGAAAGAACAAAATATAACAATACTAACAACCAAGAAACAAAGGTTCACCATATAAAGGATCCAAAATACCAAAAGGGTGGGGTGAAGCGGAGTGTATGTCACACTTACAATATCCGTTTTAAAGGTGAGTACTCACAAAACGGTATTATTCCAAGTGTGACATACACTCCACTTCAACTCTTCATGACATTTGGGACATCCAATAGCAGTGTCCGTCATGGGTGGGAACCATAAACAGTAAGGAATGCACCAACTTAAACCACTGCAGCATGCAGAACCTTGCGACCAAAAACAGCATCCGCTGAAGCCCGCACATCAACCTGGTAAAACTTGGAAAAAGTATGAACGGAAGACCAAGTAGCAGCCTTACAAACTTGTTCAACAGAAGCCTGGTGCTGAAGAGCCCAGGACGCACCGACCGCACGAGTAGAATGCGCAGTAACCCTAAAAGGGGGAGTCCTCCCTATAGCAGAATAGGCCCCAACAATGGCCTGACGAATCCATCTGCTAATGGTAGACTTGGCGGGCACAAACCTTTCCTGGGCCCGCAGGGCACCACGAAAAAGGCATCCGTCTTGCAGAAAGAAGAAGTAGTCACCAAATAGTACTTCACACAGCGAACCACATCCAAATTGTGCAAAACCCTTTCCTTGTCATTGCTAGGCTTAGGACACAAGGGAGAACAATATCCTGATTCAGATGGAAAGCAGACACCACCTTAGGAAGGAAATCTGGCTTAAAACGAAAGACCATCTTGTCCTGGTGTCTTTCAAAGTAAGGGGCCTGAAACGACAGAGCCGCCAACTCAGAGACACGCCGAACAGAGGTAATAGCCACCAAGAAGGCAACCTTTTGAGTGAAAACAAAAAAGCAATATCCTGTAACGGCTCAAGAGGAGGACCCTGGAGAGCCGAAAGAACCAAATTCAAATCCCAAACAGGAACCATAGCTTCTGAGGGGGTCGAACATAAGTGACCCCCTGGAAAAAAGTCTTAACCAGCGGGTGTAAGGCAAAAGATCTTTGGAAGAAAACAGACAGAGCAGAGACCTGCCCTTTCAAGGTACTAAGCTGGAGCCCAAGATCCAGACCGTGCTGAAGAAACTCCAAAATCCTAGGGATCGAAAACACCCTGCAAGGCAAGGCCCTAGCCTCACACCAGTCAATATAGGACCGCCAAGTCCTATAGTAAACGCCAGAAGAGGACCGCTTCCTAGCTCTAATCAAAGTCTGAACAACAGCCTTAGACAAACCTTCCTCCTTCAGAATGAAGGTTTCAACAGCCAAGCCGTCAAAGCCAGCATTGGTAAATTGGGATAAAGTAGTTGACCCTGAGATAACAGATCCGGAAACATGGGAAGCCGGAACTGATCTACCGCTAGCCTTACAACGTCTGCGCACCAAACCCTTCTTGACCACCTTGGAGCCACCAGAATTGCTGGTGCCCCTTCCAGAACCAGTTTGCAAACTACCTTGCCCAGCATGGAGAAGGGAGGAAACAGGTACAGAAACCCCAGATCCTTCCAAGCAAGGGACAAGGCATCCACTGCCAGAGCTAGAGGATACTGAGATAGAGACACAAAGGCCGGGAGTTTGTGATTGTGCTGTGAGGCAAAGAGATCCACCTCCGGAGTCCCCCACTTGCGACAAAGAAACCGAAAAACCTCGGGGTGAGAGAACCCCCTGCTCAGGGAATCCGCCTCCATGTTCTCCACTCCCGGAATGTAGATTGCCGAAATGCAAGGAACATTGCTCTCCGCCCAATGCAGGATCAGAGAGACTTCCCTGAGGGCACTCCTGCTGCGAGTGCCTCCTTGGTGATTGATGTAGGCTAACGCCGTTCGATTGTCTGATCGAACCTGAACCGGTAAGCCCTGTAAGTGAGGTGTCAGCTGTGACAGAACAAGCTGGATAGCTCTGAGCTCCAGGACATTGATGGGGGTGAGAGCCTCCTGAGGAGGCCCCACAACCCCCTGAACTGAAAATATTTCCAGAAACCTCCCCAGCCCGACAGGCTGGCAACCGTGGTAACCGTCCCCCAACAAGGGGCCAGAAATGATCTACCCCTCATCAGATTGCTTGGCTCCAGCCACCACTGAACTGACTGCCGAACCCTGGGAGACATCAAAAATGACTGATCCAATGACAGCAGACATCTGTCCCAGCGCGTCAATAGGTGCAGTTGGAGCGACCTCATGTAGAACTGAGCAAAGGAAACTGCGTCGAAGGAAGCCATCAAACCTACCAGTTTCATCCCCAGCCAGATCGAGGGGCAAGGATTGGCCAGAAGAAGGCAAATCAGATCCAAAACCCCCTGCGTCTTGGGCTGAGGTAGAGACACTCTGGCGTGAATGGTATCCAGATTCATGCCCAGGAATGAAATCTCCCTTGAAGGAGAGAGAGAAGATTTGGGGCGGTTGATCACCCAACCGAACCTCTCCAGAGTCGACACCACCCTGTTGGTGTCCAGCTCCGCCTGACTGAGGGAGGGAGCTGAAATCAGCAGGTCATCCAGATATGGTACGATGCGAATGCCCTGAGCTCCGAGCAGGTCCATTATGCCCGCCACAACCTTGGTGAAGACCCTCGGCGCAGAGATCAGCCCGAAGGGAAGGGCCACAAACTGAAAATGTTGATCGTCCACCGCAGACCAAAGGAATCTCCGATGCGCTGGGAAAATCGGAACATGCAGGTAAACATCCTTGATGTCTATGGATGTCAAAGTCCCCTTGACGAAGGGAATTGATGGCAGAGCGCAGAGTCTCCATGCGGAACTTCTTGGTTCTGAAGAACCTGTTGAGAATCTTCAGATCCAGCATGTGTCTTATGGAACCATCCATTTTGGGGACCGTGAAGAGATTGGAATAATAGCCCCTGCCTCTTTCTGAGGGAGGCACCGGGCATATGACTCCCATGTCCAGAAGATTTCTTACTGCCAACAGGAGCCCCTGTGCAGCCTGAGGGTCCGAGGGCACCCAGGACCTTAAGAATCTTGGAGGAGGCCAGTACTCGGACTTGTACCCGGACGAGACCACTTCCAAGATCCACTTGTCTGTGACCTCCTGGGCCCAGACCTGGAAGAAGAGCCACAGCCGTCCCCCCACCCGTACGGGTGAGGGCGCCCCCTCATTGTTGAGCTGGTTTGGCAGCGGGCTTAGGTTTGGAACCCCAGGCAGATGCTGGATGGGCCCGTCCTCTGCCCCTGTTCCAGGAAGAACCTCTGACACCAGAGTAGGCAAAACCTCTAACAGCTCTGGCACCTCGAAAGGAAGGATTGAAGGAGCTCGCCCCCCCCCGAAAGGAGCGACGCTGCTTCTTACGCTGAGGTAACTTACCTCCCTTTGCCACCATATCCAACTTATCTCCAAACAGGCGCGCACCCAGGAAGGGAAGAGCTGTGAGCGATTTCTTGGCCGCCAAGTCCGCCGCCCACTGGCGAAGCCAACCGATCGGCGCATGGCCACCAATAAGGGCGAAGTTCTACTACACATGACAATAGTGTCTTCCATAGCAGCCAAGACAAAATCCATGAACAAATCACACCTTTTAAGGGCAGTGAACTCAACGCTGGCCAGATCAAGTCGAGCACCATTTAACAAATCCCTAACCAGAAACCTAGTAGCCACAGCCACTAGCGCAGATGCACACACAGGCTGTAAGGCAGAACCCACACTGGCAAAGGCATGACATGCCATCTGATCAATGCGCTTATCCTCACCATCTTTAAGGGTAGTGGCATCAGGGGTGTGGACAACAGAGGTGTTGGACAACCCTAAAACAGGCGCATCGACCTCGGGAGGGGAAGACCAGCGCTTCACCGCTTCCACCGGGAAGGGATACTTCCTATCCCAACCCTGAGGAACGCCGGGAAGCCGACTAGGTGTCTCCCATTCCCTCAGGATCAATTCATCAAAATGACCTAGGAGGACCCGAAAAATTCCCCTTTTTTGAGAGGGGCCGCCTCCGACGGGGCTATATCCAAAAACCTCCAGAAAATGGCCCAGAACTTTAGTGGTGTCAACGGCATCCCCCAGCGCCTGCCCAACATCATTATCAAAAAACTGCACATCCTCAGTTTCTGATTCCTCAAACAATTCCCCCTTAATGGGGAATAATCCGACCACTCATCCTCATCAAAATCCAAAACCGACAAGGCCGGCGACAAATGTCACTTCTTAGCATGGGCCTTTTTGCCCACCGCGCTAGAAATAAATCTCTCAATGCTGGCCAATCTAGCACAAACATCAGAATGTGACTCCCCGCTAGTGACCGTGTCACTTGGGGTACGGATAAGACAGGGAGGGGTAGGCGATGAAGCGGGCGGAGCTGACCCAGACGCCTGGGAACCAGACTGCCACGTTATGGCCTTTTGTGCACATGGTATACAAATCAGCACATTCTCCCCTGTAAGGGATACCCCACAACCCACACACGGCCGGGATTGTCCCAAAGGGAGCCCGAGCCCGGTATCCTGCGGAGCCTCCATATAGTGACTTTTTGGGTAGTCGCAATGACCGGAGGGATTTGCGCTGGTAAGCAACCCGGGATGCCCCTTTGAGTCCCTGGTGGGAGGATTTATTAGGTGCCCAAAATTACTGCTAGGGACCCTAGGACCGGGAGAACCCCCTTTTTTGTGTGGTCACAGGGAGTTCTCCTGTAAAACACAAGCAGACAAAGGGACAAAGGTATAAGCACATGCACACACTATATAATTATATATATATATATATATATACACAAAATACATAACTGAGCCAACAGGAGACCTGAGCGATCCCCCAACAACGAGGGCACATAATGACAAATGAAACGAAAGAAAGGGGCCCCGGAGGGCACTCACGTGCAGGCAGAAGAGGGCTGCCACCTCTATCATCACCAGAACCAAAAACAAGAGAGGGAAATGAAGGGCGGGCCAGCACGGATCGCGCGCCGCGCCGCCCCCTCCCTCACACAGCAGCGCGGTTCCCAGCCAGGAGGCTGTGCACCTCAGAAGAAACTGCGCCAAGCAGAAAAGGGGTGGGGTGGGCCGGGTGGGCCCACCCCCACCCCCACCCACGCGCGAGCGCCCGGCCCCCTCACACACCAATGCCTGAGGGGAAGAAGTTCCCCTCAGGAAACACAGACTCGGATAGAGGCCAGCCAAGTGAACATCAAGCAGCACATACATACACACACACACATTCATATGAATAAGGCTAAAGTGATCAGCAGCGTGAAGAGAGATTGCCCCCCCCCAGGAGGGATAGTGGAGGGACCCGGAAGGGGGGGAATCCCACACAACGTGTGTCCGGAATAATAAGGGACAGGGCATCCCAAACCGGGATCACCAATCCGGAAAACCGCCTACCCCACAATGAGGTCTCACGGGGGAGCATGGCTCCCTATCACACCTAAAAGAGGTGTAGCCTACCTTCACCAGGAACTGCAGCCAAGGCTGGGAGGCTCATATAGTACTTAGGAAACAAAGGTCCGGCAGAAAAAGGTATAAAATGGGGCCGGGCGCGAGTCTTCATCTTCTGTCTTGCTCGCCTTCCAGCAGAGAAGGAACTGGGGAATTGGTGGGAGGTCCCAGGTATTTATGGACTGGGAGGAGCTCCTTTTTTGCATTCATCTCTGCAGAAGTTCGCCCTCTACTGGAGAATAACCCAAATGTCATGAAGAGTTGAAGCGGAGTGTATGTCACACTTGGAATAATCCAGTACCAGCAAGTGGTGACAAGTGCCCCTCTCTATTACATGCTTCACATTTTACCTGCAGTCAGATTTGGGAATACTCACCCTAAAATCCCTTTTTGTATTCCCTTACAATAAGTACACAGCTTTTCAGTACTCCTTGCACAGCTTCCAACGATTCTCCTAACCACTGGGCGTTTCTGGATCTCCATTAGTACTGAAGAGCTGTGTATCTAAAAGAATGACAAAAAACTTTTCAATATACTCATTGTAAAATCTACCTTTTCACTACTCATTGCACAGCTTCTGAAGACTCGTTCTCCCTCTGGGTGTTTCCAGATCGCAATGAGTACTGAAGAGTTGAACACCAAAGTGAATCTTAAGAGAAAAGAGGATTCTAACATAATCACTAGAGATGAGTGAACTGGTTCGTCAGCACCCAAGTTCGTTCTGAATTTCAGGAAAAATTTGATTTGGCACGAAACCAAATTTTGGGGGGAATTTGGGGAATTTTCCCTGAAATTCACTGGCACCTTGGACGGTAGGTTAAAAAAAAAAAAAAAAAACACTCACCACTATCCTGATTCCAGAACCACACTTGGATCTAGTGTGCGCGGTGGAAGCCAACTTGCACAGCTGACAGTGCGGCCGACTCCCCACTCCTCCCCTGCACGTGGGCACGTGGCTTGCAAGCAAACTTGCACCCGAAATCAGCCGCTGGACCAGAACAGAGGGGAAACCGGCATGTAGGTGGGAGCGGGGGAGGCTGGCCACACTGTCAGCTGTGTAAGTCAGATTCCGCAACCCGCTGACAGTGCAGCCGGCATCCCCCACTCCCACTGTGCTGTGTGACATGCTGGCTTCCCCGTCATTCTGGCTCAGCAGCTGGCTGCAGGCAGCCAACTTGCGCTCGCTGCCAGCCACTGGGCCAGATAGACGGGGAATCCGTCATGTAGGTAAGTGTCCGTGCGATACATACAGCACGGTTGGAGCGGGGGAGGCCAGTCGCACTGTCAGCACACGGCGGAAGCTGACTTGCACAGCTGACAGTGCGGCCGGCCTCCCCCGCTCCCATGTGCTGTGTGTATCACACATTCCACTAGAGATGAGCAATTCTCAAAGGTTCAATTTTGGACGGACCTGAATTTCTTGGAGAAATTCAGCAAATCGCCCGAATCAAATTTTCTAATAATCACGGTCAATTTTTTTTTTTATCTTCATACTGGCCTAGCCACACCTTTCTTACGTACTCTGCTTCCGAAAACTCACTCTGGGCGTTTCCAGATCCCCATTAGTGCTGAGGAGCTGTGTGCACCAAGCGCAGGACAGGCTTCAGATTTTCCCTATGCTCACAGAAGTCATTGATAGAGAAAATAAGATTTTAGTATCCTTGCTGGAAAAATACCGTTTTGTGAGTACTCACCTTTAAAACGGGTATTATGAGTGTGCCATACACTCCATTTGGGTAATCTCCAGTAGAGGGCGAACTTCTGCAGAGATGAATATGCAAAAAAGAAAGCCCCTCCCGGTCCATATATACCTGGGACCTCCCACCAATTCCCCAGTGTATAAAAGCAGTAAAGGGACCAGGAAGAACCAATTATAACCTTAACAATCAAAACCAATGGTTCACCATATAAAAGCCCCAGAATACCTGAAAAAGGGGTGGGGCAAAGTGGAGTGTATGGCACACTCATAATACCCATTTTAAAGGTGAGTACTCACAAAACGGTATTATTCTAAGTGTGCCATACACTCCACTTCGATCTTCATGACATGTGGGACATCCAATAGCAGTGTCCGTCATGGGTGGGAACCAGAAACAGTAAAGAATGTACCAACTCAAACCACTGCAGCTAGCAGAACCTTGCGGCCAAAAACAGCATCCGCTGAAGCCTGCACATCAACCTTGTAAAACTTGGAAAAAGTATGAACGGAAGACCAAGCAGCAGCCTTACAAACTTGTTCAACAGAAGCCTGGTGCTGAAAAGCCCAGGATACACCAACAGCACAAGTAGAGTGCGCAGTGACCCTAAAAGGGGGAGTCCTCCCCTTAGCAGAATAGGCCCCAACAATGGCCTGACAAATCCATTTGCTAAACGTAGACCTTTCCTGAGCCCCCAGGGCACCACGAAAAAAGCGTCCGTCTTGCGGAAGGAAGAAGTAATCACCAAATAGTACTTCACACAGCGAACATTGTGCTGAACCCTCTCCTTGTCATTGTTAGGCTTAGGACACAAGGAAGGGAGAACAATGTCCTGATTGAGGTGGAAAGCAGACACCACCTTAGGCAGGAAATCCGGCTTAAACCGAAAAACCACCTTATCCTGGTGTCTCTCAAAGTAAGGGGCCTGAATCGACAGGGCCGCCAACTCAGAGACACGCCGAACAGAGGTAATAGCCACCAAGAAAGCATCCTTCTGAGTGAGAACCGAAAGAGCAATATCCTGTAACGGCTCAAAAGGAGGACCCTGCAGAGCCGAAAGAACCAAATTCAAATCCCAAACAGGAACTACAGCCTTCCGAGGGGGCCGCACATTCGCGACCCCTGGGAAAAAAGGCTTAACCAGCGGGTGTAAGACCTCCAAGTCCTATAGTAAATGCCAGAAGAGGACCGCTTCCTAGCCCTAATCAGGGTCTGAACAACAGCCTCAGGCAAACCTTCCTCTTTCAAGATGAAGGTTTCAGCAGCCAAGCCGTCAAAGCCAGCGTTTGTGAATTGGGGTAAAGAAGATGACCCTGAGATAGCAGGTCCGGCAGCAAGGGAAGCCGGTACTGGTCCACGGCCATCCTTACAACGTCTGCGTACCAAACCCTTCTTGGCCACCTTGGAGCCACCAGAATTGCTAGTGCACCTTCTAGAACCAGTTTGCGAACTACCTTGCCCAGCATGGAGACAGGTGGAAACAGGTACAGAAAACCCAGGTCCTTCCAAGCCAGTGACAAGGCATCCACTGCCAGAGCCAGGGGACCCCGAGAAAGAGACACAAAGGCCGGAAGTTTGTGATTGTGCCTCGAGTCCCCCACTTGCAGCAAAGATCCAGAAAAACCTCGGGGTTGAGAGACCACTCTCAGTGGCGAGAGGATCCCCTGCTCAGGGCATCCGCCTCCGTGTTCTCCACTCCCGCAATGTAGACTGCCGAAAGGCAAGGAACATTGCTCTCCGCCCAGTGCAGGATCAGAGAGACTTCCCTGAGGACACTCCTGCTGCGAGTCCCTCCTTGGTGATTTATGTAAGCCACTGCCGTTCGGTTGTCCGAACGAACCTTAACCGGAAGACCCCGTAAATGCGGGGTCAGCCGAGCCAGAACCAGTCGAATGGCTCTGAGCTCAAATACATTGATGGGGGTGTGAGCCTCCTGGGGACCTCACACCCCGCTGAACTGATGACTCTTCCAATAACCTCCCCAGCCCGACAGGCTGGCATATGGGTAACCGTCTCCCAACAAGGGACCAGAAAGGATCTTCCCTTCACCAGATTGCTCGAGTCCAGCCACCACCGAAAGGACTGCCAAACCCTGGGAGACATCCTGAAAGGTTGATCCAATGACTGTGGGCACTTGTCCCAATACGTCAATAGGTGAAGCTGAAGAGATCTCATGTGAAACTGTGCAAAAGGCACCGCCTCGAAGGAGGATACCATCAAACCCACCAGTTTCATCCCCTGTCGGATAGAGGGACAAGGACTGGCCAGAAGAAGACGGATCAGGCCCTGAATCCACTGCACCTTGGGGAGAGAGAAGACTTGGTGCGGTTGATCACCCACCCGAACCTCTCCAGGGTCGACACCACCTGGTGGGTGTCCAGCTCCGTCTGATGAAGGGAGGAAGCTGATATCAACAGATCGTCCAGATAAGGCACAATGCGAATGCCCTGAGATCTGAGCAGAGCCATTATGCCCGCCAAAACCTTGGTGAAGACCCTCGGTGCCGAGGTCAGACCGAAGGGAAGAGCTACAAACTGATAATGTTGATCCTCCACCGCAAATCGGAGGAATCTCTGATGTGCCTGAAAAATCGGGACATGCAGATACGCATCCTTGATGTCTATGGATGTCATTAAATCCCCTTGGCGAAGGGAATTGATAGCCGAGCACAGAGTCTCCATGCGGAACTTTTTGGCTCTGAGAAATCTGTTGAGAACCTTGAGATCTAGAATGGGTCTCACCGAACCCTCCTTTTTGGGAACCGTGAAAAGGTTGGAGTAGAAACCCCCGCCTCTCTCCGACAGAGGCACCGGGCATATAACCCCCATGTCCAGAAGGTTTTTGACTGCTAACAGGAGCCCCTGTGGAGCCTGAGGGTCCGAGGGCACCCGAGACCTCAAGAATCTTGGGGGCAGCCAGAACTCGAACTCCAGTTTGTACCCGGAGGAGACCACTTCCAAGTTCCAATTGTCTGTGACCTCCCGGGCCCAGACCTGGAAGAAGAGCCGCAGCCGTCCCCCCACCCTTGCGGGTGAGGGCGCCCCTTCATTGCTGAGCCGGTTTAACGGCAGGCTTGGGCTTGGGCCGCGGGACGAGCCCGAACTCTGCCTCTGTTCCAGTACGAGCTCTGGCCCCTCGAAAGGAAGGAGTGAACGAGCCCCCCCCCCCGAAAGGGGCGGCGCTGTTTCCTCCGCTGAAGTAACTTACCTCCTCTGGCAACAGCATCCAATTTATCTCCAAACAGCCGCGAACCCAAGAAGGGAAGAGCTGTGAGTGACTTCTTGGCTCCAACGTCCGCTGTTCACTGGCGGAGCCACCAGTAAGGCTGACGTCCTACTACACACGACAATAGAGTCTTCCATCGCAGCCATGACAAAATCCATGAACAATTCGCACTTCTTAAGGATAGCGAACTCAGCGCCAGCTGGATCAAACTAAGCGTTATTCAGCCAGTCCCTGATAAGAGACCTGGTAGCAAGCAACACCAGGGCAGATGCACTAACAGGCCGCAGGGCCGAGCCCACGTTGGCAAATGCGTGGCACGCCATCTGATCAAGGCGCTTATCCTCGCCATCCTTAAGGAAGCTGGTGTCAGGGGTGTTCAGCACAGAAGAGTTGGTCAAACCTAAAACTGGCGCGTCGACCTCGGGAGGAGAAGACCAGCGCTTAACTGCCTCCACCGGAAAAGGATATTTCTTATCCCATCCCTGAGGCACACCAGGAAGCCGACTGGGCCTCTCCCATTCTCTAAGGATCAGCGCATCAAAATGACCCTGGCTAGGGAATTCCAGACGGGGCTTAAAAAATTCCCCCTTAAGAGGGGGAGGCCGCAGGCGGGTCAATATCCAACACCTCCAATAAATGTGACAAAACAGTGGCCGTATCTACGGCATCCCCCAGCGCCTGCCCGACATTGGAATTCCCAGACTGAGCATAGTCAGCCTCTGAATCCTGATACAATTCCCCCTCCTCTAACGGGGAATAATCGGACAATTCAGCTGACTCGTCGTCAATATCCCACAATGGCTGGGCGGACGACAAATGTCCCTTTTTAGCCTGGGCATTCTGGCCCACCGTGCTAGCAATCATTTTCTCGATGCTGGCCAACCGAGCCCAAACATGAGAAAGCAACTCCCCACTGGTACCAATGTCACTTGGGGTACGGATAAGGTGTGGAGGGGAAGGCGATGAAGCGGGAGGAGCCGACCCAGAAGGCTGGGTACCAGACTGCCGCGTTATGGCCATTTGTGCGCATGGTATACAGATCAGCGCATTCTCTCCCGTAAGGGATACCCTGCACCCCACACATGGCCCAGATTGTCCCAACGGGATCCTGAGCCCAGTATCCTGCGGAGCCTCCATATGGTGAATTTTTGTGGTCAGTCGCAAGATCACAGGGAATTACGCATAAGCAACCCGGGATGCCCCTTAAAAGTCCCAGTTGGAGGATTTTAGGTGGACAATTTTTTAACTAGGGACCCCAGGACCAGGAGGGACCCCTTAATATGCACATATACAGGGCAACCTGTAACACACAAAACAAGCAACATAAGAGCAGAGCTGTGTAAAAATGGCCATAACATACATGTAAAAAACCACAGCATTTGATCTTGCAGCCACACAATGTAAATATAAATATATATATATATATATATATATATCACATCCCAGCCAGACAGTGCAAGTAAGGCACAGGCACACCCACACGTTTGAGACCAGTGGGGGCCCCCGCTACATAGGGGGCCCCCCCACACACACACAAGCTAAGGAGATGGCCATCAGGCCCTTACCACCCCGATGTGCAAAGCGGCCTGCCAGAGAAGATGGCCCCCACGCAGCCTAGTGCCTTAGGAGGGAGAGCAGGGGGAGGGCGGGCCAGCACAGAACGCGCGTTTGCCGAGGCCACGCCCCCTCCCAGCAACGGGGACCCCTAGACAACGAGCACTGTAATCGAGCCAAATAAGGGGACGGGGCTACCGCGCCGAAAGCCCTGCCCCGCCCCCTTCCCGAACGCAGCCTGAGGGGGAGAAGCTCCCCCAGGCTGTAATCAGTCCCTGTTGGCCAGTAATGCAGCAAGCACTCACCACACACACATACATACACACAAGTGAAACACTCAGCACACAGGGACAAGGGCTGGGGAACCCCACCCCCCCCCCCGGAGAGGAATAAGGGACCCGGAAGGGAGGAATCCTGCCAGGAGCCGGCCATAAGCCTAATGGGACGGGGTATCCCACACCAGGATCACCAAGAAACCTGGAAAACCGCCTACCCCAATGTGAGGTCTCACGGTGGAGCAGTGCTCTTGCTGCACCCTTAGCTGGGAGGCTCAACATAGGGCAATTTAGAAGGGTCCTGGCAGGAATAGGGACAATTAGAAGGCCGGGCGCGAGCCCGGCTTACCTGTAAGTAAAGAAGTCCTCATCTTCTGTATTGTCGCCTTCTCTGCAGAGAAGGAACTGGGGAATTGGTGGGAGGTCCCAGGTATATATGGACCGGGAGGGGCTTTCTTTTTTGCATATTCATCTCTGCAGAAGTTCGCCCTCTACTGGAGATTACCCGAATGTCATGAAGACCGAAGTGGAGTGTATGGCACACTTAGAATATCACTCTTAGTATTCACTTATAGTAGGTACACACTTCTTTAGTACCCCATGCTCGGCTTTCAACAATTCCCCCTCCCCCTGAGAGATTTCCAGTTTCCCATGAATACTGACGAGAATGACAGAGAAAAGGTAGTATACTCACCGTAAAATCTCTCTCTCTTATTATTCGATTACAGTAGGTTGACAACTGAGGAGCTACTATTGGTAGAATGGCTTATTATATTTGTTTATTTGTACAGCACTATCATATCCTGTGGCACTATCCTTATGCTTCCCGGATGTGTAGGCGGAACACCCATCGGAGGCCGATTTGAATGAGCCTATGGGCTAAGTGCACCTTGCTGGGCCATAGTGCTCTTAAACCGAACCAACGCCCGTTTTTACTTTAACGGGTGTTGGTCCCTCTGTCTGCTATTAAGAAGCTCGAGGGGCATCCAACCCCCCTCGCACCTAACTGCACAGAATGCTGAGAATACTCACCTTCATTACGAGCCAGCGCCGGGAGTCCCATGATTGGCCGCCGGGCAGTCACGTGGGCAGGTCCTGCTTTTTTTTTTTCATTGTGTGTGTGCAAGCAAGTTAAGTTATTGCAATGTCTTTAGGCAGGCAGATTCATGTATTGCATTGCTTGTGCACACACAAGTAAAGAAGTAGCAATGTCTGCACAAACTTTGAAACGTAGTAATGTTGGGGACGGGGTACAAATTGGATGGCCTTAACGTGGCTACCTCGCTTTTACATTCATTGCAATGTATGTTAACAGTCCATGTTCTTAACAAGTGTTAGCTAGGTTTTTCAGTAGTATTAGTGTGCAGTGGGTTAACTTTCTTTTTTGCTTAGTGTGTTGGTCACACCCCTCTAGCACCTCTTGTCTGCTATATATTGACTGGATGAGCACATCCCATCTTTCTTTTTGCTGTTGCATTTGCAGGTCAGTGGCCAGATCTGCTGGATTGTAGCTCTCCCAATGTAACGGAGTCCAATTGGCCTCTACCTAAAACTCCCTTTTTGAACTGTAACACTGTGCAGGCAAGCAAAGCATTTTTCATTGTGTGTGTGCAAGCAAGGTAAGTTATTGCAATGTCTTTAGACAGGCTGATTCATGTATTACATTGCTTGTGCACACACAAGTAAAGAAGCAGCAATGTCTGCACAAACTTTTAAACTTAGTAATATTAGGGACTGGGTACAAATTGGATGGCCTGGACGTGGCTACCTCGCTTTTACATTCATTGCAATCTATGTTAACTGTTAGCTAGGTTTTTCAATAGTATGAGTGTGCAGAGGGTTAACTTTCTTTTCAGCTCCTGCTGGTGGCCAGCACAGGGGGCGTGATTATGGCCCACGTGACCGCCCGTGGCGGCCAATCGCGGGACTCTCTACCGGCGCTGGCTTGTAATGAAGGCGAGTTTTACAAGCATTCTGTGTGGTTAGGTGCAAAGGGGCTCCAGCATTCTGGATGCCACCCCCCCCCCCCCCCCCCGAAGGTTCTTGTTAACAGCAGACAGAGGGACCAACACTCGTTAAGGTAAAAAACGGTCCTGTTTAAATTGATCCTTAAATTGATTCTTACCAAATCCTTTGCACAATATTCATAAAAACACCAAATGGATGAAGTATGATGTTTGAATAGCAGCCATTTGGACTCCCTGGCCATGCAGCAGCGCCCCCTGGTGCTGAGAGGGGGTGTGGCTAGAGCTGCTCACAGCATATCTTGAGGTAAAGCAGAGAGCAGGCTGGAGAGGAAAGGAAGGGCTCAGTCGTATCAGAGCTGTGTATAACTGAATGAATCCTTGCTGGAGAGCACCAGGGGGCACTGCTGCATGGCCCGGGAGCCATAGGGCCTGGACTGCATCCAGTTAGTGCTTTTATGAATATTGGGTACAGGCTTTAGTAGAAAAAGTCAGTGGAAGGACAAAGGAAGGACTTTAGTTTTAATGTAACATAATTAGGAAGCCAGAGTGTATACATCCTGACACCTGCAGAGGCAGTTGAGAGATGGATACACCAATCTGACGGATAGTTAGAAGGAACCAGGAGCGGGCTGGCCATAGGGGAAACCAGGCAAAATCCCAGTAGGCACCAGGAAAGGCCGTGACCCCTGAATGACAGATGCGCAAGAGTGGTCGGAGGGCCGGTCTGGTCGTCGCTGCTGTTCCCCCTGCCGCGGCCGTTCTCACACACAAACACACTCATGCTTACCGGCACTTCCTGGTTGCTGCGCAATGGGCGGCGTCCATTGTTTTCACTGGACACCGGTCATATGGGGCCCACCCACTGACCAGCGCCCAACAACCAGAAAGTGCTGGTAAGCATGAGGGTGTGTGCGTTTGGGCTACAGCGGCGGGAACAGCAGTGAAGGGCAGACCAGCCCTCCGACCACCAGGTGTGCCCCAAAAAGTCCCGGGCCGTTTTTTAGCCCCAGTCCTCCCCTGGGAGGAACTCTAACCTTCTGTTAATATAATCATGTATAAGACTTAGGATATTAGTTAGTTGTTAGACTTAGTCTCATCTCAGTTTGTGCAGGAGAGAGATAGCAGCCAGAGCAATGGAGGAATACAGCCAAAGCCTACTGGCTAGCCTTACAAAAGTGGAACAAGAGCGACAGGAACACACTTGGAGCTTGAGAAGGAAGACAAGACCCTAGCTACCATGGAAAATGAATAAGCCTGCTGCAGCCTTGTGTCTACAAAAAGGGGAATGGTCTTTGTGAGCTGTGGATAAGAAGTGTCTGTTATGGATTTTATCTGTGTCTGTTGGTAGTAACCCGGAGCAACCAAATAAAACCAAACTTCCAGCAGAGGTAGTTGAAAAATCAAGTCACTGAATTTAAACAGGCCTGGGATAAGCCTCCATCTATCCTAAGATAAAGAGAACATACAGTATACACAAGGGCAGACTAGATGGAGCGAATGGTCTCCTTCTGCCGTCAAACTTCTATGTTTTTACGTTAAGTGAGTAACGACTTTCAAGAGACTTCTGTCCTGTACAGTGAATGTCTACCCTGCGTATGTGTCAAGCCTGTCAGCACCCCATTTCCATATGCACCCACGAAGCCCCCTTTAGCCCAGCACCCTAAAATCACTCCCTACACTCCTGGGTGCTAACCCCCCAGGCCGCATGTGCTACATCTGACGATTAGAAGAGGCGTAGTAGGCAGGATCAGCTATGATACCTTAGCACTAGAGATGAGCGAGTAGTGAAATATTCGAAATTTCGAATTTCGATTCGAATAGACCGCGTTACTCGACTACTCGACCGAATATCGAATCCCATTATAGTCTATGGGAAAAAAATGCTCGACACTTGGAAATCTCAATTCGACCACTTGGAGGTCACCAAGTCCACCCTGAAACATCAGAAAATGATGCCAACACTGCTGGAATGCAACTGGGACAGCAGGGGAAGCATGTCTGGGTGCATATAACGCGCCCAAGTCGCACTATTACGCCACTATCACAGCCTCTCAACAATACACTCCAAACACAATATTACTTCTACGTAAAGTGAGACAAGACAAGGAAACCTTCTTTCCTCTACATTGCCATGGACCCCACGCCAAACTGTACAAAAAAGAAGAACAAAATTCTGCACCCCTTAAAATCACGTTGCCTAATGACAACCACAGATGGCATAGGCAAGGGGGAAAATAAATATACCCCACCCCTAATTGTCATTGTGTGTGTGTGTGTGTGTGTGTGTGAGATGTGGTCAGACATGTCCTCTTGTGTCATTGTGTCACCCCAGCAGTAAGGGAAGCTTAAAGGAGGAGGTTTGTTACAGTGTGTTACCCCAGCAGTAGGGGAAGCTTACAGGAGGAGGTTTGTTACAGTGTGTCACCCCAGCAGTCAGCGAAGCTTACAGGAGGAGGTTTGTTACATTGTGTCACCCCAGCAGTCAGGGAAGCTTACAGGAGGAGGTTGTAGCGATAACCCTTATCGCCGGAGGGCTTCACCGCCCGAGACGTCCTTTTCCCAATCTTAAGAGGTGCTGCTGGAATTCCAGAGTCGTCCGTGAGGAACCAGGAACAGCCCTTACAAGGGCTAGTGAACTGTAATATAGCGTTTCCCCCCAATAAGAGACAGAACTTCAGTATTGAGGGTGAAGGTGAAGTGTTTTTATTAGGGCCACTCTAGGCCTTATATACACAAGTCTCCATGCAATGAGACCTCCCCCGTGGACCTCATGACAAATACACAGACCAACTCTGCTGGTGACGCAATCAGCAAAACAATAGGCGTCTGTAATACACTCAATCAGAACAATGCCATTGCCTGTGACGTAATCAATTAACACAAAGGCAGTTTATAATACAATCCAAACTACAATGACCTAATTAAGAAAAGGCCAGTTAATGACCCGGTGGGCAACTGAATAGTGATGACATCCAAAAGACAGAGCGTCTGTCACAATGATTGGTGGCAGCGGTGGGATGGTCCTTTCTACCCAGAGAGAGTGCTACCCTGATGGAGAGTCAGTAGGACAAGTTGAAAAGGCTGACCCTGAAGGATCTACTCGAGAGCCGGGGAAGGTCAGCTAGCAACCGCCCACATCAGGAACTGATAGCCGAGCTGATCGAAATGGATCGTGCAGCAGTGAGGAATGAAACCAATATAGAGATCGATGAAGACGCTGCTCTTGTTCAAGCGGTTCGGAACAGATTGTCTGTCTATGGCCCGAATCCATCACAGGAACTGATCGACCGAGTCTTCGCCTCAGCGGAGGCAGAGGCCAGTTAATGACCCGGTGGGCAACTGAATAGTGATGACATCCAAAAGACAGAGCGTCTGTCACAGAGGTTTGTTACAGTGTGGCACCCCAGCAGTAAGGGAAGCTTACAGGAGGAGGTTTGTTACAGTGTGTCACCCCTGCAGTCAGGGAAGCTTACAGGAGGAGGTTTGTTACAGTGTGTCACCCCAGCAGTAGGGGAAGCTTACAGGAGGAGGTTTGTTACAGTGTGGCACCCCTGCAGTCAGGGAAGCTTACAAGAGGAGGTTTGTTACAGTGTGTCACCCCAGCAGTAAGGGAAGCTTACAGGAGGAGGTTTGTTACAGTGTGTCACCCCAGCAGTCAGGGAAGCTTACAGGAAGAGGTTTGTTACAGTGTGTTACCCCAGCAGTAGGGGAAGCTTACAGGAGGAGGTTTGTTACAGTGTGGCACCCCTGCAGTCAGGGAAGCTTACCGGAGGAGGTTTGTTACAGTGTGTCACCCCAGCAGTAGGGGAAGCTTACAGGAGGAGGTTTGTTACAGTGTGTCACCCCAGCAGTCAGGGAAGCTTACAGGAGGAGGTTTGTTACAGTGTGTCACCCCAGCAGTCAGGGAAGCTTACAGGAGGAGGTTTGTTACAGTGTGTCACCCCAGCAGTCAGGGAAGCTTACAGGAGGAGGTTTGTTACAGTGTGTCACCCCAGCAGTAGGGGAAGCTTACAGGAGGAGGTTTGTTACAGTGTGGCACCCCTGCAGTCAGGGAAGCTTACAGGAGGAGGTTTGTTACAGTGTGTCACCCCAGCAGTAGGGGAAGCTTACAGGAGGAGGTTTGTTACAGTGTGTCACCCCAGCAGTAGGGGAGGCCCAAGAGCTGAGACCTTTTAAAAATTGTGTGGAGGCCCAAGAGCTGAGACCTTTTAAAAATTGTGTGGAGGCCCAAGAGCTGAGACCTTTTAAAAATTGTGTGGAGGCCCAAGAGCTGAGACCTTTTAAAAATTGTGTGGAGGCCCAAGAGCTGAGACCTTTTAAAAATTGTGTGGAGGCCCAAGAGCTGAGACCTTTTAAAAATTGTGTGGAGGCCCAAGAGCTGAGACCTTTTAAAAATTGTGTGGAGGCCCAAGAGCTGAGACCTTTTAAAAATTGTGTGGAGGCCCAAGAGCTGAGACCTCTCAAACATTGTGTGGAGGCCCAAGAGCTGAGACCTCTCAAACATTGTGTGGAGGCCCAAGAGCTGAGACCTCTTAATAATTGTGTGGAGTCCCACGAGCTGAGACCTCTTAAAAATTGATTGTATTAAGCCCAAGAGGTGAGCCATAATTTTTTTAAAAGGTATATTCTGAGCTTCTGGGGCCCTGCCTGACTAAATAGAAAATGAGCTATATACTGTTCAGCGTAGCAGCCCTAATAAGGGCTATTAAGGACTGTCTTGTCTTCTGGTAGCTGGTATATATGGTGGTAAAAGGTATATTCTGAGCTTCTGGGGCCCTGCCTGACTAAATAGAAAATGAGCTATATACTGTTCAGCGTAGCAGCCCTAATAAGGGCTATTAAGGACTGTCTTGTCTTCTGGTAGCTGGTATATATGGTGGTAAAAGGTATATTCTGAGCTTCTGGGGCCCTGCCTGACTAAATAGAAAATGAGCTATATACTGTTCAGCGTAGCAGCCCTAATAAGGGCTATTAAGGACTGTCTTGTCTTCTGGTAGCTGGTATATATGGTGGTAAAAGGTATATTCTGAGCTTCTGGGGCCCTGCCTGACTAAATAGAAAATGAGCTATATACTGTTCAGCGTAGCAGCCCTAATAAGGGCTATTAAGGACTGTCTTGTCTTCTGGTAGCTGGTATATATGGTGGTAAAAGGTATATTCTGAGCTTCTGGGGCCCTGCCTGACTAAATAGAAAATGAGCTATATACTGTTCAGCGTAGCAGCCCTAATAAGGGCTATTAAGGACTGTCTTGTCTTCTGGTAGCTGGTATATATGGTGGTAAAAGGTATATTCTGAGCTTCTGGGGCCCTGCCTGACTAAATAGAAAATGAGCTATATACTGTTCAGCGTAGCAGCCCTAATAAGGGCTCTTAAGGACTGTCTTGTCTTCTGGTAGCTGGTATATATGGTGGTAAAAGGTATATTCTGAGCTTCTGGGGCCCTGCCTGACTAAATAGAAAATGAGCTATATACTGTTCAGCGTAGCAGCCCTAATAAGGGCTATTAAGGACTGTCTTGTCTTCTGGTAGCTGGTATAGATGGTGGTAAAAGCGATATTCCGAGCTTCTGGGGCCCTGCCAGCGACAGCCTGTCTTTCCCTGCTGTGAGCGTCTGTCCCTCACTAAGTTCAAGCTGCTAATGCTGACGAAGAGGAAGTGCTGAGTTTTGTATATTCAAGGTCACATGGTTTTTCCAGCCAATGCGTGTAGACGCCGTTTTCGCGATGCCAGCGTCCTCCCAGGACCTGTCCCACCCCCCCTGCATGGTGATTGGTGTAAAAAACGCGCCAGGGAAGGTGGGAGGGGAAACGAATTGTGAGTGCGCCATCGCCGCTGTACTCGATCGAAATCGAGTATGACGAACAGCGTAGTATTCGATCGAATACCGGCTCGGTCGAATACTACTCGCTCATCACTACTTAGCACCCAAGGGAAACCGGTAAATGTGAGCTGAAAAATGTTCTCATATGAGCCAACAATCTAATGAAGCGTACATTTTGGTACCCAGGATCCTCAGGTTTGGAAAGGTTTTTGTAGCCTTGCTGTGGACATAATAGCATGGTGTACAGCATAGCTTGGTGCCAGTGTGGCCACTGCAGCACAATACAGCTTCAGGCAATTAGCGGAAACTGACATGACAGGTACAAGCTCCAGCACGCTTTAACCCTAACCTGCCAGCAGCTTAGTGCCGAGCCACAAAGGGTTTGTAATGCATGAAAGCAGAAGCTGTCAGAGCGCATCACAAGACGTGAAGTATCTGCCTAATCGAAGTGACAGGCAAGCCAAAGGGAAAACATTAAGGAAGTTCAAAGCAGGACAATCAGATGTGGCTGAGGAAGGAGGCTGGGACACTGCGTCGCGCTGATCAGGGGCGCCTCAGGTAACCCCACCGATAGCAACATGCCCCGCTACTGGGATTTAGTAGCAGGTTACTTAAGTTAACCTTTTACACAGTAACATAGTATGTAAGTGTGAATGAAGACTTTAGTCCATCCAGGTCAGCCTGTTCAGAAAAGTACCATAGTTTTCGCCCTATAAGATGCACTCAGGATTTGGAGGAGATAAAAAAAAAAAAAAAAATTCTGAACCAAATTGTGTGCTAAAATACTTCCCTACCAATCACCCCATTATAGACAGTGTGCAGATTTCCCCCACATTCCAGACAGTGTGCAGATTTCCCCCACATTCCAGGCAGTAAGCAGTATCCCCCAATACAGGCAGCATGCGGGCACCCCCAATACAGGAAGCGTGCAGGCACCCCCAATACAGGAAGCGTGCAGGCACCCCCAATACAGGAAGCGTGCAGGCACCCCCAATACAGGAAGCGTGCAGGCACCCCCAATACAGGCAGTTTTCAGCATACCCTGAAAACCAAGCAAAAACAAAAAAACTTCCCTTACATTCCCCGGTGGCTACAGAATCGGCAGTCAGCTGCAATTTCAGAGAGACGGTTCCAGCTTCTGGGTGGGCGTGGCCTGTGACTCCTGCTAGCGTCATTGGGTGCTGGCAGGAGTCACAGGCCACGTCCTACCCAGGGGCCAGAAACCGGATGGCTCTGAACTTGGAGAAGGCAGGCAGGCAGCCTATGGAGTGGGGGGGATCCATGGAGTGTACGTTTTTTTTTTTTTTTTTTTTACATTCGCCCGATAAGACGCACTGACTTCTGGGAAAAATAAGTGCATCTTATAGGGCGAAAAATAAGGTAGATCTCCTTCCAGCGGTCTAGTAGCCATAGCTGGTAATGTTATTACATGCCAGGAACCAGTGATTATACGGCTCAATAACGGGGACATTTCACAAACCGGGCTTCCCAAGCCCTAGGCGAATCTACACATGCCAGTTCTCCCCCATTAACATCTCCCAGCCTCAGAACAGTTCCCAGGCCACAAGTTCATTTACACTCCCATTGAGTACCCTGCCATGCAATTGTTCACCAACCCCTGTCCACCTACTTGTTCTAGTCTTTCACCTGAGTGACAGAATCGGACTGTGGGTCAAGTTGTGGTATGGATACATCAGGCAGCGGATCAGGTTCTGGTTTCGGATACATCAGGCTGTGGTATGGATACATCAGGCAGTTGGACATATTGTGTTAAAAATAAATTAGGCTGTGGGTCAGGTTGTGATACAGATAAGTTAGGCTGTAGGTCAGGTTGTGATACGGATAAGTTAGGCTGTAGGTCAGGTTGTGATACAGATAAGTTAGGCTGTAGGTCAGGTTGTGATACAGATAAGTTAGGCTGTAGGTCAGGTTGTGATACAGATAAGTTAGGCTGTAGGTCAGGTTGTGATACAGATAAGTTAGGCTGTAGGTCAGGTTGTGATACAGATAAGTTAGGCTGTAGGTCAGGTTGTGATACAGATAAGTTAGGCTGTAGGTCAGGTTGTGATACAGATAAGTTAGGCTGTAGGTCAGGTTGTGATACAGATAAGTTAGGCTGTAGGTCAGGTTGTGATACAGATAAGTTAGGCTGTAGGTCAGGTTGTGATACAGATAAGTTAGGCTGTAGGTCAGGTTGTGATACAGATAAGTTAGGCTGTAGATCAGGTTGTGGTACAGATACATCAGGCTGGCGCTCAGGTTGTGGTACAGATAAATCAGGCTGTGAGTCAGGTTGTGATACAGATAAATCAGACTGTGAGTCAGGTTGTGATACAGATAAATCAGACTGTGAGTCAGGTTGTGATACAGATAAATCAGACTGTGAGTCAGGTTGTGATACAGATAAATCAGACTGTGAGTCAGGTTTGGATACAGATAAATCAGACTGTGAGTCAGGTTTGGATACAGATAAATCAGACTGTGAGTCAGGTTGTGATACAGATAAATCAGACTGTGAGTCAGGTTGTGATACAGATAAATCAGACTGTGAGTCAGGTTGTGATACAGATAAATGAGACCGTGAGTTGGGTTGTGATACAGATAAATCAGGCTGTAGGTCAGGTTGTTGTAGATACATCAGGCTGTGGGTCAGATGATTTGGGCCACAGTTAGTGGGAATCCCAGATAAATCTGGCAGCAGCCTCTTTCTTGCCCCAGGTCAGGTCTCATTCCCAAACACTGACACGCCCCCCTGCAGCCACTGTTTCCAGGCAGAGTCTTCTAGTACTCGACAGAGACAACAGCAGCTTAGACAAGTGGAGGAAAAGCCGCGAGACTACGAGAACAGCTAGTGAGGGAGGTTACTGTCGTGACATCAATCACGACTAAAGCCACTGCTGTCTGTTATAGACAGCTAAGCAGGAATATGCCCAGGGAAAACAGCAAGTATCAGCAGAATGTCTGCAATCCACTGCATGCTGCCTGCCATATGCATCACTGGGGGCTAGACTGATTAAAGTGGACTATCTATAAGATTCCCAGGCCGATCGATTCCCTCTCCCCGGGGCATCCAATATCAGGATGCCCCACTGTGTGAAACCCCCCAGGTCGCCCCATACACTTACCTTACTTCCCGGTCCATCAGCGCATGCGCAGACCGCATCCCCACTATCCCTCTAGCAGGGCTCGTTCCCGCGCCAGCCTTTTGTGAATGTCCAGCGCGGGCACGCACCCTGTTAGAGGGAGACGGGGGGATGCGTCCGGCAGCGCGCTCAGAGCCCCTCTGCTAAGACATTGCTCGTACGTGCATAGCTCAGCGTCTCCCAGCGTAGATTGGACAAGCGGCCGCGCTTCCAACGTAGGACCAGGTTGAGGTGAGTTTCCTTGGGCGATCTGGGGGGTTTCACGTAGTGGGGCATCCCCGATCGGGGTGAAACCCCTCAGGTCCCCGAAACAAACTATCCTCTTCCCGGTCCTACGGCACATTGGCAGTTGTTCGTCCAATCAGCGAGCTCGGATCCGCTGACGTCCCACCGTCCCTTTGTCTAAGGCAAGCGGCTCCGGGCGCCCCCCCCCACTACCCTCTAACAGGGAGCGTGCCCGCGCCAGCCACTCACAAAAACGCGCCCTGCTATAGGGATAGCGGGAGTGCAGCTCGCACCTTTGGACCTGGGAACAAGGTAAGTGTATGGGGGGGGTTTCACACAGTGGAGTAACCCGATTTTGGATGCCACAGGGGGAGGGAATCGATAGGCCAGGTTCTAAGAGCAGCGGCTCTGACGGCCACATCCTCCGCTTTCCATGTAGCAGTGCGCGTGCCACTGCTCTTAGACACACCGCGGGACCAGGATAAGGTGAGTTGCTGCAGCGATCTGGGGGGGGGGGGGGGGTTGACACAGCAGGGCACCCCTAATTAGAGTGTCCCCCGGGGAAAGAAACAAAACCTAGGATAGTCAAAATCCTGGGTTCTGGTCCACTTTAAGGCAGGGGTAAGCATAGATGGGTGATAGAGCAGTGGAACTGGGAGAAGGTGAATGAGAACAAAGGGTTGAATAACTGTGCATGAGAGGAGCTGACACGGAGGAAAGTAATGTTCCTGAAGCAGCAGAATGAAGAGTAAAAAGAAGTATCAGCAGATTGTTCCTTGAGGTTGCTGATGGTCGACCACAGCTGTTCGCAGTCCCTGGTGTTAGTCTCGCCTGAGTGCCCCACATGTAAGGCAGGGCCGGGCTGTACGCTGCTCTGCTGTGAAGGAAGTGACTGATAGGCTGCCTGCTTTCTACTTTAACTGAAGCTAAAGAACACACGCAGCACAATCGGCCATCTTAGTACACCCCCCAATACCCCCTTTTCTGCGCCGCCATCATTGTACTCCAAAAAGTGAGAGATGTTACTCCAGGCACGTCGTCAGCGCGGCGAAGCCTCCAAAACAAAAGGTGTCCGCAGCTCCTGATTTTGTACACACAATTTTAGATCCCGTATCCTTCACAGATATACAGTAATAAACAATATAAACGCGGTATCTATTGCTGTGCTATTAACTAAACATCTTAATTGTATAACAGTGATAATTTTTATAGAAATATTTGGACAGGCATAACTTAGGGCACCCCCACATCCTGGGGTCCTAAGTTGTCAGCACGTTACCCAGCGTTCCGCGATGATTGGCAGAAACTCTACCCAATGGCGTGGACGGTCTATCAATGTCGGGCAGTGACGTAGCCACGCAACTGCCCCTTTCCCCGCCTTCTGTTTGGAGTGGCAGCTCTGTGGGCCAATGGTAGAGAGGATCCCCTCAGCACGGGGGTTGTGACGTTGGCTGGCCTCTCAGGCGGTGCTTGCGCAGCGCCAGGCGATCTCCGGTGTTGCGGGAAGGAAGGAAAGTGGCTCCGTATGGCGGAGACTGACTGAACCGGCGGCCATGACCAGTCCCGGGTGAATGAGTTCGAACCCCACCGGAGTCGCCGCCGCCGCCGCAGTAGCCATGTCCGCCAGCGGCTACAGCGACCTGCGGGAGAAGCTGCAGTCCCGGGAGGTGAGGAACAAGCGGAAGCAGCCGGCCTCGGACACGGAGGACGAGGAGGCGGAGCTAGAGGAGGAGGAAGAGGCGCAGAAAGTGCGGAGCGGCGTCCGCCAGGTGCGGCTCTTCACCCCGGAAGAATGTGCCCGCATCGAAGCCAAGATCGACGAGGTGGTGGCCCGGGCCGAGAAGGGCCTCTACCGGGAGCACACGGTGGACCGGGCGCCGCTGCGCAACAAGTACTTCTTCGGTGAGGGCTACACCTACGGGGCCCAGCTGCAGAAGAGGGGCCCCGGCCAGGAGCGGCTCTACCCTAAGGTAGGTAGCAGGTGGGTGGCCCTAACCCCACCACTATGGCTGACCCACTCCCTAATCATGGCTCATCTCAGACTGGTCCTGGAAGGGTGGACTGGAGCCAAAAATCTGCCCATGAGCTCCTTAGCCCCGCCCCCAAGGAGCCTCTCTAAGTCTGCATAGCTAACGATGGAGCAAGAGCATGGGGTGGGGACTTTTACAATAGGGCTAGGAGTAGGGTGTATAGGAGTAGGGTGTATAAACAGTGATTATCCTCCCCCCCCCCCTTTAGGCGCTGCTCCTCTTCTCCATCGGTGATCTCCTCAGGCTGCCGTGTCACCCCCCCCCCCCCCCCGTTTTACTTTATTCATGGAAGGAGGTTCTCCAGTAGATCAGATTGCACTGTATAGACAGTGGCCATCCTAATACAGACTGCAGGGGACCAGTTTTCACTGTGTCCTTCCTTTATGGTGGGCATGCTTATGGACCAGATGCCACTGTAGATGTAGGTATTACCTGTTACTATTCCACTACAGTTATGGGGATTTCACTGGAGCACCCCCTCCCCCATTTTGGGACACTTAGGTCCAGGTGTTCCAGCTGTTTTCCTCCCCCTTGGTGGGTGCTTTTAGGTAGCGATTTCCATTCCTAAGTCTCTTTCCCCAGTCACTATACTCTGCTCTAGTTTAGGCAGATGACCAGATTGACCTGGGCAGCTGTGCCTTCTTGGTGGGGTCACTTAACGTATTGTACTGTAAATGTAGATACGCCAGCAACCCGACTATCACTGTGGAGGCAAAGTTAGAAGTTCTAGTTACTGCAAATGAGGCAAACAAGGAAATTACAATTTTGGTAACGGATTGGCATTATAGGAAGGCCTTAAAACATTTCTTCCAGGAACACCCAGCAGTTTACTAGTTGGCTCCATATATGGTTTTGTTTGTAGTGTCCAGAATATCCCACCATTGTGTTTAGAAGCTTCATGGAGTGGTTTTCACTGGTTCTCTGCTATAGGAACTATCCCCACCCTTCGTAGGGTATGAATTGATCGTCTGTGTTTTTTCTCCCTAGGGTGACGTTGATGATATCCCAGAATGGGTACACGAGCTGGTCATTCGTCGCCTAGTTGAGCATCGCCTCATCCCAGATGGTTTTGTAAATAGCGCGGTCATCAATGACTACCAGCCTGGAGGCTGCATCGTTTCTCATGTGGACCCTATCCACATCTTCGAGCGGCCCATCGTCTCGGTCTCTTTCTTCAGCGACTCCGCTCTTTGCTTCGGCTGCAAGTTCCAGTTCAAGCCCATCCGTGTGTCAGAGCCAGTGCTCTTCCTGCCTGTGCGCCGGGGCAGTGTCACCTTACTCAGGTAACCTAGGACAAGGCGGTTCTGTTTGAAATCCGCTGATTTTAATATGTAATGTCAGGTTTGTAAAATGACACATGTATACTATCTGCAGGGAGTTAAAGTGGACCAACACCCAGGATTTTGACTATCCTGGGTTTTGGTCCACTTCAGGGGGGCACCCCGATTAAGGGTGCCCCGCTATGTGAAATCCCCCAGAAAGCCCCTAAAACTCACCTCACCACGCTCCCACGTGGCCGCGCTGACCAATCAGCGCCAACGGACAAGCGGGTGACAGCGGTGGACAACACAGCGCGTCCGCCGCCGCCGCCTCCCGCGCGCCCCTCTGACAGTGCCCGCTCCGGCCATTCACAAGCGGCCGGCGCTGGCGCGCGCACGCCTAGAGGGGCGCGCGGGAGGCCGCCGATGAGGTGGGGGTTTTGGGGGGGGGTCCCTCACCGCGGGACATCCTGATCTCGGATGTCCCGTGGTGAGGGAGGTGATCGGTCCAGGAAACTTATAGATTCCCGGGCCGATCACCACTGGGTGACGGTCCACTTTAATGCTGTAGCATGTTACTGGACATCTACAATATTTTTGCTGTTGGTGGTCTCTATATAAGCCTATGGCTCTATGAATGTGGTGAGGCATGGTTCCGCCAGCATGTCTGTGCTGGTTACTTGGTGACAGGCATAAATAGTGTAGGCCCACTGCCTACTAGTTTTAGTATATGTTTAGGTCTTTTGCTTATTATGGCTATTAAAAACTTTAACCATTATCTATCTGAACTTCAGAAAATAGAACCTTTAGTTCTCTGAACTGTATCTTATCCTGTGTTCAGCTGCTCCTGCTTCCCATTGTGCCTCCCCTTTTCCCTGCAATGTGCGCTCCCTTGTGCCATTTCACTCTTCTTTGCCCTTGTGCTCCATATTGTTCCAGCCCTTTTACCTGTAGCTGCTCATATCCCTTTTTCTGGCTTTACTTGTGTCATTTTACTTGTTCTGTCTTCCTTTTGGCCTGCTTGCTGTTGCCCCTGGACATAAAGTAAAAGGGGTTCAGTGGTTTCGCTGACACACAAGCACCAGGAAAATGAAAAGCTGGCAAGGCAGACCAATTGCCCTGATTCTTCTTGATCTGGGATCATAGCTATATTTACTTTGCCAGCACTTCCATGGGCTATGGCTGCATCCCCAGCAACTCTGGGCTGAGGTGAATAGCGGTGCCCAGCCACTCAGGCAATTTTGAGATGAGGTGGGCACAGCTAGCCAGGACAAAAGTCCCATTCTTAAAGTGGACCAACACCCAGGATTTTGACTATCCTGGGTCTTGGTCCACTTCGGAGGGGCACCCCCGATCGGGGTGCCCCGCTGTGTGAAACCCCCTCTCCCCGCTCCCAGCGCCGACGGACAAGGAATCTGACAGTCCCGGACAAGCGGCTCCTCCGCCGCCACCTCCCGCGCGTCCCTCTTGACGCGCCCACGCCGGCCATTCACAGACGGCCGGCGCGGGCGTGCGCACGCCTAGAGGGAGGCGGCGCCGGCCGGCCGCCGCCGAAGATAAGGTAAGGGGGTTTGGGAGGGTTTCACCCCGCGGGACATCCCGATCTCGGATGTCCCGCGGGGAGGGAGGTGATCGGCCCGGGAATCTTATAGATTCCCGGGCCGATCACCCGTGGGTGTTGGTCCACTTTAAAGTGGACCAACACCCGCCGCTCATCCGCCCGGGAATCTATAAGATTCCCGGGCCGATCAGCTCCCTGCCTGCAGGGCACCCTGATCAGGGGGTGCCGCGCTGTGTGAAACCCCCCAGGACGCCCGCAAATCCTACCTGTTCCTCGTTTCAACGGCACATGCGCGGGCCGCCGCCTCTCGCCCATCGCTCTCGCAGGGCACGCACCCGCGTGGGCCGTTTGTGAATGGCCGGCGCGGGCGCGCTCCCTGTAAGAGGTCCGTCGGAAGTGGATTGTCCGTCGGCGGTGATTGGTGGAGCGAGTCACGTGGGAGAGGGGTCAGGTGAGTTTTTGGGGCTTTCGGAGGGGTTTCACACAGCGATCGGGGTGCCCCGCGGAAGTGGACCAACACCCAAGAAAGTGAAAATCCTGGGTGTTGGTCCACTTTAAAAAAACAGAGCACTGCTGGGGGAAGGAAGAAGTCGCCAAAACAAGGGTCCCTGGAGGCGAGGCTGAGCAGTGCTACCTACCGATCCCACACTTACCTAATTGTGAGATTGAGGCCCAGTTTCCTGTCACAGACCGCTTCTGCGACAAAAAGCAAACCCCCCCCCCCCCCATATCAGTTTGATTCAAGCATGCCTAAAATGCTAGTATCAACAATGGTATCCTGTCAGAAGCCAATGGTATACAAATGGCATCCCTGGGAAAAATTACTCCAAAAACTGGGTACCTGACGACCGCTTTGCTGTTAGTATGGTGTTACTAAGGGTAATATTCATGCTAGACCGCAGAGTGTGTATGAGTTTTAATGTGTTGGTGACAGGACACCCCAGGCTGCTTTAGTGTTGTAGTTGTTATAGGTCACTGCCAGGGACATAGCTGGCAGGCCAAAATGTCAGGGATGCCCTGACTGGAGATTATGTGTAAGTGGTTTCCCCTAAAGAGGAACAACACACAGGAGTTTCACTTTCCTGTGTGTTCCTCTCTGTGGCGGCATCCCGAATTGGCATTCCCTGCTGTGTGTACCGCACAGCAGGGCATCCACCCTAGGTCGCACCGTTTCACTTGCCTTCCTTCCGCTCCCACGGTGCAGACTCGGACGAGCACGCTGTCACTCAGCGCCGCCAGCCTCATTCCCCGTCCACCTTGCAGCCATGGCGTGCCCGTGCTGGCCATTCAAGAAGGCTAGGCGTGGGCGCGCACACGGCTAGAGTGAGCGGGAATGCGACCAGAGCGCACAGGTGCGCCAAGGGCTCCAGAAGAGTGTTCTGGGGGGTTCGTGGGGTTTTCACACAGGTACTGGAACTTTTAGACTCCAGGGCCTCCGATGTTCCTCATTAATAAGGTTGAGAGCCACAGGCTGTGTCATTTATTACAAAATTACACTTGGAATACAAAGTTATGCAGTAATACAAGTTTTGTAGTTCCTGTAATTCTAAGCTAAGGCCTAAACGGATTATAAAAACAGTAGGAAAATTAGTCTATATCTGGATTACAAGCAAATGATACAATTGCTTCAGATATGTAAGACAGATCTGTCTTTGCAGGAATGTGCTGCTATTCTTCATGTCCTGAAAAGCTATCATTTAGTTTTGATGACAGGAAACAAGCATATATGTTATTTATGTCCCTATGAAAATATTCTTCTCGTCCACAGTACATCTTCTGGCTATAAGAATAGACCTGTAACCTGACCCGTAGCTGCAGTTTTGGTGTGTTTGCAGTAAAATGTAAATAACAGGTTTTAAAGGTCGGCCCACCCAAAAGAGTTAGTCAGGAAAAAATGGCAAATATACAAGTTACCTGCCATCTTAAATGTAGCCATGCTCTCTACCTGTTTCCACATGTTGCCCTCTGAGTTTTTTGATGTTGGCCCCCAACAACAAACCTAAATGAAGGCGCAAGGCGCTGGCTAATAGATGTGAAAGCAGCAGTTTGGAGAAATGACAGAAAGCACTAAAGGGGGAAATCCCTTGTACAACATCACCAAATCCATTCTGTCAGGATCGTGTGAAAGCTGTGGGGTTTGTTGTAAGAGGGTTATGAGTGTCTGGCACAATGGACTTGTATGATTTGAATGTGTTGGAGATTTCTGTGAAGGGATATGTGGAGGCAAAGTTAAGGTTGTTTCTGTATTTGTTATTAAACAGTGGGAATCCTGATTGTTTAAAATCTCAATTAGAAGTTGAGCGAACACTCCTTTGGAGCATCAGAATGGGATGCCATTTTGAGCCATCTTCTCTGTGGTATCCCCTGTATACCAAGTTTGATCAACAATGGGATTTACTGGCACAAGTCATTTTTAAAGCTGAACGTCAGCCGCCCTGCCGCGGCGCTGTGGCAGGGGGTATAGTTGACTGAAGTACGGCTTTAAAGTGGATCAAGTGTGTGAAACCTACCCTGCTTGAAACTAAAGATTTGAGTACTGGCTGCTGACCCTCGACCCTACCAGCATCCCCCCCTCGTCCAATGAGAGCCGTTTGCCGAATTATGTAGTCAAGTTTTTCAAGGCCTTCAAATGGGAGAAAGAGTGGCTGCATCCTCGGGACGGGAGCCCGCGCTGCTGGTGAGGCAGCTTCTCTCACTCCGCATTGAAACCTATAAGAGCTGTTTGCCGAATTACATTGGCACAGCAAACTGCTCTCATTGGAACGAGAGCATGCGCTGTTGGACCCAGGAAAGGTGAGTGAATACCGGCATCCTGGGGGGCATCCTGAATACAGCTATAAAGTACTAGACCATCAATAGTAGTTGGGAGATATAGAGAACTTTTTTTCTTAACCTTCCTGGCGTTGCGAAATAGACAAATGCAATGGCAACGAAAGCGTTGCCATTGCATTTGTCTCTCACGCACGGCTCCGCCCCCATGAGCCTCTGCGGCTCACAGAGACGGAACCCGGAAGCGGAGACGGACGCCGCAGCCGCGGCTCTCACCTGCGATCGCGGCGGAGACATCGCTGGATCGCAGGGAGAAGGTAAGGAGGCTGCGCCGCCCGCTCTTGCTCCCAAATCGATCCCGAACGTGACTTGGGCCACTTACAGCGCAAATTGACCCCGAGTCACGCTCGGGATCGCCGCCAAGGGGGTTAATAGAAATCTATAGAAGGAATATATTGGTCCTTCACAGTTGTGCGTGATGACATACAGTGCAGCTATTTCTACATTGGATTCCTTTATGGATAGCTGGTAGTCTGACTCTGCGTGCTTGGTCTGTACGGATTTGGAATCGGGTTTTTATTTAACCTCTCCAGATAACGAGCAATTTTGCAGTCCCTGTACAGTGCTACCTCAATCTAACACTGTTATTTGGCACCAATAGAGGAAATTGTGTTATAGCTAAAATATTGAACCCAGAACAAGCGCATGTGTTCCAATATTTTGGGGTCCAAGGCAGTACCACGTTATATAAGAACCTACCTTATACTGGAGCATGATATATCTGTTAGCAGTGAGACTTCATGAAGTGTTAAATACGATAATTCTTAAAGCATTCTTAAATAAATGCACCAGAGATGCGTCGGCAAAATGCTTTTTATTAAAAAAATATTGATTGCACGCAAATTCATTGTGAATCCTTAATAAGTAAGCTATCATGTATTAGTGTCCTAGATGAGCGAGAATGTCAAGAAGAATAGAGATGTTTTTTTTCCCCCACGTGCTCCTCTAAACTTGGAGGATAATACACTTTCAATTTTGATAATTACCCCTCAATTTGTGTGCAATTAGTGTGCAATTAATAATCAATACTATTATATATGTGAAACTGACTATCCATCTCTGATTATATATATATATATATATATATATATATATATATATATATCTCAATTATAATCTCCCCCCTCCCCATGGGGCCCTATGTTTCAAGGAGGTTTTGTTGTTGGTTGTTGTCCCCTCTATGGTGAATTACAAAGCAAATCTACACGGCAGTATGGTTTTATTGACGGAAGTTATTTGATACAGAAGTACATTCGGTGTTGGGTCCCTGCCTTGCAAGCTTACAATCTAACTAGTGGAGGAGATGGCGCATTGGGTCACAGGTAGTACAGTCGAAGCATTGTGGCAAGCGCCTAATTTGGCGTATTATGCATGTATTTTTTTTCTTGAACACCCATCTTGAAACCTTGATTGCCTATAAATATTCCTCCCTGGGTAGCATTTTCTCCTGAGCCTGCACATCTGGCATTTGTTACAATGTTACATAAGCTGTGCCAAAGTATACAAATGTATACATTGTATCAATTTGTTACATCTCCCCCCAGGGAAGGGGCAGAGAAGATAAGTCATTATCTAGCCTTCCTTGATCTGAGGTGTAACTGGAAAGCTCTAGCATGTTTGACACCAGCATGCTGGTTGTTAGAAGTGGCATATTTTATTCATCAGCAAACTGCGTTCCCTGACAAACCATCTTGCTCTCTTCTGACAGGAAGACAGTTGCCTTGGCTTGTTGGAAAATATAAAGCCATCCCTGACAGCCAGCATGGGGAGAGCAGGAAGCAGTTTAATTAAACTTTTGCCTGGAATGTCCCTTGAAAACCACATATACCTCTGTATTGTTTAATTTATTTCCTGCAAATTGCATACTCCTTAGTGACTCAAAATTCTCCCAAGATGATGGAAGGAGCATTTTTACCCCTTGGGGGGGGGGGGGGGGGGGGATTGGCTAGTGCGACCTCTGCCCAAGAGTAATAAATATTTGAAATGTGAAATTTTTTTTTTCAAATATTTGTCATAAAAACACGATCATCCTGAAGCTTAAAGTGGACCAAAACCCAAGATTTTGACTATCCAGGGTTTTGGTTCTTTCCCTCGGGCACCCAGGTCGAGGATGCCCCGCTGCGATATTTCTCCTCATTGACAGCCAATTGCGGGGTCCTGTTTTCTCGCCGGGGGGGGGCTTTCTGATTTCCTGGTGGATAATGTGCGCGGGGGGTTGCTCTGGCAATCGCAAATCAACCTCCCCACCCCAGGAACTACACCCATTTTGTGAACCATGCTTGCAAGGCTTGTTGGCACAGCTGTCATCTGAGGCTCTTTAGCAATTGTGCTTATCCATAAGGCCAGAGGGCAGACTAAAATGAAGCCACAAGCAGGTTTGTCCATACCAGCTGCTGGTCACACACTCTCTACTCTCACTTTAGCAGCAGTTGAGGTTTTTTTTTTTTTTTTAGTTACTGACAGGCATATGAAAGACTGCTTCATCTCAGCCTGCTGTCCATGGGAAGGGTATGAGGTTGTGGTTGATGTCCAGACCCTTCCTAGGTAGTCCTAGATCTAGGTACCGTAGCAAATCGATGCCAACATGCAGGTCCACCATCAGGAATGAGCTGTCCACAGTGGAGCAGCCAGATTGAGTTGGTGGGAAACAAAAAAAAAAAACATAACGATTCTGAGCCAAACCTTTTTGGCATCTAAACACACTGGATGTCCATGGAAGTGTTCCCCCCAGCCCCCGTTATGTAATTGAAGGAAATGAGCAAGCCTTCAGTTGTTATGCAGTCTGATACATTTGAGCTTGTTTTGAAGCCATTTGGGACACCAGAAATCTTCAGGATGCAAATCATCCTCCATTTACAATGTCCTGTGCACCCTGCTGATCTGATAGTCGGCCACTGTGTGGAATAACCTTATTAGCCTTTGTGTAATCCAGTTTAGGAAGGCAAAGCAATTCACATTTAAGCCGCAGATTATTTTTTTTCCTTTTCAAGAAGACTCCAGAGTTGAGCACAAGGCACTTCCTGCCAGAGCCATCCTATTAATACAAGATGAGGAATCCCAGCTTTTACTTCTGAGGTCTCTGTAATTTGCACTTTCATGATGAACTTTCCTATCGGACCTCAAATCGCTCCAAACATGTTACAGTGTCTGTATGAGAAGCCAGCCTGGCACCGGTACAGTATGCTTCTATTGAGATCCATTTTCAAGTAACTTCCATGAGTGTGGAAACTTTCCCTTGCCCATAGGTGTATGATTGCCCTGTATTAGGTAGGAGAATAACTATTCACTTACTGTAATCCAGACCTTGAAGAGTAAAAAAAATAAATAAATCTCATAATAGTAAAGAATCTCTTTAGAAGAAAAAAGTCTGAGCATTGCACTGGTGGTGAATCTCCAGCTAGGAAGACAATGAATGTCAATGGCACTTTTACAAAGAAAAAGCACCATTGACTTTTATTGTCTTCCTAGCAGGAGGTTCTGCAACAGTGAAATTATTAGGCTTTTTTTCTCCTTAAAGTGGACCAACACCCAGGATTTTGACTATCATGGGTCTTGGTCCACTTCGGTGGGGCACCCCCGATCGGGGGCCCTGCTGTGTGAAACCCCCCCCCCCCCCGATCACCCTAAAAACTCACCTCTCCCCGCTCCCAGCGCCGACGGACAAGGGATTTGACAGCCGCGGACAAGCGGCTCCTCCACCGCCGCCTCCCGCGCGTCCCTCTTG
Organism: Gastrophryne carolinensis; assembly: GCA_027917425.1. Taxonomy (NCBI): domain Eukaryota; kingdom Metazoa; phylum Chordata; class Amphibia; order Anura; family Microhylidae; genus Gastrophryne; species Gastrophryne carolinensis. The sequence goes on from CM051240.1 coordinate 36,298,816, forward strand.
ACGCGCCCGCGCCGGCCACTCAGACGGCCGGAGCGGGCGCGCGCACGCCTAGAGGGGCGCGAGGGAGGCGGCGGCGGCCGGTTGCCGCCGAAGGTAAGGTAAGGGGGTTTGGGGGTTTTGGGGGGGTTTCGAGATCGGGATGTCCCGCGGGGAGGGAGGTGATCGGCCCGGGAATCTTATAGATTCCCGGGCCGATCACCCAAAGGTGATGGTCCACTTTAAGTGAATATTTTACTGCCATGAGAATTCTTAGTGAATCTTATTCTTTACATATATCCAGTCTTGTAGTTGAAATAGTCATCCTGGTCCTGCTGCTTCTTTTAACAGTGAGATATTGTTTAGGACTGACCTATTGGTAAAGTTTGGCGAAAGCAAGGCTCTGTGTGGATATAAATTATCTGCTGTGTTTTTAGCGTCATTCTTTGTTTACCTGCAAATAGATCTGCGTGATTTTGTTGCCTTTTCAGATCAGCTGATGCCTCAAGAGTGGCCAAACAAGTTTTCCAATTTGGGAATCGCTACTTGCTAGTCCAGGGAGTAGCCATAATAGGAAAGTGTAAGCTGTGAAATAGGATCTGAACTGTTGTGCTTCGCTCAGGAGCAAGGCATGATTTTGCACTTTCTCCGCTGTCAGTGCCAGTTACGCTTTGTAGCAAATTTACTGCCGTGTGATGTGTTACAGGCATCAGTCGGCCAGTTTGCGGTTTATTGCTGCTTATGATAATGAATAATTTTCTGTGGGCAGTGATTAAGATTTTTTTTTTCCAAAAAGGCGCCCTAAAGTCTTTCACTGGTAGTAAGTATAGTAATGAGGCCAGACTTTCTAGTCCTGTCTCAGCCCATCACATCACTCCCCACCTGCGTATATTTCTTCATCCCTACATCTTCATATTAATTTATAATCTAGCACATCCCGTCCATTTATAAAGAATTTTTCAAAATCAATTAGCCAGGTGCTGCAACCTTATACGGGGTTTCCACCCCTTAAACCCCAAAGCAAATACTATATAATTCTAATTAAGGTGCGCACTCATTTACCAATCAAAGAATAAAGTAACTACAATAATATCAAAAAGATTTTTTGTCCATTTATTTTCAATTACACCATATTGCAAGAAAAAGACAATCCTTATACTAACAACTATAACTATAACTAACTTTTTGCACAAAGCACTTTAGCCATATATTGTAATAGATGCATGGTGTCCATGAGCATTTTGAGATTTATATATGTTACATTGACGCACTTTAAAGCATACTCAAAGCTGCACTGTAATGATGCATGGACCTGGCTTTTAATTATGTGTTAGTATAAGGATTGTCTTGTTCTTGCAATATGGTGTAATTGAAAATAAATGGACAAAAAATCTTTTTGATATTATTGTAGTTACTTTATTCTTTGATTGGTAAATGAGTGCGCACCTTAATTAGAATTATATAGTTCATCCCTACATCTTGCAAGATAAGGGGGGGGGGGGGAGTATATTGTGGGAACCCTGGGTAGTGCTTTAAAGTGGACCAACACCCAGGATTTTGACTATCCTGGGTCTTGGTCCACTTCGGTGGGGCACCCCCGATCGGGGTGCCCCGCTGTGTGAACCCCCCCCCCCCCCCCGAACTCACCTCTCCCCGCGCCGACGGACAAGCGGCTCCTCCGCCGCCACCTCCCGCGCGTCCCTCTTGACGCACGCGTGTCCACGCCGGCCATTCACAGACGGCCGGCGCGGGCGCGCACACGTCTAGAGGGGCGCGAGGGAGGCGGCGCCGGCCGCCGCCGAAGATAAGGTAAGGAGTTTGGGGTGTTTGGGGGGGGTTTCACCCCGCGGGACATCCCGATCTCGGATGTCCCGCGGGGAGGGAGATGATCGGCCCGGGAATCTTATAGATTCCCGGGCCGATCACCGGTGGGTGTTGGTCCACTTTGAAGTCTCAGTATTTTTAACTCTATTGAGCAGCCACCCTGCCCAGTCTGATAGACTAGTACAAATACAGGTTTGTATTGAGCTATGGGGTGATTCAACTCAAGTACATTGGGTGCAATCAAGCTCCAGCCATGCCTGGTATCCCTCTGAGAGATGCAGGGAAATGGTGTCCTTGACATGTGCTTTTACAAGGCTGTGGGGGGGTAAAAAAAATCCCAGGCTTGAAACTGTAAAATCTTGATTCTATTGCCGACTTGATTGTAGCTATGTAATTTACGGCACATGAACATAAAGTATGAGTATAAAGCCGTTTGAGATAATGATCATTATTAAAACATGGCAGCAATGCGATTATTAACATGGCAGTGATCTTTTGGTTGGAAAAAGTGTATCACGTTTGAACTTGGTGGATCCGTTTGCCAGTAGAAGCAGGAACTTAAACTGGGCCGTTGTGGCTATGTGCAGGTCCCTAATAAGCCTGCCAGTGACCACTTAGGGGCTAATTTCAGGTTGCCGGCCGAAGCGCTGTTTCCTTGCGGACTGTGGTGGCCCTCCAGATGGAACACCCCTGTCCCTGACCATGTGGCGTCTAGCAGAAGGTACCTGAAACCCCCAAAGTCAGAATCAGGATCTTACATCAGATAAGAAAGCTGGGCTGAAGAGCGCGTTTTCCACCATGGAAGGAAAGCCTAGTGCCACTTGCATAATGGCAGGCTTCTCCTAAAATGCATAGAGTGTAGGTTCATTTTAAAGAGGGCTTTGGGATGAATAGGGTCTGTGTAGACAGCTTTTCAATCATATTGCATTGAAGCAGTCCGTTTAGTTACTCTATGTAGCAAGCAATGCGAGTGCATAGTAGACCAGTTTAAAATTCTGTCTAGACTGTCTGGAACACTGCGATAGTGGTTCTCATTTGCTGCTTGTTGCCGTTCTCTTGCGTTTTTGCATTTGTCACTACGTTAAATGCTTACCTTGTTATGTGTGTTTTCTTGCAGTGGCTATGCAGCAGATGAAATCACACATTGCATCAGACCACAAGACATAAAGGAACGTCGCGCTGTGGTAATACTTAGAAAGTAAGTTGAGTTTTGCATCCCTGTCGCTACCACAATGTCTCTGTGGCAATTAGGCCTTTCAGTTAATAGATAGAGATGAGGAAGACTTGCCAAATTGTGTTTTTTACAAGGTCAACCTACACAGGTTAAAACATCCCCCTAACCTCACTGATCTGCTCTAGAGCTCCCCCCCCCCCCCAGGTTTACCTTTGGGAACTATTTACTAAACTTGCTGTGGGGGATCCATCTCCTCCGTCTCTTGGTTTCTGGGCAACCTTCCGACTGGCATAGCCATCTTGCATCCCATCGGGCACTGTGCATGGCCCCCGATTTCGCGTCTGCATGGGATGCAATGGAGCCGCCCGAAACGCTTTGAGACTTCTGAGCTGCGCGATTGCTGCGGGACATTGAAGAGCACGGCTAAGGCCGCGCTGGTCGTTTACAGGTGGGTAAGCGGACGGCATAGTGAGGATCGGACCCTGCAGCAGCGACATCCAAAAGCTAAGTAGGGGCCCATGGGGGGGCTGGGTTATCAGCCCCTTTTTATTTTAGGTCCGATGTTCTTCTTTAAAAAGCTCCCCTGCTTAATTTCATTTGGCCCTACGGCAGCATTTGCTCTCAGCTTTAAAGTGGATGTTCAATGTTAGAATGACCACATCGCCCTGCCTGCTTCCCTGAACAGAGGTTAAAACTCCTCCCCACCTCAGTTCTTTGTGTTTCCTCCCTAAGGAGCCACTGGACACTAGGCTGCAACCAATTAGTTTTGTTTTCAGCTCCAGGAGTTCTGGAGAAGCCCACTGAGCCTGGTACTATCTGTTATCGGGTGTAGTTCACCTGAGGTTCACAGGCAGCCAGGACAGTCCCACATAGCCTGACGTCGCACTAGTTGTGCGCTGTCCCTTTTTTAAAATCCCGACCGAATCGGCAGTGGGTGTGCGGGCCTATTGGGGACTTGGGTAATTACCGGAGCCTCCGGGGCCGGAAGTACAGGCAGCACATGCTCCCCAGCCATATGGAAAGCTGGAGAGACCAGGCATGGAGCAACATTGGTTGGCAGCAGGGCGGCAACGATGGCAGTAGCATCAGCGGAGGCAACCTGGCAGCTGAAAGATACATGGCGCAGGCAGTAGCTCTTCTGGCCATTACACCTCATGCAAAAAATGCCTCAAGAGCCGGTAATGTATAAATTCTGATTATTATGGCATTTTTGTACTGTAAAGGGAATGTATACCTAAATCATTTTGTGTTGTTGTCCTGTTTAGCCTAATCCACCCAACGTTAGGGATAGAGGCAAGGACCCCCTAAAAGCCAGCTCAAGGATCTTTAACCCATTTAACGCTGTCAATCCTGCAGCATTACACTTTTGGATACCTGGCAGAAGTCGTTATGTCAGGCATGCCTAAAGCTAGTAAATAAAAAGGTATAGTACTCTCGACATGCCAGCTAAGGAGAGGAGCTTTAATTTTTAGACGGGAAGAACATTAAAAAAAAAAAATCCTGTGAATAGCGGGAACCTTTTATAATGAAGAAGAAAAGAGGCCTATATGCCTCTGATGAAAATCCCTGTTAGACTTACCGGTAACTGTTTTTCTACGAATCCTTCAGCACGACCCACTTAGTTCTCTCCCATGCCCTATGGTTTACCTAATGTTGGTGAAGTTTTAACCTCTGTTCATTGTGTTTTCTCCCATGGGGTGGAGCCTCTTTCCCTGGGTCGTGCTGAAGGATTCGCAGAAGAAAACGCTCTCTTGGTTTTTTTCTTCTACGTTGGAGCCCTGCCATGGCTTCCACCCAGCACTGCAGGAAATGGAGGCAATGTACATAGGACAGGCTGCGTGCAGCCTTGTTGTTGGGGTTAGTCTCTTTAATATCTGAAGCCAGGTGCATTCCAGCCTGTAGGTGGGTGTGCATGGTGTAGAGTACCAGAACGAGGCACCCAATATGATATATGAAAATCCCAGCTGTATATAAGCGCCAGAGGATTCTTTTGGTTTTCAGGGCTGGCCAAAGAGGCTGCAGTGATTGCTGAATGGGTGGGTTGGTTGGGTGACTTTAGCTTTGTTGCCACTGCTCCCCCACCCAGTGCTGAGGGTGATTTGGGGCTAGAAAATGACAAATGACTCTTATCCTACTGGCGCTGGGGGACTGCAAATCCCGATCGTGAATGAGTGCTTAGTCGTGCAATTGGAGCAGCCCTGGGTGAGGGGGCATTGGAGGTTTAAGCCCAAGATAAATACCCGAATGGATAAGGGCATTGATCAGAGCAACGGATAAGAAAAATTCTATGTTTAGAAACATTCGTTCAGTCTGATGCTCTGGATAACTTTTTAGCATTGCACCTTGCAGCCCAAGATTGCTAAGCACTGTAGTTGTCTGCAGGCCATGTGATACAACCCTAATAATGTCACAGCTTTGCTTTAAATGATTAAGAAAGCCTTAATTATTTTTAGGTTGTCAAATTAAGAAGTGGAGTAAAATACCAGCTGTCAAGACACACCTATATCATTACACTCCTCATTCCCATGCTGACGAAATTGTGGTGTAACTGAGGCAGGACTAAGCTTTGTTGCATATGTATTGTTTTCACCCTCACAGCTGTAGAACTTGCAGCTAGTTTGGCCTTACCACTGCATAATAGGCCTTACTAGTCGATTTTCAATTGGACCTTGGAGTATAGAAACCATTAATAAGCATACAACATTGGATTTAGGGACCTTAAGCTTCTGAAATCACTGGCATATACGGTGTGAGCCAGCATGAGCCTGTGTTTGCCAGAATGTTGACTGTATTTGAGGATAGATTTATGTACACCAGACCTACTTAGCCTGTGGCCCCTGACCTGCTGTGGAGATGGTAGCAGGGTTACATAGAACTGGGGTGTAAAGGGAGCTAAATATATATTGTATTTTTCGAGCTATAAGACGCAGGGTGGATTTGATTTAAATCGAACTGATTTAAATCACGATTTAAATCACTAGTCAGTAAGGCTTGATTTAAATCAGTGATTTAAATCAAAGTTTATACCTAAACTAGTTCTTGCTATTTTAACATGCAAGTAGATGAATATTTTTAGAATCACTTTTTATATTACTTTTTTCTCCCCAGTTTAATGGGTTAATCATTCATATTTGGACACCACTGTTCTGTTGTACTTAGGAAGGAGAAAAATAATCCTTACCTTAATAACAATTTAAATAGATTTATTCAACTGAAACAATAACATTACAGCATAAGTTATTTGCTTAAACAAACATCCATGTTTTGTTAACTAATTTGGCTAAACAAAATATATATATTTTCAGCCCAGCCGACACATGAAAAACTTAAATACTACTGTCCCTGCTGTCCTCTGTAGCTCACTAGTCATAGGTTTGTAGAACAATAGGATTAAGGTCTTTTTCTCAACTCTGTTCATGTTGTAACATTTTTGCTGTGAAGAAGAGGCTGGGACCTCTGCGGAGTCAAATTCAGTTTTGAGAACTGCGTAAGTAAAGCGAGCGTCTGTGATAATATAGGAGAGAAACTGCCCACTAATCCTACAGAAACCTCTGGAAGAGCATGGCATTGTGAATGTTACACATATACAGCCTTTATTCTACTGAGTTAAACAACTCAGCTTTATCTCATGATGGAAGAACCTTTGGATGGTAAAATATTTTCCTCAAAAAGCAGTTTATTGAAAAAAAATCCGATTTTTTTGATTTTTTTTTAAAAAACATTGATTTTTATCCACCCTGATAAGACGCACATTTTTTCTCCAAAAGTTGGGGGGGGGGTGTCGGTGCGTCGTCTTGGGCGCGTGTTAAAAAAATAAAATAAACTCGCATATCCATCGCTCTCGTTGTGCCGCCGCTGCTTCTGCTCCACAGCGTACACACCTGATGCCATTCAGCGGGTGGACGTGACCGACGCCAACCCGCTGAACAGAACCAGGTGTTTGAGCTGTGTGTGCATTTTCCTCCCCCAAATCCTACTAGGTAAGTCTTATGGGCAGGTGAGTCTTATAAATGGTGAAAATACGAATATATATTCAAGGGCTGGCTTCCAGATCTATTTTGCATTGTGGGCAGCATTGGTTTGTACAGCCAGATGGTAATATAAGCTGGCAAGGGGCAGTACACTGTTTGCATGCAGCAGGTTATGTAACCCAGGTACTCGCTCACAATTAACCCAGTGTAATTGCCTGTGGAGTAAGAGGAGTTATATGAGCCATAATTACCAGTCCTACTAGCTAATGTTCAGGGAGGCGTTGCTAGCAGAAAATATATTGCTCATCAGTATAGCGGCAGTTATGTAACTGACTTAAGGTGCATTCATTGCCCGCTGTGTGAGTTACAACCCGTGACAGCGGCCTGATTTAGCCATAAACTACACCACTCCCAATCCCAATAATCTAGCACAGAGGTGGGTTGCAGCACAGATTGTGCCCAGGTGACCCAAAGCGGGCCAAAACCTGTGTGGCTTGGCCATAGTCTAGAAGACTCTAGGTTAGCCCGCATAACTTACATTTCCCATGGCCCCCTCGATGTGGTGTCATCCCCGGGCTGAGGTAACCTGTGGATTGCATCCAGCAGTCATCAATCTCAGATTTACTGGCTGGGCGTAGTTACGGCTGTACCGAGCCAGCCGCATTCCCTGAGGTGCGTGGACGGGGGGTGGGCACGGAGGTCGGGTTTGGTCTGCTTTAATAGAGGAATTTTAACTAATAAATTCCAATGTTCAGGACACCTTTATAAATGTACATTCTATAAAGCATTTCATGACCCCATTGCATGACACCACCTGACATCCGGACTATCCACTTACCACCTGACTGGCGCTAAGGAACCATGGTAGTAAGTAATAGGGCAATGGGGTTGACCTGGTGTGCAGGCCAGCCAATGCAGTAATAGTTGGGAAGGGGATAGTAGTTATAGTACAAGTGTGATACTCTGCAGTGAAGTAAGGGCTATTTTAATGCATTGGTAAGTGTGTAGTCTAGCCTAAGTCATAGGGAAGTACTTTGCAGTGAGCAGGGGTTGGTGCAGGTTCAGGGTGGAGCGGGTAGTAATAGCAGGTACTATTGCTGAGAATAAGAGTAACATTAGGAACAACGCTCTGCAATGATGAAGTGTGTGGGGGGGGGTGTAGTAGTATAAGAGGCAATACTCCAAAGCAGGGGTGCACAACCTTTTTTGGTCTGGGGCCCCATTGCTTAAAATGGGGGCAGAGAAAACAGTCTACTGCAGGAAAGCTGCAAGCCTTATATCTAATGTATGTATATGCAGATGTGAGACAGAATGAAGTGGACAGGGTGTAAAGTAGGAAAAGGTGAGGTGAGCAGGGGTGGTAAGAGGTGAAGCAGAAAGAGGTGAGCAGAGGTTGGTAGGTAGGCAGATGTGAGGCGGGAAGAAATAGGGCAAAAAGAGAGTAAGAGTGAAGCAGACAGATGACACAAGCATAGGTGAGGTGGGAGGAGGTGGATAAAGTAGACAAGGGTGAGGTGAACCAAGGTGCTGTGAACAGAGGTGATATGAGATGTAAAAAGCCAAGCAGAGGTGAGGTGGGTAGATGTGATGCAGGAAGGTGAAGTAAAGGTGAGGGGAGCTGAGATGGGCCCTGTTTCAGAAATTAGCTCTACACTGTCTATAGTGACCAGCCGCATGCACTGCAGGCAAGGTAATTTCATGTTTATATATTGTGAAATATGGGGGTGGGGTGTCGGGGGCTGCAATTTAGGACACTGGGCCACAGGTTGTGCATCTCTGCTCTAGTGAGGAGGATCTTGGGCAATGTAGATGGGATTAGTAGTATAACGGGTAATACTCTGTGGTCAGGTGAGGACTGGTCTTGGGGGTAGTAGTAGAGGGAGCAATATTTGCACTGAGTAGGGGTTGGTGCAGGGCTCGGGAGGCAGGGGGAAGTAATATCAGGTACTGGTGCTGAGAATGGGAGTAATAGTAATATAGGGAGCCATGCTCTGCAGTGATGATGTGCAGGAGTTAGGAGGGTAGTAGTTGTGTAAGGGGCAATACTCTGCGCTCAGGTGAGGACTGGTCTAGGGGCATGTAAGGGGTGGGTAGTGGGGTAAGTGGCAATAATTTGCAGAAGTAGCTGGTGCAGGACCCGAGTAGGGGGTAGTGGTAATAGTAGGGGCTGGTGCTCAGCATTGGGGGTAGCAGTGGAAGGTACAATATTCTGCAGGTATAAGCTGATGCAGGGTCAGTGAAGGGGTTAGTATTAGAAGCCAGGGTTGTTTCTTGGAGAATAGATGGATGAAAAATATGAGCACTGCCTGTAGCCACATGAATGGTATTCTTAGCATCTGCTATAACCAGTTAAACTACTAACTGGTGCGTTTGCAGGACTTCACCCCCTCCGGAACCCCAGCAGACAGGCCGACCTGGAGGCATGGAGAGCAAGTCGGCAGAGCGCTGTAGCCCCGACTTGTCTGATTTCTTTAGTGTCCCATTCACCTCTTAAGTGGCCGACCTCAGCCTATCCGCCAGTGCAGTCAACGGCTCTGACCTCCCAGGTCTGGTACACTCCATGCTCTCCCCCCACCAGCCCAGAGACTAGTCTGCTCTTCCTGTCCCTCGCTCGACACCCTCTGCACCATATTCCCCTTGCAGTCATCCGTGGGTGGGGGTAAGCAAGAGGCCGCTTCAGAAGTGAAAATGTCTCTTGCAAGGTGTATATTATGCTGAATCCTGCATGGACGTGACCCCTTATAATGGCATTTAGCTGTTGTTACAGGGTTACTTCAGCTTGCTCTTCCAAGTATGTATTTGCATAGAGCCAGGTGTCCGTGCTCTGGAGCCCCGGGGCATGTGCCTGATCTGCTTTCAGCAGAACATCTGTATATATGCCGTCAGCTTATGCTGCTTTTTATGCAAATTCATCACATTGGCTCCTATCTGTTTCAAGGGATACAGTGGCAGAACATACCGGTGCTGCTAGAAGCCATTGCAGGGGACGCATGCCCATTGTACAGAATGCCAGCCTTATGCAACATGGCAGGAATTTAGCCTTAGGAGGTTCTTGTACTGCAATGTAGTGTGTAAACTACCAACCATGTGATGAGAGGATTTGTCCAAACATTCTATGGGCTCTAGTTATGTCACTTGAAGGTGGGGGTGGGGAAAGTTTTTTTTAATGCACAGTGTAGTTAGGTTTTCCCTTTCCCGCGGCTCATTTTTAGCAGGTTTTACATATGCGCTATATACGCACTAGCTTTAAGGTTTGTCTCCCGCTTACAGAAAGTAGCCCTTGACGTGCTCGAGCTGAGATCTGGAGAAGACTCCTCCACTTTCAATGACTGTGACCTGCCCCAAAGCCACCCACCAGAGCAGGCACAGCCTGCTAGATATAAAGTCTACCCCCTTTTTAGAGCTTTTCCGTAGGGACATCCTGATTTGGGATGCCCCTGGTTTCCAGATAAACTCGCCTTGATAGCTTGATGACACAGCTGCTGCTAAGCTTTGCTGACGATGAAGTCTGCTGGGTAAGGCAAGTACAGAGATTAAAGATGCTGCCAGAAGTCGGCACATGCGCTGTGGGGGTCGAGGGAAGTATACAGGGAAACCAAAGGCTTTCACACTGGGAAGGATTTAACCAAGACTAGAGTTTTAGAATATACTTTTGAGTTTCGGTCTGTTTTTAAAGTGAAACAAAACCCAGGCAGGCTGGCCCTGGTATGCTAGAAGCCATTGTGCCTCCCCCCAAAAGCTTACCTGTTCCCGGTGTAGTAGCGCATACATAGGCTATCATCCAATAGTTTGCTGAGCATATATCGTTCAGAAAAGGGTTTTGGTTGTTTTATAGTTTTGGTGCTGTCAATCTACACTCCTCTGCACCCCCATCGCCCATTATATTCATCTCCGTCAGTGCGTGGATATTCATTTTCGTGCTTGCAATGGGGAGTGGAAATGGGCGCATCCCCTACATCTTCGGGCTGTGGTCGTGCTCCCACCCCAGCCTTTCAGATTGGCTAGGGCGGGGAAGGAGTGCAATGCTGCGCCCACTTGCGCTCCCATTGAAGAACATCCAAGCTGTTTGCCGAATGTCATAGTCATGACAAACTGCTCTGATTGGATGAGAGTCCATGCATGCACCACAAGACCAGACACAGGTGAGTTTTCAGGGCATTCTAGGGGGGTTTCACACAACAGGGCATCCAAATTCAGGTTGCCCCTAGGGCTTGCATCCAATCTAGGATAGTCCAAAATTCCTTGTTTTGTTCTGCTTCAAAGACTTTTTCTTTAAAGAGGACCAAAACCCACGCCCCACTGGCCCTGGACCCGATTCTGGATGTGTGAAACCCCCCCAGGTGCCTGGAAACTCATCTTGTGTTCCGGTCCAGCGGCACATGCACAAGCAGCGTCTGCGTGTGAATGGCCGGCGCAGATCGAGCAACCTGGGGGGTTTCACCCAGCGGAGCTTCTCCAACCAGGGTAACCCGGGGGGAAGGACCAGAAAGCAGTATAGTCAAAATAATGGGTTTTGGTCCACTTTAAAATGATCCCACATCTATTTCCCACATAATGGGTGTGGGGAAACATTGTAGCAGTCTAAGGGGGCATCCAGGTGCTGCAGAATCTTTATGGGTTTAAGGTTACAGGATATATTTATGCTTATTTTGTTTTTTTCACAGAACACGAATGGAGGCTCCACGATTAGAGACGAAGGCTCTAAGTGGTATTTATCCCTCAGAACGGCTGTCTGGCAACAGGCAGCAGATCCTGAAACCAAAACGCTCTCACCGCAAAGCTGACCCTGATGCAGCTCACAGGTAAGTGTTTATGGCCACATGCTGGTATCCTCTGAGCATCATTAGACCAAATACCACTGACCTCTTTATGCATCAGTCACATACATACTGACACAGTCAGTATTTTCTGGGTATCCAGCACGGGTCGCTTCATCTTCTATTCTCCACTATTGGGTTAACCGCCACAAGGTGGCGCAGCTGACTGCAAGAGGACTTGTGGCTCCTCCCGGGCCATAAAAAGGGCAGCAATTACCCATAACTCCAGTGTTCCTTGCAGTCTAGGCTGCGAAGACAGAAGATTAACTCTCTGGATTATCGCAGGCGAACGGGACATCCCAAGCCAGTCGACCCTGCAGGCCTATTCCCACCTGTTCTGGGACCCATCCATGCCTCCCAGCCCTGGCTGCAGTTCAGGTGAAGGTAGGGAACACCTAGGGTCGAGTGTTCACAGAGCTTTGCTCTGGGCCGCAGACCCTGTACCTGAAGGGTAGCCGACCATAGGCTATGGTGTGCCTATTGGGGGGGACCACTGGGATTCCTTTATGCCTGCCTGTGTTGCCCCACAAGCTTTATTCTGTGTGTACTAATGCTTTGACTTATGCTTATACTCACCTATCTCGTTCCCTCTCGTCTCCTCCCTGGTGCGCCGTCGTCGGGGGGGGGGGGGGGGGGGTGGATTGCCGCTGGCTGTGTTCTGCCATCCTCCTTACTTACCTCCCTCGCTCCTCTCTCTCTCTCCTGGTGCTCCATCGCGGGGGGCTGTCACCAGGCGCGCTGATCGCCTGCTGCTGCTCCTTGCTCTGGGCACCATTTTCTGCTACAGGTGCCCGGAGTTTCCGTGCGCTGCGGGGGTGGGACTACACGGTGACGCGAATTGCGTCATCGCGGCCCGCCCTTCGAGGACTCATACTGGCGCCTTCTCCTTCGCTGGAGCCCAGCTGCTCTGCTGCAAAGTCTCCTGTGTTTTCCATTGTGCTGGCTGACTTCACCTGGTTCCGCTCATCGCTCTGGTCTTGGTCTGCCTTGGAGGTCCGTGAGTCTTGTCTTATGTTCCTGCATTCTTGTGTCTTCTGTGCATGTTCTGTGGGATGCCTGCTTGCTTCTTTTTCCATTATATCTTGCAGGCTAATCCCTCCTAGTACTTGTGGTTCTTCCAGGTCATCCCCCCCCTCCTCCTGGGGTGTCTTGGGGGGTCTGTATTGGGGACTGTTGGGTTGGGCCTTGTGCCTTCACTCCCTCATTGCTATAATCACCATATGGAGGCTTCTGGGGCTAACGAGCTTGGGGGCACTTCGGGGCGGGCCCAGCGGTGTCTGATGTGTGGTACATCCCCTTTGTCGCAGCGCCGTCTGTGTCCCCTGCGCCCAGAGCGTCATTGCGGAACAGGATGGGGCGAGCGCTACTCCCCCCCAGCCCTATTCTACCTACGGCATTGCCGACACCCCCGCGTCTGCATTTAGCCCCCAGCGAGGGGGATGCCAGCAGAGAGTCTCATTCAGATCTCGCGTTACACGTGGCCAGCCTTGAACGGCTAATGTCCCGTACGGCCGCCCGCAAGGCCTCCTGTAAGAAACGGCACTTGGACCCGGCTTACTCTAACTTTGCTGATGATTATGATGCCTATGAGGCTTTTGGTGGCCGGGACTCCATGGAGGAGGGCAAGCTATTCCATGATTCTGACTCCTCTGGGGATCGTCCGGACGACCTCTGGGGATCATCCGGACGACTTTTTCAGTGACCCCATGTCTTTCTTGGACGAGGATATGTGGCTCCCCGATGACACGGATAGGCTTTTGGGTGCGGTCTTGATACTCTGCACATTATCCCCCCGAAGACGGCTAAAAAGGAAGCAGGGGGAGCTTTTCAGCCCTGATAGACGGCGCCTGGTGTTTCTGGAGCAGAGACATTTCTCCAAAATGGTGTTTAAGGAATGGGAGAGGCCTAATAAACTGGCCTCGGTGCCCAAGGGGCTGGACAGACGGTATCCTTTTCGGGGGAGTTGGTCCGTCCTTGGTCTTGTCCCCCAGAGGTGGATGCTCCTGTCCTGGGGCTCTCCAATACTTCTGTTTTGCCATCTCCGGACACTACTACCTTACGTGATAATGCTGATCGACGCATGGATCAACTTGCCTGCCATGCCTTCACTTTTGTGGGGGCTGGGTTGCGCCCGGTATGCGCTGCGGCCATTGTCTCCATTGCCATTAAAAAGAGGGTAAAGCGCCTTTTTGAGGCTGCCCGTTCCCGCGAGCGGACGAGTATAAAACTTTTGACTTGTGCTGACTTTATTGCCTTATCGACTATGGACGATGCCGTTCAGCTTGGAGGTAGGGCTTCGGCTCTTCTGGTTGCTCTAGGTCGGTCTATTGGCTGCGGCAGTGGGTGGCCGATGCTGCCGCCAAGAAAGCCCTCACCGGGATTCCCTTCATGGGCCTTCGTCTTTTTAGGGAGCGTCTTGATCTCTTGGCCAAGGATGGCTGTCTCCCTCAGTGCCGGAAGCAGGTACGGCCCTTTCGGGGCTCTTCTTCCTTTCGCCCTTTTCGTGGGGGATGAGGTTCTTCCTTCCCTGGTGGCCGTAGGGACTCCTGGGGACGAGGTAGTTCCTGCGGCCGTCCCAGTCTCTCTTGGGGGTCCAGGCCCAAGCCCCACCCACCAAGGCCCCTCAGGCATGAGGAGGCGCCCTCACCCTGCCGGGTGGGGGGACGGATTCTGCTCCTTGCTCACTTCTGGAAACAGCACGTCTCGGACCGGTGGATTCAGGAGGTGGTGTCCTCCGGCTACAAGATAGAGCTGCCAGCTTGGCCGCCCCCTCGTTTTCTTCTGTCCCTAATTTCCCAGAACCCCTCGACGGCGCAGGGCCTGAGATTGGCTGTCCAACGACTTCTGTCGTCCGGAGTGATTTGTCCTGTGCCTTTTCAGGAACAGGGTCGGGGGTTCTATTCCAACCTTTTCACGGTGCCCAAGAAGGACGATTCTCTGAGATCTATTCTGGACCTGAAGGGTCTCAACAGATTTGTCAGGTTCAAACGCTTCCGCATGGAGACCTTACGGTCAGCGGTGAGCTCCCTTCGGCCCGGAGACTCCATGACCACAGTGGACATCAGGGATGCCTACTTGCCATTCCTATTTTCCGGGGACATCAGAAGTTCCTGAGGTTCGCCTTGGAGGATCAACACTACCAGTTTGTGGCTTTGCCTTTCGATATCTCTTCGGCCCCTCGGGTGTTCACCAAGGTGCTGGCGGGTCTCATGGCCCTCTTGAGGAGCCAGGGCATCCTCATTCTTCCCTACCTGGACGACTTGTTGATTGCTGCTCAATCTCTTCAACAGGCAGACAGCGACACTCAGAAGGTATTGTCCACTCTCGAGGCATTTGGTTGGGTGATCAATTATCCCAAGTCTTCGACCACTTCATCTTTGGTGAGGTCCTTCCTGGGCATGACTTTGGACACTTCTCAGGTCAAGGTGTTCCTCCCTCAGCAGAAGGTGGAGGGTCTTCAGGCACAGGCGCGGTCCCTGCTGTCTTGCCCACACCCCTCCATCAGTCTGGGGATGCAGTTGATGGGTCTCATGGTGTCTTGCTTCGAGGCTGTACCCTTCGCCCATTTCCACATGAGACCTCTTCTTCAGTTGAATCTTCTGTCTGTTTGGGATCAAACACAGGAATCCCTGGAGCAGGAATTGGCTCTGTACCCTCTGGCCAGACAGTCCCTCTCGTGGTGGTTGGACTCCAGAAATTTTCTAGTGGGCAGGTCCTTTCTGCCTTCGTGCTGGGAGATTGTCACCACGGACGCCAGTCTGACCGGTTGGGGAGGGTTTTGGCATTCGCTGAAGTTCCATGGCCAGTGGGGCCCTCAGGAGGCCCATGTGCCTATCAGTCTTCTGGAGCTGAGAGCGATCAGGTTGGTTCTCTTTCAATTGACTCCCCACCTACGGGGTCGAGTGGTCCAGGTCCGCTCAGACAATCAGACGGCGGTCGCCTACATCAATCATCAGGGCGGGACTCGGAGCAAACCAGCCCTCAAGGAAGTATCCCTGATCTTGTCTTGGGCAGAGGAGAATGTTCCCTGCATCTCGGCAGTTTACATTCCAGGGGTGGAGAACCAGGTGGTGGACTCCCTGAGCAGGGGGACGTCTCGTCTGGGGGAATGGTCTCTCAGCCACAAGATCTTCACGCTCTGTGTCGCCGCTGGGGTCAACCGGACGTGGATCTTTTTGCTTCCCGTCACAATCGCTAGCTCCCGAGATTAGTCTCTGTCAAGAGATCCTCTGGCCTTTGCCACGGACGCCTTAGCAATTCCCTGGACGGAGTTTCAACTCTTTGCATTTCAACTTTATGCATTTCCTCCCTTTCCTCTGCTGGGTCGTGTGCTGCGCAAGATAGCCCAGGAAGGGGTACCGACCATCCTGGTGGCCCCCCGCTGGCCGAGAAGATTCTGGTTTGCGGACATAGTCCAGATGTCGGTGGATCACTTCGTCATGCCCGACGGTCCAGGACTTCTCACTCAGGGACTGCTATGCCATCCCAATTTACAAACGCTGGCTTTGACGGCTTGGCTGCTGAAACCTCCATCCTGACCTATAAGGGGCTGCCGGCCTCTGTTGTCGGTACCATGATTCAGGCTCGGAAGAAATCCTCTTCCACGATTTATTACAGGGTCTGGCATGCTTACATTGCCTGGTGTCGGGTCTACAACCGAGTACCCTCAAAGGACAGATTCTGCCTTGGCTATTTTTTTCCAAAGATCCTTCACCAATCATAGGCTTATCAAGACTTTTTTTCCCAAGGAGTTACTCGTGCTTCCACCGCGTAAGCCCCTGCTACCGGTGTGGGATTTGAACTTGGTACTTTCTGCTCTCCAGGGTCCCCCTTTTGAGCTCTTGTGCGATGCTGCTCTGTCCATTTTGAGTCTGAAGGTGGTCTTTTTGGTAGCTATCACATTGGTGCGTCGCGTCTCTAAGCTGGTGGCGCTTTCTATGAAGCCTCCTTATTTTGAGCGGCATCAAGATAAGGTGGTCTTCCGTCTCAAACCAGAATTCTTGCACAAGGTTGTTTCTGCCTTTCACCTCAATGAGGACATTGTTTCTTTGTGTCCTGCCCCTTCTAATTCTAAGGAACGAACCCTCCTTTCCCTGGACGTCGTCAGGGCGCTTATGTACTATTTGGTTGCCACTGAGTCATTTCGGAAGTCAGACTCTTTTTATTCTTCCTGATGGGCCTAGAAAGGGTTTTCCTCCAGCCAAATCCACTATCGGCAAGTGGATCAGACAAGCGGTGGTACAAGCGTACTCTAAGGGGAAGCAACCTCCCCTTCCGTGTTACAGCTCACTCCACTAGAGCTATTGGTGCCTCTTGGGCTTTTCAGCACCAGGCTTCTGTTGAACAGGTTTGTAGGGCGCTACCTGGTCTTCCATTCATACTTTTTCTAAGTTTTACAAGGTTGACGTTAGGGCCTCAGCTGATGCTGTTTTTGGTCGCAAAGTGCTTCAGGTGGTAGTGGCATGAACTACGCGGTGTTGCTTTCTGGGGATCCCACCCTTCTTCTTGGACACTGCTTTTGGATGTCCCAATAGTGAAGAATTGAAAATGAAGCGACCCGTGCTGGATACCAGGAAAAATACAATTCTGTGATTACTCACCTGTAGAATTGATTTTATGGGTATCCAGCACGGGTCGCTTCATCCCACCCTTGTTCTGTCATCCCTTTTTTGCCTTTTTATGGTGATTACTTGAGAGAGTTATATTGGGGCTGTGTGATGTAACATGGTCTCTTCCGCCCGGCTTCTTGTATTACTGCTTTTCAACACTTGAGTTATGGGTAATTGCTGCCCTTTTTATGGTCCGGGAGGAGCCACAAGTCTTCTTGCAGTCAGCTGCGCCACCTTCTGTATAGTGAAGAATTGAAGATGAAGCAACCCGTGCTGGACACCCATAAAATCAATTCTACAGGTGAGTAATCACAGAATTGTATTTTTGTCCTTCTGGTACAGACTGCCGTTGGTAAAAAGAAGCCACACTGTCATCATTGGAGCTTCTCTAAGCTAAATACAATACCAGAAGCGATGCAGGTAGCTGTGACAGGTGTAGATGCAAAGCGATGGCCCTCATTCTGTAGTCCTATCCCCTGGCTTTTTCTTAAGGCCACCTTCTACAGGGAGCAGAGTGGCCTGAATCATTGCTTGTCATTGGTTTGATAAGCTCCATTTAAGTGTTTGCAGGAAGGGTCTGGTGTAAGGTGGGGCTGCTTTCCTGCCAATCCATACAAGGGGGCTTTGGATTAAGGCCCACTCTCTTTAGCCAGGCTAAAAAGAAGGCTGGGTTGAAATGAAAAAACAAGGGCCTAATGTAAGCAATGCAAGAGGAAAGTGAGACAAGATTTCAGATGTCTTTATCCAGCATACAAACTGGGTATTTGTTGTAGCAAAAAAGCAAAGTACAACAGTTAGGGGAATAACATTTTACAAACTGGCATTGTAAGAACAGAGGATCGCAGATATATGGTAAGAAATAGACTTTCCAAGTCCTGGCAGCCGATTCCAATTCACCACATGGAGGGCAACCTGGTCCAAGGTAGTGTAGATGGAGAAATACACAGCACAGGTGTAGGCCCCAGGCAGCTGTTGGTTTCTAAGCATCACACGGAGGTGCTCCAGTCCAAGAGAAGAGTAGCTATTGGAGGTATGAACTGGAGATTAAACCGGACCTTCACCATGATTTGTATTTTTTAGTTTTTAGTCACTTACTTACTTATTCTTTCCCCCACTGGGCTTTAGGATACAGGCGCCACCATCTCGAAGCATCACACTTACTGAGGAGAGGAGTGTGGGGTAAAGTACAGGGGGTGGGTTATAGCTGTACTTTGCTCAGACAGAGCAGAGCTGGGGTCAGGAAAAGGTCAGCAATCCCAGAGTGCAGAGCAGCACAGTCAGAAGGCACTTTCTGCTTGCAGGTTGCCTGATGTTCCATGAGCCACCATTTTGGATGTTTAAAGGCTCATAACATGCAGTAGATGCTGGTAGGGTGATTTTTAATGTGGGCAATCTGTATTTACAGAGTGTGGGAAAAAAGATACTCTTATTCAGAGTGAAGGTCTGCTTTAAAGGCAAAGTTTAAAGGGGTTGACCCTGCACTACTGGCCATTTACCCAGGCATTTCTTCATTCCAATGTGCCTCGATCTTGAATCTTGACTTGATCGGGGCCTTAGTTTAGTAATAACATGGAAGAAAGTGAAGTAGACCAATTATGGAGATCCGGGATTACTGTTAGACATATGCCTTGATTCAGTGAAAGTTCTCACGGTAGTTTAGATTTACTTTATGAGAAAAAAAAAACATGAGAATTCCTGTTGCTGAATCACCAGAAGGGGAGACGATGAAGTCAATCACGCTTTTTTACTACAGTGTAAAAAGGAGTAAAAAGTTCACTACTAGTAAAAAAAGAATCATTGAGTTTTATTGTCTTCCTAGCTGGTGATTCAGCAACAGTGACATTCTCATGCTTTTTACTCATTAAAGGAGCACTATCGCTCCTTTTTAAGTGAATTTTTATTTTCAACTTGCTGAATCCAAGGCCATTGCCCTGACTTTATACTAACCAGTCACCTTGACACACGTCGTCCTTTGCAGTCATTGGAGGAGACGTGCCAGCTTTACGGACAGCGTGGGGCTCCCCATGGAGCTGAACTAGGAGCAATAATCTGTTGGGGGGGGGGGGGGGGGAGCATAAAGCCCTCAGGATAGAGTTCTGCTGAATCCTTGTTAGGTCACTTCAATTAAAGTACTACAGCAGGCAAAGGCAATTGTTACACCATTGCATCGGGCTACATCTGGCACTGAAGAAGAAATGGGCAAGATATTGGGGTTTACAGGTTCACCTGAAGACATACTCCCTTACTACATGCCATTCCTCCAATCGGCTCCAGAGAGCGGGACAGAATTGCTTGTCCCCTCCCTCCACCAGCTTCACCTCGATGATGGCCTGTTACAGCCTCACTGCGCCCAACTGGGATGTTGGTGTCCGCTGGGGGGCATGATTCTTCTCCCTCCACTGCATGTGTGAGGAATCATGCCCCGCGAGGATGCAGGCATCCCTGCCGAGTGAGGACACAGCTGCCTGTTCCCCAGTGGGGAGATCTACATGGGCCGATGCTGATGCAGGGAGAAAGCATCGGCGTCCCACCTCCTCCTGTATCCCCCATCACTGTGTGTCTGGGGGTACTGGTCTAGGCTCCATATCGCCTAAAAAACAGGGGGCTTGGGGAGAAGCACAGCCAGGGTGTGTGCAGCATAATGGGCGGGGTCTGTAAGATTCCCAGAACTTGCTAATTACCATGCAGCATCACACAGCCAAGGGCCACTTTTTGCATAAGATAAATCATATGGTGAAGCTGTAAACCTTGATATATTGCTGCTTCAATTTAAAAATGGAAAACTCTGTAGGACAGTGTCCGATGCAATGCGGTAACAAGCACTTTAAGTGACAGACCATTACACCATTCCCTTCATACATCTCTATTTAATTTCCTGGGTATCTACGTTTCCTCCTTTGTTTCGAGAGATGCCATTGAGGTCTTATCTGAGACACACTGGCTAAAATTAAACCCCCCTCTCTCTCTCTTCCTTCTCAGACCTCGTGTTCTTGAAATGGATAAAGAGGAGAACCGAAGATCTGTTTTATTACCAAAACCAAGGAGGCGGAGCAACTTCAGCTCAGAGAACTATTGGCGGAGGCCTTACGAGTATGTTGACAACTACACAGACACGGGGGAGGATGAGGGAAGCCCGGCTCGGAAAGTGAAAATGCGACGACACTGAGAGAATCGCTTCCACGGACTCCGATCCTCAGTCGTCAGACTGTGGAACTACATGTATATATTTCTCCCTCCGCCAAGGCGGCATTGGATGGCCATTGTGTTGGTCTCGTTGGTAAATCAATGCAATGTGTTCTGGATCCAGTCTTTCTCAATGTCCGGCCCTGATTCTCGTGTGTTGGAGTTGATGCCAGCAGAGGTCCTTTCATAGGCTGCTCCAGAAAGGGGAGACAACTGCTGCCCAGCGTTTCAGCTGCTGTTCGGGCCGCAGCTTCTTATCCGGAAGTTACCCGGTGTTGCTTAGAAGGTGGTCTGTGGTGGACGCTGAAGGGAAGGACTACCATGGGAAGTGAAGGATGCCAGCACTCTCAAGGGACGCTTAGGTTAACGTTTCAATATATTGTTTAGCAGATTTTTTTTTTCTTTCTTTCGTTTGTTTCAATCCCTGTTAGTAGGAGAGTGAGAGAGCACCACAGTTCAGTGAGGCATGGAGGTCGGGTGGCCCCATTGGATGGTGTACGCGCCGGCCCTCTGTGGTAGGAACGGCTGAGCGCACACCCCCCTTCACCCACCCTCTGTCCGCTTAAATGAAAACAGAAAAATGGTTAGGGAAGGTCTTCTGCGTTTTGGAATGATCCATTACGCTACAAAAGAAATCCAGATGTTTTATTTCTAGCAATATAAGCACTAATAATTAAAATATATAAGCATATTTGTTTATTCTCTACTGGCTCCGGCTGTCTGTAAATTATCAAATAAATTCAGTTTTTTGCTCAACCTGAATTCTATAAAGTACTCCTGTGTTAAAGTTAAAATCTCCTCGCTTCCCTCTGTAGGGGCTTGTGATTTCAGATCCATGGGCAGTAACCTGTAGTCACAAGTGACAGGCAGGGTTACTTGAAGGTTATCAGTTGGTGGAATAATCGCATATACTCTCTACGTCTCTTAAAAACTCTTCTTCCCTGGCTCTTAAACCGGACCTTCACTCTGAATAAGAGCCTATATTATATGTTTCCCCCATCCTGTACATGCACATTGCCCACATTAAAAATCATCCTACCTGCATCTATTGCATTTTCTGAGACTTTAAACATCCAAGATGGCGGCCCATGGAGGTACAGGCTGCCTGCAAACAGGAAGTGTCTTGTGACTCTATCGGTCTGCATTCTGGGATTGCTGTCTTTTTCCTGACCCCAGCTCTGCTTTGTCTATGCTGGCCCGCCCTTCTTCCTCCCTTCTCGCATGCGGTGCTGGCCTGCAGTGGACATCATTATTATTATTCGTGAGTGCCCCTGTGGGGCCCTCATCCTTCTTTAGTTATGTGCGGCGCTTGGGACAGCGTCCCAAACTGTGGTTATGCGCATTATTATTTAATTATTTTTTATTGTGTTATGCTCTTATATTGTGCCTATATGTATGCCTTTTTCCGGATGCATGTGTCATGTCCCCCTCGTTTGTGTCTTTCAGGAGGATCCCCTTCACTTGTTAAAAGGGGGGTTCTCCCGGTCCTAGGGTCCCTTGGGTCCTAAATTGGGTATCATTCAAATCCTCCCACGCGGGACTTAAAGGGGCATCCCGGGTTGCTTATCAGCATAATTCCCTCTGGTTATTGCGGCTACCATTAAAATCACCATATGGAGGCTTCCCAGGATACCGGGCTCGGGCTCCCTTCGGGACAATCCCGGCAGTGTGTGGGCTGTGGGGCACCCCTTACGGTGGATAATGTATTGATTTGTATACCATGTGCTCAGCAGGCTATAACGCGGCAGTCGGGGTCCCAGGCGTCTGGGTCAGTGCCACTGGCCTCATCACCTACCCCACCCCGTCCGATCCGTACCCCAAGTGACGTCGTCATTAGTGGGGAGTCGCAATCTGATGTATGTGCTAGACTGGCCAACATCGAGAAAATGATCTCTAGCTCTGCGGCCCGAAAGGCTCCGGCTAAGAGAAGGCACCTGTCTCCGGCCACGCCGGTTATGGATTTTAATGACTGTGGTCTGATTATTCCGCCCTTGAAGAGGAGGAATTTTTTGAGGAATCTGACGGGTCTGATGATCAGCAGTTTGTTGGTGCTGATGCTGATTTTGGGTAGGGGGATGCTGTGGATACACCCAGGGTCCTGGTCCATTTATTTGAAGTTCTGGCTATTTCTCCTCCGGAGCAATCCCATCCACAAAAAGGGGAATTCTTTGGGACCTCTAAACCGCGCTTGGAATTCCTAAATCAGAAGCACTTTGATAGCATTATCCTTAAGGAATGGGAGAAACCTAGTCGGCTTCCTGGTGTTCCACAGGGCTGGGATAGGAAGTATACCTTTCCGGTGGACGCGGTGAAACGCTGAACGTCTCCTCCTGAGGTTGACACTCCCGTGTTGGGGTTGTCCAATACCTCGGTTGTACATTCTCCTGACACCACCTCTCTCAAGGATGGTGAGGATAAACGCATTGATCCGATGGCTTGCCATGCCTTTGCCAGTGTGGGTTCGGCCTTACGGCCGGTCTGTGCTTCTGTGTTTACGACTGTGGCTACCAGGTCTGTGGTTAGGGACCTTTTGAGTGTTTGCCAGCTTGACCCGTCCAGTGATGAATTCACAGCCCTTAAGAGGTGTGAATTATTCATGTCTTTTGTTTTGGGCCGTTTTGGATGACACTATTTGCATGTGTAGTAGGACTTCGGCCTTGCTTGTGGCTATTCGGCGAGCAGTTTGGTTGCGCCAGTGGGCGGCTGACATTGCGGCCAAGAAATCCCTTACTGGGCTACCCTTCCTGGGATTGCGTCTGTTTGGAGAAAGATTGGATTCAGTGGCGAAAGGAGGCAAGTTACCGCAGCGCAAGAAGCAGCGTCGCCCTTTTCGGGGGGGCGGGTTTCTTTTAGCTCTTCCTTTCGCGGTGTCAGAGCGGGCCGAGGTTTGGCCTTCTCTAATGTCAGAGGTGATTCCTGGAACAGGGGCAGAGGACGTGCCCGTCCAGGTCACACCTGGGGTTCCAAACCCGCTGCCAAGCCAGCTCAGCAATGAGGGGGCGCCCTCACCCTTGCGGGTGGGGGGAAGGCTGCAGCATTTCTCCCAGGTTTGGGATCAGTTGGTCTCAGACAGATGGATTCTGGATGTGGTCTCCTGGTTACAAGCTGGAGTTCGAGTTCCGACCCCCTCCAAGATTCTTCAGGTCTCGAGTGCCCTCGGAAGCCCCGAGCTGCGCAGGGGCTCATGTTGGCAGTAACGAACCTTCTGGACATGGAAGTCATTTGCCCAGTGCCTCTGTCGGAGAGAGGCAGGGGTTACTATTCCAATCTCTTTACGGTTCCCAAAATGGATGGCTCCATAAGACCCATCCTGGATCTGAAGCTTCTCAACAGGTTCATCCGAACCAAGAAGTTCCGCATGGAGACTCTGCGGTCTGCCATCAGTTTTCTTCGTTAGGGGGACTTTATGATGTCCATAGACATCAAGGAGGCTTACTTGCATGTTCCAGTTTTCCCGGCTCACAAGAGATTTCTCAGGTTTGTGGTGGGAGATCAGCATTTTCAGTTTGTGGCTCTCCCTTTCGGGCTGACCTCGGCACCATGAGTGTTCACCAAGGTGCTGGCGGGATTAATGGCCCTTCTCAGAGCCCAGGGCATTCTCATTGTGCCGTATCTGGACGACCTTCTCATAATGGCATCCTCTCTGTCAGGCGGAGCTAGACGCCAGAACTGTGGAGAGGTTCGGCTGGGTGATCAACTATCCCAAATCTTCTCTCTCTCTGTCCAGGGAGGTTTCCTTTCTGGGCATGACTCTGGATACCCTTCAGGCCAGGGTGTTTTGCCTCTGTCAAAGGTCCAAATGGTTCATGATCTGATTCGGCTTATTCTATCCAATCCTCGTCCATCTATCCGGCTAGGGATGAGATTGGTGGGATTGAAGGTGGCTTCCTTCGAGGAGGTTCCCGTTGCTCAGTTTCACACGAGGACTCTTCAGCTCCATCTTTTGGCGGCCTGTCACTGGATCAGTCAATTCTGATGTCCCCCCAGTTTCGGCAGTCTCTTCAGTGGTGGCTGGAACCAAGCAATCTGACGAGGGGCAGATCGTTCGACTCCTTGTTGGGAGACGGTCACCACGGATGTCGGCCTGGGGGGGGTTTCTGGAAGAAACATCAGTTCCAGGGTCTGTGGGAGCCTCAGGAGGCTCACACACCCATCAATGTCTTGGAGCTGAGAGCTATTCGGTTGGTTCTGTCTCGCTTGACTCCTCATTTGCAGGGCTTGCCGGTTCAGGTTCGATCGGACAGCTGTTGCTTACATCAATCACCAGGGAGGGACTCGCAGCAGGAGTGCCCTCTGGGAAGTGTCTCTGATTCTTGCATGGGCGGAGGGCAATGTCCCATGCATCTCAGCTGTTTACATTCCGGGAGTGGAGAACACGAGGCGGACTCCCTGAGCAGGAGATCATCTCGCAGAGGGGAATGGTCTCTCAATCCCAAGATATTCCGGTCCCTCTGCCACAAGTGGGGGACTCCGGAGGTGGATCTCTTTGCCTCCCATCAAAATCACAAGCTTCCTGCATTTGTATCTTTGTCTCAGTATCCTCTGGCCCTGGCAGTGGATGCCATGTCTCTGGCCTGGAGGGATCTGGGGTTCCTGTACCTGTTTGCCCCTTCTCCATGGTGGGCAAGGTGTTAACGCAAGCTGGCTCTGGAAGGGGCACCAGCAATTCTGGTGGCTCCAAGGTGGGCAAGACAGGTTTGGTTCGCAGACGTCGTACGGCTTGCAGTAGACCAGTACCACCTGCCCCTGTTTCCGGATCTGATCACTCAAGGTCGACTAAATTACCCCAATTTACAAACGCTGGCTTTGATGGTGTGGCTGCTGAAACCTCCATCTTAAAGGACGAAGGTCTCTCTGCTGTGATTCAGACGCTTGGTAGAGGAAGACCTCTTCCTAGCCCTAACATTTACTACAGGACTTGGAGGTCTTATATTGACTGGTGTGAGGCTAGGGCCTTACCTTGCAGGGTGTTTTCGATTCCTAGGATTCTGGAGTTTCTGCAATATGGTCTGGACCTGGGGTTCTTTTGCTCTTCATCCTCTGGTTAAGACCTTTTTTCAAGGGGTTACGCATGTGCGGCCTCCTAGAAAGCCCGTGTTGCCGGTTTGGGATTTGAATTTGGTTCTGTCGGCTTTACAGGGGCCTCCTTTTGAGCCTTTACAGGATATTGCACTTTCCTTGCTCACTCAGAAGGTGGCCTTTTTGGTGGCTATCACTTCTGTTCGGCGTGTCTCTGAGTTGGCGGCCCTGTCCATTCAGGCCCCTTACTTTGAGAGACACCAGGATAAGGTGGTTTTTCGTTTCAAGCCAGATTTCCTTCCTAAGGTGGTTTCTGCCTTCCATCTGAATCAGGATGTTGTTCTTCCTTCCTTCCTTCCTTCTTTGTGTACTAAGCCTAGCAATGACAGGGAGAGGGTCTTACACTCCTTGGATGTGATTCGCTCTGTGAAGTATTACTTGGTGGCTACTTCTCCTTTTCGTAAGACCGACGCTTTTTTCGTGGTACCTTCCGGGCCCAGAAAAGGTTTGGCGCCCGCTAGTTCATCCATTAATAAATGGATTCGACAGGCCATTGTTGGGGCCTATTCGGCTAAGGGGAAGGTTCCTCCTTTCCGGGTCACTGCTCATTCTACTCGTGCTGTTGGAGCTTCTTGGGCTTTTCAGCACCAGGCTTCTGTTGAACAAGTTTGCAAGGCTGCTACTTGCTCTTCCATTCATACTTTTTTCAATGTTTTATAAGGTTGATGTGCGGGCCTCAGCGGATGCTGTTTTTGGCCACAAAGTTCTGCAGGCTGCTGTGGTTTAAGTTGTACATTTTTGCCTTGTTTGGATCCCCACCCATGACGGACACTGCTATTGGAGGTCCCATATGTAATGAATATTCTGAAGCGGGGTGTGTGACATACTTAGAATAATACCATTTTGTGATTACTCACCTGTAAAATGGGTATTATAAGTATGTCACACACCCCGCTTCACCCCGCCGTTTTGGTATTCTGGATCCTTTATATGGTGAACCTTTTTTACTGTTGCTGTTTATTATTGGCTCTTCCTGGTCCCTTTACTGCTGTCTGATACTGGGAAATGAGTGGGAGGTCCCAGGTATTTATGGACCGGGAGGGGCTTCCTTTTTTACATGTCATCTCTGCAAAGATCGCCCTCTACAGGTTAGTACCCATATGTAATGAATATTCTGAAGCGGGGTGTGTGACATACTTATAATACCCATTTTACAGGTGAGTAATCACAAAATGGTATTTTTAAATGGCAGTGAGTGGCTCGGGCTCCAGGATGCGTCCCAGAATTGCAGTCGGTGCAGAATCCATTACTAATTGTGAGGAGGAATGCGCACCCAGGCCATCCATTCTGAGAGCCCTTATCTGTTGCATTGCAGGTCTGAAACACACAGAACGGACAGTGAATTGTACCTGGGGAAAGAGGGAGGTGTAGACCTTTGCGGTTCAAGCACCAGGGCTGCACATGAACACATCTGCAGGGGTGTTAGGGTGAGTATAGGCCTTCCAGGTGGGGCTGTTTCTAGCCCGGGCAACTGCATGGAGCACAGTCCTGCTTGTTGATCACAGGGGCTATGTGATCCGCGGGGGTCATGTTAAATATTTGGTGAGGCCAGTGTGCATTGCTTTGTGGATTGCAACCTGCATCCTGATGAGCTTTTGAGCGATAATGCTCAAATAATACAAAGTCTTTTTCCAACATTTTCCCCCTGAACATGTGATGCAATATTTTTATGGTTTGGAAACAGCACCCTATTGGCTATGCTAAAGATTTCACCCTTATTTTTCTGCATATGCCATATGGTTCTGTCTCCAAGCTTAAAACAAATATCCTTGCATCACTGAAAAAAAAAATGTGCCTAGCCTGTAAAATGCCCCATTACAGGTACAGAATTTCTGGGTAAAAAAGGTAGAAATATATTCGGGGTCAATATCAAGATCTGTCCCACGATCTACTTATACCCCGGAGTGTAACCATAACCCGAGGGCATCCACTAAGGTTAGAGGAAAGTGCTTTCTCTACTGACATGGAAGGGGATTCTTCTCTGTAGGAGCAGTGACGCTATGGAACTCGCTGCCAGAGGAAAGTAGTAATGATGGATACAGAAAATTGTTCAGAAGTGGCCCGGATGTCTGCCTTGCATATAATACCATTTTGTGAATACTCACCTTGTAAAATGGGTATTATGAGTATGTCACACACCCCGCTTCAAGAATCCATAACATGTGGGTAATATCGTCCTGAAGAGGGCGTTCCTGCAGAGATGATAGTAAAAGAAAGCCCCTCCCTGATCCATAAATACCTGGGACCTCCCACTCACTACCCAGTATACAGAAAGCAGTAAGGTAAGGGACCAGGAAGAGGCAAATATAAACAACAACCACGCAAAGTTCGCAATAAAGAGGATCCTGAATACAAAAGGGCGGGTTGAAGCGGGGTGTGTGACATACTCATAATACCCATTTTACAAGGTGAGTATTCACAAAATGGTATTATTCTTAGTATGTCACACACCCCGCTTCAAGAATCCATAACATGTGGGACATCCAACAGCAGTGTCCATAACAAGGGCGGGGATCCAAAACTAGGCAACAATGCACAACCTTAAACCACAACAGCTTGCAAAACTTTGCGGCCAAAAACAGCATCCGCTGATGCCCGAACATCAACCTTGTAAAACTTGGAAAAGGTGTGAACCGAAGACCAGGTAGCGGCCTTACAAACTTGCTCAACAGAAGCCTGGTGCTGAAAAGCCCAGGACGCACCAACTGCACGAGTAGAATGAGCAGTAACACGAAAAGGGGGACTCCTCCCCTTGGCAGAATAGGCCCCAATGATGGCCTGACGAATCCATTTACTAATGGAAGATTTGGCAGGAGCCAAACCTTTCCTAGGCCCGCAGGGCACCACAAAGAAAGCATCAGTCTTACGAAAGGAAGACGTAACCTCCAGATAATGTTCCACAACACGAACTACATCCAAGGAATGCAATGCCCTTTCCCTGTCATCGCTGGGATTTGGGCATAGAGAGGGCAAAACAATGTCCTGATGTTTCTCGAAGTACGGAGCTGTAATGGATAAAGCTGCCAACTCAGAAACACGCCTAACCGAAGTGATAGCCACCAAAAAGGCCACCTTTTGGGTAAGAGAAGACAAAGCTATCTCATTCAAGGGCTCAAACGGAGGGCCCTGGAGAGCAGAAAGAACCAGGTTCAAATCCCAAACTGGAACAAAAGGCTTCCTAGGAGGCCGAACATGTGTAACACCTTGGAAAAAGGTCTTGACTAAGGGATGAAGTGCAAAAGACCTTTGGAAGAACACCGCCAGGGCAGAAACCTGCCCTTTCAATGTACTAAGCTGGAGCCCCAGATCCAGACCATGTTGGAGAAACTCTAAAATTCTAGGAATGGAGAACTCTCGACAAGAGAGAGACCTACTTTCACACCAATCAATATAGGCCCTCCAAGTCCTGTAGTAAATAGAAGAGGAAGAGCGCTTCCTGGCACAGATAAGAGTCTGAATCACTGCGTCAGAAAGACCTTCCTCCTTCAAGATGGCGGTTTCAGCAGCCATGCCGTCAAAGCCAGCGATGGTAAATTGGGATAGCGCAGCCGACCCTAGGTGAGCAGGTCCGGCAGCAGAGGCAGAGCGAACTGATCCTCTGCCAGTCTTACAAGATCTGCGAACCAAACTCGCCTTGGCCACCTTGGGGCCACCAGAATTGCACCATCCAAGGTCAGTTTGCGCAGCACTCTGGCTAGCATTGGGAACGGAGGAAACAGGTAAAGGAGCCCCAGATCCCTCCAGTTTAGAGACATGGCATCCACTGTCAGAGCCAGAGGATCCTGCGAGAGAGACACAAAGACTGGAAGCTTGTGATTGTGACGAGAAGCAAAGAGGTCCACCGCTGGGACCCCCCACCTGAGACATATCGAACGAAACACCTTGGGACTGAGAGACCACTCCCCCTGACGAGAGGAGGCCCTGCTCAGCAAGTCCGCCTCCGTGTTCTCCACTCCCGGAATGTAGACTGCTGAGATACACGGGACGTGGGTCTCTGCCCAGTCCAGAATCAAAGACACTTCCCTGAGGGCACTCCTGCTGCGAGTCCCTCCTTGGTGATTGATGTAAGCAACCGCCGTTCTGTTGTCCGACCGAACCTGAACTGGCAGGCCTCTCAACTGATGAGTCAAGCGAAACAGAACCAACCTGATGGCTCTCAACTCCAGAACATTGATGGGCTCGTGAGCCTCCCGCGGGCCCCACAAACCCTGAAACTGGAGGTCCTTCCAAACACCCCCCCAACCTGACAGACTGGCATCCGTGGTGACTGTTTCCCAACACGGAGCCAGAAAAGATCTGCCCTTCAACAGATTGACCGACCCCAGCCACCATTGCAGGGATCGACGAACTCAGGGAGTCATCAGGAAGGACTGATCCAACGATAGAGGAGACTTGTCCCAAACCTTCAACAGATGAAGCTGAAGCGTCCTTGTGTGAAACTGCGCAAAGGGAACTGCCTCGAATGAGGCCACCATTAACCCCACCAGCCTCATCCCTAACCGGATGGTCGGATGAGGGGTAGACAAGAGAAGCCGAACTAACTCCTGAATCAAAAGAATCTTGGCCTGGGGTAGAAACACCCTGGCCTGTGAAGTGTCCAGAGACATTCCCAGAAAGGTCAGAATTCTGGACGGAGAAAGAGAAGACTTGGGGTGGTTGATCACCCAACCGAACCTTTCCAGAGTGGACACCACCGCTCTGGTGTCCAACTCCGCTTGGTTGAAGGAAGAGGCCATGATCAGTAGATCGTCCAAATAGGGCACGATGCGGATACCCTGGCCTCTGAGCAGAGCCATCACCCCCGCTAGCACCTTGGTGAACACCCGAGGAGCTGAGGTGAGACCGAAAGGAAGTGCCACAAACTGAAAGTGCCGATCCTCCACCACGAACCTGAGAAACCTCTGGTGTGCTGGAAAAACCGGAACGTGTAGATAAGCATCCTTGATGTCTATGGACGTCAGAAAGTCTCCCTGACGAAGAGAGTGAATGGCCGAACGCAGCGTTTCCATGCGGAATTTCCTCGGCCGGATGAACCTGTTGAGAAACTTCAGATCCAAGATGGGTCGGACCAACCCGTCCTTCTTGGGTACCGTGAACAGATTGGAATAAAAGCCCCTGCCCTGATCTGAAGGGGGCACTGGGCAAATGACAGCCATGTCCAGAAGATTCTCCACTGCCACCAGGAGTCCCTGCGCCGCTAGAGGCTCCGACGGCATCCGAGACCTGACAAATCTGGAAGGGGGGCGGAGCTCGAACTCCAGCTTGTAGCCGGAAGACACCACTTCCCGGATCCATCTGTCCGAGACCTCTTGATCCCAGATCTGAGAGAAGTGCTGCAGCCGTCCCCCCACCCGCATGGGTGAGGGCGCCCCCTCATTGCTGAGCCGGCTTAGCAGCCGGTTTGGGCTTAGAGCCCCAACTGTATCCAGAACGGGCACGTCCTCTGCCCCTGTTTCCGGAATCTCCTCTGGAAGAGGGAAATGCAGAACCCCTACCAGATCTGGCCCCCCGAAAGGAGGGGGTAAAGGCAGGCGCCCCCCGAAAAGGGCGGCGTTGTTTCTTACGTTGAGGTAACCTACCACCCTTGGTGACAGAGTCCAATGTCTCTCCAAAGAGCCGTAGACCAACAAAGGGTAAAGCCGTCAGTGATTTTTTGGACATAAAATCGGCCGCCCACTGGCGCAGCCACACCGACCGCCGAATAGCCACAAGCAGAGCCGAGGTCCTACCACACATCATCAAAGTATCATCCAAGGCAGACAACACAAAGGATAGAAACAACTCGCACCGTTTAAGGCTAAGGAACTCGTTACTACCAGGACGAAGCCCGGAAGAAGTCAACAGGTCTCTGACCACAGACCTGGTGGCCAACACCATTAGCTCCGAAGCACACACAGGCCGGATGGCCGACCCAATGCTAGTAAAGCCATGAGAAGCCATCTGATCAATACGTTTATCCTCTCCATCTTTGAGAGTGGAACAATCAGGTCTGTTTAACACCGAGGAGTTAGACAACCCCAAAACCGGTGCATCCACCTCGGGGGGAGATGCCCAGCGCTTGACCGCCTCAGAAGGAAAGGGATATTTCCTATCCCACCCCTGAGGGATGCCAGGGAGCCGAGCCGACCTATCCCATTCCTTGTCAATGATTCTATCAAAATGGCGTTGCGTAGGAAACTCCAGGCGCGGCCTGGATTCCTCAAACAATTCACCTTTCTGCTGTGACGCCTCCTCGGGAGGGGAAATATTCAGAACTTCCAGCATGAGAGACAGAGCGTGAGGAGAGTCCAAGGATCTCCCTAAATCAGAAAGCTCGGCATCAGCGCCAGCAGACTGCTCATCATCCGAAAATTCTGAACCCTCATCAACTTCCCCCTCCTCTAGCTGAGGATAATCAGACCAATCCAGATTGTCTCTGTCATCAAGATCATCCATCGGCGGAGCCGGCGACAAATGCTTTCTCTTAGACGGAGCCTTACGGGCGACCGAGCTAGAGAGCATTTTCTCAAGGCTAGCCAATCTGGCACACATCTCGGATTGCAGATCCCTGCCCATGACCACGTCACACGGGGCACGAGTCAAGGCGGGAGGGGGAGTTGAGGTGGCCGGCTGTGCTGACCCCGCTGCTTGGGGTTCGGACTGCCGCGTAATAGTTTGCTGTGCACATGGTATACACAGTAACACATCATCCCCAGTAATGGAAATCCCACACAACATACACTTTTTGGGATGCCCCGAAGGGGTCCCAGTCCCAGTATCCGGGGATGCCTCCATAAGGTGAATTTTGAGTGGTCGCTATGACCCAGGGAATTACGCCAGTTAGACAACCCGGGATGCCCCTTTAATGTCCCGAGTGGGAGGATTTGTGATGCTAAAAAGGACCCAGGGACCCAGGATCAGGAGAGACCTTCCAATACTACATAAGATCCTCCTTGGATAACCTTCACCTAAAAGACAGAGAGAGACCCATAAGTCCCTACAATAAGACTTAACAGATAAGAAAAGAAGAAATAAATGAGGCCCACAGGGCCACTCACAGACGCTGCGGTGAACGATCCGCCTCAGAACAATGGCGATTTCTGAGGTGAAGTGAAGAGAAGAACTGCCTTGTCAGGGGCGTGGTCTGCGCAGCCCGCGCAAAGCTGATCTGTGCCCCCTAAGCTGCCTAGTAACAGGGAGCTGCCTAGTAACAGGGAGCTCAGCTCCGCAGCGGCGCCAGTACAGAGGAGGGCGGCGACGCGCCGAAAGCCCGGCTCCGCCCCCCCTTCCAGTGTGAATGAAGCGTGAGGGAAGAAGTCCCTCACGCACCAGCCCAGAGACCGGCGCCGCCGACAACCGCGGCGCCGGCTGCCATGACAGCGGGTGCTCCCGCTATCACTAGCGGAGCACCCGCCCCGCTCGCTGCGGCGAGGAATGAATGAGAGAACGGGGGCTGGCCGCGGCAGAGCGCCGAGTGCCAGCCCCGCCCCCCCAAAGCGTGTGAGGTAAAAAATTACCTCACAGACTGAAAAACCCCGGCACCCGGCTGCAATGACAGCCACGGTGCTGCAACATAGTAACAACAGTGCAACCAATTCATTGAGGGATTACTTCCAGACGCTCCACATCAACAAGAGAAAGTGAATAAAGAGAAAGAGAATAAAGCTAACCCCTATGAGAGGAACCCCCAGCCCCCATAGTTGGTAAAGGGAAGAGCCCCCCCCCCAGGGGAAAAGTCAAGGGACGGGGCATCCCAAACCGGGATCACCTACCCGGTATGACCGCCTACCCTCTCTTTTAGGGTCTCACGGTGGAGCTCTGCTCCTCAGCACCAGAGGTGCCAATGTACCCTCGCTCGGGCCAGCAGCCAAGACTGTGGAGGCATGTAATATGAGGTAAATTTTGGGACAAACAGGGGTCCGAGCGGAAATAGACAAAATAAGAGGCCGGGAGTTACCCCGGCTACCTGAAATCCCCCTGTGCAAGGAGGAGCCATCATCTTCTGACTTGCTCGCCGTCTGCAGAGATGGAAAACTGGGTAGTGAGTGGGAGGTCCCAGGTATTTATGGATCAGGGAGGGGCTTTCTTTTGCTATCATCTCTGCAGGAACGCCCTCTTCAGGACGATATTACCCACATGTTATGGATTCTTGAAGCGGGGTGTGTGACATACTAAGAATAATAACATTACCAGCTATGGCTACTAGACCACTGGAAGGAGATCTATAGCGGTCTGGATGCCTCCTGGCATGTAATAACATTTCCAGCTATGGCTACTAGACCACTGGGAAGGGGATAAACAGGTTGAACTGGATGGACTATAGTCTTAGTCTTACTTACTACGTTACTAAAAACATTTTATTTTGCAGTTTTTTGAGCTTAACCACTAAAAAGCAAGGACTGCTTTTCTTTCCCCCTTTTTTTTTTCTTGGCTTCTCCTTTCTTTTATAACCTCTTAATTTCTTCTCTGTCACTATTTTGTCTTTTCTTTACATTACTTACACTTAGGACCACTTATTCCTTGTTCTGTGTCAGTGGCTCACTATTAAATCTGCGTCACGATTACCAGAGCACAATAGCAACTTACTCTCATGACAGGTTTTATTTCCATTTCTTTTTTTTATAGGCAGTTGTGCTGTGCTTTTTAGATGCTTCGGCAGAGCTGTTGCAGATCAGTTCTCTCTTAGCGAGCAGCATGCTTGTGCCAGGTAGTTGATACTGAAGAAGCGACATGACAGGCGAGTCCCTGGCAGGAGGTGGGCCTTGCACCTCGGGGTTACTCCGGGGCATCTCTAGAGGCAGCCATGAGGGCTGTATTTAATAACTGGTTATAAAGATGGATGGTGTTTTCCATCACTATGGTGATCAAGGGCTCTTTGCCACCAAGAACCAAGTCCCTGTTTGAATGAAACTTTGGTCTTTTGAAAGCTCAGAATGTTAACTCTTTCACTGCCTTATCTGTGGTGGGTGTTGGCGCTGATTTAGGTCCCGTCGCATTCTGTTGAGCTTCTGTTAGCTTGATCACTGCAGACAGATTCATTTTTAAAATTATGGCTCATGAAAAAATAAAAAATATCCCCCCGCCCACGCTGGGGGTTCCCAACCAGTGCTAAGTGAGTTGTTTGGGAGTAGCCATATTATTGAGTGGTGGGGAGGTTATTAGTGCATGCTGGTGAGCATTGTGAGGATTGATACTCTTTATCCACACCAGGACTTTATGAAAAGGGAGGAACAAAAGCCGCAGCACACACACAGAAGCAGCCAGACCACCTCTTACTGGAGAAAATGCTGACCGCTGCCATGTTGGATGAAGATCCGGATATGAAATGGTATTGCTCACTGAAGGGATTGCACATTTCACCCAAGAAGAGTGTAGACCCGCTTGTGAGCAAGGACTTCTAAGGGGAGGATGTAATTCCACTTTAAATACTATTGTGCTAATAAGTGTACTTATGAGCAGCATCCTTGGGTGCCAGATTTGCTTCCCTGAGCCCAGGGGTAGTACTTAACAGGGCTGTGGAGTCGGTAGATAAATGTTCCGACTCCTCAGTTTTTTGTACTTCCGACTCCGACTCCTCTGTATTAATATGTGAATGTATTTTATACTTTCCTTGAAGGAAAGAAAGGCAACATACATGTCATTACTTCTAGCAGAGAGAGGTAGTTGGGCAGAAGCTGCCTTCTCCTTTCTGTGTGCTGATCTTCTGCTGAAGATAGGGCAGTGGGAGGATCCAGAAAGGGGCCTTTATTATAAAACATCATTTCCCTAGTAGAATCCCATAGTCATGTTTAAAGTTTAAGCTAACAATCGAAGTTTACAAGTTTTTATAGCCTTTTGCTGAATGACAGCAGTTTTTCCAATGGTACAGCTTCAGTCTTGAACTATTGATCCTCCATTCCCTTCACTTATACAAGTGTCTCTAGTCCTGCAAAAAACATATTTACTTAATCCCTTATCAGTGAGAGGCTAGGTTACCCATGGGTTCCCTGTAACAGCAGAACACAACACTATGCAAAGTATAAGTATTACCGCTTCTAATTGTGCGTTGCGTGCCATATAGTGAAGCACATGGAAAGTGTGCTTCTTCACGGTCACTTAAAGTGGACCAACACCCTCCCAGCCCCCGATCGGGGGTGCCCCGCTGTGTGAAACCCCCCAGAAACCCCTAAATCCCTATCTTATCCATGATCCAGTGGCGCCCGCCACTGCCTCCCGCGCGTCCCTCTAGCAGGATGCGCACCCGCGCCGGCCGTTTGTGAATGGCCGGCGCGGGCGCGCGCCCTGTAAGAGTGACGCACGGGGGGCGGCGGCCGGCACGCTCTCTTGTCCGTCGCTGCCTCCCACTTGTCCATCGGCGGGGATTGGCAGAGGCGGCCACGTGGGAGCGAGGAGAGATGAGTTTTTCGGGGTTTCTGGGGGGGTTTCACACAGCGGGGCACCCCCGATCAGGGTCCCCCGCCGAAGTGGACCAAAACCCAGAATAGTCAAAATCCTGGGTGTTGGTCCACTTTAACGTGTTCGTTTTGCGGTTACGTGCGGCACTGCATGTATTGGTCTTTATTCTTACAATAGAGAAGTCATTAATTATAACTTTGTGAATTGGGACATTTAAACTTGCTAAATCAAAATTTAGTAGGAGTCGGAGTCGGGGCATTGTTTGCCGACTCCAACTCCAGGTACCCAAAATTTCCTCCGACTCCTCGACTCCGACTCCACAGCCCTGGTACTTAAAGTGGATCAACACCCTCTGCTGTGATGGTGTAGGTGGCTGAAGGCGCCACCATTAAAATGACCGTCTTTTTTTTCATGGGTGCAGCGGAAATCCGGAAAAAGCAAAAGCATTAAGGTCCGCGGTGGCTCACCTATTACAGCTGGAAGTAATCCGTCCTGTTCCTCTTTCAGAGAGGTTACAGATTTTTATCCAGTTTGTTCGTAATCCCCAAAAAGGGTGGCCCGGCCCATCAGAGATTGTTACACTTTGCAGTAGAGGGCCCACGTTTTCGGTTTGTGACTCTGCCCTTTGGCCTGTCCTCTGCTCCAAGGATTTTTACTAAAGTTCTCCCAGGCCTCATGTCTCTAAGACACCAGAGGATACAAATTACCCCATACTTAGACTTCTGATCTTCTGATCAGAGCCCCATCTTTTCAGGAGGCCTTGAGAGATACACAGAAGGGCCTATAGTCAACTATCCAAAGTCGGCCACTTTTTTCAGAAGAGAAATCATGAGGTGAAAATGGAAACCTCGATATCTCGGCCATTCCTTCTTCAATTTAAAAATGGAAAAAACTGTTTAGGCCCGCGCCAAATGTAGCGCGATGCAATGGTATAACAATTACCTTTGCCTGCAGTAGCACCTTAATAGTATAGTTCCTCTTTAAAGTGGGTTAAGGCTTTTCACTAACCACTGCACAGGAGCATCCTGATTTAGGATGCCCGTGTGTGTGAAATCCCCCGGAATTGCCCTTTTACTCACCGGAATGCAATCAGAACCCACCGCCTTGGATGCTCATGCCTGGCGAGTTCTGCTGGCGGCTCCCCCTCTGCTGTGCGCACTGCCAGTGACAGGTGCTCAAAAAGAGGAGTGCTGGGGATGCTGTCTAAGGGCCGCCAATATGTTTCTACAAAGGTCTTCATAAATTCATACATCTTAAAGTAGACCTTCACCCTGAATAAGATCCTATCTTAAATGTTTCCCCCACCCTGTACATACAGATTGTTCACATTAAAAATCATCCTACCTGCATCTACTGCATGTTATGAGTCTTTAAATATCCGAGATGGTGGCTCATGGAGCATCAGGCAGCCTGCAAACAGGAAGTGTCTTCTGACTGTGCTGCTCTGCATTCTGGGATTGCTGTCCTTTCCCTGACCCCAGCTCTGCTCTGTCTGTGCAAAGCACAGCTATAACCCCACCCCTCCGCACTTTATCCTGCTCCCCACTCCTCAGTATGTGTGATGGAGTCAAGATGGCGGCGCCCATATCCTACAGTCCTGAACAGAGTTGCAGCCCAGTGGGGGAAAGAATAAGTCACTAAAAACTTAAAATATATTAATTTTACATTTAGTTTTTTAAGGGTTTGGGCTTTTAATTAAATCATGCTGAAGGTCCGGTTTAAGCAACATTTTGATACATTTATATATATATGCATTTTTTTTAATAAAAATTTAGCTTGAGATACATAAATTAAATACATATTGGTGTCTGCACTCTATTAAAGTGAAACAAAGCCAACCTGTAAATTTGGCGTTCCCTGGCTTTTCTCTGCATTTTTCTCTGGGGCATCCCGAAGTCAGATGACGCGCTGTGTGAACCCCCCCCCCCCCCCCCCGGGTTCGCCCATAAGAACTTACTTTTCCAGGCCCTAGTACTGCGCCCAATGAGAGCCGGCTGCCGTTACTATGTCACTCTACATGCAGCTCTCATTGAGTTGAATGAGGACCCTGCCGCATCCCCAGCCGCCTGCCAAATTACGCAGTCTTAGCGGGCGCCTCTTATTGGGCGGAATCCCAGCCAGCGCATTGGGGCATCCTCATTCCAGGCTGGCCGCTGTTGTATTTTGTTCTGCTTTAATGGCCCCTGTGAGTGCTCCAGGCACAGAAAATTGCTGGGTTTTGTTCCACTTTAAAGGAACAATGCAGCAAACTAAAGGTTATTGTAGGGCGACTAGATATATAGATATATAGATAGATATAGATATATAGAATAGATAGCTGCACTCGCTTTATTTGTGATTTAAATTGCCACCCATCACTAACTGATGCTGCTGGAGGCTCATGTATGCACCATAGGAATGATTGCCAAGGAGAGTATCACACAAAAGCAGGGCATCCCAAATTTTGATGGCCCAAGAAGCATGCTGTCTTTTTTATTCTGGAGCCAGGTTTCCAGAGTTTTGGTCCACTTAAAAGTGGACCTACAATCTGTTGGGGAAATCTAAAGACCAGCGGGTCTTTTTGAAATAAAATACACAAGGCCGCTGGCTGCATCCCAGGCTTGCCTCTAGTCTGTGGTGCGCTCCCTTCCCCAGCTTATCAGAATGGCTCAGCAATGGAGTGCTTCTAAGCTAAAGGGTAACCAGCCAGGGTCACTATAACTGACCAGCCTTTGCTGAGGCCCCAGTGCATGAAGTTCTAACCTGGACAGTGCCGAGCCCAGAACTTGCATGAGGGTTGATTCAGGCTTTTTTTTTTTTAGAGGAAATGTTTTTTCCCTGTGTATAATTCAGCAGCATATTTAGCTGCAGTTGCACTGAGGGTAAAAGTTTTCTTTCGGAAAAAAAAATTTGGTGCATCGAATTCCTAACTGCTGGAATCAGACCGATCAGTTGCGGGGGAGAAAAGGTGTGAATGTTGTGTTTTTTTTTTTTGGTTTTTTTTTTTTTTTAAGTGGACAGTTTAACTTTAACTTTAACTGTAGTTTTTCTCGCTGAGGCTGGTTCTGTAAAGACCTGTATAAAAGGAGGACCCCAGCTCTAATATATGAAGAAGCAGCGTGATGCGAGTATCCACATTCTACTTTTGCATTTAGTTAAAACATTCCTTTTAAAGGTTTGTATGGGTTTGATGTGTCCACTTCCTGTTTTAGCTGGAAATCCAGACGCCCTGTTGTGGAGTGAGTCATGGGGTGGGAAATTAGGGAGTGGGCTGCACGTGTGAAGTTTGGAAATGGCCTATGGGGAAATCAAGCATGTTTTAAGAATTCCCCATAGGCTGCTGCTATTTCCAAACATCTAATATAAAATACACATCTAATCTAAAATACACAGCCGAGTCATATGATTATGTAATATCCAGAGTAACAGCCACATGCAGCTCAGACAGAGACTAGACGAGCAGGGAGTGACTCAATGAGGTGTCGGTAGGTGGTTAAAGTCTGGGGAATTAGCAATCAGGGTGGTAAACAGAATTATTGGTCGTGCTCTTCTAAACAATGTTAACTAAATACAAAAATCCGCCGCACCAGTAAGGTAAAAGGGTTATGCTGTATTCTGGTTGGATAAAGCAATGTGGCCCAAA
Organism: Gastrophryne carolinensis; assembly: GCA_027917425.1. NCBI lineage: Eukaryota > Metazoa > Chordata > Amphibia > Anura > Microhylidae > Gastrophryne > Gastrophryne carolinensis. The sequence goes on from CM051240.1 coordinate 36,338,445, forward strand.
CACCCCCACAACCACACCAGAAACACACCACCATATAATTCCAATGAATAATATTTTATTATAGTCCAGAATAAAGAAGTGCCAGCCATGAAGTACAAGCCTTAAAATCCTTTAATAGAAGCACTTAAAAAGCCGTCACATCATATCGAGTTGTAAAAAGCACAGAGAGAGCAGGCCCCACGTCGACGCGTTTCGAGCACCAGCTCTTAATCATGACCAATATTTTATTATATTTGGGCAACCACACAAAAGACAATATTAAAAAGGTCTGGTTAAAAAACCATACACACACATACATGACACGACATTGTATGTGGGGCACTACACTGTTAATTCATATACCATCCAACAAATAATAATGTGGCTCCACAAAAACTTGCTATTCCTACATCAAATAATCATCCTAAAAGGTGGGAAAAACATATGCTGAACTCATTAAAGTGCAAATGCAAACATATATCCCAAATATCATATTTATCTATAAACACCCACTAAACATATAACGAATCCTTATATTCTATGCCATGAAGTGCCTGTGCCAAGCAGCATTTCCCTTTGTATGAGTTCCCTGGTGGAAAAGAGCCCAGAGGGAAATGAAGCAAGCCATATATTATCAATAGTAAATATTAAATAAAAATTTCACCAGTGGATGAAGCCAGTGCAGTGTCCCCTGCCAACCCACACGTTCCGTGTTGGTGACAACCCGTCCCTTCCTCAGGGCAAAGTGTCCTATCAGTGTTCTAAACTATGTCGGACATTTCTATGTGAAATATTTGCAAAAATAGGGCTCTAGAGATGCCCCAAATGAACCCCAAGTGACTGACAGCACTCATAAATATATTAAAAAATATTCATCAATTTTAATAGTATCAAAAAGTAACCTCAATCCATAAGACAAACAATTAAGGACATGTTAAAAAAACATATGGACAAAAACTGCGGAGGATCCCTTTACATGGCTCTAATACTAATTAGATTTGATCGCACAAAATATATATATAATGAATTATAAATAGATTGGATCCCAAGTAAAGTGCAAAAAAAAAATATAGGAAGCTAAATATATAGATATAAGTGTGTATACCGATATATATTGAGTGGTGCCACTTATGTACCCCGGGTAACTTTCTTTGGGGTAGTGTGGGTTCCTCCATTTATTTCTCTTATATATGTGCACTGTTTAAACAAAATATTTATGGCAAATACATCAAAAGTGCAAAAAGCTGAAACATGAAAGTGCGAGTGCAGGTTAGGTGCCATAAGCTGCCACAATGAAGTGCTGACAGTGCCAAATAAAACAACTTGTAGATCCACAATGATGAATGCGTAAAGTACATCACCAGTAAACTTGAGCCCGGGTCCAGCCTACAGCAACCTACTCCCGACGCGTTGCGTGGCCAACGCCACTTTGCCAGGGTGAGTGTACATTTCTGTGTGACATGTCGCATTGTCTTTCTGGAAGGTCCCATCAGCCCCAAGGTGGACAATCTGCATGAATGTGATCTGCAAGGATGGGTTGTGAGAGCTTCCAAATGAATGAGTGTTACACATTTTCTGCCACTAGAGTTGTCTTTTTGTATACATTGGGCGGTGAAAAAATGTAAAACAGTAACCGTGCTATTATATCTTCTCTTCAGGGAGGTCTCAAATGAAACTATCTAATGCAATAATATGCACTAGAGCCCCGTGCCATAAGAAAGGGACAAAAATTAATTTGATGCCCTGTTATTACATATTTGTATTCCACTAACCAACAATCATCAAATTAAAATCATAACCAATTTTATTCACTGTAGATCTCAAAAAACGTCACACAACATGAAAAGTTGAAAGAGTAAAAACACCTATATGTTAATGCTTCCTTGGTGCATGTCGGCTATCATTGGACAGGCGTGAAGTTCTCCCTACGTTTCGCCCTATTCAGGCTTCATCAGGGGGCAAAGCCCACACCTGTTTCCAAGTTCAATAGTCTGGTTGTTGTTGCTTTTAAATCTCTTGATGTTATCTGATACCAGAAGAGAGGCTTGTGTTGTACACACGTGACGGCTGCTTCCCCCTAGAAAATGTAATTGGAGGTAGTTTTGGGAGCAGAACTCCAAGCGCCAATGGGAGAAATCTTACCTTTTTCCTCGTTACCCCTGATTGGCTGTCACAGTCAACCGGGATGCCTCCCTGCAGCCAGCGTTCTGGTTTAATCAACTAAATTCTCTCTCTCTCATGGCTACTGCTTGTGAGAGGGTTGTAATCTTTCCTGTTTGTTGATACTCGCTTTGTCCATCACCCTACATAACCAGACTGTGTATCTTAAAAATAAATCATTTGCACCTCACCTGTCACACACCTGTCGGGGATCTACATTTTTTTCTAAATAAAAAGCCCTCAAAGTAAAACCACTTTAAAAATTCCAGAGGATCTCAAAATCATTTAATTAGCCCCCATGACTTTTTATCTATTTTAGTCAAGAAAAGCATTGGAATCCCGGTGCCGTTGGGGATTTTCAGATCAGTAAACGTGAGTCTATTCCCCGGCCTGTTCTTAGTAAACATCTTCTTCTCTTCTGGCAAATAATAAGAGAGTCATTGCAGCAAGGGGATGAATCACTTCAGCAGCTTCTGATGAAAATAGTCTGGTTGTGTAACAGACGGCCTGTGTTTTTGTCATTCCACAGCTGCCCACTAGGTGGCTGCCTAGATTCACAAGGGGGGACTTTTATGTAAACGTAGAACCAGCAGGCTCAGCTCCAGGTTTATGTGGACCCAGGGGCATAACTGCAAGGGGTGCAGAGGTTGCATAGGGGGCCATGAGTTCAGGAGGACCTATCATTGTTTCTCAACCTAATTTATCAGATTAGTGCTCACATGGCGTGCTCACAGTGCTCAAAGGAAACAATGGGGGTTATTCATCAAGGGATAGCGCCAGATAGCGCCTCGTAGAGGCAGGAAGCATCTGGTGAACGCCGGACGCTGTACGCAAACCACATTTATGAAGGCGATTCTGGTGAGCGACTCTAACAGCGCCATGTAGCATCTGATTCATCATCACAGACGGCTCAGCGTATAGCGCCGACGATCTAGCTTCCAGAGCACCTGGTATTACCTGTCGCTGCCTGTCACTCTCCCATACATTTCAATGGGCATTCCTTTTCTTCTGTTTAAACAGGGTTTTTTTTTTTATATAATTTTTTTTTCTCTCACATAATTGTGTGAACTCTCCTGGCCTAGAAAAAGTCATTTTTTTTATATTTATATGCAGAATTGTCATTACAGGTCTGGCACTAAAGTATTAATGTCACAATGTTACAACAATGTCATTCCATGTGTTTTCGCTTTGTTACTGGTGGATATGTGTTCAAAAACAGACTTTAATCACACAGTGTCTGGCGCTCTATGCTATAGCGCCCAGATCCAGAGCGCCGATGCTGTGTGTGTCTGTTTTTTTTGTTGAATATGGAGTCGCTGAAAGTCGGTTGCAATGAGCTGGCGCTACCTTTCGCTCCCTGGAACGCTGTACTGGTGTTAGCGCGCCCAACATACATCTCATTCATCACACCCGGCCAGGTTATTACAGTGAATGAGATGCTCTGTTACAGCACCCAATAGCCGGTCACAGCGTATACTAGCGGTCGCTCTGTACAGATGCTCATCTGCCGATAGCTGGTGCTAGTAATGAATCAGCCTGCCCATTTGTCTACACAGTCTTTCCTAATTTCCTGCAAAAACCTTTTCCAGTCCCACTCACTCCCAGCCCAAGTATCTTTTTTAAACTTTAGAGCCACTGCACAAGGGCTTTGGTCTGTTTTTATTGTATCCAGTTCAGTTATAGAAGAAAGGTTCCTGTATGAACCATATAAGGCGCACCATTTAAAGGGGTACTCACTTTTTTTACCCCTGTGGCTGTTCGGTTCTGCTCTGTCGATCAGCAACTCACCGATAGCTGGATCTCCTTCAGGTCAGGTTCACATCTTTCAGAGGAGTGGGGTCACACACTCTCCATTCGCTGGGTCTCGATTCCTGGAACAAGAACAGAGGACGCCGTCCCAGTTCATCCTGGGGGCCCAAGCCCAAAGCCCCTCCCAAGACCCCCCCAAGCATGAAGGGGCGCCCTCGCCCGTCAGGGTGGGGGGACGTCTACAGCACTTCAAGCATGTCTGGAGACGCCATGTCCCAGACCGGTGGATTCAGGAGGTAGTGTCCTCCGGTTACAAGATAGTTTGCTGTACTGCCCCCTACCAGGTTCGTTGGGTCCTGGATCCCACAGGACCCTGCCTCAGCTCGAGTCTTGGTGCTGGCTGTGCAGGACCTTCTGGATCTAGGGGTCATTTGCAAGGTCCCCTTAAGAGACAGGGGCATGGGGTTTTATTCCAACCTTTTCACGGTGCCCAAAACGGTGTCAGTCAGACCCATTCTGGATTTAAAAATCCTAAACAGATTTGTCAGAAACAAACATTTTCGTATGGAAACTCTGCGCTCGGCCATTGCCTCGCTGCGCCCAGGGGACTTCATGACATCTGTGGACATCAAGGACGCTTACCTGCACATTCCGGTGTTTCCAGGGCACCAAAGGTTTCTCAGATTTGTGCTGTTGGATCAGCATTACCAGTTCGTGGCCCTGCCATTCGGCCTTACGTCAGCCCCCAGGGTGTTCACCAAGGTGCTGGCAGGAGTGATGTCTCTGTTAAGACTAAAGGGCATACGTGTGTTGCCCTACCTGGACGATATACTCATCACCTCTCGGTCTCTGCGGCAGGCAGAGCTGGACACTCGGTTGGTGGTGTCCATCCTGGAGTCCTTCGGCTGGGTGATCAATTACCCAAAGTCCTCTCTGTCCCCCTCCTCAGTGACCCCGTTTCTGGGGATGATTCTGGACTCGGTTCAGTCAAGGATATTCCTTCCTCCACAGAAGGTGGAAGCTCTGACAACGCAGGCGAGGTCCCTGCTCTCGATCCCTCATCCCTCCATCCGGCAGGGAATGCAGTTGGTGGGCTCGATGGTGGCAAGCTTCGAGGCGGTGCCCTTTGCACAGTTCCATTTGAGAACCCTGCAGCTTCACCTTCTGTCAGTATGGAACAAGGACCCAGCGTCCTTGGACAAGATCTGGGTGCTCCCCCCCTCGGTCAGACAATCCCTTGCTTGGTGGCTGGACCACAGGAACTTGACAAGGGGCAGATCCTTCCTGGCTCCCTCCTGGGAGACGGTCACAACGGATGCCAGTCTGTCAGGCTGGGGGGGATTCTGGAAGTCTCTGCGCTTCCAGGGGAGGTGGGGCCCTCAGGAGGCCCATCTTCCTATCAATGTCCTGGAACTCAGGGCGGTCAGATTGGTGCTGGAACAATTGACCCAGCACCTGAAAGGTCTGGCGGTTTAGGTACGCTCAGACAACAGGACGGCGGTGGCCTACATCAATCATCAGGGAGGAACCCGGAGCAAGGGTGCTCTCCAGGAGGTGTCTCTGATTCTAACATGGGCAGAGACCAATGTCCAATGCATCTCGGCTGTCTACATTCCGGGGGCGGAAAACCTGCTAGCAGATGCTCTGAGCAGGGGGTCGTCCCGTCAGGGGGAGTGGTCCCTCTGCAACAGGGTATTTCAGTCCCTGTGTCACCGTTGAGGTGTGTCAGACGTGGATCTGTTTGCGTCCCGTCACAATCACAAGCTCCCGAGCTTTGTATCCCTGTCTCAGGATCCTCTGGCTCTGGCCTCGGATGCCCTGTCAATGTCTTGGAGGGAGTTTCGGCTCCTGTATGTGTTTCCACCAATTCCCCTTCTGGGCAGAGTGCTGCGCAAAATTGCTCTGGAAGGGGTACCCGCGATTCTGGTGGCCCCAAGGTGGCCAAGAAGAGTGTGGTTCGCAGACGTGGTTCAAATGGCAGTAGATCAGTACGATATGCCAAGGTTGCCAGACCTTCTAACTCAGGGGTCTCTACGCCATCCCAATTTACTAACTCTAGCTTTGACGGCTTGGCTATTGAAACCTCCATCTTAATGGAAAAGGGGTTGTCTGCATCTGTAGTGGCTACCATGGTGCAAGCCAGGAAGAAGACTTCTGCTGCTATCTATTATAGAGTTTGGCGTGCTTACTTTGACTGGTGTGAATCCAGGTCTCTTCCCTGCTGGGAATTCTTAGTCTCCAGGGTGCTGGAGTTTTTGCAACATGGTCTAGACTTAGGTCTTAAGCTTAGTACTCTGAAGGGCCAGGTTTCGGCCCTGTCTATCTTCTTTCAGAAGACCTTTGCCCAGCACCCTCTTATCAAGACTTTCTTTCAGGGGGTCACTCATGTGCATCCTCCTCGAAAACCTATGGTTCCTGTTTGGCATCTGAACTTGGTTTTGTCGGCCCTGCAGGGGGCTTTTGAGCCTATTCAGGAGGCCGCTCTCGCTGTTCTCACGCTCAAGGTTGTCTTCCTGGTAGCTATCACTTCGGTTAGACGTGTGTCTGAGTTGGCTGCCTTGTCTATTCAGCCTCCCTACTTTGAGAGACACCGGGATAAGGTGGTGTTTCGCTTCAAGCCAGACTTTCTGCCTAAGGTTGTGTCTGCATTTCATTTGAATCAAGATATTGTACTTCCTTCCTTGTGCCCTAATCCTAGTAACCCTAAGGAGAGGGTTTTGCATTCCTTGGATGTGGTTAGGTGTGTCAAGTCTTACCTGGTTATCACTCAGGCTTTTAGGAAGACGGATGCCCTCTTCATTGTGCCTCACGGGCCTAGGAAGGGTTTGGTTCCTGCCAAGTCTACCATCAGTAAATGGATTCGTCAGGCTGTGGTTCAAGCCTATACTACTAAGGGGAAGACTCCCCCCTTTTGTCTTACTGCTCATTCTACTAGAGCTGTTGGGGCTTCTTGGGCTTTTCAGCACCAGGCTTCTGTGGAACAAGTTTGCAAGGCCGCTACTTGGTCTTCCGTTCATACCTTTACAAAGTTTTACAAGGTTAATGTTAGGGCCTCAGCTGACGCTGTGTTTGGCCGCAAGGTTTTGCAGGCGGCATTGGTTTAAACTGCTTGCTGTTGCCTTCTGTTGGGGATCCCACCCTTCTTTACGGACACTGCTATTGGATGTCCCACATGTTATTACTATATCTGGAGCAGGACGTGCTGTATGCTTAGAATAATACAACTCTGTGAAGTACTCACCTGTAAAGTTGATGATATATGCATACAGCACGTCCTGCTCCACCCCACCCTGATTCACCTTGTTCTGGATCCCCTGTTTGGTGATTGTTATCTTTGGTATTATTGCCAGTTTTGGGTGGTTGTTTTCTCCTGGCCTCTCATTCTCACTGCTTTTCAATGCTGGGGATTTGTGGGAGGTCCCTCGGTGTGTGTAGGGCCGGGAGGAGCTTGTTTTCTACATGTCTGCAGTGCACGGTGCCGGAGGCGGAGGATTACCCACATGTTATTACTATATCTGGAGCAGGACGTGCTGTATGCATATAATATCAACTCTACAGGTACTTCACAGAGTTGTATTTTTGTGGTAAAACCCAAACACACTACACGCCAGCTGATATTTACATCAATGCAGCCAGCTAGAGAAAGATGTTGTTTCCTTCTAATATTCTGTGATAAAATCTCTCTTTGGCTTTGCAGCTCAACTGCACTGTGTCTGTGAGCTAAATGCTCTCCCTCACCCCCACGCATTTCATGCTCATATGTAAGCAGGGTGTGTATCAAGATGGCTGCTTCCATGCTGTTCAGGAGCTCAAACTCTGCAAATATATTCCACAACATCTTCATGGGGTTAAGCCATAAAAGCATACAACATTGATTATCAATGTGGGGATTTTGGTGAACAAATTACTAAACTTCATTTTCTTGACTGGAGATCTGTGGTAGGGCGAGCGCTGCACGCCCATCTAGCAGCACTTCACTACCATTTTTTATTGCCCGCCTTTGGACCCATTCTATTTGAATAATGTCTTTTTGCAGGTAAGGGCTTCAGAACTGCACACAGTATTCTAGCTGTGGCCTCACCAGGGCTCTATACAGCGGCATCACAACCTCCCTTTCCTACTGGTGATGCCTGAAGCTATGCAGCCGAGCATCCTGCTTGCTTTTCCCACTGCCTGGCTACACTGTCCACTCATCTTGCAGCTATCAGTAATCAGTATCCCTAAATCACTCTCCTCCGAGGTCCTGGATAACACAGTGCTGCCCATACGGTGCTCAGAGCCGGGATTCCTTCTACCCAAGTGCATGATTTTACATTTAGAGACATTAAATTCTAGTTTCCACAGTTTTAACCATCTATCCAGTAAAGCTAAATCATTTTCCATGTTGTCCACCCTATTACTAACTTTTGTAGTAGGTGTAGTAGTAGTTACATGTAGTTGAACTGCATGGCACTTACATACGTATATTTACACCTCTGGAGTAGATCTGAGGATGCAAAGAAAGAGGAATAAGAATTTTGATTTTACATAGTGGGCATTGCCAAGGTACATGGGTCCTGGCACATGCCCAGGTAAACCAGTGCTCGCACCAGCCCTTGGAATCTGTGAGGGTGAGATGTGGAGTTGATACGATAAGCAGTGATGCAAGTGCAGCTAATCGGCAATAGCCACCCCTGTATTTTTGTCTACCTGTTGGTGAAGCTGGCCATTGGTGTGCCAGATGTCCCTTCCAATGTCTGCAGTTGCAGGATAAATTATTGCACCCTAACTGCCATTCATCTCTGCTGACGCAGCAGAGTTAAACAGCAGTTGCAAATGAAGGGCCGCAGCCCTGAATGGATGGCTAGCGGAGGCCTTTCATGCAAATGTGATTAAAATAAATATGGTTGTGGCTTAGGATGAGAAATGTTGCTGCAGGTCGGGCTGTGTTAGGATGTGGTGAAGGTTGTGGTGAGGATGTACCGGGCTGCACTATCAAAAAATCAGCAAGCTGGATGGTTTGGGTTGTGATGCAGATGAATCGGGTGTGGGCAGGACTGAGTCCCCTTTTGTTGAGCCAGTTTGTGTTCTGCAACATTATTAAAACCCCCTCAATATGGCCACCGACTGCACCCCCAGTCCCTATCATAAATGTGCAGCATGTGGGTACCAAAAATAGTGTGTGGGGGAGAGCGGGTTCAAGGCAGTATCTATGGTGGTGCAAGGTGTTAAAGCAGACAAAAACTTGTGCAGTCTAAAAGATTCCAGGGCCGCCCATTAGCGGGGTATGAAAAATCAGAATGCCCTGCTGGGTCGTTCTTGGCCAATCTAAACCCCTGGGTCACTGGTAAACGCATCTCCAGTCTAAACCCCTGGGTCACTGGTAAACGCATCTCCAGTCTAAACCCCTGGGTTTCTGGTAAATTCCTCCTTACCGCCACAATACTGTCTTAAGCCAGTGGCCACATCCCTGACTTCCCTATAGTTGGGGCGCACTCCCGCACCCACCCATTCCGAGACTGTGGGCTGGTGTTCTTCCATCCTACAGGGAAACCAGGGATGCCGCCAGCAGGATAGGTCACGTCATCCAGATTTCATGAGATGAGAAGGTATGTGACTCTGGCCTCAGCAATGGAAACATTTTTTTTTAAACTGGGCCACCGCTGATCAGGCCACATCGGCCTGTGTGGGGTGCAGGGGATCATTTTATGGGTTTTGTGTCGCTTTAAAATGCAGACAGTGTGTCTGCCTCATGACCACAACAGAGGAGTCAGGCAAAGCAGGTCCCATTGACAGTCGGAAGATGCTCTGCTGTGCACTGCATTTAACCCCTTGCGCCGTTTCTGCACTCATAAGCTCACTCATTAGAACGTTGTCCATGGGCTTTTTGTATTAGATAACCACAGACAGGAAAATGTTGGGTAGTCTAATACTTCTATGCCACACTAGTCAAAAGATTTGAGTTGTGTATAGCACATCCAGTCTCTATTATCACTGGGGGGGTGAATAGTGCTGGATTGGGAAAAACTGTGGATGCATGTAGAGTCCATAATGGGGGCTGGTTGTCCTTCAAGGAAGCAAACCTGCATGCTTTAAACCAACACAGCTGAGGCAGCCCCATTTCCTGGCCCGCCTCCATTATCTGGATCTCTTCTACATCGCAGTGTCCTGGGGGTGGCTGTTCCCTGGATGACCCAGAGATCTGAGTACAGCATGGTGTGCATCTCCTGCCAAGCTGTCTATTATGGAAGATGCCTATCAGAGACACGGGGGATTATGGGAGAACATAGTGATGGCTTCACTGTTTGCCAGACTTGCCATAGACTGACTGGTGAAGGGAAGTATTGCTTTGCTATAAATAAGATTGTTTTAAAGTGAGTTTAGGAGCTTTTGATAGTTTTGGTTGCATTTTCAAGTGTTTAAGTGTTTGTTACCTAAGTGTTATTGAGCTAAAAAAGATAAAAAGTTAAAGTGGACCAACACCCAGGATTTTGACTATCCTGGGTCTTGGTCCACTTCGGTGGGGCACCCCCGATCGGGGTGCCCCGCTGTGTGAAACCCCCCCCCGATCACCCTAAAAACTCACCTCTCCCCGCTCCCAGCGCCGACGGACAAGGGATTTGACAGCCGCGGACAAGCGGCTCCTCCGCCGCCGCCTCCCGCGCGTCCCTCTTGACACGCACACACGCCTAGAGGGGCGCGAGGGAGGCGGCGGCGGAGGAGCCGCTTGTCCGCGGCTGTCAAATCCCTTGTCCATCGGCGCTTAGCCGGAAGCTAAGGTAAGGGGGTTTTGGGGGGTTTCACCCCGCGGGACATCCCGATCTCTGATGTCCCGCGGGGAGGGAGGTGATCGGCCCGGGAATCTATAAGAGGGTGATGGTCCACTTTAAAAGCCAAAGTTGCTGCAATTGTAATCACTTAAATTGTGATTTCACGTCTTTTCTTGTAACTGGGATAATGGCTAGCAACACTGGATGTCTACTTCAATGCACAATTTGTCATATGTATACACTTCAGGAGCAGCAATTCCAATGTTAATACTGCTGTGGTAAATGTGAGCATATTGCATCCTTGGAAGCTCGGGTTATCTGGAGGCACAAAATGCAACACTGCAATTGATGGCCAGCTGTCGTGGTCACGTGGGGACCAATGACAGAATTCATGGGAGATGGAGGATCATTAAGAATACATTTTAAGGAATTAAGCACCAAGTTGAAAAGAAGGCCCTCCAAGGTTGTATTCTCTGTAATACTGGCTGACCCATGCGCTACACATGAATGACAGCGGGCTAAACGCATAGCTCAAGTCCTGGTGCAGGGCAAAAGGATTTTGGTTTCTAGTGCACTGGGCTGACTTTTCATTGGGGAACAAACTGTATTCTATAGATAATTTGCACCAGAATGGAAGGGGGGTGGCTGTGCTGGGTAAGAGGGTACTAGAAGCAGTTGAGGGGTATTTAAACTATAGAGATGATGGGAGAGGGCAAGAGAGAAAACACAAGGAAAGACAGGTTATTTAGGGGACACCATATGATGGTGGATGGGTAATTAGAAGGGGGGAGGACTGCTATGATAGATAAGAAGATCCATGTGTTGCAAACCAGCAGTGAAAAATTAGGTGGATGCATTACTGCAGAAGCTAAGACTAAAGCTCAACATGTCAAACTAGATAGGAACATGTTTACAAATGCCAGAAGTCTGACAAGTATAGTGGGCGAGCTTGGGACTTTGGTACTGGAAGAAAATATTAATGTTATTGTCGTGGCTGAGACATGACTGGAAAGTCAATCTTCAAGGTTTTGCTCTCTTTTGGAAAGACAGAGCAAATAGGAAAGGAGGCAGAGTGTGTCTATGTAAAGCAGGAATTCAATGCAAACCATTTCAAAATAGAATTTGGCTAATCTATAGACCCCTAAACATAACTGAGGAAATAGAGGGTCAGCTGCATAAATAGATAGAGCGGGCATTACAGGCTGGTACAGTGGTGGTGATGGGGGACTTCAATTACCCAGGTATGGACTAGAGACACGGCTCTGCTTCTACTACAAGGGGGGGCATCCCTCCTCTTGCTACAAGGCAGCAATACTTATCAATCATGGAGACACCTACTATGGGTGATGCTCTTTTGGACTTGGTAATATTAAATAACGATGACCTGATGGGTCCGTCCATGAAAATCTTGGTAACAGTGACCACAATATAGTTGTATTCAACATGAACTGTAAGAAAGATTTTCTGTCTGGGAGGGCAAAAAAAGGCCAACTTCCTCAGGCTCAGAGCTGCACTCCAGGACATAGACTGGGAGCATCTGTTAAGGAATAAGGATACAGATGCCAAATGGTAGTGCTTTAAATCAATATTGAGTACCATTGCAAAATGTATTCCTATGAGTAACAAATATAAGTGGCTAAAATTAAACCCCTCATGGCTGACATCTGCGGTAAGTAGCGGACTGGGGCCAAAAATCAGCCCCGGATTTTACCAGCCCCTGGCTGCCATGAGACATCCCTGCTAAGACCCCCCCCCCCCCCAACCATGATGCTGGGGCTATAGCATGTGGGCCTAGGGTTCCTTGGCATGTGGGTGCAGAGGGCTGAGAGGGAAGGGGGGCAGGGATTTAATGTGGCTGTTAAAAGCAGCCCAACTGGCCCCAAAGCAGCGCAGCCCATCGGACATTGTCCCAGGTTTCCCTAGGGGGGTTGACACACTAATACACAGGGACATCCTTTAAACATCTGGCAACAACTCTGTTCCACCCTGAATTTTAGAAATTTAATGTATGGTTGGCCCTTGGAGTCATTTCCACTGATGCACCAAAGACTCCCCCACAGTACAATATTGCCCCTTGCTGTCATGGCGAAGAATCCCAGCATGCCCTGCTTTCTGTGATTGGGTGTTGGTAGACCCAGGAGAGAGACTGTCACTGGACCAGAAGAAATATTCCAGACTGAACAAATAACAGAAACAAAACATCTAGGGACCAGTTAACCGCAGCGGACAAGATGGGAATGAAATGAAACCTCCTGGAATGTAGCAATCGGGTTATCAGCAGCATTTTGGCAAAGCCTGGTATGTACGATCGGTTCCAGATGGCGATTTTGGCAAATCATCCAGTGATCATCTGCTGCTTCCATGAACCGCATGGTCATGGACCAGGCCGAAACCCAACACCGCAGGCATCATCTAACCTGGCAAGTCACCCCTATAGCATATGACTGATTTTAAAGCAAACCTAAGTCCTCACTGGCAACTAGGGAGGGTTACTTAACCTTCCCCCATCTGGCATCAGTGAACCCTGCATTAGAGATATACTCATCTTCTCCTAGAAGAGCTCCAACCGATAATGGTCAGATAGCAACTGCACCTCCTCCAACAGGGGACATGCCTCACTATTTCTGTGACGCTTTTTTCTATCCTCCATCATACAGAGCTCGAAGCCGAATTCTTGCATCCTAGGCAAAACACAAAACACCAACTTGCCTTTTCTCCTTAACAGCACAACTTTCCTAGTCCAATAGTATAAAACTTGCCAGGTCCTGAGATCTAGTCCCATGGTGTTAACTCTCACAGGAAGACACCTCTGTGTTAAATGCCCCCTCCCTCTTAATCATAGTGAGTGGCCAGACCTGCTCCATCTTCTGTAGTAAAGGGGGCATGTCAGCTCAAACACAACAAGTGGTTAAATGTGGCACTAAATGAAGGCACTCTCTTGCATGTCAGAAAGTCAAATGCTTTTATTAGTATATTGCACAAAAACCCTGGCAAAAAACACTGTATATATCCCATAATACAAATTGATAAAACCACACAATATTGTGTATCCTAAAAAGTATGGGGGGCCCCCCATACACCCAGGCACAGCACACATCCATCGGCCGGCCATCAATTCAAGTATAACCGAAACAAAAATGTGGACTGCCAGCACAGACCACCAGTACTCCCCACCTATATAATGCAGCCGCACAACAGTAAGTACGTTAAATTGATACTTTATTAAATTCAATCATCTAGATATTACATGAGGGCAAAAACCATGACTGACACATTAAAAACAATTTAAAAAACCCTGCGGGGATAAAATGGACCTTATTAGACTAATATTAAAATACAAGATATAAATGAGTAATGCCTAAATCTACTGTCAAATGCCTTGGGGTCTCAGCGCATTGAAAGTGCTCGTGCATAAAGAAGAAAGTGCTGTATAGGACTGCACCTTTGCGCGGAGCACCTTACTATAGCACCTGGTTGGTGCATCCTTATATAATTAGGACATTTTGTCCCTTTATTTATCCTTCATTGTAATTTGCACATAGTGTCTTTCAGGCACCATCACTTTCTATACAGCACTTTCTTCTTTATGCACGAGCACTTTCAATGCGCTGAGACCCCATTCTTGGAGTCAGCCAAGAATGTCACCAACTATTCCACCCACCCAGGATGAGGCAGCCAGGATCTCATTAGGCCTAAACCTGCTGCGTGGGAGCTTGAACTATGCCATTGGCAAGTGGGGTTTCTGAGCACTATCATGAGCTGTATGGGAGAAATCTTAAAGCAACCAGCAAAGGCACAAATACACAAATATAGGTCGATATCACCAGACAGGTGAATAGTGTGGGGATGGAGAGGAAAGATGTGGAGCAAATACGATGCTAATTATTAATATGGTGGATTCCCATAATAAGGCTGTTGTTGCCCTTGTAGGATGGCCAACACCTGTGCATGTGTGGTATTCATCATCTGCCACTGCTCCAGCATCTGCCTGTCCTAATTTCTTCCAGCAGGGTGGTGAAGTTGTTATTGAAGTTTTGTAATTGTGCTGACAGCTGCTCATTTAATCTTTGGTTTACTTCCTTAAAGTAGCAGCTGTCATTGCGCCATGCTGTCTCCAGGATCTGCACACGCCTCACCTTGCTGACATGGCGACGTGGATGAGGGCGTCCTCCACCTCTGCGGGTTTGGGCACGTGCAGATGATGGAGGTCTAGGCCTAGAAACAGGAGCAGATGTAGTAGGCAAATCCTCTGCAGCAGAGCTACCACATGGGGCAGTTGTTTCTGTTCCTTGCTGCTGGCCATGCTGGTCTGCCAGCAGAGGGCATGATTGACTCTGCTGCATTTGTGGGGGCATGGTAATGTTCTCCTCCTCCTCCTCCATATGGTGTATTGCATCCATTATGGGTGGTGTCTGTAGGGACAGGAAAAAATGTGTGAGATAGCTGCTCAAATATATGTTGGGGCAAGTAGTCATCTTCCTTCACATGCATCACCAGTTAGTGCACAGTACACTTACCAGATCCAGCTGTTCCTGTGTAGGAAAAGGTGGCGGGACGTAGTGGAAGTGGGCACACAAGTGGAGGCTTGCACAGTTGCAGGAGTATTTTGCGGACCTGGAATGTAACAGTAAAGGCAAGTTAACACATAAACATACCTTGTGTACCCATAGGAGTAGCTAGGCTTTAGGGCACCCGGGGCAAACTTTCTAAATGGACTCCATCACCAGTTTTCCAGACCCCCTTTGGCAGCCCCCTGAACTGCTGCACCCTGGGAGCGGGTCCCCCCCCCGCTCCCCCCTAGCTACGGCCCTGTGTGGACCTAGGCTGGTTTTGTGGGACCTAGTTGCAGGCCTGGATAAAGTTTTTTCATGCAGTTTGGCATGACGGTCATGGCGTTCATGGGACTTGGGGGTCTGGCGGCTACCTTTCTTGGCAGGCATAGTGATATCTGTAAAGACACTCAGCTGTTTCTCCAAGTACCCTTTAAATAGTTATGACTGTGTATGACGCTTACGTGTAAGCGTGCGTACAGACGCGCGCATCCCGGAACCCGCTGGGGCCCAACACATCTGCTGAAACTGGAAATTCAAGATGGCACCCATGATTTGCAGGCGAAATGCATGCATATGCGATTAGGCAGCGCAGGCCAAAACAGTGGGGGCGAAATTTGAATTTAAAGGCCGTGCCAAGCAAAAGTTAGTGCGCACAGGTGCGCAACACCAAAATGGTATCTAGAAGGATAGCTGAAGGCTAGAAATGTTATGGGGAATGTAAGTTATGTTCCTGCTATAATTGAGATTGTGATTTGTATGATGTTTGAATTAAGCAAATCTGTTTTTCTTTTATCTTTTAGATAATGATGGAGAACAGGTATGACTACCTGGCGAGCAACTACCAAAAGAGGACGTTGACACCACCTTCATGTTCACCCAAATCATCCAACACTGGCCGGACCTGAAGCGAAGCAAGAGGCTCCGGGTGAGGCGATTCTTCGCACAGCATTTCCCAAGTAAGTACATTACTATTACATGTTAGATCTACAAAAGCCCTTAGACAGGCCTCTATTTATGAATGCTATTCTCTTCTAGTGAGCGAATGGGATTATAGAATAAGACCCACCCGGAGGCGACCAGTCCGGCCAGTGCGGGATCGATCTGGGCCAAGTGAAGGTGGTGTGTCTCCAGTGCCAAGGTCCTCCCCCTCCTCTGTAGGTGGTGACGACCAGCCACTGGACCTCTCTACAGAGGAGGGGCATCAGCGTCTCGCCAGGGAGTCGGCCCAGATAGCGGAGCAACAACACTCCGGTATGTTTCTCTGACTGAAGCACACACAGGTACATGCACTGTAAACACACACTCATTTCCTGCTTCTATTCTTTTAGAAGTGGATGTAGCGGGTGAAGAGCGGGGATTGCAGAGGCCAGATGATCCATCCCCTGAGGTGCATGGAGAAAGTGGGTGATTTCACACACACATTAGGAAAAAAATGTCTTGTTTGCATAATCTGACATTAGAAGTAACCATATTTTTCCTTTCTCAACAGACTCAGACCCGGAGCAGTGGCAGGCCCCAGAGAGGAGGCTGGTCCCCCAAGCTCAGGTCGTCCACCAGCCTAGTAAGTTTGTAGTCTACTTATTTGATTTTCTATAACATAGCTTCATCAACAGGTATTAAAAATCCATAGATTATTAAATTAGCAAAATTACATATGGCCTAATCCCTAGGATATTAAATTAGCATAATTACATATGGCCTCATCCATAGCCTATTAAATTAGCATAATTACATATGGCCGCATCCCTTTGGTTGAACATTACTAATGTTTCATTCCACAGCTATTAAAAATGTATATACCAAATATTAATTCTTGCTTCGTTTTCCCCACAGGAGAGACTCCAAAATTTGACGGCGACAGTGTATAGGCTGGTGGGCGACATCCAGGAGCTGGCAGATTCATTGGGGACCAGCGAAGAATAGATTCCTGGGACCTGCCACATTGTATAAATATTTTGTTGTAAATTTTAAATATTTTCTTTTCAATATATTGTTAAAAAAAAAAAAAAAAACATTTTTTAACTTTTATATTGTGGCACCCAAAAAAA
Source organism: Gastrophryne carolinensis (assembly GCA_027917425.1). Lineage (NCBI taxonomy): Eukaryota > Metazoa > Chordata > Amphibia > Anura > Microhylidae > Gastrophryne > Gastrophryne carolinensis. The sequence goes on from CM051240.1 coordinate 36,355,683, forward strand.
TAAAATAATAATACCTTTTATATTGTGGCAAAAAAAAAAATAAAAAAACTTCTACCTTTTATATTGTGCCACCAAAAAAAAAAATGTTAAACCTTTTATATTGTTGAAAACAAAATAAAAAAATTGTTCATAAAAGTTGAAATGAAACGTATTTTTAAAAACACAAACCAAAAAAAACGAATAAATATATTTAAACGTAACCATGTTTCGTGTTTCATTTCTGTAAACAACCCAAAAATTAATGCATGAACACATCCACTAAACAACATACATCAGAAGCCATCAAGAAGGAATTGAAAAATAACTAGAGAATGCAGAACATTAAGGTAAGCATGAATGTCGGGAGAACTTCTAAACAGGAACCTCTAGTGAGTTCAGGTAAGCATTAATGCCGGGAGAACTTCTAAACAGGAACAGCTAGCGAGTTCAGGTAAGCATTAATGCCGGGAGAACTTCTAAACAGGAACTGCTTGTGAGTTCATGTAAGCATTGATGGCGGAAGAACTTCTAAACAGGAACCGCTAGTGAGTTCAGGTAAGCATTAATGGCGGAAGAACTTCTAAACAGGAACCGCTAGTGAGTTCAGGTAAGCATTAATTCCCGGGAGAACTTAAAAACAGGAACCGCTAATGAGCTCAGGTAAGCATTAATGGTGGAAGAACTTCTAAACTGGAACCGCTAGTGAGTTCAGGTAAGCATTAATGCCGGGAGAACTTAAAAACAGGAACTGCTAGTGAGTTCAGGTAAGCAATGGAGCAGAAGTGAGTGAGAGAATAGTTGAGACGGGAGACATGAATGAGTTAAATAGCTGTGCACATGCGTACATGCATGCAAACGTAGCAGCTTTCCAACAGATTACCGTGAAAATTCCGTTTGGGCGTATATTTTGAGAAAGATGCACGCTGAATCTAACGGGGCACGGAAAGACTTCGTTGGATGCTATGTTGGAAAACGCTGAAAAACGGTAGTATACGAGGTTTACTAAGTAACGTAAAAGTAAACTTCGTCCTCTCGAGAGCCAGAAAATGACATTCTCATTGGCCTACGCAGCTACGAACAGTAAACGGAGGGCTTCCGATGGAGGCTCTGAATCATGAGTACGCACCTACGCATAGGAAAAAAAGTGTAAAATACACAGAACGAGCCAAATACGACCCTGTTGTGAGGAGGCTCTAAATCAGGCCTATTGTCTGGTAGACTAAAGGTGGTTCACTGGGTCTCTCAGTCCCTGATTAGGGTGCGAAATGGAAGTCTTTTACAGGTCCTGCAGTCTTTGTTAACAGGGCTGTGGAGTTGGGAGTCGGAGCTACTTTTGGCTGGAGTTGGGGTCAGGAATAATTTACCATAATTTACCACTCCCTTTTTGTCTCTGCAGCTCCTCTGTGCAGGTCTGGTGTTGCCCTGTGGCTCCCTCCATGCAGTGCCAGCATCTTCATACTTACCAATGGTGGGAAGCCAGCCATTCCATCTTCCAGCACTGGTGGCCTCTCATGAAGGTGTACATGGAGCCTTGTTTACGACCCCACAAGCCTACTCCGTTCATTGCAATGAAGGGGGCGTCTCAAAGCTGTAAAGCCTCCTCACACCCCTCCCTTGCAAAGAAAGGAGTCACCTATGGATTGATGTTACATGTTTACAGCCACTCGGGCTAGCCACAATTTAATGCTGCTAGGCAACAAAGAAGAGGCCTGGTGGCTACCTATTTCTACTATCTGCTGGTAGCTAGATTAATGGCATTGAGGGTGTACAGCCTCATAGGTAGAAGGTTGCTATTTCTGGTCACTGCTCATGTCTCTAGCGTGATTGGTTTGCCCTAGATTTTTCATCATCAGGCTTCAGTGAGCCAGATGTGCTAGACTACAACCTGTTTTTTTCTTGGCGCGTACTCTTATGATGTTTCACTAGGCAGATGTGAAGGCTTTGACTGATGCCAGAGTTGTTGGTTGTATAGCATTGCAGAATGTAATAGATCCACTTATGTGGGTCTAGAATGTCAGCCACTTTGTATAACTGAGCAATCTCGGTTAAGGTGGACCAAAGCCCACTGCGATCGTCCTAGGAATCGATCGATTCCCTCCCCCTGGGCATCCAAAATCAGGATGCCTGCTGTGTTAAATCCCCCAGGTCACCCATACACTTAACTTCTTTTCCAGTCCAACGGCGCATGCGCGAGCCGCAGGCGCATTCCCGATACCCTCTAACAGGGAGCGTGCACGCGCCAGGCATTTGTAAATGGCTGGCGCGGGCACTCTCCCTGCTAGAGGGTAGCGGGGAAGTGGCCGTTAGCGTGCTCGGAGCTGCTCACCTTAGACGAAGGGACGTCAGTGGATTCGAGCGTGCTGATTGGACGAGCGGCTGCGCATGCACCGTAGGACCGAGAAGAGGTGAGTTTGTTCCGACGACCTGGGGGGGGGGTTTCACACAGCGGGGCAAGGACCAAAACCCAGGATAGTCAAAATCCTGGGTTTTGGTCCACTCTAAGGCTGATGCACTCATCTTGTCTAACTCTTACTGGGAGCCCCCCATAAGGGACTGCTATGGGACACCCCAGTATCTGATTTTATTCTATCCTGTCCCTTACACTACTTCCATCCTGTATTATCTTTATTGGTGACTGCGTCAGTAGCCAGTCATGCCCTTTCCGATGGCTTGTGTCTGTTGTTTCTTATGGCCTGTTTAGGCAGAGCGATTATCGAGTGAGAAATCACTAAAGCGACCATGTCTTAAAACAGTTGTTCAATAACAGAAGACTTGGTCAGTCGCTCGCTGAGCTAACACTCAATTTATCTGCTCGTTTAAACCCAGCATTAAGGGTGTTCTTCCATCCCGGCGCTCTGTCTGTACAGCTTTTCAATCACTGGGGAGTGCCAAGGCGCAGCCTGTGTATATTTTAGCAAGGCAGAGCTTTTATTTTAGATCTTTCAGACATGCCTCTGACAGGGACTTAACCTACGAGGGTCTGCTTAGGTATACCACAATGGAATAATAGAGTAGTAGTAGTACACAAAATTTACTTTTTTTTGCATCTTTCATGCACCTTAAATGGCAGATTTGTGTATTTTTTTACACAATTGTAGGTGACTGAAAGCCTTGTGGACCACTCGGGTGAAAATGGAAGGTGGTACTTGATAAAAAATATAAAATGTTGGGGAGTGCTGTATTTAACAACAGGATGGTGATCCCAAGACTATGAGAAAATAGGGACCCAAACAAATAAGGTCACGAGGACTGAGAACACTGGCAATTTTTCCGGGAACCATATACAGCCAAGATCCAAGTTTTTGGTAAGAGGATGCATCACTTTAAACATAAACATTTGCTAAAAAAAGGTTTAGGAGCAAAGAGAACCACCTTTGAGTAAAACCCAATTATTATCATCACAATATTTTTTTTATGTTACCAGGATGGGATCACGTGCCAGTGTCTTCTTCAGGAAGGATGTGTCTATGAATCACGGGTCAGCACGTGGGAGGAAATCACAAGACTATTAGACTATCAGACGGTGTCTTCAAAGTAGAAACAGATCCTGGAGAAGGCTTAGGAAAGTTTTCCACACACCATCCCATGTGCTTCTGTAAGCAGTTGGCTCTATATGTTGCCACCAACCTGGCCTGAACTCTGCTGCCAGATGCACAACTGCTTCACACAACTACTGCTTCCATTTAACCAGGACCTTCATAAAAAGTATTACATTCTAGGACCCATAAAGCTGAATTATTAGAGGCTGCTGGGCTTCTTTTATAAATGCTCCTGTTTTGTAGAACCATTCATAGATCATCATACATTCTGAACCCCCTGCTTTACAACTGTGCTGCCCCATAAAGGGTATAAAGGTATCACATACTACAGTATCGGTCACCTATACATCCAAGGTCCCTTTGCAAACTAAGCACTTAAATGCCACCCTGCAATCCACCCATACCACTCTAGGGACCACTCATACTGTCTAGGGCTGCTTACACAAGTCCACTTTCCACTTATATCACTGACCACCTCTCTAAACCGCTGCTCCTATAAAAGTCAAGGGTATCACTTAGTACCAGGTGTGTTTTGTTCTGCTTTAAAGTAAACCAAAACCTGACCCGGTTCCCTCTTCCCATAGCATCCTGATTTGGGATGCCCCACTGTCTGAAAACCCCTAGTCGACTGGTATGCTTACCTCGCCAACAAGCCCACGGCACATGGGCGGCAGCATCACTCGCATCCTTTTCCAACTGTGCATGGTCAGACCCACCATAACTGAATGGCTGGCATGTCAGCGCATAGCCGAAGGATGCACTTGATGCTGCCGCCTGCCATGCATGCACTGTGGGCTAGAGGAAAAGTAAGAAAAGTGGGCTATCCAGGGGTTTCCTACAGTGGAGCATCCCAATCTTTTGGTCAAAGTTGTTCTAACAGGACAAAAAATATTGTATTTATACATTTGTGTGGCTGTACGGCGTTCCTAGTGCTGGCCCTGCTCTCCAGTCACCGTCTCACTGTAGCGTCCTCAGGATTAACTGGCCAGGATGCAATACCTTCTTTGTACCAGAGAGGGCACTAGTGTTTCATATAGATGGCACTAGTGTTTCATATAGAACATGGACAGCAAGGCAGAAAGCCTAATGGCCCATTTCCAGGGACAAATAAATCAACCATTTGTTGAACGAGTGTACAGCTCATATGTGAGTGGACAACTTGCAAAGATCTGACAGCTAATTGCTCGTTATAGCGATTGTTCATGAGATGGCTCATGTGTTTGGTTTCCACATGTCAGCGGTTGTGCAGCGAATGCGACTTTTTATCAACCAATGAACAGTGGGTATTTCCATGGATTCATTTTTGCTTGATTTTGGTCGATTTTGCGATTTTTGATTCACAAATCAATCCGTAGACATGAGCCATAAGTGTCCCACCTGCCAAACAGTTGATTTCTGGTAGTTGGATCTTTCAGAAAAGGATTGTTGGTATGATTTCATGTCCCTTGTCATCCCGGTTACAGCTTCCTGGGAATGTTCTATTTACACTGTATAATCAGGGGAAGCGCTGTGTTTCTGCATGTCTTTGTAGATGTGTCTTCTTCTCACTTTTACATCAGCATAGAAGTACATGATTCTTTTTATATTGCTGTCAGTGAAATTTGCACTGTGCTCAGAAGCACATAAGAGATAAACAAGGAGAGAAAAGAGGAGCTATTCCCCCTGCAGACACAGATGCAGTGTTCCACACAGTTTGATGCAGGGGTGGGGTGTTCCACACAGTTTGAAGCAGGGGTGGGGTAACAACTAACTATCATGGTGGAAAGAAGTTGGTCCTACAGAAATAAAATCTTATGCTACAGAAAAGAGGGGAGATCTTGGCTTCAAAAGCTTTATTCAGCAACACAACAGAAGAAATGAAGTAATTAGTTATTTGTTTTTACTGTGTCTTTAATCAGGCTATTTTCACTTTAAAGTAAATAAAGTGCACATGCAGCCCTGCTGCTCCCTGTCCTAGACAGCTTAGATCAGATGGAAACCACTGAAAAGCCGGATCTGGGAACGGGGAAAGGTCAGTGAAAGTGGACGATCTGAGGGGTTTCATATAAGGGGGCATCTTACATCGGGATGACCCGGGGGGCAGGGACCAATTACCAGGATAGTCGAAATTCTGGTGATTGGTCCACTTTAATTCCTTTCTAGAAGGCATCCCAACTCAGGATCCCCACACCCCTACACTAATCAGCACATGGGATAACTCACCGATTGTTGCTCAACAGAGAGTATTAGCTCTGCAAAAGTAGCTGCCCTCTTTCTGCCTCATTGATGCACAGGCTGGTTCTAGGGCCTCTGGTCTCCCTCTTTGTGGGGCATCCTAATTTTAGATGCCTCAATGCCCCATAAATTTAGCTTGCCGACTATCTCATGCCACATGCGCAGGCTGCAGCTGCATCCCTGCTCACCTTGATCTCAGAATGGCTTGGTTGGGGGGGGGGTTATGTGCGCCATACTGTTTTTTCTTTACACTCTTAGCTCAGTATAGCATAGTACAAAACTGAATGGAACGTGAGTGGGTAATTAGCTGGCGGCCCGCGGCATGCGCCATTGGGATTTTTTCAGACCTAGGGGACATCACACAGTGGGGCATCCCAAATCCCTGGGGAGGAGGAAAAAACTGCTATAGAAAAAGCTGCTGAAAAATATGACAGGATGCCCTGTATTCGTCTAAAAATCCTCCAGGAGGTGTGTCCCCAGAGCTCGGATCAGAGGTGCCATAGGGGCGCAAGGCTCCCTTGCCTACCTTTCACCAGCTTCTGCAGCATCAGCCTTGCTCTGACACTGCTAATATCTGAAGCCTCCGCTTCATGTCCCACTTTTGCCTGTATGGAGGTGTATGGTGGTGTATAACAACACACAGGAATTTCACTTTCCTGTATGTTGTTCCTCTGTGCGGCGGCATCCCGAATTGGGATGCCCCGCTGTGTGTACCCCCCAGGTCGCCCCCTTTCATCCGCTCCCATGGCGTAGACTCGGGGGACAGCGAGTGCACTGATTGGCTGAGTGGTGCCCTCAGCCAATCAACACGCTCGCTGTCACTCGGCTCCATTTGGCGCTGCTGACAGCTAAGCCACTTGGACGGGGAGGCAGCCGAGCAGCAGCGCCGCCAGCCACATCCCCACCCACCACTCAGCCGCCCATTCAGAAAGGCCGAGTGCGGCACAGATAGAGGTGAGCGGGTTAGAAACATAGAAACATAGAAAGTTGACGGCAGAAGGAGACCATACGGTCCATCTAGTCTGCCCTTATGTATATACTGTATGTTCTCTTTATCTTATGTGTATACTGTATGTTCTCTGTATCTTATGTGTATACTGTATGTTCTCTTTATCTTAGGATAGATGGAGGCTTATCCCAGGCATGTTTAAATTCAGTGAATGTTGTTTTTTCAACTACCTCTGCTGGAAGTTTGTTCCAAGCATCTACTACTCTTTCTGTAAAATAATATTTTCTAACATTGCTCCTGATCTTCCCCCCGACTAGCTTCAGGTTGTGCCCCCTTGTTCTATCATTAAGCTTCTTCTTAAAAACCTTATTCAATCCTTTCACTGAACTATCCAGGGATTTCCAGTTGGCTGAGGGATCGGTATCAGAGCGTTGTTGTAAATGGCGTGCAATCTGAACACAGGCGAGTTACAAGTGGTGTGCCGCAAGGCTCTGTCCTGGGCCCCATTCTTTTTAATATATTTGTAAGTGACATAGGAGAAGGCTTGGTATGAAAAGTTTGTCTGTTTGCTGATGATACAAAGGTTAGTAATAGGGTGGATATTACTGGAGGTGTCTGCAACATGGAAAATGATTTAGCTTTACTGGATAGATGGTCAAAACTGTGGAAACTAGAGTTTGATGTCTCTAAATGTAAAATCATGCACTTGGGTAGAAGGAATCCCTGTTCCCTGGGTTGCGGCCGGAGCACAATCCTTGGGATGCCCCAAGGAGTGGAACTCAGAAGTCTTTTAGACCCCATGACCATGTCATAGTGATGAATGTGGCTCTCATGGTATATAAAGGTTGTGGACCCCTGCCGTGGATGAGTTGTAAGAATCTTTGTAGAAATGAGAACAGAGGACAGAAGAGTGAGTAGTGAATATCGAATATTAAGACAGAAAACTTAATCTGAAATGGAAATAAAAGATAGCCTGCTAATTAGGCCAGCTTTAGAGTTCTCCCTTGCAGCACATACTGTACGAGTAGGAAGCGGACACGGGTGCAGCACTGTCAAAGAATTCTCAGCAGCTTAGTCAGCCGGAGATGTGCAAATCCCTTCATTGCGGCTCAGCTAGACGAGGCTCAATTAGCGTGGATGTTCCATTCATCCCCAGCATAAATACGTCCTGCATCCCCCATCAGCAGTCCGTGAAGTGGAAGTGGTTGTTGGGTCAGTGCTCTAATCAGGCCAGACTCGCACAATTAGGTGACCAGCCAATTTATGAATACAATGTGCAACTGTCAAAATGTTCCCCTAATTTCTGGGAAGACTCGCCTTTTGTTTTTGTGATGGGTGAGGTTGAATCCTTTGTTTTACCAATTTAAGGGGGGGGGGGCCAAGTAGTTCAGCTACATTTAGGCTTATGGAACCTAGGAGCTTTATCATGAAACAATCCATTTAAACATGCTGGGAAGTGAAAGGAGGAGTCATTTATACACCCCAACGGAAAATATTCTATTGGTGGAAATAAATACAGGGGTGACAGGTTTTTGACGGTACCATTCCACGTTAACAGGTAGAACTGCTCCTCTCTGCAAGTCTGTGGGGTTAAAGTTGCCATTAACCATTCTAATATCTGCCCAATTGCATGATGGGTAACAGCATCTACACACATCAGAAGAATTGCAATAGCAATAAACAAAATAGAAAAGAACAATACCAGATCTGAGACACCAAGCCAGGGGAGAGACAGCCAAGCTCTTGGTAATAACAAAGATAGCTTTTGGATATGATTTTAAACTCGAATTATTACAGAAGATCTCTTATGGGAACCTGAAGCTATCCTTACTGTTAATAGCAGTAAATGGTTATTTCATTCCTGGCTGACAGGCTTTTGGGGTTGGCTGTCCTCTTGTGTAAAATCAAAATAGTCACTTAAAGTAGTTCATAAACTAGAGTCTAGTCTGTGCCTGACCTGTCATAAATAAATGGCTGGCACATAGACATAAAGAAATACAGAAGTGGTGCAGCTGACTGGGTAAGAGGCTAAACTCCCATTCACCTGTTTTTTTTATACGCAGTCAAAAAATTGGATTGAAGAGCGGGGGGGGGGGGACGGGGTGAAGAGTGGTAAGAGGAAGGGTGAGGGGGGAGTTAAAGCGGACCTTCACCCTGAATAAGAGTCTATATTATATGTTTCCCACACCCTGTACGTACAGATTGCTCACATTAAAAATCATCCTACCTGCATCTACTTATGGAAGCCGCCATCTTATCAGGCAGCCTGCAAACAGGAAGTGCCTCCTGACTGTGCTGCTCTGCATTCTGGGACTGCTGACGGTTACCTGACCCCAGCTCTGCTCTGTCTGAGCAAAGCACAGCTATAACCCGCCCCCCTGTACCTTATCCCACTCTCCTCTCCTCAGTAAGTGTGATGCTTTTGAGTCAAGATGGCGGCGCCCGTATCCTAAATTCCTGAACACAGTTGCAGCCCAGTGGGGGAAAGAACAATAAGTTAGTGACTAAAAACGTAAAATATATTAATTTTAGATGCTGGGGAACCGTTTTTTAAGAGTTTGGGCCTTTCATGAAATCACGCTGAAGGTCCGGTTTAAGGGAGGTGGGAGGAGGACGCGGTGGGGATTAATAAAGGGTGGTGGGAGAAAGAGGAAAGGTTGGCGAGAGAATGACATGTAAAATGAAGGGTTGTAGAAGAATAATGGGGAAGTGGAGGGTGGTAAGAGGAAGGATGAGCATATTTAAGGGGAAGGGGGTAGAGGGTAGTGAGGGGAAGAGGAAATGGTGGGAATTAATAAAGGGAATGGGGAAAATGAGGGGTTGTGGGTATGTATGTTGAGGGGAAGTGAAGGGTGGTTGGAGAAGGAAGAGGGAAAGGGATGGGTGGTGGGAGAATGATGTGGGGAAAAATGGGGGGAATGGGAAAATGAAGGGTTGTGGGAGTATAATGGGGAAGTTAAAGGTGGTAAGAGGAAAGGTGAGGAGATTTAAGAGGAAGAGAAGGGTGAAGAGTGGTTACATGTGCCTATACCAGTTAGGAAGTTTATGTCGTCACCTTCTATCCCCAGCCCAGTGTCCCAAAATAGCCTGTGTTTCTTTTTTTTTTTTTTTAACTAAAGCCTTTGCCCAAAATTCATAAAAACACTAACGGGAAGAAGTATGATGTTGAATGGTAGCCATATACTAATTTATTCCAAGTTCAGTTCCAAGGTAATCTACCATATAATACCAGTTGATTTTGCAGTACTTTCAGGTTTAATGCAGTTATTATACCTGATAGGGCTGATCCCCAGTGCTGAGCTGTGTTTAAAGAGGAACTATGGTCAGAAATCACTACAGGCGCACCAGACCCCCATCAATATAAAGCAGTAATAAGGACTCGACACAACAACACTATCTTACCCCTGCAGCTCGGACAATCCGGTGACACTTTGCATCTTAAAGTGGACCAACACCCAGGATTTTGACTATCCTGGGTATTGGTCCACTTCCCCGGGGCACCCCGATCGGGGGTGCCCCGCTGTGTGAAACCCCCCAGAAAGCCCCCAAAACTCACCTCTCCCCGCTCCCACGTGGCCGCGCCGTCCAATCGGCGCCGACGGACAAGCTGATTGACAGCGACGTACAAGCAGCTTGCCCGTCGGCGCCTCCCGCACGTCACTCTTGACGTGTGCGCACCCGCGCCGGCCATTCAGAGACGGCCGGCGCGGGCGCGCGCACGTCTAGAGGAGCGCGAGTGAGGCGGCGGCGGCGGAAGCAGCAGCTGGAGAGGTAAGGTTTTTCAGGGGTTTTGGGGGGTTTACACCCCGCGGGACATCCCGATCTCGGATGTCCCGCGGTGTGTGAGGTGATCGGCCCGGGAATCTTGTAGATTCCCGGGCCGATCACCTCAGGGTGTTGGTCCACTTTAAAGGTGGTGGTCTTGTACTTTTAACTGGTCCACTAGAAATCATCCACCAACCTTCTTGAGACCCCTCATAGAAATCATCTACCAATTCTCTTCACCAGAGCAAAGCTCAGGATAAGACCACCCTGGTGTATTAGGACACAACTACATCTCCCACTGGGCCATTACCTTTTCAGCACCCTTCCAAACTCTCTGAGGAAGCCTACATGGCGAAACACATAAGGGAAACAGTCTATTACTGTTCCAAAGTTAAAGTTACATTGTTACCTATTAAACTTGCATTGCTCTATACACACCTTTTGGACTTTAATAATGATGTAACAATCTGCTATATTTTATGTTCACCTATTTATTGCACAATTCTGCCTAATACTATATGCCTTGTTGTGACAGAGGCTCTGTCTTTTGGATGTCATCACTATTCGATTGCCCACCGGGTCATTCACTGGCCTTTTCTTAATTAGGTTCCAGACAATGTAATTGTATTTTGATACTGTTACAGGCAACGTCATTGTATTTTGACTGCCATTGTGTATTGTTGATTACGTCACAGTCAATGGCATTGTCCTGATTGATGGTATTACAGCCTGCTATTGTTCTACTGATTGCGTCACCGGCAGAGTTGAGGGATTGTGTGCCCTGCTGCTATTGGTCAGTGTGGTTGTCATTGCATGGAGACTTGTGTATATAAGGCCTAGAGTGGCACTAATAAAAACACTTCACCTTCACCCTCAATACTGAAGTTCTGTCTCTTATTGGGGGAAACGCTATATTACAGTTCACTAGCCCTTGTAAGGGCTGTTCCTGTTTCCTCACGGACGACTCTGGAATTCCAGCAGCACCTCTTACGATTGGGAAAAGGACGTCTCGGATGGTGAAGCCCTCCGGCGATAAGGGTTATCGCTACACTTGTATACTATTACAATACAAACTTTTTTGGTTACACAGCCCCTGGCATACATTGTACTTTATTTATTTTTCAACCTAACCACTAATCGTGACTGAATAGCTTCAGGACCTCGCCTTTATGCTCAAGCTAGTTATTTATGGTCAGAAATGACCCAGGCTTCCCCACTGTGCATCAGCACCATCAGCACCATGTTGTGCTTCCACGTGATCGCGAGCAGCCTATCAGTGCAGCCGCCAGCTGAGCCTATCAGGGCGGCTGGCCGTACATGCTAATGGCTCCATGGTAGTTGTAGAAGGATCTCATAAGGTGAGTCATTTTTTTTTTTCATTTCAGCGACGCATATGCACAGCAGGAAAGGCTGCTGCATGTTAAAGAGGTACTATGGTAATTTCTGACCATAGTTCCTCTTTAACTGAAAGTTTCATCTCTGGAAAGAACCAGCGAGCAATATGGCCGACCATTCGAACATCAGACTGAATCCAGTTCATCTTCTTATGAATATTGGGCAAATGCTTTAGTAAAAAAGAAACACTGGCAGTTTTGGGGCACTGGGCTGGGGATAGAAGGTGATGACATACATTTTCTGGGTATAGGATCACTTTAAGGGAGGTGGGAGAGGATGTGTTGGGGTTTAACCCCCCTGGCGTTATGATAGAGGCAAATGTAATGGTAACGAAAGCGTTACCATTACATTTGTCTCTGACGCACGGCTCCGCCCCCATGAGCCTCTGCGGCTCACAGAGACGGAACCCGGAAGTGCGACGGACGCCGCAGCCGCGGCTCTCACCTGCGATCGCAGCGGGGACATCGCTGGATCGCAGGGAGAAGGTAAGGAGACTGCGCCGCCCTGCTCCTCTGCCAAATAGATCCCGAGCGTGACTCGGGGTTACCGCTACTTACAGCGCAAATTAACCCCGAGTCACGCTCGGGATCACCGCTAAGGAGGTTAATAAAGGGGATGGGAAAAAGAAGGTTTGTGGGAGAATAGGGGGGGGGGGTTATGTGTGGTAAGAGGAGGAAGGGTGAGGGGTTAAGGGAGGTGGGAAGCAGAAGGAAAGGTGGTAGGAGGATAGTGTGGTGGGGAAGAATAAAAGGTATGGTAAAATGAAGGGTTGTTGGAGAATAATGTTTAGGTAAAGGGTGGTAAGAGGAAGGGTTCGGGGATCTAAGGGGAGTAAAGGGTGGTGGGCGGAGAATGTGGTAGGGTTTAATAAAGAGGATGGGAAAAATGAAGGTTTGTGTAAGAATAATAGAGAAGGGGTGAAAGTGGTGAAGGATGGTAGGAGGAGGAAGGGTGAGGGGTGGGGATAAAGGGGAAGTCAAGGGTGTGGGAGGAGGAGAGGGATTAGGAAGGGTGCTGGGAAGATGATGTGGTGGAGAAGAATAATGAGAATGGGGAAATGAAGGGGAAAGGGTGGGAAGTGAAGGGTGGTGGGAACATGACATGGTGCAGAATAATAAAATGAAGGGGAAAGGGTGAGAAGTGAAGGGTGGTGGGAACATGACATGGTGCAGAATAATAAAATGAAGGGGAAAGGGTGAGAAGTGAAGGGTGGTGGGAACATGACATGGTGTGGAATAATAAAATGAAGGGGAAAGGGTGGGGAGAGAGGGGTGGTGGGAGGAGGGATTGGTGGGGATTAACAAAGAGAAAGGGAAAGAGAGTGAGGGTTGGTAAGAGCTGGAAGAGCAAAAGGCAAGGGTGATGGGAGGATGACTTGGTTGGGAAGAATAAAGGGAATGGAAAGGGTTGTTGGAGAAAAATGTGTAAGTGAAGGGTGGTAAAAGGAAGGGTGAGGGGATGGGGGATTAATAATAAAGGGAATAGGGAAAATTAAGGGTTGTGTGATAATAATGGAGAAGGGTGATAGGAGGAAGGGTGAGGGACGGAGTAATGGGAAGTGAAGAGTTTTGGAGGTAAAATGGGTGGGGGCAGGGCAATGTTCCCTCTAAGCCGGAGCAGCTGCTGGGCGGAGTAGCGAGGGAGCTGGGCAATGCGCGATTAAAGGTGGGCAGTCTATGCATGCGCAGTTGGACCAGGAGTAGGGTAAGGGCGTCGTGGGGGTTTTGGAGTGGGAACACAGGGGAGCATCCAGTTTATCTCTATGATGCCAGTCAGACGTCAAGTGGCTTAGCAAAGAATACTGGATAAATGTTAGATTAAAGTGGACCAGCACCCAGGATTGTGACTATCCTGGGTTTTGGTCCACTTCGGTGAAACCCCCAAAAACTCACCTGTCCCCGCTCCCATATGACCGCTGCAGCCAATCCCCGCTGACGGACAAGCGAGGTCCGTTGACGGACAAGCGAGCGCGCCCGCCGCAGCCTCCCGCGCGTCACTCTTACAGGGAGCGCGCCCGCGCCGGACGTTCACAAACGGCCGGCACGGGTGCGCGCCCTGTTAGAGGGATGCGTGAGCGGCGGCTCGCGCATGCGCTGCTGGATCGAGGAGCAGGTAGGGATTTTGGGGCTTTCTGGGGGGTTTCACACAGCGGGGCATCCCGGATCGGGGTGCCCCGCAGGCCTGATGCTGATCGGCCCGGGAATCTTATAGATTCCCGGGCCGATCAGCATTGGGTGTTGGTCCACTTTAAGATTATGTTAATAGGGAGCGTATCCGAAAAAGTGCCTAGGGCAGCATAAATTCTAAACACAGCCTTGGTTACAGGGCGGCCTGGGGGGGGGGTTCACACAGCGGGGCATCCCGATTTTGGATGCCTCGCATGGAGGAATCGGATTGAGAATCTTATAGATTACCTGGCGGATCAAGGAGGGTATTGGTCCACTTTAAGCTGATTTTATATTTTTCCTACCTCTTTTCTGCATTATTTTTGCCTTTTCCTTTATTGTCACATTGATTTTGTCATTATTTATCTTCTTTACATTCCCTGCTCCTCTGTCTTTTCCTCATCCCCCTTCTCTCTTTTCCACATTACTTACTTTTTTCTTTGTCCCTCTTTTCTACATTCCTTCCTCTCTCGCTCCCATTTTACCTAAAAAAATACCTAAAACTTACCTGCTCCTCAGACTGCTGCTCCTTCCCTCAGACAAGACGAACTGTTGCTCCTTATCTCACACGCTGCTCCTTCCCTCACACCAAAATGGCGGGCTCGCTCACTCCCTTAAATATGCCGTCATTTTCGTGTGAGGGACGGAGCAGTGTGAGAGAAGGCCTTGCTGACCAATAGGGGGGAACTTAGGCATGACATAAGTGGAGGGGCGGGGTTTATACACAAAGCCGCAACAACTCACAGCGAGAGCAGCTGTGAGCGGCGGTGCCGGCAGCGGGGCCAGCGCCGGCGGCGGACTTGAGTGAGCATTTTATTTTTTTTTATTTGCTGACAGAAATGCGCGGACGGCGTGCGGGGCTGCCGCAGGAGCGCAGCTTAGGGGGTACGCTGGCGCAGGGATGAAGGTGAAGGAAGGGGCAGAGATAGAAACAAGAGAAAGAATGGACAAAAAAAACTCCTGTCGTCTCCAATTCAAAAATATCTCCCGCATCCGTCCCTTCCTCTCACCTGTCACCACTAAAATGCTAGTGCACGCCCTGGTCATATCCCGACTGGACTACTGCAACACCCTCCTCTGTGGTTTGCCAACAAACAGACTGGCTCCCCTCCGATCTGTTCTAAACTCTGCTGCTCACCTCATCCACCTCTCTTCTCGCTCCTCCAGTGCTACTCCCCTCTGTCAATCCCTCCACTGGTTACCTGTCTCCCATAGAGTTTGGTTCAAACTTCTAACGCTAACCTACAAAGCTCTCTCTAACCAGGCCCCTCCCGACATTTCATCTCTGATCCAGCGTTACCAACCCAAGCGCAATCTCCGCTCTGCCTCTGACATTCTCCTGTCCTCCTCCTTGGTTACTTCCTCGCACTCCCACCTTCAAGACTTCTCCCGTGCCTCCCCACTTCTCTGAAATGCACTTCCCCGCTCGATCCGCCACTCTCCATCACTCCAAGCCTTTAAAATTGCGCTCAAAACTCACTTCTTCAGACAAGCATATAACCTTCAATGGCACATGCAGCCCAACTCAAGCTCTACCACTCGTGACCCCGCCCCCTTTGTCTCCACCCCCATCCTTTAGACTGTAAGCTCACAAGGGCAGGGCTCTCCTCCCTATTGTCTCCTGTGCTCACAACACCTGGTTTTAACCTGTGGCATCTAATTTTGTATTGTTCCCTGTACTATATGTTTTACCCTGTCTGTAATCATACCTTGTAAAGCGCTACGGAAGTTGATGGTGCTATATAAATAAAGAATAATAAGAAGAAGAAAGGGAATGATGAAAGGTGAAAGAGTGTGGGGAATAGATGGTGGGGAAAAGTATAATAAATGTGAGTAAATGGGGAAAGAAGGGGCAGAGATAGAAACAAGAGAAAGGGACAAAAGAAAGGGGGAAAGAAAGGGAATGATGAAAGGTGAATGAGTGTGGGGAATAGAGGGTGGGGAAAAGTATAATAAATGTGAGTAAATGGGGAAAGAAGGGGCAGAGATAGAAACAAGAGAAAGAAGGGACAAAAGAAAGGGAATGATGAAAGGTGAATGAGTGTGGAAAATAGAGGGTGTAGAAAGGTTTAATAAATGTGAGTAAATGGGGAAAGAAGGGGCAGAGATAGAAACAAGAGAAAGAAGGGACAAAAGAAAGGGGGAAAGAAAGGGGATGATGGAAGGTGAATGAGTGTGGGGAATAGAGGGTGGAGAAAAGTATAATAAATGTGAGTAAATGGGGAAAGAAGGGGCAGATATAGAAACAAGAGAAAGAAGGGACAAAAGAAAGGGGGAAAGAAAGGGAATGATGAAAGGTGAATGAGTGTGGGGAATAGAGGGTGGGGAAAAGTATAATAAATGTGAGTAAATGGGGAAAGAAGGGGCAGAGATAGAAACAAGAGAAAGAAGGGACAAAAGAAAGGGAATGATGAAAGGTGAATGAGTGTGGAAAATAGAGGGTGTAGAAAGGTATAATAAATGTGAGTAAATGGGGAAAGAAGGGGCAGAGATAGAAACAAGAGAAAGAAGGGACAAAAGAAAGGGGGAAAGAAAGGGGATGATGAAAGGTGAATGAGTGTGGGGAATAGAGGGTGGAGAAAAGTAAAATAAATGTGAGTAAATGGGGAAAGAAGGGGCAGAGATAGAAACAAGAGAAAGAAGGGACAAAAGAAAGGGAATGATGAAAGGTGAATGAGTGTGGAAAATAGAGGGTGTAGAAAGGTATAATAAATGTGAGTAAATGGGGAAAGAAGGGGCAGAGATAGAAACAAGAGAAAGAAGGGACAAAAGAAAGGGGGAAAGAAAGGGGATGATGAAAGGTGAATGAGTGTGGGGAATAGAGGGTGGAGAAAAGTAAAATAAATGTGAGTAAATGGGGAAAGAAGGGGCAGAGATAGAAACAAGAGAAAGAAGTAAATGGGGAAAGAAGGGACAGTATATGAGGAATAGAATGTCAGAAAAAGGAAAGTCATGAAAAGGTAAGGAGGGATATAAAGATGGTGGTACTATGAATAAAATATGGAAACAAGCATATTGGGGTGTGAGCACAGAGGGGCTCATAGTCAGGTAAGGAATGGTGGGTCTCTGATGGAGGAGATAAGTAGAACAGGGACACTGTCCCGCTGTCAGCGCGCTGCGGGGATGTTTGCAGGAGTGGAGGGAGTTTCTTTATCGCGGACTACAACTCCCGGCAGCCCCCATACCCTCACTGCGCATGCGCTCTTTGCTGACCAGGGACCGCGAGGCAGCGCCGCAGACGCACAGCGAGAGGTGGAGGGATAGAGGCTGGAGGCGGCGCCGCTGATTGGCTAAAGCGCGCGTCAGTCACAGGCCGGGCTGGATGAAGTTGGCCGGCGGTCGCCTCTGTGTGTGTGTGTGAGAGAGAAGAGAGCTGCTGTTAGAGTGCGAGCTCCGGAGGCCAGGCACCATGATGAAGTTTCGCTTCCGGCGGCAGGGGCATGACCCCCAGAGGGAGAAGATCAAGCAGGACTTGTTCGCCTTCAACAAGGTGCGGCGGCGGCGAGTGTTGTGAGGGGAGGGGGCACCGGGGAGACCCGGGCTATTGAGGAGACGGGTTTGAAGAGAACAACTTTATTGACAGACAGGGCTTGTGTGCTCAGGAGGACTCCTGTGATAGAAGGTTGGGGTGTCTGTGCTATTATGGGGGGCTCCCTTGTTGTGGAGCTCTCTGTGCTGTATGCAGGGGGGTAAGGGGGGCACCTCTACTCTTAATGGGCAGCAGCAGGGTCACCCTCCTCTTATTTAGGTGTTTGTATTTGCAGCAAATGTTTTAAAATATGTTTTAAAGTTAAGAGAGGGGCTAACTGTGGAATGGAGGGAACTTTTATTGAGGGGGGTGACCTAAGGCTTAGAGACACCCAAACTATTGCTGTTTAGTCATATTGGGGTGCTTATGAGTTTATGCGCCTGCCTTTAAATAGGGGAAATGTGTAATATATGATTTTGATCTTTGCCACTGGGTACCCTGATTTGGGATGCCCCTCTTGTTGCCCAGTAAACTCCTTTACCCAGTCCTATGGTGCATGTGAGGGCTTTCATCCAATCAGAGTCTAGTTGAGAAGAGTTGAGCATCCCTGCTACTCTCTACCAGGGTGTGTACCCATGCCAACCATATCCCTGGTGTGGGTGTGTGACCTGCCGTGGCTTGTGCATGTGCCATTGGCTTGGGCAGAATGTTGGTTGTTTTGTTTGTTTTTTTTCCCTTTCCTTACGGGGGACTTGGGAGCCCATACAGTGGGGCATAACAAATTTTGATGCCCTAGGGGGGAGGGGATCAGATAGCCCTGGTGTCCTTTAGGCACCAGGGGAAAGGTGAGTTATTATGGCCACTTAGGGGTTTCTCACAGTGGGGCAGAGAACAAAAACTGCCATAGTCTGCTTTTTTATAAAGGTTTAAAGGGCCCCTCTTTCTATTAAGTACAGCTGTAACACAGATGAAAACATTTAAAGGGTCAGTCCATGAATAATATTATTTTTTTATTCACCTGAAGCCTGTCCCTGTAGATGCTCCAAAGTTTGCCCCTCAATTCATTTCTTTTTGTCCATGACCACCTCCAACCCTTCCTTCGTGACAGAGCCTGGCAAGTGTGACAACTGAGGCTTGCCAGAAATGCTTAGGGATGTGGACAGTTGTAGCTGTACGACCACATTCGGAGGTGGTCGTGGAGGAATAGAGCTGATATGAGGGGCAGACTTTGGAGCCTTAGAGTATCTACGGCACAAACCGGGAAAAAAGAGGCACAAGGGACCAGCCTCAGGTGGCCTTTTTTTTTCCTTATTATTGCAATCACCTGGCCTGTCTCTTGATCTGGTGCTTCATACAGAGCTCCTACTTTATCCATGGTGGGTGTAATAAAGGGGGTAACCCCATTTATGGAAGGTGCTAAATACAGAAGACCCCCTCTCTAGTTTGGGGAAACCGCTGCTCTTTATTACATGTACCCTAACAGTGGTAGACAATATCTTATTGTGGTGCATGGGGAGACTGCAAACTGACCCGTACCCTAACCTGATGTGCTGTCATCTACCCCGATGCGGGGCTTTGGCCAAATGCATTTCACAAGTTCAGTAGGTTTGGTTTTGGTCTGCTTTAAAGCAGTTTCCTATATATCAGGGATTCAACCCATTTCCATTTAACAAACAATCTCAAGAACCACCTGAGTGGTTCCAAAAAGATCCCAGGGCTAGACAATTTCCTCTCCCTGGAGTATTCCAATTTGGGATGCCCTGCTGTGTGAAATCCCCCCAGTCCCCCCCCCCCCCACTGTTATGTGTGTGGCAATGGTGTCATTGCCAATGCCATCTCATGCCATTTGTCACAGAAAAAAAAAAAAAATTATATATAATTTTTTTTTTTTTTTTTCTGTGACAAATGGCATGAGATCAGTCATTGTATAATGTTGGCAATGACACCATTGCCACACACATAACAGTGGCAATTAATGGAGGAGGCGGAGCTTGACAGATAAAACAGGCGCCATTATCTAGGATTAGAGTGAAACCGCACCGAAAATTGCCAGAATGTGCTCTTCATGGGGGGAACAATTCAGGGGATGCTAGTTGAAAATTTGTGTCCTTGCCCCCTGTGTGAAACCTCCCGGATCACCCAGTCTAACTTGCCTTTCCAAATTGGGTTGCCCCGGGGGAGAGAATTAAGCGACCCTAAAATCTAATAGATTTCAGGATGGTCAGCCATAGGTTTTAGTCAGCTTTGAAATGGACCTAAAAGAAAACACCTCTCACCCTGCATGTCAGTCCTGGTCAGCTTACTTGGCATCCATTCTTTTTTTTTTATACCTCTAATACAGCCATCTGTGCTGTGGCTTATGGTCCCCCAGCATGGTAACTACCCAGCCCAAATTTAATGGGAGGACTGGGAGTTAAAGGGGAAGCCGTTCTGTAGTTCATAGTGGGTCTGCTTTAATCTGGTTTCATACAGAGCACCTGCTTTATCCTTAGCAGGTATAGTAGAGGTTAAATACAGAGGACCGCACTCTATTGGGTGGAGTAACCTCCATTTAGTATGGTGCTTTGTAAACAGCCCTCCTTTTTAGCCAATATAAGGTACCAGATACTAAAGACCCCTCTCTATTTAGAAACCTTTAATATGGTGCTATATATGGAGGACCCCTCTAGCTATGGAGGGTGTAATATAGAGGTGATTGCTTTATATTTGCAGCAGGTGTAATGGGGGGGGGGGGGGGGGAGCTTTTCAGTATAGGTGGAATAACTGAGCTCCCACCAATTCATTCGCTGTACAAAGTAATAATTACAGACAGGGTAGAACATAGGCTATTACAGATGCGGGCCTCCATTCAATAAAGGTAGAAAAAAAATCTCATGGTAGTAAAAGATTCAATTCACGAGAAAAAAGCCTGAGAATGTCACTGTTACTGAATCACCAGCTAAGAAAACAATGAAAGTCAAGAGAACTGTTTACTCCTTTCCACACTGTAGTAAAAGCTGCCATTGACTTTCATTGTCTTTTTATCTGGCGATTCAGTAACGGTGACATTCTCAGGCTTTTTTTCCCATTAATTTTTTTTCTACCTTTATTGAATCGATGCCGCAGTGTTAGAGTTCGCAATGACTTATGAAAACAAGATAAACTAGTAGAAAGCCCTGTCCTTGCAAGCTTACAGTCTAAAGGATAACTGGTCACAAACGGTCAGTATTGAGCTTTATGACACGTGTCCTATAGGGAATTGCTTAAAGTGGACCAAAACCCAGGATTTTGACTATTCTGGGTTTTGGTCCTTTCCCCTGGGGCACCCCGATCGGGGGTTTTAAAGTGGACCAACACCCAGGATTTTGACTCTCCTGGGTTTTGGTCCACTTCGGTGGGGCACCCCGATCGGGGGTGTCCCGCTGTGTGAAACCCCCCAGAAACCCCAAAAAACTCACCTCTCCCCGCTCCCACGTGAACGCCGCAGCCAATCCCCGCCAACGTCTAGGCGGGGGACAGGAACGTACAAGCCTCTTCCGCCGCCTCCCGCGCGTCACTCTCGGCGCGCGCGCGCCCCCGTCGGCCATTCACAGAGGGCCGGAGCGGGCGCGCGCACGTCTGGAGGGGCGCGCGGGAAGCGGCGGCGGATCAGGTAAGATCTTTTTGGGGTTTCTGGGGGGTTTCACCCCGCGGGACATCCCGATCTCGGATGTCCCGCAGGGTGGGAGGTGATCGGCCCGGGAATCTTATAGATTTCCGGGCCGATCACCCCTGGGTGTTGGTCCACTTTAAGGGCACCTTTGAAAGATCTGAGTGTTGAGGAGTGGCGTATTAGGCAGGGGAGGGCATTCCAGAAGACTGGAGTGGCACATCAATATAACGCTCTAATGCTTATTGGATTTTGTATAAACCTTCCAAATTCATCATCAAATCATATTGTATTTTTGGCAGGACACCAGATTCTCTGCCTTTGTTAGGGTGCCCTGTATAGCCGCCCTTTGTTGTGGTAAAATGTTTGTGTGGTGGGTGGCTCATGTGAGGGTTCTTATTCATCCAGTTCATGGTATACCTGTCAGAGCCCAGTTGCTTTGGCTTCTTGCTTCATTTAAGAGAAGAATATTTGCTCATTTGTAAGGGACAAAAACTGCTGGTTGTGATGACTTGTTACAGTTTTAAGGCTTTGCTCTCAGATCTGATAGTTTAGAGCCGTTTCTTCACGTCATCGTGGACAGGAAGTGTGTAAAATATCTCAATCTTGACCACGCTCTGCAGCATCCCCACTCCCTCCAGCCTCCTGTCAGACCTCAGATCAGAGCTGCCCTTGCATTCCTGCCAGGCCTCATGTCGCTCACCCGCAGTGTTATGGTAAGCTGAAGTGACCTCGGGAGCGCACTCCCATTGAGATCAATGGGCACCTCCATTGATCTCTGTGCCGGCGATGGATGGCAGTTAATGGGTAGCCTTATTTGAGGTCTGGGGCCTTTAAGGTGAAAGTCCTGTCTTGGAGTAATTCCTCCCCTGGCTCTGAGGCAGGGCAGAGGGCTACAAAGAATATAAAACCCGTACCTCGTCTGTGGTCCAGTGGCATTCTCCACCTCATGGTATATCTAATAGTCAGAGCAACCACAAGAAGTCCAGTTGCTTTGACTTGCTGCTACAGGCGTGTTATTAGCAAATATCTGCTCATTTGTAAGAGGCAAAAACTGCTGGCTGTGAAGATTAAGAGTTGGTTATATTCATAACAAGAAACAGGAAGCGGTATGATGTTGAATGGCAGCCATATGCTAATCCATTCAGTTCCAAGGTAAACTGCCACAAAATGGCAGTTATTAACAACGATAAGACTAACCCCACCCCCAATTCTGAGCATGTATCATCGCTGGAAAGAACCAGGAAGCAGTATGGCCCACAATTCAAACATACTGTATCCGGTTCATGTTATAAATATTGGGCAAAGGCTTTAATAAAAGGCTGTTTTTTGGCACTGGGCTGGGGATAGAAGGGATAGACGACATAAACTTCCTTTCTGGGTATAGAATCGCTTTAAAGTGGTACTACAGTAAAAAATGACCATAGTTCCACAGTACTAATTAGCAGCGGGACAGCTTGCGGAGACCCTCCCACGTGACCGCGAGCAGCCTATTAGTGTGGAGCCTATCGCCGCTGGCGGCGATGCTGATAGGCTGTGCTGTGGCAGCTGCAGAAGAGGCCCGGTATCTTGTTTTAATGGCGACATTGCGCCTCGCCAACTAGTACTACGAAAGTATGGTCCTTTTTGACTGTAGTTCTGCTTATAATCTCGGATCATATCGGGTCATGATTAGTGTGCAGAGTGGGAATACTGCCAGAGCGCATGTGTGCTGTATGATTGAGATAATTGTATGGGGCATCCCAGGGCTCTCCTGGAACATAGGCCTTAAAGTGGTGTTGACTTAGGTGCCAACTTTGAGGGGTCCTGCTGCCAAACAACCTTGCTGACTTTTATTATGTGAAACTTTAGCTATCGTGTACAATATCAAGTCTGAGTGGCGCTCCCCCTTTGGGAAAAGTTGCTGAGAAGTTGTGTAACGGAGTTTTAAGGTGTGTATCGGTGTCCTCTGCCTGGGTGAGCAAAATCATGTGCCGGTCTCTACTGCTTCTAAATGCTGAACACCCAGAAAACAATTTGCTGCTTTCACTATTCTCTGTCCTAAAAATACTTCTCCCGGAACCGGATCACATTAATCCATGCTGCTCTCTCCACAACTTTTATAAATAAGAGTTCAATTAATAAGAAGGATATTTAAAGATCCTGCGGAACGGACAGCTGCCGCCTTCCGAAATGTTCTACACTTAGGAGGGTAAGAAGCGGAAGGGAGATGAAATGCCCCCACAGTGGACTGGCAAAATGAAGGCGGCATCCGGCTGTCCCTGGAGGGCTGTTGCCGCTCTTTCTTTGCTATATTGACAGGTTCATAGAGAGTCTGGAGTCTTTTCATATGAGTTCCACTCCAATCCGTCCTGAATTGGGTTGCCCTGCTGTGTAAAACCCCCCCAGAAGCCCCGTTTCACTCGCCTTGTCCCGCAGCCCTCTGGGGCCGCATTACAGCTTGCCCCTAGCCGGGCCTTCCTTTCTGAATGCTGACCAAAAAAAGGAATGCACCACCCTAAATCACAAATCGCGTGTGCTCACTCAAATACAAACTATATACATTGAAGGTGGTGTGAGGGAACACCTTCACCTGCCACATGATATAGGGGCACCACAACGATGTTCAGATACAGTTAAACTTTATTAAGGATGGGGTCCCTGTCTATATATTATAATTATTCAATGCACATTGTTAATTTCTGCAGAAATTGAGGGGAAGGGACAGCTTGGCTTTTAATGTCTCTTGTGGTATTTGTGGTATGTGTCGTGTGTTTCTCTATCTGAACATTGTTGTGGTGCTCCCATATCTTGGGGCAGGTGAAGAGGTTTCCTCACACCGCCCCTTCATTGTATACAGCCTTTCTGAATGGGCAGCGCCGACACACCATTACTAGGAGGTGAGCAGGGGATGCGGCTGGTTTAGCCGTGAGCACGCTGGTTGGTGACATGGCGTCCAGGGGGGATTCACACAGCAGGGCATCCTGTGTTGGCGTGCCCTAGGGACAAGGACCAAAAACCAGGATAGTCAAAATCTTGGGTTTTGGTCCACTCGCCAAGGTTTTATTTATTTTAATTTTTATTTAATATCGTTTTTCATGTTATACAAACATTCTCCACAAAGAAGGAAAATAACTTCAATCGTACAACAAGTACAGACAGTTATCAGTCCAAAGTATTGCAGTCAAATATGTAACCTAAAGCTGCAACCATCACCATCAGGGCCAGTCCGAGCTGACCCTCCGGGCACCCTGCCGACCCCCGGCCTCTCTTCTTCAAACGTGGGTTGACAAGACTATCCCAGGTTTTGGTCTCCCTGATCGGGGGTGCCCCGCTGTGTGAAATTACCAGGTTGCCCGAACAGACTCTCCTCTTCCTGGTCCCACGACTCATGCATGGCTGCTTGGATCAGCCCCTTTGTCCAGGAGCTTGTCTAACGCAAGCAAGCACGATGGTGGCCTCCTCCCCCACTACTCTCTAACAGTGAGCATGCCCATGCTAGCCATTCACAGGGATGCAGCCGCTCCTCGCGCATGTGCTGTTGGACTGGAAATGAAGGTGAGTTTTTGGACGACTGGGGGGTTTCATACAGTGGGGCACCCCCAATTGGGGTTCCTTGGGGGGAGCAAGTATGCCTGCCCTGGAGTAGGGCAGGGTGGGTTTTGGTCCTCTTTAGGGTGGACTAAAACCCAGGGCTGTGACTATGAGATTTGGGATGCCCTGCTATGTGACCCCCCCCCCCCCCCCAACCCACAGATCGCCAGTAAAACTTACCTGACTGCTGACCCAGTCGGCGCGCTCCCCTTCTCTGATCCGAATAAGTGCTGCTGGGTACATGCCTGCACCGACCAATCACAAATACCCAGTGCGGGCATGCGTCAAGTTAAAGGAAACCAAAATGCAGAAATTGGAGGTCAGGTTCCTTTTTGGGGGGGGGGGGGGAGTGGGTTAACAAAGTGGGGCATTACAAATCATAATTATATTTTCTTTTGTGGTCAATTTCCCTGGGAAACCCCACTTGTGTTGCCCTGATCACCTTTGTCGGCCCCACTTTGCATGTGTGGGTTTTTGTCCAACCAGCACTGTATGCTCTGCAAGACACACAGCTCTGTTTACACCTACAGCCTGGCATAGCGAGGGGGGGGGGGGGGCGGCTGCATCCTGGTTTCCTTCCAGATGACTCTCCTATGTGTGATGCATGTGCAGTGCCGGATCGCTGGTGATGACGTATATATTCGGCACTGGATGAAAGGGATTTTGGTCCACTTTAGATGGCTGCTGTTTGGGAATGTGCAGGATAGAGGAGTGCAGAATCTCCTGCTCATCCATGCATGCGCAGCAGCTATAGCTGGGATCGAGATAAGGTGTGTGTGTGTTTTTGTTGGTATTTGTAGTGCAGTGACCCCCCCCCCCCCCCCCCCCCCAATTATCATTTAATGACAATGACTGTTGCCTCTATTCATAGGTGCTGTTGGAGCCCCCTGAGTCCCTTCTCTTTTTCCCAGATGACTGCAGTTTAGTTGCACCTGCTCTGCAGCCCAGTTTCACCTGAAGTTGGCAGTTGGTGCAGCCCTGTGGCTTATTGGGCCCCTGCTGGTCCTCAGGGCTGTGACCCGGTTTGTTTACGTGTGTGGGTGTGCAGCAGGTCTCTGCCAGGCTTTGTTGGCACTGATCAGGTCTTGGCACTGCCTTCGGTTTAGGAAGGGCTCCAGGATCATTGTGTTGGCTGGCTGATTGCCACAGTCTCTCATCTCTCGCTGCCTACGTGTGTTTGACCTGTGGAGATTGTCCTTTTTGTCCTCGCTGATAGCGGCCGCTCTAATTGGCAGCTGGGAGTCATGTCTATGTCTGAGCAGATTTCAAAGAACTAAAGTGCTGATAAGGGGGCCAGGACCACTAACCAACCAAGGTTATGGGCTGCCCACGTATTGTGTGAAAATGATTCCTTTGCCTATACAAAGTGTTTCTATTGTTGTAACTGTTACACACTATCTCCACACTATCTCCTATCCATCAATCAATGAGGGGGCGTGGAATAATTAACAATTGTCTCCCTTTCCCACCCTGAAAAGGTATGGCATCAGGTGGGTACAGCATCCTATGGGCAACACTGAATAACTAACTATATAGATCTATAATGACCTGAACGAATGAGAAAGTAACTGACTTTATTGATTCAGATCTGCATGTTACACCTAAAAGAGGGACAAATGAGAAAGGGGGACATGGACTCTAAAGAGGGTCAGTCCCTCCAAATCGGGGACATTGGGAGGTATGTGACGAAATGAAGTCGATGAAATGAAGTCACTGATCTGTGTAAGTGTGGTTGGCCGTAAATATGGGATCTGTCATTGTGCCCCCCCCCCTCTTAGGATAGAACATAGACTGGGGGGGGGGGGGGGGGATTGAAAGCACTCAGCCCTCGGTCTCATCACCTGTGTAACAGCAGATGGTTGTATGACCCATTGGTTCCTAGGGGCACAAAACTGACCATGCTTACCCTCTCACACCATTGAGCCCAGCATTAGAGATACTCACCTTTTCCTAGTAGGGCACCATCTAACAGTAGACAGACCATTGCACATGTGTGCAGCAGCTGTACCACCTCAGCATGGACTGTGATGTACTGTGTTGCATGTGTAGTGCTCTAAAGAATCTCTAAAGTATATGTCCAGTGTCCTAATACTCCCCCTTTCCATGGCATTGAGGCAGGACAAAAGATCTTGCTTGAAGTCTAGTGAGGTCATCGGTGCTTAGGCTGGGGAACTGGCGATGGATTGTGGGGCTTCCCAAATCGGAGGGTCTCCATCAAAACTTAATGCGGACCTTCACCCTGAATTATGGCCCTATCTTATGTTTTCCACAACCTGTTTATACAGATTGCCCACATTAAAAATCATCCTACCCGCATCTACTGCATGTTATGAGCCTTTAAACATCCAAGATGGCAGCTCATGAAGTCAGGCAGCCTGCAAACAGGAAGTGTCTTCTGACTGTGCCGCTCTGCATTCTGGGATTGCTGTCCTTTCCCTGACCCCAGCTCTGCTCTGTCTGTGCAAAGCACAGCTATAACCCCACTCCCCTGTACTTGTATCCCGCTCTCCTCTCCTCAGTATGTGATGCTTCTGAGGCAAGATGGCGGCGCCCGTATCCTAGAGTTACAACCCAGTGGGGGAAAGAATACTAAGTGACAAAAAATGTAAATAAAAATTTATTTTAGATGCTGGGGAATAGTGTTTTTATTATTATTATTATTATTATTATATATTTTTTTTTAAGGGTTTGGGCTTTTCATTAAATCATGCCAAAGGTCTGGTTTAAAGGCAGACCTACAGCTGTGTAATTTGATGGGAGGTCTGCTTTAGCTCCTACCCAAGGGGGGGGGGGGTTAGTTGTATCTAAGTACCCCCCCTATTCCTGGTCCACCTTCTCCCACTGTCCCCTACGAGATGTGAAGATGATCCCCATTTCCTCTTGGAGCTCTCTATGGTGGTGGTCCAGGCGGGTTTCTTGTTGTCCGTCGGATGAATCTCTGCTATGGTGGATCGCAAATGCCATCAGTGAGCCCTGCCTTAGAGCGTTTGGTTTAGTTTGGTGTCCTTATGGACCAGGACCCTCCCTGGTTGAGATGCAAAGGCAGACTTGGTCCCTGTCCGAGAAATAAAGGCAATGTCTTGGCGGTGTTTGGCTGGCTCGGTGATGAGAGAGGCTGCACAGATGGAGGGTGGGGGTTCTATTCTGGAAGTCTTCCATGCTTCTCCCCAGACTATACAGCTGTAAGACATTACATGAGTCCATAAAACACAAATCATATTAGATTGCGCCCTGCAGGAGCTTCCTCCGATCCTGTGATAGTGACAAGAGCCAAACCACGACCTCCCCCCCCCCCCCCCCCCCCACCTCCTGAATGATTTAAGAAAAATCTTTTCTAAAAGTTCTCATGTGAGTTTCGTTTATCATTTTTTTTTATATATATATTTCTGCACTCTAGGCATAAAAAATGGCTTGCACCCCCCCCCCCCCCAACTGCATCAATATGAAATATCAAATTCTCTTATTTTAAAGAGACAGTCCTTGCCTTCCCATGTGCCCCTCCTTTATTCCTACAGTACTGGGTACAAGCCAAAGCAGTTTGCCTTCCTTTCAGTTTCATTGCTCTGAGCAGCCGCTCTGTCCCTTGGCACTTTCGGTGTGAGTGAGCACGGGAAGCCACAGTGGTTCCCTTGCTGTCTCTGAATGTTTGTGATGAGGTTGTGGCTTATTTCTGGGCTTTTTAGGATCCAATATCCACAACATTCTATGCTACGTGTGTATAAGTGGGTGTAGCCCAGCCCCTTGGTCACATGCTCCAGAGATCTGTGGTCCATAAGAGATGTTAATTGAGCCAATGCTCTGCCAATCCATGGATTCCTCTACCGCCATTTAGCCAGAGCAGTTGTAAACCAAACAGACATTCTATCCAAATGGTGGAACGGTCTTCCTCTATAATGTCAGCAAAGTGGTGTCTCCACAGTTTTTAGAGGGAGAGTGGGACATCTGGACAAATTTACTCATGACTCATAAAGCGGCGCCATCACTTGCCCATCGCAGATTAGAAACCCACAAATTGGTAATATGTAAATACCAAACTTTCTTTGAATTAGCTTATTATATGCTTTTCCCCACATGGGGGAGAAAGTTGGCAGGGACTTACAGTTTAGTCATGTGACTCAGAACCCTTCCAAAATCGTTCCATGTGTGGGAGAGACGGGCTTGCTGTTGGTCCGTTGACAAGCTAATTAATTGTGTGAAACCCCCAAGATCGCTGATGCCAATTCGGCTCTTCCCAGTCCTATGGCACATTTGCATCCAATCGGTGCGCTTGGATCCTCTGACATCACGTCGTCTAAGGCCAGCGGCTCAGAGCATGCTTCCAGCCACATCCCCCGCTATCTAACGGGGAGAGTGCCCGCATCGGCCATTCACAAATGCCTGGCGCGGGCACACGTCGTGCCAGAGGGATAGCGGAGATGTGCCGTTGGACCGGGAAGCAAGGTAGATGAACAGGGCGACCTAGGGGGTTTCACACAGCAGGGTCCACTTTTTGGTCCACTTTAAACCTAATTGTAGGTTCGTATGGTTGAGCCTGTATGGAAATGGTCGCACTGAGGAGCATTCCATAACTGCAATGGATGAAGTCTAGTGCGTTCCTTTTCATTTCTGCTATGGCACACTTAGTCTTGCTGGAGCATATTGTCTATTGGGGGGCGAGTATGCAGGATACTTGCTGTCCCAGTTCTCCCCTTCCTCATTTGGGTCCATGCAGTGGTATAATCGTGGCAGTGACCCAACTCGATCATAGATCTTGGCCATAAAGATTGTTATTGGTTAAGCTCCCACTGCAACTAGAACTGTGAGCATGGGCCCAGTGCAAATCTTCTGTATGGCAGCTACGCAAACATAAATTTTTTTTTTTTTTTTTTTTTTTTTTACATTTTAGCCAGTTGGGACTTTCAGTTCCCCGATTGAGCATTGCTTAACAAGTGTTCTGCAACACCTAACCGGCAGCTATGGTCGCTCTGGTGACTCGCGGAGCCCAGTCTGCTCTCGCCCCGCAGCAATTCATGAATTAATCAATGCTGCCAGTGTGACCTCAAGGCTACACCTGGGAGGATTGTGGGATGCATACACCTCCAAGGAGCAGCAAGATGGCTGTGTGGGAACGCCATGTTTGACAGCCAGGTAAGGTTAGTAGGACCTTGCTCAGCATGCAGCCTTTGTTTGTGATGCCCTGCTGCGTGTATTCTCGGATCGCCTGGTATACTGGCCAGGCATCGATGCATGCCTGCTATATCTTTAGCCTAGGCGAGTTCTTGAGGCAAGCCTTTTTGAAAGGCTAGCATGGGCACGCCTCACAGTTAGTGGTGAGCAGACATGCAGATGGTGGCACATACTCCATTCAGAAAAAATGTTGATGTGATGCAAGCTGTTGTGAGTTTGCGGGCTATCCATGGGGGGATGCTCCAGGTAGAACAAAATCCAAGATGGTGGAAATCCTCTTTAAGAGAGGACTCTCGCGAAATAAAAGGCTTAATGATTTAAAAAAAAAAAAAAAAATCCTTAAATGCTGGATGGAGGAGGGGGCTACTGATACACCCAGCCTCAAGAAATGGCTGTTCAGGCTTATTTGTTTTAATGGGAGGTAGAGGAAATCGGGTGGGACAGGTTCTCTTCCCCCCAATACACTCAGTCGCCCCTGGATTTTACCCCTACCGGATAAAGGAGGAAATCGCAAGCTTGGTGGGAGTTTCTCTGTTAATCTTCATGCCTCGGTATCAACTGTGGCTGACCCCACACTAGTAAACAATTTTTTTGTATATAGTATTACACATTTACTTAAAACAATTAAAGTCTGCTTTAGAGACAAATCTTCAGAGTGGATCACCCGGTTGTATTAACCTTCATTAAACTCGTGAACCTAGAACCACCACCAATATGCATGTACCAGCTAGCCCATATACACAGGCTTTCTGATTTCAATCAATTGGATGTAGGTCCAACTTGATTTCTTTTGTCAAGCCTCTTATAGCCCTCAATAGCTTTTTTTTTTTTTTTCTTTTTTTTTCAAATCCAATCGTGTAGTACTATTTCATTCCCAATTTTTTATTATGCTTACCGAAAATATCATATAAAACACTCAATGCACAGCCAATATTATTAGCAGTCGGTCCGTGAGTTAAGCCTCCAAAATAGCGTCTTGCCCTCCTTGTAACGCAATGCCGTATATCTTCCTCGGCCGTAGGAACCGGCGGCGTATTCCAATGAAAACGTCATAGAATGACTTGTTTCTCTGTTAAGGTGTGTATTAGCCAATGTCTGTATATGGATTTTTGATCTTAAATAATTTTGCAATACTTTAAGCATTATTTGGAGCTAACTGTTTCATGTTTCACTGCAGGGCATCCCAAATTGGGATGCTCTTCTCCAATTGCTTTAATCAAAGACAAAGCCAGTTTTGAAGGAAGTCTTGGGGTTTATAGTTCAAAAGAAACAAAAAAAAACCCTTGGTGTGGATATTCTGGCCACCTTGATGGGTTTATCTCACTGGTCCCATTAACACTGTAATGCAGAAAAAATGTCCACTTTGCCGTAACTGGCCCCTCCACCGGACCCCCTTTTTTTGTTTTTTCCCTGAATGAATTGTCTCCGTCTCGATGATCCCACTTGTAAACCCAGCTCGGCCTTCCCGCATTGCTGCTCCTGGCTGGAGCCTGTGTCTGGGCTGGTGGATTCCTGGTGCTGGGTGCAGCTGGGATCCTCCTACACACGCCGCTCTCCCCCGGGTGCCACTTCCCTGACTCTGAGCTCTGTTCCAGATCCACATACAATGGCCTCCGGATTCCCACTGTCAGTGCACGCTGGCTGCGCCTTCTGCCGTTTATTTATTTTGGCTTATTCTTATAGCGCTGACCTATTCTGTAGTGCTCTACCAAGCGCTTAGAGCCCGGCAAGTGATCGATGGGAATGCGTGAGCGATCTTGGTTATCTGAAATGAATCTGTTTTATATATAAAACGCCACATAAATTTGTAACGTGAGAGAAACCCTGTGCTCTCGATGACGCTAATGCTGACCGTACGTGTGCTGAGCCAGCATTCAGCCATTTGGCTAGTTGATTAGATAAAGGGGAAAGTGGTAGGTTTGTCCTGCTCAGCCCAGTTGTTTGCGAGATTGAATTGACCAGAGATTGCCGCATGTGTGGCCAACATGAGCTTTTCTTTACCATCCTGGAAGCCTCTGTATGTTCTTCCAGTCACAAGGTGAGCAGCTTCCTCGTGAAGGGGGCACACCATGAGAGCCGGACCGCCAGATGGAGCCGGGGGGGGGGGAATTGGTGACTTATCTTGTCTGCTGGTAAAATCTGATTGGTTGCAGTCATGTGGGAATGCACAAGTGGTGAGATTTGCCCGGTCTTGGGCTTGATGTTAGAGTATGCACGGTTGATCAGACCTCTAGTCTAGTCCTCCTTAAAGCGGACCTTCACCCTGAATAAGAGTATATATTATGTTTCCCCCAACCTGTACATACACATTGCTCACATCAATAATCATCCTACCTGCATCTTGCCTTTTAACATCCAAGATGGCGGTTCATGGCGGTTCATGGAGTATCAAGCAGGACAGGAAGTGTCTTCTGACTGTCGCTCTGCATTTTGGGATTGCTGTCCTTTTCCTGACCCCCCCCGCCAGCTCTGCTCTGTCTGTGCAAACAGCTATAACCTGCACCCCCCCCCCCCCCCTTTTCAGTATGTGATGCTTCTGAGGCAAGATGGCAGCTCCCGTATCCTAGAGTCCTCAACAGAGTTGCAGCCTGGTGGGGGTAAAGGATAAGAAGTGACTAAACCATTTAAATATATTAATTTTAGATGCTGGGGAATAGTGTTTTTTTTTAAGGGTTTGGGCTTTTCATTAGATGATGCTGAAGGTCTGGTGTAAAGTGCCACAAACCCAGGTGTTTTCTTCCTTGCCCCAGGAGCATCCCCCCCCCCCCCCCCCCCCCCGATCATGCATACAA
Source organism: Gastrophryne carolinensis (assembly GCA_027917425.1). Classification (NCBI taxonomy): domain Eukaryota; kingdom Metazoa; phylum Chordata; class Amphibia; order Anura; family Microhylidae; genus Gastrophryne; species Gastrophryne carolinensis. The sequence continues at coordinate 36,388,317 of CM051240.1, forward strand.
ACTTGCCTTTCCCTGCTTTACGGCACATGTGCGGGCCCTTGTCCAATGACGGCAGTATATTAAAGGAAAACTCCCTTTTTGTTCTGCCTTATTTCCCTCTTCTGGGATGTACGATCATGTGTGTTAGGATTCTGCCCCCCAGACCTTACTACACGTAAGATGTAGCACCTGTTAGCTCGTGGGAGATGCGATGCCCTGACTTCCACTTTAAAGTGCCATAAACTTTGTCTCCATCCTGTGACAAAAAGAAACAGAATGTGGTGTGGGAAGCCTGTATGATCTGCTGAGATGGAACGGCTCTGTGCTTGCCGGGTCTGAAGTGGTTAATGCTCAGTTGGCCACCATCTGTCGCCCCCTCTTCCTAGGGTGCCATTGTGCTGCTTAGCTCTGATCTCCCCTTCCTTTCTATGGTGGTGGAGAGCCCCCTCCCCTCCAGGAGGTATTGTGCCTGCGCTGTTTCTGTTGGGAAGACAAAAGCTCCATTTTTGAACAGCTCTGGAGGAGATGCTTTGTGGGAACAATAGGCGGCCCTAAAGTTTTCCTCCCCTCCTCCTCTCATTCCACTTGGTTGTCACAGAAGTTGAAGATTAGGAAGGGGGGGGGGGGGCTCTCCGCTTGACTTGTAGGACCCCAATAATAATGGCGCTCTCTATTAAACGGCCTCTGGACAGGAAAGTTCTCTGAGCCAATAGCTTGAAGCACATAAACACTAGTCATTTTGTAACTTTCCCTTGGGCAGTGTCCTGTAGAGAGCACAGCGCCCCTGACAGGGCTCCTATTTTTTGCTCTTTAATGCTCTTTAATGTTAAATGTCTTTAAACCGGACCTTCAGCATCATTTAATGAAAAGTCCAAACCTTTAAACTATTCCCCAGCTTTTAAAATTAATATAATTTTAGTTTTTTTAGTCACTTACTTATTATTCTCTCCCCCCCCCCCCCCCCCCCCCCCCCCACACTGGGTGGTAAATCTGTTCAGGACTCTAGGATACAGGTGCACCATCTTGCCTCAGAAGCATCACATACTAAGTAAGAGGGGGCAGGGGTTATAGCAGAGGGGTTGGGAAAAGGAAGAGATCCCAGAATGCAGAGCGACAGTCAGAAGACACTTCCTGTTGGCCCGCTTAAGTGCGGTGTACAGCCGTGTCCAGTCCCCTGTACTTCAGAGGAAAAGATGAGCATCACAGAGCTGCCAGGAGGGTTTAGCTCCGCTGCAAGTGGACCAAAACCCAGTTTAGTCAATAGTTTTGACTATTCTGGGTTTTGGTCCTTTCCCCGATCTCGGGTGCTCCGCTGTGTGAACCCCCCCACCCCCCAGGACGCCGCAGCCAACTCGCCTCTTCCTGGTCCCATGGGCTAGCTCCAACAGGGGCCTGGAATAGACATACAGTGTCAGACTGCAACCCTACACTTGTATGCAAATAATACCGGCTCTTTCTAGGGCTTCGTGACGCAGTGTTTATGCCAAACTGTATTGTGTGCAATCGATAAACTGCTCTCCTGCCAGAGAACAACTTCATCCAGCATTACCTACTTCAGCCATCATAGAAAAAACAGGGCCCTGTAATAATTACCATTGTAGATTGCTCCATCTGCCCAGCATCCACTATTAGCACCATACAAATCTGGGAACCCTTTTGGGCATAGGAGGTCCTTAAAGGGGAGCAAAACCTGGGATTTTCACTATCGCGGGTTTCGGATCATTCCCTGGGGCACCCTGGTTAGGGAAGCCCCTCTGTGTGAAACCCCCCAGGATCGCCCGCTGTTTTTACCTTTGCTCGAGCCCACGGCTCAGGTGCAGTTCTCGTCCAGTTAGATTCTCTGGCCTCACATATTAAGCTTGAGAAGCTGAATGGAATCCCAGCCAAACACACATGTGGAGTCACTCGCATCCTTCTGTGACTGAATGTACGTGCGTGGCTGCGCACAGCTAAAATAACATGGGTGATGCCACCACCGCCAGCTGTGCATGCAGCGTGGGCTTGTTAGTGAGGCAGGTATACTGGGCACCCCAAATCAGGATGCCCAAGTGCGACATGCATGTTGAGCCAGTCATGCTCCAAATAAGACCCAGGCAAGCAAAGGGCCCCAGCAGAGCTCATCTTGCTTCCTACAGGACGCAGACAGGTCAAGGGGGTCTAGCAAGCCTCCCCGCACTCACTGCAGCACACTGGCAGACAAAGACCACAAGTTTGCAAGGGCAGGGCCTGGGAGGGGAGGGTTCACACAGCGGGGGGAAAGGACCAAAGCCCAGGATAGTCAAGATTCTGGGTTTTGGTCGACTTTAAATCCGCCCGTGTCAAATCTGAGCCTGGCAGCCAGCTTTGACCCACATATGTTCCCCTGCTGATGACTTGTAAAGTTCCCCCAGACATGCTTGGTTGAAGGCCCTGCACGGTTTACGGTTTTCATCTGTTTGATCTCCTCTTCCGGGACCCTAAACTTTTTCCAAACACGTTCCGGGTTAGTGGCGGTCCTCTTGAATGCTTTCCTGTGGTAGGCTATCCCTAAATGCTGGGGCAATGCATGCTGGGAGTGATGATGGAATCTCTGTGTTATTAGAATCGGACCTCTGCTGAGATGGTTCCTGGATGCAGCTGTTGTGATATCACAATGCACTAGGGGAGCATCTGTCAAGTTGCACCTTGAAGGGTTTAATTTCTCCAGTCCCCCCTTACAGAGGAAAGGGCTGCTGTCCAGAACCCCCCCCCCCCCCCCAACATGCTCCGTGTTCAATTCAGCTTAGGTCTTGGACCTAAAAACCCTCAGACACAAAATCTGAATCTCTGACTATCCAGCGCATATATAAAATTCACTAATGTACAGTAAAATGAGCTGTTTCAGTAAATTACAGTAAATTTGAAAAAATAGGAAAAGTCACGTTGACCTATTGATGATTCCTGTGGCTTGTACCTGGTGCTTTGTGAATCCACTAAGGCCTCTAAGCTGGCCTTCCAAGCCTTTAGTTGACCTAAATCCCTTGCAACTCTATGCCAGGATGAGTCCTGGTCCACCGGGCCACTAAACTAATCTACCCCCCCCCCCCCCATGCAGAGAGTAGAGATCTTTGAATGTAGAAGCATCCCAAACCGAAATGTTAGAGTGGACCAAAACCCAGCTGTATGTATTTATTTTCATTACTGGCCAACAACATGCCCCAGGACCCGGTTAAGCTATTTCAGTTAATAAAACTTACCTTCGAACCTCCTGCGCAGCGTCGCATCCGTTTCTTTTCCTTGTCGCCATCTTGGATTTCGGCTTAGGTGGAAGTGAAACTGACCTTTCCGCTGCTCCTTCTTGAAATCTCGCACATGCGCAGTAGCTATCGGAAGCCCTGTACACTGTTCCCTGTACCAAATGGCGTCGCTACTGCGCATGAAATCCCGCGAGCGTCACGTGCAGAGGAATGTACGTCCTAAGGAGCAGCACAGTCACTCCAACAGTCGTCTAAGAGCTGGAGGGCGGGAATAAAAATGGTGGTATCTAAAAATGACGAAAATGGGCGCTGCGTGGGTGGACCAAAACCCACAAAAACAAAGTAATTTTTTACTTTTGATCTGCTTCCACTGGAGCATTTTGTCTTTGTAAAATCTAATGTGGAAATCCAGCCTTCTAGGTAACCCCCCAACTTGCCTCAGCACCAGGGGACAGGGGCATTAAAATGAGGCAGATGTCCCCCATACCACACTGTTACTGGTGCTCTCTCCTCTGCCCACCGATTACAGCATCTGACAGCTGAGCCACAGCGAGCCGGAATAACGCCCGCAGGGGTGGGGCTACTCGCGCAGATGGTGGCGCCCATTAGGAAGGCAGGGGGAGAGAGCATGTCGGGCTCTCTCCTGAAGACTGAAGAGCCCTGGGGGTGGGGGCTCGGCGGCCACCCGGGTGAAGAGGAGAGCCGGCCGGATCGAAAAAGGGGTCAGGTGAGTTACTTTTCTTTTACTCTGGGGGGGGGGGGGGGGGGGTCATAATCTATTCTAGAAAGAGGTGTCAAAGTATCACGATATTAATTTGATGCTAGAATCTTTCCCTTTTTTTTTTTTTTTTTTTTTTTTCCCCCCCCTCCTCACACCCCTACTGGATAGCATGTAAAGTCTTACCTGCCCGCGATCTCCCTGGCAATGCCAAACAAATTTAGGCTCTCATTTTTGCAGAGTGAGTAGCTTCTTTTTATGAAACCTTGTCCATGGGGGAAGGAAGGTGACCTCAAAGGCTGGCCAATTCCAGCAGGTGATAGTGATGGCACCCGATTGGCTGTACAATGTGACGGGAGTCTGTGAATGACTAGAATAAGTTAGATCAGGGGTTCTAAACCTTTTGACACCAAATACCATCTAGAGACAAGACGTTCCAAGTACAAAGAGGGGATCAATTATAAATTTGACTAAAATAAGTAGGTCACAGGCCTTGTGGCACTTTTAAAGCAAGAAGGAATATTGTTTTACTGTTCGAATAATAAACCAAACCCGTCAGACCCCTGCTGTTTGTGAACCCCCAGACATCCCTGCATACCCGTTAAGAAGCAGTGAGAGGAAAGGGACGGGTGAAACTGAGATCGATCCTTAAACTGGACCTTCAGCATGATTTAATGAAAAGCCCAAACCCTTAAACCGGACCTTCAGCGTGATTTAATGAAAAGCCCAAACTCTTAAACGGTTCCCCAGCATCTAAAATTAATATATTTTACGTTTTTAGTCACTAACTTATTATTCTTTCCCCCACTGGGCTGCAACTCTGTTCAGGAATTTAGGATACGGGCGCCGCCATCTTGACTCAGAAGCATCACACTTACTGAGCAGAGGAGAGTGGGATAAGGTACAGGGGGGCGGGTTATAGCTGTGCTTTACTCAGACAGAGCAGAGCTGGAGTCAGGTAAAGGTCAGCAGTCCCAGAATGCAGAGCAGCACAGTCAGGAGGAACTTCCTGTTTGCAGGCTGCCTGATAAGATGGCGGCTTCCATAAGCCGCCATATTGGATGTTTAAAGGCTCATAACATGCAGTAGATGCAGGTAGGATGATTTTTAATGTGGGCAATCTGTATGTACAGGGTGTGGGAAACATATAAGATAGACTCTTATTCAGAGTGAAGGTCCGCTTTAAACTATTCCCCAGCATCTAAAATTAATATATATTACATTTTTAGTCACTAACTTATTATCCTTTCCCCCACCGGGGTGCAACTCTGTTCAGAACTTTAGGATACGGGCGCCTCCATCTTGACTTGTGAAGCATCACATACTGAGGAGAGTGGGATAAAGTACAGGGGGCGGGGTTATAACTGTGCTTTGCACAGACAGAGCAGAGCTGGGGTCAGGGAAAGGACAGCAATCTCAGAATGCAGAGTGACGGTCAGAAGACACTTCCTGTTTGCAGGCTGCCTGATGCTCCATGAGCCGTCCTCTTGGATGTTTAAAGGCTCATAACCTGCAGTAGATGCAGGTAGGATGATTTTTAATCCAAGCAATCTGTATGTACAGGGTGTGGGAAACCCTGGATGAAGGTCCGCTTTAAGAATAATTATAGGTGAAATGAAGACTCATTGATTGTAGTAGGCTCCTTTTTTAAAATCTCCATTCTGTGCCCCTGCCTTTGCTTTTTTTTTTGTGCTTGATCTGTTAGTGCTCCCCTAGTGGCCAACATTGGGGCCACACTTGCCAGTGGTCTAACCTGTGGCCAAGATTCATTCACCTAATGGCTCAACATGGAGACTGTTGTGCAGGACTGATTATATTTAGAAAATTAAATATTTTATGACTTTATCAAATGGTACACATGTAAGCTAGATGTGCAGGGAAAACTTGTTGCCACCCCCCATCTGTGAAACCCCGCATGCACAGGCTTTTGCATATTAATGCACCATATACAGCTTTGTTCAGAAATGGAGCTCCCGCATCCCAGGTCTCTCTGGGGTCTACAGTGTTCTCCCACCTCCAGCCTATCTGAATCGCCTCCAGGTCCATTGGAAAGGTGTAATACTACAGTGATTGTTACGTTGCACACAGCAGGGCCTCCCACAACCCCCAGGGTCGCCCCCCCCCCTCCTATAGTGCATGAGCGACACCCTCCACCCCCACCCTTGCTGATATGTGCATTTGCCACCATCCTATCTGAATACATAAATATGCACAGGGGTAAGTTCTGATTGGAGAAGATAATGTTCATTTGCTGTTAGTGTGGATCAATTTGAGTAAACAAGCAGTCCTGGGGGTTTCACACACAGATGGGGATGCTCCTGTAGTGGTTCAAAATCCAGTGAAGTGAAATTCTTTGGTTTGGTCCACTTTAAAACCCAAGAAAAGAGAGGCTCCTGCTGGATTGCCGCCCTTATTGGGTCGCAGGGAATGCAGACCCCCCCCCCCCCCCCTCCATTGCCTGCCCCCTCAATTTCAGGGAATGGAGGGAGAGTTTGATAAAGCATTTGCGTTCCCAAGAAATTCTGGGGAACACTTGTGCTATGGGAGGTTTCTAGGCATCAGGCGAGTGGGAGCTGTTGTAGTGGGTGTGTTCCCCCCCCCCCACGCGAGGGTGCTCTTCAGGTTTAGGGGTTCATTTCCACAAAGTATGTTGGTTGCCTGACCAGAACAGATTAGACCCCCCCTCCCCTTTGCTGATGGGTTGGGCCAGACTCTTATCCATAATGCAATACTATTCCAGTCCATATAAAATCCTCCCCTGGAGGTTGTCCGTTGGTAATTCCAGAGGATGCTCCAGGCTATCGAAGTCCACCCCCCCCTAGTTGAGAGGGCTTCCGTCTTGGCCCAGGGCAGAGGGGTGGGGATGGTGGCTGCCGAGTCACCCCTGAGGGCAATTTGGGAGGGCGAGTATGTATATATAATTTGATATCTTATGCTCTTATGCTGATGTGTCCTTGTCATATTGGCTTCTCTCCATGTGTATTTTTGTGATTGTTTATTCCCGCCTTGCAGGGTGAACCGTTTTGTAATGCTGCTATTTTTGTGATAAATAAAGATTAAAAAAAAATCCTTCCCTGGGGGCCCATACAGATGGCTAAAGGGCCCCATAGATCTGGATTTATTGGTGCCCAGGCCGATTTTACCAATGGCGGCATGAAGTGGTTGCCAGGCTAATTTTACTGGACACTTGGAAAAAGGAGTTAAGCAAAGATGAAATTCTTGTTTACTTTAATGCGGAGCAGACGTGTTTTCCGGCTAATGAACAGATGGTTCCCGTCCTGAATAATTGCCGCCGCCGTCTTCTTCCCACAGAAAAATTGCTGAAAATCTGTTTACATGGAATGCTCGGTGATGCTGACTAATTCCTGGGCCGCCGCCGTGCCTGGACCTTTTATGGAACCCGCTGCTTTTGTGGCTGAAAACATGGCTGATTATGCCAGTGCAGACCCCCGCCAAGCGACCTGCGCTTCCCGACACTCTTCGGGACCCACCTGTAAAAATTTTAGATGTCACTAAATTCAGGCTTTGAGACGTTTTAAAGCGGAGCGTCGGCCTGTTTGGCTGGACCAAAAAAAGCTGGCCAATTGCTCCTATATGAGGCATCCTGATTTGGAATGCCCTGTCCAGTTAACGCAGCAATCGCCGTGCATTCTTACATGGTCAGTAAATCCCGTGGCTGCATCCCTGCTATAACCGCAGCTAAAGGTGCTTACCCAGCCAAGGGGGAGATGCAGCCGGTCGCACACTCAACTCTCTTCAGCTGGCTCACCGTTCTTAAGTAGGGGGGGAAATTGTTACCCTACGCCTGCCAGTGTGCTGTGGACAAACATGGCTGCTGCAGGATTCTCAACAATCCTTCCCCACCTGATTTTGAGCTGCTTTCTGAGATATTAAACCGCCTCCACTGCTCATCTGTAAGCGCCCATCATCCAATCAGGAATTGCACAAAAGCAATACGCCCACCCTGCATACAAACTGTCGGAACCACGGATCACGTGATCCAACTAACAATCATGAACCTCCGAACACACAGCCCGCTTTCCCAAAACCCTGTCCGCCCGCCTAGCGGAACTACCAGGCCCAAAGCCTACAGACACATTCTTGGCTAAGGCAAAAAGTTTTATATATAGGTTTTAATGCAATAAGCACACTAGGCAGTGATGACAAACATTTGGCTATGATGGAATATGAATGAATACAAATGGTGTTCTGAGAAGTGGATTACAGAGAGTTACACACAGATACAACAGTTACCTTAAAATGCAGATGTAGAGTAGTGAGGTCCCACTTGGAGGTGAGTAGAGAGCTGATAGATGGTTCGGGCACCTCTAGCACACTGCAGCGTGACCTCCCTAGAAGTGACAACTGCTAGCTCAGGGTCATCCCCCTTTATGCCTCGGGATACTCTTGCCCCCTTCCTCCTTTGGGGCGGACTGTTCCCCCAATTGTGGAACCTGCTTTATAACTTTGGGCAGGGGGGTGGTCATATGGCTCTGGATATGGCAAACAATTGGGCTGGATGGAGTCCCTAGATGGGCCAGAACTCGAGATCTCCATTTCTTTAGGTTGCCGTGGTCGCATGGCCCTGAGAATCGTACCTCTTTGTGCAGTTTTGTGGGATCAGTCTGGTTCTGTATCTGGCTTGGTGCTGGGACACACGGTCCGATTTTGTGTTGGTGTCGGTTGTCTGAGATGCTTGTGTTTTTGCTTGAGAAGCTCACAGCCAGGGATCACCTTTGCTTCAGACTCATCGGGGCCTTCCCGGCCCGGAGGTGTGCGAGAATCGGCAGGGGGTTGGATCTGCGCTTGGCTCAACTCACAGATGCTAGTTCTCCTTCCCTGGGAGATTAGGTCCTGTCCATGGTTATGGCCCAAAAACCTTAATGCTAGAGGAGGAAATAAAGGGTGACATTTGCTAAGAACAGAGAATTGTAAAGGGGGATGCTGGGCATCAGCAATAAAATGACATGAAATATTTGCCCTATACCTCACAGGTGGGTGCCATAAGAGGGGTGCCCGACCTAATCTATCTTGGTCATCAGAAATGAGCTGTGTGTGTATATATTAGATCCTAGTTGTATGGACTCAGACAATGACCCATGTGCCTGCGTTCTTTCCTGTGTAGTAACCTTTTTTTTTACTTTCGTTTCTCTCTCTCTCTCCAGACTGTGGAGCATGGATTCCCCAACCAGCCCAGCTCTCTGGCCTTTGACCCCCTGCTGCGCATCATGGCGATCGGCGCTAAATCAGGAGCTATTAAAATGTATCCTTTTTGATGATCTAGGAGGACCCTGTTGGAGGTTAGTGGTCAGATGTATGATGTGACGCGTCTCTCCTGTCACAAGTTGAACCCATGCAGGCAATAGACCCACAATTTCTTCTAAACATCCAGAGTACATGAAATAAATTTACCAACCACGTTATACAAAGCCACATGTTCTACAAACAACTGTAACCACAGTACTAAAGCATAAATACAATCTTTATTAAAACAGGCCAACACAAATTTTACATAAAATTATTTGTCGGTCCACTCTGGGGGGGGGGGGGTATCCCAATTGCTGGGTTTCCCCTCTTGACGGACCCTTAAACCTTTGCAACTTAATCCATGTTGCTCATGGGGCATTTATGGCCTAGAGGTAGGGAAATGGGCTTGTGACCAGAAGGTGGCAGGTTCGATTCCCAACCATGGGACATGACTGAAGCGCCTTTTGAGGGTTAGGGGGCACCTAGCCCCCCAATTGCTCCCCGGGAGTTTAGGGCAGCCCACCGCTCCGGGCACGTGTGCACTTCACTGCCCCTTAGTTTGTAATTCACTTATGTATATGTTTATTCACTGGTGTGTTCAGAGTTGTGGTGTTCACAGTGCACGGATGGGTAAAATGCAGAGAAGGAATTCCATGTGTGCATTGGCACACAATGGCCACTATTGCACCATTATCACTATTGTCACTATTATCATTTGCCGTGCCGTTTGTTATCCGGCAAACTGCTCTCTTTTTTGCAATAGGAAGCGAGAGCGGCCGCATCCTCTGCATCTTTGGGCTGTGCACACGCTCACAGCCCTACAGAGGCTGGGGCAGGAACGCCTGCTGCCGCTGGTGCTCCCTTCTGAAGTCCATCAGAGGCGTTCGCCAAATGACATGATCATGGTAAACTGCTTTCGTTGAGCTGCACATGATGGGCCTTTTGACCGTGAAGAGGTGAGTTTTGCAGGGCATTCTCAGGTGTTCACACAGAGGGGAGGCATCCCCCCCCCAGAACCTGGGATAATCAGAAACCAGGTTTGGGTGAGAAATCCAACATGTCAGAATCTTTGTGGGCGATAATGCTCTAGTTATCTGTAGTCAGGAACAACTGTATGCTGCATTTCATTTTATAAGCTCTGTTTATCTCGGGCAGCTTTCATTGGATATGTGCACCCGGCCGAGTATTTGGAAGGTTGGTGACCTTGTCATAGTTCATATTCCTTATTCTTATCCTTATTGGCTCTATAGTGTTGCTGTGTTGCTCTATGGCTTATCTCATTCAGGAACCTCCTGGCAGGGGGGAGGGTGTGTATCCATGTTCAAACCTTTATTTTATTCCCAGAGGAGAGCGGAGTTTCAGGTAGGGCAGGTCTCTGCTCCCAGCCCTTTGATATGGGACATTTTATTTGTCTAGTTGCTTCCCTTCTTTACTGAATTTCTGAATGAGAGGATCGGGTTACTCTCTGCTGTATGGACGAGGCGGTGATCCTCCTCTCCTCTGCTGGGAACAGGTTTGTGGGTTTCGGTGCATTGTGGGATTCTTGGTCACCTGCTCTGCCTGGCGAGATGCAATAAGTCTTTATTCTGCCACAGACATTGGGTATCTGTGCAGGTGTCTCTGGTGACCTGCCATGTTCCAGGTGACTGCCGGGGACCACCCCATGTTAAAGATCATATCCACCTTTTTCGACCTATTGTATTTATAGCTCCCCACATCATAGGATGGTGTATTATCGCTCAACTAAAGCCTTAAGTCTACTCTGATTATGCTAACTCTACCTGGGCTACTCTTACACTAATGCATATATGTATATATGTATGTTTTTTAAAAAAGAGCATAAAGGTAATAAAATATAAATCGCCATATAAATCAAGCAGACCAAAATTGGGCCGCTCGTCCAATTGGCGCACTCAGAACCGCTCACAATAGACGAAAGGGCTTGAGCGGATCAGAGTGCACTGATTGGATGAGCGGCCGCGCATGCGTCGTAGAACCGGGAAGTGGTGAGTTTTGTTTGGGCGACCTGGGGTGTTTCACACAGCTGGGCACCCCTGGTCGGGCGCGCCAATGGCCACATCCCCTGCTACCCTCTTAACAGGGAGCGTGCTCTGCTAAAGGGATAGCGGGGATGTGGACGCTGAATGCGCCATTGTATCAGGAATGAAGGTGAGTTTTCGGGCGACCTAGGGCGTTTCACACAGTAGGGGACCCTGGATCGGGGGGAGCGAGTATGCCTTCCCTGGAGTCTCAGACTCCAGGGTGGGTTTTGGTCCTCTTTAATCCTTACTTTTTCCTTCATCTTCCATCGATCCTTTCTTTCTTCCATCCTTTCATCTACCTACTTACATACATCCATCCTTCATCGTCGTCATTCCCGAGCTGCTAGGTCATCAGATTGCAGGTACTTCATACCTAATACACAATGGCAGGTTCAGTTCCTGGGCATTGGGTTATAATGCAATCCAGCAATCTCTGGTCCTGTCACCCAGACCCTCAGCAGTCTTTGAGGAAATTGCCGGATCTATGGGTGGTAAACGTGTGTAGACAGGACAGAAATGCGACCCAAAATGTACTGCCTGCAGTGTGAGGCATGCCAGAGATATTGGTGAAAAATGGGTTTTGGTCCTCTTGAACCCTGCCAATTGCATGACTCTAAATCTTCACCTCTGTCTTCAGGTCTGTGGGCTATTCATGAACTACAACACGGAGCTAAATGTCCCATACCTTAGTACACTATACATTGTGATTAAATGGGCTGAAAAACCACTTCAGTGTCAATCTATTAAAGTGGGCCAACACCCAGGATTTTGACTATCCTTGGTCCACTTTCCCCGGGGCATGTGAAACCCCCCCCAGATCGCACGTAAAAACTCACCTCACCATGCTCCTGCGGCGCATGCGCGGCCGCTCGGCCAATCGGTGCGCTCGGAGCCACTGTGATATGCGTGTCAATGAGACGTCTTACCACAGCGGCTCCGAGCACGCTGGCGGCTGCGTCTCGCGCTTCCCTCTAACAGGGAGCGTGCCCGCGCCGACCATTCACAAATGGCCGGCACGGGCCTGCGCCCTGCTAGAGAGAAGCTCGAGATGCGGCCTGCGCATGTGCCGTTAGATCGGGATCCAGGTAAGGTTTCTGGGATGCCGATTTTGGATGCCCCGCGGGGCGGTATCGGATAATTCCCGGGCCGATAACGCTGAGTGTTGGTTCACTTTAAGCTGGAGGGGTGGCGACACCATCCTTAAGAGGATTTTCAACTGAATACGCAAGTCTCTCAATTTCCTTCCCCAAAAACCTTGAAAAATCTGATCTTGAAGCAGAATTTAAAGAGCCCTTCTAGCCAGACGGGTTTGTTCCTAGTGGCCCATTTCCACGTGACTGATTATGATTTCCCATTTGCAGACTATGGGGGTTATTTAAGGAAGTCTAGCGGCAGATAGCGTCCGGTAAACGCTGGGCGTTGTATGTGAAAACCACATTTATGAAAGCGAATCTGGTGAGCTCCTCTAACAGCAGCATGTACCGTCGCATGTATTACCAGAGGCGGCACGGCATATAGCGCCGGCGTTCTAGGTTCAAGAGCGCCACGTATTGCCTTTCACTCAGTGTCGCTCTGCCATACATTTCAATGGGGTTTCATTTGGTTGTGTTTTTAAATGGCGTGTTTGGCAATTAAAATGTAATTTTTAAAATTTTTTGCTCAAATCCTTGTGTGACCTCTCCTGGCTGCAAACAAACACTTTTTATTTATTTATTTTTTTTTTATGCAGAGTTGTATGTACAGGTCTGGCACTAAGTGTCATTGTCACAATGTTACAACAATGTCATTCCATGTATTTTCGCTTTGTTACTGGTGGATATGTGTTGAAAATCAGACTTTGATCACACAGCATCTAGCGCGCTATGCTAGAGCGTCCAGCTTTAGAGCGCCAACGCTGTGTGTGTAGTTTTTTGTCAAATATGGTGTGGAGTGCCGAGTGCCGGACGCACTGATCTGGCGCTACCTCTCTCGCTGCAGCGTTGTCCTATTGTTAGATGTGGTGTAATCTTGGGCGCTTTGATCTTAGGACACCACTTGGTGTTCTCCATTGGCTCTGCGGTAAATCGGGAAGGCGCTTCTACAGCGCCCACCAGACATCACATTCATCAATAGGTTACAGCGCCCGACACCCGCTTACAGCGTCTACTAGCGGTCGCTCTAAGCGCTGCTATACAGATGCTCACATGGCGATATCTGGCGCTAGTAATGAATTGGCCTCCACAACTGATTTGTGGAAATTCCCACTTCGATCATTTGCTAGTCGGTCAGGCGAACATAGGACTATATATAAATACCTTTTAAATTTGCTCAGCATGGATTATCTTCATTTTGATGATCTTCCCTCTAACAATTAGCAGAAAATTGGCCCTGTCTGAATAGAAGTAGTCTTCTTGCAACAGTTCAACAGTCTTTGTGGAAATTGGCCATTAGTCCCCTGTCTCTTTGGATTGGTCTTTCTCAGGTTGTGATGCCGGGTGCAGCAGAATTTGGACAATGAATTGTTTCCGAGATGGATGTAAGAGGCAAGTTTTTCTGGGTGTCTCTAAGCAACTCTTCCCCCTTAACAGTTCCTCCTGTGTTCATACACAAGGAATGGCACGCAGTCTCTCTCCATTGTCCTGCTGAGTTCCCTGAATTTCAGTCACCATGGGGATGGCAGTGAGATTCTGAAGACGTGTGCAGACAGGGTTTTCTCAGGATGGCAACAACGTTCTTGGGGCTTGGAGTTGAACTTGTTTCTGGTAGCCAACTGGAAAGGTTAGTAGGGGACCGAAGCAAAATACTAATTTGCTTGAAGTAGACCTAGACCCTCCGTCTATGACAGGGATACACAACCACTTCTTGTAAAGGTCCATATACAGGCATCTGGTGAGAGGTGAAGGTCCAGGCGGGGCGCTGTCGCGGGGGTGGATAGTTAGAAATCAGTGCACTGGGGTTGGGGGGGGGGGGGGGCATGGATTCCACAGGCAAAACTAAAAAAAGGCTGGGCTTGATGGGGCGAAGATATGGGAGAGAGGAATGGATGGGATTGATGGGGCAAAGATGGTGGGACAGGCAGCAGAGTCTAAGTACTACATCGGCAATCAAATAAAAGGGTCAGCGCTGAGCATGGCAAGACAGAAGTAACTGAGTGCAGGACTGTCAGGGCAGGGGTCCAGAAATCTGGAGCCAAGGTCCACATTCGGACCCCGATCCGCCAGTTGAGTACCGCTGCTCTATGCCATGTAGGCTCCAGGTCCACCTATAACCGATGCCTGTGAATCCTGGATTTAGGAGTTTACTTTGTCTTCTGTCAGAAGATGCTCAAGCAGGAAAGCAAATGCACAATGCAGGGCCTCCTGCACTGCTCTAAAGGGACATTCCAGGTAAAAGGTTGATTCAGCCTGTTTTCTGCTCTCCCCATGCTGGCAGTGAGGGTGGGGATCTTTCGATCGTTTCTTGATTAATTCTCCCGTCTGCTGGGCTGTCTCATGCATGAGTCAAAGCTCTTCTGCTGTCTGACTGAAGTACTGGAAAAGTTGGTAAGTCATTGAGGGGACTGTGTATAATAAGTCAGCGGAACTGAGCAAGTTCAGTAGAGTCAACCAGGAAGTGCTGGTGAATGCGAGATGCTGACAGCCAACATAGAGAATGCAGGTGGAAGCGGAACAAAACCCAGGATTTTGAGTATCCTAGATTTCATTCTGTGCCCAGTGCACCTTTTAGTTTCCTGAGCTGGCCACCATGGGTGTTGTTCCACCTCAACCCTTTGCCTGAAATGCCCCTTTTAAGTAAACCTAGAACTGCTTATCTCCCACCTCTGGGCCTCCCCCTTTGGGATGCCTGCCTGCATTTAGAGGGATGTTTTGGGGCTCTGTTTCTTGTTAGTATCCCTTTTTAGATCTCTATCGGGTAGGTGTGCTCTTTGTGCATGGTGCATGCGCACCCACCAAACCCAAACTGGCCACTGGTGGTTGCATGGGGCACACAGGAGTGTGGACCTCTAATGCTCAAAACGGGCCATTTTTACGTTTCTATAGTAAACCAGCCTCCTGAATTGATGTCCAGGGGGTCAGTGGATATCGTATCTATAAAGACTTACACAATGCAATGTAAACTTATTACAGGTCTATGATGTAGTGCATCCCAAATACATCTTTGGGCATCTTCAGTTCCGTGGACTTGTATGACTCGTGTTGCCACTCATGGGTTCAAGATGAAACTGTTGTGCAGTCCAGCGGACTGGATGTCATAAGGAGAACAGTAGGCTAAAATACTATGTCTTGTGGGTAAATAAACATCTATATTCATATCTATGTGTATATATAATATATAAATATAATATAATATATATAAATATAATATATATAATCTCTATATCCATCCGCCCTTTTGCTTTACCTGAGAATTCTGTTCTGATCTTGTTGGCTTGTTGTGACAGGTAAGTGTGTAAATGACAGCCTTTACAATAGAACTTAAAGCAGACCTTTACCCTGAATAAGAGCATATCTTATGTTTGCCGCATACAGATTGCTCACATTAAAAATCATCCTACCTGCACCTTCTGCATGTAATGAGCCTTTAAACATCCAAGATGGTGGTTCATGGAGCTTCAGGCAGCCTGCAGACATTCTGGGATTGCTGTCATTTTCATGACCCCAGCTCTGCTCTGTCTGTGCAAAGCACGTCTATAACCCCGCCCCCTGCACTTTATCCCGCTCTCCTCTCCACAGTATGCGATGCTTCTGAGTCAAGGTGGCGGCGCCTGTATCCTAGAGTCCTGAACAGAGTTGTGGCCCGGTGGAGGAAAGAATAAGTGACTAAAAACTTCAAATATATTAATTTTATATACTGGGGAATAGTTTTTTAGGGGTTTTGGCTTAGCATTAAATGATGCTGAAGGTCCTGTTTAAAGGACATCTCCCCCTATTACGGACTTGTGCACACAGCTGCTTATGGTGTTAAAGCTCTGCACATGGCTGTAAGATGTTATAAGAAAACACATTTTTCCCAGCTTGAACTGCAGTGGGATGGTCCATCGCCCACACTACCAGTTAGAGGGTCAGTCCAAGTAATGGTAATAAGGCAACGAGGAGCTCACCTGAAGTCCGTCCCATCTACCTCTGCTCCATTGCCTGCAACACTGTAGAACTGTAGATGGTGTAGTAGGTCTCCAAAACTTTTCCCTCTTCATCTTACATTTTAGAATGTGGAAATAAAGATAAACATCTGTCCCTGTCTATTGGTGGTCCCAGTGTGATTGGGCTGTGCAGGCCACCATGGTCACTGTTTCTGGGCTCCATTTGTGCTGGAAGCCATGAGGGACGTGGGCAGCTTCACGACCACATTTGTACGTGATAAGGAGGTGTAAACTTTGGTCCCATGAGCCTCTCCATTTCCAGCAGCATGTTGCTGCAGATGCTGTAGTAGGTCTCCAGATTCAGGTGAACTCCTTGCTGTCCTTTTTTTATTGCGGCTGTCCGTCCTTCTCCTTCCTTATTCTTTCTTGCTTTCTTCTCCTTCCTTCTTTCTTTGATTGTTATGCCCTGCCTTCCTTTCTTTTGAATCCTTATTAAAATATGTGGTGCTGCAAATGCAAAACAAATGTGTTACCACATGAAATATGAACATGCATTTGTGACCCCGAAGACTTTAATGGGGTATGTTTGTTTCCCGGATGCAGCATGCAGGACTTCTTGCGGACGTGTTTTCTTTTCTGCCACACTGGAGGGGTTTGAATGGGGCCATAGAGGTGCCATTGTTGGATTTCTTTTGCTGTACTAAAACGCATGCCATACCTGGCACATGTGAATGATTACTTCAAGCATATAGGCACTGCCCAGTTAGGGCAGTTTTATTATATTTAAAAAAATAAATAAATTAAAAAAAATTGTAACCCTGCCCCACTCCATCCGGCGGCGGGAGGAACGGACGCGCTCGGGGCCGCTGATGATTACAGGTGAGTCCTTCCTTTTACTATTTAAGATTGCTTATATGGCCATATACCATCTATGACTAAGGACCTACTTACAACGTCCGAAACGCGTTAGAATATGTGCCTATTTTTTTGACTTGTCGGGGTCCTTCATTGATTTTATGGTGCTTTCTGTTATGGAGTTTTTGGTTTTACCCTTTGCTTAAATAAATGTCAAGATTTTAGGAGTGCGGATCCTCTTCCTTTTTGTTCACTATACGTCTGAGGGGCAGGAACGGCCCCTGATCCTGCACCCAGTGACCAGTGTGCGTCCACCTCCCAGTGTTTTTCTCCATCCAGAAATGTCCCTTAGTTATTGGGGGGGGCTCTTCTGGCCGACCCTGTATAAGCCTTGTCCCCTGGTTATATTCCTCTGCAGAACATTGCGCCTATTTCCTGGGACGATACGTTTACACAGCTGCCTATGAGATGGGGGGACCTGCAGGTCACGATGTGCTCCCTACTTGTCTTCCCGGATTGTGGATATGCAGCTGGAGTGGGCTATGACCAGGGCACTCGGTCACGGTCAGCTGGGTCCATGCCTTTACTGCGGGTGATTCCTTGCTGCTTTTCTCTAACTGCCTTCTGGTTTTTACATGGGTGATATGGAGAGGGATGATGTTTCTATAGTCTTATTGGCTGTTTTGCTTTTTCTGGTGTCGTGCATGCTGGTATAAGCTGGGAGCGTGCTAGATCAATTTATTGTATTTTCCATTTGAGTGGTGGAGATTAAAGCTCATCAAGCTACACATGGTAAATAAATGAACAGAAGCCCAAGGCAGGGGGTAGCCTCTGTTCAGGGCCAGCTAGAGATGACGGGGAGTAAATGAGCAAACCACTGCAAGGCCAACAAGCAGGAGTATCTTTACTAGAGGCTACGTAAAGATGACCTGAAGTTCCGGTTTTGTCTGATGCTACATAGAATGTGATGGGGCTATGAGTTTTTGAGGACAACTATCCGAAGTATTTTATGTTTGTTTGACACAATGTACACCGCCAGCCTTTCCAAACGGCAACTAACTAACTTAAAATACATAACAGAAAAGCACAAGTACAGTCATACTAAAATACACTAGGAGAGACTGCCTTGCCCTCGTGTGCTTACAATCTGAAAGCATATGAATGAAGGTGGCCCTGCCACCCCAGCACCTCGGACAAATATCAGTTTGGCCAATAACATAAAAGAAAAACTCACTTGGCTGGCAATCTGCACAGAAGCTGGAACTGGGACCACAAATCCTGTGCAGCACGGACTGTCCTGGTCTGTAACTCAAGTCTATGGCTGCTATGCAAAGCCCCACCCCCTGCTGACATCATTGGAGGAATTCCCTGATTAGGTGAGTTGTTACTGTTTATGGTATGAAAAAGGGGTTACTGTGTCTGAATCAACAAATTGTAATGCAACCCCTCTTCTTTTTTTTTTTTTTTTTTTTTTTTTTTTTTTTTCCCCCACAAAGTCTGTGTGGAGGTTTGTGCTCTGTCAACAGCCCTTTGGAGATCTTGGTTCTTATTTGGCTCAGGAAGAAAAACATAGAAATCGCATCTCCCACGCGGAGAAGCAAGATAGGGGCCCATCATGTGCTTGCTCCCTTCTTGAGGTTTAAAGGTTCTGTTGTCATAGTAACCAGCAGAGCAGTACAGGAAACAGGAGGCTCTCTTGTATAAAACCCTACCACCACTCCCCAAACACGATTGTTCTTAAGATCCTGCCTGTAGATGCGACTGGTCACCTGTCACGGCCGCAGTCTGGAGCCCGGCCAGGACTCCGCATATGTCTTATTCCACTTCCGCGATGCTGCATAGGCGGCGTACGCTGTCTGTTTTGACCGAGCTGTGTTTATTTTATTTTCATGTTCTGTGCCAAGAATCCTGGGAAGTCCTTCTTCCTTTTTTTTTTTTTTTTTTTTCTCCCCTTTTATTCCTTCATTGTTCTAAAGTATTCAAAAACGTTTAGGCCGATGCCTGAACTTTTTTTTTTTTTTTTTTTTTGGTCTCCAGAGAACTTTTAAACTAGCTTTGGAAGCACTAGAGCCAGAACTATTAGCAGCTTTCTGTCAGTGTACAGATGGGATGCTCAACTAACGGACAAAATGGGGAATAGGTGGTACAGGATCCCCTATTGTGCACTGCTCACCAGTCCTGGTAACACCTATAGATTTCTGGTTTATATTAGCTTTCGGACACCTGAGCGCACAAGGGGGAGGTTGGTCCTAACCTTGCCACCCCAACTAAAGGCCACCATGGCCTGTTTCTGGTGCAGGCAGTGTGGCGGCTTCTCGTTAGTATTCTGAACTACCCTCACGCATGTTAGGCTTAGTATAGGGGGGGCTAAGGAGACCAAAACAGATACAGATGATTTGCATGGCCCTACCTACAGCAAGGAGTGATGGGTAAAGCCATTATTCCTTGTGATTGTCGCTGTGTAAATACTTTTGTTTTAGGAAAGTGCCTCTTGCCTTTGAGTAGAGTGTTCCACATGGTGGCTTGCGACTGTTTTGGTACCTGCCAAGTCTCACCCCAATACAGCCAAATACTTCTAGCCATGTGCTGAAGAGTGCTACAAGCTCAAAAATGCGTCCACAAATGGATGGTGTTTGACAGCGTGAAATTTAAGCTAATCCTTAACATTGCACATTTTGCGCCTTTCTGCATGCCTTGGGTGGAACAAAATCCAGGGAGATTGGCCCAGGAATCTTATAGATCGATTCCCTCCCTTGGGGTGCCCCGCTGTGTGAACCCCCCCCCCCCCCAGGTTGCCCATAAACTCGCCTTCCTTTGCGGCCCAATGGCAAATGCGAGAGCCGCTGCCGGCTCCCTGCTATCCCTCTAGCAAGACGTGTGCCCACGCCAGGCATTTGTGAATGGGCACTGCGGGCACGCTCCCTGTTAAAGGATAGCGTCCCTGTTAGAGGGAAGTGCGCTGACTGAACGAGCAGCCGCACATGTGCTGTAGGACCAGGAAGGGGTGAGTTTGCTTTGGTGACCTGGTGGGTTTCCCGGGGGCAAAGACCAAAACCCAGGTTAGTCAAAATCCTGGGTTTTGGCCCACTTTTTAAATTTGCTTGACCCCGCCTACTAAGAATTGATGGGTATATACTTCAATTGTGGGGCTATTTACAATTGCTTGCGGTCGCAAATAAATGTGTTCCTATGTCAGCCAATGCGGCCCTTCCATATGAGCAAAAGTATGACCTACTTTTTTTTTTTTTTTTTTTGGGAGCAAAGCGGTTACAGTTAATGTTCAGTGAAGGACAGTCGCTATGTGATTTCCTTGGAAAACCCTATCGCACTGCGACACTCCGCATATTGTGCCAGGGCGCCAACCCACTTACCAATGCTGCCTATGAGCCCCAAATATAGGAGACTCTCACCACCACCTCCTCCCAGCTGTGCCAATCGGATAATCAACTAGGAAAAGGTGGGCATGTCTAATGCAGGGCATGGGGATGGTGTGAGGCTGTAGGTTGTGTTTATGCCAAGGAGGGTCCTGGTCCACAGGGACACTAGAGTTGCTATAGAGAGCTTAGATCCACTTTGATTCCTAAAAAGGATGTTCGTATTATATTTTTGTATAGAAGTTCTTGTTTTTGCTAACATATGATTTGCTCATCTCTGCCATGATGACTGATCACCCTGGCCACTGCTTATCACCTTAACTGCAAATCTTGTACAGCTATGGCGCCCCTGGGGTGGAGTATACAGGACTGCACAAGGACATGGCTACAGTAACGCAGCTGCACTTTCTACCCGGACAGGTAAAATCTTTGCTTTTTTGGGCATAATTTAAATTATCTTGAAGAATCTCCTCTCCAGAAATGGTTTTCCTAGAAATTCCAAAATTTATCTCTAATAGGAGGAATGCATTACTGCATCGTGCAGAGATGGTGTGGCTGCAACACGTGCTTAGATTCTGGTCTAGGCTGGATTACCCCCCAGAAATCTCACACTGGCCCTAAGCACAATTTGGATAAATTTTAAAATAAACAACCTTGTGTGCCCACTGTAGGGAACAATGCTGTAAGATTCTCCAGCCCCCCCCCCCTCTTTTATATTCTCAAGTCAGCCAACTTTCTCATTCATTGTTTGGCTGCCTATCACATAACTGCCAGTGACCAACCAGGTTTGAGGGGGCTTGCTTGCACATCAAAAGGTTGCTGGCGGTCATATGTTTGGCTGCCACACATGTGAATATGAATATAGTATCCCTTTTTAATTTTCTGCATTGTTCCTAAAGCCTGATTACGAGTTCAAAAGTAGGAAGTGATGACTGTGTAAATATTATTATAAGCTATACCCAAGCATTGCACACGTTGTTGTCTTTCTGAGCGCTTGAAATGGCGTAAAGATGAAAATGGATGACTTGCATGGCTCCACCTCCTCATGAATTACTGTATTTTTCGCCCTATATGACGCACCCTGGATTTGGAGGAGAAAAATTAGAAAAAAAAAATATTCTGAACCAAATTGTGTGCTAAAATCCCCCCCATACCAATCACCCTGTTATAGATGGTGTGCAGAATTCCCCCAATCACACCATTAGACGCCACATTATAGGCAGTGAGGGCCATCCCACGAAAAACAAGCAAAAAAAAAATTACAGTACATTCCCCGGCGTTCCTGCTGCTGCCCGCCACAAGTTCAGAGCGGCCGATTACGGCCCGAGGGGCGTGGCCTATAACTCCTACCATCGTCCAATGACACTCCTTGCAGCAGCTAAGGACCAGCAGCCCCAAGCTCGGAGTGATCTGGTTCTGGCTTCTGGGTGGCTTCCAGATCGCTCTGAACTTGCGGCAGCTAAGGAGGAGGCGGGCAGCAGGGGAGCCATAGAATCTTTGTGTGTTGTGTTTTTTTATTTATACATTCAGCCAATAAGACGCACCGATATTTTCCTGCCATTTTTTGGGGAAAAATAAGTACATCTTATAGGGTGAAAAATACAGGATAATGGGTAAGACTGTTCTTGGTCTGTATGTGATATATATATATATAATTTTTTTTTTTTTAATTCCACCTTTATAGATAAATCTGCTACAATCTCGCCCTTTCCCCCCTTTTTTTCCCCCCCTCTTCTAGGGCCGCCTCCTGTCTCTACTGGACGACAACTCTCTGCATTTGTGGGAGCTGCAGCAGAAAGATGGCTGCTCTGTCCTTGAGGAATCCCGCAACTTCATCCTCCCAGGCCGGCCAGGGTTCGACTGTGCTAAGTACTCAAGCTCCCCTTCTTTCTCTCACGCTTGTGACAGAGCTGATAAATAGGCCAGGAAAGCAGAGGGGGACAACTTTATAACCAAGGGGATGCACACTTAGAGGTCAAAAACAATACATGTTGCAAGACCGAGTTGTAAATTGGCACCTAATATAATATAATTGCATGAGATGAACGAGCCGCAAGACGGCCGTTTATCATTTCCTAATATCTGGGCATGCTGCTTTCTAACTTTTCACTTGTGGATTTTAGGCTTTGCCTTCTAAGAGGTTGTACACTTATCACCATTGGGCATGGCTGAGCCCTGCATGCATGAGGTACCATCAAATTGACTCTTGGTAACTTAGTTGTTTTCATGGAGGCTGGAACCTGCAGTCCTGCTCATCGGAGCCTACAAGTGAACCTGCTGCACAGGCTCCCTTATGTATCCCAGTGCACTAGCCGTTCTTGGGTCCTGAATTGCTGTACTGTGCTTATTGCTTCCAAGAATTTGGCTCCATTTGTGCTCTGCTTTACTAGGACACAGTGAGAATGGCTTCAGGATCAGACTGGGGGGGGGGGGGGGCGCTGCCAGGTCCATTTGTGTCCCAGAGTCCCCCTTCAAATGTAGTGGACAGGGTGGCTCGGTTGGAGCGCATGGTCGTTGGCCTTTGTCAGCTGGGTCATCTCAAGCCTCTCTGCCTGCCCGGATGGGAAGGTTACGGGCAAGCATGGGCATATTCAGACAGAATCCTCGGAGGATTAGAGTTCCCATGTCGGACCTATTTAGAGGTTCAGGATCTAGTTCCAGACGGTCTGAGGGGGATGGGTCGTCCGGCAGCAGAGAGAAACCGGAATCCGCACGTATGCTGGGTATACCCTTCCGGATCACCCGACAGATCAGACTGATGAGCTTATTGAGGCAATATTGGGGGTCCTGCACCTCTCTACTCCTCGGCCAAAGCAGCAGATGAAGGGTGAACCCTACAAGCATCAGAAGGTCAGGCAGGTTTTTCCCAGGCTTGTCCATTTCGACAGGCTGGTGGCAAAGGAGTGGGAGAAACTGGATAAGCTTCCTCCTCTTCCTTACGCCTTTCCTGGACGCCAAGTACCCCTTTCCAGATGAGACAGTCAGGATTTGGTTTTTGCCAGTGGAGGTAGATGAACTGTTGTCAGGTCTGGCTCGGCATGCCATTATCCCTACTTTGGATAGTGTGGCCTTGAGAGACCCGGTGGATAGGAGGGGACCCTTAAGGGTCATGTCTCGGCTTTTGTCTTTTTTTTTTTTTTTTTTTTTTTTTTCTCTTCAACGTACGATCGCGGGACATATGTTAATCCACACTTTCATGTGCCCCGGTGGTCGATAGTCTTGCCCTGGGATCTCAAACTGGTCCTATCAGCACTTTAGTGGCTCCCCTTTGAACCCATGGCGGAGGCTTCCCTGACGACGCTCACATTGAACGTGGCTTTTCTTCTGGTGATCCCCCCCCCCCCCCATCCGGCAGGTTTCAAAGCTGATCACCAGTTTTGGTGTTGCTTGAAGACAAAGCGGTGTTTTATGTGAAGCAGGGTTTTTTGGCCAAGGTGGTCTCTCCCTTCCATCATAATCAGAAGATGGGGTTACCCTCCTTGTGACCACGCCCCACTCTCCTTAAGGAGTGAAGCCTGCATTCCCTCAATCTGGTTAGGGCATTAAAGTATTACTTGGCTGCTACTCGAGAGTTACGTAAGACGGATGTCTTGTTCGTGACATCCATGAAGGGGCCTGGCAGCTGCCATTTCCACACTTAGCAGGTGGATCAGGCAGGCTCACTCCACCAGGGCAATTGCCACGTCTTGGGCTTTCTAACACCAGGCGTAACGGGTTTGCAAGGCGGCTACCTAGTCTTCTCTGCAGAGGGTGGTGAACCCCTCTCCGGGGGGTCTAAGCTTGAGGTGTCGGTGCCGTTGTTCTTGGTTAAGTTGACTCTATTGGCTCCATCCCTGGAATGGAATAGATGAGAAAAGGGAAATGTGTCCCCTTCCATTCTGGGGCACCACACCCGCCCTTCCCTTGTGTTATGACTGCATCGGTGGTGGTTGATGCCTTCTACAACGTTTTTCTAGTTGCGCATATTATGGACAGGTTAGCGTTCTCCCCTCCCGGGGCTGTGGCCAAACTACTTTTTAATTAACTGAAGAGGTCCTGCCATAGCCTGCACTATACAGGCCGGGAGAAACGGTGGTCTAGAAGGCCTTGTTACACGCACTGGTGATAAAGACCTAAAATCCACAAGCGGAATGTTTAAAAGTCTTGCCCCTACTGTAAAGTAGATTTCAGTGTACTCTCTATAAAATCTTTTACTTAAAGGTTGGCCAGGGCTAGGTAGATGGCGATTTGGAGGCCTTTCCCATAGATCTGGAGCACCGTTGCGGCACGAGGCTTACCTGCTGTCTATCACTCTGAAGCCCTCGAAGTCCCAGATTTCTGGCCTCCATGATAGAGGTGGGGTGTATGGGAGCACACCTGTTTGTCATTAATGGGTGGGTAAGCTTTGCTGTAAAGGGGCAGGAAACCTCCAGTTGTCTAATGTGGCGAGATACAAGCGTGAAGAGGAAGAGGGTCACTGGTGGAAGGTGGGGTATTGTTCGATAAAAATAAATGGGTCACAGGGCTCAAACATGTTTATCTTCTAAATTAGATTGTTCTTTTGTGTTTTCACCATCCCCAGACAATGAAGCACCGCTTATGGCATTGTGTTGTTAGATTTAAAGTAGTATTGTCAAATGTTTTAAGCTTCTCAATGCCCCCTGCTACTTCTGTGGTGTGCTCATCTCTGCATCCAATTGAAGAGGGACTCCCACAGAAAGAGGTATTATAAGCTGTGGGAGGTCAAGGAAGTACTTTTAAAGTAGACCAAAGTGGTCTAAGATCGGTCCGGTTAAATACAGACCGCTGAGGCATCCAGGTTTGCGATTGGCCAATGTTTCTCACCCTATATTACCTTAGTGTAGGATGGTGAAAATACTGGGTTTTTTGTCCACTTTAAAAAGGGGGGGGAGACTACAGAGGGACTTTAACCTCCAGTCCTATTTTGTAATGGCTATGGCTAAGGGAGAGTTTAGAGCCAGAGGTCCCCAACCTATTTGTGTCAAGTACCACTGTAGATTGTCTAGTTATCTCCAGTGCCACTTGAGTTTTTTGGGTCGCCCACCAAAATCAATATTAAAAAAATGCACAAAGCGGTCATTCACACCCATATGCCCCCAATTGAGCATCTGAATGCAAAGTGGGTAAGGGTGTACTTGGGACTTTTGTAAGAAGCAGGTGGGGGGGCGGGTTGGCTTGATTTGTGTTGCTAAGGTAAAGCCAGACTTCCCTTGAAGGTAGAGGCCCACTTTAAGTACCTCATCTGAGCTGCAAATTACCAGTGCTGATGACGAAGAAATATTCTGAACCAAAATCTAGGCGACAACTTGTGGTCCATCAGTGCCGCCCTAGTTGAGGTGAACGTGTGCCAAGTGATTGGTTCACATACCTGGCATTCTGGGTTCAGGTAAATGAGCCCTCACCCTTGTGTGGATCTGCTCTTCAATAGACCATATTAATTATCCTAAATCAATCCTGCAAGGCCTGTTGGTACACGTCGTCTATGCGTAATGGTTTGGCCAGCTGCTGGAAGCTCCTGAGGCGGTATCGGCCGCGTTCCCTAATGGCTCTCACTTCAGCTTGTGTTTATTTGGTTGGCAGATACAAGTTCCTGAAATCTGGAAATATGTAAGCGGTTATATTGGCCAGAGTTTATCTTTGTTTCGGCTGTTTTTATATGTATGTTTATGGGCGCTGTGTCAAAAAAAAAAAAAAGCCAAATCTTCTTTGTTGGCTAGTTACGCTGGAATGTTTCAAAGGTCAGCCACGTTAAAGTGGACCTTTTTAGGGGGACGGTTGGATCCCTAGTGATTAAAAAATAAATAAAAAATAAAAATATAGTTTTTGCGCACAATAGTTGGGTCTTTGGTGTGTTGCTTTGCAATATGGGATGCAATGAAAGTGCGCCTTAATCTTGAATGCTAAAGTCACCTCACTAAAGGAGATGGGACCTGGACATTTTAGGGGGATCTCAATTGTTAATTAGGATGAAGGCCCTGAATTCTAGACTGATGACTACTGGGGGAGATTTGGTTGTCTTCTAAATGAGGAAGGTCAAGTTAAATTTGGGTTTCCCAACCACTAGTACATTTTTACAAGAAGTATTTGGGATTTGGAGGAAAAATATTTTCTGAACCAAATGTACACAATTACCCCTCCCCCCCAAGAACCTAATAGGCAAACATCTCCCCCCCCATTCTTCATATAGGTAATGTGGCAAAATCATCCATTGTCCTTGGAGCTTGCCCTTTAGCTAAATAAGTCAAATGTAATAATCAAAATTGGTTTATTGACCAAATGGCTCATGTTAGTGAAGTCAGAAACCTTTTTTGTATCTCTAGTACTACTCTAATGGCGGCATCCTCACATCAGTCCTCAGACACATACCTGTTTCTAAGGTCAGATTCCCCAGTGTCTGGAAATAACGGGTTTGAGAACAGATGAGATAATGTGAAAGAAGGTAAAAAGGGGTGGGAGGTGGTGAAGAGGGAAACTAAGAATTTGTCATAGGGGATTAAAAAATGGAGAAAAGTGTGATCTAACACAGAAAAGGACATGTGAAAGTAAAATAAGAGTAAGTAGTATAGAAGTGGGGTTGGGGGGAGGAGTTTAAAAAAAAAAGTGTCCGGAAAGAATTTTAAGAAAAAAAGTTGAAGCGCAACAAATAAGGGGGGGGGGGGGGGGAAGCGAGTATGGTAGAAAAGGGGCACAAGAAAACATGGGAGGAGCAGCAGAGATGGGAAAAGGTAATGAGAGGAACATCTAGCAAAGGAAAACGAAGAGGGGGAAAAAAGATAAAGGAAAATGCTGACGAAAAGGCCTGAACAAAGAAAAACGAGAAGAATATGGCAAAATTATTTTGTTTAGTACATTGCAGTTTACAGTGGCTCCCATAGAACGTGCTGCAAAGCTAGTCCTTGTTCTAAATTTTATTAACTGCAACTTAAACAGAATGCCATCTCTTAATACACTACAATGCCCGAACCTTTGAAGTCACAGCTGTGCCCTGTTGTCTGGAGGAAGTTGCACCCATGTAACATTTCTTTGCTAGTCTGACCTTTTAATGAAACGGGTTCTCCATTTGTTCAAGGTGCTTCCTCTGACTCCGGGCAGCCATATTTATTTGCCCATAAGTGCGTACAATACCTATCTTCTAAAGGCAAAAAGGCCCTATACCAATGAATATTAAGGTCTCTTCTAACCTACTGTTGCGTTGCCTCGATCTGCTATAGTCTGGTGGTGTCGCGCCCCGCTTTTTTTTTTTTCCCACCGCTGTATGCTTTGGACAGATGCTGCCCACTTCTGAAGAAAGCCAACCACACAGAGATGCTGCATCGCTCTGCATTTGCATCACGCTCTTCATTTGTTCTTCTGCTCCAGTGACGGCACATTGTAAGCAATCAATGGCTCGCTGTGGTCTACTAGTCTTGCTGGCGGAGAAATGGCTGGGGCTGTGGCACCCTGGATTAAGGTGGATTGAGGCAGTGTAAAAAGGTGGGGGGGGGGATTTAAATTTGCCTGCACTGAGATTTTGAAGCAGACCAGTATTTTTACTATCTTGTTGATAGGTGCTTTTCACTGCAGGCATCCCAATTTGTGATACCCCCCCCCCCCCCTTAAGAAGCCCTAGGACGTGAAACTCTTTATTTGACAGGGGACAGGAATTAGTTGCACATTGGTGTGAAGTATGCCTCCTATCAGAGGAGGTGCAGCTTATCACATGTGTGCACTTTTAAAGTCCATGGTAATGCTCATGGGTCCACTTCAAATTGGAACATAACCCGGGAATGTGACTTTCCCAGTTTTTGTTTAGTGTTTCTGGGGCATCGCAAATCGGGATGTTCTGATTGGCGAACACTATTTACCAAGTGTCAATCTTTTGTGAATTAATATGGCTGCCTTTAAACGATTGCAAATGATCAATGGGTTAAAGAAGGTTCTTGCCAAAGGTTCTGCTGTGCAATCACTTTAAGGGAATTGGGTAAGATTCCTTTATTTAAAGGGATATTTTGAGCATTTAGCAGATTATTAAATCTCTTTATAAAGGAGGAAGAGGAGTGTCTCAGTGGAGAGCCTGTTTCCAAGGCTAATCCAGCATTGGTGGGCTTTTTTATTTATTTTTTTTTTTTCAAGCAATACATAGATTTTAATGACTTTTTTTTTTCTCTATAGTTCTCCCCCAAGTGTCACCAATGTGACAGTTATAATTGTTTCCTCCTCCTGCGACGTGGTCAGCCTGGGAACAGAAGGTGGTGGGGTGTACGCTGTACAGATCCCAAGTCTGAAGCTACTGGAGGAGCAGACTTTGGCTCAAGAAGAAATTGTCCAGAGGTAAGATACCAGAGGTCAAGTTTTCTTTTTTTTTTTTTTTTTTTTTTTTTTTTGGCCGAGTTGTGGCCTTGGCTGGGGCTCCTGAATCCTCTTCTCATGGCCCACCAACAGGTAAGGTAATAAGCGCTTACAGTTATTAATTTCCTGTAGGTTGTAGTGTGCCAATTTTCATGGATCCTGCCTTGGTTTGCTGATGTGTCCCCTTTTTCATTGATGAGTGTGACATGGTCCTAAAATCATTGCAAAACCTGGCGGGTCTGTCCGATTTTGGATATACTTTTAAGAGGTGTAAAGGATCATTTGCATGTGCCCGCCTGCTGCAAGGGATTCTGGGACAAATTCCATTATCCTTTGTAGTATGCCCTGTGCAAATATTTTCAGTTTTTTAGGAAAGCCCTCTCTGGCTTGTTACCCTGTATGTCATCTTCAGTCTACTCAACACTAGGAGGTTCTTGGTCTAGTGCAGGGGTACTCAATCACTTCTTCCTGTAAAAGGTCCATTTAAAGGCATCCGGTAAGAGGAGAAGGTCCGGGTGGAGGGCTGTTGCGGGGGGGGGGGGGGGGGGATAGTTATAAATTGGCACACTGGGGGAGGGGCTGTAGATTCCCCAGGTTAAACTAAAAAACGCTGCTTGTACATTGCAATGCCTCTTCTTGCCCTTGCAGTACTTCATATTGCAATACTAGGTGCCACGGAGCCATGACACTGGCAGAGAGACTCGGTACAACATTGCCGATCAAGGGGGCAGCTCTGAGCAACACAGAAGCAAATGAGTGCAGAGCTGTCATGGCAGGGGTCCGGAAATCTGGCACCGAGGTCGGATTCGGACCCTGGTCTGCCAGTTGAGTATCGCTGCTCAAGTGAGTAAACTATTTCCTGATTGACTGAAGGGGGGGGGGGACTTCACCCCATCAGTGATCCCCAAGGAGGTGGGTCAAACTGTTTTTTGGCTGCCCATGGCCGACACAGACGATTTGCATATATTTGCTTACCAATTAAGAATCGTGGTAATGCTGTGGTTTTTGGTCTGTATGCACCATTTAAACTTACTTTTTAAGAAAGCATTCTTTACCTTATACTCTTGAATACTCTTCACGCCCCCGATGTGGTTAATCACTTCATACTAAACAGCTGAGAGGATGTGGTACAATTGGGGCTAAAGTCGCCTGTTTAAACCTGACCTGCCCACATGCAGTTCTTACGAATTGGGCAGTTTGAGTGAGTAAACCATGTCTGACCCTCGTTACTGCTGGATCAATTTCACTTTTATTTCACTTTGAAACAAAAACTGGTTTAGCCATTATACGGTTTCTATTTTTACATTTTAATACAGAGATGTATCTCAAAATTGTGTAATGTAAATAAAATAAACACAGCGCCTATTGAGAGAGGGGGTCTTTTATACACCCAAACTGAATAAAACCAACTGAATTAAACTGCCAAGCCTGTGGTTTTCTTCTGGAAGGAAAAAAAATCCAGGGGTGACAGGTTTGAGTGTATACCCCCCATGTCCTCTTCCTGCCAGTAAAAGAAAGGGGAGGGTGGAGATAACCCTGGCTTGGATATATCTTCGTTTGCGTGTAAGTGACTCTTCAGATGGGATTTGGCTTTTCTATATTATTATTATTATTATTATTATATTTTTTTTTTTTTTTTTTTTTTTTTTTTTTTTTAGTTTTTATAGCACAGTAAGTGAGAAAAGGTTCTAACGTTTAATGTGTACCATATTTTTCGTCCCAGGATTTGGAGGAGGAAAATACTCATTTTCTTAGCTCCTAATAATGTGATATGATAAAATAATCCCATGACAGTTTGCAGAATTCTCCCCAGATCATCCCATAACAGACCCTACATGCAGTGAGTGGCATCCCACGTTACAGGCGCATGCCAGTTACAGGCAGTGTGCAAGGCACATCCCAATTGAAGGCCATCCCCCATCTGGTAACTGACGTTGGTAATGTGCGTCTGCCGGTGGGAACTCTGGAAATGTCTCAAATCATTAAAATAATCCCCCCGAAGTGTCATATAGCCAAACAAAAACCATGAACCAAAACGGTTTCGGAGACCGTTTTTGCTCTTTTCCTCAGCTGTAGGGTGAAGATCGTCATGTGCAGGTCACTGGTTGTGTCGACAATGGCATCCCCCCCCCTTCCTTGCCCCTCTCCCTGTTCTAGGTCTGCGTATGTTGCCATTGTTTACCTCTTGTTTGACTAGCTCAGCCAGCAGCTTCGAAAATGAGTCTTTGGAGCCTCGTTATGCAATTAGGAAATGCTCAGAAGACTGGAAGCCGAAACCACGAAATAAACTTTAACAAAGTGTGCACACAAGTTTTGTTACTGGCGCCCGCAGAGGAAATGGCTTTTATAGGGCTCTTCTCTCGTTAACGCCTAACCAGCAGTGCCCTGATATACAAGGCCCGAAAGGCTGAATCGCTGCAGCGTTCTTTGCTGCTGCTGCCGCTTTGCAACTTTTACTGGGAAACTTCTGATTCACAGGTACACGAAGAGGCTGATTCACTACTAGTGCCAGGTATTGCCAGATGAGCGTCTGTATAGCGGCGCTTAGAGCAACCGCTAGTAGACTCTGTAAGTGGGTATCAGGCGCTGTAACATAACGTTGCGGTTGCTGTAGTAACCTGGCTGGCATGGATGAATGTGATGTGTATTGGACGCTCTAACAGTATAACACTGCAGCAAGCGATGAGTAGCGGCAGCTCAGTGCGTCCGATGTTCCACACCATACTTAATAAAAAAAAAAAAGCGCACACCCAGTGTGGGCGCTGTAGCATAGAGTGCCAGACGCTGCGTGTTAAGTCTGTTTTTGAACACACATACATCCGTAACAAACACATGGAATGATATTGTTTTAACACAGACATTAACACTTTAGTGCCAGACCTGTAAAGACAATTCTGCATAAAAATTTATAGAAGTGTTTGGCATTTTTTACTTTTTTTTTGCTCAGATCATAGTGTGACCTCTCCTGGCTGCAAACGCGCTATTTTAACACAACCAAATGAAACTCCATTGAAATGTATGGGAGAGCGACACTGAGGAAAAGGTCATACGTGGTGCTCTTGAACCTAGAGCGCCAGCGCTATACGCTGAGCTGCCTCTGGTAATACATGTGACGCTACATGGCGCTGTTAGAGATGCTCTTGAACCTAGAGCGCCAGCACTATACGCTGAGCTGCCTCTGGTAATACATGTGACGCTACATGGTCTGTTAGAGAGGCTCACCAGATTCACTTTCTTAAATGTGGTTTCTCATACATCACCCAGCGTTCCCCCCCGCCGCTGCGTGCCGCTACAAAGCACTACCTGGTGCTAGCCTTTCTTAAAGCGGACCTTCAGCATCATTTAATGAAAGGCCCAAACCCTTAAAAAAAAACTATACCCCAGCATCTAAAATTAATATATTTCATATTTTTAGTCACTTACATTTTTTTCCCCTCACTGTCCTGTAACTCTGTTCAGCACTCTAGGATATATCTTGGCTCAGTAGCATCACATACTGAGGAGAGGGTTCAAAAGTGCAGGGGAGCGGGGTTATAGCTGTGCTTTGCACAAACAGAGCAGAGCTGGGGTCAGAAAAAGGTCAGCAATCCCAGAATGCAGAGTGGCACAGTCAGAACACACTTCCTGTTTGCAGGCAGCCTGCACCTCCATGGGTCGCCATCTTGGATGTTTAAAGTCTCAGAAAATGCAATAGATGCAGGTAGGATGATTTTTAATGTGAGCAATCTGTATATACAGCGTGGGGAAACATATAAGATAGGCTCTTATTTAGGGTGAAGGTCGGTTTAACCCTTTCGCTGCCAGCCTACCTGGAGTTTTTGTCACCCTTGGTGCCAAACCGTTTTGCACTATTTTGCGCTCCCCATGTTCAAATGTGATTTTTGAAGGGATTTCCAGGGATTTCCCAGGGAAATGATATATTGTTTTTTTCAGCAGAGTCTGGGCTTTAACATGAAATGTCTTGTTTGTAATTTTTTAGGGGTATTCTCAATATTTTTGGGTGAAATATGTGAAAAAAAAATAAAAAAAAAATACATTTTTACAATTTGTAGTTTTTTTTGTAATAAAAAATGTAAGTTTTTCAATAAAATCTTATTGCATGTGAAATCCCAATTTCTCCCAGTTACAGCGATACCACATATGTATAGGTAGACACCCTTTCCTGCCCAGGAGACTCCCCCAAACTGAAACAGCGCTTTAGGGAATTTTCAGATAAAATACAACTATGCTATGCAATATGCGCACCTTGCAGTTCTTCCAGAAAAACAACCCTTTACATTTGAAATACCCCCAACAAACTATATATTCTCTGGAAGTACACACCTCAAGCTTTCTAGGCGTACCAGGCTTGTTGATGTGCCCATAGTTTTCTGGAAGTAATCCCTCATTGTATTGTTTGGTTGCAAAGAGTTTCCCTAAAAAAAGGATAAAAAAGCAGAATCAAAGCCACATTTTCCTAAAAAAAACTATGTGCAAACAAGAAAAAACAAGTTTAGTCTGAAAAAGCAACATCCCCCGAACAGAACGATACCCAACATGCATAGGTTCTGTCAAGGGAAGAGTTGCCAAACACCCCAAAGTAAAGCATGTGCGTAACAGTGATTTTACTTGAAAATTTCAGCTCTGCAGACAAAGTGCGCACCTTGCGATTTTTCAACCAAAACAACCCTTTACATTTGGAATATCCCCCATAAACCATATATTACCTGAAAGTACACATGTTAAGCTTTCTAAGCGTACCCAACTTGTTGTAGTGGGCTCATCTTTCTGGAATTAATCCCTCAAAGAATTCTTTGGTTGCGCAGGGTTTCCCTAAAAAATGTATAAAAAAGCTGAATAAAAAACACCTTTTCCTAAAATATAAATATGCAAACCAGAAAAAAACAAGCTAAGTCTGAAAGCGCAAGGTCCCCCGAACAGAACAATACCCAACATGCATAGCTACCTTTAACCATTTTAATTGCCAGCCTACTTGAGATTTTGTCACCCTCTGTTGACAGGTCATTTTGCGCCATGTTTTGCGCCATGTTTTGCGCCATGTTTTGCTGGAATTTTCAGGAAAATTATACATATATTTTCTGCAGCAGAGTTTAGGCTTTAACAAGAAATGTCTTGTTTGTAAATTTTATTTTGTTTTTTACAATATTATTAAGTAAAAAATATAAACAAACAATAGATTGTCCCTGCACCACTACTAATTGAAGAAGAATAATAATAAGATGGTGTGCAAGAAAGATTTAGTGTAAAAAGAGCAATAAAGTTGCAACAAAAATAGTGTGGGGCCCAGTACCCCACAAAATACAAACACCAAAAAAATCTGCACCACCAATCTATATATCTAAAGTTCAATCAGGACATGCCACAATAAAATATATTTCTAATTGTAAATTTATTTACATAGTATTAAAAATAGAGCTCATACAGCAATACTAAAAACCATAGTAACTCAATGGGAAAAATCTCAAGCCATCAAGGGGTGTCATTGTGCAAAAATAATAATATAGTACAAAAATATATATATGTGTGAACCAATAAAAAATTAATACAAATTATCTATATTCAAAAGATGTGAAAAACTACACAAAATTAGTTTGAATAATAATGAATCCCACAATTATCATGTGATAAAACATGTGCATCTAAACAAATCCAATGATCAAACCCACAAACAACTTATAATAAACCTGAAGTGAAATAAGAAGTGTATGAAGAAATCCTATCACCCAATAATCTGGCTGGAGATCCCGCTGAGTCCTGGTGCCTCTTTACCCACGCGCTCCGTGGAAACTACCACTTTGCAAGGTGCCAGGAAA
The DNA here is from genome assembly GCA_027917425.1 of Gastrophryne carolinensis. NCBI lineage: Eukaryota > Metazoa > Chordata > Amphibia > Anura > Microhylidae > Gastrophryne > Gastrophryne carolinensis. Next base: position 36,422,947 of record CM051240.1, read on the forward strand.
GAACAAAAGGTACCTGTGTTGCTCGCCTTAAATAAACCGCCTGAATGGTCAATCAGGTGAAACATATGAGCGCCATCCGCCTCAACCCGCGCACAGCGTCCCCGGCCGGCAGACACCCCGTGCAGGAGAGACAATCACGTCTCACATGTGAGCTGCGTGCGCCTCCCCGCCGACCCCCCCCCCCAAAACACCCGGCAATCAGCGTCACTCCACCCCGCCGCACAGCAGCGCGTGGTCATGACAACAGACGCCGCCGTGGAGGGGGTGATCGGCAGCCAAGCACCGCAGCCGCACAGAGCATACACACCGCACAGTCAGGGAAAGACCGGCTCACAAACACAGGTATCTTTTGTGTATATACAATAGTAGTCTAAAAACATCTCTAACTTTATTATTAAATACAAATGTTACAATATTATATACAAATGTTCCATTATTGACATGCCGCTAAAGTATCCTGACTATACAAAGACATTATTGAATCTATATTTATAGTTATAAAATATTGGCTTATCATATCTACAATGAATATACGAGGAGGAACAATATATACATAAATATACAACCCAAAATGTATATATCATTTCACAGATAATATTACCAGCATTATGTACAAACATTTACAGGAATTATATTATAATTGTCCAAATGAAGGATTATATCACAAGTAAAATAAGAGTAAATAAGTAGATAAAGATATGTGAGTATAAGAATAATGAGAGCAGATGGAAATGGAAACAAGTCCACCAGATATTCCTATTCTAATCCATTTCCACCTACACTCACCCATCCATGCCCACATCTACAGCCCAGGCAAGCCTTGGTAAGAGAAGAAATATACACCAAAAACTAAACCTAAAGGGTGGTAATAAATATATTTTTCAAGTTATTTGTTATTTGTTGTTATTATCATTTTGCATTTTATCCCCTATATTTCATATATATTATTATACACATTTTTTGTATTATTACATATATATATATAATATGATATATATATATATATATATAATGTTGGCAACATTGCTGGAGTTGGCTCATTAATTATTTGTTGCCCTCCTACATGCAATTTAAAGGGGCAATCCCTGATATTATCATATGCTCTGAAGAAGGTGGAATTAGACCAGTAAGTATATGAGCATATAGGGACTGTCCAGCCAACACTTGCCAAAGAAAACATACAAAAAATGTGTATGCACAAGAGTAACACATAAAGGAATGTATAGATAATACATGTGAAAACATATATACATGTATATATACATAAGGATCATATGCGAGTAAAGAAGCCACATAATGGCTGGATGTATACATGTCATTACGTACAGGTGTCCTGTGAACACACACAAAAGTGCAAAGCAACACCAATTAGATAAGTGAAATAAAATAAAATGAAAGTAATGATAAATATAATTATAAGAAAAAAAAAAAAAAAAAAAAAAATATATATATAATTAAATAAAATGAAAATATATAAATATATAAAAAATTAAATTAAAAATATAAAATAATAATATGCTCACCCAATATATATACATTCTATATTTTACGCACTATCCCCTTTTGTGTGCGTATGTGCACACATGGCCACGCACATATGCATGTCCATGTTGCGCACACACACACACAAAACCATACACACTATTAATGTACATAACACCAATAACAATGAGGAAAAACTCCCTTATATATGCATAAACTTGATGTTCCAGAGATCATATTCTCCCAGATCAACTTCATCATTATTCTGAGGGTCCTACTTCAAAGATCCTCCGATCCCTCATATATACTTCATTCAGACGATGACCTCAACTCCAAAGGAGAGACTGTTCCTCTTGATAGTCAAACTCAAAGGAAAACGGACAACAAACACCCGTGTCACAGCAAATCACAACCTACACAAATAAAAAACAAGTGCATAAGTGATTGGAAAAAAAAAAAAAAAAGTAAAGTAAGTAAAAAATAAGTAAGTAAGTAAAAAATAAATAAATAAAAATTTTTTTAGAAAATTGACTCCTTTATTTCAAATAAAAAATGTATTTTATTAAGGAAAATCATATTGCATGTGAAAGCCCCATTTCTACCGATTAGAACGGTACCACATATTTATCGGTAGCCCCCCGTTCCTGCCCAGGAGACCCCCCTAACTGAAACAAGTATTTTATAACATTTACAAATAAAATACAACTACCATCCACACTACAAAGGGTTAAATCGAGAAAAAAAAATGACATAGGGTCCCCCCTCCCAGGGGGGCGGACCCCATTTTTTTTTTGGAATTTTAAGGGTTAAAAACCCTTAAAAATCCAAAAAAAAATGAAATGGGGTCCCCCTTACCCATCATTACCAGCCCGGGACCAGCTATGGGGGCTTGTAGGCACAGAGTGGGGGGGCCAGCTTTTGTGGCCCCCCCACCCTGCAGCCTACGAGCCCACATAGCCTATGTGGGCCCGGGCTCTTCTGCCCCCCCCTGGGCTTTGGGGAGGCAGGTAATTGGGGGTGCCGGGGGTTAATGGCAAGTCACCCGCTGCGGCAAGCGGGTGACATGCCATCCCCCCAGCCTTGTGAACTGGTATAGGGGTCATGGACCCCTTACCAGTTCACAAGGGGTTAAATGTAAAAAAAAAACACAGACACACAAAAGAGAAAAAAATATTTTATTAATTTTTTTTTTTACACTGTACTCACCTCCCATCCATCCTGGAGCACTGTGTCCCTCGGCGATCACTGGCTTCTGCTCACCTGCTGGAAGCCTTTTATAGCTGCTGGATGACAGAACACAAAGAGTTTATTAAAAAAAAAATGACATAGGGTCCCCCCTCCCAGGGGGGCGGACCCCATTTTTTTTGGAATTTTAAGGGTTAAAAACCCTTAAAAATCCAAAAAAAAAAATGAAATGGGGTCCCCCTTACCCACAGTAACCAGCCCGGGACCAGCTATGGGGGCTTGTAGGCACAGAGTGGGGGGGCCAGCTTTTGTGGCCCCCCCACCCTGCAGCCTACGAGCCCACATAGCCTGTGTGGGCCCGGGCTCTTCTGCCCCCCCCTGGGCTTTGGGGAGGCAGGTAATTGGGGGTGCCGGGGGTTAATGGCAAGTCACCCGCTGCGGCAAGCGGGTGACATGCCATCCCCCCAGCCTTGTGAACTGGTATAAGGGGTCTCATGGACCCCTTACCAGTTCACAAGGGGTTAAATAAAAAGACACAGAGACATAAGATATAAAAGATCTTTATTTTTTTTTTTTTTTTTACTTTACTCACCTCCGATCCTGTGTCCCCCGGCGATCTCCGCTGACAGCCTGCTCGTGTGTTTGAAGGAGAGAGCCTGGGGAGGAGGGGGGGGCGATCTCAGCCCTCTCCTCCTCCCCATCTGCCCTCCTCCAGGCACACGAGTAGACTGATTGTCTGTCTCACGTCCCGGCAGTAAGAGGGCTGCTGGTGACATCATAAGATGTCACCTGGCCCCGCCCCCCAGGGGGCGGGGCTAGCAGACCCGTTCCAGGAAGTGGGGGGGGGAGGGCAATTTCTGCCCTCTCCTCGCCACCGAAGAGGCTGGGGGGGGCGATCGGAGGCCCCCCCAGTGAAGAGGACACCCATCGGGAGACAGCGCGGCCTCAGGTAAGGAAATGTCTTTTTTTTTTTTTTTTTTTTTTTTTTTACATTTAGCAGCTGCTGCTGCCGAAGCGGGGGGGGGGGGGGGGGCTATTCCGGGGGCTCTCCTGGAGCCATCCGACCCCCCACGGGGGATCGGATGGCACCAAATTAAAGGGGAGACCCGGCCGGATCCAACGAGGGGTCAGGTGAGTATTTTTGATTTATATTTTTTTTACTGTCGGGGGAAAGTCAAGCCCGTAGATTCTACGTGCTTGGCACTTAAGTGGAGTGGAAGCGAGCACGTAGAATCTACGGGCTTGGCACTGAAAGGGTTAAACAACCCTCCTAAACCAACCAAACCTATACCCTCAGGCCACCGGTAAGCCCTGCAGTAGGCATACTCTATCGGTGTGGCTAGAAGATCCAGCAGTAATAACGAGCAGGAATTGTTGGCGTAGACTTTACTAACTTTTTAAAGTGCCTTACACTAACAGCATAGAGCATCCTAAATGCTCCTGAAGGGCCTGACATTTCTTTGATGTTCACAACTGGCCTTGCAGTTTTGGTTCCCAGTCCTAAGGTGCGTGTGCAATATTTGATTAGACCTAGGTGCCCATTATACCATATAGGCTCTTCTTGGTTCTGTACTTTGCGGGTTCTCATCCAGCCAAATAGACCTTGAAGGTTCCAGGCCCGGTGCGAAGATGACTGAAGCCCTGGGCCATCCCGTATTTCTATAAATCCTGGGGAGCCTTGTGATGGTTTGGGGGCTTTTGGGAAAAAAGTACCAAAAAGGACCTTGCAGCTTAGCTTTGTGAAACCAGGCTGCAGATATTGGGGCGTTTTTTACAGCCTATAAAAAAAATATTTACTCACCTGACCGCTTGCAGGTTTCATTCCAGAGTCTGGCGGGCTGCAGCAGTCCAATTTCAGTGTTACTGACAAATGCACCACAGTGCACGTCCCTGCTTCCGGTCAAGGAGGGAGCGGGCTTCATGGTTAGGTAACAGGTATTGCATAATGTGAGCATATTGTATCGGTGATGAACATTCAAGTTCATGCCAGAGCCTCAGGTGGGCAGTTTATTAGCTGATGGTACTAAAACTGGACCAATTCTGCCCACAGCACTTCATGGAATTGTCTTGTATATTGCCTGAAATTATTTGGCTGGATAATAATCCCTTTAACTCCAGCCCTTGCTTTGATGATGGCCGCAGGCCTGAAACATGGATGTGGCTTGTAGGATTTCTGATGTGTTTTGTATGTTCTGCAGCTTACCTGATGACTACAGATGTGGGAAGACCCTGGGCCCTGTAGAGTCTTTGCAGCAACATCCACAAGAGCCAGGGAAGCTGCTGATTGGCTACAGCCGCGGGCTGGTCGCTCTTTGGAATCGAGATACTAGGAAAGTGGAACATCTCTTCTTAGGAAACCAGGTAAAGTTTGTTGGTGTGCGGGTTTTTTTTCTCACCCGTATTCTGGGGGGGGTGAGGCGAAGCCATGAACATTATCCTGGCACTTGCTTTATCCAGGAAATGGATTGGCCGTTAGGGGTTAAAGGATTTTTTTATCCCCTCAAGCAGGGCTACTAGGGTTTCTAAGGTTTATATTTGGTTTTCCAGAACGGTCTGGGAATCTTATAGATTCTCGGGCCGATCAGCCCTGGGTGTTGGTCCACTTTAACCCATTGTGAACTTGTAAGGAGTCCATGAAACCCCTGTACCAGTTCACAAGGCTGGGGGGGCTTTCAAGTCACCTGCGGCTTGCGGGTGACTTGCCATTAACCCCGGCCCCCCTATTACCTGCCTCCCCGAAGCCCAGGGGGGGCAGAAGGGCCCGGGCTGATTTAGGCGGTGCGGGCTTGTACTTGGCAGGGCGGGGGGGGCCACCAAAGCTGGCCCCTGCGCCCTGTTCTACAAGCTCTGCATAGCTGATCCCCGGGCTGGTTATGCTGGGTAGGGGGGACCCCATGTCATTTTTATGGGAATTTTTAAGAGTTTTAAACCCTTAAAATAAAAAAAAAAAGGGGATTACCCCCCCGCCGTGGATATTGGTTTTCTTTGATATTGTAAATATCTAGTAAATATTGAATACATACTTAAATCCAAGACTTGTAGCTATACTGCTGTCTGTAGCCTTGTTGGAGATTTGTCTGTCATTTTATAAAGTTTTATAGTTTTCTACCTGGTCATAAAAGATATGAGGGGGGTCAAGCTCGTAGAGCTATTTAGAGCTATCAACTTTTGTGAACTTTTTTTGAATTAATGGTTTCTTACTTTATAATCTCTGTAGCAACTGGAGAGCTTGTACTGGGAGAGCAGTGGAGCATCGTTTCTAAGCTCGCACAGTGATGGAGGGTACATGGTGTGGGCAGTCGGCAATAACTCCACCACAACGTCTCAGCCAGTCTCCTCTTCTATACCGTATGGTGAGTTCTATTTATTGAATTAAAAAAAAAACTGTTACACCTGTGTGCTGTCATCTGGGGGTTGACTTCGGGTGTAGTAGTATTTAGCTGATCAGTTGTCCCAGAAAGAAGCAGGTTTGTCTTTTTTTATTTTTTTGCATGGGGTTCAGAGTTCAAATGGGGTCACTAGGTAGATTTGAAGTTGCACCAATCTTTAGGTACTTCAGTTTCCTCCCGTTAGCCAATAACCTTAATGTTGCTTGAGGGGGACTAGGGTGTAATGTTTTGCAGGCAGGGACCTTTTGCAAGTTTATTGCTCTTCATACTCCTGTTTTCACAGAGTCCTGCTTGCTTAGGAAGCCCCTTAAAGTGGACCAACACCCACGGGTGATCGGCCCGGGAATCTATAAGATTCCCGGGCCGATCACCTCCCTCCCCGCGGGACATCCGAGATCGGGATGTCCCGCGGGGTGAAACCCCCCTAAACACCCCAAACTCCTTACCCTATCTTCTGTCTGTGAATGGCCGCCGTGGGGCACGCGCGCGTGACTCTTGGGAGGCGGCGGCGGAGGAGCCGCTTATCCGCGGCTTGTCCGTCGGCGCGGGGAGAGGTGAGTTGTTCGGGGGGGTTTCACACAGCGGGGCACCCCGATCGGGGGTGCCCCACTGAAGTGGACCAAGACCCAGGATAGTCAAAATCCTGGGTGTTGGTCCACTTTAAGTCTGCTTTGTAGCGGAGTGCGTGCAGTAATTGAGTCCTCTGCTGATGGTATGTCAGTGGTGACTACTTTAGTGGTGTGCTGTATACTGTGGCAATATGTTGGGGGGAGGGGGGGAGGCACCCATCCATTATGACTAGACTCTGGGCACACTCCTCAGCTTTGTCCCCACAGATGATCCCTCCTAGTCCGGCCATCAGCTCATGCCACACAAGCTGATTGCCTGTCACATCCGCCTCTACGACAGCAGGTCACACTAGCATCAGTCAGACTCCGGGACTCCCCACTTCATTTACTGCAGAAGAGGATGTATGTTGTCAAGCCGTGGCACACCTCCCCCATGCATTACAGTATAATTGGGTGCAAAGGTGGCCCGACGCCATGAATCTGTATTTATATGGGCGGCATTGGACTCATTTTGCCAGTCAGGTAATATGCAGAGATTCGGACTAGAAGCGATCGTCTGCACAAGAGTGAGACTTTAAAATGGTTCAAAATCTTTCTGTAGGAGGTAATTCCAGCACAACCCTACCCCCTACAGCGGCATTATTCCTCTGCACTTCAGGCAGACCTGATGATCTGCATGCAAAATGGCGAGAGCAGGGATGCTGCCGCAAACTACTTTGCTTTTAAGCCGCTGTGGGAACTCTCACCAAGGTGAGTATATGGCAAGGCCTGGGGGTTTTACCAGCCATCATTTTGTGCGGTTTCTTGTGGCTGCTGCTTTATGCAGATTGTTTGTTGAACTCCTTATAAAGCAATAGTGATCCATTAGTGATTCTTACCCCAATGAATCAATAAAAAAAATCTTGACTGATATTCTAAACCCACTTTTGGCCCCGGGGAGCAGCTTGTGGCATGGGAATGGTGAGTAACGCTGCCTTGAAGGATCTGTTGGAAAACACAACAGTGCTTTTTGCAGTGATACAATCTGGATGTCCTTCATCTCTTAGACACCTTTTATAACTGAGGCCAGATGTTGGCTCGGTTTACAAAACATCCTCTAACTTGGTATCCTTTTTATCAAATGCTTATTTTCAACTGGTGAAGCTTTGCCCCGGCCTCGCTCTCATCCTTCTGCAGAGAAAATGGTGTCCACATTTAGTTGGGGAGTGTATGTTATTTATTTTCTCTCTCTCTGTGAACTTGAATTGCTGGTGTCCTTTCTCTGAACTGCCCCTGGAATGTGTAAGAGCTCAGCCATGCGCTTATCAGGAGTATCCTCCGCCTTTAACATCCTTGGAGATTGGAATGGGAGAAGAGGGGCTCCACATAGTTATGACTTCACTTTGTGTCTGCCGAAGTTGGAAATCCATTTACCTGTGGCTTCCCCTGGGTAGCAAACCATAACTTTTCCTGTGCAAATATCTGCTTGTAGGACAAAAAAAGGGTGGTGGGTGTTTTTGAGACTGAAAAGGGAAAGGAACAGGATTGCCTATCTATGTCCAGACAGGCATGAGGTGAATTAAAGGGTCTGTCCAGGGGGGGAAAAAAACTTTAATTCCCCCCCATAGCTTCTCCTTCCTGCTGTGAGATGGTGCTGCTGCCCCACCACCATTCATTGACTGCCCCTTTAGGCCAGTTACGTTTTTAATCAATCAAAAATGCTCCTTTATCCCTGAACACGTCTTTACCTGATCTGCCGCAGTCATCTGCCGCTTCTGTAGTATGGACGTTGAAGTGCTCCGCCACCCATCGGGCTATTGCATTCAATGCAATGGAGCAGGCAGGTCAAGACCTGGCATAGGTCCCCTCCATTTGTAGTGATTGGATGGAGCGTTCCCTGTGATGGATGGCAGGGGGCAGTCCATCGTCAATGGTGCAGAAGTGGCATGGCACCTTGATCGGGCGATCAGGTAAGTTCAGAGCGCCAGACTAGAGCAATCATCTATGGGGGATAAAAGAAGAGTATAGTGTTTAGTTTGCCTGGACAATAACTTTAATAAAGCCTGTGATTGGCTGCCGCGCCCGACTCCGTCCCCGATGTCAGTACTGCTTGCCGGCCGGGGCTCCCCGCGGCTTCGGGCCGCGCTGCTGCACTGGTGAGTCCATTTACTGTTATGTTTATTATATAATGCTTCAGCCTTAGGGGTACCCCCATCTATAATTAAGGGCCTGTGAAAGACCCGAAACGCGTCAGAGGGCCCCACTCTCTTTCTCTGCCCATATCTACTATGATTTTATCTTGCTTGGATGTTTTGATCTGTCTTGGAGACACTGATGATTTTAAGCATTTTCTGGAATAAAGTACTGATGATTTTAAGCATTTTCTGGAATAAAGTACTCATCTTTTAAGGAAGTGCGGAGCCACTGTATTTTCTACCTCTGGACTATTGGGGCTTGGGACTGCCCCGGATTGAGCACCCTTGCCTTACCTGGAGTGCGGAAACTTTCCTTGCTTTGTTTGAATAACTTTAAGCCCAGCAAGTTAAGCAAAGCATGGTTATCCAGGGCTGAGGGCCCTCGGGATAAGAGGGTGGCGCGTGCAGGCTAGAGGTGCTCAGCACTCCGTTCATTAAAAATGGATTACCAGGTGACGGAATATATTCTGATTGGACGGAGAGCCTGTGCAGTGGAATTGGTGTAAATTCTTGGCTTTTCCAAGGGTTTCACACACTCAGTAAAATGGGCCAAGTTCCAGGTGAGTGAAAAAAAGCAGCTATGCTTGGACCCCGCATAAAGAAAAATAGTCTTATTTATTTCTTTTTATTCTGTATTGACCATGTGTATTTTTATTCTATTTTTCTCCAGGGCCTTTCCCTTGCAAAGCCATCAACAAAATTCAGTACTTGTCCAGTGTCTCTGGGTAAGTTAATGTTCTTCTGTATAATGTATGATTGTAATCTGCTTATATTACCCCGGGCCAGCTCATCCTGCAGCGAGTTGAAAGCAGAAGTCTTCACTTTTCTCTGATCACCTTTTCAGCATCCCTATGGTTACATCTGATGCTCAGTGGGGTCGACTCAAAGCCTGGTGAGAACGCAATTTTTTTTTTTTTTTTTTGGATAGAAAACTGCCATTCACTTTCATTGTCTACTTTGTCAAACTTTTTACTTGGCTCTGAATCGGCCTCAAGGTAGACAATGAAAGTGAAAGTCAATTTTCTATCCTAAAAAAGAGAGTGCAAATTCTCACCAGGCCCCTGAATCAAGCCTAGTGTGGCTCATCTGCTGATAAACAAGGACTGTTTTTCAACTCATTACTGGATTGTCTCTGCTCTGTGGTAAGGTGTGTTGTATTGTTGGGATGCACTTTAAAGCAGTAGAAAATTCCATGTGGCCAGGGGGGTTCACACAGCGAGCCGTCCCAAATCAGAGTGCCCTCCAGGGCAGTGAACAACAAGACCCAGGATGGTCAATATCCAGTGTTTTTGTTCGCTTTAAACCGGACCTTCAGCATGATTTATTAAAAAGGCCAAACCCTTTGTTCCGCTTTAAACCGAACCTTCAGCATGATTTATTAAAAAGGCCAAACCCTTTGTTCCGCTTTAAACCGAACCTTCAGCATGATTTATTGAAAAGGCCAAACCCTTAAAAAAAAAAAAAAAAAAAACTATTACCCAGCATCTAAAATTAATACATTTAAGTTTTTAGTCACTTATTATTCTTTCCCCCACTGGGCTGCAACTCTGTTAAGGACTTTAGGATACGGGCGCCGCCATCTTGACTCAGAAGCATTACACTTACTGAGCAAAGGAGAGTGGGATAAAGTACAGGGTGGCGGGTTATAGCTGTGCTTTGCTCAGACAGAGCAGAGCTGGGGTCAGGGAAAGGACAGCAATCCCAGAATGCAGAGCAGCACAGTCAGAAGACACTTCCTGTTTGCAGACTGCCTGATGTTCTATAAGCCGCCATCTTGGATGTTTAAAGGCTCATAACATGTAGTAGATGCAAGTAGGATGATTTTTAATATGAGCAATCTGTATGTACAGGGTGTGGGAAACATATAAGATAGGCTCTTATTCAGAGTGAAGGTCCGCTTTAAGCTCTAGGCAGGTAAGAACGGCTGGCAATAGACTCCGACCTCCTCTCATGGTCTACTAGAAATACGCACTTGGATATTTTTCATTCACCTACCACCTTGGTGGTCCTACAGTGCCCGATCTTGGTTGATTTTTGGCGTGCCTTTGAGCTGCCTCCACTAATGAGCAGAACTGCAGTGGACTGTCACATGATTCACCTCTACTGACAGTTCTTTCATTTTTTGAGTTTACAAACCATTTTGTCAACTGCATCGCACAGAAGGCACCCCCCCCCCCCCTTTATTTTTTCTATCTTCCTGAAAATCTCATTGTAAAGCAGAACAAATCCCATGTAGGTCAGCCCTAGAATCTTAAAGATTCCAAGGCTGGCCTTCACCCTAGGCACCCTGAGGCGCTTGTAAACGCTGACCCTTTCCTGCTCCAGCTGTGCATGCGCAGTCCAATTAGAGCAGTTTTCAGAATGACATTCATGGCAAACTGCTCTCATTGTTAAAGTGGACCAACACCCAGGATTTTGACTATCCTGGGTCTTGGTCCACTTCGGTGGGGCACCCCCGATCGGGGTGCCCCGCTGTGTGAAACCCCCCCGATCACCCGAAAAACTCACCTATCCCCGCGCCGACGGACAAGCCATTTGACAGGAGCGGACAAGCGGCTCCGCCGCCGCCTCCCGTGCGTCAAGAGTGACTCCATTCACAGACGGCCGGCGCACGTCTAGAGGGGCGACAAGGTAAGGGGATTTGGGGTGTTTGGGGGGGTTTCACCGAGATCGGGATGTCCCGCGGGGAGGGAGGTGATCGGCCCGGGAATCTTATAGATTCCCGGGCCGATCACGGGAGGGTGTTGGTCCACTTTAATAGACCGTGCGTGCGCTCAATTATGCTGGGGCGGAAGCGCGCACTCCCCATTCTAGTCAATAAGAACCGTTTGCCAAATGACATAGTTGTGTCAGACTGCTCTCATTGGATGAGCGCATAAAGAGGTGAGTCAATAGCAGAGTTCTGGGGGGGGTCACACAGAGGGGCATCCCAGTTCTGGTTGTCCCAGCGGAACAGAGCAAAACCAAGTCAAAATCCCGGGTTATGTTATGCTTAGAAGGGGGACACCCGTGAGTCTGGGGCAGTGACCTACCCCTCAGGACCAAAACCTGAGATAGTGAAAATCCTGGGTTTTGGTCCACTTTCATAATAAAACCATGGCGGCCCTTGTACGTCATTCTCTGCATATGTTTTGGTCCACTTTCATAATAAAACCATGGCGGCCCTTGTACGTCATTCTCTGCATGTGTTTTGGTCCACTTTCATAATAAAACCATGGCGGCCCTTGTACGTCCTACTCTGCATGTGTTTGATTAGCTGCCATGCGTGGTCACTTCCTACACCTGTTCCCCCAAGTGACTCCACTATTCAATGCACAATCTCTCGCCAAATCCGGTCTTGCTCAAAACAACCTTTTTGTTTATATTGTTCGTGGCGAATGACGTTTTCCAAAGCAGCTGGCCTGACTCTTCCTGTCGCAATATTGTCTTGTGTTCCTTCCTCCTTCTCCCCTACAGGAACCCTTTCATCATATTCAGTGGGGGCATGCCACGAGCCAGCTATGGGGACCGTCACTGCGTCACCATCATGCAGGGGAAGAGCCTGGTCACCTTGGACTTCACCTCTCGAGTCATAGATTTCTTCACAGTGTGTCCTGTCAAGACTGACAAAGGTAACACTTACACTCAGTGTAACTAGAAATTGGATAACTTTTGATCGCTTGACTGTTGTGATATTTAGATGCAATATCCAGGGAGCTTATTGCGATCCTTTATCAAAGGTCATCAGGGTCCTTCCTCCACACCTCTGCTCACAAATTCTTTAGGTGCCCCCCCCACATAGGCTAGAAAAAAAAATCATCTGCCAGGAGCTGAGCAAATGTAAGCAAGTATAGTGGTTGACTATTAACTGATTCAGTTCCAGGTAACGACAGATGAGCGTCTTTACAGTGGCGTTAAGAACGACCGCTAGTGGTCGCTCTGATCGTCCGTGAGTCGCTATTACTGAGCGCCTCAGTCGCTGTAGTAACATTTCCGGCATTGATGAATTTGATGCGCGAGTCGCTGTAACTCCAGTACAGAGCTATATGGGAGAGAACGGTAGCAACTGGTCAGTGTGAGCGACTCAAACCATATTCATCAAAAAAACAGCCTCACAGAGCGTACATCCACTAGTAACAAAGCGAAAACATATAGAATTACATTATTACATTGGGACATTAACACTTTAATACCTGTAATGACAATTCTGCATAAAAAAAAAAATCAAAACAAATTTCTAAAATGTATTTAAATAGGTCAGGAGAGGGCACGCAAGTATTTGATACGAAACAGAAAGAATGATTAAAAGAAAACCCTGAAGAAGAAGAAATTGAACGTCCATTGAAATGTATGGGAGAGCGACAGGTAGCAACAGGCAATACCAGGCACACTGAAAGCCAGAGCGCAGCTGGGATCCGCTGAGCCGTCTGTGATGATGAATGGGTCACTATATGGCGCTGTAAGAGGCGCTCACCAGAATCTGCTTCATAAATGTGATATTGCCTGCCGCGGCCAGCATTCACCTGCTGCTATCTGTCGCTACCTTTCGCTTTCAAGGCACTACCTGTCGCTATCCCTTGATGAATAAAGCCCCAAGTCCCGGCATTTGCCATACTAAAGCCTGGCTTCAGATGCATTGCTCCCGACGTGGGATCAGGTGACTAGTGCTGAGCAGGTAAATTATTTTTTCTTTATTGCATGGCACAGCCCGCTTCGGTATTCATAACAGTTGGATTATTCTGCCACAAGGTGGCGCAGTGGTACTGCAGAAAGCTGTGGCATCCCCCGGCTCCCTATAAAAACGGGACTAACCAAAGAGTTCCCAGTGTTTCCTCTGCAGTGATACTGCGAAGTTAGAAGATGGCTCTCTCCCTTGCGCAGGTGAGCGGGGCAACCAAGCCTGCGGCCCTGCATGTCTATTTCCATCCATTTCTGGACCCTCACTGCCTCCCAGCCTCGGCTGACAGATCGGGTGAAGGTAGAAGAGCACTAGGGTCAAGTGCTCCAGGAGCGCTGCTCCAAGCCGCAGACCCTGTACCACAAAGGGGAGCCGGCCATAGGCTTTATGGTGAGCCTACTAGGGATGCGGAGTTCATGTTCTGGCTTCTGAGGGGGTGAGTGTTTTGGGGGACTATGTCTCCTTCTTTTCCTTCAGGGGTCCCCTCTCCCCCTCCTTGGCCTGGATACTCGCCGCTGGACTCTTGTCTCTCTCTCCCCGGTGGCATCATGGCAAGTGGTATTCTATGTGGTGTTGTGGCGTTTGTGTGTTTTTTGGTGTTTTTCAGCCACCGCACGCTTTGTACTGTGCTCCGCAGCAGTTGGCGCTATAACCTGAGGCGTTTTTTGCTTTGTCATGGCGCCGACCGGGTCACGTGATCTCCGTTTTCGCGCTCGTATATCTTATCGTGTCGTTTCCCCGCATCCCGCCCCTCGAGGTACCTCTGCCGGCGCCATTTTGGACTAGCTGCGCGTCTGGATTTCTCCCTTCCTGGCTGCATCGCTGCTTCCTCTAGTGTGTCGCTTCAACCTGCGGTCTGTGCCTTTGGTGACCCTGCGGTGTCTTTGGTCTGTGAGTCCCCCTTAGGGTTTTTTTTTTTATTGACCTTGGGGGCTGCTCGTGTCTTTTTCACTTATGTCTTTCAGGCGGGACACCATTGGGTTGTGGTTTCTCCCGGTTCTACTCCTTCCTCCCCCTCATCCCCCCCCCCCTTTCACCGATTTCTGGGGGCATCCTGTGGGAGGGCATCCTGGGTGGCTTCTGTATTAGCCTTTACCCACCGCTGGCCTATTGGGCCTGTGTTAATCACCATATGGAGGCTTCTGGGGATGGCGTGCTTGGGGGTCCTTCGGGACAAGCTCGGCTGTGTTCCATGTGTGGGGTATCCCCTGTGAGTAACAGTGTCACGGTGTGCGTGCCGTGCGCTGAGAGTGTACTTGCGCTCCAAGCTGGTTTGCCTGCTTCGCTTCCCAGCTCTCCGCCTCCCTCGGCTTCACCTACTCCCCCGCTCCTGCAATTGGGCCCTAGTGAAGGGGAGATTAGCAGGGAGTCAATCTGATTTGGCTCTGTGGGTGGCCAGCATTGAGCGGCAGCTTGCCAGGACTGTTCCTAGGAAGGCCTATGGCAAAAAGCGGCACCTGATTTCCACTCCCTCACGCTCTACAGAGGAGTATGAGGAATTTGATGTCGCTACTGGACGTTATTCCCTAGAGGAAGGGGAACTGCTCCAGGACTCTGACTCCTCTGGGGACCAGCAGGAGGGTTGTGATAGTGACCCTGAATCTGGGGAGGATTTATGGTATCCTGAGGACACTGATAATTTGCTGTCTCACATTTTCGAAATTTTACATATTGCTGCCCCTGTGGCAGCTAAAAGGAAACAGGGTGAGCTGTTTTGTCCTAGTAAACAGCGCGTGGAGTTCCCCGAGCAGGGACATTTCACCACTATGGTGCTTAAAGAATGGGAATGTCCTAACAGGCTACCTGCTGTGCCCAAGGGTTTGGATAAGAGGTATCCCTTTCCTGCTGATCTTGTTAAGAGGTGGTCTTTTCCCCCTGAAGTGGACGCTCCCGTGCTAGGCTTGTCCAATACTTCGGTCATGCCTTCACCTGACACTACCACTCTGAGGGAAAGTGAGGACCGGCACATGGATCAGTTGGCCTGCCATGCCTTTACCTGTGTGGGGGCTGGATTGCGCCCGGCCTGTGTGGCTGCCATTACAGCTATTGCCCTTAAAAAAATGCTCAAGCGTCTCCTTGATGGCGCTACGGATCGTAGGGGGGGGGGTATAGGACTCTCTTGGTTTGCTCTGATATTCTAAGCATACAGCACGTCCTGCTCCAGATATAGTAATAACATGTGGGTAATCCTCCGGCGCCGTGCACTGCAGACTTGTAGAAAACAAGCTCCTCCCGGCCCTACATATACCGAGGGACCTCCCACAAATCCCCAGATTTCTCTGCAGTGCTGGAACTGCGAAGACATGAAGTATCACGCTCTTGCAGGCGAGCGGGGCTTGTTGCCCGAGGCCCTGCAGGACTATTTCCACTCATCCTCATTGTGAATTAATGCCTCCCAGCCTGGGCTGCGTTGGTCGGGTGAAGGTAGGCAGCACCCCCACCGCAACCCCCCACCATAGGGTAGGCGGTTAAGGCAAATGGTGAGCCTTCAGTGGATGCCCCTCCCGCACCAGTGCCCCCACGGCCCGTGTAACGGTGAACCCCGAATATTGGGTCACCTTCCTCCCTAGATCCCCCCTGTTAGTGGGGGGGAAAAAGAGGGGGGGGGGTTGTGTGTACGATTGCCTAACCTTGCCCTAATTACACTAGAGACCTATAGACTTACGGCTACTGGGTGTCAAAGCCGCGCTTCACATTTTAAGTTTAAGTTAGCCTCAGCGCCTTTATTGTATTTTACTTGGCGCGTACGGCGGCTCCGTTCGGGGACGCTACGGCGTTTATGCCTGTATTCACCCTGTCAGATTTTCTCTCTGAGGTGATTTTCTGCTAGCTCGGTTTGTCAGTTGCATAGATACTGTTTCTTCTGATTGGCTGCGCGCCTTCGAGCTTCGCGCTCTCCGGGGGGGCGTGGTTTGGTTTAGCGCGTTCCGTGTCATCGCCCACTCTGGCCCGCCCTTCAAGGTTCGCGTGGTGAAGACTGTCCCCCCCCCCCCCCCCCCCCCGCTGTTCTGTAAGTGCCCTCATGGGCGACTTTTTCCCTAGCTTTTGCTTCTTCGCGCTTGGCTCGGACATCCCTGTTCCCCTTGTCTTTCAGACCGTGGACTTCGGTGGCTTCTCCCGGCCCGGTGTAACGCCTGGTCCAGACCATTTTAAGAAATCACTCCCACTTCCCAGCAGGTTATTGGGGCATCCAGGGTCGCTTTATAGCGTCAATCCCTACTGGCATATTGAACATAATAATCACCATATGGAGGCATCTCAGGATATTGTGAACGGGGTTCCCTCGCGACAAGCCCGTCTGTGTGTAGCTTGTGGGGTCTTACCTAGCAGCGGTGGCAATGCACGGGTCTGTGTCCCTTGTGCCCAGCAGGCGCTAGCTGGTCTCCCCACCTCTTCCGAGGCTGGGCCCGCACCTCGCCTTGCTTCCCCTACTCCCCCAAGCCTGAGCCTAACCCCCAATACTAGTGGGGACTCTCATGCTGATTTGTCCACTAGACTGGCTAGTGTGGAAAACTTGATTGCTGGCTGCTTGGCGCGCAAGGCTACTGCCAAGAGGCGTCATTTGAATCCTGAATCTACTATACTTCCTGTAGAATTTGACGATTTACTGCTTTCCTATGCACATTCCCCCTCAGAGGAAGGGGAACTGTTCTCTGACTCATACGACGACGAGTCCAGGAGCCAGGATGAGTCTGGTTCTGATCGTTGGTCCCAGGATGACATTGATAGACTGCTGACCCAGATCTTTGATGTGTTATCCCTCTCTCCCCCTCCCGCGGCTCCACGGCAAAGGGGTGATCTGTTTCATACCGCTAGGGTGCGGTTGGAGTTTCCCGAACAAACTCATTTTAATAGTCTCGTGCTGAAAGAATGGGAACATCCCAGCAAACTCCATGGGATTCCTAAAGCTGTGGATAAGAAGTATCCATTTCCTGCCGACCTGGTCAAGTGTTGGACATCGCCGCCCGAGGTCGATGCCCCGATTCTTAGTCTGTCCAATACCTCTATTATGCACTCCCCCGACACTACTACGCTGCGGGATTTGGAGGATTGGCGAGTTGATCAACTGGCATGTCATGCCTTTGCATTTGGGGGAGCGTCGCTCCGCCCGGTTTGCGCCTTAGCCATCACAGTGGTGGCGCTCAGGACTGTGGTTAAGTCTGCTCTTGAAGGGGCGCATGACTTGCCCTCTGATGCCGCCAATGCTCTGGCACCTGTGAGACTTTTGTGAATTATATCCTATCTGCATCGGACGATGCTATTAAGCTGAGCGCTAGATCTTCTGCTCTGGTGGTAGCCATACGCCGTGCGGTCTGGTTGCGCCAGTGGGCTGCTGATAATTTCGCCAAGAAGGCCCTTACGGGGCTTCCATTTAAAGGGCTGCGCCTGTTTGGAGAAAGGTTAGATATTTTTGCCAAGGGTGGCAAGTTACCCCAGCGCAAGCGTCGGATTCGGCCCTTTCGCGGCTCAAGCTCCCATTCGACCCCCTACCGTGGGGCTAAGCAGGGTAGAGGAGTGTCCTTCGCTGGGTCTCGCGCAGATTCCTGGAACAAGAACGGAGGACGCCGTCCCAGTTCCTCCTGGGGGCCCAAGCCCAAAGCCCCTCCCAAGACCCCCCAGGCATGAAGGGGCGCCCTCGCCCGTCAGGGTGGGGGGACGTCTACAGCACTTCGAGCATGTCTGGAGACGCCATGTCTCAGACTGGTGCATTCAGGAGGTAGTGTCCTCCGGTTACAAGATAGAATTTTCTGTACTGCCCCCTACCCGGTTCGTTGGGTCCCAGATCCCACAGGACCCTGCCTCAGCTCGAGTCTTGATGCTGGCTGTGCAGGACCTTCTGGATCTAGGGGTCATTTGCAAGGTCCCCTTAAGAGACAGGGGCATGGGGTTCTATTCCAACCTTTTCACGGTGCCCAAAAAGGACAGGTCAGTCAGACCCATTCTGGATTTAAAAATCCTAAACAGATTTGTCAGAAACAAGCATTTTCGTATGGAAACTCGCTCCTTGCTGCGCCCAAGGGACTTCATGACGTCTGTGGACATCAAGGACGCTTACCTGCACGTTCCGGTGTTCCCGTGGCACCAAAGGTTTCTCAGATTTGCGCTGCTGGATCAGCATTACCAGTTCGTGGCCCTGCCATTCGGCCTTACGTTGGCTCCCAGGGTGTTTACCAAGGTGCTGGCAGGAGTAATGTCTCTGTTAAGACTAAGGGGCATACGCGTGTTGCCCTACCTGGATGATATACTCATCACCTCTCGGTCTCTGCGGCAGGCAGAGCTGGACACTCGGTTGGTAGTGTCCACCCTGGAGTCCTTCGGCTGGGTGATCAATTACCCCAAGTCATCTCTGTCCCCCTCCTCAGTGACCCCGTTTCTGGGGATGATTCTGGACTCGGTTCAGTCAAGGATATTCCTTCCTCCACAGAAGGTGGAAGCTCTGACAATGCAGGCGAGGTCCCTGATCTCGAGCCCTCATCCCTCCATCCGGCAGGGAATGCAGTTGGTGGGCTCGATGGTGGCAAGCTTCGAGGCGGTGCCCTTTGCCCAGTTTCATTTGAGAACTCTGCAGCTTCACCTTCTGTCAGTATGGAACAAGGACCCAGCGTCCTTGGACGAGATCTGGGTGCTTCCCCCTCGGTCAGACAATCCCTTGCATGGTGGCTGGACCACAGGAACTTGACAAGGGGCAGATCCTTCCTGGCTCCCTCCTGGGAGACGGTCACAACGGATGCCAGTCTGTCAGGCTGGGGGGGGATTCTGGAAGTCCCTGCGCTTCCAGGGGAGGTGGGGCCCTCAGGAGGCCCATCTTCCTATCAATGTCCTGGAACTCAGGGCGGTTAGATCGGTGCTGGAACAATTGACCCGGCACCTGAAGGGTCTGGCGGTTCAGGTACGCTCAGACAACAGGATGGCGGTGGCCTACATCAATCATCAGGGAGGAACCCGGAGCAAGGGGGCTCTCCAGGAGGTGTCTCTGATTCTAACTTGGGCAGAGGCCAATGTCCAATGCATCTCAGCTGTCTACATTCCGGGGGCGGAGAACCTGCTAGCAGATGCTCTGAGCAGGGGGTCGTCTCATCAGGGGGAATGGTCCCTATGCAGCAGGGTATTTCAGTCCCTGCGTCACCGTTGGGGTGTGCCAGACGTGGATCTGTTTGCGTCCCGTCACAATCACAAGCTCCCGAGCTTTGTATCCCTGTCTCAGGATCCTCTGGCTCTGGCCTCGGATGCCCTGTCAATGTCTTGGAGGGAGTTTCGGCTCCTGTATGTGTTTCCCCCAATTCCCCTTCTGGGCAGAGTGCGCAAGATTGCTCTGGAAGGGGTACCCGTGATTCTGGTGGCCCCAAGGTGGCCAAGAAGATTGTGGTTCGCAGACGTGGTTCAAATGGCAGTAGATCAGTACGATCTGCCAAGGTTGCCAGACCTTCTAACTCGGGGGTCTCTACGCCATCCCAATTTACTAACTCTGGCTTTGACGGCTTGGCTATTGAAACCTCCATCCTGAGGGAAAAGGGTTTGTCTGCATCTGTAGTGGCTACCATGGTACAGGCCAGGAAGAAGACTTCTGCGGCTATCTACTATAGAGTTTGGCGCGCTTACATTGACTGTGAATCCAGGTCTCTTCCCTGCCAGGAATTCTTAGTCTCCAGGGTGCTGGAGTTTTTACAACATGGTCTAGACTTAGGTCTTAAGCTTAGTACTCTGAAGGGCCAGGTTTCGGCCCGGTCTATCTTCTTTCAGAAAACCTTTGCCCAGCACCCTCTTATCAAGACTTTCTTTCAGGGGGTCACTCATGTGCGTCCTCCTCGAAAACCTATGGTTCCTGTTTGGGACTTGAACTTGGTTTTGTCGGCCCTGCAGGGTGCTCCTTTTGAGCCTATTCAGGAGGCCGCTCTCGCTGTTCTCACGCTCAAGGTTGTCTTCCTGGTAGCTATCACTTCGGTTAGACGTGTGTCTGAGTTGGCTGCCTTGTCTATTCAGCCTCCCTACTTTGAGAGACACCGGGATAAGGTGGTGTTTCACTTCAAGCCAGACTTTCTGCCTAAGGTTGTGTCTGCATTTCATTTGAATCAAGATATTGTACTTCTTCTTTGTGCCCTAATCCTAGTAACCCTAAGGAGAGGGTTTTGCATTCCTTGGATGTGGTTAGGTGTGTCAAGTTTTACCTGGTTATCACTAAGGCTTTTAGGAAGACGGATGCTCTCTTCGTTGTGCCTCACGGGCCTAGGAAGGGTTTGGCTCCCGCCAAGTCTACCATCAGTAAATGATTCGTCGGGCTGTGGTTCAAGCCTATACTACTAAGGGGAAGACTCCCCCTTTTCGTCTTACTGCTCATTCTACTAGAGCTGTTGGGGCTTCTTGGGCTTTTCAGCACCAGGCCTCTGTGGAGCAAGTTTGCAAGGCCGCTACTTGGTCTTCCGTTCATACCTTTACAAGTTTTACAAGGTTGATGTTAGGGGCTCAGCTGATGTGTTTGGCCGCAAGGTTTTGCAGGCGGCAGTAGTTTAAACTGCTTGCTGTTGCCTGTTGCCTTTCTGTTGGGGATCCCACCCTTCTTTACGGACACTGCTATTGGATGTCCCACATGTTATTACTATATCTGGAGCAGGACGTGCTGTATGCTTAGAATAATACAACTCTGTGAAGTACTCACCTGTAGAGTTGATATTATATGCATACAGCACGTCCTGCTCCACCCCACCTTGTTCTGGATCCCCTGTTTGGTGATTGTTATCTTTGGTATTATTGCCAGTTTTGGGTGGTTGTTTTCTCCTGGATTCTCATTCTCACTGCTTTTCAATGCTGGTGATTTGTGGGAGATCCCTCGGTATATGTAGGGCCGGGAGGAGCTAGTTTTCTACATGTCTGCAGTGCACGGCGGCGGAGGATTACCCACATGTTGTTACTATATCTGGAGCAGGACGTGCTGTATGCATATAATATCAACTCTACAGGTGAGTACTTCAGAGTTGTATTTTTGTGGCCTTTATCCTTACTGCTATGGATGATGCTGTGCAGCTGAGCGGTAGGGCCTCTGCGCTCTTGGTGGCTATGCGCTGCTCTGTTTGGTTACCTCAGTGGGCAGCTGACGCCGCTGCTAAGAAAGCTCTTACTGGACTCCCCTTCGCGGGGCTGCGGCTATTTGGGGAGCGTCTTGATGTTCTAGCCAAGGATGGCAGGCTACCTCAGCCAAGGAGGCAGTCTCGGCCCTTTCGGGGGTCCTCCGTCCCCCTCTCTTCCTATCGTGCTCCCAGAGGAGGCCGTGGCTCCCTCCTCTCTAGTGGCCGCAGAGATTCTTGGGGCCGTGGTCGTCCTGGTCTCTCCTGGAGTTCCAAGCCCAAACCCTCTCCCAGGCCCCCTGAGGCATGAAGGCTTCGGCTCTTTGCTGACGTCAGGAGGCTTCACGTCTCAGACCGGTGGATTCAGTAAGTAGTGTGCTCCGGTTACAAGTGAGTTTGCAGCCTGGCTGCCTCCAAGATTCATCAGATCCCGGATGTCTTTAAACCCCCTGTCTGCTCAAGGGTTGCTTCTGGAGGTTCAATGCCTGTTAGTCAGGAGTCATTTGTCAGGTGTCCCATAAAGAACAGGGTCAGGGGTACTATTGCAATTTTTTTCACGGTCCCCAAAAAGGACAGCTCTCTGAAGCCCATTCTGGACCTGAAGGGCCTCAACAAATTTGTCCGATCCAAGCATTTTCGTATGGAGACACTGCGCTCTGCTGTCAGTACCCTTCGCCCGGGCAACTTCATGACCACTGTGGACATCAAAGATGCCTATCTTCCCAGGTCATCAGAGATTTCTAAGGTTCGAGCTGCAGGATCAGCATTACCAGTTCGTTGCTCTAACCTTCGTTATCACCTCGGTGCCTCTGGTATTCACCAAGGTACTGGCGGGGGTGATGGCTCTGCTAAGGAACCAGGGCATACGCAGCATTCCTTACCTGGACGACATCCTGATTGTGGCCAAGTCCTTTCCACAGGCGAGCAGGACACTCAGATGGTGACATCCACTCTCGTCCTTGGTGAGGACCTTTCTGGGCATGACTCTGGATACCTCTCAGGTCAAGGTGTTCCTTCCTCAGCAGAAGGTGGGGGGTGTTCAGATGCAGGCTCGGGCTCTATCGTGTCCACATCCCTCCATCCCTCAGGGGATGCAGTTGGTGGGCCTGATGATGTCCTGCTTCGAGGCAGTCCCCTTTGCCCAGTTTCACATGAGACCTCTTCAGTTGCACCTCTTGTCAGTTTGGGATCGGGACCCTGTGTCCCTGGATCAGGAATTTTTTCTTTCTCCCCTGGCCAGACAGTCTCTCTCGTGGTGGCTGGACTCAAGGAACCTTCTGGGGGGCAGGTCTTCCCTGCCCCCGTGCTGGGAAATGGTCACCACGGTTGCCGGTTGGGGAGGCTTCTGGAAGTCCCTGAAGTTCCAGTGTTCGTGGGGCCCACAAGAGGCCCATGCTTCCATCCACGTCTGGAACTGCGGGCGATCAAGTTGGTTCTTTCTCGCCTAACCACTCGCCTTCAGGGTCGGGCTGTTCAGATCCGCTCAGACAACCAGACGGCGGTTGCCTACATCAATTATCAGGGAGGGACTCGGAGCAAGCAAGCCTTCAAGGAAGCGTCCCTGATTCTGTCTTGGGCGGAACGGCATGTTCTTCATCTCAGCGGTCTACATTCCGGGAGTGGAGAACCAGGTGGCGGACTCCCTGAGAAGGGGGACGTCTCGTCTGGGGGAATGGTCCCTCAACAACCGGGTGTTTCTCTCCCTGTGTCACCGCTGGGGTCAGCCGGACGTGGACTTGTTTGTGTTCCGTCACAATCACAAACTTCCCAGATTTGTCTCTCTATCTCAGGATCCTCTGGCCTTCGCCACGGATGCCCTGGCAATACCTTGGACAGAGTTTCGGCTTCTCTGTGTTCCCTCCATTTCCTCTCCTGGGCAGGGTCATGCGCAAGGTGGCCCAGGAGCGGGTACCAGCCATCCGTTTGGTTTGCAGACATCGTGCAGTTGGCAGTAGACCGGTACGTCTTGCCCAAGTATCCAGATCTTCTCACTCAGGGGCAGCTACACCATCCCAATTTACAAACACTGGCTTTAAAGTGGACTGTCGCCCACCCCTGATCGGCCCAGGAATCTATAAGATTCCCGGGCCGATCACCTCCCTCACCGCGGGACATCTGAGATCGGGATGTCCCGCGGTGAGGGACCCCCCCAAAACCCCCAAAAAACTCACCTCATCCTCTAGACGTGCCCGCGCCGGCCGTTTGTGAATGGCCGGCGCGGGCGCGCGCCCTGTCAGAGTGACGTGCAGGAGGCGGCGGGCGCACTGTCTTGTCCGCCGCTTGTCCATGAGCGTGGTGAGGTGAGTTTTTCGGGGTTCTGGGGGGTTTTACACAGCGGGACACCCCTAATCGGGGTGCCCCCCTGAAGTGGACCAAAACCCAGGATAGTCAAAATCCTGGGTGTTGGTCCACTTTAATGGCTTGGCTGCTGAAACCTCCATCTTGATGGATAAGGGGTTGCCTGCTTCTGTTGTTGATACCATGATTAGGGCTAGGAAGAAGTCTTCGTCCTTTATCTATTACAGGGTCTGGCATGCTTACATTGCCTGGTGTGAGTCCAAGTCTCTACCCTGTTGGGGTTTTTTCTATTCCCAGGATTCTGGAATTCTTGCAACATGGTTTGGATCTAGGCCTTCAACTTAGTACCCTAAAAGGCCATGTTTCAGCTCTGGCAATTTTCTTTGCCAATCACCGGTTGGTTAAAACCTTTTTCCAGGGTGTTTCTCATGTGCGTCCACCCCGTAAGCCTTTGCTGCCAGTCTGGGATTTGAATCTGGTGTTGTCTGCTCTGCAAGGGCCTCCCTTTGAGCCTATCCGTGAGGCTGCCTTGCCCATTCTGGCTTTTAAGGTAGCCTTTTTGGTGGCTGTCACTTCTGTAAGGCGAGTTTCCGAGCTGGCGGCGCTTTCCATCAAACCTCCTTATTTCGAGCGGCATCAAGATGGTGGTGGTCCAGCTTAAGCCGGATTTCTTGCCTAAGGTGGTGTCTGCTAAGTCCACTATCGGCAAGTGGATCTGTCAGGCGGTGATTCAAGCCTATTCTGCTAAGGGAAAGGAACCTCCGTTTAGGGTGACTGCTCATTCCACTCTTGCTATTGGTGCCTCTTGGGCTTTTCAGCACCAAGCTTCTGTTGAACAAGTTTGCAAGGCCGCTACTTGGTCTTCTGTTCATACCCTACAAGGTTGATGTTCGGGCCTCAGCAGATGCTGCTTTTGGCCGCAAGGTGCTTCAGGCGGTAGTGACTTGAACTACTGGCCGTTACTCTTTGGGGATCCCAACCTACTTTTGGACACTGCTCTTGGATGTCCCAACTGTTATGAATACTGAAGCGGGCTGTGCCATGCAATAAAGAAAAAAGCAATTCTGTGAGTACTCACCTGTAGAATTTTTTGTTCTTGCATGGCACGGCCTGCTTCGCCCCACCCTTGTTATCGTTATTCTTGGTTGCCTCTTTATGGTGATTGTTCCAAGTTAATTGGGGTTTTTTACCCTTTTTTAAATTTTTACCTTATTCTTTTCCAGCTTCTTGTCTCGCTGCTTGTCTACGCTGGGAACTCTATGGTTAGTCCCGTTTTTATGGGGAGCCGGGGGATGCCACAGCTTTCTGCAGTACCACTGCGCCACCTTGTGGCGGAATTACCCAACTATGAATACCGAAGCGGGCTGTGCCATGCAAGAACAAAAACAATTCTACAGGTGAGTACTCACAGAATTGCTTTATTTTACTCTTGGGTACCCCATGGTTTCATGCCATGGTTGAGACCGCTTTTGGACCTCCTCTGTCTCATCTACATTAATATCAAGAGAAAAGTGTGTTATAGGTAATTCACCGAAAATCACTTAGGGGCAAAGCTGCCACCATACAACACCCTGCAGCTTTGCCCCTAAAGTGATTTTTTTTTCCATACCCAAAAGCAGGGGGAATTGAAAGGATGGTGAAGTGGTAGTAGGACTCTTCCTGGTCCAACAGCACCTGCGCGGGCTCTCGTCCAATCAAAGCTGACCACTAAAGTGACGTAATTTGACTAGCAGCTCTGATTTAGTGTCAATGAGGAGCGAGAGCAGCCACATCCCTCTGCTGTACGGCACTAGCGCCCCAGCCTATCTGAATGGATGGGGCAGGAGCGCACACACAGCCCGAGGATGTGCTACTGCTCTCGCTCCCCATTCACAACATTCAGAGCCACCTTGCTGAATTCCGTCTGTTCAGCGAGTGGCTCTGATTGGACGAGGGTCTGAGCTGCCGCTGTTTTGCTGGGGAAAGGTTAGTGATTACCGGCACCCTGGTTGGTTTCCACACAGAGGGGTATTGCAATTTGGGATGCCCCGGGGGGATAAGGCCAGCATCCGGCTCTGGAACCTAAAAGATGGCAGGGCCAGGTGGGAATGGAGTCCGGCGTCGGCGCATGGCTGACGTTGCGCCGGTGACTGGCTAGTTAGGTTTAGGCCGTTGTGTCTAGTAGCCTTATTGAATATTACTATTCACAATCGCCATAATGGAGGCATCAGGGGATAGTGAGCCGGGCACCCCATTTGGGCAGGACAGGCTCTGCCCCTTGTGCAGACGGAATCCACTGGGCGGATTCAGCACTATTTGTCCCACTTGCGCCAGAGGCATTGCTTTGGACCATGAATGGGCGGTCGCTCCTGACCCTAGCCCTGCGCTGCCATCAGCCTCTCCGGATCCTCCGCTTCTGCAGTTAGCCCCTAGTGAAGGGGGAGCCAGCAAGGGGCCCTAAGAAGGCCTCGAGTAAGATGCAGCATCTGGAGGAGGATGATGATCTTTGCGGGTGCTCTTTCGCCCTGCGTGTGCCTCGGCAATTGTTTCACTAGCCAACAGGAGAAAGGTTAAACACCTTGTGGCTAGAGCTAAAGCTCGCAAGCGGGCGGAGGGGTATAAGGAACTCAAGGCCTGCTTGGAATTCATCGGCTTTTTTGTTACTGCCATGGATGATGTGGTCAGGCTTCGTGCCAGAATTTCGGCCTTGCTTGTCACTGTACACCGCTTGCTCTGGTTGAAGCAGTGGTCGGCCGATGCGGCTGCCAAGAAGTCCCTCACAAGTCTTCCCTTTGTGGGAAGCCGGCTGTTTGGGGAGCGCCTGGACCTCTTGGTCAAGGATGGTAAGCTCCCTCAGAGGAGAAAGCCTGCTTGGTCCTTTCGGAACTCCTCTTCTTATCGGTCTTTTGGGGAGGAAGAGAATCTTCATTTTCCAGGTGCCCGCAGAGATACCTGGGGCAGAGGTAGGTCCCGCAGGTAGGTCCAACCCCTCTTTGGGAGCTAAGCCCAAGCCCCCAGCTAAGCCTACTCAGGCATGAGGGGGCGCCCTCACCCATATGGGGGGGGGGGGGGGGCGGCTTCTGCTGTTTGCTCAGATCTGGAGACGTCACATCTCGGATCGGTGGATTCAGGAGGTGGTGTCCTCTGGTTACAAGATAGAGCTGGCAGCCGGGCCACCCACAAAGTTCCTATGTTCAAGGATATCCCGAAACCCGCTAAAAGCTCAGGCTTTGAGAACGGCTGTTCAACACCTCCTGCGGATAGGTGTGATTTGCCCTGTGCCCCAGCAGGAACAGGGCCAGGGGTTCTACTCCAACCTGTTCATGGTTCCCAAGATGGACGGGGCGCTGCGGCCGATCTTGGACCTGAAGGGTCTCAACAGGTTTGTAAGAGTCAGACATTTCCGCATGGAAACGTTGCGGTCGGCGGTGAGATCGCTTCGGCCCGGCAACTTCATGAACACGGTGGACATCAGGGACGCTTATCTGCACATCCCGATTTTCCAAGGACATCAGAAGTTCTTGAGGTTTGCACTGGAGGATCAACATTACCAGTTTGTGGCACTCCCCTTCGGCATATCCTCCGCTCCCCCTGCCACAGCAGAATGTTTTGGGACTACAGACGCAAGTGCAGACCTTGCTGGCTTGTCAACAGCCGTCTGTACGTCTGGGGATGAGATTGGTGGGCTTAATGGTGTTGTGCTTCGAGGCAGTGCCCTTCGCCCAATTTCACATGAGACCTCTACAGTTGAACCTGCTGACCGTCTGGAATCGGTCGCAGGAATCTCTGGAACAAGGATTTGCGCTGTCCCCCCTGGCCAAGCAATCCCTCTTGTGGTGGTTGGACTCTCAGAACCTCCTGGTGGGCAAGTCCTTCCTGACTCCACATTGGGAGATAGTTACCACAGATGCAAGTCTGTCAGGCTGGGGAGGCGTTTGGCAAACCCAGAAGATCCAGGGTCAGTGGGGTCCGCAGGAGAACCGTTTACCCATAAATCTCTTGGAGCTGTTCGGTTGGTTCTTCTACGCTTGACTCCCCATTTAAAAGGCCATGCCATCCAGGGCCGCTCGGACAATCGGACAGCTGTGGCCTACATCAACCACTAGGGCGGGACTCGGCGCAAGAGATCCCTCAAGGAGGTACCCCGGATGCTGACTTGGGCAGAGGAGAATGTTCCCTGCATCTCGGCGGTTTACATCCCTGGGGTGGAAAACCAGGAGGCAGACTCCCTGAGCAGGAGTTCCCTGCGCCTGGGTGAATGGTCCCTCAGCAGAGAGATTTTTCAGGCTCTGTGCCTCCGCTGGGGTCAACCACATGTGGATCTGTTTGTGTCCAGACACAATCACAAGCTTCCAAGGTTCGTCTCTCTCTCGAGATCCTCTGCCCATAGCAACAGACGCTCTGGTGATCCCTTGGATGGAGTTCAAATTTCTGTATGCATTCCCTCCGTTTCCGCTCCTGGGCAGAGTGCTGCGCAAGATACCCCTTGAGGGGGTGCCAGCCATCCTGGTGGTGCTCCGTTGGCCGAGAAGGAGCTGGTTTGCAGACATGGGCCAGATGTCAATAGATCATTACATCTTGCCCGACGATCCAGATCTTCTCACACAGGGGTCGCTTCGGCACCCGAATTTACGGACGCTGGCTTTGACGGCCTGGCTGTTGAAACCTCAATCCTGACGGAGAAAGGGTTATCGGCCAGTTATTCACACAATGATTCGGGCACGGATGAAGTCTTCCATGATATACTACAGAGTTTGGCGGGCCTATATCGCTTGATGCGAGGCCAAGAGCCTTCCTTGCCGGAAATTTTCTATATCCAGGATTCTGGAGTTTCTACAACACTGTTTAGACGTGGGCCTCCAGCTGAGCACCCTCAAGGATCAGGTCTCGGCCTTAGCCATTTTTTTCCAGAGGTCCATTGCCAATCGTAGATTAATCAAGATTTTTTTTTTTCCAGGGAGTCACACATGTCCGGCCACCGCGTAAATCAGTCTTACCGGTGTGGGACTTGAATCTAGTGCTGTCTGCTCTCCAAGGTCCTCCCTTTGAGCCTTTGAATGATGCTACATTGTCTATGCTGACTCTCAAGGTGGTCTTTCTGGTGGCGATCACTGCGGTGTGTTGTGTATCGGAGCTGGCCGTGCTTTGCATGAAACCACCCTACTTTGAGTTGCACAGAGATAAGGTGGTTTTTCGTTTTAAACCTGATTTTTTGCCTAAGGTAGTTTCTCCCTTTCACCTTAATGAAGAAGTTGTCTTACCTTCCTTGTGTCCAACACCGGCTAATTCCAAAGAACGGACCCTCCATGCCTTGGATGTGGTCAGAGCCATAAGGTATTATCTGTCCACTCTCAGTAAGTGGATCAGACAGGCGGTGGTGCAAGCATATTCTGCCAAGGGGAAGGAACCCCCTTTTCAGATCACTTCTCATTCTACCAGAGCTTTTGGTGCCTCCTGGGCTTTTCAGCACCAGGCATCGGTTGAGCAAGTTTGTAAGGCCGCCACTTGGTCTTCAGTTCATACTTTTACAAAGTTCTACAAGGTTGATGTTAGGGCCTCAGCTGACGCTGTCTTTGTCCGAAAGGTGCTTCAGGCGGTAGTGAAATGAACTACATGCTGTTCCACTCTGGGGATCCTGTCCTAATGGACACTGCTTTTGGATGTCCCACATGTCATCACTGGGTCGACCTGGACTGGATATAGGGAAAAATACAATTCTGTGAAACTCACCTGTAGAATTGTTTTTGAGTATATCCAGTCCAGGTCGTCCCACCCCTGCCTTGTTTATTATCTCTTGTTTGCCTGTTTATGGTGATTACATTTATATTGGACCATTGTCCTTATGGTTTTTGTTGGAAAGAGTACATGCTGAAGCTATGTGAAGTAACATGGTTTCTTGGCCTCCCGGCCTGTCTCCTCTTTTACTGCTTTTTAACCACTGGGGAATGATAGAGGGACACCTGCCTTTATAGGGGGCCAGGAGGAGTGACCACGTTTTGATCTTGCAGTCGAGCGCCCCCTGGGGGCGGAATACCTACATGTCATCACTGGGACGACCTGGACTGGATATACTCAAACAATTCTACAGGTGAGTTTCACAGAATTTTATTCTAGTTTTTACATTCGAGAGACTACAAGCAGAGGCTATGTGAGGTAACATGGTCTTATTTTTTTTGGGGCCTCCCGGCCTGCCCTTTTGTTGATTACTGCTTTTAAACCACTGGGGAATGATAGACGGGCAGCCGCCCTTATAGAGGGCTGGGAGGAGCTACATCTTTTATCTTGTAGTCAGCGCCCCCTAGGGGCGAACACCCAATCTTGGAGATCGGGACGGCCTGGACTGGATGGATAAAAAAACAATTCTACAGGTCAGTTTCTCAGAATTGTATCTTTTTTTTTTTTCAGGTCAGTCAGGTTCTTGCAGCTGCAGACAGGTTTTTTTTTTTAATTCCTTGTCTTTTCCAGATTTGGACAACCCCACAGCTCTGGTAGTCCTAGTGGAGGAAGAACTGGTTACAATTGACCTGGAAACCCCTGGCTGGCCAACCATTCCTGCCCCATATCTTGCTCCTCTCCATTCCTCCGCCATCACCTGTTCTTACCACATCTCTAATGTAACCTTGAAGTTGTGGGAGCGGATCATCCTTGCTGGCGAGCAACAGAATCCACATCTGTCTTCTGCAGTAAGCATTGATTGTTTTTGAAGGCTAGAGGTATAGAGTAGCTCACGCCAGTGCTGACTCAATTTGGGATGCCCTGCTGTGTGAAACCCCCCCCCCCCCCCCCCCCCCTCTCGCCTTTTCTCCATTCCCACAGCACATGTACAGGTGCTCGTCCAATCGACTCTTTATGCTGTGCATTAGGGGTTTCAGAAAAAATTGATTCTGTCAAGTATTGCAGTATTTCATTTGACTATACTAGAATCAATATTTTTTTTTTTCTTTCTAGTATCGATTTTGACCCCCTCCCGCCCCCCTACAGTAAAAGAAAAGTAAAAAAAAAAAAACGAAACACTCACCTGACCCCTCTTTCGATCCGGCCGGCTCTCCTCTTCACCCGGGGGGCCTCCTTGGGGCAGGGCAGATGACGTCAATCCCGCAGGCATCATCCTGGCTCACAGCGGCTCAGCTCTCAGATGCTGGTGATCGCTGGGCAGTAGAGGACGGGGCAGGAGATCCTCTGGCCGGTGATCACGGCATCTGTCATCGGATCGGCGAGGGACACCGCAGCTGGCAACCGGAGGTGAGTAAGGAAAGAAATAAAAAAAAAAATAAATAAAAAATTTTTTACCCTTAGCCCTTTGTGAACTGGTAAGGGATCTGTGACCCCTATACCAGTTCACAAGGCTCTGGGTCTGGCAAGTAACCTACTGTTAGTGGGTGACTTGCCATTAACCCTGAGCCCCCCAGAAGAGCCCATGACCATAGGTTATGCCTGCTTGTAGCCTGCAGGGCCACCAAAGCTGGCCCCTGCGCCTGTTAAAATCCCCCCCCCCCCCCCCCCCGCAATATATTGGCTTTGAGACAGAATCGGGATATATTGTATCGTCATACGTGTATTGCGATGCGTATCGTCTCGCCAGATTTTTGCCAATTCACACCCCTACTGTGCATACTAATACACGCCATTAAACCGTTGTTTTGGCTAGCGTGTCGGTGGCCATGTCCCTGTTTTACCTGTGGAGTGCTCACCTGCGGGGATGCGGCTGCAGCCCGCAATTGCAGCAAGGTATCCAGAAAAGGCAATCTGGCTGGGGGATGTCACAAAGTGGGCCATCCCGGTTCGCATGTCCTGGGCCACCTGGTCAGCCAGACCCCAGGTGCTGGCTGCGGCAGTGATGGCTCCTCTTTAAAGCAGAACAAAACCCACCAGCGCCTGCACTGCAATCTAAAAGATTCCGGGAGCGGCTGCTGGTTTCCCCCTGGGCATCCCGAATTGGGATGCCCCACTGTGTGAAAACCACTGTTTTTTAATTGTTTAAAATAATATGCCAGACCATAACGCTCCTGAACTTTGCTGCATCCCCCCTAGGGTACACATACCACAGGTTGAGAAACGGTGCTCTAAAACA
Source organism: Gastrophryne carolinensis (assembly GCA_027917425.1). Lineage (NCBI taxonomy): Eukaryota > Metazoa > Chordata > Amphibia > Anura > Microhylidae > Gastrophryne > Gastrophryne carolinensis. Next base: position 36,454,811 of record CM051240.1, read on the forward strand.
CTTTCTCAAACTGCAGTAGACGTACCCCAGGGGGGATGCGCCACAGCTTGAAAGGGTACGCAGAGATGTTCACAAGCCCAGTTGGTCTGATGGGTTTGGTATATCGATTTAACAGTAATATGATATTGCTTCTTACTTTAAAAGTGTTACAAGGCCTGTGTCCTACTTATTTTGGTAACATTTATAAGTTATGCCCCCCTTGGGGTTGCTTGGTTTTGATTTCTTGTCGCTAGGGGATACTTGGTTGCAGTTCTTTTGTCACTATGGGGTACTTGGTTGCAGTTCTTTTGTCACTATGGGGTACTTGGTTGCAGTTCTTTTGTCACTATGGGGTACTTGGTTGCAGTTCTTTTGTCACTATGGGGTACTTGGTTGCAGTTCTTTTGTCACTATGGGGTACTTGGTTGCAGTTCTTTTGTCATTTGGGGGGTACTTGGCGTAAAAAAAAAAAAAAAAAAAAAAGTTGAACTACTGCTCTAAAACAGTTACTAGGGTAATCTGGTTAGGTACTGTACAAAGTATAAATTAAATGTGTTTCCTTATCCAATGTTAACATTTAACCTTCTGCCTTCAGATCTGGCCAGTTAATGGTGGAAAAAGTTTATCTGAAGAGCCATCGCAGAGGGGTCTCTTATTGACTGGGTAAGTTGTGGTGTGTGTATTTAAATTATTATTTTTTTTTTTTAATTGGTGGACCTATTTCTGCACTTCCAGCATCAGCTTGTGAGACACACTTCTGCTTGTGTGTGCTGGGAAGGATGGCTGCTCCCCCCCCCCCCCCCAAAAAAAAAACCTCCCCTTTTCCTGGTCCCACAGCGCATGCACAGACTCTCATCCAATCTGCGCTCTTCATACAGGCCTGTTTGGACACAGAGTATGGCAAAAAGGAGTGGCCTCTGGGTTCTGGGTCATCCTTATTTCTCGCTGCAATTCCCATGCAGCGACTCAGGGATGCGCGTCCACTTTAAGTCTGCACTTACTTGCAGGAATTTTATCTGGTTAGTGTCTAGCTTTTTGTTAAATGGATTTTATAATTCGCAGAAGATTTAAAGGAGCCAGGATCACGGATGTGCTTTAAACAAAACATTTTACAGTGTATAAAATATGCCATAAGGCTTAATCAGATGAATATATGGTCAATAAATTCTTCCAGATGCTGATACACAAGGCGTGTTGTGTAGTTGGGAGGGGAGTGATATTAAAACATGTGTTTTAGATGCTGAATCCACAATGGCCCATCTTGCTGTGTTATCTGCAGCTGTGGGGGAGTTGCGAAACTTGTGTGGGCTCCGGGTTTCTCCGTGTTTTTTAATTCGACAGCTGAGCCAGTAAAAACAAAACAAAGGAGATGAGACAATGCGGGAAATAAGGCTTTAGGATTCATGCTCGCCCCAGGAGGCAGGAGTGGAGACCTGGGAATGCACAGCGGTGTCGGAGCAGCCCCAGATGTGTGGAGGGCGCGAGGTGAGGAGAGGCCAGTGCTGTGGACATTCCCTTTTTCATGTGTGATCTTAGAATTAAAGACCTGACTACAACGCTATACATGAAATAAAAATATTGCAGTTATGTATCTGAAATTCTGAGCTCATCTATGTATACTTTATTTTCACAATATAAAACTAGCAATAGATAATCAATATCTGTGAAAATCCAGGAACAAATGGATAAGCTGGGATCTATAGCAACGGGAAGATCTTTACTAGGGTCCTTCTCCACTCGATCCAGCTGGGAAATAAAATGTTACAGGGTAGGGTCTTGCCTATATTTCGTTTACACCATGGAAGGAAATCCAAAGGCTCCTAGAATCCGTTGCATTGGCATTCTGCTTTATGTATGCTTATGAATTGTGGTTGGCATATTGGACAGGGGCCCATCTGTTTTCCTCCATCCATTTGAAACCTTATTGTCCATTTCCTCACCACTGTATCCTCTTTATTTAGCCAAAGTACATGCATGTATACGTACAAGGATTTCTTAAAGTTATACACTCCAGGGCTGCTGTGGGTATGTGTGTGTCTGATTCCTTCCCCTCGGGGAATCCACATCTGCTTTGTAAAAACCCAGGTCACCCAGTAATCTCACCTTCGCCCTGACCCAATGGCGTCTATACGAGCCGTGGCCGTCTGCTATACCTCTTAGCAGGACCTGCACCAGGCACTTGTGAATGACCGGCGCAGACACAAACCCTGTTAAAGAGTAGCAGGGATGCTGGCGCCTCTTGTCTCGGCTAGACTTGGCCTTTAGCCAATTGTGCAAGCCTTTAGTGGAGGAGAGCCCACACATGCGTCTTAGGACCGGGAAAAGGTGCGTTTACTGTGCAACCTGGGGGGTTAATTCAGCCGGGCATGGACCAAAACCCGGGATAGGTAAAGTTGACCAAAACCAGGCTTTTTGACTATCCCGGGTTTTGGTCCATGCCCTGCTGTATTAAACCCCCCAGGTTTCCTCCAATCTTAACTGCTCCTACAGAACTCTTGCCCAGAATAGTCTGGTCAAGGAAATCTAGGCACAGCGTTGTACTCCTTTCCAATCAATCTAAATGGTCTCTAAACCTTCGTTATTGCTTTCACTTAATCCCCATTCCTGCAAGTGGTATGAAGTCTACCTACCTGCTATTAGGTAAAGTTGACCAAAACCAGGGTTTTTGACTAATAGCAGGTAGGTGATTTTGCCATTGCTTTCACTTAATACCCATTCCTGCAAGTGGTACAAAGTCCCCTACCTGCTATTAGTAAAAAAACCCTGGTTTTGGTCAACTTTACCTAATAGCAGGTAGGTAGACTTCGTACCACTTGCAGGAAGGGAGGTTAAGTGAAAGCAATGGGGAAGGTTTAGAGACCATTTAGATTGATTGATTGGTAAGGAGTGCCACGCTATGTCTGGATTTCCTTGACCAGACCATTCTGGACAAGAGTTCTGTAAGAGCAGTTAAGATTGGAGGAAAGACTGGAACAACTTGTATAACAAGCCAACTAACAAGGAAAGCATTCTTGGCACCTTGGAGGTAGAATCCTGCTTGCTGGCAAACTGTGGATGACCTCAAGAAGAATAGATATGAGCAAGCATGTTGTGGGACCTGATCGCCAGTCTAGCATTTGAAGCAAGGAAGGCCCCCTACTGCCCCCCCCCCCCCTAACTTGTTACCAGATTTTGGGACGTGATCTGTATGAACAGAGTAAATGTCCTCAACCCCTTGCTTTCTTCTAGGCATGAAGACGGCACCGTCCGGTTCTGGGATGCTTCAGGCGTAGCCTTGCGGCCTCTCTACAGACTGTCGACAGCCGGCATCTTTCAAACAGACTGTGACCACAATGAGAGCCTTAATCAAAGCTGTGAAGAGGACTGGCCGCCTTTTCGTAAGGTAAAATGTTGAAGGGAACCCAACATGACTAGAATACTGGTGGAAATGCCAAGATTTCAAATGTTGATACACAAATATTAAAGGAGCCAGCGCACTCTACCCTGTTATCTAACAACCAACCAATCCTATAGTCTGAACATACTGCTGCAGATGTGGTCCAACTGCTGCAGATGTGGTCCAACTAAGATCTTAGTTTTCCACCAGATTTTGGAGCCAAAGTGCACCACCAAATGCCAAGGTGCCTCTGGGTAGGTGCATTCCTAACGCTAATCTGTGTGAGCTCATGCAAGCTCACGGGGTGGGGGTCTTAAGCTGTATAGGGCAGGCTTTCGACCCTTCCCCCTCCATGTGCTGCACTCAAGGTTATAGGACAGCCTCAAGTAAGCTGTTCCAAATATATCCATTGCATTGTATGTCCCAAAGGGGGTTCTCAAAGATTAGTTGGGGCTGCACCTAAACAGAGGCACCATGTCGTTTGGTGCAGCTTCATCATACTTCTGCAGATGTGTGCCAACCGAGACCTGTTTTTAACCTGATTTTAGAGAACGGTTTATAGGGTTGAGTGCTGTGGCTTAGTCAAACAGCTGGGGGAAAAAAAAAACAAAAGGGTACTTTCCTTTTGTCCCGCGCCGCTGGTCACTGCAGGTCCGGCGTTCCAGACCTCACCCGATCACTTTATTGGGGTCCCTGCTGCAGCCACCACCTCCCACACTGTCCAGGACCCGCAGTTCTATTCTTTGACATTTCCGTGCCAGACCACTACACTTCCGTGCTAGATACACTACAATGAAGAGGGCATGTAGGGCACGAGAGGTGGGGGCCCCGATAGAGCTGGTGAGCTCTGGAGCGTTGGACCTGCAGTGACCAGCGGTGCAGGACATTTTTATTTAATTTTTTTTTTTTTTTGTCCCTGCTGTATGACTTTAATATTGTGTATTCTAATTTCCTTGCTTATATGCCCCTCACATCTTAAATTGTGCCACTATTGTATATTTGACTTGACACTTGCTCCTCCACAAGAATGCTTAGTCTGACCCTATCTGGCTGTGTGTACGGATAAAGGGCTCAGACTTTGGCAGCATGATTGTTCCAGGTCAGGTGTATGTGCTGTTGTATTTGTCTTTGTTTGTGTGCCCTTTGTGCAACTGATCAGCAAGTTCAACTAAGAAAAAAATAAGGGGGGGGGGCAAATGGCCCCAGTTATTCCAGATGGGTGGCTTGTATTCCACTACAGAATTTTGTAGTCGCTTGGCTTGTAATCTCTCCTAGATACTTACAAATCTGTTACACTGCAACAGGCTAAATTATCTCACATTAGGAACGCACACCACAATGAGTTTTAATTATGCGTAAAGTGGACCTTGTCCGTGGCTCCTCCGCCGCCGCCTCCCGCGCGGCCCTCTTGACACGCGCGCCCCCGCGCCGGCCATTCAGACGGCCGGCGCGGGGGCGCGCGCGCCTAGAGGCTGCTGCCGAAACTAAGGTAAGGGGGTTTGGGGTGTTTGGGGGGGTTTCACCCCGCGGGACATCCCGATCTCTGATGTCCCGCGGGGAGGGAGGTGATCGGCCCGGGAATCCTAGAACAAAATGCACAACATAATGGTCATTAGAGTAAAACCCAAATACATAATGGGTTGAAATTTTGTGACATATGGTGCCAAAAAATGCAATGTCCCATAAATAAATGATGTACAAAAGATTCTATAGTTTTAATCTGGTACCTAAGAGAACATCACTGCCCCCCTGGTGAGCACATCAACTGAGAGAATATAGGTAACGGAGCAGTGATGAAACAAGAGATAATTTTTTTTTTTTTTTTTTTTTTTTCTTTTTATTGGAACCATATGTCACAACATTTCAACCCATTATGCATTTGGGTTCTACTCTAATCATCATTATGTTGTACATTTTATTCTTTGATTTCTTGACTTATAAACAATTTAATGCGTAATCAGAACTTGTGGTGTGTGTTCCTAAGTTGAGATATTTTGCATTGTACTGACCCCAGGGTAGTGGGTCTTAGGCACAGCACCCAGTTCTTTATTACTTTATTGAATAATTCATTATAGATGTGCTCCATCCTATCCTTAATTTTACACTGCAACAGCCCAAAAAAGGGGTAGGACGCTTCTTCCCAAAGGGAAGCTTGTGTCAATTCCTTTGCGTATAGCTTGGATAGACTTCACAGCTATGGCTGTGATAAAGCATTTGGAGAAAGGCATCATGGAGCATTTACTCTGCATCTTATTTCCTTCCACAGAAGGAATGTGGACTCCCACCCCCCTTAACAAGCCTGTTTCCCAAATGACAAACTCTGATTTGGAAGGTGTATTGCGTGTCATGTGTTGCTGGCTTCAGCTGAAGGAACTGGAGGGGTTAGCCAAAGATCTCCTCCGCGCTCATGTCCAATCTGCGCGTATAGTGATCTTGGCATCTGCGAGTGAAGCTTTGGCTTGCTCGGCTGCCCAGCATCTGGTGCACAGCTTCCCATGTGGGGCTGCTCCACCCTGTAACCAATCCTTATTATACACCGCGGAGCTGCTCTTTCGCCGTGCACTGCCTTTTCATTTTTATTTATGGCTCTATTCATTCTACTCCTTCCTGTCACCTTGGCTCTGGTGCTGCTCCTTACTCTCCAGTGTGCTGTTAATGCTTCCAACTTTGCACTATTTAATCTGTCGTCTTTAAGGTTATTTTCTAACGTTAATCTTCTGCCGCAACTGCTTTGTCCTGTATTTTTTAGCGGTCTGTATTTGTCTTCTAAAATGGGTCTAAATTATTACACTCTAAATACCTGGCTGCAATGTCAACCCTATTAATGCCTAATGAGCCACTGAGGACAGTCATGCAGATTAGGAGCTATGAAAATGCCTATAGGTACCACATTTTCCACACTAGAAGACACACCCTGGCTTTAAAGGAGGGGAAAAAGAAATGGTATGCAAAAAACCCCCCATGCCCTGTTGGTCAATGTGCAGCACCCACCCCATATATACAGGCAGTGGGTGGCATCCACCCCCCCATATATACAGGCAGTGGGTGGCATCCACCCCCCCGTATATACAGGCAGTGGGTGGCATCCACCCCCCCCGTATATACAGGCAGTGGGTGGCATCACCCCCCCCATATATACAGGCAGTGGGTGGCATCACCCCCCCCATATATACAGGCAGTGGGTGGCATCACCCCCCCCATATATACAGGCAGTGGGTGGCATCACCCCCCCCATATATACAGGCAGTGGGTGGCATCACCCCCCCCATATATACAGGCAGTGGGTGGCATCACCCCCCCCATATATACAGGCAGTGGGTGGCATCCACCCCCCCATATATACAGGCAGTGGGTGGCATCCACCCCCCATATATACAGGCAGTGGGTGGCATCCACCCCCCCCCATATATACAGGCAGTGGGTGGCATCCACCCCCCCCCATATATACAGGCAGTGGGTGGCATCCACCCCCCCCATATATACAGGCAGTGGGTGGCATCCACCTCCCCCCATATATACAGGCAGTGGGTGGCATCCACCTCCCCCCATATATACAGGCAGTGGGTGGCATCCACCTCCCCCCATATATACAGGCAGTGGGTGGCATCCACCCCCCCCCCATATATACAGGCAGTGGGTGGCATCCACCCCCCCCATATATACAGGCAGTGGGTGGCATCCACCCCCCCCATATATACAGGCAGTGGGTGGCATCCACCTCCCCCCATATATACAGGCAGTGGGTGGCATCCACCTCCCCCCATATATACAGGCAGTGGGTGGCATCCACCCCCCCCCATATATACAGGCAGTGGGTGGCATCCACCCCCCCCATATATACAGGCAGTGGGTGGCATCCACCCCCCCCCATATATACAGGCAGTGGGTGGCATCCACCCCCCCATATATACAGGCAGTGGGTGGCATCCACCCCCCCCCCATATATACAGGCAGTGGGTGGCATCCACCCCCCCCCCATATATACAGGCAGTGGGTGGCATCCACCCCCCCCCCATATATACAGGCAGTGGGTGGCATCCACCCCCCCCCATATATACAGGCAGTGGGTGGCATCCACCCCCCCCCATATATACAGGCAGTGGGTGGCATCCACCCCCCCATATATACAGGCAGTGGGTGGCATCCACCCCCCCCATATATACAGGCAGTGGGGGGCATCCACCCCCCCATATATACAGGCAGTGGGGGGCATCCACCCTCCCATATATACAGGCAGTGGGGGGCATCCACCCCCCCCCATATATACAGGCAGTGGGGGGCATCCACCAATATATACAGGCAGCGGGTGGCATCCTCCCATATATACAGGCAGCGGGGGGCATCCACCCCCATATATACAGGCAGTGGGTTGCATCCTCCCCCGTTGCCTGTATATATGGGACATTCACGCCTCATATATACAGGCAGCGTGTGGCATCCCCATCGCCTGTGAGGAGGATGCGCAATGGAGGACCAGCGAGCAGAAAGTAGTTAAGCTTACACTTGCTCCCTGCCTTCCAGTCCTCCAATACTCCCCACCACACACGCCTCCATACCTTAAAGCATTCCCGCACCACTGATTGCGTTCTGACGAGTGGGTGTGGCATATTGCTGCCATATTCCTCCAGTGCTTTACAATCAGAGGGTTCATGTGCAAACAGTAATAAATTAAACAAGACTGAAGTGGACGTGTCCAATTACACACCTTTCTTCAAAAAGGAGCACCAACATCAATATGGATACAAAATTCTTTATTATGAAAAAGGAGATATTAAAATACACAAACACACTGGACAATTAAAATCACATGGATGACCCCATGGTCACAATAATAATGAAAAACCCCCCTAAGGGGAACAATGCATCAAAAGACCCTATGTGCACTTATTAGATCCTATTATAACAGTTATTTTATGCCGTAAACCCTCAAAGTGTAAAACCTCTAATAAATATCAACTCTTAACAATACCTCATATGTGAAAATGAATAAAAAACTAAATTCCACAGAAAATATATTGGCAGACTCGCCCAGTTCAAACAGTTATAAGTGAATGGAAACAATAAAGATATACTCAAAGTGCACGTGTGCGTGCTAAATGACACCAGCAAACCTGAATATTCAAGAATAAAAAATGGCACATAGAGTCAGCATCACAGGGTCATCAAATATAAATCACTGATAATAAATTACATAGTCAGAAAAGAGTGTCCTTTGAAACAAAAGGAATGAGATCCCTGGTCACAAGCTTACAATCTAAGAAAAATGGGAAGGACTAGGATAGAGAGAGACACACACATACGTCGTATCACTTTGGCTAAAAGAAATTCTTGATCACTTGATAGTGGGACTGTGTAAACAGAGGTCGCTCCCTTACACATGTACCCTCCTTTTTATACATGTACTCTCCCTTCATCTGAATCTTGGGTAGCATGCAAGTGTTGGTCCCACCGCAGTAAGACAGACTGGGGGGCGTCCTCTGCACTGGATTTTAGAGATCTAAATGTTACCATTATTATGATTTCCCTGTCACTGGAAATCCACTCTAAAGAGAAACACAACCGGGATTTTCACCCTGGTTTTTGATGCTTGCCCTTGCCCCTTATCCTGATTTGGGGTGACCCAACTACCACAGCATGTCAAACCCCCCCCCCCCCCCCCCAAATCTTCCCATAATATGTATCTTTACCTGATCACACAATTCATGTGCAGGCTCTCATCCAATCCACACCATTTGCCATGTGTATTAATGTGTGGTATACGGCTGTTTAGAGAGAGCTCAGCAATAGGGAGCAGGAGCGCACCAACTTAATGCACTGAGGTATGCTTCCATGCCCATCCAGAGAAGCTGTGTATGCGGTGGGCATGGTTTACGTTGCTATATGAGCAGTGGCAAAGGTGAGTTTTGTGGTGGGGGGGGGGGGGTTCACAGCAGGACATCCAGATTTGGAATGCCCCAGAGGAAAGCCAGCAGCCTAAATGACTCCAGGGCTGCCCACCCAGGGTTTTGTTCTGCTTTAAGTTAAGGACCATCCTACCCCTCAGACATTAAACCAACTAGCTGTAGGGTCTTTTATTCAGCATTAACGCAGGGAAGCTAACTGCATCAACCATCGGGGGGCACCAGGAACAAGCGGTACCCAAGGATGTGGGTAGGATCATGTGTAGGATCCTAGATGTGGACCACACGTGTCACCCATGGTGCCTCACGCATTGAACATTAGTGTCAGTGACCTGCAGATTCTGAATCCTTGACACTGCATTCTTTTTATTTTTGCCCACCATGCTCGGTGGGGTTTGTGCATCTAATATAGAATATAGGTTCAAATATTTTTGTTTTCCTACAGGTTGGCTGTTTCGATCCTTATAGTGATGACCCGCGACTAGGCATTCAAAAGATCGCTCTCTGCAAATACAGCGGCAAAATGGTGGTGGCAGGGACTGCTGGGCAGGTAACTATTGCTGAATCCTGGACTGACACCCAAACAATTGCGTGCTGGGAGAAGCACTTAAAACTCTTTCAAAACCATTAACACTATTTTATTTCTTCTGGGCCATCTTTATTCAGTACCGATGAGGTATCTCTAGGAGATTGCATGTATGGGTTAGATGAGGTATCCATGGTAGATTGGGCAATTTCCCACGGATACCTCAGCAATCCATACATACTGAATAAAGGCCAAACAATGCATCCTGTACATACCCAAAAGAAAAACTTTACAGTGAGTATTAAACTTTTTTTTTTTACCGTTTTGTGCCGAGGGAGAGAATCTCTGAAAAGTTTCGGGGGCTAGTGTTCACTAGTAAGATGCCAAAATAATGGCTAGTCTGGTTTATGGCATGGAGCTACACAGTAAAATCCACAGATACACCATTGAGTTTCTATGGCCACCTGGGGACCCATGAGGTGGAACCGCGTTCACCCATATTTATAGCCTACCAAAACTGGACCCAAAGCCTAAAAGACTTTTTCCTGGTGTACAGCACAGTTTGCTTTATTTCAATTCTTTACATGTGGGTAATCCGCCACAGGTGGTGCAATCGACTGCAGGAAGACTTGTGGCCCCTCCCGGCCCATAAAAGGGCCAGAATTACCCAGAAAACCCCAGTCTTCCCCTGCAGTCTGACTGCGAAGATGGTCCCTTTCTCTCTCTCTCCATGGACTTCGCAGATAAGCAGGGCATTACTAGCCCGTCGGCCGCTGCAAACCCTATTCCCACCTGCTTCCGTGACCCTTCTTGTCTCCCAGCCATGGCTGCGGATCAGGTGCGGGTAGGGGAACGCCGAGGGTCAGGCGAGGGGAGGAACCACCCTTTTTCCCTTTTCATTGTGTCCCACATGCTTTATTCTTGTGCATTTTATGCTATGTGTGTTGTTCTCCCGTTTTTTTTTACCTCACAATATACTTACCTTCCCCGCTCCTGGCTCCTCTTGCCTCCCCTAAGTTATGGGGGGGGGGGCACCCCTTGAGGTTCTGCTTGGGCAGGCCGGCGCCACTCTTCTCAGAGTTTCCTGAGGTAAAGTTCCCGTTTTTACCTCACGCCGTCGCTCCTTGGTCTGCTGACAGGCTGCACAACTGGTTCCCTTTTTGTTCCGGGAGTCTGGTCTTTTCTTGTTGGTACCTTTTTTTTTTTTTTTTATTATTTTATATTGGCTGTGCATGCACTGTGGGACGCTTATCTGCTCCCTTTTGTGTCTTTCAGAGTCCCATATTGAGATTCTTGTGGTTCTTCCCGGTCCATACACCACCCCCCTGCCCCCCCCCAATCCACCCTTTCCTGTCCTGTGGGTTAGGGTGCTGAGAGTCAAATTGGGTTTTTTTTTCTGTACGGTTCTGGGACTTGCTAAGCTTTGTCTTGTGTGTGGTACATGCCCGCTGAGTGGTCCCAACGTGGTTTGTGTGCCCTGCGCCCAGAGTGCTATTGCGGATCAGGATGGGGCGAGTGTTGCCGGCCCCAGTTGCATTGCTCCTCTGGCCTCGCCGACTCCCCCGCGCCTGCTTCTGGCCCCTAGTGAGGGGGAGGCCAGCAGGGACTCGCGTAGTAATTTTGAGCTCAGACTGGCTAGCATTGAGCGTCAGTTGGCGTGTTCGGCCGCTGGCAAGGCCAAGTTTAAGAAGCGGCATTTGGAGCCGGCTCACGCCATTTTTTATTTATTTTTTTTTTTTTCAATGAGGATTGTGAGGCCTTCGGTGTCCGAGATTCCGCTGAGGAGTTGCTCCAGGGGTCCGACTCCTCCGGGGGGGGAGGTGTTGGACCTTTGCCACGGGTCTTCATCTGACAAGGACGAGTGGCCCCAGGATGATACTGAGCAGCTGTTGTCGGTGGTACTTGATACTCTGCACATGGTACCTCCTAAGGCGGCCAAGAAGAAACAGGGGGACCTTTTTCGGCCGGAGAGACAGCGCCTTGTCTTTCCTGAACAAGGCCACTTCTCTAAGATGGTTTTTAAGGAATGGGAGAAGCCTAATAGGTTGCCGTCGGTGCCTAGGGGTCTGGACAGACTGTATCCCTTTTCGAAGGATTTGATTAGCCTATGGTCCCATCCTCTGGAAGTGGATGCTCCTGTTCTGGGGCTCTCCAATACCTCTGTTATGCCATTTCCTGAGACTTCCTTCTTGCGTGATCATGTTGACAGGCACATGGATCAGCTAGCCTGTCACGCCTTCACTTGTGTGGGAACTGGTCTGTGCCCTGTCTGTGCTGCGGCCATTGTTTCCATGGCCATTAAGAAGGTAAGGAGTCTCGTGGATATTGCCAAATCTCACAAGCGAGCGGAAGAGTATGGGGAGCTTTTGGCTTGTATAGACTTTCTTGCCTTTGCTATATCTGCAATGGATGACGCCGTCCGTTTTGGTGGTAGGGCTTCGGCTGCGATGGTCACGCTGCGTCGCTTTATCTGGTTACGACAGTGGGCAGCGGATGCTGCTGCCAAAAAAGCTCTCCGGTATTCCCATCCTGGGACTTCGGCTGTTTGGGCAACGGTTGGACCTCCTGGCTAAGTACGGGAGACTTCTTCAACGTCGGAAACGGGTACGGCCTTTTCGGGGCTCTTCTTACTTTTTACTTCTCTGGTGGCTCTTCTTCCTTCTCTGGCCACAGAGACTCATGGGGGCGAGGTAGAGCCCGAGGTCATCCCAGCCTTGCCTGGGGATCCAAGCCTAAGCCCCCTTCCAAGGCCCCTCAGGCATGAGGGGACGCCCTCACCCAGCCGGGTGGGGGGACGGCTTCGGCTTTTTGCTCACGTCTGGAGTCAACACGTCTCGGACCGGTGGATTCAAGAGGTGGTGTCCTCCGGATACAAGATAGAGCTGGCAGCTTGGCCGCCCCCAAGATTCATTAGGTCCCGGATCTCCCAAAATCCTGTGACGGCGCAGGGCCTGAGGCTGGCCGTTCAACATCTTCTGTCATCAGGAGTGGTTTGCCATGTGCCTCTTCATGAACAGAGGCGGGGGTTCTACTCCAACCTGTTCACGGTGCCCAAGAAGGACGGTTCCCTGAGACCCATCCTGGATCTAAAGGGTCTCAACAGATTTGTCAGGTTCAAACACTTCCGCATGGAGACCTTACGGTCGGCGGTGAGCTCTCTTCGGCCAGGCGATTTCATGACCACTGTGGACATCAAGGATGCCTATCTGCACGTTCCTGTCTTCCTGGGACACCAGAGGTTCCTGAGGTTCGCTCTGGGGGATCAACACTACCAGTTTGTGGCCTTGCCATTCGGCATCACCTCTGCCCTTCTGAGGAGCCAGGGCATTTGTGTTCTTCCTTACTTGGATGACCTTTTGATTGCAGCTTCATCTTTACCATCCGAGTATCCCTCTCTGCCAGATGCAGTGTCCACCCTCGAGTCCTTCGGTTGGGTGATCAATTATCCCAAGTCTTCTCTCTCTCCATCGATAAGATCCTTCTGGGAATGACGCTGGATACTTCTCAGGTCAAGGTGTTTCTTCCTCAGCAGAAGGTGGAGGGCCTTCAGATGCAGACGCGGGCCTTGTTGGCTTGCCCTCATCCCTCCATCCGTCTGGGGATGCAGTTGGTCGGTCTCAATGGTGTCTTGCTTCGAGGCTGTGCCTTTCACTCAGTTCCACATGAGACCCCTTCAGTTGAATCTCTTGACCGTCTGGGATCGGAGTCGGGAGTCCTTGGAGCAGGAATTGGCTCTATCCCCTCTGGCCAGACAGTCCCTCTCGTGGTGACTGGACTTGAGGAATCTTCTAGTGGGCAGGTCCAGGTCCGCTCGGACAATCAGACGGCGGTAGCCTACATCAATCATCAGGGAGGGACTCTGAGCAAACGAGCCCTCAAGGAAGTGTCCCTGATATTCTCTTGGGCGGAGGAGACGGTTCCCTCCCATCTTGGCTGTTTACATCCCCGGGGTGGAGAACCAGGAGGCAGATGCCCTGAGCAGAGGGACGTCTCACCTAGGGGAATGGTCTCACGACAACAAGATATTTAATGCCCTGTGTCGCCGCTGGGGTCAGCCGGACGTGGACCTGTTTGCGTCCCGTCACAATCACAAGCTTCCCGAGATTTGTATCCCTGTCAAGAGATCCTCTGGCCTTCGCCACGGACGCGCTGGCATTTCCTTGGAAGGAGTTTCGACTCTGTTGGGTCGTGTGCTGCGCAAGATAACCCAGGAGGGGGTACCAACCATCCTAGTGGCCCCCTGCTGGCTGAGGAGGGTATGGTTTGCAGACGTCGTCCAGATGGCGGTAGATCGGTACATCCTGCCCGACGTTCCAGAGCTCCTCACTCAGGGACAGCTGCGCCACCCCAATTTACAAACGCTGGCTTCGACGGCTTGGTTGCTGAAACCTCCATCCTGATGGATAAGGATTTGCTGGCTTCGGTCATCAGTACTATGATTCAGGCTCGGAAAAAATCCTCTTCTATGATTTATTACAGGGCCTGGTCTAAGGCCTTCCCTTGCCGCACCTTCTCCCTTTCCAGGATTCTGGAGTTTCTTCAACACGGTCTAGAGTCGGGACTGCAACTGAGTACCCTCAAGGGACATGTTTCTGCCTTGGCAATTTTTTTCTAAAGATGTTTTGCTAATCATAGGCTTGTCAAAACCTTTTTCCAGGGAGTCACTTGTGTACGTCCACCACGTAAGCCTCTGCTACCGGTGTGGGATTTGAACTTGGTGCTTTCTGCTCTTCAGGGTCCCCCCTTCGAGCCCCTGTGCAATGCTGCTCTTACTATTCTGACTATTAAGGTGGCCTTTTTGGTTGCTATCACTTCGGTGCGTCGCGTCTCTGAGCTGGCGGTGCTTGCCATGAAACCTTCTTATTTTGAGCGGCATCAGGATAAGGTGGTGTTCCGTCTTAAGCCGGAATTCTTGCCCAAGGTTGTTTCTGCCTTTTCATCTCAATGAGGACATTGTCTTACCTTCCTATTGTCCTGCCCCTGCTAATTCCAAGGAACAGAACCTTCATTTTCTGGATGTGGTCAGGGCACTCAAGTATTATTTGGTCGCCACCGAGTCATTTCGGAAGTCTGATTCTCTTTTTGTCCTTTCCTTCCGGACCTAGGAAGGGCTTGTCTCCAGCCAAATCCACGATCCGTAAGTTGATTAGACAGGCGGTGGTGCAAGCATACTCTGCTAAGTGGAAGGAACCCCCTTTCTGTGTTACAGCTCACTCCACTTGGGCTATTGGTGCCTCTTGGGCCTTACAGCACCAGCCTTCAGTTGAACAGGTTTGTAAGGCTGCTACTTGGTCTTCGGTTCATACTTTTTCCAAGTTTTACAAAGTTTATGTTAGGGCCTCGGCTGACGCCATTTTTGGCCGCAAGGTGCTTCAGGTGGTAGTGGCTTGAACTGCCTGCCATTGCTCTCTGGGGATCCCACCCTTCTTTTTTGGACACTGCTGTTGATGTCCCACATGTAAAGAATTGAAATGAAGCAAGACGTGCTGTACACCTGGAAAAATGCAATTCTGTGATTGCTCACCTGTAGAATTGTTTTTACGGTGTACAGCACGGCTTG
The DNA here is from genome assembly GCA_027917425.1 of Gastrophryne carolinensis. Lineage (NCBI taxonomy): Eukaryota > Metazoa > Chordata > Amphibia > Anura > Microhylidae > Gastrophryne > Gastrophryne carolinensis. Next base: position 36,470,152 of record CM051240.1, read on the forward strand.
CTTAATCCCACACTTGTTATCGTTGTTCTCTGTTGCCTTGTTATGGTGATTTTTGTTGAGAGAGTTTCCTTTTAGTGGGCTGTGTTTTACTAACATAATCCTTGCCTCCCAGCTTCTTGCATTACTGCTTTCAAACACTGGGGTCTTCTGGGTAATTCTGCCCCTTTTTATGGGCCGGGAGGGGCCACAAGTCTTCCTGCAGTCGATTGAGCCACCTGTGGCGGATTACCCACATGTAAAGAATTGAAATGAAGCAAGCTGTGCTGTATACCGTAAAAACAATTCTACAGGTGAGTAATCACAGAATTGTATTTTTAGGCTTGGCAGAAAACTTTGATAGAATCCTGATTTGGGATGCCCTGCTTTGTTTACGTAAAGTGATAACCTACACACCTTTCTCACGGCAGCATCCTTACTACTTTCTGCTTGCCCTATGCTCTGTTTTCACACAGAGGGCAAGTGTAGAGGGGAGCAGGGACACCATGCAAAATGCCGCAGTTACAGCCACACTACAATGCAGAAGGGCATGAGTATTTTAGCACTGATTTTTGGCGCCCTATTTTAATTTTTTGTCTAACCCCAAATCTAAGGACCTTGCTGGACTAAATCTTCTGACTGGTCCAAATCTAGACAAGTGACCAAGCTTACTTTGTAAAATTCCCTGGTTGCTTTAATACTGCCTTTAAATTGGACCAAAACCCTTGCATATTAATGTGCAGCTGGAGAAGCTGAATGGAATCCCCAGCCACACTTTACTAGCGTCATCACCTCCTCCCTTCGGCTGTGCACAGCCATTCAGTTGAGGCGGGCGGGGCCACGCACAGCTGAGTAGGAAGACAAGTGATGCCGGTGCTTGGGGAGGGGGGACTCGGTGGTTTTGGTCCACTCTGGAGGGAAAAAACAAAACCCCTTACTAAACTTTACAATCTCTGCATACCAAATATGGTTCTTGTAGCTTTTCTCTTTGCTCCTCTAGCATATATCTGTATCAATTCTCTTTGCTCCTCTAGCATATATCTGTATCAACTCCAGAGATGCCCCAATCTTGGCATAACTGATAACTGTATCACTAATGTAAATATCTGTAATCTGCCCCCCCCCCCCCCCCCCCCATTGCACAGTGCTTCAAAGCCTCCAATATGCTTCAGTCTGTTACTAATTAACCTGGAGGAATCTGTGTAGCAAATGTGCTGATGTTTGATTATTAATGAGAAGCAACATTGTTGTGGCCGCTCCTCTGTACTCGGAGGATCACATCAAACAAGCCGCAAAGTCTAGCAGAGGATAAGGCAATAAAAATAATCAGTGGGTCTGGGAGTTGTAAAATTAGTGTCAGCAAATAACTAGAAAGACCTGCCAAATCTACTAAAAGGGGGGTTACAAACACAAGAGGACCGTTCCACTGCAAATTTCAGGCCCATCTGACCTATTGTGGCCTAGTGTTCCATCTAGCCATAGGTCTCCCATCCGTAAATATTAAAAGAATGGCATGAGAAAGAATTCAAACCTTTCAAAGCCTCTCCTATATTAAAATTAGCCCACATAAACATGGCAGTTACCAGAACTAAAGTCTGTAGACTTCAAAGTGTAGACTTAAAGTGGACCCACCCAAAACCCACTGCCTATGGCCCTGGAATCTGAGATTGGTATGCCCCACTGTGTGAAGTCCCCCTCTGGTCCCCCCCCCCCCAAAAAACCTTCTACTCGATCAAACGCCACATGCGTGAACCACAGCTGCTGTCAGCTATACCTTTAGCAGGGCCTGTGCCAGGCATTTGTGAATAGTGGGCATGCACTTTTTGTTTTTTTTAATAGCTTAACAGGGATGCATCTATCGGCACGCTTGTCTGTTTTCAACTAAACTCAGCCCTTAGTCAAGTCTTGTCCAAACGGCGTGCTCTGCTGTGCTCCTTAATATTGGCTAAGACCCAGCGCATGTGCCATAGGACTGGAGAAAGGCGTATTTTACTGGGTGAAGGCAAAATCACAGGTTTTGGTCCACTTTAAATGGCCTGACATGTTTCATTAGTTTATGATGTAAAAAAAATAGTTTATGGACCACCACTGACCAAATACTTTTAAAATGTGGTCCAGCCTGCACCCTTTCTGCGGCGCTTATGTATATTAAAATAATGCATTTGCTATGGAAACTTTTATTAAAGTTGTCATACAATAGGTGCCGCCATATTTGTGGATCCTTTGTGGTTGAATTGCTAACGCTGATGAATGGCGGTCCTTTGTGTGGCCTCTGAGCCAATCAGATAATTGGATGAAATGGGCTCCACTTTAAGCTAAACAAAACCACCATGTACCATCCCAAATTGGGATTCCCTTGCTGTGTGAACCCCCCCCCCCCCCCCCAGATTACCCAGTACAACTCGCCTCTTCCAGGTCCAATGGCGCATGCGTGGGCACTCGCCCAATCAGACCCATTTGCCATGACTATGTCCTTCTGCAAACGTCTGAGAGGATTAATACAAAAAACCCAGAGCCTATATACTACCTTTTAAAATAAATAAAATGGATATTTGCAATATCTCTATTTAAGTGTTAATAACTTTAAAATCACAAATACCTGCAGTCGTGCAGTTGTAGGTCATCATGTAAAATAAGTTGTCCAAAATCCAAAACCAGTTATGCTATATAACGATTCATTGTGCACTGGCATATCTCCGCATTAGCCACTAACATAGTAAATTGCATACTAATATAGTAATTTGCATATATAAATTAACAGGGCATCTTACTGCAAACGGGTATGAAGCTGGAAGTCAATCCCTAAGATTGATTTCTTGCGGAAAGGCATTCTGAGTGCTGCCACGCCCCCTTAATTGTAATAGACTGGGCGTGGCCATTCACTGTGACTTCCCAGACAGGAACTTTAGGGCAATAAAAGAAATTCTCCCCTGGGACGAGGAACAAAACCCAGGAGAGTGAAAAGTCCCAGGTTTGTAACTGGGACCTTTTTTTTTTTTTTTTTTTTTTTTTTTTTTTTTTTTTTTTATCCATCCTCCTGAGTCCTCCAAATTTGGGATGCCCCCCTGTGTGAAACCCCACCATTCGCCTGCTTTTCTTATGTGTCTGGAGGAGACGGCTTTCCACAAGCCCACAGCACAGTCAGCTTCTCCGGATGCGCATATTAATGTGTGGCCTGAGAAGCTGATTGGGATGCCGTCTGACCGCGTATGTGCTTTGGGTTTAATGGTGAGGTAAGCCTATCGGGCAACTAGGGGGTGTGGGGGGGGGGACAAACAGCGGGTTATACCAATCCAGATGTCTCAGGGATGGAGTGCAAATAATCCAGGCACCCAATCAATATAGAAGTTGTTTGGTAGGCAACAGACCCCACCCCCCCAAAAAAAAAAACAAACCTAAAACTGCCTTTTTTTCATATTTTTTTATTTATTTTTTTTAGTATAAATTCCTTCGTCCGTTTATTCAGTGTAACATTCTTCTGCATTTAGGTAATGAATTAGATTTATTTTACTGCTGCTTTTTGAGGCCTGACCTCATTGGGGGGGGGGATTTCTCATTTTTTACTCTACCCCTGGCTTTAGCTGTGCTTTAAATGGCAGCAAAGCCTGAAATCCTTTGGGCTTCAATTCATGAATCTATTATGGGCATTGTGTAAGAAGTATACCGACCCTGGTGGCGACTGTCCTGTTCAGTGCTGCCATCCTTGATATGTTCAGCTATTCCTCATTGAAGCCACCAGCTGGCTTGGTATAAATATTTGACCTTGCTTCAGTCCAGTCCTTTTTATTTGAATTTCTGGATATGCTAATTTTGCAACATCTGTCTCCATTTCTAGGTGCTTATCATGGATCTAAATGATGAAAAGTCAGATCACCTGATTAGCGTGGCGACCATCGACCTCCTACAAGACCGGGAAGGTTTCACGTGGAAAGGTCACGACCGGCTGAACCCGAGAAATGGCTCCCTGTTCTTCCCTCCTGGTTTCCAGACCACCATGTTGATGCAGTGTATGCCCCCTGCTGCGGTCACTGCAGTCTCCCTGCACTCTGAGTGGAATCTGGTGGCTTTTGGTACAAGTCATGGTTTTGGTCTGTTTGACTATCACCGGAGGAGCCCAGTGCTGGCCAGGTAACTTAGTCGTTATCTGGCTTGTTGGCTAATATAGTAAATTTGACTGCTTTTGCCAAATAGTCATATCACGTGACCATTCAAATAATGCGCAGCAGAAAATACATAAGGATAAGGAATTTTGTATACTCTCTGTAAGAAAAATAAAATTACCCCTAGGTACCTAGCTTCTCCAGTACACATGGGGTTAATGCTCCACTTGCTAGGGGACACAGATGTTTGCTGAAAGAAATCCAAGAACTCTTGCTTCCGCCCAAATATGCCGGCCTACCTTCTCATCCTGGTAAAGCAGTGAAGAGGAGAAAAGGGGTGAGCTGAAAACTGATGAGCAGACAACGGCTCACAAGGGCAACAACCTGGTAAAAAAGAAATGACCTGTTGGGTAAAACCCCTAAAAAAAAAACATGTTTTGTTAGCTCACTGTAAAACCTCTTGATTAATATTAACAAGGAGGACAATTCTGTCCTCCTCTTATCACTTTATCACGTAGGTACACCGCTCTTCTTTATAGGGATGTCCAAAAGCAGTCCAAACTATGGGTGGGAAGAAGGAAACCATCACAGCAGGTTATGATCCCTGTGTAGGGTGACCCTTTATCTTAACAGATGGGTAAAAACTGTCGCTTAAAAAAAAAATAGCATCTGTGAATTTTCTCACATTCACCTTGTGGAATTAAGAAAGGCATCGGGTGTGAAGACCAGTGGAAGGAAAAGAACTGAAATTAAAAAAAAAAAACTTCACAGCAATAAAAGCGGTGAAAGATTCTGCATTCCCCTCTAACTGGAAGAACCAACTTGGGCCTATCCAGTGAATGTCTATCCCCTAGCATGTGGACCATTAACCCCATGTGTAATGAAGAGAAATTGGGTACTTTAAAGTGGACCTCCAGCAATCTGTAATAATGTAAGCTATTTTAGAGGGCTTTACCCCATTCAGGTGGAATAAAATGCAGATGTTGCGCTCATGAACCATATGGGAGCAGCCATGCTGCTACACACCTTCTAAAAAAAAAAAAAAAAAAAAAAAAGGCCCGCAGTCACTATTGCCCTAAAGAGTCGCTAAACCCAAATTAAAAAACACGGTGCTTACCTTCTGTCCCGTGTAATAGTTCCCAGCCAAACTGCCGCTCCGAAACCTCCACGTTTCCGAGAACGCAGCTCCCGCTGCCTTGCCTGCTGTCCTGGCCTTACACTGTGCTCATGCTCAGCGCCACCTACAGGTTCCTGTTCGGCAGACCAGCCAAAAGCGTCGAAGGTATGTGCCCTTTTTTTGGGGGGGGGGGGGGGGGTGTTCTTTTTAGAGCTGGTAAAATCCTCCGGTGACCAGCCCTGGAGCTTAATACTCCAGGGCCAGCCACTTGGCAGCCCCCCGAGATGCCTCGCTGTTTGACACCCAGCTGATTGCCCCAATAACCCTCCAGCGCCAAGCCATTCAGATAGGCTGGGGGCAGAAGTGTGCCTCTTAGTTAATGCGACAAGCCCGTTGGCTGCATCCCTTTTCTGACACGTTAGAGATCAGCCAATTGGGGATCTCAAATCTGCTGGCGGGATTTTTTTTTTTTTTTAAGCAGACCCTGCAGGATTGATGCAGGTACTTGGGGGTGGGGGGGGTTTAAGGGCTTTGGTCCACTTTAAATCACCCATTATCTCTAGACAGAAGTAGAAAACCATCTTCTGTGAGCAGCATTGTTAGAACTGTTGTGCTCTGCCACTGCTGCTCCATTGAGATACATGTAGATTGATATAGTTGTATAGCTTCCCTTACACAGCATTCCTCTCCTGCACCAGCTGGGAACACTTCATCAACGCAGCCAGCTAGAGAAAGGGTTTTACCTCCTAACATTCTGTGTGGAAACTGATAAACTCTTTAGCTGGCTGGGCTGAGCAGCTCTGCTGCAGTGTGTGTGCTGGCACAGCACCCACTCATGCTTATGTGTAAGCAGGGCTCTCAGGTGTGTAGCAAGATGGCCGCTCACATGTAGGCCAGGGCCACAACATCTGCATGGTGTTGAAGCCCTCTCAAACATCATACACCACTGATCGCCAAAGGGGGGCTTTAGGAAAGCAATTCACTTGAACTGGAGGTCCACTTTTAGTGAATGAGGGAAATCTCACCAATGCATGAACAATCCATAAAAGGTATACCACATGTCACATGATCATAAAGTAATGCTTTTTGAAAAGCCGACAATTGGACCTCACACAGCACAATTATTGCGTTCTTTATATTAGTAATGGCGGCTCTGCCACAGCTTGGCCTTGTGAAGCTGCTTCTCTCCTCCATCCCATCATTAATAATGCAACGTGTGGTGTCTGTGTCAGTGTTGGTCCTGAGGCAGCAACAACATGTTGTATCTCCATCCATTAAGTGGCTGATATTGGAAGCTCTTCAGTCATCAATGTGTATAATGTATCCAGCCAGGATTGCTTGTTGTGACTGGGAGCTCTCCCTGGAGGCTGGCGCTTTATTAGCAGCATGTACTGGCACAAGGAATCTGCTGCTTTTTAAAGGGGAATTGAGAGTAAGTGGGGTTTTTTTTATCCTTAGGAATCACTTAGTTTTTCAGTCTTATACCCCAGAAGCGGTCACAAACAAACAAAATCAGGCATTTACCTGATTGTCACAAGCCAGCTTGCTAGTAAATTTTGGGATGCAACTGAGAGAACTTAAATCCAGCAACAGCTGGACATGCCTAACACCCGCCCCACCGTGGGGCGGCATGTTGGCCAAATGCTGTGCACAAACTTAGCAGTCTGACTCTGAATAGTGTGGCTGCCACCGAATAGTGAGGGGATGGATATCTGCAGTGGGTGAGTGGCAGCCATTTACAGCTGTGGCTGGAACTTCACTTTAAAGGGATTGTCCAGGCAAAAACATTCTACAGGGGGTGTAGAGTTAGCAACTGCACCGGGGGCACCATTTTTGTTGCCCCTCCAGCTTATTTATCTTATTTGTGCTCACATGGCATGTACAGAAAGAGCCCCATTTTATTGACTATCCTGGGTTTTGGTCATTTCGCTTGGGGCACCTTGATCAGGGTGTCCTGCTGCATGAAACCCCCAGATCTCCGAAGTTAACTCGCCTCTTCCCAATCCTTACGGCGCATGCGTGGCCACTCGTCCAATCTGCGAGCTTGGAGTTGCTGACGTCGCACCGTCTAAGCCTTCGTCTAAGGCCAGCAGCTCCAACAAATGCCTGACGCAGGCACGCGCCTTGCTATGCAGGGGCCTCAAATTTACTATGCCTACTTTATTTGTTGCACTGGGGCGGGCATACCAAGGCGGTGGCCATTGTAACAGATGAAGTAGGGGGGTGTAAATACTATATATACTGTTATTTTTGTCCCCCTCCACATTTCCAACTTGTTCTGGATCTTTCATAATGCAACGTCTTTTTACAGATGCACCTTGCACCCAAATGACTCCCTAGCCATGGAGGGACCTCTGTCCCGAGTGAAATCTCTGAAGAAGTCTCTCAGACAGTCCTTTCGGCGAATCAGAAAGAGCAGAGTGTCTGGCAAAAAACGACCGAACACAGCAAGCCCCAACAGCAGGGTAGGTTACACGGAGCAATAGAAATCTCTAGACTGGCCTCTGCCCATTCCCCTTCCTCCTGTGTTCTTTTAATTGCCAACACGGTTTCTGACCGCATCAGGCTTTGGGTTCCTCCCTGATATCTGTCTTGTGTCAGCAGCTGCAAGAGGCAAATGCCCAACTAGCAGAACAGGACCTGGAGATGACCCCTGTGCAGAGGAGAATAGAGCCAAGGTCTGCTGATGATTCGCTTTCTGGCGTGGTGCGCTGCTTGTATTTCGCTGACACCTTTTTACGGGATGGTAAGAACTAAGCTTCACTTCCGTTCTGTAATGCATGCATGAGACCTGGGACTGCTAGATAACAATTTGGAAGGTGGTTAGGTTCCATGGGCTGTCGAGGTAAGTTTTTTTTTTTTATTTTTTTTATTTAATTTTTTTAATATACAAAAAACTCTCTTCTGCAGCTGATCAGGTTTTAGTTTGTGTGAATCTAAAGCTTACTACAGCCTGAATCCTACTGCAGACTAGGACCTGTCAGGCAAGTTAAAAAAACAAAACAATGACAACCTTACCCTAGTCTCCCTAAAGCTGAAGGGTGTTTTTTTTTTTTTTTTTTTTGTTTTTTTTTTTAATAGGGCATTTAAGGTCATTGGTAACGCCTCCCACCCTAGCCACTCCTATAATGAATTGCTCCCTTCCATACAGTGCAGCAAGGCATAAAAGTTACTTTTATCCACTGGCTATTCAATGTCTAAACCGCATTAAATCTGTTTAACCCCCCCCCAGCTCCAGCCCTCCTCTCTCCTTTCACACTCATTACAGTCTGTTTACATCATATCGCTGTTGCCACACTCACCATTTCCATTTATTTTCTATGAATTTTATTCTATGAATTTCTACTTCTTAATTCTCTAATACTTTTAAAGATAACTTAGGATCTATAAGGCCTTTTTGAAAATGGGTTGTAATTTAGCACAGTGCTAGGTGTAGCACAAAACAATGGGACAACATCAAGCGCTCGCCTTTAGTATAACTTTAAAATTTAAAATTAATTTAAAACTTTTAAGCAGATTCGTGTAACCGTTCATAGCCACTTTTTCTTCTGATTTGCCTGGATTCAGAAGCCCTTTTTCTTCCCTATAAGGTGCCAACAATGCAGGGAATGTTTGGAGGCAGCATGGGAGGTCTCTGAAGGGTTGCATGTTGGTATACTACTGCCATAGAGAAATTGCATGGGGCAGGGATGTTTGTGCTTTCACAGATTTTCCAAGTGTCTGGCTGGATTGATCAGTATTAGACTTAATCACTGACTTCTGAAAATGAGGCTGTCCCAGCACATTTGGTGACTTTCTCTCCCCCCCCCCCCCACTCTCTCCCCAGCTGTCCACCATGGGCCCACCATGTGGGCTGGAACAAACTCTGGCTCTGTCTTTGCCTACGCTCTGGAGGTGCCTTCACGGGAGAAGTTATCCGAGCGCTCAGCAGAGGCCATCCTGGGGAAGGAAATCCAGCTGATGCACCGCGCTCCCGTCGTCTCCATAGCGGTCTTGGATGGAAGGGGCAATCCTCTGCCGGAGCCCTTTGAGGTGTCGCGGGATTTGGCTAAAGCTCCTGACATGCAGGGGACCCACTCTGTGCTCATTGCTTCTGAGGAGCAGTTCAAGGTATAATTTACAGAAGCTCCTTTTATTCTAAGTATGCATCACACCCTGCTCCAGAATAATTAATTACGTCTAGGTTATAGTCCACAAGAGGGCGCTTTACTGCAGAGATGGCAAAAAAGAGGCCCCTCCCAGCCCATATGTACCCGGGACCTCCCACTCATTCCACCGTTTAGTCTCTGCAGTCGGCGTCGACGGTCAAGATGATGGCTCTCTCTGCTTGCAGGTAAGCCGGGCTGCATAGCCCCCGGCACTTTTGTCCTATTCTAAGTATGTCACACACCCCGCTTCAAGACATTCATTACATGTGGGTATACTGACCTGTAGATGGCGATCTTGCAGAGATAACAAAAAAAGGAAGGACCTTCCCGGCCCATAAATACCTGGGACCTCCCACTTATTCCCCAGTCTTTCATCTCTGCAGTGGCGAGCAAGTCAGAAGATGTCTCCTCCTTGCAGGTAGCCGGGATGACTCCCGGCCTTCTATTCTTCTATTCCTGCACGGATCCCCTTATTTAAATTACCTGCCTCCCAGTCTAGGCTGCTGGTCCAGGCAAAGGTAGTTGGCACCCCTGGTGCTTAGGAGCCGTGAGACCCCATAAAAAGGGGTAGGCGGCTATCTGGGTTGGTGATCCCGGTTTGGGATGCCCCGTCCCTTGGCCCTACCCTGGCATGGATTCCCCCTCTCCCAGATACCCTAGGGGGGGGGGGGGGGGGGGGCGGATCCCTTATGGATTCCTCTTATTTATTGGGTGTGTGTGTGCTTTTACTTTTTGACCGGCCTCTGGCGTGCTGCAATGGCGGCGGTGAGCGCCCATGAGGGCTTCTTCTCCTCTGGGCGGGGCCGCGCACTCGAGCGCGCGCCCACGGCCCGCCCCCGTGCTGCGGTCGCGTTTTCATTGCCCCGGCTTCTGGCCGGGAGAGACAGGGGAGGGGCGCAACGTGCAAACCTTGCCGGTCCGCCCTCCCTCCTCCTACTGCACACTGCGCGTCTTCCACTTGCCTGGCGTGCGCTACTTAAGGTCGGGTGAGTGGCCTGATGGCCATCAGGTTCATCTGTTTTTAACTATTTATGCTTTCTAGCATGGTCTGAGCGTGTGCTTGTGTTTTGTGTTCCAGGTGGACCATTGATCATATTAAAGGGAGGTTCTCCCTGGTTAAATTTTAGCTGGCTTAAAATCCTCACACTCGGGACTTAAAGGGACATCCCGGGTTGCATTATTGCGTAATTCCCTCGGAGCATTATATATATATTATATTATATTATATTATATTTATAAAAAATCACCATATGGAGGCTTCCCCGGATACTGGGCTTGTGCCCCCCTCGGGGCAATCCAGGCAGTGTTTGGGGTGGGGGGTATCCCTTTTGGGGGATGATGTATTTCTATGTGTACCCTGTGCGCAGCGGTCTATTACGTGGATCTCAGGCGTCCGGTTCTGCTCCGCCAGTCTCCTCTCCGTCTCCCCCTCGCTTGACACGTACCCCGTGTGATGTGGTCATTGGCAGGGAGTCGCAATCTGAGGTGTGTGCCAGATTGGACAATCTTGAAAAATGGTTTTCCAGTGCCGTTGCTAAAAAGGCCACGGCAAAGAAAACATTTGTATATGGCCGCGCAGGGCCTTGATAGGGAGGATTTTGACTCCCTGGATTGGTCTGATTGTTCCCCGTGTGAGGAAGGGGAGCTGTATGAGGAGTCTGAGGGCTCCAATGATCAGCAGTTTGTGGGCGCTGATACCGAGCAGGGCCAGGGGGACTCCTTGGATACCTCTAGGGTCCTGGCTCATATGTTTGAGGTCCTGGCTATTTCTCCCCCCGAGGCGGCTCCTCCGCTGAAGGGGGAGTTCTTTGAAGTGACCAAGCCGCGCTTGGAATTTCCTTATCAAAAGCATTTTGATGGTATCATTCTTAAGGAATGGGAGAGGCCGACTGGGCTTCCGGGTGTACCACCGGGTTGGGACAGGAAATATCCCTTTCCGGCGGACACGGTGAAGCACTGGTCGTCTCCCCCCCCCCCCCTCGGTGGCAAAGGGAGGTAAGTTACCTCAGCGTAAAAAGCAGCGTCGCCCCTTTCGAGGGGGGCGGCTTCCTTCTCGGCAGGGGTTCGGCTTTCCCCTCGTCCAGAGGTGATTCCTGGACCAGGGGCAGGGGTCGGGCCCGTCCAGGACACAGTTGGGGCTCCAAGCCTAGAGCTGCTGCCAAGCCGGCTCAGCAATGAGGGGGCGCCCTCACCCTTGCGGGTGGGGGGACGGCTGCAACTCTTCTCCCAGGTTTCGGTCCAAGAGGTCTCGGACAGGTGGATTCAGGAAGTGGTGTCTTCCGGTTACAAGCTGGAGTTCGAGTTCCGGGCCCCTCCCAGATTCTTCAGTTCTCGGGTGCCGTCAGATCCTCTGGCCGCCCAGGGGATTTGGGCGGCAGTAGCAAGTCTCTTGGACATGGCTGTCATCTGTCCGGTGCCCCACTCAGATCGAGGCCTGGGCTTCTATTCCAGTGTGTTCACGGTGCCCAAGAAGGACGGATCCGTTCCATCCGCTCAACAGGTTCGTTCGTCCCCGGAAGTTCCGTATGGACACTCTGCGCTCAGCCATCCACTCACTTCGTCAGGGGGACTTCATGACGTCCATAGACATCAAGGATGCTTACCTGCATATTCCAATATTTCCGGCACACCAGAGATTACTCAGGTTTGTCGTGGACAATCGCCATTTTCAGTTTGTGGCTCTTCCGTTTGGCCTTACCTCGGCTCCAAGGGTTTTTACCAAGGTGTTGGCAGGAGTGATGGCCATCCTCAGAGCCAGGGGTATCCGCATCGTGCCATATCTGGACGATCTTCTCATCATGGCGTCTTCCCTCAGTCAGGCGCAGCTGGATTCCAGGACCGTGGTGTCCACTCTGGAGAGTTTCGGTTGGGTGATCAACTATCCCAAGTCCTGCCTTACTCCCTCCTGGGTGGTGGAGTTCCTGGGAATGTCTCTGGATACCTCTCAGGCCAGAGTGTTTCTCCCCCAAGCCAAGGTTCTTCTGATTCAGGAATTGACTCAGCGTCTCCTATCCATCCCCCGCCCGTTCATCCAGCTAGGGATGCGACTGGTGGGATTGATGGTGGCATCGTTTGAGGCGGTTCCCTTTGCCCAGTTTCACACAAGGACGCTCCAGCTCCATCTCTTGGCGGCCTGGGACGGGTCCCCATTGTCATTGGATCAGTCCTTTCTGATGTCCCCCCCCCCAGGTGCGGCGTTCCCTTCGGTGGTGGCTGAAACCGAGCAATCTGACGAGGGGCAGGTCCTTTCTGACCCCGCGTTGGGAGACGGTCACCACGGATGCCAGCCTGTCAGGTTGGGGATTTTGGAAGGATCTTCAGTTTCAGGGGCTGTGGGGGCCTCGGGAGGCTCACGATCTCATCAATGTTCTGGAGCTGAGAGCCATCAGGTTGGTTCTGGCTCACTTGACTAATCAGTTACGGGGACTACCGGTTCAAGTTCGGTCGGACAATCGGACGGCGGTCGCCTACATCAATCACCAGGGAGGGACTCGCTGCAGGCGTGCCCTCAGGGAAGTGTCTTTGATTCTGGATTGGGCAGAGGGCAATGTCCCATGCATCTCGGCAGTGTACATTCCGGGAGTGGAGAACACGGAGGCGGACTCCCTGAGGAGGGGGGTCATCTCGCCAGGGGGAATGGTCGCTCTGCCCCAAGGTTTTTCGGTCTCTTTGCCTCTGGTGGAGGACTCCGGAGGTGGACCTCTTTGCCTCTCGTCACAATCACAAGCTTCCGGCATTTGTGTCTCTCTCGCGGGATCCGCTGGCTCTGGCAGCGAATGCCATGTCTCTGAACTGGAGGGATCTGGGGTTTCTGTACCTGTTCCCTCCGTTTGCCATGGTGGGCAGAGTGGTGCGCAAGCTGGCCCTAGAGGGCGCGTCAGCAATTCTGGTGGCTCCAAGGTGGCCAAGACGGGTTTGGTTCGCAGACATGGTAAGGTTGGCAGAGGATCAGTTAGACCTGCCCCTTCTGCCGGATCTGCTCACTCAGGGTCCACTGCTCTAGCCCAATTTACCAACGCTGGCTTTGACGGCGTGGTTGCTGAAACCTCCATCTTGAAGGGAGGAAGGTCTTTCTGATGCTGTCATTCAGACTCTGGTTAGGGCTAGAAAGCAGTCTTCCTCTGCCATCTATTATAGGACTTGGAGGTCTTATATTGATTGGTGTGAGGTCAGGGCCTTGCCTTGCAGGGCGTTTTCTATCCCTAGGGTCTTGGAATTTTTGCAACATGGTCTGGACCAAGGTTTGCAGCTTAGTACGCTGAAAGGGCAGGTTTCTGCCCTGGCGGTTTTCTTTCAAAAGTCTTTTGCTCTTCATCCTCTGGTTAAGACCTTTTTTCCAGGGGGTTTCGCATGTGCGGCCTCCTAGGAAGCCTTTGCTCCCAGTTTGGGATTTGAATTTGGTTTTGTCTGCCTTGCAGGGTCCTCCTTTTGAACCTTTGCAGAATATTGCACTTTCTACGCTTACTCTGAAGGTTGTTTTTATGGTTGCCATCACTTCCGTTCGGTGTGTTTCGGAGTTGGCGGCCTTGTCCATTAAGGCCCCTTACTTTGAGAGGCATCAGGACAAGGTTGTTTTCCGCTTCAAGCCAGATTTCCTTCCTAAGGTGGTCTCTGCTTTTCATCTGAATCAGGATATTGTTCTTCCCTCCTTGTGTCCTAAGCCTAGCAATGACGAGGAGAGGGTTTTGCATTCTTTGGATGTGGTTCGTTGTGTGAAGTACTATTTGGTGGCTACTTCTCCTTTTCGTAGGACTGACGCCCTTTTTGTGGTGCCCTCTGGGCCCGGGAAGGGTTTGGCTCCTGCCAAGTTTCCCATTAGTAAGTGGATTCGCCAGGCCATTGTTGGGGCTTATTCTGCCAAGGGGAAGGTTCCCCCTTTTCGTGTTACTGCTCATTCTACTCGTGCTGTTGGGGCGTCCTGGGCCTTCCAGCACCAGGCTTCTGTTGAGCAGATTTGTAAGGCTGCTACTTGGTCTTCGGTTCACACTTTTTCTAAGTTTTACATGGTTGATGTTCGGGCCTCAGCGGATGCTGTTTTTGGCCGCAAAGTTCTGCAAGCTGCAGTGGTTTAAGTTTGTGCCTTGTTGCCTTGTTTTCTGGATCCCCGCCCTTTATGGACACTGCTATTGGATGTCCCACATGTAATGAATGTCTTGAAGCGGGGTGTGTGACATACTTAGAATAATAGCATTTTGTGAATACTCACCTGTAAAATGGATATTATAAGTATGTCACACACCCCGCTTCACCCTGCCCTTTTGTATTCTGGATCCTTTATATGGTGAACCTTTTGTTAGTTGTAATTGGCTTTCCTGGTCCCTTGATCCTAATGCTATCTTTATACTGGGTAATGAGTGGGAGGTCCCAGGTATTTATGGGCCGAGAGGGTACTTCCTTTTTTTGCTATCATCTCTGCAAGATCGCCATCTACAGGTCAGTATACCCACATGTAATGAATGTCTTGAAGCGGGGTGTGTGACATACTTAGAATACCCATTTTACAGGTGAGTATTCGCAAAATGGTATTATTTCCACCCGGGCCATTTAAAAAATGCCTCCCAGCTACGGCTGCATGGTCCGGGTGATGGTAGGAGCACCTATTAGAGGTGTTTTTTTACAATGGAGCTAGACTCCACTGCAAATCCCCTGCCAAAGGGTAGGCGGCGCAGGTTGTTGATCCTGATATGGGATGCCCTGTCCGTTTTATAGCCCTCATTACATGTTACATGGCTCCAAATGTAACCATGGGCTTTTCCCCCTGCCTCCCTGTTCCCGGTTAGTTGGGGGTGGGGGGGCGGTCATTCATTTGTAATGGGATGTGTGCTGTTTTACTTTCACCTTGTATGTGTGTTTGAGTGTGTATGTTTGTACTGTCTCATGTTGGCATCCGCAGCCCTATTGGCTGGGGAGCGCGGCCTGTGGGTTGGTCCTTGCGTTTTGGAGGGGGCGGGGCCTAGCGCTCGACGCGGCCCGCCCCATCTTCCTTCTCACGGCCGGCTCCCAGCCCCATTGGCTGGGGAGCACGGCCTGTGGTTGGTTACCGCGTTTTGGAGGGGGCAGGGCCTAGCGCTTGGCGCACTCCGCCCGGGCCCGCCCCCGTCCTCCTTCTCTTCCTACGGTCCTTCCGGCGCCATCTTATCCCTGACGGTGCTTGTGAGTGAGTGCCCCATGCAGGCTTATATCTTTGTGTGTATATTGGTAATTGTCATTGGGCTGCCAGGCGATTGTTAAGGCTCTGCGGGCAGCATTTGTTGGTACATTTATTAGTAATGTAACTACAACTACTTGTATGCGGGTGCTTGCTTGTTTTTGCTTACGCTGGTTTCCCTATTATGTCTTCCAGGCGGGACAACTCAAATTTGAGGGATAGGGCCACAGGACCGGGAGAAACCTCTAATTAAAGTGGTACCATTATTACCATTGGCCCTTTTTAAATCCTCCCACTAACGGACATTTAAGGGGCATCCCGGGTAGCTGAACAGCGTAATTCCCATTGGTCATGGTGACTACCCAAATCACCATACGGAGGCTTTCCAGGATACTGTGCTCGGGGCCCCCTTGGGGCAAGCCCGGCTGTGTAGTATGTGGGGCATCCCTTGTGGGCTATAATGTGCTGATTGTGTTCAATGTGCACAGCAGGCGCTTACGCTGCAAGCTGGGCCATGTGAGGCTGGTTCAGCTCTGCTGGTCTCATCCTCCACGCCCCCGCACCTGGTTTATGACCCCTAGTGACATTAACACTAGCGGGGAGTCGCTATATGATGTTTGCGCTAGATTGGCTAACATTGAGATATTGATTGCTAGCTCTGCAGCCCAGTTGGCTCCAGCTAAAGGACGGCACATGGCGCCAGCTGCTACATTAACATCATGATTAAATCATTGTCTGTCTGTACCCCTCTAGTGGAAGGGAAAATTGTTCAGTTTCTGATCCCTCTGATGATCAGCCTGCCATGGCGCTGATGCCGCCTCAGAGCAGTGGGATGCTGATGACATCCATAGGCTTCTTACTCAGAGTTTTGAGGTACTTGCCATTGTCCCTCCTGCAGCGGGGGAATTGTTAGGTACCGCAGAACCGCGGTCGGAATTGCCAAAACAGACGCCTTTTTGTTATCTGGTTCTCTAGGAATGGGAACGGCTTGCCAGTTCTCGGTATACCTACGGGGTGGGATAGAGGTATCCTTTCCCCACGGATTGGTTTAGTGTTGGTCAATTCCCCCTGAGGTGGACGCCCTCATCCTGGGGTTGTCTGTTACGTCTGTGGCGCATTCCCTCGCTTCCACTACCTGATGGATAGTGAGGACTGATGTATTGAGTAACGGGACTCCCATGCCCTTGCCTGTGTGGGTTCGGCCTTGCGCCCGGTGGGTGCCTTTGCTATTACGGCCGTGGCTATTAGGACCTTATTCAGGGGCCTTCTTTAAGGCTTCCATGTGGATCCTTCTAGGGCTGAATTAGAGCTTGTCACAATGTGAGCTGATTATCCCCGCCTTAGATGACACCATTCGGCTGTATAGCAGGACCTCGGCTTGGTGGTCTCTTTCAGTTGTTCGGTCTGGTGGCGCCAGTGGGCAGCTGATAATGCTGTTAGGAAGGCGTTCAAGGGGCTTCCCTCTGTTGGGTTGTGCCTGTTGGTGATCATTGGATCTCTGGCTAAGGGAGGTAAGTTTCCCCAACACAATAAGCAGCCACGACCCTTTCGGGGGTCAGAGTCCTTCAATCCCTCCTTTCATGGGCCTGGGTCAGGCAGGAGGGTACCCTTTGCGGGACAAAGGGGTGATTCTGGGGCAAAGGCAGTTGCCGTGCCCGATCCGTATCCTTATGGGGTGCTATGCCCAAATCCACTGCTAGTCCACTCAGCATTGAGGGGGCGCCTTCACCCTTCTGGGGGGGGGACGGCTGCTGCTCTTCACTCCTCTTCTCAGATTCTTATCACGGGTTCCTACGGACCCTTGGGCTGCTGGCGGTACAAAGCCTTCTGGCCAAGGGGGCCATCCGTCAGGTCCCCTTCGGGAGATAGAGGTCAGTGTTAACAATCTCTTTACAGTGCCCAAAAGGGATGGTCCCGTCAGTCCCATCCGAGAACTAATCTTCTCAACAAGTTCATCAGAACCTGACTTGTCGCATGGTAACGCTGCGCTATGTCTTCAGTACCCTGCACCCGGGGAACTTTATGACTTCGACAGACATCTTGGATGCTTATCCTCACGTGCTGGTTTTTCCAGGGCACCAGCGGTTCCTAAGGTTTGCAGTAGAGGAACGACACTGCCATTTGTGGCACTCCCCTTCGGGCCCACCTTGCCCACAGGGGTTACTCAAGGTGTTGGCAAGCGTGATGGGTTCTCGGAGCCCGTAGTTATTCGCATTCTTCTCATTAAGTCTCCTTCACTCCAACTGGCGGAGCTGGACACCTGGACGTTGGTGGCGACACTGGAGTGGTTCTGGTGGGTGATCAATTACCACAAGTTCTCTCCCTCTCCCTCTCCCTCTCTCTCTCTCTCTCTCTCTCTCTCTCTCTCTCTCTCTCTCTCTCTCTCTCTCTCTCTCTCTCTCTCTCTCCCTCTCTCCCTCTCCCTCTCCCTCTCCCTCTCCCTCTCCCTCTCCCTCTCCCTCTCCCTCTCCCTCTCCCTCTCCCTCTCCCTCGATCGCCTTCCTGGGTATGACTCTGGATACCACTCAGGCCAGGGTTTTCCTCCCTCAGCAGAAAGTGGTCGCCTTTCAAGTGCCGATTCATGTTCTGCTGTCCAACCTTCATCCATCCTTCCGGTAAGGGATGCAGCAGGTGGGACATACGGTGGCCTGTTTCTAGGCAGTGCCCTATGCTCAATTTCACATGTGGCTTTCTTCAGATCCATCATCTTTCAGCCTGGGAAAGGAATTGTCCCCTGTCTTTGGTTCAGGCCTTTGCTTTAAATAGGTATCCTCTGGTCCGGAGGTCCCCCCTTGAGTGGCTGGACTTGAGAATCTTCTGGGGGCAGATCATTCCTGACACAGTACTGGGAGACGGTCACTACGGTTGCCGAACTGTCATGCTGGGGGGGGCTACTGGGTGAGCCCTCCAAAATTCTAGGGGCTGTGGGGCCCTCAGGAGGCACACGCCCCTATTAATGTTCTGGAGTTGAGGGCGGTTCGGTTGGCGCTGACGCCTCACCTCCAGGGCCTACCGGTTCAGGTTTGTTCGGACTACTGGGCTGCGGTCGCTTGCATCAATTATCAGGGAGGGACTCGGAGCAAGAGTGTCCTCCGGGAGGTGTCGTTGGTCCTATACTGAATCTAGGACAATTTTCCGTGCATCTTGGCGGTTACATTCCGGGAGCACGAAACCTGGAAGCGGACCCCCTGAGCGGGGGAGGGGCTTCTCGCTGGGGAGAATAGTCCCTTAACAGCGAGGTCCTCCTATCTCTCTGTCACAGGTGAGGGATGCCGGTTGTTGATCTGTTTGTTTCTCGTCACAATCGCTAGCTTCCTGCATTTGTATGACTGTCCCAGGATCTTCTGGCTCTGGCGGTGGATGCCATGTCTCTATCCTGGCCGGGGTTCTGTCTCCTGTACCTTTTTTACCTCCGTTCCCCTTCTGGACTAAGTGTTATGAAAGCTGATTCAAGAAGGATTGCCATTTGTTCTGGTGGCCCCCAGGTGGCCAAGACAGGTGTGGTTCGCAGACGCCGTGCAGTTGACGGTCGATCAGTACCCTCTGCCCTGGTTCTGGATCTTCTCACTCAAGGACGGCTCTGTTTCCCCAATGTACATACTCTGGCTTTGACGGCATGGCTGCTGTTACCTCCATCCTAGAGGAGAGGGTATGTCTGATGCTGTTGTTCAGACTCTGGTCAGAGCTAGGAAGAAATTTTCTGCTAGCAGCTTCTACAGGACCTGGTGGACCAACATTGTCTGGTGTGAGGCTGGTGCCTTCCCCTGTCGGGGGTTCCTCTTTCCTCGGATACTGGAGTTCCTTCAACATGGTCCTGATTTGGATTTTTCAGCTCAGCGCTCTGAGGCATGTTTCCGCCTTGGCTGTTCTCTTCCAGAGGTCCTTGCTCTTGGTTTGGATTTGAGTTTGGTATTGTCTGCCCTTCGGGGTCCTCCTTAGAATCTGTGCATGAGGCTGCACTGTTTATTCTCACCTTGAAAGTTGCCTCCTTGGTAGCTATTTCTTCTGTCTGACGTGTTTCTGAGTTGGTGGCTCTGTCCATTCAGGCCCCCTACTTTGAGAGACACTAGGACAGGGTGTTTTTTTCCGTTTTGAACCGGTCTTCTTGCATAGGGTTGTCTCTGCCTTTCACTTTATTCAGGACATTGTGCTGCCTTCCTTATGTCCTAATCCTGGTAATGACAAGGACGGGGCCTTGCTTCTCTGAACGTTGTCAGAAACTTGAAATACTACCTGGTGGCCTCAGTGCCTTTTCAGGAAGACCGACGCCTTGTTTGGGGTACCCTTTGGTCCAAAGTACGGTTTGGCGTCAGATCTACCATTAGCATATGGATTCGTCAGGCCGTTGTTAGGGCCTATTCTGTTAGGGGAAGGGTTCCCCCTTTTTCCGAGTTACTGTTCATTTTACTTGTGCTGTTGGGGCCTTTTCAGCACCAGGCTTTGGTTGAACGAGTTTGTAAGATTGCTACTTGGTCTTCTGTGCATACCTTTTCCAAGGTTGATGTTTGGGCCTCAGCGGATGCTGTTTTGGCCGCTAAAGTCTACAAGTTGCAGTGTATTGAACTGCGCATTGTGGCCTTGCTTTGGGATCCCCACCCGTTGTTGGACACTGCTACTGGATGTCCCAGATGTAATGAATTATTCTGGAGCAGGGTGTGATGCATACTTAGAATAATACCATTCTGTGAATACTCACCTGTAGAATGGATATTATCAGTATGCATCACACCCTGAGTTGTATTCTGGATCCTCTATATGGTGAATTTTTCCTTGTTAATGTTAATTTTGTTATTGGCTTTTGCGGGTTCCCTTACTGCTTACGTATACTGGGAAATGAGTGGGAGGTCCCGGGTATATATGGGCCGGGGGGGGGTCTCTTTTTTGCCATCTCTGCAGTAAAGCGCCCTCTTTTGGACTATAACCCAGACGTAATGGATTATTCTGGAGCAGGGTGTGATGCATACTGATAATATCCATTCTACAGGTGAGTATTCACAGAATGGTATTTTTCTTTGTCAAGACTGGGAGCGAGATTGATGAATGGGGGGCGGGGCATTCAGAACCGGTTTAAGTGTTTAGATTTTATTTCTGCTTTCACATAATCCATATCCAATTTTTGTGCAATATATTTTTGAGTTTTATAAGAAATTATACACAGTCTGTGAAACACAGATTACAGAGCAGACATGGCAGCACAGTGTGTCATTAACAACCCTCCTGGGGCAATGGCCCCCACCCGTGGAACTCCTAGTGCGGAGGGAAGGGACGAGGGAGAGCCAACCCTCAGGGCCGGGCCACCCGACAGCTGGATGGACTCAACCGGTCCCGGGCTATGTACAAAGTCCCTGTAAGGAGATTGAGACCACCCGGCCACGTCCTGGCCCGTCCCTTAAGATACACAAGGTCCTGCTGTGAAGAATACTCTAACTGGTGGGCTTCTCCCCTCCGCACCCCCCCCCCCCCCCCAAGGTCCGTACAGCCACCACTGCCCCTCAAACAAGAAGAAAAGACCAAGGATCCCGGTCCCCCACACCCCATCCCCCCCACCCTACCGGCACCGATCCGCTATCTCCTTCTCTACCTCACTCATTGTTCACCATCCCGCTCCTGCTTAGTGGCAACCTTCCAAAAGAGCTCAAAAACTCAGAGGCTGCGAGACCTCCCATAAAGTCCATGTTCTGGAGTACCTCTTCCCCCCCCCCCCCCCCTCTCTCCAATGCCTGCTCCTCCATCCTTCTGATGTTCTCCAGTTCCCCACACCACTCCAGCAAGGAGGGGATGACATTTGTACGCCAGTGACGAGGGATCACTGACTTAGCTGCGGTAAGCATGTGCCTCAGCAGGCCCCTTCTCGCTGCTGCCGACCCTGGGATCATTGAGAAAAGGGTTACTATCCATATCCAATTTTGTTATAAAACCTTTAATGTTAATAACATTCTTCTGTGTCTCGCCAGGTCTTCACTTTGCCCAAGGTCAGTGCCAAAACCAAATTCAAGCTGACGGCCCATGAAGGTTGCCGTGTGAGGAAAGTCGCTCTCGCCAACTTTGTTAGCTCGGCCTCGGATGACTATTCGGAGAACTGCCTTGTGTGTCTCACCAACTTGGGAGACATTCACGTGTTCAGCGTACCGGGGCTACGGCCGCAGGTGCGCTACGATTGCATCCGCAAAGAGGACATCAGTGGCATTGCATCATGCGTGTTCACTAAGTACGGGCAAGGTGAGGCTGTGAGCAAATGTGATTGCAAGTACCAAAATATTGCTTGCCAGTTCTTGGAGGTCCATAGCCAGGCTTGGAGGAAGGCAATGTTGTACAGCAGAATATTATAGACATGCATGAGCGCTCTCAATAGCTCTTCCTCGTTACTTCCCTCTATTAGGGTTTTACCTCATCTCCCCGTCTGAATTTGAGCGGTTTTCTCTCAGTGCCAAAAACCTCACAGAGCTGTTGTGCCGGGTGGAGTTTGATCGGCCCCATGATTCTACTTATATCAGGTAAGGCAGCCATATTCTGTGTCCAAGTTGTGTGTGTGTGTGTGTGTGTGTGTGTGTGTGTGTGTGTGTGTTTTAATGCTTAATGTTGTACTTTGTTTTTTTTATATTTTAGTACAAAAAACAGCCAAGCCAATGGTACCCACATCCCCCGAGAGTGTGAAGACGGCCAAGCAGTGACTGAAGGTAAGTGCTATCGCTGGGACCAATTTTGTGTGTGTGTATTCTTTTCTATTTTAAGATTACTATAGTGCCACTCCCCTATCCAGTGTGTTCATAAGAAGGTGCTGGATGGAGGGAGTGTGCACAGAAATCAGATAATAGGATAAATGCACACCGGTCAGAACAGTAGTCAAAGGGTGCACGACCTGGGGCAGTCTCACAACCCCACAATAGAGCAGGAAGAAAGGATAAAGGGTCCGCACTCCTAAAAATCCATAGCTTTATTGTAAATCATTTAAAATCATCTGTTACCAGACCCAGGCAGATGATGATCTGCAGAGTTTTCTAACACGTTTCGGACGCAGAAGGGTCTTTAATTATTTAAACCTTCACCACTAGCAGAGCCCCTATCTAAACCTTCACCACTAGCAGAGCCCCTATCTAAACCTTCACCACTAGCAGAGCCCCTATCTAAACCTTCACCACTAGCAGAGCCCCTATCTAAACCTTCACCACTAGCAGAGCCCCTATTTATGATTATTTGTTATAGATAGAAACTCTGCTAATGGTGAGGGTTTAAATATTATGATTTATTATTTAAACCTTCACAACTAGCAGAGCCCCTATCTATGATTAAGGACCCTTCAGCGTCCGAAACGTGTTAGAAAACTGTTGATTCATCTGCCTGGGTCTGGTAATTTATTTTATGGCTGCATCATTATTTTGGAGATGATTTTAAATGATTTACAATAAAGCTATGGATTTTTAGGAGTGCAGACCCTTCATCCTTTCTCAGTGTGCACAGAAATCCCAGAAAGAAGCAGGAGCTGGTTAGCTGCTGATCCACGTCTTCCATGTTTTACAGTCCAGCCAATGACCATAATATGGAACCTTGGAGCTCCCCTGAAGCCTGTTCCATGGGCCTTTCCTCCATTTCCATCAGCCTGCTGTAGATGCTATGGCAGATCTCCAGTATGTGCCCCTCCATGGCTGCAAATGTAGTCACACAGCTGCCCCTTTCACATGGTGCACCACGTAAACGTGTCCATTAAGCTGCACTGACCATGGTCATGGAAGTGAAAGCGGGGGCAAAATTGGAGCATTTAGCTGCCGAATTGCTTTGCCTGGGCTGTTTTATGGTTATCTGGTAGGTTTAAAAAAGCCTGCTGAAGTGTATTGTAGTTTGTCTTACCTTTTTTTTTTAAACTTGTAAAATCCATCCCTCTTGTAGGAAATACTTGTGAGCACACAGCCGCCCTGTCGCCCTCCCCTCTGGATTCCCCTCTCAACAGTACAGATACCACCCTGGACACCACCGGGGACATCACAGCGGAGGACGTTAGGGACATGCTGGGGTAAGCCAACATTTTTTGCTACTGTGGAGGATTATTGGTTATCAGGCGATGGGGCAGGAGTGCCATGAATATCTTCTGTGAATGCCAGGCCCCTCCATTTACTACATCTTCCCCTTGTGCTGGCCACACACTCTACCACTCACTTTTTCCCTACATCCAGTCCAGGTCGTCCCAACACCTCCTCCGGATAGGTGTGATTTGCCCTGTACCCCGGCAGGAACAGGGTCAGGAATTTTACCTGTTCACGGTTCCCAAGAAGGACGGAACGCTGAGGCCGATCCTGGACCTGAAGGGTCTCAACATGTTTGTAAGAGTCAGACATTTCCGCATGGAAACATTACGGTCGGAGGTGAGATCGCTTCGGCCCGGCGACTTCATGACCACGGTGGACATCGGGGATGCTTATCTGCACATCCCGATTTTTCCAGGGACATCAGAAGTTCCTGAGGTTTGCTCTGGAGGATCAGCATTACCAGTTTGTAGCACTTCCATTCGGAATCTCCTCATCCCCCTGTGTGTTCACCAAGGTGCTGGCGGGCATCATGGCTATTTTGAGGAGCCAGGGCATTCGCGTGTTACCCTATTTGGACGACTTGCTGATTGCAGCCCAGGTCGCGATCGTGGGTCGTGCGATCCAGGTTCGCTCGGACAATCAGACGGCTGTCGCCTACATCAACCACCAGGGCGGGACTCTGAGCAAGAGATCCCTCAGGGAGGTAACTCAGATTCTGACTTGGGCAGAGGAGAATGTTCCTGGCATCTCGGCGTTCTACATCCCCAGGGTGGAAAACCAGGAGGCAGACTCCCTGAGCAGGAGTGCCTCGCGTCTGGGGGAATGGTCTCTCAGTAGCGAGACCTTTCACACTCTGTGTCTCCGCTGGGTTCAGCCGGACGTGTATTTGTTTGCGTCCAGACACAATCACAAGCTTCCAAGGTTATTCTAAGTATGTCACACACCCCGCTTCAAGACATTCATTACACGTGGGTATACTGACCTGTAGATGGCGATCTTGCAGAGATGATATCAAAAAAAGGTAAGACCCTCCCGGCCCATAAATACCTGGGACCTCCCACTCATTACCCAGTCTTTCATCTCTGCAGTGGCGAGCAAGTCAGAAGATGTCTCCTCCTTGCAGGTAGCCGGGATGTTTCCTGGCCCCGTTTTTTTCTTCTATTTCTGCCCGGATCCCATTGTTTAATATTCCCTGCCTCCCAGCCTAGGCTGCTGGTCCGGGCAAAGGTAGTTGCTTAGGAGCCGTGAGACCCCATAACAAGGGGTAGGTGGCTATCCGGGTTGGTGATCCCGGTTTGGGATGCCCCGTCCCTTGGCCCTTCCCTGGCATGGATTCCCCCTCTCCCAGGTACCCTTAAGGGGGGGGGGGGGGGGGGGGCTTTATGGATTCCTGTCATTATGTGTGTGCGTGTGTTACATGTGTGCGCTTTCACTTTCTGTCACTTTGCTTTTATTTCATGGCGCCGGAGGTCCCGCGAAGCCGGCCTCCGGCGCGCGAAGGGTGCTTCCCGCAATGGCGCCGAGCCCATGCCGGGCTTCTTCTCCTCCGGGCTGGGGGGGGGGGCGGGGCCGGGCGCTCGCGCGCCCACGGCCCTCCCCCGTGCTGTGAGCGCGGTTGTTTTCATTTCCCGGCTTCAAGTCGGGAGAGACGGGGGAGGGGCGGGCCAGGCGCGAACTCCTACTGCACACTGCGTGCCGTTGCCTGCGGTACTGAAGGTCGGGTGAGGGGCCTGCCGGCCATCACTGTCATTGTTAATTTCTCCTGTACTTTTGACATGATCTGAGTGTGCTTGTGTTCCAGGTGGACCATTAATCATATTAAAGGAGGGTTCTCCTGCTCCAGGGTCCCTGGTTAATTTTTAGCTGGCTTAAAATCCTCCCACTCGGGACTTAAAGGGGCATCCCGGGTTGCACTATTGCGGAATTCCCAAATATAAAAAGGAGCATTGTACACATTTAATTGTATATACTATATATAGTACTAAAAAATCACCATATGGAGGCTTCCCCGGATACTGGGCTTGTGCCGCCCTCGGGGCATTCCAGGCTGTGTTTGGGGTGTGGGGTATCCCTTTTGGGGGATGATGTATTCCTATGTGTACCCTGTGCGCAGCGGTCTATTACGTGGCAGACCGGATCTCAGGCGTCTGGTTCTGCTCCGCCGGTCTCCTCCCCGTCTCCCCCTCGCCTGACACGGGCTTGTGATGTGGTCATTGGCAGGGAGTCGCAATCTGAGGTGTGTGCCAGATTGGCCAATCTTGAGAAATTGTTTTCTAGTGCCGTCGCAAAAAAGGCCACGGCAAAGAGGAAATATTTGTATTTGGCTGTGCAGGCCTTTGATAGGGAGGACTTTGACTCCCTGGATTGGTCTGATTGCTCCCTGCGTGAGGAAGGGGAGCTGTATGAGGGGTCCGATGACTCTGACGATCAGCAGTTTGTGGGCGCTGATACCGAGCAGGGCCAGGGGATTCCTCGGATACGTCTAGGGTCCTGGCTCAGGTGTTGGAGGTCCTGGCTATTTCTCCCCCCGAGGCGGCTCCTCCGCTGAAGGGGGAGTTCTTTGAAGAAACGAAGCCCCGCTTGGAATTTCCTTATCAAAAGCATTGTGATGGTATCATTCGCAAGGAATGGGAGAGGTCGAAGCGGCTTCCGGGTGTCCCACTGGGTCGGGACAAGAAATATCCCTTTCCGGCGGACGCAGTGAAGCATTGGTCGTCTCCCCCCCCCCCGAGGTGGATGCTCCTGTTTTGGAGCTGTCCAGCTCCTCAGTCCTCCATTCTCCAGAGTGCACTACCCTCAAGGATAAACGCATTGACCAGATGGCTTGTCATGGTTTTGCCAGTGTTGGGTCGGCCTTGCGGCCGGTTTGTGCTTCTGCGCTTGTATTGGTAGCTGCCAGGTCGGTTGTTAGAGGACTGTTGACCTCTTCCGTGCTTGACCCGGCTTGTGAGGAGTTTGCCAACCTTAAGCGCTGTGAGTTATTTTTGTCCTTTGTGCTGTCCGCCCTGGATGACACATTGGTGATGTGTAGCAGAGCTACGGCCCTGCTTGTGGCTATCCGCCGGTCGGTTTGGTTACGTCAGTGGGCGGCTGATTTTGTGTCCAAAAAGTCGCTCACGGCCCTTCCCTTCGTGGGACTGCGGCTCTTTGGAGAAAAATTGGATTCGGTTGCAAAGGGTGGTAGGTTACCTCAGCGTAAGAAGCAGCGTCGCCCTTTTCGGGGGGGCGGCTTCCTTCTCTCAGTCCTTTCGTGGGTCTAGAGTTGGCAGGGGTTCGGCCTTCCCTTCGTCCAGAGGTGATCCCTGGCCTAGGGGCAGGGGTCGGGCCCGTCCAGGACACAGTTGGGGCTCCAAGCCTAGAGCCGCTGCCAAACCGGCTCAGCAATGAGGGGGCGCCCTCACCCTTGCGTGTGGGGGGACGGTTGCAACTCTTCTCCCAGGTCTGGGTCCAAGAGGTCTCGGACAGGTGGATTCAGGAAGTGGTGTCTTCCGGTTACAAGCTGGAGTTCGAGTTCCGGCCCCCTCACAGATTCTTCAGGTCTCGGGTGCCGTCAGATCCTCTGGCCGCCCAGGGGCTTCGGGCGGCAGTAGCAAGTCTCGTGGACATGGCTGTCATCTGTCCGGTGCCCCTCTGACCGGGGCCTGGGCTTCTATTCCAATTTGTTCATGGTGCCCAAGAAGGACGGTTCCGTTCGTACCATTCTGGATTTGAAGTTGCTCAACAGGTTCGTCCGTCCCCGAAAGTTCCGTATGGACACTCTGCGCTCAGCCATCCACTCACTTCGTCAGGGGGACTTCATGACGTCCATAGACATCAAGGATGCTTACCTGTATATTCCAATATTTCTGGCACACCAGAGATTCCTCAGGTTTGTCGTGGACAATCGACATTTTCAGTTTGTGGTTCTTCCGTTTGGCCTTACCTCGGCTCCAAGGGTTTTTACCAAGGTGTTGGCAGGGGTGATTGCCATTCTCAGAGCCAGGGGTGTCCGCATCGTGCCCTATCTGGACGACCTTCTCATCATGGCGTCTTCCCTCAGTCAGGCGCAGATGGATACCAGGACTGTGGTGTCCACTCTGGAGAGTTTCGGTTGGGTGATCAACTATCCCAAGTCCTGCCTCTCTCCCTCCAGGGTGGTGGAGTTCCTGGGAATGTCACTGGACACCTCTCAGGCCAGGGTGTTTCTCCCCCGAGCCAAGGTTCTTCTGATTCGGGAATTGACTCGGCATCTCCTATCCATCCCCCGTCCGTCCATCCGGCTAGGGATGCGACTGGTGGAATTGATGGTGGCGTCGTTCGAGGCGGTTCCCTTTGCCCAATTTCACACAAGGATGCTCCATCTCCATCTCCTGGCGGCCTGGGACGGGTCCCCCCTGTCATTGGATCAGTCCTTTCTGATGTCCCCCCCCCCGGGTGCGGCGTTCCCTTCGGTGGTGGCTAAAGCCAAGCAATCTGACGAGGGGCAGATCCTTTCTGACCCCCCGTTGGGAGACGGTCACCACGGATGCCAGCCTGTCAGGTTGGGGGGGATTTTGGAAGGATCTTCAGTTTCAGGGGCTGTGGGGGCCTCGGGAGGCTCACGATCCCATCAGTGTTCTGGAGCTGAGAGCCATAAGGTTGGTTTTGGCTCACTTGACTCCTTAGTTGAGGGGCCTACCGGTTCAGGTTTGGTCGGACAATCGGACGGCGGTCGCCTACATCAATCACCAGGGAGGGACTCGCAGCAGGCGTGCCCTCCGGGAAGTGTCCTTGATCCTTGCTTGGGCAGAGAGCAATGTTCCATGCATACATGTTCAATGTGTACATTCCGGGAGTGCAGAACCCGGAGGCAGACTCCCTGAGCAGGGGGGTCATCGCTCCGTGGGGAATGGTCGCTCAGCCCCAAGGTGTTTCGGTCGCTTTGCCACCGGTGGGGGGACTCCGGAGGTGGACCTCTTTGCCTCTCGTCACAATCACAAGCTTCCGGCAGCGGATGCCATGTATCTGAACTGGAGCGATCTGGGGTTTCTGTACCTGTTCCCTCCGTTTCCCATGGTGGCCAAGGCAGGTTATGTTCGCAGACTTGGTAAGGTTGACAGTGGATCAGTTAGACCTGCCCCTTCTGCCAGATCTGCTCACTCAGGGTCCACTACTCTACCCCAATTTACCAACGCTGGCTTTTGCGGCCTGATGCTGTCATTCAGACTCTGGTTAGGGCTAGAAAGCAGTCTTCCTCTGCCATCTATTATAGGACTTGGAGGTCTTATATTGATTGGTGTGAGGTAAGGGCCTTGTTTTCTGTCCCTAGGGTCTTGGAATTTCTGCAACATGGTCTTGACCAAGGTTTGCAGCTTAGTACGCTAAAAGGGCGGGTTTCTGCCCTGGCCGTGTTCTTTAAAAAGCCTTTTGCTCTTCATCCTCTGGTTAAGACCTTTTTCCAGGGGGTTACGCATGTGCGGCCTCCTAGGAAGCCTTTGCTCCCAGTGTGGGATTTGAATTTGGTTTTGTCTGCCTTGCAGGGTCCTCCAATTGAACTTTTGCAGGATATTGCACTTCCTACTCTTACTCAGAAGGTTGTTTTTCTGGTTGCCATCACTTCTGTTCGGCGTGTTTCGGAGTTGGCAGCCTTGTCTCTATTTCGGCTCCTTACTTTGAGAGGCATCAGGACAAGGTTGTTTTTCGCTTCAAGCCAGATTTCCTTCCTAAGGTGGTTTCTGCTTTTCATCTGAATCAGGATATTGTTCTTCCCTCCTTGTGTCCTAAGCCTAGCAATGACGAGGAGAGGGTTTTGCATTCTTTGGATGTGGTTCACTGTGTGAAATTCTATTTGGTGGCTACTTCTCCTATTCTTGGTGTGCCACACACCCCGCTTCACTTCTTAAATATTCATCACTTCATGGGTTAATCCACCGCAGGTGACGTAGTGCAGAGAGGAAGTCTTGTAACGAGCCCCCTTCCGGCCTATATATACCTGGTACCTCCCTTCAATCACCAGTATTTTTTCTCTCTGCTTGCTGACAAGTCAGAAGTTGGAAGTCTCCTGCTTACAGGTAGGCCGGGGTATTCTTACCCCGCCACCCCCCTTTTGGTCTATTTCTGCCCGGTTTGAGTTTGTATACCTTTATGGTGAAATAGGAAGCCTCCCAGCCTTGGCTGCTCACCGGGCAAATGGTAGATGGCACTTTAAGTGCCTAGGAGCTTATCTCCTACCGCTCGACCTCATGCGTGGGGCAATGCGGCGAACCGGCATGGTGATCCGGAAATGGGATGCCGTAGCCCCTTTCTCTCCCGTTGGGGGGAGGGGGGGGGGGTGGTGAGGGTGTGCTTTAGTATGTGTGTTTCACTGTATCACTGCATGTTAACATATATGTCATGTTTATACATTCACTGTAGCATGTGTATATTTTGGGTCTGCTTTAGGGCAGCTTGCGCTGGGTATGGGCTGGCCACCTCTCTGGCAGTTGGTTGCTTGTGGCCCCCTACCCCCTCCCCCCTCTCCCCTCTCCTCGCCTGGCATTCATTGAGCTTTGTCAGCACATGCGGTTTTTACCCTCCCCCCCTCCGCTGCCTGGACGCGCGTGCTGTGATCAGCTGTAAAGTGTTCCAGCTGATCAGCGTAGGGGGGGGGGGCGGGCCCGCTGACGGGGCGCGGCGCCGACGTCATGCGGCGTCAACGGCGTCTGCGGCGGGCCCAGCGTCCCAGCTTCCTTCAAAACAGGAAGGCACGTGGGCGCACGGCCGCACTTTGTCTTCTGCCGGCTCATGGCTGCTGGCTGCAGGCTCCGGCTGATTGCGGTACAGGTAAGCGGCCCCTCCCGTTGGGGCCGTTAAATGGGAGATATTGTTTATACAGTGAGAAATCACTATTATCAAGGGGGCGTCATTTAAGGGTGCCCTTGGTGGATCTGATGGTTGTTTTCTTGCCTTGCAGATCCTGGGATCCCTGCTTATGCTAGCCCTCCGGCTCTATGTGCCTGGCTAATTATTGGGATTGATTTGAATGTTTATATACATTCACTCCCAGCTGATGATATCTTTATTTGCATCCCTTGTGCAAAACAGACTATTGCGCGCCAGTCCGTTGCTGCGGTGCCATCGCATCCTTCATCATCTCCTACCTCTCCATCCCTATTCCGGACCCCGCATGACACTGTCAAAAGTGGGGATTCACATTCCGAGGCAGCAGCACAGCCCTGCCCCCGGAAAATGATGCCCGTTAAAGCAACGTTTAAAACCGCTACAAAACGAAGGCACCTGACTCCGGTACCTTCGGCTCCACAGGACCAGTTTTGTGAACCTGTGGAATGGTCCGATGGATCCCCTGACGAGGATGAACTCCCGTCTGAGTCAGATGAGCCGACAGGTCAGCATGTGGCTGATGAGATCGGCGATTGGTCAGAGGGGGTTGTTTTTGACACCCCCTCCATTCTGGCTCAAATGTTTAATATTTTGAGTTTAGATACGCCTGAGGCGGCCGCCCCGCCAAAGGGTCAGTTATTTAAAGAGCCTCAGCCGAGTTTGGTTTTTCCCAGACAGCACCACTTTGAGAGGGTGGTTCTTAAGGAATGGGAACATCCCACACGGTTATCTGGAATTTCTTCCAGGTGGGAAAAGCGTTATCCTTTTCCACCAGAATTGGTGAGGCTGTGGTCTGTCCCTCCGGACGTCGATACCCCTGTAGTAGGACTCTCCAGCTCGGCTATGGTACAATCTGCTGAGACCACTGTCCCCAAAGATGGGGAAGATCGCAGGATTGACCAATACGCTCGACATGGTTTTATCTATTCCGGGTCAGCATTGCGCCCGGTATGTGCTTCAGCCCTTCTTCTATTGGCAATTAAGTCCCTAATTCAGGGGCTATATCTTGATCCCGCTTGCAAACAGTTCACTGCACTTAAGCAGTGTGAATCTTTTGTGGCTTATGTCCTGGCCGCTCAGGACGATGCGCTGACTATGAGTAGCAAGGCGGCAGCTATGCTGGTGGCTATTCGCAGGTCAGTATGGCTGCGTCAGTGGTCAGCAGACACGGCTTCCAAAAAGGTACTCACAGCCCTCCCCTTTTTGGGGTTGCGTTTGTTTGGGGAGAAAATTGATTCAGTCGCAAAAGATGGTAAGATGCCACAACGCAAAAGGCCTCGTGGTCCCTTCAGGGGGACAAGTTCCGGTAGGCCTTCCTTTCAAAGGTTCGGAGCGGGAAAAGGTACGTCCTTTCCCGCTACCAGTGGCACAGGTTGGACTCGGGGGAGGGGCCGTGGCCGGCCCACTCAGTCCTGGGGCACCAAGCCCAAGCCTGCTGATAAGCCCACTCAGCAATGAGGGGCTGCCCTCACCCGTGCGGGTGGGGGGACTATTGCGACACTTCTACCATTGGAACCATGTGGTTCTAGGCAGATGGATCCAGGAGGTAGTGTCGACAGGTCACAACCTGGAATTCGAGTCTCACCCTCCCTCGCGGTCCATTCAGGGGTCGGTTCATCCCGGCCTGAACTCTCAAGACGCTGTGTGTCTTTCTTTTGCCCAAATTCGCACAAAAACACTTCAGCTATTTCTGCTAGCGTGTTGGGTCCAGCAACCTCTGTTGTTGGATCAGTCCTTCCAATTGTCCTCCCGTGTACGGCAGTTCCTCCTGTGGTGATTGGTCTCGACCAATCTTGTATAGGGCAGGTCTTTCCTGACCCTCCCTTGGAGAGGTGTCACCACGGACACCGGTCTGTCGGGATGGGACAGATTCTGGAAGGAGCTGCGGCTTCAGGGGCAGTGGAGGCCCCACTTACCCATCAGAGAAATGTCCCTGATCCAGACATGGGCAGTGTTCCATGTTCCCTGTCTCTCGGCGGTTTACATTCCAGAGGTGATGGAACAGGTAGCGGACCAGTTGAGCAAGTGCTCTCCCCGTCTGGAAGAATAAGCTCTCCATCCTCGGGTGGTTCTCTTATTGTGTCTCCAATGGGAGACTCCGGAGGTGGGCCTGTGGGCCCCTCATCTCTATCTCAGGCTCCCGAGCTTCGTGTCTCTCTCCCGGGATCCTCTGGCTCTGACAGTGGACGTCAGGTCCCTGAACTGAGGAGCTCTGGGATTTCTATACCTGTTTCCTCCGTGGCCCTTGCTGGGCAGAGTTCTTCAGAAGTTGGCTCTGGAAAGGGTGTACGCCGTTCTCATGGCCCCAAAGTGGCCAAAACGAATAAGGTTCGCAGACATCGTTTGGCTGGCAGTGGACCAGTTCATTCTGCCTCTTCGGCCCGATCTGCTCACTCAGGGTCAATTGTGTTACCTCAATTTACCAGCGCTGGGTTTGATGGCCTGGCGGCTGAAACCTCCATCCTGAAGGAGGAGGGTCTTTCTGATTCAGTCATTAAGACTCTGATCAGTGCCCGGAAGAAGTCTTCTTCCGTCACCTACTATAGGACTTGGAAAGCCTATATCACTTGGTGTGAGATAAGATCTTTTCCTTGTAGGGTCCTTTCGGTCCCCAGAATTCTGGAGTTTTTACAATCAGGGCTGGACTCTGGTCTCCAGCTAAGTACATTGAAAGGGCAAGTCTCTGCCTTATCTGTCTCTTTTCAGAAGCTTGTTGCGCTTAAACCTTTAGTTAAGACTTTTTTCCAGGGGGTTACGCATGTGCGGCCTCCCAGGAAACCATTACTCCGTTTGGGATTTGAATTTGGTTCTTTTGGCTCTTCAGGCTCCTCCTTTTGAGCCTTTGCAAGATATTGCTTTGTCTACCCTGACTCAGAAGATTGTCTTCTTGGTAGCGATCACTTCTGTCCGGCGTGTCTCAGAATTGGCGGCCTTAACTATCCAGGCCTCCTTCGAGAGGCATCAGGATAAAGTGGTCTTTCGGTTCAAGCCAGACTTTCTTCCTAAGGTTGTTTCTGCTTTTCATTTGAACCAAGATATTATTCTTCCCTCCTTGTGTCCTAGTCCTAAGAATGACAAAGAGAGGGTTTTGCATTGTTTGGATGTAGTACGCTGTGTTAAGTACTACTTGATTATCACGTCTCCTTTCCGTAGGACGGATTCCTTTTTTGTTGTGCCCCATGGGCCTAAGAAGGGTTTGGCACCAGCCAAATCTGCCATTAGCAAGTGGATACGTCAGGCCGTTACTGCGGCCTATTCTGCTAAGGGAAGAGTTCCCCCTTTTCGTATTACTGCTCATTCCACTCGCGCTGTTGGGGCGTCTTGGGCTTTTCAGCACCAAGCTTCTGTTGAACAGGTTTGTAAGGCCGCCACCTGGTCTTCTGTTCACACTTTTTCTAAGTTTTACAAAGTTGATGTGCGGGCCTCAGCGGATGCTGTTTTTGGCCGCAAAGTTCTGCAGACTGTAGTCATTTAAGTTATGCTTCACCTGGCCTTGAGATGCCCATCCCTTGTGGACACTGCTTTTGGATGTCCCATGAAGTGATGAATATTTAAGAAGTGAAGCGGGGTGTGTGGCACACCAAGAATAATACCATTTTGTGAGTACTCACCTGAAAATGGATATTGTTGGTGTGCCACACACCCCGCTTCACACCCGCCCTTTTCAGTATTACCGAAGAATTTATATGGTGAAGCCCTTTTTTATTTATATCAAAATTAATTTTGGAGGTTACTGGTGGAATACTGGTACCTTGTTTTACTGCTTTTTGAATATACTGGTGATTGAAGGGAGGTACCAGGTATATATAGGCCGGAAGGGGGCTCGTTACAAGACTTCCTCTCTGCACTACGTCACCTGCGGTGGATTAACCCATGAAGTGATGAATATTTAAGAAGTGAAGCGGGGTGTGTGGCACACCAACAATATCCATTTTTCAGGTGAGTACTCACAAAATGGTATTTTTCGTAAGACTGATGCTCTTTTTGTGGTGCCTTCTGGGCCTAGGAAGGGTTTGGCTCCTGCCAAGTCTTCCATTAGTAAATGGATTCGCCAGGCCATTGTTGGGGCCTATTCTGCCAAGGGGAAGGTTCCCCCTTTTCGTGTTACTGCTCATTCTACTCGTGCTGTTGGGGCGTCCTGGGCCTTCCAGCACCAGGCTTCTGTTGAGCAGGTTGTAAGGCTGCTACTTGGTCTTCGGTTCACACTTTTTCCAAATTTTACAAGGTTGATGTTCGGGCCTCAGCGGATGCTGTTTTTGGCCGTAAAGTTCTGCAAGCTGCAGTGGTTTAAGTTTGTGCCTTGTTGCCTTGTTTTTTGGATCCCCGCCCTTTATGGACACTATTGGATGTCCCAAGTGTAATGAATGTCTTGAAGCGGGGTGTGTGACATACTTAGAATAATACCATTTTGTGAATACTCACCTGTAAAATGGGTATTGTAAGTATGTCACACACCCCGCTTCACCCTGCCCTTTGGTATTCTGGATCCTTTATATGGTGAACCTTTTGTTAGTCTAATTGGCTTTCCTGGTCCCTTTACCTTACTGCTATCTTTATACTGGGGAATGAGTGGGAGGTCCCAGGTATTTATGGGCCGGGAGGGTCTTTTTTTTTTTTTACATCTCTGCAAGATCGCCATCTACAGGTCAGTATACCCACATGTCTTGAAGCGGGGTGTGTGACATACTTATAATACTCATTTTACAGGTGAGTATTCACAAAATTGTATTTTTCGCTTTAAACCTGATTTTTTACCTAAGGTCGTTTCTCCATTTCACCTTAATGAGGAAGTTGTCTTACCATCCTTGTGTCCAGCACCTGCTAATTCCCAAGGAACGGACCCTCCATGCCTGTGGTCAGAGCCATAAAGTACTACCTGGCTGCGACTGAATCCTTCAGGAAATCGGATTTTCTTTGTCCAAACAGAGGGCTCTAGGAAAGGATTGCCACCAGCCAAGTCCACTCTCAGTAAGTGGATCAGACAGGTGGTCCTGCAAGCATACTCTGCCAGGGGGAAGGAACCCCCTTTTCGGATCACAGCTCACTCTACCAGAGCTATTGGTGCCTCTTGGGCTTTTCAGCACCAGGCATCGGTGGAACAAGCTTGTAAGGCCGCAACTTGGTTCTCTGTTCATACCTTTACAAAGTTTTACAAGGTAGATGTCGGGGTCTCAACTGACGTTGTTTTTGGCCAAAAGGTGCTTCAGGCAGAAGTGAAATGAACTACATGCTGTTCCTCACTGGGGATCCCGCCCATATGGACACTGTTTTTGGATTTCCCATCTGTAAGGATATTGGGACGACCTGGACTGGATTTAGGGAAAAATACTATTCAGTGTAACTCACCTGTAGAATTGTTTTTGGATACATCCAGTCCAGGTTGTCCCACCCCGCCCTTGTGTTCATTATGTCCTGTTTGCCTGTTATGGTGATAAAATTTTTTTCTTTCACAGGACATTGATTTTTCTAATCTTTTGCTTAGAGAGAGCACAAGCTGAAGCTATGTGAAGTAACATGGTTTATTAGGCCTCCCGGTCTGTCCTCTCTGTTGAATACTGATTTTCAACCACTGGGGAATGATAGAGGGACAGCTGCCTTTATAGGGTGCTGGGAGGAGCTACATCTTTGATCTTGCAGTCGAGCACACCCTAGGTGCGAACACCTATCTGTAAGGATATTGGGACGACCTGGACTGGATGTATCCAAAAACAATTCTACGGGTGAGTTTCACAGAATTGTATTTTTGATTTGGAGCTCTCATACAACAAGGCTGTGCCAGCTATGAAATATCAGGTTAGATCCCTTATGCTGCAGTTTGTTTTGAGATTGTACAACTGAATTGGAAGGTATGTGGGCAGCATAAGTCGGGTCTCCAAAAGAGGCTTTTTGAATAAAACTCTACTTTTTAGATTGGCCCCATTGTGAGACATGTTAATACACATTTCTAGGTGGCTGAAGCTGATAAAAGGCCCTTATCGGTTATATGCCTCCTCATAGAGGCTTTGGCTGCTCTTTGGAGAGTATAGCCCAGGGCTCCCAATCAGTAGCTAGCATGCCGCCGGTGCTATGTTAGCAGATTAAGTTAGCCCTTACCTACCACCTGATAACATCTTCCACCTATACTTTGGCACTTGCCAATTAGAATCGGGTTTGTGTGATCTGTTCTGAAAGGTGATGAAACCTATTTGGACTTAAAATATTTCTGGTGACTGCCAACCCATATGGGACCAACCAGCGGTTGTACTTGAGATATTTAGAAAGTGTTATTTGATGAGAACATTTTGGAAACCCCTGGTATAGCCAATACGGGTGGAATCATGGTGTTGGCCTCCTAGATAGTGGCTGGTATTTATACTTCTTAAAGTGGCCCAAAACCCACAGTGATCAGCCCGGGAATCTAGGTCCAGGTCGCCCATACACTTACCTTATTTTCTGGTCCAACGGCACATGCACGAGTCACTCTGGCTGTCACTCTGGCTGTCACTCTGGCTGTCACTCTGGCTGTCACTCTGGCTGTCACTCTGGCTGTCACTCTGGCTGTCACTCTGGCTGTCACTCTGGCTGTCACTCTGGCTGTCGGCCTTCCCGCACCAGGGCACGCTCCCTGTTAGGGTAGCTGGGGATGCGTCCGTCAGTGCGCTCGGAGGCGCTGGCCTTAGACGAAGGCTTAGACTACATGATGTCAGCGGATCTGAGTGCGCTGATTGGACAAGCAGCCGCACATGTGCCATAGGACCTGGAAGAGGTGCGTTGGTTTCAGCGATCTGGAGGGTTACATACAGCGGGGCATCCCCGATCGGGGTGCCCCGGGGGAAAGGACCAAAATCCTGGGTTTTGATCCACTTTAAAGCAAGCACTGCTAAAGCTGCTGAGAGGAGGGGGTCGGTTTGTGGAAGGGGGTCTACATACAGCCACAAGGAACTGTTGCTGGTTTGCTTATTAATACCCTCTGGTGTATTTATTCCTCACTAGATCCAGTGAAGAGTCTGAAAAGAATATGAAGAATTCTGCAGATGAGCCCCGACTGCCAGAGATCCTCATTAAATGAGGTGAGTACCCCAACTCCTAGAGAAGGATATAGAGGAAAACCATTTTCAGGGTCCTGTGGCCAGATGTAAGGCTGGGCAGTGAGAGATTGGTCAGGAAATGGGAAACCCTATCAAATGTGATCCTTGCTCTTAGTTTTTATACACCATCTAGGTAAAATTCATGTGCACTGTAGCTTGCACTGTAGCTTGCAATGTCGGGCTGAGCATGGGCTCCTTTAAACTAAGGATAACAGAATTTCTACTATGATCCTTTGCATTGCACTGTATTGTCCCTCATCGGCACAGGGCCAGAAATAGAGGGCTGTATGAGGAAATAGAGGGCTGTATGAGGAAATAGAGGGCTGTATGAGGAGTGAGATTTGAGTGCCAAAACCCAGTTAGTAGCCACCTCCTGAACGGTTTTAATAAAGCACATTGCCTTAGATGGGGATAAGTCACTACTTTACAGTTAAGTTTAGTTCTAAAGGTTAGGGAGGCCTAAATGAAAAATGGGTTGAATTTACCCTTTGCCTGGCATTGAAATGACAATATTAGGGCAGTTTTTCAGATACAGTATATAGCCTACTCCAGAGGATCATGGGAGAAATCCTGTTATCCCTATATTGTATGCACCATGAAATTATTTAGGG
This sequence comes from Gastrophryne carolinensis, assembly GCA_027917425.1. Taxonomy (NCBI): domain Eukaryota; kingdom Metazoa; phylum Chordata; class Amphibia; order Anura; family Microhylidae; genus Gastrophryne; species Gastrophryne carolinensis. Next base: position 36,508,177 of record CM051240.1, read on the forward strand.
AGAGTTTTCACCCTTTGTTCCCCCATTACAACCTAACCTGGGTCGCTCCCTAAAGTGTAATCAAAGCATGCTCGAACATAGAAGCCAAATTATTTGAGCATCTGAGGGAAGGAGGCCTCTTGTGGTGAGATGCTGAACAGCAGTGTTACAGCACATGTCTCCCTGGCATCACAGTGATGTGGAGACTCAAACCAGCAGCCCCTAGTAAAACAGATTTTCTGGGGGTTCTGTCATCTGAACCGTATGCTCCTTCTACCAATTGAATTAATTCTGTGGGCAATTAAAACAACTCGCCTGATTTCTGGAACTGAGCCCCTGCCACAGCAGCCCACATCCCACGCCGTCCAGGCCTGCACACTTTATTCACAAGCGCTTCTGCGCTAGACCATGCCCCCCGGCATTAGTCACAGGGTCGTGGCCCCATCCCCCCCCCATTCACTACAATGGATGAGTGGAGATGCTTGATTCTGCCCACTACCTCCATTGCAATGAGATTAATGGTGAGTCACAATCCCCACCCCCAATCAAACTTTTTTACAAGGCCAAGTCCCTGGCGAATGATGCCGCAGCAGAGGAAAACGGATCCAGTGATCAGGTGAGTTACTGATCACCCGACTGGCACCAATCATCTGCGCTGGCCAAAAGGAGAAATATAATCTGCTGAATTGAGTGTTGCCTTGCTTCAGAGTGTTCTGTCTGGAGAAGACCTCCAGTCAGAACGGATGGGATGTCCTCTCATCCTGGAAGCACTAGGGCATGGATACTCAACTGGCAGACCAGGGGCAGATTTATGAACCCCTGCCCTGATAGTCCTGCACTCAGTTGCTTCTGTGTTGCTGTGCTCAGAGCTGCCCCCTTATTGCCAGTAACATTTTGGGTCCCAGACCATACCTGTACATGGGCTACACAGAATGCAAACGGGGGGGGGGGGGGAAGGGGGTTGAGCAGTGTGCTGTGGGTCAGAGTTCCTGTTCTTTTCCCAGTGCCCAATAGGAATTTTGGGGTGGGGCGCAAGCTTTTTTTTTTTTTTTTTTTTTTTTTTTTTTAGTTTTGCTGGGGAATCTATAGCCCCCCCTACCCCAGTGTGCTGATTTCTTAACTATCTACCCCCCGTGACGGCCTTCCACCCGGACATCAACCATTTCTTGTAAAGGTCCATTTAAAGGCATCTAGTGAGGGGTAGAGTACCCCTGCACAAGGGAATGCCAATTTCAGTGCCTAGTTTCCCCTTGGAAGCCCCAACCTATATTTAACACCTTGTATGTCTGACCATGGTTCCCTGTTCATAGACATCTGAGGAAGTCAGGGGGGCCTGAGAAAGATGGGGGAGGGGGGCTATTTCGAATTTTTGCCCCAGATGCCATAAAGCCTAGCTATTCATCTAATATATGGGTGGATATACAGGTCCTTCTCAAAAAATTAGCATATAGTGCTAAAGTTCATTATTTTCCATAATGAAATAATAAAAATGAAACTTTCATATATTTGAGATTCATTGCACACCAACTGAAATTTTTCAGGAATTTTTTTGTTTTAATACTGATGATTTTGCCATACAGCTCATGAAAACCCCAAAATCCTATCTCAAAAAATTAGCAGATCATGAAAAGGTTCTCTAAACGAGCTATTAACCTAATCATCTGAATCAACTAATTAACTCTAAACACCTGCAAAAGATTCCTGAGGCTTTTAAAAAAGCCCAGCCTGGTTCTGAACAAATAGGCTGTTCCCAGAGTGCTGTATCAAGGCACCTCAATGGGAAGTCTGTGGGAAGGAAAAATGTGGCAGAAAACGCTGCACAACGAGAAGAGGTGACCGGACCCTGAGGAAGATTGTGGAGAAGGACCGATTCCAGACCTTGGGGGACCTGCAGAAGCAGTGGACTGAGTCTGGAGTAGAAACATCCAGAGCCACCGTGCACAGGCGTGTGCAGGAAATGGGCTACAGGTGCCGCATTCCCCAGCTCAAGCCACTTTTGAACCAGAAACAGCGGCAGAAGCGCCTGACCTGGGCTACAGAGAAGCAGCACTGGACTGTTGCTCAGTGGTCCCAAGTACTTTTTTCTGATGAAAGCAAATTTTGCATGTCATTCGGAAATCAAGGTGCCAGAGTCTGGAGGAAGACTGGGGAGAAGGAAATGCCAAAATGCATGAAGTCCAGTGTCAAGTCCCCACAGTCAGTGATGGTCTGGGGTGCCATGTCAGCTGCTGGTGTTGGTCGACTGTGTTTTATAAAGGGCAGGGTCAATGCAGCTAGCTATCAGGAGATTTTGAAGCACTTCATGCTTCCATCTGCTGAAAAGCTTTATGGAGATGAAGTTTTCATTTTTCAGCACGACCTGGCACCTGCTCACAGTGCCAAAACCACTGGTAAATGGTTTACTGACCATGGTATTACTGTGCTCAATTGGCCTGCCAACTCTCCTGACCTGAACCCCATAGAGAATCTGTGGAATATTGTGAAGAGAAAGTTGAGAGACGCAAGACCCAACACTCTGGATGAGCTTAAGGCCGCTATCGAAGCATCATGGGCCTCCATAACACCTCAGCAGTGCCACAGGCTGATTGCCTCCATGCCACGCCGCATTGAAGCAGTCATTTCTGCAAAAGGATTCCCGACCAAGTATTGAGTGCATAACTGAACACAATTATTTGAAGGTTGACCTTTTTTTTTTTATTAAAAACACTTTTCTTTTATTGGTCGGATGAAATATGCTAATTTTTTGAGATGGGATTTGGGGGTTTTCATGAGCTGTATGGCAAAATCATCAGTATTAAAACAAAAAAAGACCTGAAAAATTTCAGTTGGTGTGCAATGAATCTCAAATATATGAAAGTTTAATTTTTATTATTTCATTATGGAAAATAATGAACTTTAGCACTATATGCTAATTTTTTGAGAAGGACCTGTATATTCTATTGGGAGCTTTCATTATAAAGGCTCCTCTATAGCACATCAATTATTGCTGGTGGGAGGGAAGTCCCAGCACAGGACTGGTTGTTTTTTCTTTTCTATGCACTGTTGCACTAATACGATCTGTTTCTTCTCCTGCGCAGGCCTGGACTAGTTGGGGGGCTTCCATTTCCGCAGTGTCCTGGTTTTCCAGCATCTCTGGGATTTTGGCGACAATCAAAACCAGGCAAAAGTCTGTGCAGTCACCTATTAGTGATCCCCGGCCGGCTGCGCCTGTGTTCCAGCAATAGCTTGTCGCTACTTCCGGTCTTTGATACCCCCTTGGCTGAACCTTTACGGAGAAGCGTCCTTTTTTCTTTTCATGGCATGTTATTGGGCCGGGGACCTACACATTAGCCCATTTCCGGAGATTTTTACTGCACGTGCATGCCGTGGACTATAATATGGGGGGGATCTCCAGACCAGGACCAGGCATGATGGACACTGGATGGGCATACCAGAGACTACATGGATATCTCCAGACCACAACCAGACACACCAGAGATTGTATGGGGGTCTTGGACCAGAATTGTGGGGGGGGGGGGGGGGGGGGGGATTTTGATGACTTTGGGGTCCAGAACCAGGGCTGGACATTGAAAAAGACCCCCTTTTTGGAACTGTCCTGTTGCCCCGCAAGGGGAAGTATATGAAGAGAACATTTCACAAATGGACATTTATGTATTACAATTCTGAGTTGTAACCCCCTTTTCTCTGCACTTCACTCTAGAGACTGTTTAATTCCCTCTTTGTATGCCGTTCCTGATTCCGCTCTCTGATTGGCTGCTCTCTGCTCGGCAAAGGTGCGGGCCTTTAGAGGCCCCTCCGCATTCAGCAAAATGGCATGTTCATCCCACAACCATTCCTCAGCCAATCACCATGCTACTCGGCAACCAAAGTGGAATTCCAGCTGTGAATACTGACCCCACACCGAGACCACAAACTGATGCATGACTGTGACCAGGAGAGCCGCAGTATTCTGGGTTTTTTTTTTTTCCTCTTAAAAGCATTGTGTGACCAGATCTATTTTTCTATGCCTGGCCTTCCATTTCTGAGGCTACTTTTTTGGTACCACTTTTCTGTGAATGGACTCCAGTTTGTAGGGGTAGGTAGGTCAGCGCTGAGGCCGGTTTCGGGCCAGGACTCTCCCTGGGGTGGACAGGTGAAGGAGTGCCAGGGAGGGCTGCTGATAATAGTGTTGTCTCAGACAAGATAAACGATCAGTGATCCAGTTTACATGGATTTTATGTTTTTGGTTTAGTTTGTAATCTTATTTCAAGTTGTTATGTTTAGATAAAAAAAGTTTTATTAAAAAATAAAGCTCTCGGCCGTTTCTTTCTTGTTTTGGGAATGGGCGCGCTGCCTTTATTGTTATCCAATGTCTTTTTATTTGGTACAAAAATCGAACCTAAACCCTACTGGAAACTGTCGGGTTCTTGTCCTTGCACACCTGGACCTTTACCTACCACCTGCTCCCACTGCCCATGAATTTGGGGGATGCTCTCCCCTTACCCATTGAGCTAATGCAGGGACTGCTACCGGTTTATGTGGCCTCTTGTCCTCTTATTTATATTTCATTCACAACTTTTTCCCTTGTCAAACAGGACAGCAATTCCAGGATAAGAAAGACGTAAAGTCCAAAAGGAGGCAGAGAAGGAATAAAAAGTAGAGAATGGAAGACGTGTTAGAATGAATTGCAACCCCCAAATTTCTGCCGGTGTTTCTTATTCAGACAAGGTTGCACAACCAATGAACACAGAACATGCTAATCCCTTTTGTATTATAATGTAAAAGGAAAGAAAAAAAAATAGAAAAGAAATGATGAACAAATGACAGAATAAAAGGAATAAGAATAAAAAAATAGAGGATATGAATAGAAAAACTGAAAAAAAGAAGGGCTGACCGAGGGGGGGGAAAAGGTCACCCTGGGGCAGACTGGCTATCTTGAGATAAGTGTCTGCCTTGGGATGACTCCAACCACTCCTAAGAGGTGTGTCACATGACCACCATCTCATGTAGGCCCTCCCCAAGGTGCAGGAGACTGGTACCTGCCCAGGTAAGCCCAGTGCTGATCCTGGCCCTGCACTGAAGGCATAAGTTGGTGGCTTAGATGATTTCAGTGGCACAAAGTTTCTCATGAGGGTTTAAAGTGGACTAAAACCCACAGCGATCGGCCCTGCAATCTTGATTCCCTCCCCCAGGGCATCCAAAATCTGGATGCCCCACTTTGTGAAGCTCCCCCAGGTCGCCCATACACTTACCTTCTGTTCAGGTCCAACGGCCCATGTGCGAGCCGCATCCCCGCTATCCCTCTAGCAAGGTGCGTGCCCGTGCCAGGCATTTTTGGCACGCTCCCTGTTAGAAGGTGGCGGGGGTTGCATCAGCGCTCTGAGCTGCTCGCCTTAAATGAAAGGACGTCAGCGGATCCAAGTGCGCTGATAGGACGAGCGGCCATGCATGTACTGTAGGACCAGGAAGAGGCGAGTTTGTTTCGGCGACCTGGGGGGTTTCACTCAGCAGCACACCCTGGATCGGGGTGCCTCAGGGGCAAGGACCAAAACCCAGGATAGTTGAAATCCTGGGTTTTGGTCCACTTTAAAGTTCGCTTATCTCAATCTATCCAAAACGGTGGGGGAGGATCAGAGCCACTTAAAGAGGACCTTCACCCTGAATAAGAGCATATCTTATGTTTCCCACACCCTGTACATACAGATTGATCACGTTAAATATCATCCTACCTGCATCTACTGCATGTTATGAGCCTTTAAACATCCAAGATGGCGGCTCATGGAACATCAGGCAGTGTGCAAACAGGAAGTGTCTTCTGGCTTTCGCTCTGCATTCTGAGATTGCTGTCCTTTCCCTGACCCCAGCTCCGCTCTGTCTGTGCAAAGCACAGCTATAACCCCACCCCCTTACTTTATCCCGCTCTCCTCGGTATGTGTGATGCTTTTTAGTCCAGATGGCGGCGCCCGTTTCCTAGAGTCCTGAACAGAGTTGCAGCCCGGAGGGGGAAAGAATACGTAAGTGACTAAAAACTTAAAATATATTTATTTTATATGCTGGGGAATAGTTTTTTTAAGGGTTTGGGCTTTTTATTAAATCATGCTGAAGGTCCGGTTTAAACTCCTGGGTCCCCAGGGTATGACAATTTGGGTTGCCCGCATTGCAAAACTCTATAGTGGGCTGTAAAGCTATCCCCACTGCACATGCTTTAGACTCCTCCCTTAAGCATTTCAAGCGGCATGGGATGTTAGAGGTCTATGCTGTGTGTCTCCCTCTGGCTCCCCCGCCTCCCCAAGCCATTCAGATATGACTGATGCCTCCCTGTGGTTGTGGAACAGGGTAAGTTTACCCATTATCCCTGGAGTTCTAGGTTCAGCAGCGTCATGTAACACCTTTCACTCAGTGTCGCTCTCCCATACATTTCATTGGGGTTTCATTTGTTTGTGTTTAGATAGCGTTTTGCTATAGTAAACTTTAAAATTCTTGGGTCAAATCATTGTGTGGCCTCTCCTGCCTGGCAACCAAACACTTTTTTTTTTTTTTATGCAGAATTGTATGTGCAGTTCTGGCATTTCAGTATCCTTGTCATAGCGGTAAAACAATGTAATTCCCTATATTTTCGCTCTGGTGGATATGTGGTTGTCCTGTTAGATGTAGTGTAGTCTTGGGTGCTATGACCTTGGGACACCACCTAGTGTTCTCCATTGGCTCTGCAGTGAATCAGGGAGATGCTTCTACAGCGCCCACCACGCACAGCGTCACTTGTCTGTCCGCTAAGCTAGGTTATAGCACCTGATAACCGCTTACAGCGCCCACTAGCGGTCGCTCTAAGCGCCGCTATACAAACGCTCATATGGCGCGTGTATTAAATCGGCCTCCATGTGCAGCAACCTGAATTGTCCTGGGGAGGGGTGCAGATGAGTACTGCTGTAAGGTTGTGGGTTTAAATCCAGGCAGAAGGCTGCAAGATGGCTGCAAGCAGGAAAAATTTGGTAAGGCAGCAATTTCAGCAAAAGCGGACAATGATTCTGTATCATGCATGCAGATGGATCCATAATCAAAGAGTAGATCATCTCTTTCCATATGGCAGCTTGTGCTGAGGACACGATGGCAAGCAGTAAGGCTTAGAAGCAGCAGCTATCCTCTGGCTATAAAAAGCCTCAACGCCTACCAAGAATAAAAAGTCCCCCTCGGAAATCCACTGAACTATCCACTGAACTGAAGTCCTAACTTCAATAACTTATCTATGAGCTCCTTATGTGTTCCTTTATCTAACACTTTAATCACATTTATACATTGGGTTCTGTTTATTGGGGCCCTTCAACTGCTTTTTATCAGAACCATGTGGCCCAATTTGGGCAATAAGACGTTGCAGAAGAGGAAAATTATAAGGCAGAACACCAAAACCTAACAAAATCGGAGTTTTCCTTTAATGTAAAATAAACATTTGTGTTAGGATTGTGCCCACAGACCCGTGATTTACTTATCAGCATGCTGCTTCCTATATACCTGTGATCCTAGGATGGGAGATGAGTAAAAATTACTGACTACATATTCCAGAATCCTTCCACTGTAACAGGTGACCTCTTTAGCAGCTTTGGCTAAGGCACGCAGCAGTAGTGGGGCGGCTTATACTCATTGTAGTGTTTTCGGTTCTGACACCATTCTCTTCTCATTGTGTCTTTGACTGGTGAACACCATTGGCTTCTCCCGGCCCGGTGTAATTTATAGCGGGCCTTGTAAAAATTCTCCCACTTCCCTAGCGGGTCTTTGGGGCATCCAGGGTTGCTTTATAGCGTCAATCCCTACTGGCATATTGTGCCTAAATATTCACCATATGGAGGCATCTCAGAATTATGTGACCGGGGTCCCCCTGGGACAAGACCGGCTGTGTATAGCATGTGGACAACCCCATGCTGATGCTGACAGGGCACGGGTCTGCGGACCCTGTGCCAAGCAAGCACTGGCTCTGCAATCAGGTCTGCCAGTGGCTGCACCTCGTTTCAATTCACCTATTTCCCCATGCTTAAATCTCACTCCTGCTGAGTCGCATACAAGTGGGGATTTGCAGCCTGTTGTGTCTTCCAGACTGCCTACGGCTGAACAGATTATTGCGAGGTTGTCAGGGCGCAGGGGCCCTGGTAAGAAGAGGCACTTGACACCTCATGTTACTGTTTTTCCTATGGGAACTGAGGAGCTTACTACTCCGCGTGCCTATACCCCTTCTGATGAAGGAAAGCTATTCTCTGACTCAGGCTCATCTGATGAGAGGCCGAGGAGTCATGACGATTCTGGACCTGAATACTGGGTCCAGTGTGACACTGACGATTTGTTGATTAAGGTCTTTAAGGTTCTGTCTATCTCTCTCCCTGGTGAGGCTCCCAAGCCGAGAGGGGAGCATTTCCATACAGCGACACCACGTTTGGAATTCCTAGAGCAGGTGCATTTCCATGCTCTTGTGCTCAAGGAATGGGAATGCCCCAGTAATCTCCCAGGGGACTGGGATAGGAAATACCCTTTTCCCCCTGAGGTGGTTAATTGCTGGTCACCCCCCCCCCCCCGTGGTGGATGCCCCGATCATAGGGGTTCCTAACCCCCCCTTTATTGCAGCCCCTCCTTATAATACCTTTGGGATGCTGAGGACCGGCGCATTGATCTGCTGGCCTCCCACGCCTTCTCTTGTGCAGGGACGGCGCTGAGCCCGGTCTGTGCCGCGGCTATTACTGCAGTGGCCGCTAGAACCCTCATCAGAAAGATGGCTCGATCATCACTCTGAGGATCTCCCCTGGGATGTGTTTAATGCACTCTCCAGCTGCTATGTGTTTGTAAAATTTATCCTATTAGCGTTGGATGACACCATTAGAATGTGTGCAAGAACTTCTGCCCTTACGGTGGCTATACGTCGCTTGGTCTGGCTGCGACAGTGGGGTGCTGACGATGCTACTAAAAAGACTCTTACCGGGCTTTCCTTTTAGAGGGCTACGCTTGTTTGGGGCCCGTCTAGACCTGTTTGGTAAAAAGAGTAAGTCACCCCTATGCAGGCGGCCGTCTCGGCCCCCTTGGGGCAGGGGCACCCCTCCTCCTCCCTACCATAGTGTTAAACAAGAACCAGGGGTGTCCTTCGTGGGGTCTCGCGCAGACTCCTGCCCCGGGAGCAGCAGACAACGCTCTGGCCCCTCCCGCGGGGCAAAGCCTAAATCTTCCACCAATCCCCCTCAAGCATGATGGGGCTCCCTCGCCCGTCTGGGTGAGGGGATGGCTGCAGCACCTTGCTCGTCATAATGGTGGATTCAGGAGGTAGTGTCCTCCGGATACAAGATAGTTTGCTGCGTGCCTTCCCCAAGATTATTAGGTCCCAGGTACTCCTGGTCCCTGCCGCTGTTCGGTGCTGGCACAGGCCATGCAAGGCCTGCGGGGTCTGAGGGTCACTTGCAGATTGCCCTTAACAAGCAGAGGCCGGGGCCGCTACACCAATCTTCCACAGTCCCCCAAAAGGATGGGTCAGTCTGGCCCATTCTGGATTCACAGGTTCTCGGCGATTCTCCAACTACAGGCAGTTTCTGCATGGAAACTCTGAGATGGGCCATCAGCACCTTGCGCCCAGGGGGCTTCTTGCTTTCTGTGGAGCTCTAAGATGCTTATGTTCACATCCCTGTGTCTTCTGGACACCGAGACTCTTCTGGTTCGTGTTGGAAGTCCAACACTGCTAATTTGTGGCCTTGTTATCTGGCCTCTCTTCAGCTCCCAGAGTGCTCACCAAGGTGCTGTCGGGGGTGATGTCTCTGATGAGACCAAGGGGCGTCCACGCGATGACCTACCTGGACGTCCTTTTTCACTTCCTAGTCTCTACGTCAGGCTAAGTTGGACACTCGGCTGGTGGTGTCCATTGGGAGTCATTTGGATGGGTGATCAATCACCCCAAGTCCTCATTGTCCCCTTGATTGGTAACTCCATTCATAGGAATGACTCTGGATTCGATTCAGATGAGAATCTTCCTTCCTCAGCAATAAAGTGGTTGCATGGGCTCAGTCCCTCATTGCTGTCCCAGTCCCTTCACCAGGCAGGGATGCAGCTGTTGGGCCCGTTGGTGGCTTGCTCAGAAGAGGTCCCTTATGCTCAGTTTCCCTTGGCCCCTTCTGCGACTTCTATTGTTAGCACAGGACAGGGATCCAGCATCCCTGGAGCAGGGTCTGTGTGCCTTCCCCCCTGGTAAGGAGGCCCCTCTTGGAGCGGATGAACTCAAGGGACTTGTCTGGGGGCAGTTCCCTTCTTGCCCCGTCCTGGAGACGGTCACGTTGGATGCCAATCTGTCAGGTTGAAGGGGCAGGTTTTTTCTTCTGAAACTCCCTGCGGTTCTGGGGGAGGTGGGGCCCTTATAAGGTCCATACACCTATACGGTAGATGTTTGAAACAGTGAGCGTTTAGGTTGGTTCTATCTCGCTTGACTACTCCTCTTCAGGGTCCGCCTGTTTGGGGGCGCTCGGTCTGTCTGACGACGGTGGCCTACATTGATAATTTGGGAGGGACCTGGAGCAGGAGGGTCCTCCAGGAAGTGTCTTTGATCCTAATCTGGGTGGAGGACAATGTTCCCTGCATATCGGTGGTATTCGCTCCGGTGGGGGTCCCTCTGCGACAGGATGTGCTAATCCCTGTGTCACTATGGGGTCCAACCAGTTCTGGATCTGTTTGCCCCGTCACTATCACAAGCTCTCGGCCTTTGTTTCCCTGTCCCAGGATCCTCTGACCGTGATCAGGATGCCTTAGTAACGTCATGGCTGGACATTCTGTTCTGTATGTCTTTTCTCCATTCCCCTGCTAGGCAGGATTCTGCGCAAGATTGCTCTTGATGGGGGACCAGTGACTCTGGTGGCCCCCGGGTGCCCTAGTAGAGCGTGGTTTGCAGACGTGGTACCGAGGGCAGTAGTTCTGTACGTTCTGCCAGGAGTGCCAGCTCCGATCACTCAGGGCCCTTTACGTCACCCCAATCTACAGACTCTCCATCAAGATGGATGTTTCAGCAGTCAGGCCATCTAGGCCAGACAGGCTTATCTGTCTCGGTGATTGAGACTATAGGAAGGCTAGGATCAAGCTTCTTCTTCTTCCATCTGTTATAGGGTATGGCGTACCCATATTGATTGGTGCTAGTCTAGGTCTCTTCCCTGTAGGGCGTTCTTGGTTCCCAGGGTTCTAGAGTTATTCCAGCATGAGTTGGAGTTGGTTCTCCAACTCAGTACTCTGATAGGTCAGGTTCTGCCCTGTCCACCTTGCTTTAGAAGTCCTTTGTTCAGTCTTCCTTGGTTAAGACTTCTTTCAGGGGGTACTCATGTGCGTCCCCCATGTAATCCTATGGTTCCTGCTGGGATTTGAATTTGATTCTGTCTGCCTTGCAGGGTTTTTCCCTTTGGTCCTATTCAGGATACTGTCTGGCTGTTCTTACCCTCAAGGTTTTCCTTCTGGTGGCTGTTACTTCAGTCAGACGTGTGTTTGGCGGGCGGCTCTGTCTACCTAGCCCCCATTCTTTGAGATACACCAGGATAAGGTGGTGTTCTGCCTGAAGCCGGACTCTCTGCCTAAGGTGGTGTCATTGATTCAAGATACTGTTCTTCCTTCTGTGCCTTATTCCTAGCAACGCTGAGGAAAGGGTTCTGAATTCCTTGAACAGGTGTTGGAAGATTTTTTTTTTTTCCTTGGTAGTCACTGTGTCCTTAGGAGAACTGATGTTCCTTTGGGCCTACGGTTACTCCATCCTGAATGTGCCCGATCTCGTCTGCTCTCGGGGAGTTGGGCGGCTTTGGCCCTGGTCATTACTAATGGGATGGTTCTTTCTGGTCCTAGGAAAGGGTTTTTGGCTTCTCTCTGGCCAAGTCTACTGTTAGCGATTGGATTCGTCAGGCTGTTACTCAGGCCTATTCCAACAAGGGGAAGAATCTTCCTTTTCGCTTTGCTTCTTATTCTACTCGTGCCTCTTGGGCTTTTCAGCACCAGGCTTCTGTTGAACTGGTTTGCTAGGCTGCTATTTGGTCTTCTATTCATACCTTTTCAAAGTTTTACAAGGTTGATGTTAGGGCCTCAGCTCAAGCTGTCTTGGCCGCATGGTTATGCAGGTGACAGTGGTTTAAACTGTCTGCTGTTGCCTTTTTTTGTTGGGGATCCCACCCTACTTTATGGACACTGCTATTGGATGTCCGAAGTGTAAGTACTATATCTGGAGCATGACATACTGTATACTAATAATACAATTCTGTGAAATACTCACCTGTAGAATTGATATTATTTGTATACAGTACGTCCTGCTCCACCCCACCCTGGTTTTTGCATTTTTCTGGATCCCCTGTATGGTGATTGTTATCATTGTTATAGTTACCAGTTTCGGTGGTTAATTCTCCCGGCTTCTTGTTCACTGCTTTTCAATGCTGGGATTTGTGGGAGGTCCCCGGGTATTTGAGGGGCCGGGAGGAGCCTGTTTTGCATGTCTCTGCAGTGCAGCGCCATCTGGCGGAGGATAACCCAAGTGTAAGTACTATATCTGGAGCAGGACATACTGTATACAAATCATATCAATTCTACAGGTGAGTATTTCACAGAATTGTATTTTTTCCAGAAGTCTATTGCCAATCATAGATTGATCAGAACCTTTTTTCAGGGGGTCATTCACGTCCGCCCACCACGAAAACCAGTTTTACCGGTGTAGGACCTAAATCTGGTGTTATCTGCTCGCCAGGGTGCCCCCTTCGAGCCTTTGAATGACGCTACATTGACTATGCTGACGCTCCAAGTGATTTTTCTGGTAGCGGTCCCCTCTGTGCGTCGAGTATTGGAATTGGCCGCATTATGTATGAAGCCACCTTATTTTGAATTGCACAGAGACAAGGTGGTTTTTGGCCTAAAGTCGTTTCTCCTTTTCACCTTAATGAGGAAGGTGTCCTACCTTCCTTGTGTCCAGCACTGGCTAACCCTAAGGAAAAGGCTCTCCCATGCCTTGGATGTGGTTAGAGCCATATAAAGTACTACCTGGCTGTGACTGAATCTTTCCGGAAATCGGATTTGCTTTTTGTCTTAGCGGAAGGCTCTAGAAAGGGATTTCCACCGGCTAATTCCACACTCAGTAAGTGGATTAGACAGGCTGTGGTATGAGCCTATTCTACCAAAGGGAAAGAACCCCCTTTTCGGATCGCAGCTCATTCTACTAGAGCTATTGGTGCTTCCTGGGCCTTTCAGCTTCAGGCCTCGGTGGAACAAGTTTGTAAGGCTGCCACTTTGTAAAACTTGGTCTTCAGTTCATACGTTTACAATGTCAGGGCCTCAGCTGATGCTGTTTTTGGCCAGAAAGTGCTTCAGGTGGTAGTGAAATGAACTACCGGCTGTTCCGCATTGGGGATCCCGCCCTTGTGGACACTGCTTTTGGATGTCCCAGCTGTAAAGAATGAGGGACGGCCTGGAATGGATTGGAAGGAAAAACACAATTCTGTGAGACTCACCTGTAGAATTGGTTTTATTTCCTATGCATTTCAGGCCATCCAACCTGCCCTCTTTGAGGTTTATTATTGTCCTGGATGCCTTTTTATTGTGATTGAACCATTAATTGTTCCTAGGACACTTGTTATATAAATTTTGGATTTTAGGTTCGAGAGAGTACATGCAGAGGCTATGTGAAGTAACATGGTCTCCTATGTTCGGGCCTTCCGGCCTGCCTCTTGTTATAATTTTTTAATTACTGGGCTTGGTTAAGAGGCAGCTGCTATTTATAGGGGGCCAGGAGGAGCCACATCTTTGATCTTGCAGTCCACGCCCCTTCGGGCAGAGAAGTCCCAGCTGTGAAGAATGTGGGACGGCTTGGAATGGATAGGAAATAAAACCAATTCTACAGGTGAGTCTCACAGAATTGCGTTTTATGTTTTAAACCACATTTTGAGTAATCTGTATCAGAAAAATGGCTGATTGCATCCACACAGGGTCTGTAGCTGGAAAATAAAACGCAGATCGTACAAGAAGTGAAAGTGAAGTGCAAATTTAATAAAATATAAAGCTCATACAGTAAATATCCCCTCCCAGCGGGCTCCAGTGTCTTCTCCTTTCTATGCTGAGGTGGCCGGGTTAGTGATGTGGAGCAGCCTGGTACTGATCTCACTCGTGTGTGTAGTTTATAAGATAAATCCTGTAGTGGGGTCACTAAAGCAGAGCTATACTAGGCCGGCCCAAGTGGCCATAAAATCACCCTCAATTGCCACAGACTAGTAAGCTGTGCCAGGGCAATATGGCAGCTGATCTGGACCAAGTGCCAGTGGCTCTGAAGTCGCAATATTTCATATCTAGTCTGGTTAAGGTAGGTGACCTAATTCAAACCCGATTAGGTCTGAATAAAAAAATAAATAAATAAAAGCCATCAAGCTGCAAACCGTTTAGTGGTAAAACTGTTTCAGTAGCAGACAAGATTTTAATGTTATTACCTGAATTTATGCTGGGAATAAGGGGAACCCACCCCTAACGACCATAAACAAGCTTGGTTTAGGTCAAGAACATCTCTTCATTTAACTGCTGTAATAAAAATGGCCGGCTCCCACTATACTGATACTGGCTTAGGACCGATTTTGTTACGTTTGCAAAAAAGGAACTCCACCCACATCCCATTTCTGTGCAGCTGCCTGGAGCTTCCATGTATTATTCCCTATGTGTTTCACTGAAGATGGCTGCTTGTTGTAGGTACCCCTGATGGGCAAGAGGGGTACTTTAGCATGAGAGGTTCTGAGCATCTATCTTAGTAGACATGGGCCAGACCTCGACATTCTTCTTGCTGTGCAGAACCCCCTCCCACCATAACACTGTCCACCCTCCGAGCGATGATGCCCCAATCTAGCACTGCAGTCATTAAGGCTGTAGCGGGTTACAGAGTATAAAATAGGTCCCTTGTGGGAGAGTATTAAATAGAACAAGTATCCAAAGTGCAAGCTCTGCTGCCACCGCCTGAAGCAGTGAGGTCCCTATGCTGGCGGCTTGCGGAAGGCACCCCAGGCATGGAAGCAGCGGGTGAAGGCATGCGGCTCGTTCCCTTTGCGGACCAGGCGTAGTTTGCGTGGATGCTCAGAGTCCTTAGCCCTCATGTGTTGGATGTAAACCTGGCGGAAAGACAAAATATTAATGTGGACCTGTAACAAACTCATTCAACACAAAGCAGCTATAAATGAACCGGCAACCTTTCCTTGCAGCAGATTCATTTTTTGTTGACAAGTCGCACTATGACAATACAAAGATTAGCAAAACCTGCAATTGGTTCCATCATGCCCTGCTGTGTAAAACGCCCCCATCTGGCTGGGTCAGCTTACCCAATTCTGTGATCCCACAGTGCAGGTGGGGGCTCTCCCCCAATCGGCATTCTATGCTGTTGGGGGCTCAAAAAATACAATTCTGTGATTACTCACCTGTAGAATTGGTATTATATGTATACAGCACGTCCTGTTCCAGAAGATATTCCTTACACTTGGGTTATGCATCCAGTAGATGGCGCTGGACTCCAGAGACAGAAACATAAGAACAATCACCATAAAGAGGTAACTCAAGATAATGATAACAAGGGTGGGGTGGAACAGGACATGCTGTATACATATAATACCAATTCTACAGGTGAGTAATCAAAGAATTGTATTATTCGAAGTATACAGCACGTCCTGTTCCAGAAAATATTCCTTACACTTGGGACATCCAATAGCAGTGTCCGTAAGGTAGGGTGGGATCCCCAAAAGTAACAGCAGACAGTTTAAACCACTACCGCCTGCAGAACCTTGCGGCCAAAAGCAGCATCAGCTGAGGCCTTAACATCAACCTTGTAAAACTTAGAAAAAGTATGAACAGAAGACCAAGTAGCGGCCTTGCAAACTTGTTCAACAGAAGCTTGGTGCTGAAAAGCCCAAGAGGCACCAATAGCACAAGTAGAATGAGCAGTAAGGCAGAAGGGAGGCTCCTTCCCCTTAGCAGAGTAGGCCTGAATCACAGCCTGACGTATCCACTTGCTGATAGTGGACTTAGCCCGAGTCAGACCTTTCTTAGGTCCAGACAAAAGCACAAAAAGAGCATCAGTCTTCCTGAAGGATTCAGTAGCCACCAAATAGAGCTTCAGAGTTCTAACTATGGCCAGAGAATGCAAAACCCTCTCCTTAGGGTTACTGGGATTAGGGCACAGAGAAAGCAAAACAATGTCCTGATTGAGATGAAAGGCAGAAACAACCTTAGGCAGAAAATCTGGCTTAAAATGAAACACCACCTTGTCCTGGTGTCTCTCAAAATAAGGAGGCTTGATGGAAAGCGCCGCCAACTCAGAAACACACCTAACAGAAGTGATAGCCACCAAAAAGACCACCTTAAGCTTGAGAATGGACAAAGGAGCCCCTTGCAAGGGCTCAAAGGGAGACCCCTGCAGGGCAGATAAGACCAAGTTCAAGTCCCAGACTGGTAACATAGACTTACGTGGATGAGGCACGTGAGTAACCCCCAGGAAAAAGGTCTTGACCAGGGGATGCTGAGCAAAGGATCCTTGGAAAAAAATAGCCAAAGCAGAAACATGGCCTTTCAGAGTACTGAGCTGAAGACCCAGATCCAAACCATGTTGGAGAAACTCCAGAATCCTAGGAATAGAAAAAACACGACAGGGAAGCGAGTGGGACTCGCACCAGTCAATTTAAGTACGCCAAACCCTGTAATAGATGGAAGAAGAGGACCTCTTCCTAGCCCTGATCATGGTATTCACCACCAAGGCATGCAGCCCTTTTTCCATGAAGATGGAGGTTTCAACAGCCAGGCCGTCAAAGCCAGCGTTTGTAAATTGGGGTGGCGTAGGTGTCCCTGAGTGAGCAGATCTGGAACCCGGGGCAGGGCGTACTGATCTACTGCCAACTGCACGATGTCTGCGAACCACACTCTTCTTGGCCAACAGGAGGCCACCCGGATGGTTGGCACCCCTTCCTGGGCTATCTTGCGCAGCACCCTGCCCAGCAGTGGAAACGGGGGAAACACATACAGGAGCTGGAACCTCGTCCAAGACATTGCCAGGGCATCTGTGGCCAAGGCCAGAGGATCCTGGGACAGAGAGACAAAGACTGGAAGCTTGTGATTGTGACGGGACGCAAACAGATCCACATCCGGCTGACCCCAGCGGTGGCACAGGGAGCGAAAAAACCCTGCGGCTGAGGGACTATTCTCCCAGACGAGAGGTCCCCCTGCTCAGATAGTCTGCCTCCAGATTCTCCACCCCCGGGATGTACACAGTTGAGATGCAGGGAACATTTTCCTCCGCCCAGGACAGTATCAGATGATTGATGTAGGCAACCGCCGTCTGGTTGTCCGAGCGAACCTGAACAGCCTGACCCCTCAGGTGTGGGGTTAAGTGGGCAAGAACCAACCTGATCGCCCTCAATTCCAGAATGTTGATAGGGGCATGGGCCTCCTGAGGGCCCCACTGACCCTGGAACTTCAGGGACTTCCAGAATCCCCCCCAACCTGTCAGATTGGCATCTGTGGTGACAGTCTCCCAGCAGGGGGCCAGAAAGGACCTGCCCCCCAGCAGGTTCCTTGAGTCCAGCCACCACACTAGAGACCACCTGACCAGAGGCGACAAGACAAACACCTGATCCAAGGACACAAGGTCCCGATCCCATACTGACAAGAGGTGAAGCTGAAGAAGCCTGATGTGGAACTGAGCATATGGAACCGCCTCTAAGCAGGACACCATCAGGCCAACCAGCTGCATTCCCTGCCTGATGGATGGATGAGGACAAGACAGCAGGAGCTGAGCCTTCTCTTGAAGGACCTCCACCTTCTGCTGAGGAAGAAAGATCTTGACCTGAGATGAATCCAGAATCATGCCCAGAAAAAATTTCACCATGGAAGGAGACAGGGAAGATTTGGGGTGATTGATCACCCAGCCGAATGATTCCAGTGTGGACACCACCCGCTGAGTGTCCAGCTCTGCCTGATGGAAGGACTGAGAAGCGATAAGCATGTCGTCCAGGTAGGGAAGAATGCGAATGCTCTGAGATCTCAGCAGGGCCATCACTCCTGCCAGCACCTTGGTGAATACCCTGGGAGCAGAGGTGAGACCGAAGGGCAAGGCCACAAATTGGTAGTGCTGATCCTCCAGAGCGAACCTGAGGAATCTCTGATGACCTGGAAAGATAGGTACGTGAAGGTAAGCATCCTTGATGTCTACAGAGGTCATGAAGTCCCCTGGGCGTAGGAAAGTCACAGCTGAGCGCAGAGTCTCCATGCGAAAGTGTCTGAATCTGAAAAATCTGTTGAAGCTTTAAATCCAGGATAGGTCTCATGGAACCATCCTTTTTGGGCACAATGAAAAGATTGGAATAGCCTTTGCCCCTTTCCTTTAAGGGAACCCGGCAGATGACACCTAGGTCTAGAAGGCCTTGGACAGCCAGGGAGAGACACTGAGCTGACAAGGGGTTTTGAGCTAACCGAGATTTGATGAATCTTGGGGGCGGCCAGGCTGCAAACTCTATCTTGTAACCGGAGGATACTACCTCCTGAATCCACCGGTCTGAGACATGACGCCTCCAGACATGGGCCAAGAGCCGAAGCCGTCCCCCCACCCGGGTGGGTGAGGGCGCCCGTTCATGCCTGAGGGGGCTTGGGGGAGGACTTGGTCTTGGGACCCCAGGTGGGGCCAGGGCGGCCACATCCTCTGCCCCTGCCCCAAAAATCTCCACGGGCTCCAGCAAATGAAGCTCCCCTTCCAATTCTGGAGCCCCTGAAGGAAGGAGAAAAGGCACCTGAACCCCGAAAGGACCGGGGCTGCCTTCTACGCTGAGGTAACTTGCCTCCTTTAGCAAACAAGTCCAAGCGTTCCCCAAAGAGACGCAGCCCCTTGAAGGGAAACCCAGTGAGAGCCTTCTTAGCAGCGTTGTCAGCTGCCCACTATCGCAGCCAGACCGAGCGGCGTATTGCCACAAACAAGGCAGAAGCCCTGCCACACATTCTAATGGTATCATCCAAGGCAGAGAGAACATATGCAACAAATTCCTCACAACGCAGAAGAGCTCTATACTCTTCGCTACCAGCATCGTCAGGGGCCCATCTAAGAGACCCCTGAGCAGGCTTTTAATAGCAACAGCCGTAATAGCAGTGGCACAGACCGGACGGAGCGCGGTCCCCAAACAGGCAAAGGCATGGGAAGCCAGCTGATTCATGCGCCTGTCCTCCCCATCCCTCAGTGTAGTAGAGTCAGGGGAATGCATGATGGATGTGTTAGACAACCCCAGAACTGGTGCATCCACCTCGGGAGGACATGACCAACGTTTAAAGTGGACCAACACCCACGGGTGATCGGCCCGGGAATCTATAAGATTCCCGGGCCGATCACCCCCCACCCCGCGGGACATCCGAGATCGGGATGTCCCGCGGGGTGAAACCCCCCCAAACTCCTTACCTTATCTTCGGCGGCGGCCGGCCGCCGCCGCCGCCTCCCTCGCGCTCCTGTAGGCGTGCGCGTGCCGTCCGCAGGCCGGCGGGGGCGCGCGCGCGCCGAAAGTGACGCGAGGGAGGCGGCGGCGGCGGCTGCCGCTTAGACGTTCCTGATCCTCGCTTGTACGTCGGCGCTGGGAGCGGGGAGAGGTGAGTTTTTCTTGGGGTTCGGGGGGGTTTCACACAGCGGGGCACCCCGATCGGGGGTGCCCCACCGAAGTGGACCAAGACCCAGGATAGTCAAAATCCTGGGTGTTGGTCCACTTTAACCATCTCAGCAGGAAAGGGATACCTCTTATCCCAGCTCTTTGGTACCCCAGGAAGCCGGCTAAGCCGTTCCCACTCTTTGAGAACCAGATTATTAAAGTGAGTTTGTTCAGGAAACTCCAAGCGTGGTTTAACAGTATGAAACAGCTCCCCCTGCTGCCGCGGGGCCACGGCAGGAAGAGAGATACAGAGCACTTCATAAATGTGAGCCAAAAGTCTGTCAGTATAATCTGAAGCCCATGGGTCAGACCCAGACTCAGCATAACCCCTAGGCTGATCCTCAGATGATTCTGAATCAAAGAATAATTCCCCTTCTTCCAGGGGGGTATATCCAGTAATATCAAAAAACTCCTCAGCTTCCACAGGAAAGAGAGTAACACCGGGTGCCAGATGCCGCCGCTTGGCAGGAGCCTTACGCGGACCAGACCCGGCAATATGCCTTTCAATGCTGGCTACCCGTGCAGCCAAATCAGGTTGAGACTCCCCACTGGTATGCACTTCACTGGGAGTCAGATGTAAGCGTGGGGGGGTAGGCGAAGCCAGAGGGGGCGCAGCACTAGGCCCAGACGCAGGTACACACACCCCAACATCATCACTTATAGGGGATACCCCACACGCCACACACAGCCGGGCTTGTCCCGAAGGAACCCCGAGCACATTATCCTGAGAAGCCTCCATATGGTGATTATCACGGCACAACAGGCCAATAGGGACTGACGCTAATAATAGCAACCCGGGATGCCGGGGGCGAGGGGCATAAGATGTGGGAGGGGCATCCCATAAGGCTCACCATGGGCCTATACCGCCTACCCTTTGGTGGGGGACTGCGGTTGGAGCAGCGCTCCTTAGCACCTGACAGCGGTGCTGCCTACCTTCACCCGAACCAGAGCAACCTGAGCTGGGAGGCAGTAAAAAGAAACGGGTGGGAATAGTCCTACAGGGCCGCAGGCTAATAGCCCGCTCACCTGCGAGTAGAGAGAGCCATCTTCTAGTCATCACAGCCAGGACTGCAGAGAAGAACTGGGGATTTTGTGGGAGGTCCCTGGTATATATGGGGCCGGGAGGAGCCATTTTTCTGTCTCTGAAGTCCAGCGCCATCTACTGGATGTATAACCCAAGTGTAAGGAATATCTTCTGGAACATGATGTGCTGTATACTTAGAATATAGGAGTTGGGGCTGACACCTGCAATTGCATACAAACAAAGGTCCCTAGTTTCTTTACATGATTCATAAGGAATGAGAGGATCAGACCTTTTCTGATGTTCATCTTTAAACATCCCTCCCCCCTCCCTCACTGCCTTTTGGATGTCGGCATTATCCAAAACGCAGACATCCAGCAGTATTCCTGGCCTGTTTTCACCCCCCTTAGCCATCCCAGAGTGATGGATGCAGGCTTAGCCGGCCTTACCTGTAGCCGTCCTCTCTTCAAATGTCCCGCACCACTCCCCAGATCTCGCGCTGAGTGTCATTGCAGCCTACATAATAACACTACGCATGAGTGTGATCCGAGGGGCGACGCAGTGCATGTCGGGATTGCAAGATGGCACTGCCCAACGGAGGGGGGGGGGGGGGTGTTGGAGTGGAGAGATGCTAAGCGCGATATGCGACCGGAGAGGTAAGTTAATAGTATCTGATTTGTAAACCGGAGGGGCAGGGGAGCTGGGCAAGCAGGGTCTGGGTCTAACTCCCCATGACCTATAATATTCCTCCCAGAGCCTGGGATCCAAGTAATAGTCTAACTCACCATGACCTATAATGTTCCTCTTAGAGCCTGGGATCCAGGTAATAGCCCAGTTTAAAGTAAATTATATAAATAGTATTGATTGAGCAACTTCCTCCCCTTTTACTCATATTAATGTACATCATAGAGTGCTGAATGGATAGAAAGGAGGTGCGCACCCACATCAGCCATTCAGAATGTCCTGGTGTTTTAAACAGCAAGGCACACCCAGCCCAGCTATACAAGGCAGTCACTGATGCCTTAAGGAGGATGGAAACCCAATTATGGGTTCACCGCTCATTGTTCTGTGCCCCCACCCAAGTAGCTGGGCGCTGTTGTTGGCTGTGTGGACATTATAGTTAAATTATAGGCTCCATGCTTTATTGATCACAACCCTAATATTGGCCATAGAATTGGGAAACAGACTGTTAATTAGCTGCAATTTGAATGTATGCACCTTTTTGTTTAGTGTAACTGTTTAGCCAAAGAGAGTTCGAAAGAACTGCAATTGCTTCTGCTGAAAGTTTCTGTCAGGGAACTGCGGGTCACGTGATCCAACTATCAATCAGGGACCTCTGATCATGCAGCCCGCTTTCCCAAAACCCTGTTTGCCCTCCTAGCAGGACTACCAGGACCAAAGCCTTCGGACACACAGATTCTTGGCTAAGGCAAAAAGATCGCTCAAGTTAAATAAAGGTTTTAATGCAATGAGCGCACACTAGGCAGTGATAACAAACATTTGGCTATGATGGAATATAAAATAATACAAATGATGTTCTGAGTAGTGGGTTACAGGTTACAGTGAGTTACAGTGAGATATATAATAGTCAGTTACCTTAAGAAGCAGTTGTAGAGTGGTGATGAAGAGCTCCCACAAGGGTAATGTCAAGAGCTTATAGATGGTTTGGGCACCCCCAGCACGCTGCCGCGTGACCCCTATCCAGAGAATGACCCTGTTCTCATCTCCTTGGCCTACCTTTGAGCGTGGTCTCTGCCCCTCCACCCCCCTCTTCCCAGACACAGGTTCTTTTAAAGCCCCAATATGCTATCACACCTCCCCTGCAGAGGAAGATCCTGGCTCCTCTCTGTCTAACCAAGGTGTTAGGGGAACCACAGGGGGGGGGGGGCTTTTATCCTCAAACTGCCTTTTCTGAGTGTCAGAACCTCATGCCCATATATGGACTTTTCTTGCTAGCCTTCTAAGGGTGACATTTGCTACGTACAGAGAATCTTAAAGGGGGATGCCGGGCATCAGCGATAAAATGAAATATATATTTGCCCTATTCCTCACAGTTTCTGTTAAGGGTTTTTTCCATGTTTATGGTGCTCAGTTATTTTATTTTATTTTTTATGCTTCAAAATATGAACGAAATCTTGAAAGTGCAATTCTGTGATTTTCACCTGTAGAATAGTTTTCTCCTCTTCCACTCCAGGCCATCACAAATCAGACACAAATGGGTTAATGGGTTGGACCGAAGGGTGAGACTGCAAGATAAAAAGGTGTGGCCCCTCCCAGTCTACATATACCTCCGACTGCCTTCCCATAACCAGTAATTTATAAAGCAGTAGGATGCAACCGCCCAGGAGGAAGGAAGTCCATAAGAACAGTACCCTTATTTAATTAGGAAGAGACCCAAGGTTAGCCTTCTTTATTATAACAATATATATGCTGTTTCTTTTTCCCCCCCATGGCACTCAAGGATTAGATATGGTTAGAGAGGTAAGATGGTAAGAGAGAGGGTGGGTGTGATGGCCTGGAGTGGAAGAGGAGAGAAAACAATTCTACAAACGAGAATCACGGAATAGCATTTTCTCTCATATTCCACTCATATTCCAGGCCATCACTAATCACACATGAATGGGATGTGGCCACAAACTGGAAATGATTATCAAAAAAACGGAGGAACCTTTAAAGTCCCGAGAAAATCGGTATGTGAAAATATGCGTTTCGGATGTCCACTGTAGTCCTGAAATCTCCCTGCTGAAGGGCTGCTATGGTGGATCCTAGGGATTCCATCCGAAACCTTTGCAAATGAATAAAGGATTTGAGACGCTTGAGGTCTAGAATATCTAGAAATCTTTTTGTGGTTCTCAAGAATAACAGTATGGCCAAGGGTCCTCTTTCGGATGGAGGTACTGGGGTAACCACTCCCCTCTGAACTAAGCCTTCTACCGCTACTTAAAACCGCCTCTACCCTCACTGGGTTCTGGAGGGGGGGAGGGAGGGAGGGGAGTCTTAAAGGAAAATAAATTGAGGAGGCTTGGCTACTAGTTCCAGTTTGTAGCCCAAAGAAACAACCTACTGAACCCAAGAATCAACCACTAGGTACCTCCAAAGAGAGGGTCAAGAGTAGAAGACATTCCCACACCCGAATGGTTCTTCATGCTTGAGAAGGTTTGGGTGGGGGTTGGGTTTGTTTTGCCAAAAAAAGCCTGGACTTACTCTCAGACTTAGACATTAGCCCAGAGGTCCTCCTGATATTCAGAATAGGACTCACCCCTGCTTCCACAAAAAGGGCAGGAACTCGATCTTCCAAAGAAAGTATTAGGCTTCCTCTTCTGGGGTAGGTGAGTAGATTTACCGCTGGTAGCCTTCTTGACGATATCATCCCCAAAGAGAACAAAGGGAAGCCCCATAAGGGTTTTCATTGAAGTATTATCAACAGACCATTGCTTAAGCAATAATAAGCGTCACTGGGAGACCAGCAAGGCCAGACCTCTGGCATTAAGCCTTACAATATCATCCATTGCAGAAATGATAAATCTGAACACTTACAAATTAGACTGTAATATCTGAGAGATAGTCAGCCGAGAATGACCACTCTGTAACAGGTCCATGGCCTGCTTAGTCCAGACCTTGCCTGCCATAGAGACCGCACATGCAGGGCACAGGGCAGAACCCACAATGGACAAGGCATGCCGAGAAGACTGGTCCAATCATTTATCGACTGGATCCTTAAGGGAAACTATCAGAGGTAGGAATGGTCATCCACCGCCAGAGGAAAAAGACCATAGTTTAATCAAATCAGTAAGAAAAGAATACTTGGTGTCCAATAGCCTAGGTATAAAAGGAAGCTTTGTCTGGCTTCTCTCATTCCTTAAAAATAATGTCCTGAAATGTGGAAGCTCTGGGAACAAAGGCCTCTGCTTCTTTGTTTTGTAGGGATCTCCCTGTGACTTCTTAGGAAGGATCAGGGCGGAAATATCCAGGGTGCCGAAGTTGGAAATTGTAAGCCTATACGTTCCTTAAAGCGGTCCTTCACTCTGAATAAGAGTCTATCTTATATGTTTCCCACACTCTGTATATACAGATTGCTCACATTAAAAATCATCCTACCTGCATCTACTGCATGTTATGAGCCTTTAAACATCCAAGATGGCGGCTCATGGAACATCAGGCAGCCTGCAAACAGGAAGTGTCTTCTGACTGTGCTGCTCTGCATTCTGGGATTGCTGACATTTTCCTGACCCCAGCTCTGCTCTTTCTGAGCAAAGCACAGCTATAACCCCACCCCCTGTACTTTATCCCGATCTCCTCTCCTCAGTAAGTGTGATGCTTCAAGATGGCCGCGCCCGTATCCTAAAGTCCTTAACAGAGTTGCAGCCCAGTGGGGGAAAGAATAATAAGTGACTAAAAACTTAAAGAGACAATTCTGTGAGTACTCACCTGTAGAATTGTTTTTACTATGCATGACACGGCCTGCTTCATGAAGTCCTTACATCTGGGTAGTCCACCACAAGGTGGTGCAGTGTACTGCAGAAGAGTTGTGGCTTCTCCCGGTACCATATAAAAACTGGATCACCGATAGACCAATCCAGCGCTGACAAGCAGTTATTCAAGAAGCCGGGAGATAATAAAGGTAAAAAGTAATGGCCACCAAAAAGGCAACCTTAAGAGTCAGAATGGGCAAAGCAGCCCCACGGATAGGCTTAAAGGGAGGACCCTGCAGAGCAGACAACACCAGATTCAGGTCCCAAACTGGTAGCATAGGCTTACGTGGCAGACGCACATGAGTAACTCCCTGGGAAAAAAGTCTTAACCAATCGGTGATTGGCAAAAGATCTTTGCCGTCTGGTTGTCCGAGCGGATCTGAACAGCCCGACCCCGAAGGTGTGAGGTCAGCTGAGAAAGAACCAAGCTGATCACCCTCAGTTCCAGGACATTGATGGGAGCATGGGCCTCCTGGGGGCCCCACTGACCCTGGAATTGTAGAGGCTTCCAAAAGCCCCCCCCCCCCCCCAACTGGTCATACTGGCATCTGTGGTGACAGTCTCCCAGCACTGGGGCAGAAATGTCCTGCCCACTAGAAGTTTCCTTGAGTCCAGCCACCACGAGAGGGACTGTCTGGCCGGGGGGGACAGAGCAAATTCCTGATCCAGGGACACAGGGTCCCAATTCCAAACAGACAAGAGGTGCAAATGAAGAGGTCTCATGTGAAACTGAGCAAAGGGGACCGCCTCGAAAGCAGGACACCATCAGGCCCACTAACTGCATCCCTTGCCAGATGGAGGGATAGGGACACAAGAGCAGAGTCCGTGCCTGCTGCTGAAGGCCCTCCACTTTCAGCTGAGGCTGGAATACCTTGACCCAAGAGGTATCCAGAGTCATGCCCAGAAAGGACCTTACCAAAGAAGGAGACAGTGAAGACTTGGGGTAGTTGATCACCCAGCCGAAGGACTCGAGAGTGGAGGTCACCACCTGAGTATCCTCCTCGGCCTGATGAAGAGACTGAGCCGCAATCAGAATGTCGTCCAGGTAAGGAGGGATGCGAATGCCTTGATTCCGCAGCAGAGCCATCACGCCCACCAGCACCTTGGTGAACACCCGAGGCGCCGAGGTGATACTGAACAGTAAAGCCACAAACTGGTAATGCTGATCCTCTAGAGCAAACCTGAGAAATCTCTGATGACCGGGCGAAGGGTACTAACAGCCGAGCGTAGCGTCTCCATGCGAAAGTGCTTGAACCTGACAAACTTTTTGAGACACTTCAGGTCCAGGATGGGCTCAAGGACCCGTCTTTTTTGGGACCGTGAAAAGATTGGAGTAGAACCCCTGACCCCGTTCCCAGGGAGGCACCAGGCAAATGACTCCTGACTCCAACAGACGTTGAACCGCAAGGCGCAAACCCTGAGATGACAGAGGGTTTTGAGACATCCGGGATCTTATGAATCTTGGGGTAGGCCAGGCTGCAAACTCTATCTTGTAACCGGAGGACACCACCTCCTGAATCCACCGGTCTGAGATGCGGAGCCTCCAGACGTGAGCAAAGAGCCGAAGCCGTCTCCCCACCCGGATGGGTGAGGGCACCTCCCCATTCCTGAGGGGGCTTGGGACCCCATGAGAGACCGGGATGACCACGGGATCTGCCACGGCCCCAAGAATCTCTGCGGGTACCCGAAAAAAGGGAGCCTCGACCTCTGGGAGCACGCAAGGAGGAGAGGGAAGTGGAGGGCCCCCGAAAGGGCTGAGGCTGCCTCTTACGCTGAGGCAGCCTACCATCCTTGGCTAGAACATCCGGACGCTCACCAAAGAGCCGCAGCCCCGCAAAGGGGAGCCCAGTAAGAGGCTTCTTAGCAGCAGCCACCAAAAGGGCAGAGGCCCTACCACATCATCCATGGCAGTAAGGATAAAGGCAACAAAATCAGAGCAAAGCAAGAGGGCCCTATAATCCTCCCCCCTCCTACCAGCTGTATCGCCATCAAGGAGATGCTTGAGCTGTTTCTTAAGGACAATAGCTGTTATGGCAGCGGACGCAGCCCAGCCCCCACAAATGTAAAAGCATGGCAGGCCAGCTGATCCATACGCCGGTCCTCGCTGTCCCGCAGTGTAGTAGTGTCAGGGGAAGGCATGACCGAGGTGTTGGATAGCCCTAGGACAGGAGCGTCCACCTCAGGGGACCCGACCATCGCTTAACCAGGTCGGCAGGAAAGGGATACTTCTTATCTAACCCTTTGGGCACCGCGGGCAATCTACTAGGACGTTCCCACCCCCTGAGCACCATATTAGTGAAATGGCTCTGCTCAGGAAACTCCAGACACTGCTTATCAGGACGAAAGAGCTCAACCTGCTTCCTCTTAGCCACCTCAGGGGGGACAATGTGCAAGGTTTAAAAAAATGTGAGACAACAGACTATCAGTGTCCTCGGGGAACCATGAATCCTCCCCAGACTCACTGTCGCAGCCCCCCTGCTGGTCCCCAGAGGAGTCAGAGCCCGGGATAAGCTCCCCCTCCTCTAGGGAGTAACGGTCACCAAAAACATAAATTTCCTCATACTCCTCAGTCAAGAGGGAGGACGTGGGAGCCAGGTGCCGCTTCTTGCTAGAGGCCTTACGTGGAACAGGCCTGGCAAGCTGCCTTTCAATGCTGGGCACACGAAGTGCCAGATCAGATTGTGACCCCCTGCTAGTATCCCCCTCACTGGGGGCTAAATGCAGGGGTGGAGGGGTAGGCGATGCTGAAGGGGGCGCAGAACTGGGAAGAGAAGCGGGCAGCCCAGCCTGGAGCGCAATGATACCTTGGGTGCATGGCACACACACCGTGACACTGTTACTCACAGGGGATACCCCACACATGGAACACAGCCGGGATTGCCCCGAAGGACCCCCGAGCACGCTATCCCCAGAAGCCTCCATATGGTGATTAACACAGGCGCAATATGCCAGCACATGGTAAGGGCTAATAAAAAAGCCACCCAGGATGCCCCCCCTACAAGGGATGCCCCCAGAAGCCAGTAAGGGAAGATGAGGGAGGGTAAGGAGCAGGACCGGGAGAAACCACAACCCACAGTTGTCCCGCCTGAAAGACATACGTAAAACACATAAGCATCCCGCAGCCCATGCCCCAAGGAAACAAAACCCCCAAAGGGGACTCACGGACCGAGCAGGACAAGGATAACCAAGCTGCCAGACCACAGGAGGAAGTGACACAGGCAGAGATCACCGCCGCAGCCCAGGGATGAAGAGGGCCACAGACACGCAGCAGAATCAAGATGGTGCCAGCAGAAGAACCTTGAGGGGTGGGCCGCGGGAGAACAACGCGATACGCGTCATCCTCCAGCCCTGCCCCCCGTGAAAACGGCGCTCACGTGACCGCGCCGGCGACATCAACACAGCAAAACCGCCTCACAGATATAGCGCCGCCCGACGCGAAGCGTAGCACAAAGCGGCGATGGCGGCGAGAACAGTTTAAAATAGTCTAAAAACGACTAAAAACACTCGCCGCTACCACCCGGCCCCCCACGAACACCCGTCGGGGTAGGGGGGAGGAGAGCGAGCAGGCAGCGGCGAGAGCCCAGGACAGGGACGGGGGGGGGGACCCCAAACACCAGAAACAAGTCACATAGTCCCCAAAACACTCACCCCCTCAGAAGCTAGGACAGGAACTCCGCATCCCTCATTAGGCTCACCATAAAGCCTATGGCCAGCTACCCTTTGTAGTACAGGGTCTGCGGCTAGAGCTGCGCTCCTTGAGCACTTGACCCTAGTGCTCCTCTACCTTCACCCGATCCGTCAGCCGAGGCTGGGAGGCACAGAGGGTCCGGAAACGGGTGGAAACAGACTTGCAGGGCCGCAGGCTTGGTTGCCCCGCTCACCTGCGCAATATAAAGAGTCATCTTCTATCTTCGCAGAATCACTGCTGAGAAAACACTGGATTGGTCTATCGGTGATCCTGGTGATCCCACAACTCTTCTGCAGTACACTGCGCCACCTTGTGGCGGACTACACAAATGTAAGGACTTCATGAAGCAGGCCGTGCCATGCAATAGGAAAATATATTAACTTTAGATGCTGGAGAATCATTTTTTAAGCGTTTGGGGTTTTCAATAAATCATGCTGAAGGTCCGGTTTAACCAGTTGTGAGGCTCTATCCTCTAAGCCATCAGTCTAAGTCTTTCTCCTCCTTGCTAGAAATTATTTCCCCTTCCGATTCTTCCTCAGAATACAAGGCCGCATAAAAGGTCCCATTCTTCAGAATCGGAAGACTTAAAAGAAACCAACTGTTTACGCTTCCGAGTTGCCTTAAAGGGTCCTGGCATTAGAAATATCATCCAGACACCCTGTACATGCCTGAAACTAGACAGCCTCTCTGATAATTCCAATGGAAACTGGGAGCAGGGAGAGGGAGCTCAGAACAAGATTGAACCTCAGGAGGGGCTAGCAATCCTGAGCCCGAAGCAGATTCCAGGCTTAAAGCAGTCCTTCACTCCAAGAGCCTATCTTATATGTTTCCCACATCCTGTACATACAGATTGTTCACATTAAAAACCTACCTTCATCTCCTGCATGTTATGAGCCTTTAAACATTCAAGATGGCGGCTCATGGGACATCAGGCAGCCTGCAAACAGAAAGTGCCTTCTGACTGTGCTGCTCTGCATTCTGGGATTGCTGACCTTTTCCTGACCTCAGCTCTGCTCTGTTTTTGCAAAGCACAGCTGTAACGCACCCCCCTGTACTTTATCACACTCTCCTCTCCTCAGTAGGTGTGATGCTTCTGAGTCAAGATGGCGGCACCCGTATCCTAAAGTCCTGAACAGAGTTGCAGCCCAGTGAGAGAAAGAATAATAAGTGACTAAAAACTTAAAATATATTAATTTTATATGCTGGGGAATCGTTTTTTAAGGGTTTGGGCTTTTCAATAAACCATGGTGAAGGTCCGGTTTAAGAGACAGCTGCTCCCTTCTGAGGGCATCCCGCCTTGTGAAAGAATATGAGAGAAATTGCATCTTCTCAATTGGAGAGTTTAAATATCAGGCTGCATTTACATTGAGTAGAGATTGACCAGCAGAAGCCCTCATCAGCCACTGCAACATCTGCCAATGGTTTTAATCAAATGATAGGTACGGGTTTGCTTTAAAGAAGATGGAATGGAATTAATCTAATAATAAATAAATAAATAATAAATGAATAAATATAATTTTAAAAATATGAGAGAGACTTACCTGGCAGGCCTTCAAGCTAAGTTTTATCTCCACCTGGCTAGTCTGCGTCCCCACCCACATGTACACCTGTGGAACAAAGAGGAAATATTAAAACTCCATCATATCTCCCCTCTATTGTGACCCTTCTGCCAGTGTTCACCCCCCACATACGGGCAGCTTGCCCAGCAGTGGGGCACTCACCTCCTTGCCATTGTCCAGAAGCATGATGTCGTCATCCGCGAGGTCGTCCTGACAGAAATCCGAGCACTTCTCAGATACAGAGAAATAGCCCTTCTCATTAGAACACCTGCAGACAGACACACAAAGTCAAACAGAGCTGGGAGAGCAAGGAAACCAAGCAGCCAATCATGTTCCTCATTATGGGCATCATATTCATGTTTCCTTGTAGGTGACCCTGGAGAAGCCATAGCGGATCGGCGGAACGCGTGGGGTATCCTGCCTTCAATCCACTGCCTGATGATTTGACCACAAGGACAGTATGATCTTTATTTTTTCTTTCCAGTGATTGCTTACTACCTCAGCTCCCTTAAAGTGGACCAACACCCTGCCCCCTTATTTTTTTATATGTATTTTTGAAATATGCAAACTATGCACAACAACCCGATTTACATAGTTATGAAAAAAAACAACTTACCTTTTATGCTCCCGCTGCGCGTCGCTAACGTTATTAATATTGGCCGCCATCTTAATTTTTTGCCAAAAAGGAAGAGATCCTTTGACCTCTTCCTGTTAAAATCGCGCGCATGCGCAGTAGATAGGTGAAGCGCCGCTTGCATCGGGAGCAAACGGCGCTTCACCTGACCCAAATCAGCGCTACTGCGCATGAGCGATTTCCGACCAAGGTACTGGGGAAGGTGGGAGCGGGGAGGCCGGCTGCGCAGTCAGCGGGCGGCGGAAGCCGGCTTCCGCTGCCCGCTGATAGCGCAGCCGGCCTCCCCGCTCCCACCAAGCCCTGAAATAAAAAAAATAAAAAAACGCCGGCATGGTGGAAGCGGGGAGGCTGGCTGCGCTGTCAGCGGGCGACGGAAGCCGGCTTCCGCAACCCGCTGACAGCGCAGCCAGCCTCCCTGCTTCCACCATGCTGTGTGTAGATTAAGCTTACCCTAACTGCCGACAGAGGGAGGAGGCGCTGAGGCATAAAACAGAAGACACTGCACACACATGGCTAATTAATATTCACTGCACAGGGTCCAGCAGGCTCCAATCATCACCAGCCACGTCACAGACTGAAGACCAATCAGGGCTTGAATATTAATTAGCCATGTGTGTGCAGTGTCTTCTGTTTTATGCCTCAGCGCCTCCTCCCTCTGTCGGCAGTTAGGTAAGCTTAATCTACACACAGCATGGTGGAAGCGGGGAGGCTGGCTGCGCTGTCAGCGGGTTGCGGAAGCCGGCTTCCGTCGCCCGCTGACAGCGCAGCCAGCCTCCCCGCTTCCACCATGGGGAGTCATGCTCGCTCCCGAGAGCAGCGAGAGGCCACGCCCCCCCCCCGGATGACGTCATGAGAAGAGAAGAAGAAACAGAAGCAGCTCGAGAACAAGGAAGAGCTCAGCGACGGACAAAATATGCAAATGAACGGACAAGCCTGATGGACAAGATGAAAATCAACGGAGGGCGGGACTTCTGGTGATGAATTATTAAGATTACAGGCTCAGCGAGGGACAGACGGCTCCAACAGTCATCAAAAGGTAAGTGTCTTTTTACATTACAGTGAATAGAGTTATTTTGGAGGGCGTTGGTCCACTTTAAACAGCCCTAACAGCACTTTTGTGTATTGGGTTTACATTGGGGGTCTCATCCCCTGCTTTACTTAGTGACTATAGCCTCCTTATCTAGCATTTGCACGTTAGATTTGATTGATTGCACAGGTTTATAGTTGGTAAATGGTTTTGATGAACTATTTGTAGTAATTACCTTTTTATATTTGTGTTTTTTTGCACAAAGTGGAGTAATTGAACACTCACTTGAGCAATTAGAAATATATATATATTTTTTCTTCTGGGCTATTTGTGGAGCTATTTAATACTGATTTCTATTTGTACTTTTTGATACCTTGTGGTCTTCTATAATATGGATTGCTAAGTATTTTAGCATCACAGGAATAGGGGATGAATTGATTTTAACAGTCTTTGTGTTGTATGTGTGTTTTTATTTTTGCTATAGTGTAACACTTAATAAAATATTATTTTATGGTATTTGTGGAGTTGTGCCCCTTTCTTATGACCCTTGTCAATTTGGTTTGGCCCATAACCTTGGAAATGAATCGGAAAGTCCTGCTGGAGAAAACAGATGCTGGATGGACAGCTCCAGATGTGTTGATGGGAGCAGCATTGATCCAACACAGGTGGGAGGAGTGCAGCCCACCTTCATTCCTGACCATTGCTACACCTATCTGACATTAAAGCAGACCAAAACCCAAGTTTTTCACTTTCCTGGCGTTTTGTCTGAATTTCCCTGTGTGTGCACATGTGCCGTGAGTGTGTGTATTTCAGACAACTGTCCAAGCAGAACTTACCGGCACCTACAACCAACCATTCCAGATATTCAGCAGTATGGCAGCGAACATGCATGTGCCGTGGAAATAGTGTCCCAAGGGAGGTATGTGGCCAGTAGAGTTTCACACAGTGGCGGACTGGCCCTCGGGTCTACTTTAAGAAGAGAAACACCCAGCATTTTCACTCCCAGCTGTTGTTCCTATCCAGGAGGGCAATTTTGGATGCCCCACTGTGTGCATCCCTCGGAATTTGCTTACCTTTCCATTGATCTTGTGGCTCAGGAGCAGGTGGGCAGCCAGTCGGCCCACTCCACTGTATTCAGCTTCTGCTAGATGTATAAAAGTGGACCAATCATAGGCAAGGACAGCCCTGGAGCCTAAAATGCTCCATGGCTGACCAACTAGGTGCTTCTGTGTGCTTCCTATTCGAGATGCACCACTGCGTGAACCCCCCCCCCCCAACCCAAATGTGTCTGCTACTGCTCCCGATGCCAAAGCTCAGTTCAAAACAGAAGCGAGTCTCAGCCAAGTTGCTGGAGGTGTGGCTGACGTCATTTATGTAGCTGTGAGAGCCAGGGCGAAGGGGAGTTTTACGGCGACCAAGGAGAGTTTTTCACAGCTGGGCATCTTTTAGACTCCAGGCCTGGCCACCTAGAGTTTGGTTCTGAGTTAAAGACCAAAACATTGTGGGATACCGCACTCTGTGAACCCCCCAGTTTGCTCATAATCTCACCTCAGCTATTCCATGGCCCATGCACATGCTCACAACGGCATCTCTGGCACCTGTGCATGGCACCATGTTATACCCAACGCCACATCTCACCTCAGGTGGAATAGGATGCAGAATGTCCCATGCTGTGAAACGCTCTGGATGTCTGGTATAAGTACTAATCTGTAGATCCCACTGCACATGCATGTCCACTCTTTGTGAATGGCTGTCATGGGCACACTTACAGGGAAGCGCGGTTCGGAGGCGCCTGGCACTTAATTCATGTAGAATAGATTGCCGGATGATGCAATCCATTGGCTGGTGTCCAGGGAATGGGCGCTAGCAGCTGAGATCATGGATACATAAGATTTGTGATTTTCTGTGACAATTGTCTATTTTTTGCTGCTCCGTTGTATCCTCATTATTATTGCTTACTGTCGATTAGCACTTTATCATGTGTTCACTGTAGATTAGCACTTTACTTATTGTCATGGGACATTATTATAATGCTTGTAGTATATTAATTACATTTATATTGATTTTGCACATATGCACTTTGGGATAGGAGGAGTGGGGGCATTTAATATATGAGTTTCATAGGATTTTGTGATTAATAATGTGATCAGCAGCTAGCAGTGTCCTCTAGTGTTGTGTCTTTGTCCTTGTATGTTTTTTAATATATTTTGAACAGTCCTTTTGTGTATGAATTAATAAAGAATTACATTTAATAATCAATACAGTGGTGCAACGGTGTCTTGAGTATTTGGGACTTTGTGGGGGCCCCCTTTTTGTTGACATTGGCTGGTGTCACCCGGTAATCTATTCTGATTGGACGAGAGCCTGCACAAGAAACATGGGATCGCCAGAGAAGTAAGAATACCTGCCAAACCAGGGGGTTCACACACAGGGGCATTCCTACATGGTAAAGTGGATCTAAACTCAGGGCTTGCTTTTGGTATACTTTAACAAAAATAAATAGGCTAGAAGTGTAACGCCACAGTAATTGGTGGTGACAGCATGATTGTGGTGACTGTGCCAGCTAGAAGGGTTGCTGCCTGCATGTGGTGTAACAT
Organism: Gastrophryne carolinensis; assembly: GCA_027917425.1. Lineage (NCBI taxonomy): Eukaryota > Metazoa > Chordata > Amphibia > Anura > Microhylidae > Gastrophryne > Gastrophryne carolinensis. The sequence continues at coordinate 36,542,797 of CM051240.1, forward strand.
ACTGTACTTTACCGGACTGAGCACAGTACAGCAGGGCCAGTGTGACCAAAAAAAGTTCTGGGCAGTTATTTAACCCCAGCCCAAATTGGGATGTCCCTGGGACAAGCTGTGACCCGGCCCTGAAGTCTTTTAGAATAGGGATTCGGTCCACTTCAAAGCACAACTGCAGGCAAATCCTCACATAGCCCTTTAGTTTGTAAGTTCGCAAGGGCATGGCCCACACTTCTATTGTACTCCATTATTTTTTTAAGAACCTTTATTTAAGCATTTTCAGGTAACAGTACATTAGAAAAATACCATTTTGTGAATACTCACCTTGTAAAATGGGTATTATAAGTATGTCACACACCCCGCTTCAAGATATTCATTACCTGTGGGTAGTATGGTCCTGTAGAGGGCTTCTGCAGAGATGATTGGAGGAAAGAAAGCCTCTCCCAGTCCATAAGTACCTGGGACCTCCCACTCATTACCCAGTATAAAGAAAGCAATAAGGTAAAGGACCAGGAAGAGCCAAATATCAGTCATAACAACGCAAAGTTCACCATATGAAGGATGCAGAATCCAAAGGGCGGGTTGAAGCGGGGTGTGTGACATACTTATAATACCCATTTTACAAGGTGAGTATTCACAAAATGGTATTATTCTAAGTATGTCACACACCCCGCTTCAAGATATTCATTACCTGTGGGACATCCAATAGCAGTGTCCATAAAGGGTGGGGATCCAAAAACAAGGTATAAAGCACAACTTAAACTACTGCAGCCTGCAGAACTTTGCGGCCAAAAACAGCATCCGCTGAGGCCCGCACATCAACCTTGTAAAACTTTGAAAAAGTGTGAACAGAAGACCAGGTAGCGGCCTTGCAAACTTGCTCAACAGAGGCTTGGTGCTGAAAAGCCCAGGAGGCCCCAACCGCACGAGTAGAATGAGCTGGGAGGAAAGGGAGGATCTCTCCCCTTAGCAGAATAGGCCCCTACAATGGCCTGACGGATCCATCTGCTGATGGTAGACTTTGTGGGTGCTAGACCCTTCTTGGGCCCAAAAGGCACCACGAAAAATGCATCAGTCTTGCGAAAGGCAGACGTTACCACCAAATAATACTTCACAACACGAACCACATCCAAAGAATGCAGGACCCTCTCCTTGTCATTGCTGGGGTTAGGACAGAGAGAGGGCAGAACAATATCCTGATTTAAATGAAAGGACGAAACCACCTTAGGAAGAAAGTCCGTCTTAAAACGGAAAACCACTTTAACCTGATGTCTTTCAAAATATGGAGCTTGAATAGACAGAGCCGCCAACTCAGAAACACGTCTAACTGAAGTGATAGCTACCAAAAATGCCACCTTCTGCGTAAGGGAAGACAAAGGAATATCATGCAAGGGCTCAAAGGGGGGGGGCCCTGTAGCGCAGAAAGAACCAAATTCAAATCCCAAACCGGAATCAAAGGCTTTCTAGGAGGCCGCACATGCGTAACCCCCTGGAAAAAGGTCTTAACCAAAGGATGTAGTGCAAAAGACTTTTGGAAAAATACCGCCAGGGCAGACACCTGCCCCTTCAGAGTACTGAGTTGGAGCCCTAAGTCCAGACCATGTTGCAAGAACTCCAAAATTCTAGAAACAGAGAATTCCCTACAAGGGAAGGCCCTAGACTCACACCAATCAATATAAGACCTCCAAGTCCTATAGTACACGGATGAAGAAGACTTCTTTCTAGCACGAATGAGAGTCTGAATAACAGCATCAGAAAGACCTTCCTCCTTCAAGATGGAGGTTTCAGCAGCCACGCCGTCAAAGCCAGCGTTGGTAAATTGGGGTAACGAAGATGACCCTGTGTGAGCAGATCTGGCAGCAGGGGCAGAACGAACTGATCTTCTGCCAACCTTACCACGTCTGCGAACCAGACCTGTCTTGGCCACCTTGGAGCTACCAGAATTGCTGTTGCTCTCTCCAGAGCAAGCTTGCGCACTACTCTGGCCACCATGGGAAACGGAGGGAACAGGTACAGAAACCCCAGATCCCTCCAGTTCAGGGACATGGCGTCCGTCGCGAGAGCCAGTGGGTCCTTCGCCAGAGACACAAAAGCCGGAAGTTTGTGATTGTGACGGGAGGCAAAGAGGTCCACCACCGGTGACCCCCACCTGAGACAAATTGAGTGAAAGACCCTGGGATTGAGAGACCATTCCCCCTTGCGGGCTGACATCCTGCTCAGAGAGTCCGCCTCCGTGTTCTCCACACCTGGGATGTAAACTGCTGAGATACACGGGACATGTCTCTCTGCCCAGTCCAGGATCAGAGACACACCCTTGAGGGCATTCCTGCTGCGGGTTCCTCCCTGGTGATTGATGTAGGCCACCGCCGTCCGATTGTCCGACCTGACCTGGACCGGCAAGTCTCGCAGTTGATGAGTCAAATGACAAAGAACCAACCTGATGGCCCTCAATTCCAGAACATTGATAGACTCGTGAGCTTCCAGGGGACTCCACAAACCCTGAACTTGCAGATCCTTCCAGAAGCCCCCCCCATCCTGAGAGGCTGGCATCCGTGGTGACTATCTTCCACTGAGGAGTCTGAAAGGATCTGCCCCTCAGTAGGTTGGTTGAGTTCAGCCACCACCGAAGCGAGCGGCGAACCCGGGGAGACATCTGAAAAAGATGATCCAGTGACTGAGGAGACCTGTTCCAGACCGATAACAGATGAAGCTGTAGTGTCCTTGTGTGAAACTGAGCAAAGGAAACCGCCTCGAATGAGGCCACCATCAAACCCACCAGTCTCATCCCTAGACGGATGGACGGTCGAGGCATGGACATGAGCGACCGAACCAACTCCTGAATCAGAAGAACCTTGGACTGAGGAAGGAAAACTCTGGCCAGATCTGTATCCAGAGACATTCCCAGAAAGGATACTGTCCTGGACGAGTGAGGACTTGGGGTAGTTGATCACCCAGCCGCACCTCTCCAGAGTGGATATTACCGTCCTGGTGTCCAATTCTGCCTGGCTGAATGACGGTGCCATGATGAGGAGATCGTCCAGATATGGCACAATGCGAATCCCCTGCGCTCTGAGGAGAGCCATCACCCCAGCAAGCACCTTGGTGAAAACTCTTGGAGCTGTGGTGAGACCGAAGGGAAGAGCTACAAACAGAAAGTGCCGATCCTCCACCGCGAACCTCAGAAACCTCTGGTGTGTGGGAAAAATGGGAACATGGAGGTAAGCGTCCTGAATGTCTATGGACGTCATGAAGTCCCCCTGACGAAGAGAATGAATAGCCGAGCGCAACGTTTCCATGCGAAACCTTCGCAGTCTGACGAACTTGTTGAGAATCTTTAGGTCCAGTATGGGCCGGACGGAGCCATCCTTTTTGGGGACCGTGAACAGATTTGAGTAAAAACCCCGACCCCGGTCTAATGAGGGAACTGGGCAAATGACTGCCATTTCCAGAAGACTCGATACTGCCGCCCGGAGCTGCTGCGCAGCCAGTGCCTCCGGGGACACCCGAGACCTGAGGAAACGCGGGGGAGGGTAGGACTCGAACTCCAGCTTGTAGCCGGAAGACACCACTTCCCGGATCCACCTGTCCGAGACCTCTCGGTTCCAGACCTGGGAGAAGTGCTGTAGCCGTCCCCCCACCTGCACGGGTGAGGGCGCCCCCTCATTGTTGAGCGGGCTTGGCCACGGGTTTGGGTTTTGAGCCCCAATTGTATCCTGAACGGGCACGTCCTCTGCCCCTATTCCAGGAATTTCCCCTTGTAGAAGGGAAGGCGAAACCTCTTCCTGCTCTAGATCCCCGAAAGGAAGGAGTGAAGGAAGCCGCTCCTCGAAAGGAGCGACGTTGCTTCTTGCGTTGAGGTAGTTTGCCCCCCTTGGCCACGGCATCCAGCTTGTCTCCAAAGAGCCGTAACCCAACGAAGGGAAGAGCTGTTAGTGACTTCTTTGACCCAAAGTCAGCCGCCCACTGGCGTAACCAAATTGAACGCCTGATAGTAACCATTAGAGCAGAGGCTCTACTACTCATCATCAAGGAATCATCCAAAGCGGCCACCATGAAGGACAAAAACACCTCACATTGTTTTAGTTCACGAAATTCCTCACTGTCCGGATTCAAACCGGAGGAGGATAACAAGTGCCTGACCACGTTTCTAGTAGCCACCGCCAACAGCGATGAGGCACAAACAGGCCTTATTGCTGCCCCAATACTGGCAAAACCATGACAAGCCATCTGGTCAATGCGTTTATCCTCACCCATCCTTAAGAGAGGAACAATCAGGGTTGTTCAATACAGCTGAGTTGGATAACCCCAAAATAGGGGCGTCCACCTCGTGGGGGAGACGCCCAGCGCTTAAACCGGACCTTCAGCGTGATTTAATGAAAAGCCCAAACTCTTAAAAAACGGTTCCCCAGCATCTAAAATTAATATATTTTACGTTTTTAGTCACTAACTTATTATTCTTTCCCCCACTGGGCTGCAACTCTGTTCAGGAATTTAGGATACGGGCGCCGCCATCTTGAATCAGAAGCATTACACTTACTGAGGAGAGGAGAGTGGGATAAGGTACAGGGGGCGGGTTATAGCTGTGCTTTGCTCAGACAGAGCAGAGCTGGGGTCAGGTAAAGGTCAGCAGTCCCAGAATGCAGAGCAGCACAGTCAAGAGGCACTTCCTGTTTGCAGGCTGCCTGATAAGATGGCGGCTTCCATAAGCCGCCATCTTGGATGTTTAAAGGCTCATAACATGTAGTAGGTGCAGGTAGGATGATTTTTAATGTCGCCAATCTGTATGTACAGGGTGTGGGAAACATATAAGATATGCTCTTATTCAGAGTGAAGGTCCGCTTTAACCGTATCCACTGGAAAAGGATACCTTTTATCCCAACTTTGGGGAATGCCTGGGAGCCGGGCAGGCCTTTCCCATTCCTTAGAAATAATATTATCAAAATGCTTTTGATTAGGGAATTCCAACCGCGGCTTGGATTCGTCATAAAACTCCCCTTGCTGTTGAGGAACCTCCGCCGGAGGCGAGATAGCAAGCACCTCAAACATCTGAGTCAGAACATTAGGAGTATCCAAGGAAATCCCTGAGCTCCGATCGGAATCAGCACCAACAAATTGCTGATCATCAGAAATATCTGAATCCTCAAATAATTCCCCTTCTTCTAGAGGGGAATAATCTGACCAATCCAGGCCGTCCTTATCATCATATTCAAAATGATTAACCGGTGATAAATGCTTCCTCTTAGCCGGTGCTTTCTTGGCAACCGTGGAGGAAATGAATTTTTCAATACTGGCCAACCTGGCACACACATCAGATTGCGACTGCCCCCCCGTGGCAATCTCACACGGGGCACGGGTCAAAGTGGGAGGGGGAGAGGATGAAGCCGGCTGCGCTGACCCAGATGCCTGGGGACCGGACTGCCGTGTAATAGTCTGCTGTGCACATGATATACATAGGAAAAAATCATCCCCTGTTAGGGATACCCCACAACCCATACACTTCCGGGATTGTCCCGAGGGGAGCCCGGAATCTTGGGATGCCTCCATAAGGTGAACTTGAATAGTCGCTATGAGTGAGGGAATTACGCTATTAAGCAACCCGGGATGCCCTTATATTGTCCAAGTGGGAGGTTTTGTAATAAATAGCAAAAGTACCCAGGTACTCTAGGACCAGGAGAAACCTAAAAAATTCCTGGCAGTTCAGCCTGAAAAACATAGAAAAAGACAGTAAGAGGTTCTCCCTATATAAACCTATATCTATTATACCATGCAAATATGTACAGATAAGCAACGGCCGCAGGGCCACTCACTGAGTCTTTGGGCGCCAATACACTGTGTCCTCTGCCTGAGGTAACACAGATCAGAGCGGGAGACGCAGCAGGGGGGCGTGGCCAGCGCGGATCGCGCGCTGCAAGGCTCCGCCCAGCAGCTCCAAACTCCTAAAGGGCGCGGGCTGTGGCCTCATACCGAAGGCCCGGCCCCGCCCCCTCACTGAAGAGCGTGAGGGGAGAAATCCTCCCCTCAGCTCTGAGGTAAAAATCCAGCACCGCGGTGTCTGTCAGACGTGAGGGGAAGCTCCCCTCCATTAACACTCGCGCACCGGTGCCGCAGGCAGCCGCGGCCCCGGGCGCATAATAGAGCCGGTAGCAGCCCGCATAACAAGCGGAGCTGCTCCCCGCTCGGTCACGCTACCAGCTCCAAACTCCTAAAGGGCGCGGGCTGCGGCCTCATACCGAAGGCCCGGCCCCGCCCCCTCACTGAAGAGCGTGAGGGGAGAAATCCTCCCCTCAGCTCTGAGGTAAAAATCCCCCTCACTGAAGAGCGTGAGGGGAGAAATCCTCACCTCAGCTCTGAGGTAAAAATCCAGCACCAGGTGTCTGTCAGCAAAAAAGATTGCAACAAGTTTACATTATAACTATTCATACCAGAAAAGTAAACATTTTAAACAAACATTTCAAATAAATCTATTTTCCAGGCGCCCCCATAGAAAAACACCAGAAGCTGAATAAGAGGCCTCCACACAACTAAAAAAGGGGAATAGGCCATTTAAGGGGAAATTAAACTCTTGGACAGGGCATCCCAAACCGGAGTCACCAACCCGGTATAACCGCCTACCCTCTTTATAGGGTCTCGCGGTGGAGCATAGCTCCTGAGCACCTGAGGTGCTGTTATACCCTCGCTCGGACAGCAGTCAAGACTGGGAGGCATTTAAATAGCTATATATTAATAAAGGGAATAAAGAGTCCGAACGGAAATAAAAATATATATAGGCCGGGAGTAGACCCGGCTACCTTAAAGTCCCCCTGTGCAAGGAGGAGATATCATCTGCTGCTTGCTCGCCGTCTGCAGAGATGAAGACTGGGTAATGAGTGGGAGGTCCCAGGTACTTATGGACTGGGAGGGGCTTTCTTTCCTCCAATCATCTCTGCAGAAGCCCTCTACAGGACCATACTACCCACAGGTAATGAATATCTTGAAGCGGGGTGTGTGACATACTTAGAATAGATACGTTTAGTGAACACAGAAAGGTAGTATAAAGCAGAACGTTATTAGAAAGGACTAGTCCACAAAGGAAAATAAACGTGTTGTGTCACATCTGGCCTGTTTTTAATGGATTTAAATGACCTGTAGCCTGGAATGTAAAACCGCTTTTTAGTGGTAATGATAAAATGAGAGCATGGAAGTGCAATTCCCTTTTTTGCTCATTTGGAGTGTGTAGTGCCTCAGTTATGCGGTCAAGATGGACATTAACTTAATTGCCTCTTGGACTATGTCCTGAGGGAGGATAAAGAATGTAAATCTAAAGAACGGGCATGGTAATTAAGTTAGATTGTAGGGGGGATATTATGAGATGAAGAGGGAAAACTGTGATCAGGGGAACCTAATCGGATTATACTTTTTTGTATCTCTTGGATTCCTGATACTGCAGCCAAGGGAGCCATATGCAAGTGAACAGAGCATCTCTGTTGTGAATTGAAAGGGTTAACACAATATCCTTTATGGAGTTGATCTCAGTTAACCAGGCTGATAGTGGGAGTATAGTTCAATTTCCAGAATCGGGGGATAGTGAGTTTCACTGCATTAAGCAGGTGAATGAGTAGGGATTTTCTATCTGGCGAATAGGGATGTTATTAAAGCAGAACAAAACCCGGTTTTCGTGTCTGTGAGGAATCCAGAATTGCAATTTGCTGGGGCAGGAGCCCACACAGGCTGAGAATGCGGTAGCTTGCATTCCCTATCGAAAACAATCAGAGCCATTAGCCCTTTTCACAGCCTGAGAAGGCAAGCAGACGGCCCTGGAATCTTTTAGATTCCATGGCCAGAGGTGCTTCAGGCTTTCTCTAGCTTTATGGTGAAGGATGAGTCTCTTAGAATCTGATCATTTGTGACTAAGGCAATTATTGGTAAGATTAGTTCCAGTAGGAAGTAAAGGGCAAGACTACAAGATGTGGAGTAACGTGCCCTTGTCTATATTGCATCTCCAAACACTGCTCACTGGAAGCGGGGGAACGTTATATTGATCCTGTCAGGGGTATATTACCAATGGGATAGAATCTTATAATTCATTTTCTGAATCCTTAAAAAAAGATTTTTTGTCCCGCACTGCTTAATTAAGTATACTAATCTATGTAAATGCTGGTGCTGGCTGATAAAGGGACATCTAAATGTACACAAACAGAAAAGGTGGTGGGGCTGCCAGCACAGTCCCAAAAGCCTTTATCAAAGTGAGCCGCACTCAGTAGTTTAAAAATTGATATACCATGTCTTTATTGAAAACATATACATATACAAGACTGACAAAAGTTTAAAAAACATTAAAAAAGGTGTTGGAAAAGGGGGACTTAATTTTATGGCTCTAATACAACAAATACAAATATCATGATGAATGCAGTCAATTAAAGTGAAAATAAATATTCTCTGGTTCTGCAAAAACTGTGCAATGTGCACGGTAAAGTGCAAATAGTGCTATCTAAGGCGCAACAAGTCCTGACGAAGTGCTGGGTGACCCCGCACGCAACGCGTCGACGGTCTATAAGGCTGTTTGGTGAGGGGACTTGGCTCCATTTCCACTGACCTGGTGATACCATTTTCATCCTTATTTTTGGCAGTCATATCAATGTATGTTGTATAGCACTTGGTATCTATATAGCATTTGACATTTTACTTGGTTGCACCTTAGATTGCACTTTACCGTGCACATTGCACAGTTTTTGCAGAACCAGAGAATATTTTTTTTTTTTTTTTGTGTCTTTATTTTCACTTTAATTGACTGCATTCATCATGATATTTGTATTTGTTGTATTAGAGCCATAAAAGTCCCCCTTTTCCAACACCTTTTTAAAAGTGTTTTAAACTTTTGTCAGTCTTGTATATGTTTTCAATAAAGGCATGGTATATCAATTTTTAAAACTACCTTTTCCATTTTCTGAATCCTGTTGGCCAATGATGCTTTATGGTCTAAGGTGCACATTCTTTGTTCCTGAGGTTCAGTGAATTTTTGATTTAGGTCTCTAACATTCCAGAAAGAATATGGGGAGTCTAGAGTGCAGTCAAGGAGCATGGAATAGAGAATGAACAGCAAGTGGGAGAGGGGATGTTTTTCCCATAGTCAGACTAAGGCCTTAATTCACTAAGAGTTGAAAAAAATCCTCATGGTAGTAAAAAATCCAATTCATGAGAAAGAATTCACTGTTTGCGAATCACCAGATAGAAAGACAATGAAAGTCAATGGCACTTTTTTTACTCCTAAAAGTATTGAACTTTTTACCCCTTTTTACCTGTGGTAAACAGTGTCACTGACTTTCATTGTTTTTCTATCTGGTGATTCAGTAACTGTGAAATTCTCAGGATTTTTTCTCATTAAATGAATTTTTTTTTACTACCGTGAGAATTGTTTTCAACCCTTATTGAATCGAGGCCATAGTCTCTACTTAAGTCACTTCTCGAGCTCAGAATTTACAGATGTGCAGAAAAGTCCAGAGGTCCAAGTTGTGGTCTTGCCACTTCCTGCATAAGTTCTCTATGGGGACCCATACTGTACTCCATTATTAATAGGTATTTGCTGCATCTCAGTGACATGTGACCCATAACACCCTCTGTATTATATGGTTTGTTTTACCCGGTCTGGAATTTCTACATTATTCAGCCCCCACAGAAGATGCAGGTGGTTCTTAAAAAAACGATAATCGTCCCAGTTATATAAATCTTATCATACCCCCAGGAGGAGGGACTGAAGCCCATCCATAAAAGTCAGCACTGCTGAGAGTGTGCACAGCAGTGAGATGCAAAGGATATAAGATTTGTTATCTGAGGTTTTTTGCTCTATTTCGGACCCACATGCACTGGACAGAGGATCATGCCCTTCCCTCCTTGTCCCAATTCTAGATAGGGATTGGGCAATCAGCCATAGTCAGCTGACACATGGCACATGCTGTAATGTATGGTGCCAATGGCTAAGGGGGTGCAGGTATTACGATTAGTGCCAAAAGGCGCTCTGGTCACTTGTGCTACTAAATGACTTACCTGAAGAGCCGGGCGTATTTCATGTAGTCTGCATCTTCATCGTATGGTTTTTGTCCACCAATGCCAACCCAGAAGAAGTTTTCAGGCTCTTCACCCTCATTTATAACCTGATAAACAAGAAAAATATAAGCCTGGTACAATATGTGAAATCAGCTGATTATTTGCTGCATGAGAGAAGCGTTGCTCCAGTTCCCAGTCCTCAGCATCCAGGTCAGGAGTAACCTGATGCCACTGCTCATAGAAGTTACATTTAGATTTCCCAATACAGGCTCATACTAAGTTGCGATATGACCACGAGACCTGATCTATAATCCACCCCCTGCCCCCCCACACAATCACATAATAGCTCTAGTCCAGGATGCCCCAATAACTGGAAGTTATGTTACTAAGAGTGGGCCCAAACCTGGAAGTACCTAAACAAGAAGGAATTAGGTTTTGAAAGGAAGGAGGCCATTCAACCCATCTGTGCAGGTAAACAAACACAAGCAGCGGGTGCACATGTGCCCTAGGGCAGTTTCCTATAGGTTTGACAAAATTTGGGGGTACTGGTGTGGAGACACGTGTAGTGGTTGTGTGAACATTGTGAGTATTTAAGATGGGGGTCTCTTAAGGCCATCACAGATATTCTTGCAACCTGGGAGGGTCACTGTGCCCAAATTTTTAGGGTATGGTGGTGCAGGTGGGCATTGAGCCATAAGAGCTTAATGCTGTGCCTTGCATTATTTTGGATGAACACCACGAAGAGGGAGGGTTTCTTGGTTCTCATTTATCACCAGGCCTATTTCTGCTATTGCTACGGGTTAAATCATAATATTAGTGAAAATACCATTTTGTGAATACTCACCTAGTAAAATGGGTATTATAAGTATGTCACACACCCCGCTTCAAGATAATCATTACATGTGGGTAGTATGGTCTGAAGAGGGCGATTTGCAGAGATGATTGGAGGAAAGAAAGCCCCTCCCAGTCCATAAATACCTGGGACCTCCCACTCATTACCCAGTATAAAGAAAGCAGTAAGGTAAGGGACCAGGAAGAGCCAAATATTAGTCATAGCAACGCAAGGTTCACAAAACGATGGATCCAGAATACAAAAGGGCGGGTTGAAGCGGGGTGTGTGACATACTTATAATACCCATTTTACAAGGTGAGTATTCACAAAATGGTATTATTCTAAGTATGTCACACACCCCGCTTCAAGATAATCATTACATGTGGGACATCCAAAAGCAGTGTCCATAAAGGGTGGGGATCCAAAACAAGGCATAAAGCACAACTTAAACTACTGCAGCCTGCAGAACTTTGCGGCCAAAAACAGCATCCGCTGAGGCCCAAACATCACCCTTGTAAAAACTTTGAAAAAGTGTGAACAGAAGACCAGGTAGCGGCCTTGCAAACTTGCTCAACAGAGGCCTGGTGCTGAAAAGCCCAGGAAGCCCCAACCGCACGAGTAGAATGAGCTGTAACACGAAGGGGAGGATTTCTCCCCTTAGCAGAAAAGGCCCCGACAATGGCCTGACGAATCCACTTACTGATGGAAGACTTAGCGGGCGCCAAAACCTTTCTTGGGCCCAGAGGGTACCACAAAGAAGGCATCAGTCTTACGAAAGGCAGACGTTACCACCAAATAGTACTTCACAACTCGAACCACATCCAGGGAATGCAGGACCCTCTCCTTTTCGTTACTGGGATTAGGAGGGCAAAACAATGTCTTGATTTAAGTGAAAAGGCAGAAACCACCTTAGGAAGGAAATCCGGGTTAAAACGGAAAACCACCTTGTCCTGATGTCTTTCAAAATACAGGACCTGAATGGACAGAGCCGCCAACTTAGAAACACGCCGAACAGAAGTGATAGCTACCAAAAAGGCCACCTTCTGAGTAAGGGAAGACAAGGCAATATCATGCAAGGGCTCAAAGGGGGGACCCTGAAGAGCAGAAAGAACCAAATTCAAATCCCAAACCGGAATCAGAGCCTTCCTAGGGGGCCGCACGTGCGTAACCCCCTGGAAAAAGGTCTTAACCAGCGGATGAAGCGCAAAAGATATTTGGAAAAACAACGCCAGGGCAGACACCTGCCCCTTCAGAGTATTAAGTTGGAGCCCTAGATCCAAACCATGTTGCAGGAACTCCAGGATTCTAGAAATAGAGAATTCCCTGCAAGGGAAAGCCCTAGTCTCACACCAATCAATATAAGACCTCCAAGTCCTATAGTAAACGGAAGAAGAAAACCTCTTCCTAGCGCTAATAAGAGTGAATAACCGCATCAGAAAGACCTTCCTCCTTCAAGATGGAGGTTTCCGCAGCCACGCCGTCAAAGCCAGCGTTGGTAAATTGGGGCAACGTAGATGACCCTGTGTGTGCAGATCCGGCAGCAGGGGCAGAACGAACTGATCTTCTGCTAACCTTACCACGTCTGCGAACCAAACCTGTCTTGGCCACCTTGGAGTCGCCAGAATTGCTGACGCTCCTTCCAGAGCCAGCTTGCGCACTACTCTGGCTACCATGGGAAACGGAGGGAACAGATACAGAAACCCCAGATCCCTCCAGTTCAGGGACACGGCGTCCGTCGCAAAGGCTAGCGGATCCTTCGCCAGAGACACAGATGCCAGAAGTTTGTGATTGTGACGGGAGGCAAAGAGGTCCACCATCGGTGAACCCCACCTGAGACAAATTGAACGAAACACCTTGGGACTGAGAGGCCACTCCCCCTTGCGGGCTGACCACCTACTCAGAGAGTCCGCCTCCGAGTTCTCTACTCCCGGAATGTGAACTGCCGAGATGCACGGGACGTGGCTCTCCGCCCAGTCCAGAATCAATGACACTTCCCTGAGGGCACTCCTGCTGGGAGTCCCTCCCTGGTGATTGATGTAGGCAACCGCCGTCCGATTGTCCGACCGAACCTGGACCGGCAAGCTCTGCAGGAGATGAGTCAAACGAAAAAGAACCATTCTGATGGCCTCCCCACAACCCCTAAAATTGCAGATCATTCCAGAAGCCCCCCCATCCTGAGAGGCTGGCATCCGTGGTGACCACCTCCCAACGAGGAGTCTGAAAAGACCTGCCCTTCAACAGATTGGTTGAGTTCAGCCACCACCTGAGTGGTCAGCGAGCCCGGGGAGACATCAGAAAGAATTGATCCAGCGACAGAGGAGATCTGTCCCAGACAGACAATAGATAGAGTTGTAGCGTCCTCGTGTGAAACTGGGCAAAGGGGACTGCCTCGAAGGAGGCCACCATCAACCCCACCAGTCTCATTCCTAGTCGAATGGTCGGACAAAGAATGGACATGAGCGACCGAATCAATTCCTGAATCAAAAGAACCTTGGATTGAAGAAGGAACACTCTGGCCTGATCTGTATCCAGAGACATTCCCAGAAAGGATACTATCCTGGACGGGTAAAAGGAGGACTTGGGATAGTTGATCACCCAGCAGAACCTCTCCAGAGTGGATATTACCGTCCTGGTGTCCAATTCCGCTTGGCTGAATGATGATGCCATGATGAGGAGATCGTCCAGATATGGCACTATGCGAATTCCCTGCGCTCTAAGAAGAGCCATCACCCCAGCGAGCACCTTGGTGAAAAACCCTTGGAGCTGTGGTGAGACCAAAAGGAAGAGCTACAAACTGAAAGTGCCGATCTTCCACCACAAACCTGAGGAATCTCTGGTGCGCGGGAAAAAATCGGAACATGGAGGAAAGCATCCTTGACGTCTATGGACGTCATGAAGTCCCCCTGACGGAGAGCGCGGATAGCTGAACGACGCGATTCCATGCGAAATTTTCGCAGCCTGATAAACCTGTTGAGGATCTTCAGATCCAGGATGGGCCGGATAGAGCCATCCTTTTTGGGGACCGTGAACAGATTTGAGTAAAATCCCCGACCCTGATCTGATAGGGGCACTGGCGAGATGACCTCTATCTCCAGAAGACTTGAAAAGCGCCTCCCGAAGCACCTGTGCGCCAGGTGCGTCCGGGGGCACCCTAGACCTGAAGAAAAGCGGAGGAGGACGGGACTCGAACTCCAACTTGTAGCCGGAAGACACTACTTCCCGGATCCGTTTGTCCGAAACCTCCCGAATCCAGATCAGAGAGAAGTGTCGCAGCTGTCCCCCCACCCGCACGGGTGAGGGCGCCCCCTCATTGCTGAGCAGGCTTGTTTGCAGGTTTTGGGTTATGAACCCCAGTTGTATCCTGAGCGGGCACGTCCTCGCCCCTATTCCAGGAATCTCCTCTAGTGGAAGGGAAGGCGAAACCTCTTCCTGCTCTGGATCCGCGAAAGGAATGATTGAAAGAAGCCGCCCCGCGAAAGGGACGTCGTTGCTTCTTGCGTTGAGGTAACTTACCCCCCTTAGCTACTGAATCCAATTTTTCTCCAAAAAGCCATAGCCCCACGAATGGGAGAGACGTCAGCGACTTTTTTGGCCCAAAGTCGGCCACCCACTGGCGCAACCAAACTGAACGCCTTATAGTCACCATCAGAGCAGAAGCTCTCCAAGGCGGCTAACATGAAAGACAAGAATAACTCACAACGTTTAAGTCCCAGAAATTCGTCACTGTCCGGGTGCAAACCAGAAGATGACAACAAGTCTCTGACCACCGACCTGGTAGCCACCACCAGCAGAGATGAAGCGCAAAAAGGGCCGTATGGCTGCCCCAATACTGGCGAAACCATGACAAGCCATCTGGTCAATTCGTTTATCCCCTCCATCTTTAAGAGAAGAGCAATCGGGGTTATTCAAAAACTGCTGAATTGGATAACCCCAGAATTGGTGCATCCACCTCAGGGGGGGGGACGTCCAGCGCTTAACCGTGTCCGAAGGGAAAGGATATCTTTTATCCAAACTCTGAAGAATGCCTGAGAGCTGAGCCGGCCTCTCCCATTCCTTAGAAATAATCTTATCAAAATGCCTTTGATTAGGGAATTCCAAGCGCGGCTTCCTCATAAAACTCCCCTTGTTGATGAGGAGCAACCTCTGGAGGAGAAATAGCCAGAACCTCAAACATCTGAGCAAGGACGTTAGGAGTATCCAAAGAACTTCCTGACCCCTTCTCAGAGTCCGCGCCAACGAATAGCTGGTCGTCCGAATAATCCGATTCATCAAATAGCTCCCCTTCCTCCAGAGGGGAGTAATCTGACCAATCCAGGCGATCCTCATCGTCATATTCAAATGTCGGTGGGACCGGTGACAAATGCTTTCTCTTAGCTGGAGCCTTCTTGGCAACCACAGAAGAAATACATTTTTCAATATTAGTCAATCTAGCACACACATCAGATTGTGACTGCCCACCCGTGACAACGTCACACGGGACACGGGCCAAGACGGGGTGGGAAGGGGATGACGCCGGCGGTGCTGACCCAGACGTCTGGGGTTCTGACTGCCGTGTAATAGTTTGCTGTGCACATGGTATACATGGAAATACGTCATCCCCTGTTAGGGATACCCCACAGCCCATGCACTTCCGGGATTGCCCCGAGGGGAGCCCGGTATCTGGGGATGCCTCCATACGGTGATCTTATATGTAGTCGCAATGACCGAGGGAATTACGCTAGTAAGCAACCCGGGATGCCCTTATAATTGTCCCAAGTGGGAGGATTTTAACATGGAATTTAACCCAGGGACCGGAAGAAGACCCCTTAAAACCTAAGGCGTTCTACCTGAAAGACTGCCGGATATAAAGGGTTACATATAAGTAAATATATATATATATATATATATATATATATAGGCCCATAGGGCCACTCACTGTGCCTTCCTGCGTGAGGTAAATGGCGTCCACCACACACGCAGCTCACAGAGGCAGAGAGGATCATGTGGGCGTGGCCAGCGCTGAGCGCGCGATATGCGTAGCTCCGCCCCCTTACAGAGCGGAAAGCGGGCTCCGCAGTGGGTCTGCGCCCCTAATGGCAAAATGTGTGAGGTAAATTACCTCAGAAAAACACTATAGCGCACACATATACCGGCGCCATGGC
Source organism: Gastrophryne carolinensis (assembly GCA_027917425.1). Lineage (NCBI taxonomy): Eukaryota > Metazoa > Chordata > Amphibia > Anura > Microhylidae > Gastrophryne > Gastrophryne carolinensis. The sequence continues at coordinate 36,558,781 of CM051240.1, forward strand.
AAGAACAGCAGCCGCGGCGCCGGTAACCACAAAGACCCCAGGGATGTAATGGGTGCGGGCCGCGGCGACGCGCAATCGCCCGGCCCCGCCCACTGTGGCCAGCGCGTGAGGGGAGATCTCCCCTCACAAGATTAATGGAACCGCCAGCGCAAATAACCGCGCTGCGGCCATTGCGGTAGTCACCGCAACAAAAAACAGTAAAGCCAGGGGGACAAGCCAGCACCAACAGCCGGCCCCACCCCCCAACTACAACTTCTGAGGAGAAAAGTTCTCCTCAGCTCTGGCGCCAGTAGCAGCAAGCGCTGCTGTTAAAGTGAAACAATGCTCAATAAATAAATCCTAACTCTGAGGTAAAAAAGGTGGCCCCCGACATTTTATCCCCACCACCACAGGAGAAGGGCATCAGGAAAGGGGGGCCAAGGGACAGGGCATCCCAAACCGGGGTCACCAGCCCGGATAACCGCCTACCCTCTGGTACAGGGTCTCGCGGTGGAGCATGGCTCCAGAGCACTAAAAGTGCCATTCTACCCTCACCCGGGATACAGCCTAGACTGGGAGGCATGTGTATTGGGACTTATAAAAAACATAACCGGGTGGAAATAGAGAGAAAAGCGGGCCGGGAATAAACCCGGCTACCTGAAATCCCCCTGTGCAAGGAGGAGACATCATCTTCTGACTTGCTCGTCGTCTGCAGAGATGGAAAACTGGGTAATGAGTGGGAGGTTCCAGGTATTTATGGACTGGGAGGGGCTTTCTTTCCTCCAATCATCTCTGCAAATCGCCCTCTTCAGACCATACTACCCACATGTAATGATTATCTTGAAGCGGGGTGTGTGACATACTTAGAATAAGAACTTTGTGTATACTTCTTAACTCAAGATGTGGCTTTTTAGGATACTGTGAAGCTGTACTTGACAATGTTCTTAATTTAGGTTATTAAGTGTTGGGCTACATAGGAACACTGTGCTTAATTAAAGGAGCACTATCGCAAAAACAATGGGCCAATGATAAAAATATATAAGAAGGAGTCACATCCGGCATCAAGAAATATCCAGCCAGGTGTTTTTTTTTTGTTTTTTTAATGGAAGGACAAGGAAATCAGGGGTGACAAGTTCACCCCGATACACTGATACCTGGCACCCCTGTATTTTATTCCTACCAACCATGTATAAGTGACCCCTCCACTCATTGGCCGTCATGGATTTTTAATATTCCACAATTTCACAATACATCCCCTTTAACAAGGAGCCTCTCACCTGCTTGCTGTACGTGTCATCAAACATGTGATTCATGATCTCCTCGGACAGTTTAGCTTCATCTGGGTCCGCAGCTCGGCCCACCCACGTGTAGACGATGCCTTGGTTGTCAATGCTCTCGAAGGGTACCTAGAATAAATGAAGGGAACAGAGAAGAAGCTGCGAGTTTAGTTGCTGAAGGTTTCATTTGGTTCTTGGTGCTATCCTAGCTGGATTCTCGCTCACCTTCAAGATGAAACAAAACTCAGAGTTCAGTAAGCTACAGTCTGTATTGATCTGGATACACCTGAGGGCACAAGCAGATGTCAGTGTTAACAGATTATTCAATAAGAAGGTCGGCCTGTGGTACACACCGAGATAATACAATTCTGTGATTACTCACCTGTAGAATTGGTTTTATGGGTATCCAGCACGGGTCGCTTCATCTTCAGTTCTTCACTATTGGGTTATCCGCCACCAGGTGGCGCAGTCGACTGAAAGAAGACTTGTGGCTCCTCCCGGCCCATAAAAGGCAGCAAATTACCCATAAACTCCCGGTGTTGAAAAGCGGTAAAACAGAGAAGCCGGGAGGCAGAGGCCATGTTACTTCACACAGTCCCACTATAAACTCTCTCAACGGTAATCACCATAACAAGGCAAAAGAAGGACAGCAGGACAAGGGTGGAATGAAGCGACCCATGCTGGATACCCATAAAACCAATTCTACAGGCGAGTAATCACAGAATTGTATTTTTCTGGGTATCAAGCACGGGTGGTTTCATCTTCAATTCTTCACTATTAGGACGTCCAAAAGCAGTGTCCAAGAAGAAGGGTGGGATCCCCAGTGAGCAACAGCGCGTAGTTCATGACACTACCATCTGAAGCACTTTGCGACAAAAAACAGCATCAGCTGAGGCCCTAACATCAACCTTGTAAAGTATGAACTGAAGACCAAGTAGCGGCCTTACAAACCTGTTCAACCGAAGCCTGGTGCTGAAAAGCCCAAGAGGCACCAATAGCTCTAGTGGAGTGAGCTGTAACACGAAAAGGAGGTTCCTTCCCCTTGGCAGAATACGCTTGCCCCACCGCCTGTCTGATCCACTTGCTGATAGTGGACTTGCCTGGAGGCAAGCCCTTCCTAGGTCCGTTAGGAAGGACAAACAGAGAATCCGACTTCCGAAAGGACTCTGTAGCAATCAAATAGTACTTAAGCGCCCTGACAACATCCAGTGAATGGAGGGTCCTCTCCACCAAGGGCCCCATAGTCATAATCATCATCAGCAAAGAGGGAAAAAACGGGTTCCAAATGCCGCGTCTTACCCGAGGCCTTGCAGCCGGTCAGGCGGGAAAACTGCCGCTCAATACTGGCCACCCGCAGCGCCAGGTCCGAATGGAACCCCCTGCTAGCTTCCCCCTCACTGGGGGCTAAATTGAGACGCAGGGGTGACGGCGAGGCCGTAGGCAAAATAGGACTGGGGAGAGTGGCGCTCGCCCCATCCTGTTCCGCAATGGCGCTCTGGGCGCAGGGGACACAAATCGCGCTGCGACCGCTCAAAGGGGATGTACCGCACAAGAGACACAGCTCAGCCCACCCCGAGGGGCCCCCAAGCTTGCTATCCCCAGAAGCCTCCATATGGTGATTAGAGAAAACAGGAAACCGCGGGTAACAGGCGCTCAGGGCCCAAACCTGGAATCCTCCCACAAAAGTCCCTAAAAAGCCCCTGGGGGGCAGGGGGGTGGGCCAGGAGAAACCACAAGTTAATAGGGGACCCGCCTGAAAGACAAAAAGAGGGACAAAGATGAGCGTCCCACAGTACATGCACAGCACCCACAATAATCAAGAAAATACCATTTTGTGAATACTCACCTGTAAAATGGGTATTATAAGTATGTCACACACCCCACTTCAAACATTAATAATTACACTAGGGTTAACGCACCGCTAGGTGGCAGCATTGCAGAGAATCTCCAAAAACTTCAACAGGCCCCTCCCGGTCTATACATACCTGGTACCTCCCAAGAACCTCCCAGTATTAGAACAGCAGTAAGACAAGGTACCAGAACCAAACAATGTAACCCTCAACGTAAAGAACTAAACTTCACCAAATAAAGAGCCAGGATACCGAAAAGGGCGGGTGAAGTGGGGTGTGTGACATACTTATAATACCCATTTTACAGGTGAGTATTCACAAAATGGTATTATTCTAAGTATGTCACACACCCCACTTCAAACATTAATAATTACACTAGGGACATCCAACAGCAGTGTCCAGAAAAGGGTGGGTATCCGAACAGGCAATAACGCAGAAAAAACTCAAACCACTGCAGCCTGCAAAACCTTGCGGCCAAAAACAGCATCCGCTGAGGCCCGCACATCAACCTTATAGAACTTAGAAAAAGTATGAACAGAAGACCAAGTTGCAGCCTTACACACTTGTTCAACCGAAGCCTGGTGCTGAAAAGCCCAGGACGCACCAACCGCACGAGTAGAGTGAGCAGTAACTCGGAAGGGAGGATCCTTCCCTTTAGCCGAATAAGCACCAACAATGGCCTGACGAATCCATTTACTAATGGAAGATTTGGCCGGAGCCAAACCCTTCCTAGGCCCACATGGCACAACGAAAAAGGCATCAGTCTTACGAAAAGAAGACGTAGCACGTAGATAGTACCTGACACAACGTACCACATCCAAGCAGTGCAAAGCACTCTCCTTGACATTCTTAGGCTTAGGACACAAAGAAGGAAGAACAATGTCCTGGTTAAGATGAAAAGCAGAGACCATTTTAGGGAGAAAATCTGACTTGTAACGAAAAACCACTTTGTCCTGATGATCCTCAAAATAAGGAGCCTGAATAGACAAAGCTGCCAACTCTGAAACACGCCGAACCGAAGTGATGGCCACCAGAAAGGCAACCTTCTGAGTAAGAATGGACAAAGCAACATCCCGCAAAGGCTCAAAAGGAGGAGCCTTAAGAGCAGAAAGAACCAAATTCAAATCCCACACTGGGAGCAAAGGCTTCCTAGGAGGCCGCACATGCGAAACCCCCTGGAAAAAAGTCTTGACCAAGGAATGACTAGCAAAAGATTTCTGGAAAAAAATAGACAAAGCAGAAACCTGCCCCTTCAAGGTACTCAGCTGAAGACCGGAGTCCAGCCCCGACTGAAGAAAATCCAAAATCCTAGACACAGAAAAGACCCGGCAAGGCAAAGACCTAGCCTCACACCAATCAATATAAGATCTCCAATACCTGTAATAGATGGAAGAAGAAGATCTCTTCCTGGCACTAATAAGAGTCTGAATGACCGCATCCGAAAGACCCTCCTCCGTTAAGATGGAGGTTTCAGCAGCCAAGCCGTCAAAGCCAGCGTTTGTAAACTGGGGTAACATAGTTGACCCTGAGTGAGAAGATCTGGCCGAAGAGGCAGATCGAGCTGATCCACGGCCAGACGAACGATGTCCGCGAACCACACCCGCCTTGGCCACCTTGGAGCCACGAGAATGGCGGGAACTCCCTCCAGAACCAACTTTCGCAGAACCCTGCCTAGCATGGGAATCGGAGGGAACAGATAATGAAACCCCAGGTCCCTCCAGCTCAGGGTCATGGCATCCACCGCCAGAGCCAGAGGGTCCCGGGACAGGGACACAAAGGACGGAAGCTTGTGATTGTGACGAGAGGCAAACAGATCCACCTCCGGCGTCCCCCACCGGAGACAAAGTGACCGAAACACCTGGGGATGGAGAGACCACTCCCCCCGACGGGACGCACACCAGCTCAGAAAATCCGCCTCTGTGTTTTCCACTCCCGGAATGTAAACTGCCGAGATGCAAGGAACATGAGTCTCCGCCCAGACCAAAATCAGAGACACCTCCCTGTGGGCACCCAGACTGCGAGTCCCTCCTTGGTGATTGATGTAAGCAACCGCCGCCTGATTGTCTGAGCGAACCTGAACCAGCAGACCTCGTAAATGATGCGTCAAGCGAGACAGAACCAACCTGATGGCTCGCAATTCCAGAACATTGATGGGCAAGTGGGCCTCCTGAGGGTCCCACTGCCCCTGAAACCGAAGATCCTTCCAAAAACCTCCCCAGCCTGACAAACTGGCATCCGTGGTGACAGTTTCCCAAAGCGGAGTCAGAAACGACCTGCCCTTCAGAAGGTTGTCCGAGACCAACCACCACAGAAGGGACTGCCGAACCCGAGGGGACAACCGAAAGGACCAATCCAACGACCCCGGACACCGGTTCCAAGACGCCAAAAGATGAAGTTGAAGAGTCCTCGTATGAAACTGAGCAAAGGGAACTGCCTCGAACGAGGCCACCATCAACCCCACCAGTCTCATCCCCAGACGAATGGACGGATGAGGATGGGAGAGGAGCAGCTGGACCAATTCCTGAATCATCAGAACCTTGGCCTGAGGGAGAAACACTCTGTGCTGGCAGGAGTCCAACGACATCCCCAGAAAGGTCACCACCCTGGCCGGAACCAGCGAGGACTTGGGGTAATTGATCACCCAGCCGAACCTCTCCAACATAGACACCACCGTGCTGGTGTCCCCCTCTGCTTGACTGAAGGAAGGAGCCATGATGAGAAGATCGTCCAGGTAAGGCACAATGCGAATCCCCTGAGCTCTGAGCAGGGCCATCACCCCCGCCAACACCTTGGTGAACACTCTCGGAGCAGAGGTGAGGCCGAATGGAAGAGCCACAAACTGAAAATGCCGATCCTCCACCACGAAACGAAGGAACCGCTGATGAGCAGGAAAGATCGGCACGTGCAGGTACGCATCCTTGATGTCTATGGACGTCATAAAGTCCCCCTGCCGAAGCGAACCGATCGCAGACCGCAGGGTTTCCATGCGGAACTTCCGAGGACGAATAAACCTGTTGAGAAACTTCAAATCCAGAATAGGACGGAAGGACCCGTCCTTTTTGGGAACCGTGAAGAGATTGGAGTAAAACCCGCGCCCTACCTCTGAAGGAACCGGGCAAATGACAGCTAAATCTAGAAGATTCCTTACTGCCGCCAGGAGCCCCTGCGCGGCCAAAGGATCCAAAGACACCCGAGACCTGAAGAACCTTGGAGGAGGACGGGACTCAAACTCCAACTTGTAACCGGCCGAAACCACCTCCCGGATCCATCTGTCCGAGACCTCCTGGTCCCACACCCGGGAGAAAAATTGCAACCGCCCCCCCACCCGAACGGGTGAGGGCGCCCCCTCATTGCTGGGTGGGCTTGGCAACCGGCTTGGGCTTGGCACCCCAGACGCGAGCGGGACGGCCACGGCCTCTGCCCCTATTCCAACTGGCGCCCCTGGGGGCCGAGGAGCCCGCACCCCTACCGGCTCCGACTCCCCGAAAGGACGGATTGAAGGAGACCGTCCCCCGAAAGGAACGGCGAAATTTCTTGCGCTGAGGTAACTTACCTCCCTTGGCAACAGAATCCAGCCTCTCACCAAAAAGCCTCAAACCCAAAAAGGGCAGAGCCGTGAGCGATCTTTTAGAATTAAAATCAGCCGTCCACTGTCTCAACCACACACAGCGCCGGATAGCCACCAGCAAGGCAGTAGCCCTGCCACACATCAACATGGCATCCTCCTGAGCGGCCAGGATAAAAGACAAAAAAGAATCGCAGCGCTTAAGCGCAAGGGACTCATCACTGGTGGGCTCGAGATCCACCCCCAAGTCCCTGACAATAGACCTGACAGCAAAAGTCAAAAGAGCCGAAGCACAGACAGGCCTTAACACCGAACCCGCACATACAAAACCATGACGGGCAAGCTGATCAACCCGGCGATCCTCGCCGTCCCTGAGCGAAGTCGTGTCAGGGGAATGCACGACAGTCCCAAGACCGGAGTATCTACCTCAGGAGGGGACAGACCAACGCTTCATCAATTCCGCCGGAAAAGGAAACTTCCTATCCCAGCTAGACGGCACACCAACAAGACGTGTAGGTTGCTCCCATTGCTTGAAAACAATTTCTTCAAAATGCTGTTGGCTGGGAAACTCCAAACGCTGCTTGGACACCCCAAAAAGCTGACCCTTAGGCCTAGGAGCAACCACAGGAGGCTCCAAATCCAAAACCTCAAACATCTGGCTCAGAATGGTAGAGGAATCGAGAGGAAGGCCGTCATCCTGATCCCCCTCAGAACCCAGCAACTGCTGAACATCAGAATCTTCTTCCTCAATGAGCTCACCTTCTTCACGGGGACGATCCGACCAATCCAGATCTCCCACAACTTCCTCATCTGAATCCGGCGGAGGTGGAGACAGATGCTTCCGCTTAGCTGAAGCCTTCTGAGCGGCTATAGCAGAAAACCGCTTCTCAAGGCTGGTCAAACGGGCACATACCTCAGACTGCGAATCCCCGCCCAGGACAACGTCACACGGAGTCCGGAATAAGCGAGGGGGAGAGGGAGATGGCGCGGCTGACGAAGTGCTAGGCACCGGAGTACTGGACTGCCGTGCAATGTTCTGCTGTGCACAAGGGATACACAAAATGACATCATCTCCCTGGAGCGGAGTCCCACAACCCCCGCACACCTTGGATTGTCCCGAAGAACCATTCCCGGTATCTGTGGCAGCCTCCATGTGGTGAATTTTATGGTATTCGCAGAACCCAGGGATTTATGCGGTACGCGACCCGGGATGCCCCTTAATAACCTAACAATGGTCTAAAGATTGTCACAAGATCCTGACCCAGGGGAATAGCATAAAAAACCCTTGTGCAATGAAAAACACCCCCCACGAGCCAGGTATATAAGACCGGGAGAGCCCTGCCAGACGGGATCCCAGGATCTGAAAGACACAAAGGGAGAGGGACAGGAGTCAATCCAGGCACAATAATAACTAAACCAACATACAACATAACATACAACCCCCCCCCCCCCCATTAACCATAGACACAGGAAATGGTTAAAATACACAACCAGCACTTTAAATATGTGCAGTAGCGAGGAGGCAGGAAGAGGAGGAGGGGACGTAATACGGGGGGCCAGGCCACCAACTTTATGTGAGCATCCCCCGCAAGAAAAACTAAAACGCCTACCTGAGAGAGAGCACAGCGCAGCTAGGCACCGCAGAAGATGGCGGCCCGCAACACAGCTCAGAGACGTGAGGGAGGGGAAGACGAGCCCCGGGAGCGCGGGAGCCGAGAAGGCCCCGCCCCTCCGGGACAACCAATCAGCGCGCGGCCCCGCCCCCTTGCAGCGTCAGCGCCAGCAGGCAGAGACCGCGCTCAGACCTCTAAGACAGGACCGGCGGAGCAACCTGCCGGTTCCCAAGTGCGCACAAAAAACACAGACCCACACACTGATCTCCTCTGTTCCCCCCCTGTGCAGACCGGACACGCAGGCTGCAAGCGCCGATCACGGCGCTCAGCCACAGGCGGGACCGCGGCGCCGCGAGGCCCCGCCCCCCCCGGCTCCTGAGGGGAGAGAACCATTCACGCAGACAGAGTGACAAGAAGGACACACAAGCAAATCCGCAATAAAAATTAGCCACAGTAAAACAGCGATAAGCCCTCACAATGCAGCAGCGCAGCAGCCACACTCACACAACATGTCACCGGTCCCAAAACGCGCCCCACGCCCCGGAATGTGTAATAACTAAAATCCCAGGGCTAGGCACATCCTGACCGCTAACCTCCTATTAAATGGGGGCATCCCACATCCGGATCACCACTCCGGGAATCCCGCTATGCCCCGCAATGAAGGGTCGAGCGGAGGAGCTAATCTCCTAGGCACCAATGGTGCCGGCTACCTTTTGCCCGGCCTACAGCCGAAGCTGGGAGGCTGCCAGTAAATAGATATACTCTCAAACAAGAGCCGGGCAGAAATAGACCACGGGGGCGGGGGGATACCCCGGCTACCTGCAAGCAGGAGACTTCTTTCTTCTGTCTTGTCGCCACCTTGCAGAGAACAACACTGGGAGGTTCTTGGGAGGTACCAGGTATGTATAGACCGGGAGGGGCCTGTTGAAGTTTTTGGAGATTCTCTGCAATGCTGCCACCTAGCGGTGCGTTAACCCTAGTGTAATTATTAATGTTTGAAGTGGGGTGTGTGACTCACGGACCAGGAATGAGGAGCAGCAGCAGCCGGAGAGCCTTGGATAGCAGCGGCACCGCAGGCAGCAAGGGAAGGAGGACCGGAGCGTGCCGGAGCAGCAGGAAGAAAACGCTCCCCACAGAGGATCAAAATGGCGCCGAGGAGAGGCCGCAGCACCTCGAGGGCGGGCCGCCCTGCAATGACACAGATCGTGTCATCGCACGGCCCCGCCCCCCCCCCCCCCCCCACAGCGCGCAAAACTCTGGGAGCCCGTATGTGAAAAATGGCGCCCGGAGAAGGAACAGAGAGGGAACCTCCCTTCTCTCCACCCCCGCCGGCGGATTGCTCTGTCGGCGCCCGCGGCACGAGGATGACACGCCGCTGGGCAGCAGCCCGAGGAGGGAGCGCCCCCCCCCCCCCCCCCCAAGGCAGCCTGACAGAAAACAGATGGCAGGAGCGAGGAGAGACTGAAGAGGCTCCCAGTAAAAGCACACAAACAGAACATAAAAACATAAGTGACACAAATAACACAATCAAATAAAGCTTGTGGGATACACAGAATCAGGCATGAGGGGTCCCCAAGTGGTTCCCCCCCCCCCCCCCTATATAGGCTCACCATAGCCTATGGCCGCTACCCTTTGGGTACAGGGTCTGCGGCCCAGAGCAAAGCTCTGTGAACACCCGATCCTAGGTGTTCGCCTACCTTCACCTGAACCGCAGCCAGGGCTGGGAGGCAGGATGGGTCCCGGAACAGGTGGGAGTAGGCCTGCAGGGCCGGCGGGCTTGGGATGCCCCGCTCGCCTGCGAAAATCCAGAGAGAGACGATCTTCTGTCTTTGCAGCCTAGACTCCAAGTTAACTCTGGGTTAAGTCTGACTTTGTGGGTAATTTGCTGCCTTTTATGGGCCGGGAGGAGCCACAAGTCTTCTTGCAGTCGACTGCGCCACTTGGTGGTGGATAACCCAATAATGAAGAATTGAAGATGAAGCGACCCGTGCTGGATACCCAGAAAGACAGACGTTTGCTAAAATCCCTGGTGAAATAGGATCTAGCACCCACAGACCAGCCACACTGATGTTTCCTTATGCCCTGTGGATTCCTTGCAGACCTAGGCCTTGATTCAATAAGGTAGAAAAAAATTCTCATGGTAGTAAAAAATATGAGAAAAAAGCCTGAGAATGTCACTGTTACTGAATCACTAGACAAAAAGACAATGAAAGTTAATGGCAGCTTTTACTACAGTGTAGAAAGGAGTAAACAGTTCTCTACTTTTCTTAGGAGTAAAAAGTGCCATTGACTTTCATTGTTTTCTTAGCTGGTGATTCAGTAACAGTGACATTCTCAGGCTTTTTTCTCATGAATTTAATCTTTTACTACCATGAGAATTTTTTTCTACCTTTATTGAATCGAGGCCCCAGTCCACTCACTTCTTGGCCATTTGGAAACTCACTAGACCAGGGGCTCCCAACTGTTGGCAAGCAGCAGACTGATCTATTCCCCAACTTGATCTGCTGCCATCTATACTTACCCTAACCCAATTAGATCCATAATTGCAAAACTACCCAATAAGGTGATTCAAACTTTCTATGTTCACTCTTGTGCCATTTAAATGTTGTCTTTGTGCATCTTTAACAAGGGTTTAGGCTAATAACCCATACGGACCACCCAAGTGATACTTGGGATCATTAGACAATGGAAAGCGGTGCTTGATAAGGAAAGGTTAGGGGGCTCCAGCACTACACAATATGAAATCTGGGTTGGCCCATGAATGGGGCTGAGCAGTGCCTGGTTCCTCAAGCAGAGTATAGGGGGAATTTTGGGAAGACAGCATCAGCAATGACACTTTGTTTTGGCTGGCCAGACTAGAGGCTGTCTATTTGGAAAGCCCAACATGCCACAGTGGCCCTTTAAAGAGGAACTTCAGAGGCCCTGGAGTCTAGACTCCAGAGCCATCTGAGTTCCACTCCTTGGGGCATTCCGAATCGGGAAACCCTGCAAAAGCCCTATTTCACTCACCATGCCCAGAGTCCTCGCCGCGTCTCTGTGCCGCGGCCGCATCCAGGCTCACCTATAACGGAGCATGCTCCCGGCATTTCCCGAATGGGTGGCGCGGGCAACATGACGCTTCTGCGCCGCTCCGCTGCTTAGCCATCCAGGCGGCTTGGCCGTCAGTGGAGTCGAAGGGACCGCTGAGTGGACCTCTCAGCCAATCAGCGTGCTTATTCTTGCCCGAGTCTGCGTCGTGGGAGCTACAGGAAGGTGAGTGACCTAGGGGCACACACACAAGTTGGGATGCCCCCACTGAGAGGAACAACACCCTGAAAAGTGAAAATCGGGTGTGTTGTTCCTCTTTAAAAAGACATAGTAATGCTAGTCTGCTGCTCAGTGCAAGGGGCAACTAGAAGATCCTCCACACCCATGGGGCCGATTGGCCTCCAATAGCCCCTATTTGTGAAGTCAGGAGCAGCACTTCCAGGTTCTGATTGGCATAAGTTCTTGGTGTACAGAAGCCCCCATTGTTTTCAGTTTGAGCCGGCCATACAGAGGCCACGCCCACCGGGCAGCCAAAACTGCAGCACCTGGCATCACAAACAGGGGCTGCAGGAGACCAATTGCTGGTAAGTTTATTGGATCTTCTAGATATTCTTGTACTGCCTGGCGCTGGAGTATAAAGAAAAGTCCACAGAATCTGGTCCACAGGGTATTAAAAAGGGACAGTCCAGGAAATGGAAATATTATGGTAGTCTGGTCCCATGCGTCTGTCCACCTGAAGTCTGTCCCATGCGTCTGTCCACCTGAAGTCTGTCCCATGTGCCTCTCTTCTATTTCCTGCAGCGCTCTATATATGCTTTAGCAGGTTTCCAAAGTTTGCCCCTTATTTCCGTTTGATTCCACCATAACCACATTCCAGATGTGGTCACACAGCAGCCCCTGTCCCTCAGTTTTTCCAGTGTGAACAACCCAGCAACCCTCAGCAATGGCACTTGCCAGATTGCGACCATTAGAGATGGTCATGGAGGAACGTAAAGGAAAGAAGAGGCAAATTTAGTAGCCCTGCTACATTATCTGCAGTGCACTGCAAGAAATGGGGAGGGACATGGGGCAGGCTCCTTGCTGCCATTGCCTGGACCGTCCCTTTAAATGAGGTCACTGTAACCACACTAGAAAGCATTTATCTGTAAATGACTAGCCATGGCAGCCTCCATAAAGTAAGAGAAAGGAGAGTATAAATGCACACTGGTAAGAGGGTGCACGACCAGGGGCAGTCCCACAGCCCCACAATGCAGTCAGGGCAAAGGATGGAGAGGTCAGCACTCCTAAAAATCCAATGCTTTATTGTAGATTCTTTAAAATCATCTCCAAAGGTAAATAGACAGCCATAAAAACAATGTCAGACCCTGGCAAATGGGAAATAGCCAAGCATTCTTACTCGTTTCGGAAGCAATGGGTCCTTATTTATAGGCCTCCATAAAGCCCTGACAACATTGGCCCTAAAAATTGATGTGATTGTACCAAGGTAGATGGTGTTCTAACTGGTCACCCATTGCACATAGATAAAATACCATACCCCCATCCCTGTACCTGGTGCAGAGCGGGCTGCCGTTGGTTCGGACATGGTACAGACTCGGCTGCAGGCCCACATCCTTTGTCTTTCTTTTCCCTTTGTGAATGATAAACTTTCTTTTAAAATGAGAGAGGAACTTGGCGTTCTCTTGCTGCTGAGTCATCCTGACAACCTGAAAAATGTCCAAACACAATGCTGTGAGAAGGAAGAAACAAACATATTGCATCATGGGAACCAAAGCCATGCATGCTGCGGGAAGGGGGAGGTACCTCCAATTTCCCGGGGAAAAGGCTCTCAAACTTCTTCTGCAGGCTGAAGGTGAAGGTGAGCCAGCCCATGTTAGAGGCCTCTCTGCCCTGCCAGAAATAGACCACACACTGGAAATCTTCCTCTGGCTGCTTCTCATCTTCCTCCTCGTCGTCGTCCTCCCCATCTTCTTTCACCTTCCTTTTCTTACTTAGCTGCTCCTCCTCGTCATCGTGTTCTATCGGCACCCAGTACCTGCGGGAACAAGATAGGGGACCTTCATCCAAGCTACAGTATATCGTATCTGAAGGCTTGTACATTCTTACTGTCTATAACAGACCTGGGCATTGTACGGCCCTTTGATTGGCTCTGACCAGCATGGGCTGAGCTGGCTGGCGGAGTCCCTCCACTCGTGATTCGGCGTCCATCCGCTTGTGCTGCCTGTGAGGCGCCCACCCGTCCCTCTTTCGCAGCGGGTTGGCCCTGACTGGAAGGCATCCTTAGGCTGCTGCTAAGCTTAAAGTGGACCAAAACCCAGGATTTTGACTATCCTGGGATTTGGTCCACTCCCCCGGGGCACTCTAACAGGGAGCGCACCCGCGCCGGCCATTCACAAATGGGCGGCGCGGGTACGCGCCCTGCTAGAGAGAAGATGGAGCACTGTGTCAAACCCACTGGTTCGCCAGTCCAGCGATCTCACCAGGTTGCGGCATCTCTGGCTTCCCTTTAGCTGATGCACGCTCCCACCCCCAACCTATATAAATGACTGGTGCACACAGCTGGAGAGAGTTGCTAAAGAGAAGCTGGAGGGTTATATGCAGTGCATTAGTATGCACTATAGGGCGCTGACAGGATGAGAGCCTGCACATGTGTGATGGAAGTATACCAGCTTTCCCATGGGGACACCTCAGGGCCATGGACTAAATCCCAGGAAGCTCAAGCGATTAGTGCTGAACATTAGTTTCCTCGACAAGCAGCTGAGCAGCAGGTTACTGTACCTGCACAGGAACACATAGCAATCCTCTGTAAAAAAGTGGCCAAAATCCTCCTCAGGTAGACGGGCAAACTTCTTCCCCTCCAGCACAAATCCCTCCATCCCATCCAGGTCTTCATTCCACTCCTCCATCAGCTGATCAGCCTGCAGAAGAAATGAGACGGACACAGGTTTACCAATCCGAAATCTGGATATTATCAATTTATATAAAATTGTTTCTTTGTGACCTGGCTCTGCAATTTCTAAATTATCTCTTTTGTTGATACCTTGTTGATACATTTGTTTTGCCAATTACTTTGTTATGATTTATTCACTGTTCTGGCCTATTATACTTTGGTGATTCTGTGGATAAGATATTTTCACATCACTGGGCTTTTTTAGTTGGTTATCAACTTTAGTGTGGTTTGAACCAATAGATTTCATGGTTATATTGATCCATTTAAGTGATACACTGTTATTTGGTGTTGTGGGTGTGCACACATATATAATATTTTTGTTGGATTAGATAGGGCTATTTCTCAGTACTTTTATTTTTAGTACTTTTTTGTGCCGGCACAAAGAACCAACTAGGAGTATATACCAGCAATTATATAGCCATTCCCACATGGGTCCTTCCTGTTTTTGTGGGTTACTAATGAGGTTGGATATGACTGGGGTAGGCAGTAGATGTTTCTGTGTCATATATGTTTTAGGTGTTTTTGTATTTGAATAAAAATTCTCTTTTAATAGAATTAGAATTTTTGTGGTGCTCCCTTATTGGTGGCTAATGCAGCAGGAAGTCGCAGCAACCACCCTTATTAAATTTATATAACAGCCTTAAAGAGGACCAACAGTCAAAAATGAATTAAATCAGACCAACAAAACAAATAGTGATTATATGCATCCATCTCCAGGGCAATATAGATTGCTGCACATAAAACAATAATTTACCTTTTTCTAACGCCTGCTGGGGTAAATTTTAAAAACAAGATGGCCGCTCATGGGCTTGCAGGCCACCTGCAGACAGGAAGTCGTGCTGGGCTTTCTGTTGTTGTGCATTTCAGTTATGACAGTTGGAAGAGGAAGCTCCAAAATGGCTGCTACCTTTCTTTCCCAACTGTACCAGGCTGTTGGTCCGGTTTAACTATGACAAGGCAAGATGGCGGCCACCACCCGGAGTTGGGTCTCATTCACACAACTGCAGTTTACCATGATTCATCATTTATGTATTTAAACCGGACCAAAACCCACTGAACTTGTGAATTACATTTGACCAAAGCCCCTGTTGTTATTCCCTTCTTAGTCTATAGAACTAGAAATGGATATTTTCGCTTATCAAATCGCCCTGAAACACTGTTTTTGCTGTCCCTCTCTGTGAGATGTCAGGTGATCAGTCATTGCATAAGTGCGGCAATGACATCATCACCACACACAGCAGTGGCAAGAAATGTAGGAGGCGGAGCTTTACAGCTAAAACAAGCAACATTATCTGGGAATAGAGTGAAGCGGGAGCAGTAAAAATAGGCAAAAGTTACTAATCGTGGGGGAAGCAATTCAGGGGATGCTAGTTAAAAAATACCATTTTGTGAGTACTCACCTGAAAAACGGATATTGTTGGTGTGCCACACACCCCGCTTCACTTTTAAATATTCTTCACTTAATGGGTTAACTCACCGCAAGGTGACACTGTGCAGAGAGGAAGTCTTGTAACGAGCCCCCTTCCGGCCTATATATACCTGGTACCTCCCTTCAATCACCAGTATATTAAAAAAGCAGAAAGACAAGGTACCAGTATTCCACCGGTAACCTCAAAATCAATTTGATATAAGCTTCACCATATAAAGGCTTCGGAAATACCGAAAAGGGTGGGAGTGAAGCGGGGTGTGTGGCACACCAACAATATCCATTTTTCAGGTGAGTACTCACAAAATGGTATTATTCTTGGTGTGCCACACACCCTGCTTCACTTTTAAATATTCTTCACTTAATGGGACATCCAAAATCAGTGTCCACAAGGGATGGGCATCTCAAGGCCAGGTGAAGCATAACTTAAATGACTGCAGTCTGCAGAACTTTGTGGCCAAAAACAGCATCCGCTGAGGCTCGCACATCAACTTTGTAAAACTTAGAAAAAGTATGAACAGAAGACCAAGGGGCGGCCTTACAAACTTGTTCAACAGAAGCTTGGTGCTGAAAAGTCCAAGACGCCCCAACGGCGCAAGTAGAATGAGCAGTGATACGAAAAGGGTGAACTCTTCCCTTAGCAGAATAGGCCGCAGTAACGGCCTGACGTATCCATTTGCTAATGGCAGATTTGGCTGGTGCCAAACCCTTCTTAGGCCCATGGGGCACAACAAAAAAGGAATCCGTCCTACGAAAAGGAGACGTGATAATCAAGTAGTACTTAACACAGCGTACTACATCCAAACAATGCAAAACCCTCTCTTTGTCATTCTTAGGATTAGGACACAAGGAGGGAAGAACAATATCTTGGTTCAAATGAAAAGCAGAAACAACCTTAGGAAGAAAGTCTGGCTTGAACCGAAAGACCACTTTATCCTGATGCCTCTCAAAGTAAGGCGCCTGGATAGACAAAGCCGCCAACTCCGAGACACGCCGGACCGAAGAGATCGCTACCAAGAAGACAATCTTCTGAGTCAGGGTAGACAAAGCAATATCTTGCAAAGGCTCAAAAGGAGGAGCCTGAAGAGCAGAAAGAACCAAATTCAAATCCCAAACCGGGAGTAATGGTTTCCTGGGAGGCCGCACATGCGTAACCCCCTGGAAAAAAGTTTTAACTAAAGGCTTAAGCGCAACACGCTTCTGAAAAAAGATAGATAAGGCAGAGACCTGCCCTTTCAACGTACTTAGCTGGAGACCAGAGTCCAGCCCTGATTGTAAAAACTCCAGGATCCTGGAGACCCAAAAGACCCTACAAGGAAAAGATCTTATCTCACACCAAGCGATATAGGCTTTCCAAGTCCTATAGTAGGTGATGGAAGAAGACCTCTTCCGGGCACTGATCAGAGTCTTAATGACTGAATCAGAAAGACCCTCCTCCTTCAGGATGGAGGTTTCAGCAGCCAGGCCATCAAACCCAGCGCTGGTAAATTGGGGTAACACAATTGACCCTGAGTGAGCGGATCGGGCCGAAGAGGCAGAACGAACTGGTCCACTGCCAGCCGAACGATGTCTGCGAACCTCACTCGTCTTGGCCACCTTGGGGCCACGAGAACGGAGGACACCTTTTCCAGAGCCAACTTCTGAAGCACCCTGCCCAGCATGGGCATCGGAGGAAACAGGTATAGAAATCCCAGAACTCCCCAGCTCAGGGACATGGCGTCCACTGCCAGAGCCAGAGGAACCTGGGAGAGCGACACGAAGTTCGGGAGCCTGCGAGAGGCAAACGGGTCCACCTCCGGGGTCCCCCATCGGAGACACAGTGAGCGAAACACCCGAGGATGGAGAGCCCATTCTCCCAGACGGGGAGAGCCCCTGCTCAACCGGTCCGCTACCTGGTTCTTCACCTCTGGAATGCAAACAACCGCTGTTTGATTGCCTGAACACACCTGGACCGGAAGGCCCAGAACGTGCTGAGTCCGGAGAACAAGCACCCGACGGATAGTTCTCAGCTTCAGCATACTGGAGGGTAAGTGGGCCTCCTGAGGTCCCCACTGCCCCTGAAACTGCAGCTCCTTCCAGAATCCGCCCCATCCCGACAGACTGGCGTCCGCGGTGACAATTTTCCAAAGGAGGGTCAGGAAAAACCTGCCCTACACCAGATTGGTCGAGACCAACCACCACAGGAGGGACTGCCGGACCCGGGAGGACAACTGGAAGAACTGATCCAGCAACCGAGGCTGCTGGTCCCCAAGACGCTAACAGAAAAAGCTGGACTGCGAAAAGATTGGAGTATAAACCGCGGCACCGGCCGGATGACCGCCATCTCTAACAGATTCCTTACCGACGCCAGGAGCCCCTGCGTGGCCAAAGGATCGATGGGCACCCGAGACCGAACGAACCGTGAAGGAGGGTGAGACTCGAATTCCAGGACGTAACCGACACTACCTCCTGGATCCATCTGCCTGGAACCACTTGGTTCCAAACCTGGGAGAAGTGTCGCAATAGTCCCCCCACCCACACGGGTGAGGGCAGCCCCTCATTGCTGAGAGGGCTTATCAGCAGGTTTGGGCTTGGTGCCCCAGGACTGAGTGGGCCGGCCACGGCCCCTCCCCCGAGTCCAACCTGCACCTCTGGTAGCGGGAGAGGAAGCCCCCTTGCCCGCTCTGAATCCTCGAAAGGAAGGCCTACCGGAACCTGCCCCCCTAAAGGGGCCATGAGGCCTCTTGCGTTGTGGCATCTTACCACCCTTTGCGACAGAATCAATTTTCTCCCCAAACAGACGTAACCCCAAAAAGGGGAGAGCTGTGAGCACCTTCTTAGAAACTGCGTCCGCTGACCACTGACGCAGCCATACTGACCGGCGAATAGCCACCAGCATAGCCGCTGCCTTGCTACTCATAGCCAGCGCATCGTCCTGAGCGGATAGGACATAGGACACAAAAGATTCACACTGCTTAAGCGCAGTAAAAACTGTTTACAAGCGGGATTGAGATCCTCATATAGCCCCTGAATTAAAGACCTAATTGCCAATAGAAGAAGGGCTGAAGCACACACCGGGCGCAATGCTGACCCGGAATAAATAAAACCATGGCGCGCGTATTGGTCAATCCGACGATCTTCCCCATCTTTAGGGACAGTGGACTCAGCAGACTGTACCATAGCCGTGCTGGAGAGCCCTAGCACAGGGGTATCGACGTCAGGAGGGACAGACCAAAGCTTTACCAACTCTGGCGGAAAAGGATAACGCTTTTCCCAACTGGAAGGGATTGCAGATAACCGCGTGGGATGTTCCCATTCCTTAAGGACCACCCTCTCAAAGTGGTGTTGTCTGGGAAAAACCCAATGCGGCTGAGGTTCTTTAAACAACTGACCCTTTGGCAGGGTGACAGCCTCAGGTGGATCTAAATTCAAAATTTTAAACATTTGAGCTAGAATGGAGGGGGTGTCAAAAACAACCCCCTCCGACCAATCGCCAATCGCATCAGCCTCAAGCTGATCTGCAGGCTCATCTCAACAGGAAATCTTCCTCATCTGGGGATCCATCGGACCATTCCACAGGCTCACATAACTCGTCCTGTGGAGCCGAAGGTACCAGAGTCAGGTGCCTCCGTTTTGCAGCGGCCTTTAACCCTGCTTTAACGGGCACTACTTTCCGGGGGCTGGCCGACCGTGCCGCCACCTCGGACTGCGAATCCCCACTTTTGACAGAGTCATGCGGGGTCCGGAACAGGGAGGGCGAGGTAGGCGATGATGAAGGATGCGATGGGCCCGCAGCCGAAGCAACGGACTGGCGCGCAGTAGTCTGCTTTGCACAAGGGATGCAAATAAAGACATCATCAGCTGGGAGTAGAGCCTCACAACTTACGCACCCCCCGAATGGCTCAGAAGAACCGTTTCCGGCAATAACGGAAGCCTCCATATGGTGTGATTTTGGTATTCGCAATATTTGGGTTTTAAGGCATAAGCCAACCCGGGATGCCCCCTTATTTGTAAATGTCCCGGAAGGGAGGATTTATATATATATATATATATTTTTTTTATTTATTTTTATTTTTAAGGTCCCCCTTAATAATAATTATATATATATATATATATATATATATATATATATATATATATATATATATACCACAATCAGATTCCTCACATGTGTGCAACAATCATATATACATGGCACCAAAGTGCCTTTAAAAATGAGCAAAAGCCATGCCCCTTAATAAAAAATAACTCCCCACCATATCTATACAAGAAGATATACAATTCCCACTCAACGGCCCCACCAAGGTGGGGCCGCTTACCTGGACAGACCGAGAGCAGCAACCGGAGGGCGAGACAGCAGCCAGCAGCCGCAGCACAGGAGTAAACGAAACCAAGTGCGGCCGCGCGCCCCACGTGACTTCCCCTTATGAAGCTGGGGCCGCCGCATGACGCCGCCGCCGGCGCACGCCCCCGTCGCCGCGTCACCGGGACCCGCCCCCTACGCTGATCAGTGCGGCCAAATCAACTGGGGATTACACCAGATGAGCCACTACACGTGCGCACAGGCAGCGGAGGGGGGAGGAAAGAGAAAAGACCGCATAGCGCAGCCATGCCAAAGTAAACCACATACAGTGGCCCAAGACCAGCGGGGAAGGGGGGAGGCGGGAGGGGGCCACTTAGGCGGCAAGCCACCTACCCAGCGCGGTCTGCCCCCAAGCAGACCTAAACCATAGTGAACAAAGAGTGCACACATGCTGAAGTAAGCTCAATGCATAACGTAAACACACACATGCTGTAATAAAGTTATACTAGTGAAAAACACACATACCTAATGCACACCCTCAACCCCCCCCCCCCATAGTGAAGGGAGAAGGGACCGTAACGGGAGAGAAAGGGGCTACGGGGACCCTCGGGACAGGGGCATCCCATTTCCGGATCACCATGCCGGATAGCCGCATTGCCCCACGCATGAGGTCGAGCGGAGGAGATAAGCTCCTAGGCACTTAAAGTGCCATCTACCATTTGCCCAGTGAGCAGCCTAGGCTGGGAGGCTTCCATTCCACCATCAAGGTATAAACACTCAAACCGGGCAGAAATAGACCAAAAGGGGGGTGCCGGGGTAGAACCCCGGCTACCTGTAAGCTGGAGACTTCAATCTTCTGTCTTGTCGTCAAGCAGAGAGAAAAATACTGGTGATTGAAGGGAGGTACCAGGTATATATAGGCCGGAAGGAGGCTCGTTACAAGACTTCCTCTCTGCACTACGTCACCTGGCGGTGAGTTAACCCATTAAGTGAAGAATATTTAAAAGTGAAGCGGGGTGTGTGGCACACCAAGAATATTTGAGTTTTGGTCTGCTTTAAAACTGAAAAGAAATTCAAGGCCAGATGAAAGACTTTGCTAGGGGCATCCTGATTGCTAAACTGAAAACCCCCAGGATCCCCAATAATCAAACCTTGGTTTCCGCTACCATAGCTCATGTGCGGGTCTGCAGCTGCATCCCCATCAGGCGCACACCCTGCGCTGGGCATATCTTAATGGCTGACAGTCGGTAAATACAGCCAGAGGGAGTTTCCAGCAAATCCATTCACTTAGATTGATGATCATTAATATGCACGGCAACCTATTACAATTGGAGGAGAGTCCATACAGGCACTGTGGAAGAGTGGGTTGAGGTAAGATTCAGAAATGTTATATCTTTCTAAAGTTACCCAAAACCCTGGTAGCCCTGCTGTAGAATCTAGACTACAGGGTAGCGTTACAGCTTGCCCCCAGGGCATCCAGTTTTGGGTACCCTGCTCTGTGAAACCCCCATGATTTCCCTTATACCCAACTTGGGAAATGATCCCACGGTGTGCAGCTGCTGCCATAATATCTGAAGAGGAACACGGCCAGTGTGAGCCGTCCGGCAATAGTTATAATCAGGAAAATCCTGGGTTTCAGCCCATTTTATAAAAATAATAAATAATAATAAAGTAGTCCCACGTCACCCATCGGAAGCAGGGGTTCACAGGTGACCATTTGTCACCCTTGATCCTAGCAGTGCCAAAGGCGTCTGTCCCAGCAAAAAATACAGGAGATTGGAGGTTAAGCAGATGGAAGATACATTTTTAGTCAAGGTCCTCTTTAAACTCTCTCTCCTACCACCCAAAATGGCATTTTAACACCACTGAGACAGATCAGTGGAACTTCATTGGCTGTACCTCTGAAACAGCCATTGGTGGCTGGCGTGGCAGGAAGAGCGCAGTCAGGTCGGCCTTCATCTGATCTTTTTTCTCTGCATCTTTTTTCAGCTTGCCCGCCAGATTGTCAGGCTGCACCACGCTCTCGGCGGCTCTGGTATAATCCACCGCCAGCACGTCGTCCCAGTTCTTAAACTTCGATTTGAACACCTGCCGAGAGACGTCAATGAGCTTTTCTCAGAACAGATGTAATAAGTAGCGACACCTCCTTGTGTGTATAGAGCGGCCCCCGTACCTGACCCTCTGTGCCCTCCAGGTTGCGGATCACCATGGCGTGTTTGGGTCGGTGCAGCATACCGCACAACTCCTGCCCCAGCTTCAAAGCAGCTGCTCGGACTAACCGAGAGGACTTGCGGCCGATCCAGATGAAGATGTCCGTGTGGCAGTCCAATATGTAGACAGACTTTGTGTCTAGCAGGCTCTGGAGCTGGAGAAAGAAAACAATGTTAAGAGCATGGTCGTCACTGTAATCATTTCAGTGTATTTAAGACAATGCCGTGGGACTGGGGGAAATGTGTGACCCCATGGGGCATAATTTAGCGGGGCATCCGGAATTGGGATGCCCCAGGAGAGTGGACCAAAAGATGGTCAAAATCCCAGGTTTTGGTTCGCTTTAAAGTAGGTGTATCTCGAAATTGTGTAATATTAAAAATCCATATAAACACATTGGTTATTGAAAGAAGGGGGTCACTTACACACACGAACTATATAAAATCCCCTGCCAAGCTTGGTTATCTTCTCCTGGTAGGAATAAAATCCAGGGGTGCCAGGTTTAACCGGTCACATCTGATTTATTCTTCCTTCCGTTAAAAGAAACAAGCCAAGTCTGGCTGGATATTTCTTGATGCTGGGTGTATAAGTGACCCGTCCTCCCGCCATCCAGCATATTTATATGGCTTTTTATCACTGTACCATTATTTTGCCTCAAAATGAGTAGTCACAATAACTGGTGAGTAACTGCATTGTCAAATAAAGATTTGCGCAATGGTGGAGAGCTATGAAATGTTACTATGGCTCCTCAGTGGTCGCACAAACTTGCACTCACCGGATCCTAAATCCTACCTATTCAAAATAGTCAGAAGCATCCATTTTGACTATCCTGGGTTTTGGTCCTTCCCCCGCTGTCTGAAACCCCCCCAGATCGGCGAGCGCAACGCACCTCTACCCGGTCCTACGACGCAGGCGCAAGCTAAAGCCAGCTGCTCCGAGCGCACTGGCAGCCGCATACCCGCTATCCCTCTAACAGGTAGCGTGCCCGCGCCAGCCATTCACAAATGCCTCACACAGGCACGAGCACTGCTAGAGGGATAGCGGGGATGTGCCGTTGGACCGGGAAGCAAGGTTAAGTGAATGGGGTGACCTAGGGGGGGGGGGGGGGTCCACACATACCGAATTAGGATGCCCCGGGGGGAGGAAAACAATCAGCCCGGGAATCTTATAGAGTGGTAGGTTACGTCTGGCAGGTCCAACGAGTGCCAGGATACGTCATGACCCAACGTCTAGTATTTGAACACGTTGTTCAAAGCTGTTGGAGCAGGGTCCCCTTTATAACTCAAAATTAACCCTCTATACCCCCCTTCATGCCTACCCCCCCCCCCCCTCCAAAAGTACCAGGGGCAATGCACTAGACTTAGCACAAGGCCCGGCATATTTTGGGCGATCCTGGGGGCTTCACACAGCAGAGCATTCCAAATCGTAAAGGTTGGTGAAGAGGCTCCAGGGCCGGCACACATGTCAGTCAAAGAGCGCTGCCATTCATTTTAATAAGGAGGGAGCGTGGTGAGGACTGACCACCCCCTCCATTATAGTGAGTAGAAAGGGAGTGGCCATGCCTCTGTGACTGAAGACAGGGGGCTGGACCTGGCCCGCAAGCTCCAGTGAATGGAGTTCGGCCCACATACAATGTCCTGTATAAAGGTAGCCATTGACAATTTTTGGGAGATGTCCATGGCCCTTTCATAAAAGAACAACTATACTAGATTTGTGGCATTTTAAGAAGGAAAGAAATAATACAGTTAGAAACAGAGGGATTCCAGACATCCCAGCATCCCAGACATCTTTACATTCACTCCTAGTTGAAGTTTCCAACTACCTCTGCTGGAGTAGTTGGGAGTTTGTTCCCAGCATTTACTACTCTTTCAGTTAAATAATCTTTTCTGTGAAGTTATACAATAATGTTCAAGAGCAACTCACCAGCCTCAGCTCTGGTATTAGGTCGATCTTGGGTCTCTTTTTGTGTTCCACACAGATCTTGTAGTTGATTTGTGGCAGCTCCAGGTAACCCAAACCCAGGCCAACCTGCAGGACAGCATTAGATACTGAAGACCAAGCTTAGAACAATATTGGGTTACAGTATTGGAGCATTTTATGGTTACCTCATGTAAAGCATTTAAAACCAAGCTTGGAACAATATTGGGTTACAGTATTGGAGCATTTTATGGTTACCTCATGTAAAGCATTTAAAACCAAGCTTGGAACAATATTGGGTTACAGTATTGGAGCATTTTATGGTTATGTCATGTAAAGCATTTTTTTTTTTTTATTAAAGCACCTAAGATGCTTATTTTTTTAAAAAGGATATCTCAGGATTACAGATGTGGTGTTTGTATTTACTATTATACACAAGTGTGAAATTACAGTGCATTGATTAAGATCTTTAATACCTTATACAGTTTGGCTTTAGGAGGCTGGAAGTCATCAGGAACACACTGTTTGATCTCTTCCGGTTGGCCGCCCAGGATCTCCCAGAATTCTGGGGCCTCCTGCTCCTCTGTCAGCAGCACAATCTCTGATTTCCCTTTCCTCTCATTCTTGTTAATCTTCTCAGCAAATAACCTGAAAAAGAAAAAACAGGGGAACGGATTAAAAAAAAAAAAAAGCTCTACAAAGCTAAGTAACACCATACTAAAATTAAAATGATGGTGCGCCTGCAGCGTCCATTAACTACAGATGGAGGGCGCAGGACAAGTATGTCAATTTAAACTGATCAACCGCCTTGTACCCATCAATAATTTACTACGCCCTGGATGCAAGAAGTGACAAGTCATGTAGTGTTAACAGGACATAAAACCTCTATGGCACCACCTGACTACACATCCCAAGCTGTAATGCCTTCAAGCGGCAAGAGTAAGTGGACCACCATGATTTTTGACTGGCGGTACCCCTTAAAGTAAAGGAGTACCAGTGTGTTGAAAACTGTATTTAACCTTAAAGAGATTGACAAGTCAAACATGAAAAGCTATTGCCTGGCAGCTTACTTGATGTAGTGTCACCCCTATTCCCTCCAATCACGCTTTCACTTTGCTTCCTTCCCCCAATCCTGACCACCAACTGAAGCCCGGCACTTGAGTCAGGTTGACACTCCCCTCCATCAGCGGTAGACTTGAATGCCAATCATGCCGCGTTCAGCCCTCCCTCCTCTTCATGTGCGTGCTTGCATCACTCAGCCCAGCCACTCCCATCAGAAAGGCCAGAGAAAAAGCGGGTCAATATTTGATGATTACTCGAACAAAAATGCTTACATTTTAAAAAACAAAATAGTTTACAACTTTGCCACATGTAGCCTTACGCAATGGGCTAACTTTTGATTATGCCTGGATGATGACGATAAAAGAGTTATTTTGGCCGACTCTCAGTCCCTGGCCTATTCCCTGGCCCTGGGGCATCCCGATTTTGGATGCATCGACATGTGGAATTCTCTAAATCGCCTGATATACTAACCTCACCGACAATCAGCACAAGGCATATCTGTATGACCAGCGATGGCATGGGGTAGGGAGCAGTCAGCAGCTTGTAATACCTTCGCACCCTGGCGAAGTGGTACTCAAACCACGCAATGCGTCGGTGATCGGTGTGGGGTGGATGAGGCCTGACTGACTTTCTGGTGATGTATTAATCATTAATGTGGTTGCCCTGTGTTACCTAAACGGCAAACGCTTTCCTTTGCACTCAGCACTTTTATTCAGTTTGGGTCCTCCTGGGCCCCCTGTAATTCCTTGCACATGCACCTTGCACTTTAATGCTCACTGTTATTGCACCTTAATTTAATTATATTATAGTTGATCTCCTGCTGCTGTGTTCATTTGCACTTTATACATTTTTATGCCTCCTGTGCACTATTCAGCACATTGCACTTTAAATTCCATCTAATTGGGCACTCATATTCTTTGCGTCTTGCAGTCTATGTCGCATTTTGGGTACCATAGGATATTGACTAATTAATCGACTTGCAATAATTTGAGTAGCCC
Organism: Gastrophryne carolinensis; assembly: GCA_027917425.1. Lineage (NCBI taxonomy): Eukaryota > Metazoa > Chordata > Amphibia > Anura > Microhylidae > Gastrophryne > Gastrophryne carolinensis. Next base: position 36,584,932 of record CM051240.1, read on the forward strand.
CTTTTTCCTCTCCTTCCCCACTCAGTTCATTGTTATGTTTTTTATTAATTGTCTTTTATGTAGGTTTTGTCTTGTAATGTATGTATTTATCTTGCATTGGGCAATCTAATTTAATTTAATCCAATCAATAAAAATGCCATTTTGTGAGTACTCACCTGAAAAATGGATATTGTCAGTGTGCCACACACCCCGCTTCCCCTTTAATTCTTCACGATTGGGTTACTCACCGCCAGGTGACGCAGTTGCAGAGAGGAAGTCTTGTAACGAGTCCCCTTCTGGCCTATATATACCTGGTACCTCCCACTTAACACCAGTGATTTAAAAAGCAGAAAGACAAGGTACCAGTAATCTAAAGGTAACCTCAAAATAAAGAAAAGCTTCACCATATAAAGGATCCGGGATACCGAAAAGGGCGGGGTGAAGCGGGGTGTGTGGCACACTGACAATATCCATTTTTCAGGTGAGTACTCACAAAATGGCATTATTCTCTTGTGTGCCACACACCCCGCTTCCCCTTTAATTCTTCACGATTGGTACATCCAAAAGCAGTGTCCACAAGGGATGGGTATCCGAAGGCAAAAAATGAAGCATAACTTAAATGACTGCAGTCTGCAGAACTTTGCGGCCAAAAACAGCATCCGCTGAGGCCCGCACATCAACTTTGTAAAACTTAGAAAAAGTATGAACAGAAGACCAAGTAGCGGCCTTACAAACTTGTTCAACAGAAGCTTGGTGCTGAAAAGCCCAATACGCTCCAACGGCGCGAGTAGAATGAGCAGTGATACGAAAAGGGGGAACTTTCCCCTTAGCAGAATAGGCCGCAATAACGGCCTGACGTATTCATTTGCTAATGGAAGATTTGGCCGGTGCCAAACCCTTCTTAGGCCCACAGGGCACAACAAAAAAGGCATCCGTTTTACGAAAAGGAGACGTAATAATCAAATAGTACTTAACACAGCGTACTACATCCAAACAATGCAAAACCCTCTCTTTGTCATTCTTAGGATTAGGACACAAGGAGGGAAGAACAATATCCTGATTCAAATGAAAAGCAGAAACAACCTTAGGAAGAAAGTCTGGTTTGAACCGAAAAGACCACTTTATCCTGATGCCTCTCAAAGTAAGGTGCCTGAATAGACAAGGCCGCCAACTCCGAGACACGCCGGACCGAAGAGATAGCTACCAAGAAGACAACCTTCTGAGTCAGGGTAGACAAAGCAATATCTTTCAAAGGCTCAAAAGGAGGAGCCTGAAGAGCAGAAAGAACCAAATTCAAGTCCCAAACCGGGAGTAATGGTTTCCTGGGGGGCCGCACATGCGTAACCCCCTGGAAAAAAGTTTTAACTAAAGGATGAAGCGCAAAAAGCTTCTGAAAAAAAGATAGATCAGGCAGAAACTTGCCCTTTCAAAGTACTGAGCTGAAGACCAGAGTCCAGCCCTGATTGTAAAAACTCCAGAATCCTGGAGACCGAAAAGACCCTACAAGGAAAAGATCTAATCTCACACCAAGCGATATAGGCTTTCCAAGTCTATAGTAGATGATAGAAGAAGACCTCTTCCGGGCACTGATCAGAGTCTTAACGACCGAGTCAGAAAGACCCTCCTCCTTCAAGATGGAGGTTTCAGCAGACAAGCCGTCAAACCCAGCGTTGGTAAATTGGGGTAACACAGCCGACCCTGAGTGAGCAGATCGGGCCAAAGAGGCAGAACGAACTGGTCCACTGCCAACCGAACGATGTCTGCGAACCATACTCGCCTTGGCCACATTGGGGCCACGAAAATGGCGGACACCCTTTCCAGAGCCAGCTTCCGTACCACCCTGCCCAGCATGGGTATCGGAGGAAACAGGTACAGAAAACCCCAGATCCCCCCAGCTCAGGGACATGGCGTCCACTGCCAGAGCCAGAGGATCCTGGGAGAGCGACACGAAGTTCGGGAGCCTGCAATTGCGACGAGAGGCAAACAGGTCCACCTCCGGCGTCCCCCATCGGAGACACAGTGAGCGAAAAACCTGAGGATGGAGAGACCATTCTCCCAGACGGGAAGAGCCCCTGCTCAACCGGTCCGCTTCCTGGTTTTCCACCCCTGGAATGTACACCGCCGAGAGACAAGGAACATGGGCCTCCGCCCAGTTCAGGATCAGGGACACCTCCCTGAGAGCACCCGGACTGCGAGTCCCTCCCTGATGATTGATGTAAGCAACCGCTGTTCGGTTGTCTGAACGAACCTGGACCGGAAGGCCCAGAACGTGTTGAGTCAGAAGGGCAAGAACCCGACGGATGGCTCTCAGTTCCAGAACATTGATGGGTAAGTGGACCTCTTGAGGTCCCCACTGCCCCTGGAACTGAAGCTCCTTCCAGAATCCCCCCCATCCCGAAAGACTGGCGTCCGTGGTGACAATTTCCCAAAGAGGGGTCAGGAAAGACCTGCCCTTCACGAGATTGGCAGAGACCAACCACCATTGGAGGGACTGCCGGACCCGGGAGGACAACTGGAAGGGCCGATCCAGCGACCGAGGCCGCCGGTCCCAGGACGCCAACAGGTAAAGCTGAAGCGTCCTCGTGTGAAATTGAGCAAAAGGAACTGCCTCGAACGAGGCAACCATCAACCCTACCAGTCTCATCCCCAGATGGATGGACGGCCGAGGATTGGAAAGTAGGACCCGAGCCAACTCCTGAATCAGATAAATTTTGGACTGAGGGAGAAACACCCTGTGTTGACAAGAGTCCAACTGCATCCCCAGAAAAGACACCACCCTGGCCGGAGCGAGGGAGGACTTGGGAAAGTTGATCACCCAACCAAAGCTTTCCAGCGTGGAGACCACCATCCTGGTGTCTGTCTCTGATTGATTGAGGGACGGAGCCATGATGAGAAGGTCGTCCAGATTCGTATGACACGAATGCCCCGAGATCTGAAAATGGCCATCACCCCTGCCAGCACCTTGGTGAACACTCTTGGGGCCGAGGTAAGGCCAAACGGAAGTGTCACGAATTGAAAATGCTGATCTTTCATCACGAATCGAAGAAAACGATGAGCCTGGCAGATGGGAACATGAAGATAAGCATCCTTGATGTCTATGGACGTCATGAAGTCCCCCTGCCGAAGAGAACCAACGGCCGTACGCAAAGTTTCCATGCGAAACTTCCGAATACGGATGAACCTGTTGAGTAATTTCAGGTCCAGGATGGGACGAACCGACCCGTCCTTTTAGGGGACTGCGAAAAGATTGGAGTAGAAACCGAGGCCCATCTCTAAGCGCGGTACCGGCCGGATGACCGCCATTTCTAAAAGATTCCTTATCGACGCCAGGAGCCCCTGTGCGGCCAAAGGATCGATCGGCACTCGAGACCGAAAGAACCGTGAAGGAGGGCGAGACTCGAACTCCAGTTTGTAACCGGACGACACCACCTCCTGGATCCATCTGTCCGGAACCTCCTGGTCCCAAACCTGGGAGAAGTGTCGCAATCGTCCCCCCACCCGCACGGGTGAGGGCAGCCCCTCATTGCTGAGCGGGCTTACCAGCAGGTTTGGGCTTGGCGCCCCAGGACTGAGCGGGACGGCCACGGCCCCTCCCCCGGGTCCAACCTGCACCTCTGGTAGCGGGAAAGGAAACCCCCCTACCCGCTCTAAATCCCCGAAAGGAAGGTCTAAAGGCACTTGCACCCCGAAAGGGGCGACGAGGCCTCTTGCGTTGAGGCATTTTACCACCTTTTGCAACTGAATCAATTTTATCACCAGTCGCAAACCCAAAAAAGGAAGTGCTGTGAGCACCTTTTTAGAGACCAAGTCCGCCGACCACTGGCGCAGCCACACTGACCGACGAATAGCCACCAGCATTGCCGCTGTCCTGCTACTCATCGCCAGAGCATCGTCCTGAGCGGTCAAGACAAAGGAAATAAATGACTCACACTGTTTTAAGAGAACTAAACTCATCACAAGCGGGATCAAGATCTGCGCACAGATCCCTAATAATGGATCTAACCGCCAACAGAAGAAGCGCCGAAGCACACAATGGCCGCAGCGTCGATCCGGCACTGATAAAACCATGCCGAGCAAATTGATCAATCCGACGATCCTCACCATCCATAATGGCAGTGGTGTCAGAAGAATGTACCACAGCCGTGCTAGACAGCCCTAACACAGGGGTATCGACGTCAGGGGGAACTGACCAAAGCTTCACCAAATCCTCCGGAAAGGGATAGCGTTTATCCCAAGTAGGAGGGATTCCAGCCAGTCGCGTGGGTTGTTCCCATTCCTTAAGCACAACCCTCTCCAAGTGTTGTTGCCTGGGAAACACCAAAACCCGGCTGAGGCACATCAAACAACTCGCCCTTTGGCAGGCCGACTGCCTCAGGTGGATCTAAATTCAAAATTTCAAACATTTGAGCCAAAATGGAGGGGGTGTCAAGGGATACCCCTGTAGCCTGATCGCCAACAGCATCAATCTCTAGCTGGTCTGCAGGCTCATCCGACTCCACAAGGAGTTCCCCATCCTTGTCCAGGAAAATAATCGGACCAATCCACAACTTCGCACCTCTCATCCTCCGAAGCAGGAGCTGCCGGAGAAAGGTGTTTCCGCTTCGCTGTAGCCTTCTGAGCTACTTTGGCGGAAATTATCTTCTCGAGGTTGGTCAATCGCACACACACCTCGGATTGCGAATCCCCACTTTTGACAATGTCACACGGGGTCCGGAATAGGGAAGGGGGGGGTAGGAGATGGTGGAAGTTGCGAGGAGCCAGAAGCCGGAGCGACGGACTGACGCACAATATTCTGCTTTGCACAAGGAATGCATAATATAACATCATCGCCTGGGAGCGGAGTCCCATAACCCCCACACAGCCTAGATGGCCCCGAAGAGCCATTTCCGGTATTGTCGGAAGCCTCCATATGGTGATTTTATGGTATTCGCAACAACCGTGGATTTTACGCATAAAGCCACCCGGGATGCCCCTTTAAATTAATGTCCCGGGAAAGGGAGGATTTAAAAAAACATTTTTTTTTTTTAATTTTTATATATATATATATACAGGTCCTTCTCAAAAAATTAGCATATAGTGCTAAAGTTCATTATTTTCCATAATGAAATGATAAAAATTAAACTTTCATATATTTGAGATTCATTGCACACCAACTGAAAATTTTCAGGTCTTTTTTTGTTTTAATACTGATGATTTTGCCATACAGCTCATGAAAACCCCAAAATCCTATCTAAAAAAATTAGCATATTTCATCCGACCAATAAAAGAAAAGTGTTTTTAATAAAAAAAAGTCAACCTTCAAATAATTATGTTCAGTTATGCACTCAATACTTGGTCGGGAATCCTTTTGCAGAAATGACTGCTTCAATGCGGCGTGGCATGTAGGCAATCAGCCTGTGGCACTGCTGAGGTGTTATGGAGGCCCATGATGCTTCGATAGTGGCCTTAAGCTCATCCAGAGTGTTGGGTCTTGCGTCTCTCAACTTTCTCTTCACAATATTCCCCAGATTCTCTATGGGGTTCAGGTCAGGAGAGTTGGCAGGCCAATTGAGCACAGTAATACCATGGTCAGTAAACCATTTACCAGTGGTTCTGGCACTGTGAGCAGGTGCCAGGTCGTGCTGAAAAATGCAATCTTCATCTTCATAAAGCTTTTCAGCCGATGGAAGCATGAAGTGCTCCAAAATCTCCTGATAGCTAGCTGCATTGACCCTGCCCTTTATAAAACAGTCGACCAACACCAGCAGCTGACATGGCACCCCAGACCACCACTGACTGTGGGTACTTGACACTGGACTTCAGGCATTTTGGCATTTCCTTCTCCCTCAGTCTTCCTCCAGACTCTAGCACCTTGTTTTGCGAATGACATGCAAAATTTTCTTTCATCAGAAAAAAGTACTTGGGACCATTAAGCAACAGTCCAGTGCTGCTTCTCTGTAGCCTAGGTCAGGCGCTTCTGACGCTGTTTCTGGTTCAAAAGTGGCTTGACCTGGGGAATGCGGCACCTGTAGCCCATTTCCTGCACACGCCTGTGCACGGTGGCCCTGGATGTTTCTACTCCAGACTCAGTCCACTGCTTCCGCAGGTCCCCCAAGGTCTGGAATCGGTCCTTCTCCACAATCTTCCTCAGGGTCCAGTCACCTCTTCTCGTTGTGCAGCGTTTTCTGCCACATTTTTTCCTTCCCACAGACTTCCCACTGAGGTGCCTTGATACAGCACTCTGGGAACAGCCTATTTGTTCAGAAATTTCTTTCTGGGTCTTACCCTCTTGCTTGAGGGTGTCAATGATGGCCTTCTGGACAGCAGTCAGGTCGGCAGTCTTACCCATGATGGCGGTTTGGAGTAATGAACCAGGCTGGGCTTTTTTAAAAGCCTCAGGAATCTTTTGCAGGTGTTTAGAGTTAATTAGTTGATTCAGATGATTAGGTTAATAGCTCGTTTAGAGAACCTTTTCATGATATGCTAATTTTTTGAGATAGGATTTTGGGGTTTTCATGAGCTGTATGGCAAAATCATCAGTATTAAAACAAAAAAAGACCTGAAAAATTTCAGTTGGTGTGCAATGAATCTCAAATATATGAAAGTTTAATTTTTATCATTTCATTATGGAAAATAATGAACTTTAGCACTATATGCTAATTTTTTGAGAAGGACCTGTATTATATATATATATTTTTTTTTTTTCCCAAAACCTTAGGACAAAACCCAATTTAGAGTAATAAGGCTAGCCAGGTATAACAGAACCGGGAGAGCCTGCAGTCAGGGAATCCCAGAATCTGTGGGGGAAACGAGACCACAGTCAGTCCCCCAGCCAGAATGCACCACAATCATACATAACCAATAAGGCAAACATATATGGCTAGCTTAAACATCTTGAATAAATACACATGACACATGCAATTTCAAGGCAAAGCCAAAAGTGCAAAAGAAAAATCAGAGTACATACCGGTATGAATACATGCCCATACATATATATATATATATATATATATATCTATACACAACACACACACATATATATATATATATATATATATATATATATATATATATATATATATATATATATATATATATATATATATATATATACACATACACAAACACCAATATATATATATCCATATACATTCATATCAGAATGGTAATGTGTAATAACGCAGCAACTGGAGCCCAAATCCCACAGTTATGTGATATATTAAGTCAACCTATCAGAAGGCTGACATAAAAAATATACCCATAAGTAGAAATGCCCCAGGGAAACGCTACACAAGCAGCACATAGCATAAGAACGGCCCCACGTGCACAATGATGGGGCCGTTTACCTGTGAAGTTTCAGCCGCACAGAAGGCTCTTCCCCCACCGGCTGCAGCGTACAGGTCTCTAATGAGACCAGGGAAACGAAGGCCGGGCCCGGAGCCGAGAAGAGAGGGAAATACAAACGTGCAGTAACTGAAACAGGCCCCAGCAGCCCTGGCCATGTTCTGACACTAAAAACTGCCAAGGCCTTTTCACAGTAAAGTAAAGCACTCATGCACATTACACACACACACACACCCCTCCCCCCCTTCCCCCTAGCGAAGGGAGAAGGCCAAGCGGGAGAAGGTGACCTAAAGGGACTCGGGACAGGGGCATCCCAAATCCGGATCACCATGCCGGATAGCCGCATTGCCCCACGCGTGAGGTCGAGCGGAGGAGATAAGCTCCTAGGCACCTATAGTGCCATCTACCATTTGCCCAGTGAGCAGCCTGGGCTGGGAGGCTTCCATCAACCATATAGGTAACAAACTATCAACTGAGCAGAAATAGACCCAAAGGGGGTGCCGGGGTAAGACCCCGGCTACCTGCAAGCAGGAGACTTCTTTCTTCTGTCTTGTCGTCATGCAGAGAGAAAAACACTGGTGTTAAGTGGGAGGTACCAGGTATATATAGGCCGGAAGGGGGCTCGTTACAAGACTTCCTCTCTGCAACTGCGTCACCTGGCGGTGAGTAACCCAATCGTGAAGAATTAAAGGGGAAGCGGGGTGTGTGGCACACTGAGAATATTCTGTGTTTTAAATTGGTTTAGTGTGTGCGGCTATTCATCTGGGATTAATATGGGACAGCTTTAGAGCCCCATTAGTTTGTAGTAAGAGCGGCTAGTAGGGCTGGAGTGTGGGCCACAGATTGGCTGGTGACCCACTAATGTGCTGTGGGATCGCTGAAGAAGTATGCCTGGCTGGGGAGGAACAATGACCAGGAGAGTGAAAACGCTGGCTAATGTCCCTCTTTAAGGTGTCATTCCCCTCTGTACAGTGGCTGCCCAACATTCCTATTGAAGCCTGGGACAGGAAGTGTAGTGGCCCAAACCAGCACTGTATAGAAGCCAGCACTAGGTGGAAATGGCACATGAGATGACTGTTTAGGAGAGTCGATACATGGGGAATATTGGGAAGTCTGATCTTTTTGTATTCACATGTAGAAAATGTCAAATGTAACTAAAAAACAAAATGCATTTTATGTACACCAAAGTTTTTATGTGCGGTTATTTGCTGGAAGGTGAAGCGCCCTTACCTGGCTTTGGTAGTGCTGCTCAGAGTGGCTTTTGCTCCTCTCCATATATATATAACCAGACCATTATCCAGCAGGTAAACAAACCTGAAACACAACATTAACTGGATGAGAAACTACTGTACATAAAAGCAGCAAAGGTGGGTTTTTAGGATCATAACAGATACAAACCGAGGATCCAGCGAGGACGACTTGAGTGGCATTGGCTCCAGACGAATGTTCTTTTTGCCATAAATCCGATACAGCCTGGAATAAAAAAAACACACACAAACATTACTGAAAGAGTCTATAAAGCTGTAAAATTGCAGCAGAATGAACTTGGTGTAGTACACCTTAAAGTGTACTATACCCATGTAACCCGGTTCTGGAGTCTAAAATATTCCAGGGCTGTGCTATAGCTTCCCTCTTGAAAAAGGTCCACAAAACCGAAACATCGATGGTTAATTCTTTTCACTCGTGGTGCTGCCTGTAAGCTTTGTTTTCTTTACATACTTGTACTATCTGTATATGATGATTTGAATTGCCGAGGTGTAGTGGTACTGGGGATCTGGGGGATTTCCCAGACTCCCCAAGCGTGTTATTTCTTACAACTACTTTGTATTGTTAACTCATCAGTTACTTCTATACCTTTTAGCTTTGTCTGGCATATGTGTGTGCCAATATACTGGCTGCTAGCTCGTTCCGTAGCACCTAGTGGTCACTTATGTACATAGCACTTGATTATGCTTTATGATACTCTATCCTGTTTTTTTGTGCTTTATTCTGCACTTTTGTTGTGTACACCATTAAAATCCCTTTACTATTTTGCATTCAAATCCTAGTAGTTTGTCTCTTTTTTAGTTTCATAGTTGTTCCCTGTGACATAGTGTTCCCGAACACTACCATTTGTATTACATATATTACCTGTTTCCTATTGCTAGGGTGTGCTTCAACTCTTCTTGTTTTAAACAGTGTAATAGTTTGCCCTTGGTTCACGCAGCACTCAACTCGATACGGTAATCCCAGGGCGCATGTGCAGGCCCCTGCCAGCATCCCTAGAACCCTTCAATCTGATCTGATGCACACACGATTCTACACCGGCCATTCAGATATGCCTGGTGGCGGATATTGGACACTTTTGGTGTGGAGTGGAAAATGTGGCAAAAGAGGACATCTATTTACCATTTATCAACCCATGTGCCACAGATGGAAGGGGAATGTAGCGATGTACAAGGGCGCATCAATAGGTGGGTCACATACGTCTGGCATTCTATTTTCTGTTTCAATCTTTTCATTGTAGTTTTTAAATTTTAAATAAAAATTGTACAGTACAAAAGTTTCCAACTTTACATTGCAATAAACTTTTCCACGCTCCTGTACAGCAAATTGTTTCTCCTTTAAGTGCATATACAAACAACTTAACCGGGGTCTATCGCTAGTATACCTTCTAGAGCATCATAACCTTATTGGTTGTTAATGCGTAGGAGACGTCTCTCCTGTCCGCTGATGTGTCCGAACTAGTGCTGGGCCTGTGGGTAGGTTGGTTAACCCTATCCCACCCGGTCCACAATCTTCCGCATGGCCATCCCTCTGCCTTGAATTGAAGGGGGGGGGGCAGGCTCAATATGGGGATGGGGAAGGAAGGGGAACGAGGAATGGAGAGCAGAGGGGGGAAGAGAGGGAGAGAAAGAAAAAAAAAGGGGGGGGAATCAAAGAGGGGAGCACAAGGTGGACAATGATTGAGGCCGCCTTTTACTGTAGCAGGGCATTGCCTATTTCTGGAAAGGCATATTCCATCCATGGTCTTCATATCCTCATAAACTTCACATGAGAGTCTTTCAGGATACTTGTCAACTTCTCATTGACCAGGATCCCGTTTAGCCTCTCTTTCACAGATTGGAAGGGAACGTTGGCCCTTTTTCAGGAGCTTGCGATTACTAATTTTGCCACCAACATGATTTGAGTTTAAAAGCTATGCTGGAATTTTGGTGACGCCCTCTAGTTTCACATGTGGCAGGGCCACCCAGGGATCTTTGCGTATATTGGCATGCAGGAGGGTGCTCAATAGGCCGAAAACTCGCAACCAGAACCTTTTGACCTTGGGGCATTCCCACCAAATGTGCATGACCGTGCCCTCCGTTGGCAGCCTCTAAATCAATTTGCGGGGTAGCCCGGAATCGCCTTTACAAGTACCAACATTTGATAATGTTTCCATGTTTTGATACGAGGGGGAGTGCCGTGAGGTGCGAATAGATTGTGGATATAAGGCCCGAGGTAGGTTTCCCCCGTGTGCAAATCTTCTGAAAGGTGACCATATCAGCTTTGTGATTTTGTTTTTGAGCCAATGATGGATCTGAAGGTATCTAAATCTGGCATTCTATTTTAACAGTAAGGCATTAGTCCTACTTGCTTTAAAAGTGCTACGAGGAACCTGACCTATTTGTTTTAATTGATCTCTTATTTGGGGTACTTGGTTGAAACTTCTTGTTGCTAGGGGTGCTTGGTGTAAAAAAAAAAAAAAAGGGTTGAGAACCACTGTTATCTATCTATGTCTCTATATCTATATCTCTCTCTATATATCTGTATGTATGTATGTATGTATGTATGTATGTATGTATGTATGTATGTATGTATGTATATATATATATAAAAAAAAATAATATAATAAAATATATATAATAAAAAAAAATATATATATATATATATTATATATTATTAGAGCTAGCACGTGCAATGTCAGCTCTCTGCTGCCCCCACCTGGTGATGTACTGAGTGTCGTCCACAGTGTAGAATCCACTGGCCGTGCCGCCTTCTATGTATGATATTTCGTTATCGAATACCTGCAGGCAAATACATCTGTGATTAGCATATACAGACTCAGAGAATTCTTGACACCATAAATATGATGCTAAATCTTGACTCACCTGACTGAACTCCTCACTCTCGTCCCCCATCTCCTCCCGGATGGAGCGACATTCGGCACCCAGGTAATTGCGCAGATTGACAGCATGGATGGCAGAACAGGCCTTTTTATCTAGCGTTGCTTCCTGCCCGATCCAGTAATAGATTTCCCAGTGCAGCCCGCCATTATCATCCAAATATGTCTAAAAGTGAGTACAGTGATGACTCAATAACAAGGGCAATAAAACAAGAACAATTCCTGTTGTATAAAAGTCATGCTCATCCTAGCATAGTCAGAATATAAACTGGACCAACAGTCACAAATTACTTTATGTCCCTTTTAACATTCTCCCCAGGGGGGTTGCCAGTGTGGGATACCTCTACAGTTAAACCGGACCTTCACCCTAAGAGCCTATCTTGTATGTTTCCTCCACTCTGTACATACAGATTACCCACATCCTATGTGCACCTACTGCATTTTCTTAGCCTTTATACATCGGAGATGGCAGCTCGTGGAGCATCAGGCAGCCGGCAAACAGGAAGTGTCTTCTGACTGTGCCGCTCTGCATTCTGGGATTGCTGTCATTATCCTGACCCCAGCTCTGCTCTGTCTGTACAAAGCACAGCTATAACCCCGCCCCCCTGCACTATACCCCACTCTCCTCTCCTCAGTATGTGTGCTGCATCTGAGGCAAGATGGCGGCACCTGTATCCTAGAGTCCTGAACAGAGTTGCAGCCCAGCAGAAGAAAGAATAAAAAGTAAGCAACTAAAAACTTAAAATATATTAATTTTAGATGCTGGGGAATAGTTTAGGGTTTGGGCTTTTCACTAAATCATGTTGAAGGTCCGGTTTAAAGATCCTTCTGAAGCCAAAACTAGGCACCAAGCGCTTTATGATACGGGGCAAGAAGCAGCTGCACACTTCATTGGATTAGCTACGGAGTGTGTGTGTGTATTTCTGGTCCCTCCAATAGACTCAGCACTGCCAGGAAAGAGTGAGTGAGTATCTCAGTAATGCAGGGCTCACTGATGGTATGAGGGGACAGGTTTGTTTTTTCTCCCTTTTAACCAGGACCCACTCTGGCACATAATTGCAAGATAGTGTTAACATCCGCTTCTTACCTAGATATTTTAAATATAAGAGCCCCTGGCAGAATTGCACACCAGTACCGTATATAGCAGCCATACTCAACTGGCGGACCTGGGTCCGAATGCGTCAGATTTCTGGACCCCTGCCCTGACAGCCCTGCAATCAGTTGCTTCTGTGTTGCCCCCTTTACATCATTTTGGGCCCCAGTTCACCCCTGTACACGGCCTGCACAGTATGCACGGGGGGGTTAAAATCGGTGTGCCGCAGGCCAGAGCTGTAGGTTCTGTGGGGCCAAAAAAAGCTGTTTTCCCAAGTGCCCAATAGGATTTTTTTTTTTTTTTTGGGGGGGGGGAGGCAAACAGTCTTTTTAGATTTCCTGTGGAATCTTTATCCCTCCCATGCTGATTACTAACTATCCACCCCTGCAACAGCCCCCTGCCCGGACCTTCCCCTCTCACCGGATGCCTGTAAATGGACCTTTACAAGAAGTGGTTGAGTACCCCTGGTATATAGGAATCCCTATCAGACGTAGTGACACCTAATGCATGGCCACCCTCACCTTCAGAACAATGTAGCAGTCCGCCTCATAGAACTTTCCGTGAAATGTCTCGTCCACCAGAACAGGAATAAAATTCTCAATCTGCCAGACAGTAATGCCAGGAAGCTGCCCAACATCTTCTGTGAAAAACTCAGAGTAATCCAAATGCGGCTTTTCAAGACCCTGATCCCACCGGCGGGTTTTCAGGTCAGTGTATTTCATGTCCCCATTCTCCTGAAAACAGAACAAAGCAAATAATGATAACCGGCTGCTAAGCACAAATTAGAAGCCAAGAGCTTTACAGTATTGAGGGGTTTACCAGCACCTAAACGAAAACATCATGGGCAGGTGTAGATATGGGCACTATAAGCTTTATTATTGAAGGGACAGATACTATAGCAGGGGTGGGTAAGTCCCCCCCCCCTCCCCCACAGCCATGGGGTGTCTTGGCTGAGGGTTACAGGGAGCCAGGTAATAGAGAGGGTTGGGGGAATGGATAGAAATAGAATGAAAAGAATTCTGGCCTAGGCTCCGGGTGAGGTGAGTTGCTTGCTTAAGGCTACACCCAGGTCAGCCGGACACGAAAACCAGTGCAGCCCACCAAGATTTCTCCATGTGCGCCGTATAGCCAGTCCACCCCCTAGGAGCAGAGGAGGTAATAGATGCTCCTTGTGCATAGACCTGTGATGAATGGAGGTCAGAATCAATAAAATGAATATATATGTGAACATTCCCTGCCTCCATTTACACCACTTGATTTCATATTCCTATCTTTGCATTGTATGCTTTAGTGGCTAATAAAGGTGAAATAAACCCTCAGTAAGCCACTTATCTCTGCGTTGATTCTTTTTTGCTTGTACTGAAATTAGTGCAATAAAGTTAATGAAGCACACTGCTAATAACACATTACTGTGATAAAGATGGCGTCAAGAAGATGGACAACGCCTTTTGAGTCGCCTCCCTTTTAGACGTAGATAACATTCCAACGTGCTCATTAGGTAGAACAGACCAATTATTGAGCCAGATATTCAGTTTTTCACTATATCCAGTCCAGGTCGTCCCAGAAGTGATGACAGTTGGGTAGTCCGCCACTAGGTGGCACAGTCACTGCAAGATCCAGAGCCGTGACTCCTCCCTGCCCCTATAAAGAGAGTTGTCTCCATAGAATTCCCAGAATTCATCTTGCAGTAGCTGCTGCTAGGATCGTCTTGGATACGTTCTCTGGATACTGCAGCTCAGCGGGGCATTTTAAGCCTGTGAGCCCCTGCACCTCTATTTCCACTGTTCCCGTGGACCCATTTATGCCTTGGCTGAGGGGACAGGTGAAGGTAGGGAGAACGCTAGGCTCTGGGCCGCAGACCCTCCCCTAAAGGGTAGTCGGCCATAGGCGATGGTGAGCCTATTGGGGGGGGGGGGGGGGGGGGGGGGAACCACCTAATTGCCCAGGGTTTATGCCCGTATCTGTGCCCACTAGCTTTATTTTCATATGTTGTGCTTTTTACCTCACTTTTATGCCTTTTTTCCTCAGACTTTTTGTTGTTGCTGGCAGTTGTGCATACTCACCTTCCCTCACCTCTTCTCCTTCCCCTCCATCTTGTAGCTGTGGGGGGGGGGGGGGGGGGGCAGGAGCCGCGTTGGTCGAGGCCTTCTTCTAGACGAGGCCTCGGCATGTGGTGTGGGTACGTCTGCACTCTCGGGGGGGCGTACGGTGACGCGTTTTGCATCATTGCTGCGTTGCCCGCCCCTCGAGGTACGGCCTTGCAGCGCTCGGGCGCCATTTTCCTTGCTGCTCACTGTGCTGTGTCATTTGCGGACCCTGCTGAGGGTCCCCACGGCAGACGACCTCAGTTTTCGCCACTCCTGCCTGCGCTTCTGGTGCCCGCCTCCCGGACGCCCCGCTACCTCGCCGGTCGGTTCCGTGAGTCCCTCTGTTTTTTTCTCTGTTGGATTTTGATGTGCATGTGCTGTGGGATACTCATGAATCCTTTCTGTTTGTGTCTTCCAGGTGGGCCCCCTTTCCATTGCCAGCTGAGGGTTGTGGTTCCTCCCGGTCTCCTATACCCCCCCCTCTCTCCGCACCCTCTCCCCTTAAAGAGGGATTACTAAAAAGAGGGCTTAAATTGGGGGTCACTTAGGTTTGGGCCGTTAGTGCCTTGTAACCTGTATTTTTTTATCACCATAATCACCATAATGGAGGCTTCTGGGGATAATGAGCCTGGGGCCCCCTCTGGGTGGGTGAAGCTCTGCCTCATGTGCGGTTCCTGCCCCCTGTGTGGACTCAGCACGGTTTGTGTCACTTGCGCCAGGAGCGTATTGTTGGAGCATGATAGGGCAGGCGTCCCTGCCCCTAGCCCTCCTTTGCCTGCGGCATTGCCAACCCCCCACTACTGCATTCAGCCCTCAGCGAAGGGGAAGCCAGCAGGGGGTCCCAAGCCGGTTTGACTTACCGGGTGGCCTGCCTGGAAAGACAGAGACATCTCGCACCGCTACTAGGAAGGCCACGAGTAAGAAGCGGCACATCGAGCCGGGTTACTCGGATTTTGCTGATGATGATGATGATCTTTTTGGAGGTCGGGACTCCATGGAGGAAGGAGAACTGTTTAAGGACTCTTAAACTCTTAGACGACTCTTAAACGCTTAGACGCTTCCTCAGGGAATCGGTCGGTTGGCTATGATAGCGAGCCTGGTTCCTCCTTGGAAGAGGACATGTGGCTCCCTGACGACACTGAGAAGTTGCTGTCTTCTGTGTTTGAGACTTTGCATATTGTCTGTTTGGCCGCCCTCAAGATTTCTTCGGTCGCGGATTTCCCGGAACGCCTTGACGGCGCAGGGCCTAAAGGTGGCCGTTCAGAGCCTTCTGCTATCAGGCGTGATTTGTCCCGTGCCTCACCAGGAACGGGGGCGAGGGTTCTACTCCAATCTGTTCACGGTGCCCAAGAAGGACGGAACGCTGCGACCTATCTTGGATCTGAAGGGTCTCAACAAGTTTGTCTGAGTCAGACATTTCCGCATGGAGACCTTAAGGTCCGCGGTGAGCTTGCTTCGGCCCGGCGACTTCATGACAATGGTGGACATCAAGGAAGCTTATCTGCACATCCCGATTTTTCAGGGGCATCAAAAGCTCCTGAGGTTCGCGCTGGAGGATCAGCATTACCAGTTTGTGGCACTACCGTTCGGGATAGCCTCAGCTCCCTGTGTGTTCACCAAGGTGCTGGCAGGCATCATGGCCATCCTGAGGAACCGGGGCATTTGTATTCTTCCTTATTTGGACGATTTGCTGATTGCGGCTCAGTCCCTTCCGCAGGCCGAGAGCGACACCCGGATGGGGTTATCAACTCTCGAGGATTTTGGATAGGTAATCAATTACCCCAAGTCTTCTATCACCCCCTCAATGGTGAGGTCCTTCCTGAGCATGACGTTGGACACTTCTCAGGTCAAGGCATTCCTCTCCCAGCTGAAGGTGGAGGGCCTCCAGACGCAGGTGCAGGCCCTACTGGCTTGTCAGCGACCATCTATCCATCTGGGGATGAAACTGGTGGGCCTCATGGTGTCCTGCTTCGAGGCAGTGCCCTTCGCCCAGTTCCACATGAGACCTCTTCAACTGAATCTGTTGACCGGTTGGGACCGGACGCAGGAGTCCCTGGATCAGGAATTTTCACTGTCCCCCTTGGTCAGACAGTCCCTCTTGTGGTGGTTGGACTCCAGCAATCTGTTGGTGGGCAAGTCCTTTCTGACTCCCCGGCTGGGTAGGTTTGTGGCAAACGCTCAAGTTCCAGGGTCAGTGGGGGCCGCAGGAGGCCCACTTACCCATAAATCTCTCGGAGCTGAGAGCGATTCGGTTGGTGCTTATCCAATTGACTCCCCATCTAAGGGGTCTTGCGATTCAGGTCCGCTCGGACAATCAGACGGCTGTCGCCTACATCAATCACCAGGGCAGGACTCGGAGCAAGCGAGTCCTTCAGGAGGTGTCCCAGATTCTGACGTGGACCTGTTTGCATCCAAACACAATCACAAGCTTCCAAGGTTCGTCTCCCTGTCAAGAGATCCTCTGGCCTTCGCCACAGACGCACTGGCGATTCCGTGCTGCGCAAGATAGCCCAGGAGGGGGTACCAACCATCCTGGTGGCTCCTCGCTGGCCGAGACGGAGTTGGTTCGTGGACATAGTTCAGATGTCAGACGATCGTTACATCATGCCCAACGACCCAGGGATCGCTGCGGCACCCCAATTCACAGACGCTGGCTTTAACGGCCTGGTTATTGAAACCTCCATCCTAATCATCCTAATGGAAAAGGGGCTGTCGGCCACGGTTGTTCAGATCATTATTCAGGCGCGGAAGAAGTCTTCTTTCATGATTTACTACAGAGTTTGGCATGCCTGCATTTCTTGGTGTGAATCAAAGAGTTTCCCTTGACGCACTTTTTCTATTTCTAGGATTTTGGAATTTTTACAACACTGCTTAGACTTGGGTCTACAGCTGGGCACCCTCAAGGGCCAGGTCTCGGCCTTGGCCATCTTCTTCCATCCTTTGCCAATCATAGACTGATCAGGACTTTTTTTCCAAGGAGTTACCCATGTACGTCCACCGAGTAAGCCTGTATTAACGGTGTGGGATATGAATTTGGTGCTTTCTGCTCTCCAGGATCCCCCCTTTGAGCCTTTGTGCGACGCTGCATTGTCTGTCTTGACCCTAAAGGTGGTCTTTTTTGGTGGCTATCACCTCGGTGCGCCGTGTGTCAGAACTGGCTGCTCTTTGTATGAAGCCTCCTTACCTTGAGCGGCATAAGGATAAGGTGGTTTTTCGCTTTAATCCTGATTTTTTGCCTAAGGTTGTTTCTCCCTTTCATCTTAATGAGAAAGTTGTTTTGCCTTCCCTGTGTCCAGAACCGTCTAATTCTAAAGAAAAGACCCTCCATGCCTTGGACGTGGTCAGAGCCCTTAAGTACTACCTGGTTGTGACTGAATCCTTCAGGAAGTCGGATTCACTCTTTGTTCTCACTGAAGGTTCCAGAAAGAGTTTGCCTCCGGTCAAGTCCACTCTCAGTAAGTGGATTAGACAGGCGGTGGTGCAAGCATATTCTGCCAAGGGGAAGGAACCCCCTTTTTCGTGTTACAGCTCATTCTACTAGAGCTATTGGTGCTTCCTGGGCTTTTCAGCACCAGGCCTCTGTTGAACAAGTTTGTAAAGCCACTACTTGGTCTTCTGTTCATACCTTTACTAAGTTTTATAAGGTTGATGTTAGGGCCTCAGCTGAAGCTGCTTTTGGCCGAAAGGTGCTTCAGGCGGTAGTGAGATGAACTACTTGCTGTTCAGCACCAGGGATCCCACCCTAAGTGGACACTGCTTTTGGATGTCCCAACTGTCATCACTTCTGGGACGACCTGGACTGGATATAGTGAAAAATACAATTCTGTGAAACTCACCTGTAGAATTGTTTTTGAATATATCCAGTCCAGGTTGTCCCACCCCACCCTTGTTTCATTATCTCTTGTTTGCCTGTTATGGGGATTACCTTTTTGTATTGGACCATTGTCCTTAGTTTTTTTTGTTGGAGAGAGTATATGCTGAAGCTATGTGAGTTAACATGGTTTCTTGGCCTCCCGGCCTGTCTCATTTACTGCTTTTTGACATTCTGGGAATTCTATGGAGACAGCTCTTTTTATAGGGGGCCGGGAGGAGTTAGGGCTCTGGATCTTGCAGTGACTGCGCCACCTGGTGGCGGACTACCCAACTGTCATCACTTCTGGGACGACCTGGACTGGATATATTCAAAAACAATTCTACAGGTGAGTTTCACAGAATTGTATTTTTTCTAATATGATGATTTGTCTCCTCGAGATGATGTATGTAAGTTTTCTATTTTACTATGAATAAAATCGTCAAAGGGAGGAGCACCAGATGCATCTCTGTGAGATAGTCGAACGCATTCCAATGACTGTGTCCTTCTGTCTCGCATATTTCTTATCCCCTAGACTGATTTGAAAGACTGAACGAAACCCAGGACCCCCGTTAAACGGGCACGACGGAGGGGGTTCGTCTGACGGATAGTCGTCGTTGAAAGATCCATGCCCATTTGGTTTAAAATAGGTGTTAAACCACGTATGAGGTCACTTCACGTCAAGTGTGGAATGTGTATGACCAACTCACATCCATTCCAATGTAATTGTATCCTAATCAGAGTCTTCCTCACCTGAATCTTCTTGTTTTTCTCCTGGGCCACATCTGACATCCCTTTAAGCACCTGCTTGGCCTGGTCATCCTGGGTGGAATCTTTTCGCCGTCGGAGGCGCATTTTTCTTGCAGAGGCGTCTTTTGGAGTGCCACCTGCACAACGATAATACAGGGGTTAAAGAGGAGACAAGCTATCGGAACAAACATTTAAAAAGGCACTTTAAAAACAGGGCCACATGCTTTCATAATAAGATACCTGATCAGATCAAGGGTTTTGTGGGGGATATAGAATGTCTATAATGCTCTATATGCAGAACTTGTGCTCAGCTTGCTATTACCATCAACCATCAAGATAACAATACATTTTATACCTTTACACCTGAATTTAAACTGGTTCAGGGCTTTTCTAGGACCATATAATACTTAGAGAAAGCACAGCTGGGGGGGGGTGACCCTATACATTTTAATTAGGGTGGGTGAATGTATACAATTTAACTATGTAACACACACTGGAGACCTTTGTAACTTATAGGGTGCATTAGCGCAGGTTTGTTAGTAATACTGATATGGGGGGGTATTAGTATTGAGGTTGATGCACTGGTACGTTAATATTTAATATAAAATTATACTAAGCTTTTCCTATATTACATATGTGGACCACCAATAAATCATTTACAAATATTTGGTCATTTACAAGTATTAGCCTTACAGGAGCTGTATTACAAAATTCAACAAAACATGCTGAATGTGAGGGACACATATGCGATTTTATTCTTCTGGGAGAAAAAAATCCAGGGGTGACAGGTTCTTAAGAATACCATTCCACCTTTACAGAGGTGATCTGCTGCATTCCATTGCCTGTGTCCTGATCCAGCATGTTGGTAGCAGCAGCATTAACCAGTTTAAATATCAGACCAAAGCATTGCATGATTGGTAAAAGCATCTACCCCATCAGAAGAATTGCAAAAGAATTGCAATAGCAATAGCAGAACAGGCTAGCTCAGGAGAAAGGGCAATAGAGTGGAGCAGATCTTCTCTGTAAAAGCTCATTAAAAGTGGTCAATATGGTTAAGGTAAGAAAAGGAAAAAAACAGGGTGACAGGTGACAGGGAGAGTTTTATTCAGTTCATATGTATAATTGACCCCCTCCTCTGATTAGCCGACTTGTTTATATTAATTTTTAATAGTACACAATTTTGCGATACAGCTCCTCCATAACAAACAAACAGGCTTGGTGGATTTTTTTTTGATGCAGGGTGTACAAGTAAGCCATCCTCTTGCTATTTAATCCCTATTCTAAGGATTTCCTGTGTGACCGAGTAAAGAGAGGAGAAAACACATTTTAAGGACCAGGCAATCGGGAAGCATCACTTTACCTCCAGAAGCAGCCGCAGCAGCAGCTACAGTGGCAGGAGATGCTCCAGCCAGCCGCAGTTGGTTTTGCAGGGAGAAATCGATATTGTAGAACTCCGATGTGCGGTTAGTAGGCTTGGGGGGCATCACCAGACTTGGGTTCTCCCGGACATCAAGGACCTAAAAGACAGTTTTTGGTCATCTCCTGTACCATGCCACAAAAATACAATTCTGTGAATACTCACCTGTAGAATTGATTTTGTAGTATACAGCACGTCCTGTTTCACTAAATTCTTTACGCTTGGGATATCCCACCACAAGGTGGTGCAGTGGACTGCAGAAAATACTTGTGGCACCTCCCGGCCCTATAAAAGGACAGGAACCTCCCACAAATTCCCAGTGTTACAAAGCAGTAGACAAGAAGCCGGGAGAATAAAAATGAAGGAACCCCAACCAAACATCTGAACAAATCACCAGAGGTAACCAAGAATAATGATAATAAGGGAGGGGTGAAACAGGACGTGCTGTATACTACAAAATCAATTCTACAGGTGAGTACTCACAGAATTGTATTTTTCCCAGTATACAGCACGTCCTGTTTCACTAGATTCTTTACGCTTGGGACGTCCAAAAGCAGTGTCCGTAAAGTAGGGTGGGATCCCCAAAGAACAACGGCGGGCAGTTTAAACCACTGCCGCCTGAAGAACTTTGCGGCCAAAAGCAGCATTCGCTGAGGCCCTAACATCAACCTTGTAAAACTTAGAAAAAGTATGAACAGAAGACCAAGGTGCGGCCTTACAAACTTGTTCAACAGAAGCCTGGTGCTGAAAAGCCCAAGAGGCACCAATAGCATGCGTGGAATGAGCAGTAAGGCGGAAGGGAGGTTCCTTCCCCTTAGCAGAATAGGCTTGCACCACCGCCTGACGATTCCACTTGCTGATAGTGGACTTAGCCGGAGGCAAACCCTTCCTAGGACCACAAGGAAGAACAAAAAGAGCATCAGTCTTCCTGAATGATTCAGGAGCAAGTAAAACTTCAGAACCCTGACCACATCTAAAGAGTGCAGAGTCCTCTCCTTGGAATTAGCAGGATTAGGACACAAGGAAGGCAAGACAATGTCCTGATTGAGATGAAAAGCCGACACAACCTTAGGCAAGAAATCTGGCTTAAACCGAAACACCACCTTGTCCTGGTGTCGCTCAAAATAAGGAGGTTTGATGGAAAGCGCTGCCAACTCAGAAACACGCCTGACAGAAGTGATAGCCACCAAAAAGACTACCTTAAGAGTCAAAATGGGTAAAGCGGCCTCATGGAGAGGCTCAAAGGGACGACCCTGCAGAGCATATAACACCAGATTCAAATCCAAACTGCTAACATAGGCTTACATGGCGGACGCACATGAGAAACCCCCTGGATAAAGGTCTTAACCAAACGGTGACTGGCAAAAGATCTTTGGATAAAATTGCCAGAGCTGAAGCATGACCGTTGAGGGTACTAGGTTGAAGGCCCAAATCCAAACCATGTTGCAAGAATTCCAGAATCCTGGGAATAGAAAACACCCGGCAGGGAAGAGATTTAGACTTACACTAGGCAATGTAAGTATGCCAGACCCTGTAGTAGATAAAGGACGAGGACTTCTTCTTAGCCCTAATCATGGTATCAACAGAGGCAGGCAAACCCTTTTCCATCAAGATGGAGGTTTCAGCAGCCAAGCCGTCAAAGCCAGCGTTTGTAAATTGGGATGGCACAGCTGCCCCTGAGTGAGCAGATCTGGATCCTTGGGCAGGACGTATTGATCCACTGCCAACTGCACGATGTCTGCGAACCACACCCTTCTTGGCCAAAAGGGGGCCCCCAGAATGGTTGGCACCCCCTCCTGGGCTACCTTGCGCAGCACCCTGCCCAACAGAGGAAACGGGGGGAACACATAGAGGAGCCGAAACCCCTTCCAAGGCATTGCCAGCGCATCAGTGGCAAAGGCCAGAGGATCCTGAGACAGAGACAAAGAATGGAAGTTTGTGATTGTGACGTGAAGCAAACAGGTCCACATCCGGCAGACCCCAGCGGTGGCACAGGGAGTGAAACACCCTGTTGCTGAGGGACCACTCCCCCAGCCGAGACATCCCCCTGCTTAAGGAGTCTGCCTCCAGGTTCTCCACCCCCGGGATGTAAACTGCCGATATGCAGGGGACATTCTTCTTCGCCCAGGACAGTATCAGGGACACTTCCTTGCGGGCTCGCTTGCTCCGAGTCCCTCCCTGATGATTGATGTAGGCAACCGCCGTCTGGTTGTCCGAGCGGATCTGAACAGCCCGACCCCGAAAGTGTGGAGTCAACTGGGAAAGCACCAACCTTATCGCCTGCAGTTCCAGAATGTTGATAGGGGCATGGGCCTCCTGAGGGCCCCACTGACCCTGGAACTTCAGAGACTTCCAAAAGCCCCCCCCAACCTGTCAGACTGGCATCTGTGGTGACAGTCTCCCAGCACGGGGGCAGAAAGGTCCTGCCCACTAGGAGATTCCTTGAGTCCAGCCACCACGAGAGAGACTGACTGACCCAAGGGAACAGAGCAAATTCCTGATCCAGGGACACAGTGTCCCGATCCCAAACCGACAAGAGGTGCAACTGAAGAGGTCTCATGTGAAACTGAGCATAGGGGACCGCCTCGAAGCATGACGCCATCAGGCCCACCAACTGCATCCCCTGCCGAATGGAGGGATAAGGGCAAGAAAGTAGAGACCGTGCCTGCGTCTGCAGCCATCACCCCCGCCAGCACCTTGGTGAAGACCCGAGGGGCTGAGGTAAGACCGAACGGTAAGGCCACAAATTGGTAGTGCCGATTCTCCAAAGCGAACCTGAGAAATCTCTGATGACCTGGAAAGATTGGAACATGAAGGTAAGCATCTTTGATGTCCACAGAAGTCATGAAGTCGCCCGGGCGCAAGGTACTGACCGCCGAGCGCAGAGTCTCCATGCGAAAATGCTTGAACCTGACAAATTTGTTGAGGCGCTTCAAATCCAGGATGGGCCTCAGGGACCCATCCTTTTTGGGAACAGTGAACAGATTGGAATAGAAGCCTCTGCCCCTTTCCTGAAAGGGCACCAGGAAGATGACACCCAAATCCAAAAGGCTTTGGACCGCAAGCAGCAAGCCTTGAGCTGACAAGGGGTTTTGAACCATCCGGGATCTGATGAATCTTGGGGGCAGCCAGGCTGCAAACTCTACCTTGTACCCGGAGGACACCACCTCCTGAATCCGCCGATCTGAGACGCGCAGTACCCAGACGTGAGCAAAGAGCCGCAACAGCCCCCCCCCCAGCTGGATGGTTGAGGGCGCCTCATCATGCCTGAGGGGGCGTGGGGACAGATTTGGACTTGGGACCCCATGAGAGACCGGGGCGTCCATGGCCTCTACCCCGGCCCCAAAGGTCTCTCCGTGTCCCCGCAAACGGTGCACCCCGGCCAGACCTGGGAGCACGGAAGGAGGGGAGGGAAGAACCAGCCCCCCGAAAGGGCCACGGCTGCCTCCTGCGTTGAGGCAGCCTACCATCCTTGGAAAACAGATCCAGATGCTCACCAAAGAGCCGTAGCCCAGTAAAGGGGTAGCCAGTGAGAGCCTTCTTAGCAGCATTATCAGCCGCCCACTGACGCAGCCACACAGAGCGGTGTATAGCCACCAAAAGTGCAGATGCCTTACCACACATCCTGACCGCATCATCCATAGCAGAAAAAAAATGCATGCCACAAATTCATAGCAAAGCAGGAGGGATCTATACTCCTCCCCCCTATTGGCATCCGAGGCATTATCCAGAAGGCACTTGAGTAGCCCTTTAATAGCAAGAGCCGTGATGGCAGAAGCGCACACAGGGCGCAGCCCCTGCACAAGCAAATGCATGACAGGCCAGCTGATCCACACGCCAGTCCTCACCATCTCTCAGAGTAGAAGTGTCAGGGGAATGCATGACCGAGGTAGTGGACAACCCAAGCACGGGAGCATCGACCTCGGGGGGACAAGATCAGTGCTTAACCACATCAGCAGGAAAGGGATACCTCCTGTCCCAACTCTTAGGCACTGCAGGCAATTTGCTAGGACATTCCAACTCCTTGAGAACCAAATTATTAAAGTGGTTCTGCTCAGGGAACTCCAAGCGTTGTTTAACAGTGTGAAAAAGCTCACCCTGCTGCTTATTAGCCGGGACATGAGGGGTAATAGACAATACTTCAAAGATGTGAGCCAACAGCCTATCAGTATCATCAGGAGACCATGGATCTTCCCCAAATAGAGACCCGGTACCACCATAAATCTCCTGCTGTTCCTCAGAGGACTCAGAATAAGAGAAGAGGTCCCCCTCTTCTAGGGGGTAAAGGCCAGGGAAAGAATACTGTCCCTCATCCTCCTCAGGAAAAAGGGAAACAGCGGGAGTTACATGCCGCTTCTTGCCAGAAGCCTTACGGGGGGCAGGAACAGTAATATGCCTTTCCAGGCTGGCCACCCGCAAAGCCAAGTCATGATGTGATTCCCCGCCAGCATGTCCCTCGCTAGGGGTCAAATGCAGGCGCGGGGGGTAGGTGATGTAGAAGGGGGTGCAGAGCCCAGACTACAGCACAAGTGCCTTCTGGGCACAGGGCACACATACCCTGACACCGTCACTCACAGGGGATACCCCACACACGGCACACAGCTGGGCTTGTCCCTAAGGAACCCCAAGCACATAATCCCCGGAAGCCTCCATATAGTAATTAGAGTGGGCACACTGGCCAGTATAGGGTTAAGGCTAACACGAGCCACCCGGGATGCCCCAAACCCCGCTAGGGAGAAACCAGAGTCACGTTTATCCCGCCTGAAAGACATAAGAAAACCACATATAACATTCCATAATGTGGCGAAAAAAGCACAATACAACCCCGAAGGGGACTCACGGACCAAGAAGCCGATCGCACATCCAGGCAGGCCAGCAGCGCACCGCAGGTCAGGAGAAGAAGTCTCAAACCAAAATGGCGCCAGCAAGGATCTTGAGGGGCGGGCCGCAGAGGTATGACGCAAAAAGCTTCATCCGCGGGACCCGCCCCCCCCCAAGAGCGCGAATCATGCTCCGTGTGACCCACTAGCGCCAATGACAGCGCAGTAAAACACAAGGAGAATGTCAAGGAGCGCGGACAATACAAGTAAAAAGCAGATAAAAAAATCAATGTGAACAACACTGCCGGTCCCCCCCCCCCCCCCCCCCCCGGAGAGCTTCCCAGGGAGAGAGCGGGTTGGGGAAGAGCAACGGTAGGTGCACCCAAGGCATGTCTTAGCTAGGGAGGAGGGGGGGGGGGTAGGGGAAGGTCCCAATAAGGCAGCAAGGGGCATCCCACAAGGCTCACCGTGAGCCTGAACCGCCTACCCTTGTAGGTACAGGGATTGCGGTTGGAGCAGTGCTCCTCCAGCACCTGACCCTGGTGCTGACCTACCTTCACCCGAACCAGGCAGCCGAGGCTGGGATGCAGTGGAACGGGTGGAAACAGTCCTGCAGGGCCGCAGGCTGGTAAGCCCCGCTCCCCTGTGTAATATAGAGAGCCATCTTCTATCTTCGCAGTCCAGACTGCAGAAGGAAACTGGGAATTAGTGGGAGGTTCCTGTCGTTTTATAGGGCCGGGAGGTGCCACAAGTCTTTTCTGCAGTCCACTGCGTCACCTTGTGGCGGGATATCCCAAGCATAAAGAATTTAGTGAAACAGGACGTGCTGTATACTGGGAAAAGTATTATTAAAATGAGGAGGATATAAATATGAAGCACCATAACCCATCAAAGAGGCTGGGTTTTCAAACTAAGGGGTTCTTTTGTCCTCAACACTCACCTCTAATTCTGGGAGGAAATGAACAGCCTCAGGCAGGGTGACCAGACGGTTTTTATTCAGGACCAACTTGCGCAATTTACCACATCTGGTGAAACAAAATTATAATGGCATCACTGAATCAATTAAAGACCTAAAGCAAAGTGATCTCATGCCCATTTCTGGCATATAAAGGCTCATACCTACCTATATAGCCTCTCAGAAGACATCTGCAATCCCAGGCAAACAATGAAAGTTATCCCCGGACCCTTTACCTTTAAAGCGGACCTACACCCATTTCCTATTGAATTGGTGTGGGGTCGCCCTGGGCCACATTGTGACAGGTTCGGGGGGGGGGGGAATCTAGGTTGATAGCGCCCCCCGCGCTTCAACCCTGCAATGCTTACCTTTATCCTCAATTCTCGGCCGAAATGCAGCCCCAGGATTGGCTGCCAGCAGTCCAATAGATCAGGGTTGCATTCTCATTTCCAGCCACAGATAAGTGCTGGCCTCACAAACTATAAAGTGCAAAGTGCATGGGCTCAGATACATAGTTACCACAATCAGGCTAAACAGCACATGGCGTCCATGGAGTGGGGAGGGAAAGATGGAGGCAGCAGAGATAACACCTGCGCATGCGGCTGCCCGTGCCGCTTCTTGCTTCACCCTAGCAAGAAGCGGCAAGGCAGCTGCGTACGCAGGAGTTGTTATCTCTACTGCCTCCATCTTTCCCTCCCCACTCCATGGACGCCATGTGCTGCTTAGTCTGATTGTGGTAACTATGTATCTGAGCCCATGCACTTTATAGCTGGTTTCTGTTACATGGACACATGGGATTAGATACTCACTTTTGTTATTGATATTGTTTCTTATTTTGATCTATCAATTATTTATTGTTAGTCTGGTCAACATTTTGTGCAATATTATCATGGAAGGTTTTCACAGTTTTATAATAGTAATTAATTAGTTTTATTTATTTAAATACTATAACACTGTATTGTTGCATATAGCAAATACACTATTTTTTAGTTTTTTTTTTAAGTATACTTATATGAAAAACTTTTTTTTTGTGCCGGCACAAAACATATGGGACATTCATGATAAAATAGAGGCCACACATTTGGGTCTACATATATATTTTTTTGATTTATTTCTGATATGCTTTTGACATGAAATTCGTTAGTAGTGGGTTGGAAAAGATTGGAGGTGTAGAAATAGTTTTTAAATGTCTTTTGTGCGGTATGTAGTTTTGCATGTACTCGTAATAAAGTAATTATTTTGTTTTACATGGTTGTGCTCCCTTATTGGGGGTTATGGAGGCTTGGTTCCCTGACCCCTTCTCCTTGTAGCTATTCACTATCCCAGGTTTTGATATTTCCCACCCCAAACTGGGGTTCCCCGCTGTGTAAATCCTCGCTGTTCGCCTAGCTCACTTACCTCTGCTCAATCCCACGGTGCGGCTAGAGCAGACCTGGGCAATGTACGGCCCGCGGGCCGTATACGGCCCTTTGCTAGTCTCTTACCGGCCCGGGCTGAGCTGGCCAGTAAGAGATGCAGAGGAAGGGAAAACATGCCAGACTCGACGAGCCGAGTGACCAATCGGCTGCTGCTTAACTTAGGTGATCGCCTGTGTACAGTGCGAGAGGCTTAGGTTAAGCAGCAGCTGATCGGCCGCTCGGCTCGTCGGGTCTGGCACATTCTCCCTTCCTCTGAGGAAGCCAGACCCGATGAGCAGGTGATAGAGACCTGGGGACTTTGAAAGGGCAGAGTAGGAGCTCCAGAGCATCAGTAAGTCTGCTCAGAAAGATTATGTCGTTTGCTTGTGTTTTCCCTTCCTGCCTGCTGTCTCTTTTTCACCATGTACCTGTCCACCATGCTCTCACCATGCCCCCTTCCTGCTGTCCACCATGCTCTCACCATGCCCCCTTCCTGCTGTCCACCATGCTCTCACCATGTCCCCTTCCTGCTGTCCACATGCTCTCACCATGCCCCCTTCCTGCTGTCCACCATGCTCTCACCATGCCCCCTTCCTGCTGTCCACCATGCTCTCACCATGCCCCCTTCCTGCTGTCCACCATGCTCTCACCATGCCCCCTTCCTGCTGTCCACCATGCTCTCACCATGCCCCCTTCCTGCTGTCCACCATGCTCTCACCATGCCCCCTTCCTGCTGTCCACCATGCTCTCACCATTCCCCCTTCCTGCTGTCCACCATGCTCTCACCATGCCCCCTTCCTGCTGTCCACCATGCTCTCACCATGCCCCCTTACTGCTGTCCACCATTCTTACACTTTGCCCCAGCTGATCTGAACTTTCCTTCCAGACTGCCAGAAGCCAAGGGCTTCTCTGATTGGCTGGGAAATTATCACATCAGAACGTTTGAAGTGGACCAAAACCCTGCTTTATCAGCCCGGAAATCTTATAGATCCCCTCCCCGCGGGGTATCCAAAATCGGGATGCCCCGCTGTGTGAAACCCCCAGGTCGCCCATAAACTCACCTTTCCCAGTTCAACGGCGTATGCACGAGCTGCGGCCGCATGCCCGCTATCCCTCTAGCAGGGCGCGTGCCTGTGTCGGCCATTTGAGAATGGCCAGCACGGCGCGCTCCCTGTTAGAGGGAAGCTCGAGATGCAGCCGCCAGCGCACTCAGAGCCGCTGAGCTTAGACGTTGCTTAGACGCCCATAGCTCAGCGGCCCTCCACAATATTTTTAGTTTCTCATGTGGCCCCATGGAAAAAATAATTGCCCACCCCTGGGCTAGAGCCTCTGGCGGGAGGGATAAGCCTGCCCTGGAGTCTCAGACACCAGGGTGGGTTTAGGTCCACTTTAATATGCTTCTCGTCAGCGGCCTTTGATCACAAACAACTGACCCTTAATCCTGGTCCAAGAAATAAACTTCCCTATGACACTTCTGCTGTCACGTGACTAGGGCCCAAAGTTTTTAACAAGCGCTCACCTGCACAGGCTCTCTGGGACAAGCTCCAGGTTATTGTTAGAGGCCATAAACTCCTCCAAACATCCAAGTTTGCCTATTCCTGAAGGGATGCCATCAAAGTCTAGCTTGTTGGAGTTCAGGTACATCTTCTTCAGCTTGGACAGCTTGCAGATGGCAGACTGAAAAGACAGAAAGGAGGCAGCACATAACAGTGAATACTAATGATAAGTGCCCTGGAACCTTCAAATGTTAAAGCAGACCCCTACAAATATTTGAAAAACATGCCTTGTATGTATGCATGCAAACACTGACCAATTAATAAACAAATCTGTGGTACAGACCTCCCATGAACCAAGGAGATCTCCCTACACCTCCTTTCTGACAGCGGCCTGATCCTGACGTCTAATTTCCTCTTTACAGGTTAAATGGCTTTGAGTGAACCATCCACTGGTGATCCAGTAACCTTTGGTGCTCCTAAAGGCGGCCCCTGAAGAAATGCTGCTTCAGGATTGGGCAAGCCGATTGCAGAATGGGGTTTCGGGCTGCACAGTGGTTTCCTCTCCTTCTGAAATTAAGCAAGTCCTCTAAGTTTTACTAACAATTGCTCAGTTTGATTAAGGGCCTTATTCATGAAGGGATAGCGCCAGTTAGTGCCTGTACAGCGGCAGGTGAGCGCCAGACACAGCACGCAATTACACATTTATGAAGCCGAATCTGGAACAACGCCATGTAGCGTCCGATTCATCATTATCCCAGGCTCAGCGTACAGCGCCAGCATTCAGCCTTGCAGAGCGCCACGTCTAACCTGTCGCCATCTGGCGCTGCCATACATTTCTATGGACGATCCTTAAATCCCTTTCCTGATCCCATTTTTTTTTTTTCACAAAACAAACACACAAACCTTCTGACATGTATCCTGGGCAAAAAAAATTACATTTTTGAAAACCTTTTGGATTAATAATATTTTTATGCAGAATTGTCTTTACAGGTCTGGTATTAAAGTGTTAATGTAATAACATGTTTTCGCTTTGTTACTAGTGGATACATGTACAAAAACAGACTTTAACATAACAGCCTCTGGTGCTATGGGCTACAATTACATGATTGTGAGCGCTGTTGATGTTTGTGGCCGTTTTTTGATGAATTTGACATCATATTCATCAATACCGGACAGCGACTGAGGCGCTCTGAAACAATGATCCATGGCCGAGCACAGCAAATACTAGCGGGCGCTCTGAAATCCGCTCTACAGATGCTCATCTGTCGCTACCTGGTGCTAGTAATGAATCAGCCTGCCCATATCATCATCAGATTGGGGGAGCAGGGGGGCTACGTGCCCTGGATGCAGTGGGTCAGGGGGTGCCAAAGGGGACCCTGAGTACAGTTGGGGGGGGCGCCATTTCGAACCTTTGCCCTGGGTCCAAGAAAGCCTAGCTATATCTCTGGGTCCACATATCTATGTTCACCTACTTCTATGGTAAAATGTTTAATGATCTGCATTAAACTCCTATTACATGTTTAGTTATGTTTAAGGAGCAAAGCTTATATAAATGAGCTGGCCCTCTTTAAAGCGGTAGAAATCCCAGGATTTTGACTATGCCAGGTTTTGTTCCATGTCTTGGAAGCATCCGTATTCGGGTGTGAGAAGCCCCCAAGGTCGCCGGTATTCACACTCCTTTCGCTGATCCAATAGCTCATGAGCGGGCTCTCGCCCAAATAGAGTGGTTTCTGCTTATCAGTTATTCGGCAAATGGCTCTGATTTGCTTCAATGGGGAGCGCAAGGGGCCACGTCCCCAGGGTGCGCGCCTATCTAAATGGCTGAGGGGCGTGCGCACAGCCCGGAGATGCAGGAGACGCGGCCACTCTCGCTCGCTGCTTGCCCAATTAAATAGGTGCAGCTTTGCTTGGGCGTACGCATGCGCCACAGAAACTAAGAAGGGCGAGTGAACACCAGCGACCTGGGGGGTTTCACACAGCAGGACATCCCAAGTTGGAATGACCCGGGGGGAAGGCCAACAGGCAGTCCTGGGTTTTGTTCCGCTTTCAGGGTTTTCGCTAGTGGCATCCCAATATGGAATGTTCCGCAGTGAGAAATCCCCAGGCTTCAATGTAAACTTATCCCAGTCATCAATCCCTCGGCTGTGACCAAGCTTAGCCACACACCGCAGCTTCTTCCTTTCCTCTGCCCGTTGCTGCCCCCCCTCGGCAGACATTCAAACTCATCGAGCATGGCAAGCGCACAGAACTGGGATGCCACCAGGGTCCTGCCCATGAACGGTTAGAGGTGAGAATACACAGAAACAGGCAGTTTCACACTTTAGGGAGATTCGCAATTTAGCTTTAACTCTAAAATACTGTAGTTTGAGTTTTGGTCCACTACAAAAACCTTCAGATTATAGCACAGAATATAGGTGTATGTACCAACACTCTGGCATGTCTGTCTCAGGGAAGGTGTAGGATCTGCAGTGAGCCTAAAGGAATCCCCCCTTCCCGATGCTCTGCTGCTCCTCAGTGTGCCATACTGGTTCTTAATAAAGGGACAGGCTTCCTTTTGGCAATGTAAAGAACCTCCTACAGTAAGCAAAGGTATGAAGTCATCTGTTGGGTCACCAAAGTCGGAAGCGCACAGTGGCATACCTGGCAGCTGCTATTAGGGTACCTCCCAGTTCCCGAGAGCGGTGCTCTTGGTGTCTCGCGTGCCGGCCTGTCCCTCACATCAGTTACATAGAGCCGTCCATTCATTGTAATGGAGGAGTGGGCCACGCACGCCCCTCCATTGCAATAAATAGACAGCATACAAGGATAGCATACCCCCTTCCAGGATGCTCTGCTGCTCCTCAGTGTGCCATACTGGTTCTAGACTGGATTCTCCATCTGACAGGAAACCAGGAGCTGAAGCACACACCACTAGCTTCCCTAATAGCAGCTGTCAGGTATGCCACTGTGAGCTTCTGACTTTGGTGACCCATCAGATGAATTCAGACCTTTGCTTAATGTAGGAGGTTTTTTACATTGCCATAAGGAAGCCTGTCCCTTTAATAAGAATCTATGCCTGCTTTAAATTGGACCAAAACCCTGCCCCAGAGTCTAGAAAAACTCTGGAGGCAGAATGAATCCCCCTGCTGTGTGAAACCCAGTGGAAACACCATATATGGTCCTCTTGGTTTAATGTGCCCAGCCTATCCTGGGTTTTGGTCCTTTCCCAAGGGGCATCCAGAATCTGTGTGAACCCACCCCCCCCCCCCCCCCCCCCCGATTGCCACAGCCAACTCACCTTATCCCGGGCCCATGGCAGCGGCTCTGATGGCCGCATCCTCCTCTCCCCTCTAGCAGTGTACATGCCCGTGCCAGAATGCGAATGGATGGCGCGGGCACGCTCCCTGTTAGAGGGAGACGGAGGATGCAGCCATCAGAGCCGAAGCTCTCAGACGCATTGTGGGACCGGGAGGTGAGTTGCTGCAGCAATCTGGGGGTTCTGATTGGGGTGCCCCCAGGGAAAGGAACAAAACCCAGGATAGTTAAAACTTTTGACTATTCTGGGTTTTGGTCAACTTTAAATGTCTCTTTGAAGGAAGGGACCGTGATGAGGAGTGGGAGGTTAATGTGGACTCATGTAGGTTGCGGTATTGATATGTAATGTCATATGTTTTGCATTTTGTACTGTGTATTGTCACTTTGTGGTTATGTGATATGCTGAAAACTCAATAAAATAAGATTAAACATAAATGTCTCTTTGGTCCACCCGCCTCCTACGCCATATGGCCGAGCTAAACTTGCACACAGGCGAGTATATGGCAATTCTGCACACACAGCAGGGCATCCAAACTGCAAGCAGTTATTCAGCCTTAGGGAGACCACAGGGGCCGCTAGCGGTCCTCATGCCACAACTGAGAAGTTCTTCAAGCATTAAGGAAGGCCATTTGCAATATCAAATGCCCACTAAATGTGTTTCTAGACAAGAGAGCAAAAATGTGGCTAAGAAAGTCATTACAGGAAGTGAGGTCAGCTGATTGCGAGACAGGTTGAGAGTCTCCATCTGAGTCCACTGATCGATGCACAGGGACAACTCATTGATTTGGTTGCTGCTGAGGTTCAGGCGCTTCAGGCTGGAAACTGTGTACAGGCACTCAGGGACCCGGGTCAGATCATTCATGGACAGATCCACATCTGTGATGGAGAAACGGCAACATATAAATTAAGGTTAACGGCGGCATAAATGAAGCAACAGAGCATCACAAGATTAACGTTAAAAAAGCAAACCCTACTGTAATACCACCAACTACTGCTAAATTGTTCTGTACTTCTGCTGCTTTACACAGGCTCCAAGCACGCCTTGTTGGCCACCCAGACCAACCAAGGTGCTCTTAGAGCTTGGTCTGGACATGCTAGAGCAACAGGGTGGGCAATTATTTTTTCCATGGGGCCACATGAGAAACTAAAAATATTGTGGAGGGCCGGGCCAAAAGGCTGAACTCAATTCTGCATAATATTAATTGTATTTATTTATAAAATGCAGTAAATTCTTTAGGAAAACCTTGCATTCAGCATCTACCTTTCTTTTTTTTAGTAGACATTTTGTGGGCTAAAGTCCTCTTGTGACAAGGATCATGTGCACTTAGCTGACAACTGGAGGGGAGGGTGATACCGGTTGGTAGGATCCACAGAAAATACCATTTTGTGAGTACTCACCTGAAAAATGGATATTGCTGGTGTGCCACACACCCCGCTTCACCTTTAATTCTTCACGATTGGGTTACTCACCGCCAGGTGACGCTGTGCAGAGAGGAAGTCTTGTAACGAGCCCCCTTCCGGCCTATATATACCTGGTACCTCCCATTTATCACCAGTGTATTAAAAAGCAGAAAGACAAGGTACCAGTATTTTAACGGTAACTTCAAAATAAATAAAAGCTTCACCATATAAAGGATTCGGAATACCGAAAAGGGTGGGAGTGAAGCGGGGTGTGTGGCACACCAACAATATCCATTTTTCAGGTGAGTACTCACAAAACGGTATTATTCTTGGTGTGCCACACACCCCGCTTCACCTTTAATTCTTCACGATTGGGACATCCAAAAGCAGTGTCCACAAGGGATGGGCATCTCAAGGCCAGGTGAAGCATAACTTAAATGACTGCAGTCTGCAGAACTTTGCGGCCAAAAACAGCATCCGCTGAGGCCCGCACATCAACTTTGTAAAACTTAGAAAAAGTATGAACAGAAGACCAAGTGGCGGCCTTACAAACTTGTTCAACAGAAGCTTGGTGCTGAAAAGCCCAAGACGCCCAACGGCGCGAGTAGAATGAGCAGTGATACGAAAAGGGGGAACTTTCCCCTTAGCAGAATAGGCCGCAATAATGGCCTGACGTATCCATTTGCTAATAGAAGATTTGGCTGGTGCTAAACCCTTGTTAGGCCCACAGGGCACAACAAAAAAGGCATCCGTCTTACGAAAAGGAGACGAGATAATCAAGTAGTACTTAACACAGCGTACTACATCCAAACAATGCAAAACCCTCTCTTTGTCATTCTTAGGATTAGGACACAAGGAGGGAAGAACAATATCTTGGCTCAAATGAAAAGCAGAAACAACCTTAGGAAGAAAGTCTGTCTTGAACCGAAAGACCACTTTATCCTGATGCCTCTCAAAGTAAGGCGCCTGGATAGACAAGGCCGCCAACTCCGAGACACGCCGGACCGAAGTGATCGCTACCAAGAAGACAATCTTCTGAGTCAGAGTAGACAAAGCAATATCTTGCAAAGGCTCAAAAGGAGGAGCCTGAAGAGCAGAAAGAACCAAATTCAAATCCCAAACCGGGAGTAATGGTTTCCTGGGAGGCCGCACATGCGTAACCCCCTGGAAAAAAGTTTTAACTAAAGGCTGAAGCGCAAAACGCTTCTGAAAAAAGATAGATAAGGCAGAAACTTGCCCTTTCAACGTACTTAGCTGAAGACCAGTCTAGGCCAGATTGTAAAAACTCCAGAATCCTGGAGACTGAGAAGACCCTACAAGGAAAAGATCTAATCTCGCACCAAGCGATATAGGCTTTCCAAGTCCTATAGTAGATGATAGAAGAAGACCTCTTCCGGGCACTGATCAGAGTCTTAACGACTGAGTCAGAAAGACCCTCCTCCTTGAAGATGGAGGTTTCAGCAGCCAGGTCGTCAAACCCAGCGCTGGTAAATTGGGGTAAAACAACCGACCCTGAGTGAGCAGATCGGGCCGAAGAGGCAGAACAAACTGGTCCACTGCCAGCCGAACGATGTCTGCGAACCACACTTGCCTTGGCCACCTTGGGGCCACGAGAACGGCGGACACCCTTTCCAGAGCCAACTTCCGAACCACCCTGCCCAGCATGGGTATCGGAGGAAACAGGTATAGAAATCCCAGATCCCCCCAGCTCAGGGACATGGCGTCCACTGCCAGAGCCAGAGGATCCTGGGAGAGCGACACGAAGTTCGGGAGCCTGTGATTGTGACGAGAGGCAAACAGGTCCACCTCCGGTGTCCCCCATCGGAGACACAGTGAGCGAAAAACCTGAGGATGGAGAGCCCATTCTCCCAGACGGGGAGAGCCCCTGCTCAACCGATCCGCTTCCTGGTTCTCCACTCCTGGAATGTATACCGCCGAGAGACAAGGAACATGGGCCTCTGCCCAGGTCAGGATCAGGGACACCTCTCTGAGAGCACTCAGACTGCGAGTCCCTCCCTGATGATTGATGTAAGCAACCGCTGTTCGATTGTCTGAACGCACCTGGACCGGAAGGCCCAGAACGTGTTGAGTCAGGAGAGCAAGAACCCGACGGATGGCTCTCAGTTCCAGAATATTGATGGGTAAGTGGGCCTCTTGAGGCCCCCACTGCCCCTGGAACTGCAGCTCCTTCCAGAATCTGCCCCATCCCGACAGACTGGTGTCCGTGGTGACAATTTCCCAAAGAGGGGTCAGGAAAGACCTGCCCTTCACAAGATTGGTCGAGACCAACCACCACTGGAGGGACTGCCGGACCCGGGAGGACCACTGGAAGGGCTGATCCAGCGACCGAGGCTGCCGGTCCCAAGACGCCAACAGATAAAGCTGAAGCGTCCTCGTGTGAAATTGAGCAAAAGGAACTGCCTCGAAGGAGGCAACCATCAACCCCACCAGCCTCATCCCCAGACGGATGGACGGCCGAGGATTGGAAAGTAGGACCCGAGCCAACTCCTGAATCAGATGAATTTTGGACTGGGGGAGAAACACTCTGTGTTGATGAGAGTCCAACTGCATCCCCAGAAAGGACACCACCCTGGCCGGAGCGAGGGAGGACTTGGAGAAGTTGATCACCCAACCAAAGCTTTCCAGCGTGGAGACCACCATCCTGGTGTCTGTCTCCGATTGATTGAGTGACGGAGCCATGATGAGAAGGTCGTCCAAATAAGGTACGACACGAATGCCCCGAGATCTGAAAATGGCCATCACCCCTGCCAGCACCTTGGTGAACACTCTTGGAGCCGAGGTAAGGCCAAACGGAAGTGCCACGAATTGAAAATGCTGATCTTCCATCACGAATCGAAGAAAACGTTGATGAGCGTGGCAGATGGGAACATGAAGATAAGCATCCTTGATGTCTATGGACGTCATGAAGTCCCCCTGCCGAAGGGAACCGACGGCCGTTCGCAAAGTTTCCATGCGAAACTTCTGAAAACGGATGAACCTGTTGAGTAATTTCAGGTCCAGGACGGGACGAACTGACCGGTCTTTCTTGGGGACTGCGAAAAGATTGGAGTAGAAACCGAGGCCCATCTCTAAGCGCGGTACCGGCTGGATGACCGCCATTTCTAACAGATTCTTTACCGACGCCAGGAGCCCCTGCGCGGCCAAAGGATCGATAGGCACCCGAGACCGAAAGAACCGTGAAGGAGGGGGAGACTCGAACTCCAGTTTGTAACCGGACGACACTACCTCCTGGATCCATCTGTCCGGAACCTTCTGGTTCCAAACCTGGGAGAAGTGTCGCAATCGTCCCCCCACCCGCACGGGTGAGGGCAGCCCCTCATTGCTGAGCGGGCTTATCAGCAGGTTTGGGCTTGGTGCCCCAGGACTGAGTGGGACGGCCACGGCCCTTCCCCCGAGTCCAACCTGCACCTCTGGTAGCGGGAAAGGAAGCCCCCCTACCCGCTCTGAATCCCCGAAAGGAAGGCCTACCAGAACTTGCCCCCCGAAAGGGACGACGAGGCTTCTTACGTTGCGGCATTTTACCACCTTTGGCAACTGAATCAATTTTATCACCAAACAGCCGCAACCCCAAAAAGGGGAGAGCTGTGAGCACCCTTTTTAGAAGCTGCGTCCGCCGACCACTGGCGCAGCCATACTGCCCAAAGAATAGCCACCAGCATTGCAGCTGTCTTGCTACACATAGCCAGCGCATCGTCCTGAGCGGACAGAACAAAAGACTCACACTGCCTGAGAGCAATAAGCTCCTTGCAAGTGGGATCAAGATCCACACACAGACCCTGAATTACAGATCTAACTGCCAATAGAAGAAGCGCTGAAGCACACACCGGGCGCATCGCTGACCCGGTGTAACTAAAACCATGGCGAGCGTACTGGTCAATCCGACGATCCTCACCAACCTTAATGGCAGTAGTCTCAGCAGACTGCACCATAGCCGTGCTGGAGAGCCCTAGTACAGGGGTATCGACGTCAGGAGAAACCGACCAAAGCTTCACCAATTCTGGCGGAAAAGGATAACGTTTCTCCAACTGGAAGGAATTCCAGTTAACCACGTGGGATGTTCCCATTCCTTGAGCACAATTTTCTCAAAGTGGTGTTGTCTGGGAAAAACCAAAGGCGGCTGAGGGAAACAACTGACCCTTTGGCAGGGTGACAGCCTCAGGTATATCTAAATTGAAAATTTCAAACATTTGAGCAAAAATGGAGGGGGTGTCACGAAAACCCCCCGCAGACAAATCGCTAATAGCATCAACCTCAAGCTGATCTGCAGGCTCATCTGACTCCACCAAAAATTCTCCCTCCTCGTCCAGGGAGCAATCGGACCAAACCACAGGCTCACATACATCATCCTGTGAAGCCGGAGGTACAGGAGTCAGGTGCTTCCGTTTCGCAGTGGCCTTTAACCCTGCTTTAACGGAAACTATTTTCTCGAGGTTGGCCAACCGTGCCGCCACCGCGGATTGCGAATCCCCACTCTTGACAATGTCACGCGGGGTCCGGAATAGGGAGGGAGGGGTAGGGGATGATGGGAGTTGCGAAGGGCCAGCAGCCGGAGCAATGGACTGACGCGCAATACTCTGCTTTGCACAAGGAATGCATACAAAAACATCATCAGCTGGGAGCGGAGTCCCACAGCCTCCGCACACCCTAGATGGCCCAGAAGAACCATTTCCGGTAATATCGGAAGCCTCCATATGGTGATTTATGGTATTCGCAAAATTTAGGGTTTAAGGCATAAGCCAACCTGGGATGCCCCTTTATGTTAATGTCCCGGGAGGGAGGATTTAATTAATGATAATAAAGGTCCCCCTTAAAAAAAAAATAATAGTATAACATTTTTTTTTTTTTTTTTAAATATATATACACAAGTATATATAAATAAATATAAAAATATGTCCCAATTTAGGAGAAAAAGAGACTAGCCAGGCAAATATAGAACTGGGAGGCTACTAATTGAGGGAATCCCAGGATCTGTGGGGTAGAAACAAACCAACAGTAAAACCCCCAGAAACCAATGGCAACATGCAATATAACATACATACACAGCACCAAGTGCTTTGAAGAGGCAAGAAAACTGGCCTCTGATTTTCCTCCTTATATATTTTTCCTTTTTTTTTTTTTTTTTTTAAATAAAAGTATATTTCCATTAAATATATTACTTTTTAAGTAAACAGTCAAACCCATAAAAAAAAAAAATAGACGGCCCCACGCCAGGTGAGGCCGCTTACCTGCCCCAGTAAGGCTTACAAAAGCCCAGCACCCGACCAAAGAGGTGGTGGAAGACAGGCAGCAAATGTCAGCGAAGGCGGGAGTGGCCGATTAAAACAAAGGAGAAAAGTGGAGGGGGGAGGGGAGCTGGATAAAGTGAGAAAAGCGCAGGCAGCCATAAGCAAGCCTGACACCGTACAGCCCGCCCCGGTCACCCCTAAAGCTGACCCAAAGCTCTGGCCCTACAGGCCAGCAGCAGCAGCCCGCAAAACAGAGACTGCCATATAAGGAGGAATCAAAGTCAGGCCATATGCACACTCACTTGCGGTGCAGCCTGACAACGTTGAAATAAGCAAAACACATGAACATACAGTAAACCATACACACAATACACATCCCTCTACCCCCCCCCCCCCCCCCATAGTGAAGGGAGAAGGGACCGCAACGGGAGAGTAAGGGGCTAAGGGGACCCTCGGGACAGGGGCATCCCACTTCCGGATCACCATGCCGGATAGCCGCATTGCCCCCAAAAGAGGGGGTCGAGCGGAGGAGATAAGCTCCTAGGCACCTATAGTGCTGTCTACCAATTGCCCAGTGAGCAGCCTAGGCTGGGAGGCTTCCATTCCACCACAAAGGTACAAACAATCAAAAACCGGGCAGAAATAGACCAAAAGGGGGTGCCGGGGTAAGACCCCGGCTACCTGTAAGCAGGAGACTTCAATCTTCTGTCTTGTCGTCAAGCAGAGAGAAAAA
This sequence comes from Gastrophryne carolinensis, assembly GCA_027917425.1. Lineage (NCBI taxonomy): Eukaryota > Metazoa > Chordata > Amphibia > Anura > Microhylidae > Gastrophryne > Gastrophryne carolinensis. The sequence goes on from CM051240.1 coordinate 36,624,917, forward strand.
CACTGGTGATAAATGGGAGGTACCAGGTATATATAGGCCGGAAGGGGGCTCGTTACAAGACTTCCTCTCTGCACAGCGTCACCTGGCGGTGAGTAACCCAATCGTGAAGAATTAAAGGTGAAGCGGGGTGTGTGGCACACCAAGAATAGGGGGGATATCGCCCCACAGATGTCAGTAGCTCACTCTTCCACCACACTGGGCAGAGCAAATGCAGCCCTACTTCCCTGACTCTCCTTCCCCCTAAGCTGAGCAGCAGCCCGAGGATGGCTTCCAGTCAGGGCACTTATGAGTCCCGCCCCTCCACCCAGGCAAGATGGCGCCGGAGCCTATCTCCTTCTCCCCTGGTTGGGCTCTTCTTCACTGTCGGGCGCCCGCCCATCCCTCTTTGCAGCGGGTCGGCACCTCCCACACTGTACACAGGCGATCACTTAAGCAGCAGCCGATCGGCCACTCGGCCAGACCTGACAATCCGAACGGCCATTCGGCTGCTGCTTAAGTGATTGCCTGTGTACAGTGCGGGAGGCAACGCTGCAAAGAGGGATGGGCTGCGCCTCGCAGGCAGCACGAGCGGAGGGATGCCGAATCACGAGCAGAGGGGCTCTGCCAGCCAGCTCAGCCAGGACAGGTCAGAGCCAATTAAAGGGCCGTACAATGCCCAGGTCTGTGGTAGAGCAACAAGAGAGGACAGTGTGTCTAGAACCTGAGTAGAGAGCAGAAACAGCACCTTATCAGAAGCCAGGATGGATCATGTCTCCAAGAGGTAAGAGTATATATAGCTTTTATTTTGGTAAAGTCTACAGAAACACAGAAGGTTGACCGAGAATGAGACTAAATCTACTCTGGCCGTATGTGCATATGTTCTCGTTATCTCAAGATAGATTTATGCTTATCCCATGTATGTTTAAATGGTTATTAAACACAAAAGAAAAAAAAAAAGGCACTCCCCTTCTCTCTCAAACACCTGCCAGTTCCTGAGAGCAGTGCTCCTGGTGCCTTGCGCACTGGCCTGCCCCTCACATCAGTCACACAGAGCTGTCCATTCATTGTAATGGAGGGGTGGGCCAGACATACCCATCCATTTCAATGAATAGACAGCATACAAGGACGATTGTGACCATTATTGGTCGTGGAGCAGACAGGCCGTCCCCAGACCTTGTTCTAGGAAACCAGAATGTTTCCTGAGTGGCTGACAGGACTAGATCTGCTGCACAGGAGAGAAGGGGAGTGCTTGATTGTTTGGGTCTAGTAAACCTTTACACGTAATTACTGTTGATTTTCCCCCCACCTCTGCTGGAAGTTTATTCCAAACACCTACTACTACAGTAAAATGTAATTCAAGAATGGGGGGGTTTGGGTGTGAGCTTTACAGATAAAGTAACACCTAATATGTAAAATACATTTATGTGTGAAAAATCCAGAGCCCATTTTTTTACCTGACAGATTAGCCAAGCCCTCTAGGGAGGTGGGTAGATTGTTCAGGGTTCGCTGAGTGTTCCTTAGATGAAGAGTCTGTAAGGCCACCATGGCAGGGAGCTGCCTGTAGGCAATGAGAAAAATATGAGTTAAAAGAACACACTTTTAGGTCACCTTAGTTAGAAGTTTGGTGCAGCCTGCTCTGATGACTTCCATATCAGTCCTAAAATACCAAAATGTAAAAGAAAGAGGGCATCTATATAATATTGTTACACATAAGGAAGTACAAGGATGCTGGAGCCCGGGCCCTGTTCCCCCCTTTACGCAATGGTTGGCACCCCCTGACAAAAACTGAAAGTGACAAAGGGCACTGCAACTAAGTGATTGCAATGCACCATGTCACCAGGTTAGCCTAAAACCTCAAGCAGGATATGTGCAACAGCTGCTCCTCCACCAAAGACAACCATATATTCAAGATTGGAAGTGGTATACTTCATTGATGAGCACCAGAAACATATCCAAGCCAAGTGGTTACACCAAACCTACTATACCCCAGCATGGCTCTGAAAAATAGGCATCCTAGACTCTGAAACAAGCCTCAGAAACGCTATTACGCATGATCTATGTGTGTCCCCTGGTAGTGTTTTTCGGGATGAGGTTATCAGATTTTTTTTTTATATGCTTTATTTTCAAGAAAAATTTTGAACACAATGTAGAGCAGTAACCACATAGCAATCGACAGGCATTGTATACAACCTAGGAAAGAGGTCAAAAACAGGTAAAATAAATGTTGCCTGCCAACCCTTAGTACATGTTCGCTTCTATCTGCACTCAGGGGTGGAACAGCGCAGAAATACAACTGTCAACTGAGGGGCTCCCCTCCCGGGGCCATGCCGAGCCCCCACCTTAACCAGAGCACACTCAGTGCGGGTCCGCCACGAGATGTCCAGACCGGCCCAGAGAAAAGGCCGCCACCCGGTCAATGTTAAGCGTGCCCCTCCCGGGCTTAGTTATCCTGTCCCCGGGTGTATACCCCAAGGTGTGGAAGTACAACAGCTGGGCAAGCGAGAAAATAATGAGTAGATAAGGAAAGGAGAAAGTAGGAGAAGAGAAAGAGTGGAAAAGGCCAACAGCACAAGTGCCACAACTAACTCGCATCTACCAGCATTTTAAAGTGGACCAACACCCAGGGGGGATCGGCCTGGGAATCTATAAGATTCCCGAACCGATCAGATCCCTCCCCGCGGGGCATCCGAAATCGGGATGTCCCGCGGGGAGGAACCCCCCAGGAGGCCCACAATCCTTACCGGCGATCCAACGGCGCATGCGCAAGACGCGGCCGCGTCTCTCGCTTCCCTCTAGCAGGGCGCGCTCCCGCGCCGGCCGTTTTGTGAATGGCGGGCGCAGGCGCGCTCCCTGTTAGAGGGAAGCGAGAGACGCAGCCAATGACAGCGCTCTGGTATGCGCGTCCAAGCGGCTTTGGACGCGCATACCAGAGCGGCTCTGAGCGCTGTCATTGGCCGGACGAGGTCACGTGGGAGCGGGGAGAGGTGAGTTTTTGCGGCGATCGGGGGGGTTTCACACAGCGGGGCACCCCGCACCTAAGTGGACCAACACCCAGGATAGTCAAAATCCTGGGTGTTGGTCCACTTTAAAGTCCGGTAAGTTAGCGAAGACGATCTAACTGGACCACTTGCGTACGTGTGCCTCGGTCGTTTTGTTTTGGGGCTCAATTAAGCCCTCAAATCTTTCGACCTTGGATACCTTATCAAGCCAGAGGGGCACACCTGGCGGGGTTGGGCTCTTCCAGTGCAGGCGGATGCACGCTCTAGCTGCGTTTATTAGTTGTCCCAGAATGGATTCCCAGGAGGTTATCAGCTTTATCAAAGGGTAGCTAGGTATTGTAATTGGGAAATCCCGTGTCTTCTGGATGTGGTAGATCCGGTGATGCACTCCAGCGCCCAGAAAATCTTACTGTTCTATACTTATGTTCTTTTATGTGCCTCCCCTCCTCAATCAGAAACTGCCTCCCCTAACTTGGCGACATGTAAAGCACTTATTGACTATTTTATTCTCTATAAAAAGGACATACACTTCTAGGTGTATCCCACAAAAGTTTAACAAAGAATGAGGGCCCTGGCTACAGACTCCGGACTCTCTTTCTACTGAGGATTAATCCGACGGTGGAATCGACACCTAACATGTTCTGACCACACAGGTTAAATCACCTTACTACGTGCAGAGGTAAACGGTCTCTGTGTGCTGTCAGAGTGCCTATTTTTTATTGTAATTGCAAAACATTAATGAAAAACTTGAAAGAAAAAAATCCCTGTTAGTGTTACCGGTAATGGTATTTACGAGTCCTTCAGGATGGCCACTTGAGAGAGAAGGCTCCTCCTCCTGGGAGGAAGGGGTGGGGCCTTTAAACTGTCCAAGATTTGTGTTTCCTCTCCAGGACGAGGAGATTTCTCTGGTCCAGAGGGTTACCAGGAAAAAACCTGGTGAGCCCCTGGTCCCAAGGGCTCATTTGAGGGCCTCCATTACCAAACTTGAACTATGTATAACTTATTTGTGCCATCCCAAGTGCATAAACACAGACAATACAATCGGGCATAATATTTCTTTGCATGGGTCCCCGAATGCAAGCTGGTGATACTTGCATCTAAATGTGGGGTGGGGCCCCAGAGTCAGTTCTGTTGCTGGGCCCCAGGCATCCGAGTCCAACACTGGATGTAAACTTCTTTTTTTTTTTGCATAAGCATGTGAAATGAAATGTAGGAAGCTGCCTGTAATCAGAGGTGCGATTCTTACACAATTGCAACGTCCCAAGGAAGGTATAGGGGAGAGGTCTGACCTGAGCTGCGCATGCATAAGAGGATTATTATTCAGGATGAGGGTTTGCAGATGAACCAGCCTTCTCATCTGGGGTGGCAGGCTGTCCAGTTTGTTGTCACTCAGGTCCAGATACAGCAGGTCAGTCAGGTTAATGAATAGCTGGTTTGGGATGTTGTCGATGCTGCGACCACAGAGAATATGTATGTTAGACCCCTAAATATCTCGCATTGCAGCACCCACCCTCTGACATTTCATGCCATACCTGTTGTGACTCAGGTTAAGTACAAGCATGTTTTTGGAATTCTCCAGCTCCCTGGGGCACTCCGTCAGCTGATTGTAACTGAGATCCTATAAAGGGAAACAGCAAGCAATTAGTGTGTGCATATTGGGTTTCTCTTTAGACATGGAACCTGCGTATGGGCAAGGGGAGCAGAAATAATGCAGTGTGGCCTAGGTGAGTATACAGTTTCCATTGAAGTCTTATTTATTAAACAGGTGACCAGCAGTAAAGAGCACTGCCCAACCTTGTATTGGAGACCGGGGATGGAATGGCAATAGGGAGCACAGGGAGAATTCCTTGTGGGCCACATTGCTTTACTGCACTGGACATAACCCTAAATGGAAACCCACCTCACTAAAAGCTTGTGCCAAAATTCACTGATTCCTCTTCTAATCTAACTCCTCCTTCCACTGTCTCCCCCCCACTCTCCATACCTGCTCATCCGTATGACCACCCCTGCTACCATCTTTTTAAAGCGTACCAAAACCCCAGATGATTTACTAACCCAGGTTTTGGTCCACTTTACAAGGGCATACCGATTTGGGGTGCCCCTGTGTGTGGAACCACTGGGATCGCCTGTTTACTCTTTAATCATCAAGCTTATATCAAGCACACTCATAATCCGTTTGCGCAATGCTACAGTCTCAACTGAGGCGCATTCCTTGATTAGCTGGGAAGCACATTGGGTTCAGCAGCTCATAGGCTGGACATGGGTGGGCCTGGTATGCTCCTGTTGGGGCCATTTAAGATTAAAGTGGACCAGAACTCACGGCGATCGGCCTGGGTGGGGCATGAAACAGACACTTACCAGCACTGAAAGATCATCCAGCTGGAAGATGTCATCGGGGATCCCTGAATTCTTTAGACTGTTAGCTCGAGCCACAATAGCCTGGACACAGAGGGGGACAAATGTTAATGTTGTTACACTTTCTTGATCTGCTTGTAATTTAACTTGACTGTACACAGACATCAAGACTCTAGTTCAGTTTTAACCTTTCCTGATTGACCTATAGTGTAAAACACCCAAACCTTGTCATATACTCCCAGTGCTCTGGGTACCCATGGCGGAATGCTGCAGTCAGGAATAGTGCTTTGCTGAATCTTACCAGTTCCCTTTAGTCTGCCGGACACAGAGAACAGGAATCTTCTGAACACATGGCTGTGTATTATCCCAGAACAAGGCAAATATATGGTGAGGTTGGGGTTTAATGTTGCAAATTAATGTCCCCTAGGGAAGGATTCACAAGGGGCAAAGTTTAAAAAGGGTTTTGATCTTCCTTAAAGTGATCATGAAGTTTGAAAAGTACTTTAGTATCCCTTACTAGTACCTTAATAATCCCAAATTGCAATGTCCCACAATGTAAATCCAAACAGAAAGCCTAACACTCACCTACCTCAGGGTTTCCACAGCAGCTGTGATATGCAGCAGACAGCTGGTGGCTGCAGAGTAGCTTCATCCCTGTTTCCTCCACTATGTGCATCCGACGAGCCTGGTGGTTTGCCGGCAATCACGCAGAGAAAGAGGATGCAGGGTTACGGCTACTTTGCAGTCAACTGCTGAATTGCCACATTTAAACCGGACCTTCAGCGTGATTTAATGAAAAGCCCAAACTCTTAAAAAACTATTCCCCAGCATCTAAAATTAATATATTTTACGTTTTTAGTCACTAACTTATTATTCTTTCCCCCACTGGGCTGCAACTCTGTTCAGGAATTTAGGATACGGGCGCCGCCATCTTGACTCAGAAGCATCACACTTACTGATGAGAGGAGAGCAGGATAAAGTACAGGGGGGCGGGTTATAGATGTGCTTTGCCCAGACAGAGCAGAGCTGGGGTCAGGTAACGGTCAGCTGTCCCAGAATGCAGAGCAGCACAGTCAGGAGGCACTTCCTGTTTGCAGGCTGCCTGATAAGATGGCAGCTTCCATAAGCCGCCATCTTGGATGTTTAAAGGCTCATAACATGCAGTAGATGCAGGTAGGAAGATTTTTAATGTCGACAATCTGTATGTACAGGGTGTGGGAAACATATAAGATAGACTCTTATTCAGAGTGAAGGTCCGCTTTAACAGTCTCTGCCATGGAGCATGGCCAAGACCACTCTCCAAATGTGGTCACACAGACTTCCATGTCCCTTAGTGCTTCCAGTGTAAATGAGCTGGGCAAACAATAACGGTCGTACCTGGCAGTCTCAAGCTGGAAGTGCTGATGGACAGGGTGGTCGTACAGCCACATTTGGAGGTGGTCATGGAAGAATAGAAAGATTTTGGAGGACAATTATCACATCTCCTGCCTGCTGCGGGAAATGGAGGAAAGGCACATGGGAAAGGTTTATGGTAAGCTCCTTGCTGCCTTATTATTGCTGTTGACTGGAGAGTCCCTTTAAGTCCAGTCACAGGCTGTTTAGAGTTACTACTAGTTTTGTTAGTTATAGCTTTAGGATCACTTTAAAGCCACAAATCAGAGCAGTTGCCACTACTTAAGAGCAGAGGGGACTCTTCCTTATTGGTTACAGTATATGGTACTTATCCGTTTAGGGACATTGGCCTTGATTCACTAATAGTTTTCATGATAGTAAAAAAAAAGCCTGATAATTGCCAGATAGGAAGTCAATGGCACTTTTTTACTCCTGAGAAAAGTATTGAACATTTTTCTCCTTTCTAAAAAGTGCCATTGACTTTCAAGGTCTTCCTATCGGGTGACTCAGCGCCATTGACGCTGTAGCTTTTCTAAATAAAATGTACTCATTTTGTACCTGTCTCCCAACTGAGTGCAGTATCTTGCTTGGTAGATGCTTATTGTGATTGGCCATCATGCTATTTTAAGTATGTCACACACCCTGCTTCAAGATAATCATTACATGTGGGTAGTATGGTCTGAAGAGGGCGATTTGCAAAGATGATTGGAGGAAAGAAAGCCCCTCCCAGTCCATAAATACCTGGGACCTCCCACTCATTACCCAGTTTTTCATCTCTGCAGACGGCGAGCAAGTCAGAAGATGATGTCTCCTCCTTGCACAGGGGGATTTCAGGTAGCCGGGTTTATTCCCGGCCCGCTTTTCTCTCTATTTCCACCCGGTTATGTTTTTTATAAGTCCCAATACACATGCCTCCCAGTCTAGGCTGTATCCCGGGTGAGGGTAGAATGGCACTTTTAGTGCTCTGGAGCCATGCTCCACCGTGAGACCCTGTACCAGAGGGTAGGCTGTTATCCGGGCTGGTGACCCCGGTTTGGGATGCCCTGTCCCTTGGCCCCCCTTTCCTGATGCCCTTCTCCTGTGGTGGTGGGGATAAAATGTCGGGGGCCACCTTTTTTACCTCAGAGTTAGGATTTATTTATTGTGCATTGTTTCACTTTAACAGCGGCGCTTGCTGCTACTGGCGCCAGAGCTGAGGAGAACTTTTCTCCTCAGAAGTTGTAGTTGGGGGGTGGGGCCGGCTGTTGGCGCTGGCTTGTCCCCCTGGCTTTACTGTTTTTTATTGCGGTGACTACCGCAATGGCCGCTGCGCGGTTAGTTGCGCTGGCAGTTCCATTAATCTTGTGAGGGGAGATCTCCCCTCACGCGCTGGCCACAGTGGGCGGGGCCGGGCGATTGCGCGTCGCCGCGGCCCGCACCCATTACATCCCTGGGGTCTTTGTGGTTACTGGCGCCGCGGCTGCTGTTCTTGCCATGGCGCCGGAATATGTGTGCGCTATAGTGTTTTTCTGAGGTAATTTACCTCACACATTTTGCCATTAGGGGCGCAGACCCACTGCGGAGCCCGCTTTCCGCTCTGTAAGGGGGCGGAGCTACGCATATCGCGCGCCCAGCGCTGGCCACGCCCACAGGCTCCTCTCTGCCTCTGTGGGCTGCGTGTGTGGTGGACGCCATTTACCTCACGCAGGAAGGCACAGTGAGTGGCCCTGTGGGCCCCCTATATTTCTATATATATATATATATATATATATATATATATATATATATATATATATATATATAATTTACTTATATGTAACCCTTTATATCCGGCAGTCTTTCAGGTAGAACGCCTTAGGTTTTAAGGGGTCTTCTTCCGGTCCTTGGGTCCCTGGGTTAAATTCCATGTTAAAATCCTCCCACTTGGGACAATTATAAGGGCATCCCGGGTTGCTTACTGGCGTAATTCCCTCGGTCATTGCGACTACATATAAGTTCACCGTATGGAGGCATCCCCAGATACCGGGCTCCCCTCGGGGCAATCCCGGAAGTCCATGGGCTGTGGGGTATCCCTAACAGGGGATGACGTATTTCTATGTATACTATGTGCACAGCAGACTATTACACGGCAGTCAGAACCCCAGACGTCTGGGTCAGCACTGCCGGCGTCATCCCCTTCCTACCCCGTCTTGGCCCGTGTCCCGTGTGACGTTGTCACGGGTGGGCAGTCGCAATCTGATGTGTGTGCTAGATTGACTAATATTGAAAAATGTATTTCTTCTGCGGTTGCCAAGAAGGCTCCAGCTAAGAGAAAGCATTTGTCACCGGTCCCACCGACATTTGAATATGACGATGAGGATCGCCTGGATTGGTCAGATTACTCCCCTCTGGAGGAAGGGGAGCTATTTGACGAATCGGATTATTCGGACGACCAGCTATTCGTTGGCGCGGACTCTGAGAAGGGGTCAGGGAGTTCTTTGGATACTCCTAACGTCCTTGCTCAGATGTTTGAGGTTCTGGCTATTTCTCCTCCAGAGGTTGCTCCTCATCAACAAGGGGAGTTTTATGAGGAATCCAAGCCGCGCTTGGAATTCCCTAATCAAAGGCATTTTGATAAGATTATTTCTAAGAAATGGGAGAGGCCGGCTCAGCTCCCAGGCATTCTTCAGAGTTGGGATAAAAGATGTCCTTTCCCTTCGGACACGGTTGGTGTCCAATTCTGGGGTTATCCAATTCAGCCGTTTTTGAATAACCCCGATTGCTCTTCTCTTAAAGATGGAGGGGATAAACGAATTGGCCAGATGGCTTGTCATGGTTTCGCCAGTATTGGGGCAGCCATACGGCCCTTTTTGCGCTTCATCTCTGCTGGTGGTGGCTACCAGGTCGGTGGTCAGAGACTTGTTGTCATCTTCCGGTTTGCACCCGGACAGTGACGAATTTCTGGGACTTTAACGTTGTGAGTTATTCTTGTCTTTCATGTTAGCCGCCTTGGAGAGCTTCTGCTCTGATGGTGACTATAAGGCGTTCAGTTTGGTTGCGCCAGTGGGCGTCCGACTTTGGGCCAAAAAAGTCGCTGACGTCTCTCCCATTCGTGGGGCTATGGCTTTTTGGAGAAAAATTGGATTCAGTAGCTAAGGGGGGTAAGTTACCTCAACGCAAGAAGCAACGACGTCCCTTTCGCGGGGCGGCTTCTTTCAATCATTCCTTTCGCGGATCCAGAGCAGAAGAGGTTTCGCCTTCCCTTCCACTAGAGGAGATTCCTGGAATAGGGGCAGAGGACATGCCCGCTCAGGATACAACTGGGGTTCATAACCCAAAACCTGCGAACAAGCCTGCTCAGCAATGAGGGGGCGCCCTCACCCGTGCGGGTGGGGGGACAGCTGCAACACTTCTCTCTGATCTGGATTCGGGAGGTTTCGGACAAACGGATCCGGGAAGTCGTGTCTTCCGGCTACAAGTTGGAGTTCGAGTCCCGTCCTCCTCCACTTTTCTTCAGGTCTAGGGTGCCCCCGGACGCACCTGGCGCACAGGGGCTTCGGGAGGCGCTTTTCAAGTCTTCTGGAGATAGAGGTCATCTCGCCAGTGCCCCTATCAGATCAGGGTCGGGGATTTTACTCAAATCTGTTCACGGTCCCCAAAAAGGATGGCTCTATCCGGCCCATCCTGGATCTGAAGATCCTCAACAGGTTTATCAGGCTGCGAAAATTTCGCATGGAATCGCGTCGTTCAGTTATCTGCGCTCTCCGTCAGGGGGACTTCATGACGTCCATAGACGTCAAGGACGCTTTCCTCCATGTTCCGTTTTTTTCCCGCGCACCAGAGATTCCTCAGGTTTGTGGTGGAAGATCGGCACTTTCAGTTTGTAGCTCTTCCTTTTGGTCTCACCACAGCTCCAAGGGTTTTTCACCAAGGTGCTCGCTGGGGTGATGGCTCTTCTTAGAGCGCAGGGAATTCGCATAGTGCCATATCTGGACGATCTCCTCATCATGGCATCATCATTCAGCCAAGCGGAATTGGACACCAGGACGGTAATATCCACTCTGGAGAGGTTCTGCTGGGTGATCAACTATCCCAAGTCCTCCTTTTACCCGTCCAGGATAGTATCCTTTCTGGGAATGTCTCTGGATACAGATCAGGCCAGAGTGTTCCTTCTTCAATCCAAGGTTCTTTTGATTCAGGAATTGATTCGGTCGCTCATGTCCATTCCTTGTCCGACCATTCGACTAGGAATGAGACTGGTGGGGTTGATGGTGGCCTCCTTCGAGGCAGTCCCCTTTGCCCAGTTTCACACGAGGACGCTACAACTCCATCTATTGTCTGTCTGGGACAGATCTCCTCTGTCGCTGGATCAATTCTTTCTGATGTCTCCCCGGGCTCGCCGACCACTCAGGTGGTGGCTGAACTCAACCAATCTGTTGAAGGGCAGGTCTTTTCAGACTCCTCGTTGGGAGGTGGTCACCACGGATGCCAGCCTCTCAGGATGGGGGGGCTTCTGGAATGATCTGCAATTTCAGGGGTTGTGGGGACCCCTGGAAGCCCACGAGCCTATCAACATTCTGGAATTGAGAGCCATCAGAATGGATCTTTTTCGTCTGACTCATCTCCTGCAGGGCTTGCCGGTCCAGGTTCGGTCGGACAATCGGACGGCGGTTGCCTACATCAATCACCAGGGAGGGACTCGCAGCAGGAGTGCCCTCAGGGAAGTGTCATTGATTCTGGACTGGGCGGAGAGCCACGTCCCGTGCATCTCGGCAGTTCACATTCCGGGAGTAGAGAACTCGGAGGCGGACTCTCTGAGTAGGTGGTCAGCCCGCAAGGGGGAGTGGCCTCTCAGTCCCAAGGTGTTTCGTTCAATTTGTCTCAGGTGGGGTTCACCGATGGTGGACCTCTTTGCCTCCCGTCACAATCACAAACTTCTGGCATCTGTGTCTCTGGCGAAGGATCCGCTATCCTTCGCGACGGACGCCGTGTCCCTGAACTGGAGGGATCTGGGGTTTCTGTATCTGTTCCCTCCGTTTCCCATGGTAGCCAGAGTAGTGCGCAAGCTGGCTCTGGAAGGAGTGTCAGCAATTCTGGCGGCTCCAAGGTGGCCAAGACAGGTTTGGTTCGCAGACGTGGTAAGGTTAGCAGAAGATCAGTTCGTTCTGCCCCTGCTGCCGGATCTGCACACACAGGGTCATCTACGTTGCCCCAATTTACCAACGCTGGCTTTGACGGCGTGGCTGCGGAAACCTCCATCTTGAAGGAGGAAGGTCTTTCTGATGCGGTTATTCACTCTTATTAGCGCTAGGAAGAGGTTTTCTTCTTCCGTTTACTATAGGACTTGGAGGTCTTATATTGATTGGTGTGAGACTAGGGCTTTCCCTTGCAGGGAATTCTCTATTTCTAGAATCCTGGAGTTCCTGCAACATGGTTTGGATCTAGGGCTACAACTTAATACTCTGAAGGGGCAGGTGTCTGCCCTGGCGGTGTTTTTCCAAATATCTTTTGCGCTTCATCCGCTGGTTAAGACCTTTTTCCAGGGGGTTACGCACGTGCGGCCCCCTAGGAAGGCTCTGATTCCGGTTTGGGATTTGAATTTGGTTCTTTCTGCTCTTCAGGGTCCTCCCTTTGAGCCCTTGTATGATATTGCCTTGTCTTCCCTTACTCAGAAGGTGGCCTTTTTGGTAGCTATCACTTCTGTTCGGCGTGTTTCTAAGTTGGCGGCTCTGTCCATTCAGGTCCCGTATTTTGAAAGACATCAGGACAAGGTGGTTTTCCGTTTTAACCCGGATTTCCTTCCTAAGGTGGTTTCTGCCTTTTCACTTAAACCAAGACATTGTTTTGCCCTCTCTGTGTCCTAATCCCAGTAACGAAAAGGAGAGGGTCCTGCATTTCCTGGATGTGGTTCGAGTTGTGAAGTACTATTTGGTGGTAACGTCTGCCTTTCGTAAGACTGATGCCTTCTTTGTGGTACCCTCTGGGCCCAAGAAAGGTTTTGGCGCCCGCTAAGTCTTCCATCAGTAAGTGGATTCGTCAGGCCATTGTCGGGGCCTTTTCTGCTAAGGGGAGAAATCCTCCCCTTCGTGTTACAGCTCATTCTACTCGTGCGGTTGGGGCTTCCTGGGCTTTTCAGCACCAGGCCTCTGTTGAGCAAGTTTGCAAGGCCGCTACCTGGTCTTCTGTTCACACTTTTTCAAAGTTTTTACAAGGGTGATGTTTGGGCCTCAGCGGATGCTGTTTTTGGCCGCAAAGTTCTGCAGGCTGCAGTAGTTTAAGTTGTGCTTTATGCCTTGTTTTGGATCCCCACCCTTTATGGACACTGCTTTTGGATGTCCCACGTGTAATGATTATCTTGAAGCGGGGTGTGTGACATACTTAAAATAATACCATTTTGTGAATACTCACCTTGTAAAATGGGTATTATAAGTATGTCACACACCCCGCTTCAACCCGCCCTTTTGTATTCTGGATCCATCGTTTTGTGAACCTTGCGTTGTTATGACTAATATTTGTCTCTTCCTGGTCCCTTACCTTACTGCTTTCTTTATACTGGGTAATGAGTGGGAGGTCCCAGGTATTTATGGACTGGGAGGGGCTTTCTTTCCTCCAATCATCTCTGCAAATCGCCCTCTTCAGACCATACTACCCACATGTAATGATTATCTTGAAGCGGGGTGTGTGACATACTTATAATACCCATTTTACAAGGTGAGTATTCACAAAATGGTATTTTTTCCCTTCTCAGATTTCCCTGTCCCCCTGGCTTTTTCTTCTGCCTGTCTTTAGTCATGCAGAGTTTCTTATAGTTGTATGTACAAAGCATGTACATGTCTGGTAGTACACAGAAGGGCGTTTAAATTCCATTTTGGATCACTTAATGATTTTTGAGTCTTTTTGAAAACAAACACTCTACCGATTCCTATTAATAGGCTGGGTGCTGTTTATCGGCCGCACTTGCAGGCCACACCGGCTAGTGGATGGTACCACAAAGGAGGAAAGAACAGGTTTGGTCAGTCTGAATGTTACTACAAAAATAACACATTGCACGGCTGTAATAACACATGGCGGCAGCTGCAAGGATGCATCACAGGCCGGACGCTTGCACACAGCTGAGGGGTTACGGGGTGTTCAGTGTTCCAGCATTTGTCCTCCCTGGGCGCTCCGTTCAGCTTGTGGCCAATGGATGGCAGCAAGAGGGAGGAAGGCTGCCAATATGTATTCAAAGCAATATGAAAAAAAGGGGGGAAAGCGAAAAGCCCCCCCATACCATATCTAGCATAATTTGTATGTTTTAACCTGGAGCAGTTATGCTTTAGGCCAGTGTTCCCCAAAACTCTCCTCAAGGCCCACCGTAAGGTCATGTTTATTGGATCGCCAAAGAGCCGACTTCATAGCGCTGTCTGAGCACTAAGTATTTCAAATGTGCGTCTGTGTGGAGATCTGTAAAAATACCATTTTGTGATTACTCACCTGTAAAATGGGTATTATAAGTATGTCACACACCCCACTTCAGATACTTATTATTATTACACTTGGGTAACTCACCGCTAGGTGGCGCACTTGCAGAGATCTCCAAAAGCTTCAGCAAGCCCCTCCCGGTCTATATATACCTGGTACCTCTCATCAATTCCCCAGTGTTCAAAAAGCAGTAAGACAAGGTACCAGAACTAAACAAATTTAACCCTCAACCGTAAATAACAAAACTTCACCATATAAAGAACCAGGATACCAAAAAAGGGCGGGTGAAGTGGGGTGTGTGACATACTTATAATACCCATTTTACAGGTGAGTAATCACAAAATGGTATTATTCTAAGTATGTCACACACCCCACTTCAGATACTTATTATTATTACACTTGGGACATCCAACAGCAGTGTCCAAAAGAGGGCGGGTATCCAAACCAGGCAATAACGCAGATAAAACTCAAACCACTGCGGCCTGCAGAACCTTACGGCCAAAAACAGCATCCGCCGAGGCCCGAACATCAACCTTGTAAAACTTGGAAAAGGTGTGAACTGAAGACCAGGTAGCAGCCTTACAAACTTGTTCAACTGAAGCCTGGTGCTGAAAAGCCCAGGACGCACCGATCGCACGAGTAGAATGTGCAGTAACACGAAAAGGGGGGTCCTTCCCCTTGGCAAAATAGGCAGCAATAATCGCCTGACGAATCCACTTACTAATGGAAGACTTGGCCGGAGCCAAACCCTTCCTAGGACCACAAGGCACTACAAACAAAGCATCAGTCCTACGAAAAGAAGACGTGACACGCAAATAGTACCTAACACATCGCACCACATCCAAGCAGTGCAACGCACTCTCCTTATCATTCCTAGGCCTAGGGCACAAGGAAGGAAGAACAATGTCCTGATTAAGATGAAAAGCAGACACCACCTTAGGAAGAAAATCTGACTTGAAACGAAAGACCACTTTGTCCTGATGTTTCTCAAAATAAGGAGCCTGAATCGACAAGGCTGCCAACTCCGAAACACGCCGAACCGAAGTGATGGCCACCAAAAAGACAACTTTCTGAGTCAGAGTGGATAAAGCAATACCCTGCAAAGGCTCAAAAGGAGGAGCCTGTAACGCAGAAAGCACCAAATTCAAATCCCACACTGGGAGCAATGGCTTCCTAGGAGGCCTCAGATGCGAAACCCCCTGGAAAAAAGTCTTGACCAAGGAATGGCTAGCAAAAGACTTCTGGAAAAAAATTGACAAGGCAGACACCTGCCCCTTCAAAGTACTCAGCTGAAGACCAGAATCCAACCCAGATTGAAGAAAATCCAGAATCCGAGAAATAGAAAAAACCCGGCATGGCAAAGATCTAGTCTCACACCAATCAATATAGGATCTCCAGACCCTGTAATAGATGGAAGAGGAAGACCTCTTCCTAGCACTAACAAGAGTCCGAATGACCGAGTCGGAAAGACCCTCCTCCTTCAAGATGGAGGTTTCAGCAGCCAAGCCGTTAAAGCCAGCGTTGGTAAACTGGGGTAACACAGTTGTCCCTGAGTGAGCAGATCTGGCCGAAGAGGCAGATCGAACTGATCCACTGCCAGACGAACGATGTCTGCGAACCACACCCGCCTTGGCCACCTTGGAGCCACGAGAATGGCGGGAACTCCTTCCTGAACTAGCTTTCGCAGCACCCTGCCTAGCATGGGAATCGGAGGGAACAGATACAGGAACCCCAGATCCTTCCAGCTCAATGACATGGCATCCGTCGCCAGTGCCAGAGGGTCCCGAGACAGTGACACGAATGTCGGAAGCTTGTGATTGTGACGAGAGGCAAACAGATCCACCTCCGGCGTTCCCCACTGAAGACACAAGGACCGAAACACATGGGGATGGAGAGACCATTCCCCCCGGCGGGACGAGCACCGGCTCAAGAAGTCCGCCTCCGTGTTCTCCACTCCTGGAATGTACACCGCCGAAATGCAAGGAACATACGTCTCTGCCCAGACCAGAATCAGAGACACTTCCCTGAGGGCACCCAGACTGCGAGTCCCTCCTTGGTGATTGATGTAAGCAACAGCCGTCTGATTGTCCGATCAAACCTGAACAGGCAGGCCCTGTAACCGATGCGTCAAGCGAGACAGAACCAACCTGATGGCTCGCAATTCCAGAACATTGATGGGCAAGTGAGCCTCCTGAGGGTCCCACAGCCCCTGAAACTGAAGATCCTTCCAGAAACCTCCCCATCCTGACAAGCTGGCATCCGTGGTGACAGTCTCCCACCGCGGAGTCAGAAACGACCTGCCCTTCAGAAGATTGTCCGGAAACAACCACCACCGAAGAGACCGCCGAACCCGAGGGGAAATCTGGAAGGACCGATCCAACGACCGCGGGCGCCTGTCCCAAGACGCCAAGAGATGAAGCTGCAGCGTCCTCGTGTGAAACTGTGCGAAGGGAACCGCCTCGAACGAGGCCACCATCAACCCCACCAGTCTCATCCCTAGCCGAATGGACGGGCGAGGAATGGAAAGAAGACGCTGAGCCAATTCCTGAATCAAAAGAACCTTATCCTGAGGAAGAAACACTTTGTGCTGACAAGAGTCCAAGGACATCCCCAGAAAAGTCACCACCCTGGCCGGAACCAGAGAGGACTTGGGGTAATTGATCACCCAGCCGAACCTCTCCAGCATGGACACCACCGTGCTGGTATCCTCTTCTGCTTGGCTGAAGGAAGGAGCCATGATGAGAAGGTCGTCCAGGTAAGGAACAATACGAATCCCCTGAGCTCTGAGCAGGGCCATCACCCCTGCCAACACCTTCGTGAACACTCTCGGGGCCGAGGTGAGGCCGAATGGGAGAGCCACAAACTGAAAATGACGATCCTCCACCACAAAGCGAAGAAACCGCTGATGTGGCGGAAATATAGGAATGTGAAGATACGCGTCCTTGATGTCTATGGACGTCATGAAGTCCCCCTGCCGAAGCGAGCCGATCGCCGACCGCAAGGTCTCCATGCGAAACTTCCGGGGACGAATAAACCTGTTGAGACACTTCAAATCCAGGATCGGACGGAAGGACCCGTCCTTCTTGGGGACAGTGAAGAGATTGGAGTAATAACCTCTTCCCACCTCCGAAGGAGGAACCGGGCAAATGACTGCCAACATCAGAAGATTCCTTACTGCCACCAGGAGCCCCTGCGCGGCCACAGGATCTAGAGGCACCCGAGACCTGAGAAACCTTGGAGGAGGGCGGGACTCGAACTCCAGCTTGTAACCGGTCGACACTACCTCCCGGATCCACCTGTCCGATACCTCCAGGTCCCACACCCGGGAGAAGCATCGTAACCGTCCCCCCACCCGTGCGGGTGAGGGCGCCCCCTCATTGCTGAGCGGGCTTGGCAACTGACTTAGGCTTGGCGCCCCAAGCGTGAACGGGGCGGCCACGGCCTCTACCCCTATTCCAACCCGTGCCCCTGGAAACCGAGACGCCCGCACCTCTGCCGGCTTTGGCTCCCCTAAAGGACGGATTAAAGGAGACCGCCCCCCGAAAGGAACGGCGAAACCTCTTGCGCTGAGGCAACCTGCCTCCCTTGGCAACAGAATCCAGCTTTTCACCAAAAAGCCTCGACCCCAAGAAAGGAAGGGCCGTGAGAGATCTTTTAGAATTAAGGTCAGCTGTCCACTGTCGCAACCACACAGAGCGACGAATAGCCACCAACAGAGCAGAAGCTCTGCCACACATCAACATGGCATCATCCTGGGCGGCCAGAACAAATGACAAAAAGGAGTCACAACGCTTGAGCGCAAGAAACTCATCACCAGAGGGATCAAGGTCCACACACAAATCCCTGACCAAAGACCGTACTGCCAAGGTCAAAAGAGCCGAAGCACAAACAGGCCTCAAAGCCGAGCCCGCACAAACAAAACCATGGCGGGCCAACTGATCAATCCGGCGATCTTCGCCATCCTTGAGATAAGTAGTGTCAGGAAGATGAACAGTCGCCGTATTAGACAGTCCCAAAACCGGGGCATCCACCTCGGGAGGGACCGACCACCGCTTTAGCAAGTCCGCCGGAAAGGGATATTTCCTATCCCAGCTGGGCGGAACACCAACAAGCCGTGTAGGCTGCTCCCATTGCTTAAGGACAACATCATCAAAATGCTGTTGACTGGGAAACTCCAAACGCTGCTTGACCCCCCCAAAGAGCTGACCCCTAGGCCGAGGAGCCGCCTCGGGAGGGTCCAAATCCAGAACCTCAAACATCTGGGCTAAAATAGAAGGCGTGTCAGGAACGGGACCATCAATATGATCCCCCTCAGTACCCAACACCTGCTGAGCCACGGAAACATCCGATTCTTCCTCAAGCTCCCCCTCCTCAAGGGGGCGATCCACCCAATCCAAATCCTCAACAACCTCCTCATCAGAGTCCGGCTGAAGCGGAGATAGGTGTTTACGCTTCGCGGTAACCTTCAGAGCGGACATATCTGAAAACCGCTTCTCGAGGCTGGCCAGACGGGCGCACACCTCAGATTGCGAATCCCCACCCGTGACAACGTCACACAGGGTCCGGAACAGGCGAGGCGAAGAGGGAGATGGCGCGGACGAAGAAGTCCCAGGCACCGGAGTGCTGGATTGACGCTCAATGTTCCGCTTGGCACATGGTATACATATAATGACATCATCCCCCGGGAGCGGAGTCCCACAACCCCCGCACAGCCTGGATTGTCCCGAAGGATCAGTTCCGGTGTCCTTGGCAGCCTCCATATGGTGAATTTATGGTATTCGCGGAACCCAGGGATTTATGCAGTAAGCAACCCGGGATGCCCCCAATGATACAATCTAAGTATATATAAATATATACAATCTATACTGCCCAGACCAGGGAAAGAATTTCTTTTTTTTTTTTTTTTTTTTTTTTTTTTTTTTTTTTTTTTTGCCAGCCACCCAAAGGGACTATAAGGCCGAACCCAAACTAGCCAGGTATATGAGACCGGGAGAGCCCCACAGGATGGAATCCCGGAATCTGAAAGACAAAGACAAAGACAACAGTCAAAAACCATCTCAACATGGCAGCAAACACACAACATAGCCAAAATACTGGGAAGCCAGGGAGGGCCAGACTTAGCAGAAAAACAGGGAGGCCAGGGGCCAAAAGCATATAAGCATAAAATAATGGCTGCAAAGTACCCCACCTGCTTCTATTACCAACACAGGCATACCCAAAACCTGGCCGCATATACCACCCAACACCCCCGGTCGGAGGGGGGGGGGGGGGAGGGGGAAGGGGAGGGGGGGGGGGGGAGAACAGAGCCCGCAATAAGGCCCAATAGCCAGCGATCCCTGCCCCACTATCCCCTATAGGCAAACACAGAAGAAAACCACAAAAACCTACCTGGATCCTGCCGCACTAACAGACGTCACGAAATGGCGGCCAGCCAGGGAGAGAAGGAGCGAGACTCGGGGCGGGCCCAACAGAAACGCGGGAGCCGCTAAAGCCCCGCCCCCTCTCGCTCCGCTTGTCACGGCGCGGGCCGCGCGAGCCGCGGTCCCGCCCACCTCTGAGGCAGAGCGAGCAGCGGGCGCCACATGAATGGCGCCCACGGAAACCGCCAAGGCGGACCAGCAGCGCACATGCCGCCCCGATCCGCCCGCAATAAACAAGCGGCGAGCGCGACCGCGGCCTACGGGCCGGCGGCGCAGCGCGCCTGCCGGCCCCGCCCACAGAGCGAGCAGGGGACCCTGGGCCACGAAAGGCGCCCTAACATGGCGCACGCCCCTACCTTCAAAACGGGCCGGCGAGCCCGCCGCCCGCACAGCCCCCTAAGTGAAAAAACACGGGGCTCAGAGAGCCCCCCAAGCACCAAGCACCAAAAACAGAAAACGCCAGACCACTCATCCCTGCCACTCACACACACAGACATGAATAAAGGACAAGGGCACTAAGGGCAAACTAATGGGGATATAAGGGCTGGGGCATCCCATGTCCGGATCACCAACCGGAGCACCGCTATGCCCCATAATATAGGGTCGAGCGGAGGAGCTAATCTCCTAGGCACCTAGAGTGCCATCTACCTGTGCCCGGCCTCCAGCCTGAGCTGGGAGGCTGCCATAGAATAAGGGGATAAACACAACAGAGCCGGGCAGAAATAGACCATTGGGGGGGGGGCCGGGGTGAGACCCCGGCTACCTGCAAGCAGGAGACTTCTCTCTTCTGTCTTGTCGCCATCTTGCAGAGACCAACACTGGGGAATTGATGAGAGGTACCAGGTATATATAGACCGGGAGGGGCTTGCTGAAGCTTTTGGAGATCTCTGCAAGTGCGCCACCTAGCGGTGAGTTACCCAAGTGTAATAATAATAAGTATCTGAAGTGGGGTGTGTGACATACTTAGAATATATGGCTTGTTGCTGGCCCTTGAGGAAGGGAGAGGAGACACTGTGCATGATTGACCTTATGTCGAATTCATGAGCACTGACTTATTTACCTGCTTAGCTGGTATCTAGATTTACCTTTTAAATTATAGCAGTTCAAGCCCTGCCATTTGGCTTGTACCAGGGTCCCTGGACCCTACTTCACTTTGAGATAATCAGGAGTGGCTGCATTCCTGAAGGCCATTACCTCAACCCTTGAAATGATGTAATGAATAAACCCATTAGGTCTTATATGACGAAAAAACTTTCTATAATGAGAACCCGCTTTTTATTTACTCTAGAACAAAGAAAGGCTAGGAGGGTTGGCTATGGAGATACGCAGACCCCAAATGTCCCAGCATGAGGATACTCACCCTTAGGCAGGGGAGAGAGGACAGCTCGCCATGTAATGTCGTCAGACTGTTATGGCTCACCGACAAGTGCTCCTGTGAGACATAAATAAAGTGATAAACAAATGGAAAGAGTTTTAGCCCATAACATTTAAGACAAATATAAAAAAAGGATATTATTTAATATTAAATTAATAAGTAGATATATATATTATATTTTTAGGTAGTATAAGATGCTAGTTAGGTAAAACAGTGCTAGCCGATTAAACAATGAATATATTACATTTATTTAGGAGATATATCAGGCATGTTCAACCTGTGGTTCGGGGGCGACATGTGGCCCTCAGAACCATGGTGAAACGTGGGTTAAAGTGGACCAAAACCCAGGATTTTGCCCCCCCGACCGGGGATGCCCCGCTGTGTAAAACCCCCCAGGTCGCCCAATCTCATTCACCCTTCCTCAGTCCTGCTCCTCTCGTTCAGTTAGCGTGCTCCGATCCGCTCCCACCCCTTCGCCCAAGAGCTTGTCTAAGACGAGCAGATCCAAGCGCGCTGGCGGCTGCATCCCCCTCTACTCTTTAACAGGGAGCCATTCACAAATGCCCTGCAAAAGGGATATCGGGGATGCAGACGCTACTCGCGCATGCGCCGTTGGACTGGGGAAGAAGGTGACCTGGGGGCAACCTGGGGGGTTTGACACAGCGGGGCATCCTGAATCTGGATTTTCCAGGGGGGGCGAGTATGCCTGTCCTGGAGTCTCAGACTCCAGGGTGAGTTTTGGTCCACTTTCAATAGAGGCACAGTAAGAAGGTTAGGTAGCAGGAGACCGATACTGAAGGGGCCGCATTGGCAAACAGAAGTGACAGCGACTTGAATTAATGTGGCAACATTGCTTGAGGAATACAAGAAGCCAAGATAGCAATAAAGGGGGGTATCCTCTATTCAACATCATCAGAGCCCCTGTGTAACATCTTGTTTTTCTATATAAATTGTTGGAAGTTCAGACACATTGGGGATGCGATTACGATATGGGGCTGATGGGGAAAGGGCTATCAATATAGGACCCATATAATCAGAAGACTAAGGCAATCTGCGTGTGTATTGCTAGCATGTAACATATGAATGTGGTAATAGGGGGGTGTAGTGGAAGGACAAGTGTAAAGCTCTGTAATCTCTTTAACACCCTTACAGTTTTTGCCCAAATCATGCTCCAGTAGTGAGAAAATGAGCTCCCAGTTTTGTTGTAGTAGAGAACTGACCCTTACTGCCCTCTGATGCTACATAACATCAGCATGAATGCACGTTCTTTTCTTTAAAAGGTATCCAGATGTTTAGCTCTGTCTCGGTTAAACCGGACCAACACCCATTATTACTTTAACGCTCTCTGCTGATAGCAAGAACCTCGGGGGCATCCAGAACGCTGGAGCCCCCTCTCGCACCTAACCGCATAGAAAGCTGAGAATACTCACTTCCATTACGAGCCAGCGTCGGGAAAGGAGTCCTGCAATTGCCTGCCGTAGTCGCGTCCTCTGTGCCGACCGCCTGCAGGACCTTCCCACGTGACTGCCTGGCGGCCAATAGCGGGGCTCCTTTCCCGACGCTGTCTCGTAATGGAGGCGAGTATTCTCAGCATTCTATGCGGTTAGGTGCAAGGGGGCTCCAGCATTCTGGATGCCCCCCTGAGGTTCTTGCTATCAGCAGAAAGAGGGACCAACAACCGGTAAAAGGGAGGGGTTGATAGTGGTGGTTGTTTTTGTGTTTAAAAGTTAGGTATCTAGATTCATTAAAATCTTTTTTATGATAGACAATTCATTGTGGCCCTCAACCATTTTCCGCGATCTACATACCTTGCTGCTGTTCCCACAGCGCAGTTACGGCTCTCCTCCAATCAGCTACTTCGGCCGGGCATATTAATGTGCGACTAGAAAAACTGAATGGAATCCTAGTGATCAGCGTGCGCCACCCCCTGCATCCCTAGGCGGTGCGTGACCATGGCAGCCATTGGAATGCAAACTGGACCCAGCGTCTTATAGGCTCTAGATCCAGTTTTGAGGCGGAGCACCACTGATATAGATACGCAAAAAAAAGATCACCCCCTAGATTCAACTATGCAAATAGGGAAGAGCCTCCCATTGGATAATTAACTGCATGGGTGATTATGTTCAGTTATTTACCTCAAACTGATGCAGTGAGTAGCTTCTCATTTGTTAAACAACCATGTGAAAAGACACTTCCTGGGCTCATGTTTCAGAGTGGTCATGCATCAAGCAGAGAAAACATCTGAGGAGATAGTTTGAACTATGTGTTGGAAGAACTGACCAACACATTATGGAAAAAGTGTAAGGACAGTGGGGAAACATCTACAACTACGAGGAAGGAATGTGGTCGGAAAAAAAATCTTGAATGACTGTGATTGGCAATCTATTAAAAAGACAATCTGCAGGCAAAAGGAAAAAACTATATTCACCCTTTTTCCCCCACACGCAGACCATGGCTCCTGGTCCAGGGCCACAGCTTTTACTTAATTGCTGGATCCATGTCCTGCGCCGCCCACCTGATCGCACATCTCTTCTGTGTCCTCCGTCCGTGTGTGTGAGGAGACGCCCCCAGTTATCACTGTAATGGAAAGTGGCGTGTGCAGACCCAAATTTACATTGTTCTAGAATGATGGAGGCAATAGGGTAAGAAGAGAGGCAGCTGAAATGATGCCCCCATCATGCCTACAGCAAACTAGTGTACTAGCCTGTGGGGGGTGCCGTGCTGTGTTCTGGGCTTGCTGTGGTTGGTCAGGTCTAGGTTCAGCAACATTTTGTGCCCATAGATATCAGGATGCTCCCTAGGAACTAGAGCGACCAGACCAAAGGTTAAATGGGACTTTTGGTCCAGTTTAAGTAAGAATTCTTTGCAATAGTGTCCTTAGATAAGGTCCGTTTATTGCTATATATGTGCTTTATTATTATAACTACGGTAGATACTGATAGGGTTAACAGTAATGAAATGTACTTGGCCTTCAGTGTTTTACTTTCTGTGGAAAAAATGATGTTTATGTATTGTGCAACCTTCCTCGAAATGTCTCTTGTATCAAGGTTGAAACATTTTGTTTTGGCTGCTGGTTGTATGGCTAGAAGTAAGAGCGTCATGTAAACAATGGCAGCATGGTACAGAAATAACCCAGCCCTTATGGGCGTCAGGCCCGGAGAGGGGCGTGTCAGATGGCCAATAAGAATGCTTGAATGTATCTGTACAGGTGTGGCAACACCCACCCATATCATTGTAAATTAGCAGCTGGCAATAAACAAAAAGGGCGCATTCTCTTCAGATGCTCTTTGAGTCTTTACTACACAGCGGTCTCTGTGTCTTATTCACTCTTAGAATAATTTGGACTCTGACAACAGAAGTAGAAGCTGTGCCCAATTAGGGTACGGACCTAACAATACAATGCTTGTCACTGACACAGGAACAAATAAAAAGGAAAACCATGATATAATAAATGGCTACAGTGACAGTAGAATAGTAAAAACAGCCCCCCTCTTTGCTCAATAACCCCCGGAATCTTTTTTAATGCCCCTGATGAAGCAAACTCACCAGCTTGTGGAGAGACGAGAGCTCCTCGGGTAAGTAACACAGCCCCGTCCGATTCAGCTTCAGCCATCGCAGGCTGGACATGGAGCGCACATGTTCGGGGAAGTATCCACCCTGCAGAGACATACAAATGGATTAAAGACCTGCCGTACTTTGCCTATTTGTTTCTTAATCGAGAGAAGTTGCCCAGAGTCCCTCATATCCTGGTCTCATTGATGCCATGGGGATACTAATTCTACCAGTTGTGCATTGATTTGTGTTTGTTTAGAATTTTTTCATTTTTTCTTTTTTTTTACTTTCAAATGAATACACACTGTAAAACATCCTGTATGAATTCATGTACATTTACACAGCAAAGCTAAGAATTCAGTGCGAAAGGACAACTATTAACCCCCCAGAAAAGTAAATACAGTTGAACTGAACCTTCAGCATCATTTAATGAAAAGCCCAAACCTTTAAAAAAAACTATTCCCCAGCATGTAAAAGTAATATATTTTATGTTTTTAGTCACTTAATCTTTCCCTCGCTGGGCTGCAATTCTGTTCAGAACTCCAGGATAAGGGCGCCGCCATCTTGCCTCAGAAGCATCACATATTGTGGAGAGGAGAGGGATAAAAAGTGCAGGGGGCGGGTTATAGCTGTGCTTTGCACAGACAGAGCAGAGCTTTGGATATCAAAAGGACAGCAATCCCAGAATGCAGAGCGGCACAGTCAGAAGACACTTCTTGTTTGCAGGCTGCCTGATGTTCCATGAGCTGCCATCTTGGATGTTTAAAGGCTCATAACATGCAGTAGATGCAGGTAGGATGATATTTAATGTGGGCAATCTGTATGTACAGGGTGTGGGAAACATATAAGATAGGCTCTTATTCAGGGTGAAGGTCCGCTTTAATACATTGCATTTTTAAAACATTTCCAATAAATGTTATTGATTTGACGAAAAGTCGACAGATTCTCGAAAAGAATTGTTTAAATGAAAAGCAAAATCGATGCCGCCAGCAGGGATCACAGTTGCATGGAAACAGGTTTCCTAAAATTATCATTATGATCTTCCTGCGTTTACAGCAAAATGACACCGGCCCTTTAAGGCTAGGCGGGACTGTGAGACATTATTTTGGGAGAATATTTTTATAGAAAGAATAATTATAGACCAGTGAGGTCACAAAGCCTGATCGGCCAAGATTGCCGCTGCGTAGGAAGCCGCTCTAACTTCTCCACCCTGACTCAATGCAACCCCAACTACAGACAATAGGGTCGATTCAAAGAAACATGTAACAGCTTTGATTTTGGTGCCGATCATCCTATTTTTCCCGTACGCTCGTGCGCTCGTATGAACTTGCGAGTGATTCTATAAGCAAATACGTTTCTATCCTAAAATATACGTCCGTTCGTATGGCAGTTCGGGAATCAGACCTATGTCAGTTTCCATCCTGAATTTTCCGTTTCATTTCTCAGGTTGCAACATTGGTTTTGCCCTTTTTCCTTTTTTGTCTGGACGTAAATCCTTCTGATCTTGCGGCTGCGCACTACAAACTTACCTCATTAAAGTGCATTCTAAATATTTGGTCTTTTATTTTTCTTTATTTCATTCATTTTGTAGTAACCAACCATTAATGAATGCATTTGCATAAGTAAATCTTACTGTGTTTAATTTTTAGTTAACTTGCATTTTTTACTTGTGGATGTAATTTTAATATTTTGGCTTCAAATGGTACAACTTTAAATTTTTTGTGTGGTTACCCACACCCTCTCCATACAGATTGCTCTCAAATATAAAAAAACACCCAGCAACTTCAGCATGTTATGAGTCTAGAAACAGCCAAGATGGCGGGTCAGGTATTATCGGGCAGCCTGCAAACAGAAAGGGCCTTGTGACTGTGTTGCTCTGGATTCTTTGATTTCTGACCTTTCCGTGCCCCCAGCTCTGCTGTGTCTGTGCAAAATACAGCAGTAACCCACATCCTGCACTTTATCCCGCTCTCCTCTCCTCAGTAAGTGTGATGCATCTGACCAAAGATGTGCTTAAATAATTAAACAAAGCAAAGGTAAACAACTACACCAATAAATGCAATCTAAAAATATTATTCTAGTACATCAATTTAAAAATAAATACCAAAGGACATAAGTTTCTTTAATTAACGCAAATAGATTGCAAAATAAAGGTTTACATGCAAAGGACTAATTAAGGTCCACATTAAAATGCTTTTATAAGGCATACATGAATCAGGTATGCATTGCCATACAATTTATGGCCTCGGCCATGCTGATACATGCAGTTCATTGGAGCTCAAGACGCGCAGACTCCTCCACATAGCCAAAAAACCTGTTCAAGAACAGCAATTTCTTTTAAAACGTATTTAGAGGTTTGAAAACTGTTCTCTGAATCACACCTAAACACATCCGATTATCCTAAGTTTTACGTTTTCATCCTAAGTTTTAGGATTTGATCCTAAGTTTTACGTTTTCATCCTAAAATTTAGGAACGAACTTGCGATGATCGTAAGAGCATATACACATTCGTACGTAGGCTCGTGCGAGTCGGAAATGGCCAAAAAAACAGGAAAAAATGACTAACACCCACCCAAACTTACGATTCTCGATCCGAAATCAATTAACTTTTGCTCTTTGAATCGAGGGGAATATTTTCTTTTGTTGTTACCATAGAGCAGTACAAGATTAGTATGCAAGTTCCATCTGACAGGGGGCAGGAAACAGCTGCACACATATGCTGCAGCCACAACTCATTAAAGTGGACCAAAACCCCTGCTGGATCGGCATGGGAATCTATAAGATTCCCGGGCCGATCCATTCCCTCCCTGCAGGGCATCCAAAATGGGGATGCCCCTCTGAGTGAAACCCCCCACAGGTCGCCTGCTGCACTTACCTTAATCCCGGTCCAACGGCACATGCGCGGGGCGCATCCCCGCTATCCCTCTAGCAGGGCATTTGCGAATGGCCGGCGCGCTCCCTGTTAGAGGGAAGCGTGAGATGCGGCCGCCGGCGTGCTCAGAGCCACTGAGCCAAGACGTCGCTCAGATGTGCATAGCTCAGTGGCTCTGAGCACGCTGATTGGACGAGCGGCCGCGCATGCACCATAGTATCGCGGTGAGGCGAGTTGATGCGGGCGATCTGAGGGTTTCACATAGCGGGGCACCCCCGATCGGGGTGCCCAGGGGGAGTGGACCAAAACCCAGGATAGTCAAAATCATGGGTTTTGGTCCACTTTAAGAGGCGTGCATTACTACAGTGTGCCGATATTTTCCAGTCCCCCAACATGCAGAGCACTGGGCCCAACTCTGGCTTCATAAGGAGGGGCATCTCAAACCATAATTTTTAAGCCTAGATGTTAATGGCATTTTTTAAAATTTAGGTCCGCATTTAAAGCGGACTGTCACCCTGAATAAGAGTCTATTTTGGATGTTTCCCCCACCCCCTACATACAGATTGCCCACATTAAAAATCACCTATTGTTTTTTTTTTTTAACCTTTTAACATCCAAGACAGGAAGTGTCTTCTGAATGTGCTGCTCTGTATTCTGGGATTGCTGTCCTTTTCCTGACCTCAGCCCTGCTCTGTCAGTGCAAAGCACAGCTATAACCCGTCCCCTGTACTTTTGCCAGGGTCATTCCATGCCCTCTCATCTCCTCAGTATGAGATGCTTCTGAGGCAAGATGGTGGCACCCGTATCCTAGAGTCCTGAACAGAGTTGCAGCCCAGTGGGGGTAAAGAATAAGTAAGCAGCTAAAAACTCAAAACTTGGGCAGGTCCTGCCGGCGCCCAGTTTAAATGATGTTGAAGGTCCAGTTTAAGTGTAGTGGTTGCTCTTAAAGTGGACCAACACCCAGGATTTTCACTATCCTGGGTGTTGGTCCACTTCAGCGGGGCATCCAAGATCAGGATGCCCCGCTGTGTGAAACCCCCCCAAAAGCCCCAAAAAACGTACCTTTTCGGCGACGGACAAGCGACGGATAAGCCGCCGCCTCCCGCACATCCCTCTTACAGGGCGCGCGCCCGCGCCGGCCATTCACATACGGCCGGCGCGGGCGCGCGCACTGCTAGAGGGGCGCGCGGGAGGCGGCAGCGGCTGATCCGTCGCCGATAAGGTAAGGTTTTTTTGGGGCTTTTGGGGGGGTTTCACCCCGCAGGACATCCCAATCTCGGATGCCCCGCGGTGAGGGAGGTGATCGGCCCTGGGTGTTGGTCCACTTTAAAGGGTCATTCCATGCCGTCAGGGGCTGCATCTTTCATCCACCAGCACTTAGCATTCCCCAATAAAATGTATTGAACTTGCTCCATTCTGCTGACTTATTTTTTAGGGATCACCGAAATAAATTGATTTTTAAAGGGACCTTCGGTCTGAAACATACATGGATCTGCTAGTGAAGAGGCCCTGAAGAAGGGTCCCTGGGAGTTATTGAAAAATATAAAGCAGGCTGGATGAAGGCTGGCGAGCACAGCACACGTGCCTACCTTCCAACTTTTCAGAGTGGGAGAGATGGACAATTGTTAAATGAAGCCACGCCCCCTCATTGAGGGATGGATAGGAGATAGGGTGTAACAGTTACAACAATAGAAACACTTTCAATAGGTAAATTAATCATTTATTGAGGTAGATCTACATGGTACACCTCAAAGATGGACGAATGAGAACAACGAGGGACAGGAAACATGAATTGGAGGTATGCAAGTGATTGCTCTAACAATTAGCTGAACTCAAATTGTCCGCTGACACACGAATCGCGCATTTGTTTGCTCAACACAAGATCATATTATCTGTTTGTGGAAATGGACCTGAAGCCTCGGATGTTTAGGAAAAGTGTGGGAAGGGTTCGATGTGCTGCCATATTTTTACTGCTGTTATCACAATAGGAAGCGAGGGGGAAACTTACTACAAGAGGGGCCCAATCTATGCCCTGTATCCAAAATGTTATTAAAGTGGACTAAACCCCAGCTTGTTCGCCATCTATAAGAATCCCATGCCGATCAAACACCCCAGGTCGCCCCATTCACTTACCTCTTTTCTCGGTCCCAGGGCGCATCTAAGAGTAGAGGCCGCATCCCGCTCTCCCTCTAGCAGGTTGCGTGCCCGTGCCAGGATTTATGAATGGCCGGCGTGGGCAGGCTCCCTGTTAGGGGGAAGCGGAGGATGCGGCCGTGAAAGCCGCTGCTCTTAGATGCGCCGTGGGACCGGGAAGAGGTGAGTTGGTCTCGGCGTCCTGGTTGGTTTTAAACAGCGGGGCACCCCCGATTGGGGTGCCCCCGGGGAAAGAACAAAAACCCAGTATAGTCAAAATCCTTTAAATATTAAAATACGAGTTCCCCCTTTAAGGCTTTTTCCTTCATGCTGACCCCAGTCTGTGCGACACATGCAGCAGCTGCCACCTCCCCCCCTCGGTGTAACACACAGAGCTATATATAGGGCTGGGTCAGCGTGGGGCTACTTAAATGCAACAAGAGAGAATGACAAAAGCTGTAGCTGAGAATTGTCTGTGCTGTGGCCAGCAGCCACTATTAGCATGAACCAATCCCAAGAGAAACACTGGGGATGCCATTGCCTGGCCTACATCAATAAAACTAATAGTAACTTTTCCACCATGGACCAAACACCGAATTTTCAGTATATCCGGTAATGGTGCTTGTCGGTAAAGGCAGGGGTACTCAACCACTTCTCGTAAAGTTCCATTTAAAGTGGACCAACACCCAGGATTTTCACTATCCTGGGTGTTGGTCCACTTCAGCGGGGCATCCGAGATCAGGATGCCCCGCTGTGTGAAACCCCCCCCCAAAAAAACTTACCTTTTCGGCAACGGACAAGCGACGGATAAGCCGCCGCCTCCCGCACCGGCCATTCACAAACGGCCGGCGCAGGCGCGCGCACTGCTAGAGTCCCGATCTCGGATGCCCCGCGGTGAGGGAGGTGATCGGCCCGGAAACCTTATAGATTATAGATCACCCCTGGGTGATGGTCCACCATGATAAGAGGTGAAGTTCCGGGCGGAGGGCTGTGGTGGTGGGTGGATAGTTAGAAATCAGCACACTGGGGGAGGGGCTATAGATTTCCCAGGCAAAACTAAAAAGGCTGCTTTATGTGTACCTTGTTATGCCACTTCCCACCAGTGCAGTACTTCATATTGTAGTGCTAGGTGCCAGGGAGTTCTGAGCACGGAAACACAGAAGCAACTGAGTGAAGGGCTGTCAGGGCAGGGGTCCGGAAATATGGCGTCGAGGTCCGCATTCAGATCTCAGTCTGCCAGTAGAGTATCATTGCCCTAGGGCATCCCTATTTGCGATGAAACCACACAGGTCACGCGAGATGCACCAGGGTTGAACAGTTGACCTGACCTGGTGTCTCAACTATACTAGGTCCAGCTTTGGACCACTTTAATCTGCCCGTGATGTTCTGTAAGTCCCTGGCCTGGATACCGGTTACCTGTTTTAGGTAAGATTGTGAAGAATTCTAGCAGCGCAAGAACCAGGCCATCTGTATGTTTAGAATGAGGCCAGAAATGGCACCTAAGAGCAAAACACTAGGGGTGAAGAGGTTGCAACCGCACCAGGGCCCATAAATTCAGGGGGACCCATCTTTGATGTTTCTCCGTCTTATTTCTTATATCTGTGCACGTATTGCATCATGTACAGAAAAAAAGAGGCATCATTTGTTTCTGATATGTCACTCTTTGTCCATTTGTTTCCAGTTTAAAAGGAGCCATGGTGAGGCCCCCTCGCATTTAGTTACGCCACTGATGGCACCATGTTTTTCTAATGGGTTCCTTTCAAAAGGCGATATTGACTTTCCCAAGTTTTGTTCTGTATTCCCTGGGGCATCCCTAATTTGGAAAACTGCTGTGTGAAACCCCCCAAAAAGCACAGTAAAACTCACCTCTCCTCTAAACCATGCGCATGCAGTTCGGGGATGCGGCAGCGCATGCCCTCCATTGTAAACAATCAGAGCTCTGATTGAACGATAGCCTGCACCATTGGAGCAGGCAAAGTTAAGTTATTAGTGGGCGTCCTTGGGGGTTTTCACACACCGAGGCAGATTCACCGAGGAAACGAAGAAAAGAGTTTACAGGCGATCCTGGGGGATACACACAACTGGGCTTCCTAAAGCGGGATGCCTCCACCGCAAAGAACGAAACCCAAGATAGTGAAAATCTTGGGCTTTGTTAAAGAGGGCTATCTCATTTACAGTGCCTTGAACAAGTAGTCACCTTTTGCACTTCTCCACATTTTTAAAGTAGACCAAAACCCAGGATTTTGACTATCCTGGGTTTAAGTCCTTGCCCCGCTGTATGAAAACCCCCAGGTCGCCGAAACCAACTCACCTCTTCCTGGTCCTACGGCACATGCGCGGCTGCTCGTCCAGCCATCGAGCATCGGATCCGCTGATGTCACGTCGTCTAAAGCGAGAAGCTCTGAGCGCGCTGACGGCCGCATCCCCGCTACGCTATAGCAGGGATTCACAAATGCCTGGCGCAGGCCCGCGCCCTGCTAGGGGGCTAGCAGGGATGTGACTGCGGCTCGTGCATGCGCTGTTGCACCAGGAAAGAAGGTTGGTGTATGGGCGACCTGGGGGGTTTCACACAGCTGGGCATCCTGATTTTGGCCCAGCCCCAATGCTTGTGTTGGGTTTTGGTCCACTTTAAAAATGTTACAGCCGCAAACGTTCATGTATTTTATTTGATGATGATGATGATAGAGAAACACAAAGTAGCAAACATTTATGAAGTGTAAACACACTGATACATGCATTTCCAAATTTTACAAAGTAAAATAAAAAGTGTGGTGTGCTTCACTCACTACCTGTACGCTGATAAATAAAATCCAGTGTGTTCAATTGCCCTAAGAAGTCACCTAGTTGCAGTCAGGGGCATAATATGACGGGGTTCAACCACACTAGGGCCCAGAAGATCCTGGCCCCCTCCCCCCCATCGTTGTTGCTCCTCCACCTTATTTATCATATTTGTGCTCACTTGGCATCATTTAGAAAAAGGAAGCAGCATTTGTCTCTCCTGTTTCAGTCATTAGCTGCATCCAAATGAGTTAAAATACAGAAACAATTTACTGTATGAGCCGTAAAAAGGGCCACAGCACATTTAGTTATGCTACTGTTCGCAGTATAATCACAGCTGCTCTGTCAAGGCCTCGGAGGTATGTTACAGAACATTTGTGACCAAACAGCATCATGAAAACCAAGGAACACAGCAGACAGCTCAGTGATAAAGTTGTGGTGAAGTGTATTGCAGGGTGAGGTTATGGCCCACCTGCAAACCTACCAAGACATGGAAACCCCCCCCCCCCCCCCCCAACACACACACACACACACACACACACACACACACACACACACACACACGGCAAGAACACTAGAGAAGCAGGCAAGAGGCCCAGGTTCACTCTGGATGAGCTGCAGAGATCCACAGCTCAGGAGCAGAGAATCTGTCCACAGGACAACTATTGTGCACGCCACAAATCTGGCCTTCACAGAAGAGTGGCAGGAAGGTATTTTTTATACCTGGAGATCTGTAAAAGCTGGCCTGTTAGTGGCCTTGTAGTAAAGGGTTGGGGACAAACACTCTACATCCGAGTTGTCTGAGCTAGATCTATTGTGCAAAGAAGAATGGGCAAAAAATGTCACCCTTGTAGAGCTGGGGGTTTTAGATTTGGAAAAGCATGTATCATTTTCTTTACACCTCACAAATACTTGGCACTTAGTGTTGCTCTATCATATAAAATCTCAATAAAATACATTTAAAGTGGAACAAAAAACATCTTTGGTAGCCCTGGAATCTATAGGACTCCAGGGCGGTGTAACTACCTCTCCCTGGTGCATCCTGATTTGATATGCCCTGTTGTGTAAAACGCCGCAGTAAAACCGACCTGACCCTCAATCCAACAGCGCATGCGCGGGCATTGGCCGCACTAAGCTATACCTGGGCCTTTGTGAATGGCCAGTGGGAATGCGGCAGTCGACACGCTCAGCCCTTAGTTGATGAATGGAGCTGAGCATACTTATTGGCTGCATGGCCATGCATACGCCATAGGACTAGGGAAAGGTGAGTTTTTTGGGTGACCTGGGGGGTTCACACAGCGGGGCATCCCAAATCCTGGGAGTGCCAAAACCTGGGATAGTCAAAATCCCAGGTTTTGGTCCAATTTGTGGCTGTACCGTTCAAAAATGTGGAAACGTTCAAGGGGTATAAATATAGTTTACAAGGCACTGTACATTAGGCGAGCTGCTAGCTGACTTATTATTGCCATTGCCTGGACTATCCCTTTAAATCAGAAGTCTAGTACAAAATTAACTTTTGTCCTGATGAAAATACCCCCAACTGACACTATTTGCATAATATAAAACATTTCCACGCCAGTGCTATTTACATCTATTGAATTTGTGAGGCTTCATCATTTTATTAACAGAGCCATGCTGCTGGGAGATTTCCCCCCCCCTTATCCTCTCCCTGGTCCTAAAAGAGTTGAAGTGGATCAAGATTTTGACCATCCTGGGTTTTGGTCCGTGTTCCTGGGGCAACCGAAATTTGATCTGTTCGCAAGAGCCTGGCCCCATTCCCACATGCAGAACAGTATCCTGAATTGGGATGGACCAGGAGTACTTTATCAGCCAGCCCTGGAATCTTTAGATCTCCAGTGCCAATTTGTGATGCCCTGCTGTGTGAAACCTCCCCTGCTGGTGCCCCATCATACATACCTCACCTAAGATCCCAAGGTGCAAACGCCACTCTCCTCCAATCAGCCTTTTTTGACAACGCATATAAATCAACAGCCTAAAAAGCTGAATGGGAGCTTGGCAGCAATCGCTAGACATTAGGTTACAGCGGGCACGACCTCGCACAGATTAGATGGATGCAGCAGATGCCGCTGCTGAAACGCCATGGGATCGCTGGCAAGATATGTATAATCGGTGACCCGTGGGGTTTTATACAGCGGGGCATCCCAAATCATGGTGCCACACAGGTTTTTAAAGTGGACCAACACCGGCGTGAGTATTGGTTGCTGCTGGGGCCACCGCTAAAATGACAGCCTGGGGAGGCATCCAGAATGCTGGAGCCCCCCCAACACATAACCCCCCCCAGGCACCCATAAACCTTACCTTAGCCTCGTTCCCCCACCGGGAATCCAGTGTCACAATTGGCCACCCAGCAGTCACATGGATTCTCAGTGGGGAGCGAGGTTAAGATAAGGTTTACAGGAGTCTTGGGGGGGGGGGAGCTCCAGCATTCTGGATGCCCCCCCCCCAGCCTGTCACTTTAGCGGTGGCCCCAGCGGCAAACAACATCCTTACCGCAGAAGGTGTTGGTCCACTTTAGACTAGAGACTCCAGGACTGGTTTTGATCCACTATAAGTAATAAAAATACAAAGTAAGACATACCGGAGCAAATTGTCAGGGGAAGTAGTAGGTAGTCAGGGTAATAAGTAAGGA
Source organism: Gastrophryne carolinensis (assembly GCA_027917425.1). NCBI lineage: Eukaryota > Metazoa > Chordata > Amphibia > Anura > Microhylidae > Gastrophryne > Gastrophryne carolinensis. The sequence goes on from CM051240.1 coordinate 36,659,841, forward strand.
TAAGTAGTAAGTAAGTGGATGTAAATGAATTAATAACTAGGAAGGACGAGTGATAACTAGGAAGAATACCATGTTTCCCCAAAAAGAAGACAGGGTATTATATTTTTGTTCTAAGCGCTAGGACTTCATGGGATGTTTTGATGTAAGAATGGCTTATATTGGGGGGTAGGGCTTCTATTTAAAGTACTTTCAAAATTGGTGAAAAATCAGGCTAGGCTTATTTTTGGGAAGATCTTATTTTTAGGGAAACTGGGTATGTAGTAACTAGTAAGCATGAGTGGCAACTACTAAGCCTGAGCAGTAAATAGTAAGTATGAGAGGTAACTAGAAGAGATAAGTGGCAAGTAACAGGAATAGTGAGGGTAAGTAGTAAGTATGTGTAAGTAGCGAGGGTAAGTAGTAAGTAGGTGTAAGTAGCGAGGGTAAGTAGTAAGTATGTGTGAGTAGCGAGGGTAAGTAGTAAGTATGTGTGAGTAGCGAGGGTAAGTAGTATGTATGTGTAAGTAGCGAGGGTAAGTAGTAAGTATGTGTAAGTAGCGAGGGTAAGTATGTGTAAGTAGCGAGGGTAAGTATGTGTAAGTAGCGAGGGTAAGTAGTAAGTATGTGTGAGTAGCGAGGGTAAGTAGTAAGTATGTGTAAGTAGCGAGGGTAAGTAGTAAGTATGTGTGAGTAGCGAGGGTAAGTAGTAAGTATGTGTAAGTAGCGAGGGTAAGTAGTAAGTATGTGTAAGTAGCGAGGGTAAGTAGTAAGTATGTGTAAGTAGCGAGGGTAAGTAGTAAGTATGTGTAAGTAGCGAGGGTAAGTAGTAAGTATGTGTAAGTAGCGAGGGTAAGTAGTAAGTATGTGTAAGTAGCGAGGGTAAGTAGTAAGTATGTGTGAGTAGCGAGGGTAAGTAGTAAGTATGTGTAAGTAACGAGGGTAAGTAGTAAGTATGTGTGAGTAGCGAGGGTAAGTAGTAAGTATGTGTAAGTAGCGAGGGTAAGTAGTAATTATGTGTAAGTAGCGAGGGTAAGTAGTAATTATGTGTAAGTAGCGAGGGTAAGTAGTAAGTATGTGTAAGTAGCGAGGGTAAGTAGTAAGTATGTGTAAGTAGCGAGAGTAAGTAGTAATTATGTGTGAGTAGCGAGGGTAAGTAGTAAGTATGTGTGAGTAGCGAGGGTAAGTAGTAAGTATGTGTAAGTAGCGAGGGTAAGTAGTAAGTATGTGTAAGTAGCGAGGGTAAGTAGTAATTATGTGTAAGTAGCGAGGGTAAGTAGTAATTATGTGTAAGTAGCGAGGGTAAGTAGTAAGTATGTGTGAGTAGCGAGGGTAAGTAGTAAGTATGTGTGAGTAGCGAGGGTAAGTAGTAAGTATGTGCAAGTAGAGAGGCAGCATTAGCAACTTGTAAGTAGGCATCAAGAGTGGAATAGTAAGTAATAAAAGGTAAAGGTAAGGAAAACAGTGGCAATGGCTGCCATCAGTGAGATCTCCAAGGCTTAAAGCAGGAACTCCACCTGACAGCAAAGCCATGGGTGTCACTGGGGCACATCTGGAAGGCAGGGCCAGTCATTTCTATCACCCCCCAGTGACCCCCATGGCATGGCTGTGAGCTGTCCATAGTGGCGCACACACAGGAAGCTCTGCTTCCAGCCCAGGGTGTCAATAGAGTGAGCCCTGGGGCATTGCTGTGCACCTCATTTCCGGTTTGCCGGCAGTGGGGTGGGGTAACCATTAAAGTGTCCCGAAACAATTAATGAAAACCTGAGAGGGGACCTAACCCCTCCTAATCTACCCATAAAGGGTTAATGAGTCAGCAGCAGGGGATGATGGGATACTTCAGTCAGCGTAGTATGGCCTGACCCAGCCATGTAACCGGACAACCAGAGACAACCTCTGTCCTCCCAGACAGCTCCCCCAGTACGAGCTCTTCCCCCCTGGCTCACCTTAAAATCGTTTCCGCTCAGGTCCACCCCCCGGATAAACGGCAGCACCCCGGTAGCCGCCATGTCTCCGGTGCCAGGCAGCCAGCCGCTGGGTCTGAGGAGAGTAGGAAGAACCTAAACCACGCCCCCTCTCCGCCGCTCACACAATCCTGCGCTGTCTCCGTCACACCCTAACACGGCGGCGTCTGAGCTCCGCCCACTGCATACTGTGGCTGGCACAGCTGTGGCAGGGCAGGCCTTGCAAGAGAACCTGTCACTGCTGCTCTCGCGAGAAGTTGGGCTGGAATAGGTTTGCTGCCGATGTAGCTTTATCTGAACGTTGGTTCCCCCACATGAGGAGCAGCATGACAGCCAGGCAAACTCCATGCTCTACATGTGCCTGGCTGCCATGCTGCCTGTAAAGGTTAGAGGTCCTATTTCCTCATCACTCAGGGGGAATAAGTAAAGGACAGCTTTAAAAAATTAAAGTGGACCTTCAGCATCATTTAATGAAAAGCCCAAACCCTTAAAAACCTATTCCCCAGCCCTTAAAATTAATATATTTAACATTTTTAGTCACGTTTTAATCTTTCCCTCACTGGGCTGCAACTCTGTTCAGTACTCTAGGATAAGGGCGCCGCCATCTTGGTTCAGTAGTATCACATACTGAGGAGAGGAGAGGGTTCAAAAGTGCAGGGGAGCAGGGATATAGCTGTGCTTTGCACAGACAGAGCAGGGCTGGGGTCAGGAAAAGGACAGCAAGCCCAGAATGCAGAGTGGCACAGTCACAACACACTTCCTGTTTGCAGGCAGCCTGCACCTCCCTGGGCCGCCATCTTGGATGTTTAAAGTCTCAGAAAGTGCAATAGATGCAGGTAGGATGATTTTTAATGTGGGCAACCTGTATGTACAGAGTGGGGGAAACATATAAGATATGCTCTTATTTAGGGTGAAGGTCCGGTTTAAACGCTATTATATAATTGGCTAAAGAAACAGAAATATTGCGCTAAGTGGACCAAAACCCGGGATTCGGGATGCTCCACTGTGTGAGACCACCCCAGTCGCCCAGGAAACTCACCTTTCCCCATCCTATGGTACATGCATGGCCTCTCGTCCAATCAGCGCGCTAGGTGGCACTCACATCAAATCGGCTACACGCTATTGGCCTTGATTCAATAAAGGTAGAAAAAATTCTCATGGTAGTAAAAGATTCAATTCATGAGAAAAAGCCTGAGAATGTCACTGTTACTGAATCACCATCTAAGAAAACAATGAAAGTCAATGGAAAAGTAGAGAACTGTTTACTCTTTTCTACACTGTAGTAAAAGCTGCCATTGACTTTCAGAGGTCAGTTTGTTCGGGCGACCTGGGGGGTTTCACACAATGGGGTAAGGACCACTTTAAGACTCAGCTGAGATCCAAGTCTAGCCAAGAAGGACCTAGCGCCCGGCGGGCACTTCCCTGCTGCCCTTTAAAGTGGACCAACACCCAGGATTTTGACTATCCTGGGTATTGGTCCACTTCCCGGGGTACCCCGATCGGGGGTGCTCCGCTATGTAAAACCCCCCAGATTTCCAGATAAAACTCACCTCACCTCGCTCCTACGGCCGCTCATTCAATCTGCACGACTCACAAATGGCCGGCGCGGGCACGCGCCCTGCTAGAGAGATGCGCGAGATGCGGTCGCGGCCCGTGCATGCGCCGTTGGACCGGAATTCAGGTAAGTGCAGCGGGCGTCCTGGGGGTTTCACACAGCGGGGCATCCCGATTTCGGATGCCCCGCGGTAGGGATTGCATGGGCCCGGGAATCTTATAGATTCCCAGGCCGATCCCCCTGGGTGTTGGTCCACTTTAACAGTGTACGTGCCCGCAGCAGCCATTCACAAATGCCTGCCATGGGCACGCGCCCTGCTAAAGCTGTAACAGGCGGCAGCTGTGGATCGGGGAGAAGGTGAGTTTACTGGGCAACCTGGGTTTTTTTACACAGTGGGGCATCCCAAATTTGGGGAGGGAATCAGGAGGCCTGGAGTCTTATAGACTGTGCAGATGCAAGGGGAGGCGCCAAAAAGCCACAAGACTTTGAGCCATGCTGTCATTTAGAGACGGCTAAACCAGTGGTGGGGGGGGAATCGGGCTCTGAAGCAGCCGTATGTCAGCACATCAGGTGGCGGCGACATCCAAAAGGTAAGCAGGGCCCGATTGGGGGGGGGGGGGGGGGGGGAATCTACCACATTTAACTTTAGGTCTGATGTTTCACTTTAAAGCGGACCTTCACCCTGAATAAGAGCCTATCTTATATGTTTTCCACACCCTGTACATACAGATTGTTCACATTAAAAATCATCCTTCCTGCATGTTATGAGCCATCCAAGATGGAGGCTCATGCAGCATCAGGCAGCCTGCAAACAGGAAGTATCTTCTGACTGTGCCACTCTGCATTCTGGGATTGCTGACCTTTTCCTGACCCCAGCTCTGCTCTGTCTGAGCAAAGCACAGCTATAACCCACCCCCCTGTACTTTATCCCACTCTCCTCAGTAAGTGTGATGCTTCTGAGTCAAGATGGTGGTGCCTGTATCCTAGAGTCCTGGCCCGGGGTACAGCCCAGTGGGGGAAAGAATAATAAGTGACTAAAAACGTAAAAATATATTAATTTTAGATGCTGGGAAGTAGTTTTTTAAAGTGGACCAACACCCAGGATTTTAATTATCCTGGGTTTTGGTCCACGTCCCCGGGGCACCCCGCTTGTAAACACTCACCTCACCCCGCTCCTACGGCGCATGCGGGCCGCTCGTCCAATCAGCACGCTCGGAGCCGTTGTGGTATGCGCGTCCAAGCGACGTACAACCACAGCGGCTCCGAGCATGCTGCCGGCCGCATCTCGCGTTTCCCTCTAACAGGGAGCGCGCCCGCGCCCGCCACGCGCCCTGCTAGAGAGAGTGCGGCCCGCGCATGCGCCGTAGGATCGGGATCAAGGTAAAGTTCCTGGGCGTCCTGGGGGGTTTCACACAACGGGGCATCCCGATTTTAGATGCCCCGCGGGGAGGGATCGAATCAGCCCCGGAATCTATCTGGGAGGGTGTTGGTCCACTTTAAGGGTTTGGGCTTTTCAATAAATCATAATGAAAGGTCGGGTTTAACTTTAGGTCTGATGTTCCACTTTAAAGCGGTCCTTCACCCTGAATAAGAGCCTATCTTATGTTTCCCACACCCTGTACATACAGATTGCCTACATTAAAAATCTTCCTACCTGCATCTACTGCATGTTATGAGCCTTTAAACATCCAAGATGACGGCTCATGGAGCATCAGGCAGCCTGCAAACAGGAAGTGTCTTCTGACTGTGCCGCTCTGCATTCTGGGATTGCTGTCCTTTTCCTGACCCCAGCTCTGCTCTGTCTGAGCAAAGCATAGTTATAACCCCACCCCCTGTACTTTATCCCACTCTCCTCTCCTCAGTATGAGTCAAGATGGCGGTGCCTGTATCCTAGAGTCCTGAACAGAGTTGCAGGCCAGTGGGGGAAAGAATAATAAGTGACTAAAAACTTGATGCTGGGGAATAGTTTTTTAGGGGTTTGGGCATTTCAATAAATCATAATGAAAGGTCCGGTTTAACTTTAGGTCTGAGGTTCCAATTTAAAGCTCCCACACTCAACTTTACATGGGGCCCCAGGAATGATAAGCCAACCCCTGCTTGTCGCTAGTGGGTGCTTGGCATAAAAAAGTTGAGAACCACTTATTTGGAACAATGGCTGCTCAGCAATGGCGGCCCCACCCCAGACTTCCGCAGGACAGGTCCGCTTTTCCAGGCGGCATGCGCTGCCCTTGAAGGGGTTAAAACTGAACTATGTCCTACGCCTGCGCAGGATTGATGTAATGACATCACAAACAAGTCGCTCGCTGACTGGCCGCTCGGGGAATCTATTTTGAGTCTCTCCACACACGCTTCCGTCTCTTGCAGAGCTTGTTTTTAACTCCGGCTCTTGTGATTGGGTGGCTGCTCACCAGCTTGTCTCGTGATTGGCCTGCTGCCGGCACCTTGGTTATGATTGGAGGGTGGCTGTGCCCGCAGACAGGTGACTGGCTGTTGCGGGGGCAGGATGGAGCTGTGTGATTGGTCGGAACATTCAGCTGCGTGTGGACGGTCGGAGGTTACCCCCGCTAGAGGAAGAAGCCGGAAGGGCAGCAGTCTGAGCCGCAGGCAGGGCGGCGGGTGAGTGTTGGGGGTCACTGAGGACGGCCCAAGGGATAAGCTCCAGACCTGTCCTGGCTGAAGAGTTATCAGAGGTCAGCAAGAACGCAGCACACGCTGGGACTTGTAGTCCACCAAGAGCTGACTTCTGCCTGTTACTCTTTAAACCGGACCTTCACCATGATTTATTGAAAAGCCCAAACCCATAAAAAAACTATTCCCCAGCATCTAAAGTTAATATATTTTAAGTTTTTAGTCACTTATCGTTATTCTTTCCCCCACCGGGCTGCAACTCTGTTCAGGACTTTAGGATATGGGTGCTGCCATCTTGACTCAGAAGCATCACACATACTGAGTAGAGGAGAGTGGGATAAAGTGCAGGGGGTGTTATAGCTGTTCTTTGCTCAGACAGAGTAGAGCTGGGGTCAGGGAAAGGTCAGCAATCCCAGAATGCAGAGCAGCACAGTCAGAAGAATTCCTATTTGCATGCTGCCTGATGTTCCATGAGCCGCCATCTTGGATGTTTAAAGGCTCATAACATGCAGCAGATGCAGACAGGGTGATTTTTAATGTGAGCAATCTGTATGTACAGGGTGTGGGAAACATAAGATAGGCTCTTATTCAGGGTGAAGGTCCGGATTAATGTGAGCAATCTGTATGTATAGGGTGGGGGAAACATATAAGATAGACTCTTATTCAGGTCTGCTTTAAGTATGCTATACAAGGTTCAGCGTGGCTTGTTAGTAAGAAGCTGAGGGCCAGGCAGAGCCGGTGTCAGGGTTTTGTGTGCCCCTGGGCGACAGAGTCTCAGTGGCTCCCTTGTGTCACATCACATGCCCCCTCTGTCTAACCCCTTGGGATAATCGGTATATTCACCTCACTCAACTAAAAGTGGACCCAATCCTGGGATTTTGAATATCCTGGGTTTTGTTACTTGCCTCCAGGGCATCCTAATTTGGGATGATCTGCTATGTAAAACCCTCCCAGTTTGGCCTGTATAACTTACTTGACTGCTGACCCAATGGAGCATGCGCACAGCCAGGCCACTCTCGGCTCAATTCAGCTTATCTTAGCCGTCGAGAGGTCTCATCAGCTAAAGCCCAAATAAAGCCATGTGCACAAAACGCTGCATCACAGCTAACCTCGAGCTGCGGGCATGCCTGTGCCGGCCATTCCCTAAAGGGGAATCAGGTGGCCCTGGAGGCCTATAAACTTCAGTGCTGCTTTTGGTCCTCTTTAAAGTGGACCAAAACCCAGCGGGATCAGTCCGTGAATCTTTAAGATTCTCAGGCCGATCCATTCCCTCCCCGTGGGGCATCCAAAATTGGGATGCACCGCTGTGTGAAACTCCCCCAGGTCGCCCGCTACACTTACCTTAATCCCGGTCCAACGGCGCATGCGTGAGCCACAGCCGCATCCCGCTATCCCTGGTAGAGGGGTCCTGTTAGAGGGAAACGCGAGATGCAGCCACTGAGCTAAGACGTCGCTCAGACGTGCGTAGCTCAGCGGCTCCGAGCCGCTGATTGAACGAGCGGCCGCGCATGCACTGTAGGACCGCGGTGAGGTAAGTTGATACGGGAGATCTGGGGGGTTTCACATAGCGATTGGGGTGTTCCTGGGTTTTGGTACACATTAATGCATGATCATGCATAGAGTGTGGGGAGTGTACAGCATCCCCGGTTCACTTTGGTTTACGTGTGTGCTTCCGCACTGAGCCGTCTGATTGGCTGAGCTTCTGCATCTGTGACTTGCACATAAACTGTGGGATCAAAGGCATGGTGAGTGTTTTAAACAGCGGGATGTCCTGGGAATAGGGAATTGACCAGCACTGGCGCTTAAACTACAATGCCAGCTAAGATGCATTCCTGGGTCTTGGCACATTCCCGCTCAGCCTGTGGCGCGATCCCATGGCCAGCTTTTAGAAAAGGCTGGGCACAGTAGTTCGCCTCAGCTGTCGAGATTTTGGGGAAGTGCGGAAAAGGTGCCATGGGGGGGGGATCCCAGGCTGGGGGTGCAGCTGGTGTCCTGGAGCCTATCAGTGGGGGCCATCAACAGGCAGCCATACTGGATTTAGATATATCCAGCAGCAGTTCAGAATCTGAGCGGGCGAGGAATGTGCCAGCAGATAGCTCCCTGGCACATGGGGAGACTGGTGACGTGATCGGTGTTTACACTTGGGCGTAATGCTGATATGAAAGTACAACCAACTTGTTTTCATTATAAGGGTGGAGGAATGAGAGCCCGTATAAGTCATTTTGTGGTGCAATGTCTGACAAATAGTCACCATATAATCCTTACTTGGTTCATTATACGAACATTATGTCACACTGTTTCTAGTGCTACGCCCCAATGCACATGAATTCTGGGGTGGCTTATATATTTAGCTAAATACCACTAGATCATGGTTAAAGGGAGCCTTGCCATGCAGTAAGTCGGAGTCCTGACCTGGCTGTCAAAAAAATAAAAGTATATATTACACACATGTCCTACTTTTTAGATGCTACCCCCCTGGTTTAGTCTTAATCTTTCTCTCTCTCCAGTCTGATGATGGCGGAAATGCAGCATCACAAGAAAGGGAAGAAGAATGGTGATGGCATCGGCAGTGTGGTAGATTTCTTACTAGCCAATGCCAGGCTGGTGCTCGGCGTGGGAGGAGCCGCCATTCTTGGTATTGCCACACTAGCCGTTAAGAGGGTAAGCACAGTCCTTTAGGCATTTTAAAGAGGAACAACACCGGGGATTCAGTCTCCCAGCAAGGCATCCTACTTTGTAAAGGCCCTGGTTTGCCCATGAAAACTCACTTTCACGTTCCAGCTATTTTTTTTAGCCAACCTAATGAGTGAATGGAGCGTGTTCCGCTGGCCAAACCTGCCTGTAATCTCTACCGCCATGGAAGATAATGGTGCTTTAGAAACAAATAATAATTATAATAAATAATTGGAATGAAAGATGGAAGATGATGGTGCTTTAGAAACAAATAATAATTATAATAAATTTATGCCATTTGCTTGTTGTTTATAAAAACATTCAATATTTTTTTTGGATGGTAAAATTGTCAGTACAGCCCGCCCACCGCATTTGCGGTTTCAGTTACTCGCAAATGCCTTGGAGGGAGGTTTACAAAGGGAAAAAAAAACATTACTTCACCCAGATCCAGCGCCATTCACCCCCCCCCCCCTATCCCCAGCATGGTAAGGGCTTTCTCTTTGTAAACCCTCTCCCTGCCTTGCCCTACCCTGCTGTGTGTCTCCTGGCCCTCTGTTTTCTTGGAGGTTATTTGAAAATTCACTGTTTTCACGACTATGCAATTCCTTTAACCCCCATGAATACCAAGGGCCACTGTACTCAAATTTTATCTACATTAGCTCTTGATATTACTGAATACCAATCTTTCACATTCTGCATTGAGAGATGATCGGCCCTCATATATTCTAAGTATGTCACACACCCCGCTTCAAGAATCCATAAAATGTGGGTAATATCGTCCTGAAGAGGCGTTCCTGCAGAGATGATAGTAAAAGAAAGCCCCTCCCTGATCCATAAATACCTGGGACCTCCCACTCATCACCCAGTTTTCCATCTCTGCAAGACGGCGAGCAAGTCAGAAGATGTCTCCTCCTTGCATAGGGGGATGTCAGGTAGCCGGGGTAACTCCCGGCCTGTTTTCTGGATATTTCCGTTCGGGCTTCCTCTTTCCACTGTTAGACTTAAAAATTATGCCTCCTCAGTCTTGGCTGTGGGCCCGAGCGAGGGTATACTGGCACCTATGGTGCCTAGGAGCAGAGCTTCCCCGTGAGACCCTAAATAAGAGGGTAGGCGGGACGCCGGGTTGGTGACCCCGGTTTGGGATGCCCCGTCCCTTGGTGCTGGGCCCCGGGGGGTCCCCTTATTCTCCCATGGTCTGAACAGTGGGGTTTGGGGGGGGGGTCTCTCCCTATGGCCAGTCTGTCCTGGTAGCTTTTATTCTCTCTGTTTTGTGCTGTGTGTGTGTGTCTGTGTGGTACTTAGTGTGGCACCGCGGCCGCCATCACGGCCGGGGTGCTGGTTCATCTGTTTCTTTGTGAGGGGAGCATTCCCCTCACGCACTCTTGGGTAGGGCGGGGCCGGGCCGCGGCGGCTGCCGCGGCCGGCTCTCCGCTGTCTGTGTTGTTTTCTGGACGGGTGCTCCGCCGGTAGCGGCGGTCACACCCGCCCGCTTGTTTTCACTGTCCGGCGCCGCGGCAGACGGCGGCGCCGGTCTCTGAGTCTTCAGCCGGAGTCTTCCTTCCCGGCCGCGTCAGGAGGGGAGGGCGGGGCCGGGCCTTCGCGCGTCGCCGCGGCTCCGCCCCCCGCTGCTTAGGCTTGTCACTGGAGGCGCCGATGCGGAGCTTGGGCTCTCTGCTGTGGGCGGCGGTAGGAGGTTCTCTATCTTCGCGCGGTTCGCGCTACCACGCCTCCTTCTTCCTTCTGCCTGCACCTCGCTTTGGTTATGTGCGGCGCCATTGCTACTCGTCATTAGGATCCGTGAGTGGCCCTGGGGCCTTATCTGATTATTTAATTTTTTATTGTAGTTCTTCCTTATCATGTCATTTATTGGGTCCCTTCTGTTTTCTTCTCTTTCTAGAGCGGTGGTGTTATCAGGAAGATCCTCTTTAGTAGTTTAGGGGGTTCTCTCCCGGTCCTAGATCCCTGGGTTCATTATTGTCATAAATCCTCCCACTCGGGACATTAAAGGGGCATCCCGGGTTGCTTATTAGCGTAATCCCCTGGGTCTTGGAGACTATTAAAAGTTCACCTTATGGAGGCATCCCCGGATACTGGGGCTGGGACCCCTTCGGGGCATCCCAAAAAGTGCATGTTGTGTGGCGCATCCATTACTGGGGATGATGTACTGCTTTGTATACCTTGTGCACAGCAAACTATTGCGCGGCAGTCGGGAGCCCAGGCGTCTGGGTCAGCACCGCCGGCCGAGTCTTCTCAGCCTCCCACCCTGACACGCGCTCCGTGCAACGTTGTCATGGGCAGGGATCTGCAAGCTGAGATGTGCGCCAGATTGGCTAACCTTGAGAAAATTGTTTCCAGTTCGGCCGCCCGTAAGGCGCCGGCCAAGAGGAAGCATTTGTCCCCGGCCTTGCCTGCGGATGACCTGGACGAGTTTAATAATCTCGATTGGTCTGATTATTCTGGGCTAGAAGAAGGTGAGGTTTCTGAGGGCTCAGAGGTGTCGGATGATGAACAGTCCGCGGGTGCTGATGAGGAGCTTATTGAGTTAGGGAGATCCTCGGATTCTCCTCACGCGCTGGCGCTGATGCTGGAGGTTCTGAAGATTTCCCCTCCCGAGGTGGCGTCACAGCAGGAGGGTGAGTTGTTTGAGGAATCCAGGCCGCGCTTGGAGTTTCCTTCACAACGGCATTTTCACAAGATCATTGATAAGGAATGGGACAGGCCGGCTAGGCTCCCTGGTATCCCTCAGGGGTGGGACAAGAAATACCCTTTCCCTTCGGAGGTGGTTAAGCGCTGGGCTTCCCCTCCCGAGGTCGATGCCCCGGTTCTGGGGTTGTCTAATTCCTCGGTTTTAAATAGGCCGGATTGCTCCACCCTTAAAGATGGGGAGGATAAACGCATTGACCAAATGGCTTGTCATGGCTTTACTAGCGTTGGGTCAGCCATACGGCCTGTGTGCGCTTCTGAGCTTATGGTGTTGGCTGCCAGGTCCGTGGTCAGGGACTTGCTGACATCTTCTGGGCTTCGCCCCGATAGTGCTGAATTCATTAGTCTTAAACGGTGTGAGTTGTTTTTGTCCTTTGTATTAACTGCCTTGGATGACACCTTAATGATGTGTAGTAGGACATCGGCCTTGTTGGTGACTATTCGGCGGTCGGTCTGGCTGCGCCAGTGGGCGGCTGACTTTATGTCTAAAAAGTCTCTGACGGCTTTGCCCTTTGTTGGGTTGAGGCTCTTTGGTGAAACTCTGGATTCAGTCACCAAGGGCGGCAGATTGCCTCAACGTAAGAAGCAGCGACGTTCCTTTCGGGGGGCGCCTGCCTTTACAACTTCCTTTCGTGGGGCAAGATTTGGCAGAGGATCTGCGTTCCAATCTTCCAGAGGAGATTCCGGGAACAGGGGCAGGGGACGTGCCCGTTCTGGATACCATTGGGGTTCTAAGCCCAAGCCGGCTATTAAGCCGGCACAGCAATGAGGGGGCGCCCTCACCCTTGCGGGTGGGGGGACGGCTGAGACACTTCTCCCAGATCTGGGATCAAGAAGTCTCGGACAGATGGATCCGGGAAGTGGTGTCTTCCGGTTACAAGCTAGAGTTCGAGCTCCGCCCCCCCTCCAGGTTCTTCAGGTCTCGGATGCCTTCGGAGCCTCTGGTGGCGCAGGGGCTCCTGGTGGCAGTAAAGAATCTTCTGGACATGGCTGTCATTTGCCCAGTGCCCCCCTCGGAGCAGGGCAGGGGCTTCTATTCCAATCTGTTCACGGTTCCCAAGAAGGACGGGTCGGTCCGTCCTATCTTGGATCTGAAGTTTCTCAACAGGTTTATTCGGCCGCGCAAATTCCGCATGGAAACGCTGCGCTCGGCCATTCACTCTCTTCGTCAGGGAGACTTTCTGACGTCCATAGACATCAAGGATGCTTATCTACACGTTCCGGTTTTTCCAGCACACCAGAGGTTTCTCAGGTTTGTGGTGGAGGATCGGCATTTTCAGTTTGTGGCACTTCCTTTCGGTCTCACCTCAGCCCCTCGGGTTTTCACCAAGGTGCTAGCGGGGGTGATGGCACTGCTCAGAGTTCAGGGTATCCGCATTGTGCCCTATCTGGACGATCTACTGATCATGGCCTCTTCTTTCAACCAAGCGGAGTTGGACACCGGAGTGGTGGTGTCCACTCTGGAGAGGTTCGGTTGGGTGATCAACCACCCCAAGTCTTCTCTTTGTCCGTCCAGAGTTGTGACCTTTCTGGGGCTGTCTCTGGACACCTCGCAGGCCAGGGTGTTTCTGCCCCAGGCCAAGATTCTTTTGATTCAGGAGTTAGTTCAGCTTCTCTTGTTGGCCCCTCATCCGACCATCCGGCTAGGGATGAGGCTGGTGGGGCTAATGGTGGCCTCATTCGAGGCAGTTCCCTTTGCGCAGTTCCATACGAGGGCGCTTCAGCTTCATCTGCTGACGGTTTGGGACAGGTCGCAGTCGTCATTGGACCGGTCCTTCCGGTTGACTCCCCGAGTTCGTCGTTCCCTACAATGGTGGCTGGGGTCTGTCAATCTGTCGAAAGGCAGATCCTTCCTGGCTCCATGTTGGGAAACGGTCACCACGGATGCCAGTCTGTCAGGTTGGGGGGGTGTTTGGAAGGACCTCCAGTTTCAGGGTCTGTGGAGTCCGCAGGAGGCTCATGAGCCCATCAATATTCTGGAGTTGAGAGCCATCAGGTTGGTTCTGTTTCGCTTGACTCATCAGTTGAGAGGTCTGCCAGTTCAGGTCCGGTCGGACAACAGGACGGCGGTTGCTTACATCAATCACCAAGGAGGGACTCGCAGCAGGAGTGCCCTCAGGGAAGTGTCTTTGATTCTGGACTGGGCCGAGGCCCACGTCCCGTGTATCTCAGCAGTCTACATTCCGGGGGTGGAGAACACGGAGGCGGACTTGCTGAGCCGGGCCTCCTCTCGTCAGGGGGAGTGGTCTCTCAGTCCCAAGGTGTTTCGTTCGATATGTCTCAGGTGGGGGGTCCCAGCGGTGGACCTCTTTGCCTCTCGTCACAATCACAAGCTTCCAGTCTTTGTGTCTCTCTCGCAGGATCCTCTGGCTCTGGCAGTGGATGCCATGTCTCTGAACTGGAGGGATCTGGGGTTCCTTTACCTGTTCCCTCCGTTCCCAATGCTAGCCAGAGTGGTGCGCAAACTGGCCTTGGAAGGCGCGTCGGCGATTCTGGTGGCCCCAAGGTGGCCAAGGCGCGTTTGGTTCGCAGATCTTGTAAGGCTGGCAGAAGATCAGTTCGCCCTGCCTCTGCTGCCGGACCTGCTCACCCAGGGTCGGCTACGCTATCCCAATTTACCATCGCTGGCTTTGACGGCGTGGCTGCTGAAACCGCCATCTTGAGGGAAGAAGGTCTTTCTGACGCGGTGATTCAGACTCTTATCAGCGCCAGGAAGCGGTCTTCCTCTTCTGTTTACTACAGGACCTGGAGGTCCTATATTGATTGGTGTGAAGGTAGGTCCTTCTCTTGTCGAGAGTTCTCCATTCCTAGGATTCTGGAGTTTCTTCAACATGGTTTAGATCTGGGGCTCCAAATTAGTACCTTGAAGGGGCAGGTCTCTGCCCTGGCGGTGTTCTTCCAAAGGTCCTTTGCACTTCATCCTTTAGTCAGGACCTTTTTCCAAGGAGTCACGCATGTACGTCCGCCTAGGAAGCCCTTGGTTCCAGTTTGGGATTTGAACCTTGTTCTCTCTGCTCTTCAGGGTCCTCCGTTTGAGCCCTTGAATGAGGTTGCCTTGTCTTCGCTTACTCAAAAGGTGGCCTTTTTGGTGGCTATCACTTCGGCTAGGCGTGTTTCTGAGTTGGCAGCTTTATCCATTAAAGCTCCATACTTTGAGAAGCATCAGGACAAGGTTGTCTTTCGTTTCAAGCCGGATTTTCTTCCTAAGGTGATCTCGGCTTTTCATCTAAATCAGGACATAGTTCTGCCTTCTCTATGCCCTAATCCTAGCAACGACAAGGAAAGGGCGTTGCATTCCTTGGATGTAGTTCGTGTTGTGGAATATTATCTGGAGGTTACGTCTTCCTTTCATAAGACGGACGCCTTTTTTGTGGTGCCCCCCGGGCCTAGGAAAGGTTTGGCTCCTGCCAAATCTTCCATTAGTAAATGGATTCGTCAGGCCATCATTGGAGCCTATTCTGCCAAGGGGAGGAGTCCCCCTTTTCGTGTTACTGCTCATTCTACTCGCGCAGTTGGTGCGTCCTGGGCTTTTCAGCACCAGGCTTCTGTTGAGCAAGTTTGTAAGGCCGCTACCTGGTCTTCTGTTCACACTTTTTCCAAGTTTTACAAGGTTGATGTTTGGGCGTCCGCGGATGCTGTCTTTGGACGCAAAGTTTTGCAAGCTGTAGTGGTTTGAAGTTGTGCATTGTTGCCTAGTTTTGGATCCCCGCCCTTGTTTTTGGACACTGCTATTGGATGTCCCACATGTTATGGATTCTTGAAGCGGGGTGTGTGACATACTTAGAATAATACCATTTTGTGAATACTCACCTTGTAAAATGGGTATTATAAGTATGTCACACACCCCGCTTCACCCGCCCTTTCTGTATTCGGGATCCTCTATTTTGTGAACTTTGCGTGGTTGCGTTTTATATTTGCCTCTTCCTGGTCCCTTACCTTACTGCTTCTGTATACTGGGTAATGAGTGGGAGGTCCCAGGTATTTATGGATCAGGGAGGGGCTTTCTTTTACTATCATCTCTGCAGGAACGCCTCTTCAGGACGATATTACCCACATGTTATGGATTCTTGAAGCGGGGTGTGTGACATACTTATAATACCCATTTTACAAGGTGAGTATTCACAAAATGGTATTTTCTTATTGCCTCCAGCTTATCGATCGGGCAGCCTCTCCTCCTGATGAGAAAGACCCAGAGCTGAAGGCTGAGCAGAAATCTATTGAGGAGAGCTGGAAGGAGGCAGTTTTGTTGAAGGCCTCACCCAAACTTGGACGGAAGTCAAAGCGGGGCGATCTCGATGCCCTATTGCCTTCACCGGAGCCCAGCCAACCAACACAAGGTCTGTATTCTTTTATGTAACCTTTGATGACACTTGTTGTTTGGGGGGTGGGGGGGAGGGGTTGTAGAATGCCTCCTTCTGCTCTTGCCCCAGGTCAATGGTGAAGTGTAGGAATCGCATGTTTAGTATAGGGCAGGGGTACTCAACCACTTCTTGTAAAGGTAGATGGGGGGGGGGGAGGGGTAGATGGCCAGAGCTGGGGGAAAGGATTGGATGGGACAAAGAGACTGAGAAATAAAGTTTGTGTGTACTTTGCAATGCCACTTCCCATCCATGCAGTACTTCATATTGCCATGCTAGGTCCCAGGGAGCCATGACACTGGCAGGGAGACTAAGCACTACACTGACGATCAAGGGGGCAGCTCTGAGCACAGCAACACAGAAGCAACAGAGTGCAGGGCTGTCGGTGCAGGGGCCTGGAAATTTGGCGCTGAGGTCTGCATTCGAACCCTGCCAGTTGAGTATCGCTGGTATAGGGTCTCTTTAAGGAAGCAGAAAGCAGGCTCAGTTAACTCTTTGTCTGGAACATCCCTTTAGAATGACGCAGGTGAGTCTAATGCCTGCCCCCCAAAATCGCAAGATCCCTAATTACATTCCCAGTATAAGGCTAAACTCCAGCCACCTTTCACCCTACATCTAGCCTTGGTAGCCAAAGTTAAAATCGGACGAAAACCCAGGAATTTCACTTACTTCTGGCTTACCACACTTATTTTCATAGCTTCCTTTTTGTGCACCTTAGTAGTATGACATTGTGTGGGGAGGCTGGAAACTGCTGAGACCGGTAAGCTGGCATGCATTGCCACCTGTCCAACTCTACATTCCCTATGCCCCAGCTGTGTACTAGACCTCCACCGGTGTTCTACCTAAGCAGACAGCCAGTGGGCCACACAGCGAGCATCCACAAGCTCCCCAGATACAGGTTGGGGTCTCCTGGCCTTAAAGTGGACCAACACCCAGGGGTGATTGGCCCGGAAATCTATAAGATTCCCGGGCCGATCACCTCCCCGAGATCGGGATGTCCCGCGGGGTGAAACCCCCCAGAAACCCCAAAAACATCTTACCTGATCCGCCGCCGCCGCCTCCCGCGCGCCCCTCCAGACGTGCCCGCGCCGGCCCTCTGTGAATGGCCGGTGGGGGCGCGCGCGCGCCGAGAGTGACTCGCGGGAGGCGGCGGCGGCGGAAGCGGCTTGGACGTTCCTGTCCCCCGCCTGGACGTTGGCGGGGATTGGCTGCGGCGTTCACGTGGGAGCGTTGAGAGGTGAGTTTTTGGGGGTTTCTGGGGGGTTTCACACAGCCGAAGTGGACCAAAACCCAGGATAGTCAAAATCCTGGGTGTTGGTCCACTTTAAAGATGAAAGTACAGTGTGCCCAAGGAGTTCATTCTTCCCCTGGAAGCACCATCCTGTTTACTTGGTGACCATTTTATTATCGCTGCAGGAGATCATGTGTCGCCCTGTCACTGTATACCCCTGTGGAGTCACTGTATACCCCTGTGGAGTCACTGTATACCCCTGTGGAGTCACTGTATACCCCTGTGGAGTCACTGTATACCCCTGTGGAGTCACTGTATACCCCTGTGGAGTCACTGTATACCCCTGTGGAGTTGAGGATACAGGCAGTAGCTTGTATAGGGAAAAAAAACTGCTGCATGCCTGGTGAGCCATTTACCTGCTGCTAGGAGACAAATTATGGGGGAAGGTCCAGTTTAGAACACTGGGGGTTGTCTGCCACATAAGGGCAGACTAGATGGACCATATGGTCTCCTTCTGCCGTCAACCTTCCATGTTTCTATGTATGGTGGGTTGTAGCGATCTAAATTGTTGCTGAGATTATTGAGTAAACTATTTTATTTTTTTTTTTAACATAATGTTGTCCTCCACAGAGGCGCCTGACACTGAGCAAGAGAATCCCCCCACAGAGGTTAGGAAGACCCCAATATGCTTCACCCTGCAGGAGATACTTCTCGAGTATTATGCCGGGCAAGCCTGTGTGCCACAATCCCAGACACAAGAGATCAGACAGGTGGTGCTGGATATCCGGGATGAGCTGCAGAACTTTCTGAAGGCCAAGCATCCAGAGATGCCTTTCGCTGCCCTGCAGGTAGGGGGCTCTCTGGGGGGAGGACTTCCACTGGCGTGTATAGACCACGCAACTGTGCTGCTGCCTCTGATCTTAGAACCTCATTTGTGGACTTTTGTACCAGGGCAGGAAACTATCCTCAACGACCCTCAGTTCTGGATGATTAAAAGGGTCAACTTGGAGTATACAGCTCGGGGTAGCAGCCCCTGGGACAGGTTCATGCTTGGGGGGTATCTGTCCACGTGGACAATCACAGAGGCCTTACACAAGACAATTGTGGGATGCATGAACTGGCCTGCCATAGGGACCATCTTGGAGTGCACCATCCAGCCAGTCTTTACTTCGGAGGACCTGAGACTGGAAGTGACCCACCCGGATTTCACACTGATGGTCACCATCGTCCCAATAGCTGAAACCAGCGACACTTGTCTGCAGGCTTACAGCCACTCTGGCTCTCCGACAGAGAACCTGTGGTGTAGGAGCTTCTACCGAGAGGAAATTGGCCGATTGCATGACCTGGACAGCGCCGACTCTGGTGTGCGACAAAAATGCCTCCAGATCCTTAAAAGCCTCTGTAAAAAGAACCCGGATCTCCGTCGGTTGCATTCAACTCAACTGAGGCACGTTCTCTTGCACGTCAGCCACGAGCCTTCTGACTGGTCGCAGGATGCCTTGTCTGATCGCTTTCTGCAGGTCATCGAGGCTCTGATTGGTTACTTGGATGCGGGGATCCTCCCGTGTTACTTTCACGACAAAGTCAACTTATTTTCTTGTCTGGCTGAGGAGGACATAGACGCAATCGGATATGGCCTGTACCAGATCTTTTCCCATCCCGAATCCCTACTAAGCCAATGACGCCTGCTGGAGCTGCTTCTGACTGGCCAGCTGCCCTAGGTGCCAAGAAGCCTTTGTCCTGAGCCGTGTGACGGACTTGTGTGCTTACCGTATGTATTTCTGCAGAGACAAACCGCCATCTCGGTGATTCAAACCTACTGATTGATTTTCTTATATCTCTGAAGCGTTGCAAGTAGATCGATATCGGCTTTGGGGTTGTCACCCATATTGTTTGCCCTGGATTTTAAACATGGAGGTCAGGCGTCGGTAAGGGCATATTACAGTGTGAACGGGTGAAGTGCCATGAGTAGGATTTATAGTAGAAGAACCGAAATTTGCCTTTTGGATTGGGGCTTTTAAAGTAATCCAGAATATGTTAAGATGCTTGAAGACCATTGCCCCGGATGTGATGCCCACCTACCTCAAGTGACACTAGGTCACTCTGCTGCAGCTCTCCTGCTGGCCTAAGGCTGTTCTTTGGCCCTTACTGTTTTTTCTATTGGTTAGAAAGGCCCATGTGACCCGGCAGAGCTGCTGGCCAGCTACTGTGTGAAGGGTGGATAGCTGCAGCAGGGGCACCAGGTTCTACCAGAGGTAGGTAAGCATTTCTTTGGGTGCTCTATGCTGTTAGTATGACGGACGTTAATCCATTATAGGTTCCCTTTGGAATAAAAAGTGGTGCAGGCAGTGGCTACAGACCACCCTCCCTTTAAAGTGGACCAAAACCCACCTCGGACGACCCAGGAGTCTATAAAAATGTCCCCTGGCAAGGGTAATTTATTGAGGGAACTGTGCATAGCAAGCTCAGCAGAAGTGAGCAAGTTCAATAAGATTTATCATGAAACAAATGCTACTGAAAGACGGGGCCCCTGCCATTCTGCACTCCGCTAGTACTTTTCAACAGCTGTTTTACAGTGAAGCATCGCCTGCTCACTCTCTGCGCCTGGCAGCCTATTAACAGGGGGGCTGGGCCCATGGGCAGAGCAGAGGATGCCCCTCTGTGTGGCCTCACTGCGGCTAACGCGAGGAGAGCCGATGGAATGTGTGGGGACCAGGTTATCATTTTTTACCAGGGGAGGGGGCATCACATGTTTAGTATAGGGTCTCTTTAAGGGAGCAGAAAGCAGGCTCCTATAACTCTTTACAGGAATGTCCCTTTAGGAGGACACAGGTGGGTCTAATACCTGCCCCCCCAAAATTGCAGGATCCCTAATTACATTCCAAGTATAAGGCTAAAAGTTAAAATTGGATCTGGTTCGCATTACTGAGGCATCCAGGTTAGGGATGCCTACGTTTCTAACCCCCCCAGGATCAGCTGCTTACTCTCTTCGATCCACGCTGCATATGTGGGCTCTCGGCCAATCAGAATACACTGCATTTGAATGATTGGATTGCCGTGTGCCACCTGTTGCCCGCCGGCAGCCATACAGTCAGTTATAGGATTGCAAGGGATGCTGCCGGGGGCCTATGCATGTGCCATGTACAGAAAATCCCTGGAGTTTAACATGGCAGGAAAACCCAAATCTGGAGGCAAACCAGGGGCAAGCAGTAACCTGGCCCTGGAAGTATCTTAGACTCCAGACCAGGGTTTTGGTCTTCTTTAAAGTGAACCAAAACCCAGGATTTTGACTATACCAGGTTTTGGTCCTTTCCCCCGGGGCAGCCTGAACGTGAAACCCCCCAAATCGCCTGAGGAAACTTGCCTCATCCCAGTCCTACAGCCCATGTGCGGCCGCTCGGCCAATCGGCTTGCTCGTCAGCTATGCACGTCTGAGCGACACCTTAGCAGAGCTGTTCTGAGCGCATTCACAAATGGCTGGGGCGGGCATGCGCTCGGCAAGAGGGATAGCGGGGATGCGGACGCGGCCAACTCATGCGCTGTTGGACTGGGAAGTAAGGTAAATGTAGCGGGCGACTTGGGGGGTTTCACACGGCTGATTTTGGATGCCTCGGAGGGAGGGAATCCCGCTGGGTTTTGGTCCTCTTTAAGCCATTGGTGTCACAGGGTTGGCTGCTCCACAGAATCCAGTGTTTCTTTCCTGGCTTCTTTGGCTTCTTTTAACCCCCATTTTTTTTTTTTTCTTAAAGGAGCACTTTCGTGAACAAATTAAAAATCGACATCCATATGCTAGATGACACAAGACAGAGGCCACTTATACACCCAGCAGCCAAAATATCCAGCCAAGCTTGTTTTTTTGTTTTTCTTCACTTACAGGAAGAAAGAAGTATCTGGAGTGACAAGTTTTGAATGTATCATTCTGCTTTTATTAAAGGTCAGAATTACTCAACTTTAACGGCTCCTCCCCCCGAGCCAGACTGTGCTGGGATAACAAGCTATTGCAATAATTCTGTTGTGTGTAGATTCTTTTACCCATCATGCGATGCTTTGGGCAGATTTTAAAGTCAATGTTGTTGCTTTCCAATGGCTCAGGAGACGAGCAGTTAGATGAGTCTCCCCAGTAAAAGCAGAATGGTACGCTCCAAACGTGTTGCCACTGGATTTTATTGTTACCCGTAAAAGAAAAGCCTGGCGGGACTTTTTTTTTTCCTCCTACTAGTTGTATATCAGTGACCCCGCCTCTCGCTCTCTAGCATGTTTATATGATTTTTTTACTAATCGACAGTTTCACCATAGCTCCTTTTAAGTGAACCTTTTAGTCCACTACCCTGGAGCTCTATATTGGTCTCCATTATTTGCCTCTCTATGCTGCGGCAACATCTGGATTGGCCATATGGCTTTCTGGTTGTCAGCGTGGATAACGGGCCATCCATATAACCAGTGTGTAAATCTGCTTAAAGAGGGACTAAAGTGAAATCGCCACTTTCTCATTCAATTGTATGACGGCCAACCATGCCTGTTTAGGCTTAGATGTGCAAACCTGATTGGCCCCTGGCAGTTATGTGATTGGCTGCCATACAGTGAATGAATATCTTAAATATAGCTCCCCTTTAAACTCATTGGGATGTGAGCAGCATCGAGGGGGTAGATAGACTGCACATTTCCTGGCTCCAGGGCAAATGTGTGTGTTCTGGATTAAGAGGTTTAGGTTTGCTTTAAAGTGGACCAAACCCGGGGATTTTGATTGCCACGGGTTTTGATTCTTGCCCGATTTTAGTATGCCCTGCTGTGTGAAACCCCCCAGGTCACCCAGTAAACTCGCTTTTCCCCAATCCTACAGCGCATGCACAGGCTCTTGTCCAATCAGGTGGCTAAGACTCGAAGGGCTGACTCTAGCCGAGCGCGCTAGCAGGCGCATCTTTGCTACCCTCTAACATGGTGCATGCCTGCGCTGCCCATTCATCCATTGGAACGAACATTAGGTAAGTTTTACAGGAGATTTGGAGGGGTAGGGAATCGGGTGCCTCTGGAGACTTATAGACTCCAGGGCCACTTTTGGTCCTCTTTAAGCCAGTGTGCTTGAACTTGACACTCTAGCAATGCGTGATGGGAACTTTAGATTAGCTTGATGGAATCCTGTGGTCCTGACTGCCGCTATTAAACAGACACTATACTCAAGCCGCCACCTCCTCATTTACAGCAGCCAATCATGTGACCATCAGGTTTTTGATGTACAGGCCTGCATTGGTTACCGGCAGTCACATGATTGTCAGCCATACAATGAATGAGGAAGTTGGCTGACTTTACTGTTGGCCACTTTAACAAATAGCAGGAGCTGCAAGTATAGTATATGAGGTATACAGGTAGCTGCTCACAATGTCACTTTGTTGGTTTATTGTTGAGGTGTTTGTGTTGCGCACTTTTAAATGTTTTTCTGATCCTGTTTTGTATTTTTTTTTTTTTTTTAATGTTTGCACAAATCTAAGACCATTTGCTAATTCTGATTTGCACTAGTATTGCGCACCCCCTTGTGTGCTTATGAGGTGGATTACATTTCTTAGTACTTGCTATGCTCACCAGCGATTGGCTGGCTTGGTTTCCCTGTTGATCCAGTTTTCCAATTGGCTGCCACATAGAGGGCTTAAAGGGACTGTAGCGGCTCTCCAAAGTTTGCTTCTCCATTCGATTCCATTAACCACATTTTGTAGAGGGATCATGGGGGGAAAAAATACACTTTGGAGGTGGGTTAGAAACATAGAAGGTTGACAGCAGAAGGAAAGCATATGGTCCTTCTAGTCTGCCCTTATGTCTAGTCTGCCCTTATGTGTATACTATATGTACTCTTTATCCTAGGATATATGTGTTCTTATCCAAGACATGTTTAAATTCAGAATTTGGAGACCTACTAGAGCCTCTACAATGTGCTGCAGTAAATGGAGGAAGGGCAGGCTTTAGGTGAGCTCCTTGCTGCCTTATTGTCATTGCCTGGACTGTCCCTTTTTTAAAAGGAATGAACATTGTTGACTTCTAAGTACAGTGGCTCCTCGCAGACCCATGTTTGTTTTAAAGCAGAACAAAACCTGGGAATTTGACTTTTGTTTCCTGTCCCCAGGGAATCCTGAATTGGGAAAACCACCAGTTCTCCCAGTAAAACTCGCCTGTTTTGGGTCCAACAGCGCATGTGCTGCCAATCAAAGCCCTTTCCCGTGTTTACATCCCTCAGCATATGGCCCCTGATTGGCCGAAGGCAAGCGACTGACTGGAGCAGAGCCTGCGCATGCGCCATTGGAGCAGGAAAAGGTGAGTTATTACAGGCACCCAGGGGTGTTTCACACAGCTCAGGGGGAAGCCAATGGGTGGCACTGGAATCTTTGGTGGCTTATGTTTTGCTTTAAGGTTGATGGCTCACTAAGCTGACCTAACATGGGAGGAGGATATGCTGACGTTCTCTAACAGGTGTGCTGGAGGGGGGGGGGGGGGGGCTGCTCAACTTCTGAGCCAGCTTGTGATGGAATAAGTTTATAGCAATTCTTCTGATGTGTGTGGATCCTGCGCTGCTTTGCACAAAGATAATCATGTCTGTCCTGACTGGTTCAGGAGACAGATTTTTAAAGTGAACGAAAATCCAAGATATTGAGCATTCAGGGTTTTGGTCATTGTCTCTGATGTGTGAAACCCTGCAGCTGGCTATAAACGGTCAATCCCATGACACATGCCTCCTCCAATAATCATTTTGTGCTGTACATATGAAGGGATGGCAAAGAATGCTTATTGAGGTCTGTGCTGAGGGCCTTCTCTCTCCAACTGCGCACCCCCTCAAGCTATTCAGATATGAATGGCGCAGGGACGTGCACTTGGGTTTGGGGGGGGGGGGGGTTGGCTCTGATTAATTCAGGATGGTCAGTATAAAGCAGTATGCTGGTTAAAAATGGACAGGAAGGCTTTAATGCAGCTGTTCCATCCTGCTCCGGGTTAAATGAAGCGTAATAGGTCCCAAGAGTCCTGCGGCCCATCCTCCAGTCATAGGTGACATAGTGTATGCGCTTTAAAGAGGAACATCTAACTTAAAAACAATACAGACAATTAACCCCCCCCCCCCCCCCTTTGGGCCCTGCTTACCCTTTGCGCCCTGCTTACCCTTTGCGCCCTGCTTACCCTTTGCGCCCTGCTTACCCTTTGCGCCCTGCTTACCCTTTGCGCCCTGCTTACCCTTTGCGCCCTGCTTACCCTTTGCGCCCTGCTTACCCTTTGCGCCCTGCTTACCCTTTGCGCCCTGCTTACCCTTTGCGCCCTGCTTACCCTTTGCGCCCTGCTTACCCTTTGCGCCCTGCTTACCCTTTGCGC
Organism: Gastrophryne carolinensis; assembly: GCA_027917425.1. Taxonomy (NCBI): domain Eukaryota; kingdom Metazoa; phylum Chordata; class Amphibia; order Anura; family Microhylidae; genus Gastrophryne; species Gastrophryne carolinensis. The sequence goes on from CM051240.1 coordinate 36,684,273, forward strand.
CCTGCTTACCCTTTGCGCCCTGCTTACCCTTTGCGCCCTGCTTACCCTTTGGATGTCATCACCACGGCGACATTTGACTTCTTCAGTGCCCAGTGCTCTGCCCCCCTCACCCAGCTTAGCTATCGCCACTTGACAGAGTTCATCGGTGCTCTGCGAAGTCTCGTGGCTTTTCAGGCAGGCCCCCACTGTATGCCATTCATGGGCACGGTTTGGATACGAGATGGCATTGCCAATCGGTAGGTCGCTTACAATCCGAGGGACCCAGGCGATGGATGCTCCGGCAAGGTAAGTACAAACTGCCCAAAGCTGAAACCGGATTGAGGGGGGCAGAATTCCGGTGAGGTTTGGGAAGGTTTTAACTTCCCACGATGTTCATATTTAAAGCTGATGCCAACCAAGGAGAGGCCTGTTCCTGTGGAACAAAACGACCCTCCTGTGCTGCACTGCCATCGTACAGAGACCTGGTGATGGACTAGGTTAGTATGTCCCACTGTGGGTCAGAATAGTGGATAGGTGAAAGGAAATCTGTTCCACAGGGGACAGCTGTAAAGAATTGTCTCTATCCTTCACACAGCTCTTCAGTTCTTCTGGGTTTAACCCCAAGTACCGAAGATCTGTGACTATGAAGAGATTATACGTTTTGTTTCTCTTTTTTTTCCCTATAAAGCAGACTTTTATTTATTGGACAGGCAATCGGGTTTCCTGGCAGCCTGTGCCCAATGCTGCGCTCAATTAGCTGGCAAACACTTATTGGTTAACATGGTGTCACATGGCCATGGAGGGGTAAGTAAAGCCTGGCCGGCTCCAGGATCTTAGTGTGTTGGGTATCACGACACACTCGTGTGCACTTAATATGAAAATGCTATATATTGGATTGGGGATAAAGCATTTTGGGATAGGAAAGGTTAATATCCCCCATGGGTGGGTGTTGGAAATGGGTGATTGTGAGGCCTCCTGATTTATGTTTAGCAACCTCTTCATTTTTATATGAAATTCAGTTACCTGTATTAATTCTATGCAGCCTCCAGCCTGAGACCGTATACACTGGAAATACGCTGTGGCTGGTGGTGTCCAGATTGAAACGTGATTGGTTGCTGGGCATATAAGCCATAACCGTGCAGCTAAAGCAAAAAGTTTCTGATGTGCAATCCATGTATGATATGAATGCAGGGTCTTCTGTCAGCCATTGTAATTGTGTTATTTGCTGCTAAAACTATTTCTATTTTGTAGACAAAATAACCTTGTAATAATAAAGGCTTCCTCTGATGTTTTTGGTATTCAACTTTTTTTTTTTAAGCAATGAGATTGATAAATTCTTGCTATTAAATTGGCTCATTAAATTCAACTCTATTTTCCTTTGTTTTCTTAATCAAGGCTCGCCATTTGCAATATCTGTTTTATCTGGCTATTTGACCTTTTAGACCAGGGATGCACAACCTTTTTTGGTCTAGGGGCCACCTTGAATTGTTCCACATCAAGGGGCCGCAGAAAAAAATACAATTCTGTGAGTACTCACCTGTAGAATTGATTTTGATGGTGTCCTGTTCGGGTCGCTCCATTCTTGACAAGTGGGTTATCCGCCACAAGGTGGCGCAGTGTGACTGCAAGATGAAAATCGTGGCTCCTCCCGGCCCATATAAAGGCAACGGTCTCCCTCAGAATCCCCAGTGGTTGAAAAGCAGTAGAAAACAGAGACATGCCGGGAGGCCAGAGACCATGTTACTTCACACAGCCTCGGCATGAACTCTCTCAAGAAAAAAGCAATACAACAGTTATCGCCATAACAGACAAAAGAGGATAACCGAACAAGGGTGGGATTGAGCGACCCGAACAGGACACCAACAAAATCAATTCTACAGGTGAGTACTCACAGAATTGTATTTTTTCACTATATCCAGACCAGGTCGTCCCAGAAGTAATGACAGTTGGTTATTCCGCCACAAGGTGGCGCCTGGCTGCAGGATCAAAAGCTGTCGCTCCTCCCGGCCTCCTATAAAACAGGTGTCTCTCTATGATTCCCCAGTGTTCTTCCTGCAGTCTGCTGCACAAGGATCGTATGGATACTCTCTCCTGGATACTGCAGCTGAGCGAGGCCTCCTAGCCCGTCGGCCGCTGCATCCTTATTGCCACCGTTCCCGTGGACCCACTACTGCCTCCCAGCTTCGGCTGATTGTGACAGTGAAGGTAGGGTGAACGCCGGGGGTCAGGCGTTGGCAGAGCTAGGCTCTGGGAAGCAGACCCTGCCCAAAGGTTAGTCGGCCATAGGCTGATGGTGAGCCTATTTGGGGGGGGGGGGTGAACCACTATATGCCCTCCCTGCCCCACAAGCTTTATTGTTGTATTCATAACAGATGGGATTACCTCCGCCAGAGGGCGCTTGACTGCAGAGATGGCAAAAAGAGGCCCCTCCCGGACCATATATACCCGGGACCTCCCACAAATTCCCCAGTTTCTTCTCTGCAGTCGGCTGCGAAGGTCAGAAGATGGCTTCTCTTCTCGCAGGTGAGCGGGACTTAACAGCCTGCGGCCCTGTAGGACTATTCCCACCCGTTCCACTTATTAAAGTGGACCAACACCCACGGGTGATCGGCCCGGGAATCTATAAGATTCCTGGGCCGATCACCCCCCACCCCGCGGGACATCCGAGATCGGGATGTCCCGCGGGGTGAAACCCCCCCCAAACACCCCAACTCACCTACCTTATCTTCGGCGGCGGCCGGCCGCCTCCCTCGCGCCCCTGTAGGCGTGCGCGCCTCCGCGCCGGCCGTCTGCGAATGGCCGGCGCGGGGGCGCGCGCGTCAAAAGTGACGCGAGGGAGGCGGCGGCGGCCGCCGCCGCTTAGACGTTCCAGTTCTCCCCTTGTACGTCGGCGCTGGGAGCGGGGAGAGGTGAGTTTTTCGGGGGGTTAGGGGGGGTTTCACACAGCGGGGCACCCCGATCGGGGGTGCCCCACCGAAGTGGACCAAGACCCAGGATAGTCAAAATCCTGGGTGTTGGTCCACTTTAATTATGCCTCCCAGCTTTGGCTGTGCTGGTCGGGTGATGGTAGGCAGCACCTATCATAGGTGCTACTCCTTGCGAAGTCTGGCTCCGACCGCAATCCCCCACCAAAGGGTAGACGGTACAGGTTATGGTGAACTTGATTTTGGATGCCCCGTCCGCTCCTGCCCTGGTCATTGGTGGGTCTTTTACTGACATCCACTCTCCCCCCCCCCCCCCCCCTCTCTCGTTATCCTGTTTGGGGGGGGGGGGGGGGTGTATGTGCACCTGTATTCTTTTGTGTGTGTGTGCTTGCACTTCATCCAGGGATCCGCGCTCTTTTACTTTTCATTTTTGAATTTGCCGCTTCTGGCGTCTGCGGTCAGCGGCGGCATCATCATCATCAAGAATCCCTGCGCGCCCATTGGCTGCAGCGCTGGCCTGTCTCTGCGCTTCTCGGAGGGGCGTGGCTTGCTCTGTTGGCGCGTTCCGCGTCGAACCCTCCTGCGGCCCGCCCCCTGAGGTTCCTCCAGCGCCATTTTGGTCCTCTCCTGGTGTGATTGCTGCTTCCCACCGCGGTCCGTGAGTGCCCCTGCGGGCTTGACTTTTATTCATATTGTCATTTCTGTGTTCTTATGGGGTGTCTCTATTATGTCTTTAAGGCGGGATAACTGTTATTAAGAGGTTTCTCCCGATCCTGTCCCCTCTATTAGTTTTAATAACTTTATTAGAGGCCTACACTGTTTAATCCTCCCACTTCCCTGGCGGACATTTGGGGCATCCCGGGTTGCTTATACAGCCTAACTACTATTGGCCAGTTGTGCCACCTTAATCACCATATGGAGGCTTCACAGGATATTGTGCTTGGGGTCCCCTCGGGACAAGCCCGGCTGTGTGTAGTGTGTGGGGGATCCCCTGTGAGCGATGATGTGCGGGTTTGTGTACCCTGCGCGGCATTCTGGGCTATCTGTGACTGGGCCTGCGCCCGCTATGTCCTCACCCACTCCCCCTCGCTTGATTATGACTCCCAGTGAACTAAATACTAGTGGGGAGTCTCAGCCTGATGTGTCTTCCAGGTTGACTAACATTGAGAGGCTGATTGCTAGCTCTGCGGCCCGTAAGGCTCCGGCTAAAAGGCGGCATGTGGCGCCGGGTGCGTCTGCCTTTCCTGTGGAGACTGAGAATTTCCTTGATTTGTCTGACTATACCCCACTTGAGGAGGGGGAATTATTCTCGGATTCAGAGTTATCTGATGATCAGCATTTCAGTGGTGCTGACTATGGCTCTGATCACTGGGATTCTGATGACACCAATAGACTGTTAACTCAGATTTTTGATGTGCTTTCTATCTCCCTTCCTGCTGCAGCTCCCAAGCTACAGGGGGAACTTTTCAGTACTGCTAAACCACGTCTGGAATTTCCAGAACAATAATCTTGTTCTTAAAGAATGGGAGCGTCCCGGCCGGCTTCCCGGAATCCCTAAGGGCTGGGATAAAAGGTACACTTTTCCCACTGATGTGGTTAAATGTTGGTCACCCCCCCCCCCCCCCCCCCAGAAGTGGATGCACCAGTATTGGGGTTGTCCAACACTTCTGTGGTCCACTCCCCTGATTCCACTCCCCTAAAGGATAGTGAGGACCGGCGCATTGACCAGCTGTCCTCCCATGCCTTTGCCTGTGTGGGGTCTGCCTTGCGCCCTGTCTGTGCTTCTGCTATTACTGCTGTTGCTGTTAGGACTCTCCTCAAGGGTCTGTTGGAAGGAGCCCCTGATGAGACTTCTAGTGCCTAGTTTAGGGCCTTGTCACAGTGTGAAATGTTCATTGCATATGTCCTTTCTGCCTTAGATGACACCATTAGGATGTGTAGTAGAACCTCTGCCTTGGTGGTTGCTATATGCCGCTCTGTTTGGCTGCGTCAGTGGGCAGCTGATAATGCTGCTAAGAAGGCCCTTTAAGGGGCTGCGTCTATTTGGTGATCGCTTGGACCTGTTTGCCAAGGGGTATAAGTTGCCTCCACGTAAGAAGCAGCTGCGACCCTTTTGGGGTTGAGGTGCCTTTGCCCCCTCCTACCGTGGATCCAGGTCTGGGAGAGGGGTTTCCTTTGCAGGGCCTAGGGGAGACTTCTGGGGCAGGGGCAGAGGTCGTGCCTGCTCTGGATCTTCCTGGGGGTCCAAGCCCAAATCTGTCGCCAAGCCCCCTCTGCCATGAGGGGGCGCCCTCACCATCCGGGTGGGGGGTGGTGGCTGCGGATCTTTGCTCATGTCTGGGGACAGCAGGTCTGACAGGTGGGTTCTGGAGGTTGTGTCCTCCTGCTACAAGCTAGAGTTTGCCTGGCCGCCTCCAAGATTCCTCAGGTCTCGGATTCCTCTGGAACCCCTGGCAGCTCGGTCATCTGTCAGGTCCCTCCTGGGGAGAGAGGTCGGGGTTTTTATTCCAATCTCTTCACAGTACCCAAAAGGGATGGTTCCATCAGACCCATCCTGGACTTAAAGCTTCTCAACAAGTTCATCAGGACCAGACCCTTTCACATGGAGACCCTGCACTCCGCGATCAGCTCTTTGCGCCTGGGGACTTCATGACCTCCATAGACATCAAGGATGCTTACCTTCATGTGCCAGTCTTCCCAGGGCATCAGAAATTCCTCAGGTTCGCACTGGAGGACCAGCACTACCAATTTGTGGCACTGCCCTTCGGTCTCACCTCGGCCCCCAGAGTTTTCACCAAGGTGCTGGCAGGTGTTATGGCTCTCCTCAGAGCTCGGGGCATTCGCATTCTTCCTTATCTGGACGACCTCCTCATCACTTCTCATTCTTTCCAGCAGGCAGAATTGGATACCCAGCAGGTGGTGACTGCTCTGGAAACATTCGGATGGGTGATCAATCTCCCCAAATCCTCCCTCTCTCCGTCTCTGGTGACCTCCTTCCTGGGCATGAATCTGGATACTGTTCAGGCCAGGATTTTTCTTCCTCAGCAAAAGGTGGATTCTCTTCAAGCTCTGGTTCATTTCCTTCTGTCATGCCCTCGCCCATCCGGCAGGGGATGCAGCTTGTGGGACAAATGGTGTCCTGCTTCGAGGCAGTTCCTTATGCTCAGTTCCACGTGAGACCTCTTCAGCTCCATCTCCTATCAGTCTGGAACAAGAGTCCCCTGTCTCTGGATCAGGCCTTTGTTCTGTTTCCTTTGGCCCGGCGGTGGTGGCTGGACTCTAGGAACCTGTTGGGGGGCAGATCCTTTCTGGCCCCCTGTTGGGAGACGGTCACCACGGATGCCAGTCTGTCGGGTTGGGGGGGCTTCTGGAGGACCCTTCAGTTCCAGGGGCTGTGGGGCCCTCAGGAGGCCCATGCCCCCATCAATGTCATGGAACTGGGGGCGGTTTGGTTGGTACTGGCCCAGTTGACTCCTCACCTTCAGGGCCAGCCAGTCCAAGTTCAACCAGACGGCGGTTGCCTACATCAATCATCACGGAGGGACTCTGAGCAAGAGTGCCCTCAAGGAGGTGTCCATGATTCTGTCCTGGGCTGAGGACAATATTCCTTGCATTTCAGCAGTGTACATTCCGGGGGTGGAGAATCTGGAGGCGGACTCTCTGAGCAGGGGGACCTCTCGCCTGGGGGAATGGTCTCTCAGCAGCGAGGTCTTCATGTCCTTATGTCACCGTTGGCGTGCCGGAAGTGGATCTGTTTGCGTCCCGCCACAATCACAAGCTCCCAGTCTTTGTCTCTCTGTCCCAGGATCCCCTGGATGCTCTGACCCTATCCTGGCAGGGGTTCCGTCTCCTGTATCTTTTTCCTCCGTTCCTCCTGATGGGCAGGGTTCTGCGCAAGCTGGCTCAGGAAAGGGTACCAGCAATCCTGGTGGCCCCCCAGTGGCCAAGACAGGTGTGGTTTGCAGATATCGTTCCGCTGGCCGTAGATCAGTACGCTCTGCCACTGGTCCCGGACCTTCTCACTCAGGGGCGGCTATGCCATCCCAATTTACAAACGCTGGCTTTGATGGCCTGGCTGCTGGATGTGGTCAGGAATTTAAAGTTCTATTTGGTGGCTACTGCACCTTTTAGAAAAACTGATGCCTTGTTTGTGGTTCCCTCAAGTCCCAAGAAGGGCCTGGCACCTGCTAAGTCTATTATTGGCAAATGGATTCGTCAGGCTATTTTTAGGGCCTATTCTATGGGAAAGGATCCTCCTTTCCGTGTTACTGCTCATTCTTCCAGCACCAGGCTTCTGTTGAACAAGTTTGTAAGGCTGCTACTTGGTTTTACAAGGTTGATGTTCGGGCCCTAGCGGATACTGTTTTTGGCCGCAAAGTTCTGCAGGCGGCAGTGGTTTGAACTGCGCGTCGTTGCTTTTTGGGATCCCACCCTATTTACGGACACTGCTATTGGATGTCCCATCTATGAATTATCTGGAGCAGGACGTGCTGCACACTTAGAATAATACAATTCTGTGATTACTCACCTTGTAGAATTGGTATTATAAGTATGCAGCACGTCCTGCTCCACCCCACCCGGTTTGCATTATCTTGGATCCTCTGTATGGTGATTGTTATCCTTGTTAACGTTGTTAATTTCATTGGCTTCTCCTGGTTCTCCTTACTGCTTTTCTATACTGGGGAATTTGTGGGAGGTCCCGGGTATATATGGACCGGGAGGGGCCTCTTTTTGCCATCTCTGCAGTCAAGCACCCTCTGGCGGAGGTAATCCCATCTGTTATGAATCATTATCTGGAGCAGGACGTGCTGCATACTTATAATTCCAATTCTACAAGGTGCGTAATCACAGAATTGTATTTTTTACTGACTTTTTACCTCACACATTTACCCTCCTGTGTTTTTTTTACAGATTTTTTTTACCTCACATGCTCACCCTCCTTGCTCCCTCGTCCCCTCTCCTTCATGCTGCCGCGCTGTGAGGGGGGGGGGGGGGATGTTGGGGCTGCACGGGCGGAGTATGTCTGGGGCTGTGGGCCCCGCCGCTGGGTGCGCGTGTGCGCTGCCTGCCTAAGGGTTGTGGTTCCTCTTGGCCTCCGCCCCCCCCCTCTCTCTCTCTCCAAGCCCTCTCCCGCCCCCCCTCTCTCTCTCCAAGCCCTCTCCCGCCCCCCCTCTCTCTCTCCAAGCCCTCTCCCGCCCCCCCTCTCTCTCTCCAAGCCCTCTCCCGCCCCCCCCTCTCTCCAAGCCCTCTCCCGCCCCCCCCTCTCTCCAAGCCCTCTCCCGCCCCCCCCTCTCTCCAAGCCCTCTCCCGCCCCCCCCCCTCTCCAAGCCCTCTCCCTGTAAAAAGGGTCACTTAAGAGGGATCATTTCTTGCGGGCTGGCCAGGTTGGGTTGTTAGTGCCTTGTACCTGTTAACATAACTCAAATCACCATAATGGAGGGTTCTGGGGATAGTGAGCATGGGACCCCATCTGGGTGGGTGAAGCTCTGCCCCATGTGCGGTGCTAGCCCTCTGGGCGGACTCAGCACGGTTGTGTCACTTGCGCCAGAAGTGTTATCTCGGAGCATGATCGGGCGGGCGTATCTGCCTCTAGCCCGTTATTGCCTGCGACCTGTCCAGAACCCCCACGCTTGCTCTCAGCCCCCAGCGAGGGGGAAGCCAGTAGGGGGTCCCAATCTGATTTGGCGTATCGCGTGGCCAGCCTTGAGAGACAGATCTCTTGCTCGGCTCCTAAGAAGGCCACAAGTAAGAGGCGGCATATTGAGCCGGTCTATTCTGATAATGATGGAGATGATGATGATCTCTTTGGAGGTGTTGGCCTTGATAGTGGGCCCGGTTCTTCCTGATGATACGGAGCGGTTGCTGACTGCGATCTTTGAGACGCTGCACATTGTCCCTCCTAGAGTGGCTAAGAGGAAGCAGGGTGGATTGTTTCGGCCTGAGAGACAGAAACAAGTTTTTCCTGAGCAGGCCCTTTTTTTTTTCATACATGATTTTCAAGGAAAGGGAAAGGTCTAACAAGTTACCGTCGGTGCCTAAGGGCCTGGACAGGCGGTATTCCTTTCCCGAGGAGCTGGTCCGGCTATGGTCCCGTCCTCCCAAGGTGGATGTCCCTGTGTCGGGTCTGTCGAACACTACGGTCATGCCTTCACCCGAAACTGCTTCCCTACGTGATCCAGCTGACAAGTGCATGGATCAGTTGGTCTTTCATGCCTTCACCTTGCCGGCCAAGAAGGCACTCACTAGTATCCCCTTTGTGGGTCACAGGCGGTTTGGGGAGCTTCTGGACCTCCTGGTCAAGAACGGAAGACTCCCTCAGTGACGTAAGTCTGCACGGAAGAGTCTCTTCATTTTCAGGTGCTTGCAGAGATTCCTGGTGACAAGGTAGGTCCTGCGGCCGACCCAATCCCTCCTGGGGATCCAGGCCCAAGCCCCCTACCAAGGCCCTCTGGCATGAGGGGGCGCCCTCACCCATCCGGGTGGGGGGGGGGGGCTTCTGCTATTTGATCATGTCTGGAGACGGCGCATCTTGGATCGGTGGATTCAGGAGGTGGTTTCCTCCGGTGACAAAATAGAGCTGGCAGTCTGGCCTCCCTCAAGATTTCTTCAGTCATGGATTTCCCAGGACCCATTGACGGCACAAGGCCTGCAGTTGGCCATTCAACACCTTCTGCTGTCAGGTGTGATTTGTCCAGTGCCTCGGCCGGAACAGGGTCAGGGCTTTTACTCCAATCTGTTCACGGTGCCCTGGAAGGACGTAACGCTGAGACCCATCCTGGACCTGAAGGGTCTCAACAGGTTTGTTAGAGTCAGACATTTCCGCATGGAGACATTACGGTCCACAGTGAGCTCTCTTCGACCTGGCGACTTCTTGACCACGGTGGACATCAAGGATGCTTATCTGCACTTCCCTATATTCCAGGGGCATCAGAAGTTCCTGAGGTTTGCGCTGGAGGATCAGCACTACCAGTTTGTGGCGTTGCCATTCGTGATATCCTCAGCCCCCCGTGTGTTCACCAAGGTGCTGGCGGGCGTCAGGCTATCCTGAGTATCCAGGGCATTCACATTCTGCCTTATCTGGACGATTTACTGATTGCGGCTCAGTCTCTTCTTCAGGCTGAGAGCGACACCCGGATCGTGTTGTCCACTCTCGAGGACTTCGGTTGGGTAGTCAATTATCTCAAGTCTTCAATCACTCCCTTGATGGTGGGGTCTTTTCTGGGCATGACTTTGGACACCTCTCTGGCCAGGATATTCCTCCCACAGCAGAAGGTGGTGGGTCTTCAGACGCAGGCCTTGCTGTCTTGTCAGCAACCATCTGTCCGTCTGGGGATGAAACTGTGGGCCTGATGGTGTCATGCTTCGAGGCAGTGCCCTTTGCTCAGTTCCACTTGAGACCTCTTCAGTTGAATCTGTGGACTGGTTGGGATTGGATGCAGGAGTCACTGGAACGGGAGTTTTCACTGTCTCCCCCGGCCAGGCAGTCCCTTTTGTGGTTGCTGGACTCCAGAAATCTGCTGGTAGGCAAGTCATTTCTGCCTCCACGGTAGGAGATTGTTACCATGGACGCCAGCCTGACCGGCTGGGGAGGCTTTTGGCTGGCTCAGAAGATCCAGGGTCAGTGGGGGCCATAGGAGGCCCACTTACCTATAAATATCTTGGAGTTGAGAGCGATCCGGTGGTGCTTCTTCACTTGACTCCCCATCTAAGGGGTCGTGCGATTCAGGTTCGCTTGGACAATCAGACGGCGGTCGCCTACATAAATCACCGAGGCGGGACTCAGAGCAAGCGAGCCCTCAAGGAGGTGACCCAGATTCTGACTTGGGCAGAGGAGATTGTTCCCTGCATCTTGGCGGTTTATATTCCTGGGATAGAGACCCAGGAGGCAGGCTCCCTGAGCAGGAGCGCCTGGGGGAATGGTCTCTCAGCAACAAGATTTTTTTACGCTCTTGTCTCCGCTGGGGTCAGCCTGGTGTGGACTTATTTGCGTCCAGACACAATCACAAGCTCCCGAGATTCGTCTCCCTGTCAAGAGATCCTCTGGCCTTTGCCACAGACGCTCTGGTAATTCCTTGGACGGAGTTCAGGCTCCTTTATGCGTTCCCTCCGTTTCCACTCCTGTGCTGAGTGCTGCGCAAGATAGCCCAGGAGAGGGTACCAACCATCCTGGTGGCTCCTCGCTGGCCGAGGCAGAGTTGGTTCGTGGACATAATCAGATGTCAGTCGTACGCTACGTCTTGCCCGACGATCCAGGGCTTCTCACGCAGGGGTCGCTGTGGCACCCCAATTTACAGACACTGGCTTGACGGCCTGGCTATTGAAACCTCAATCCTGACGGACAAGGGGCTGTCGGCCACGGTTGTTCAGACCATGATTCAGATGCGGAAGAAGTTTTCTTCCATGATATATTAGAGTTTGGCATGCCTACATTATTTGGTGTGAATCCAAGAGCCTTCCTTGTCGCACTTTCCTATCTCTAGGATTTTGGAGTTTTTTTACAACACGGCTTAGACTTGGGTCTCTAGCTGAGCACCCTCAAGGGCCAGGTCTCAGCCTTAGCCATATTCTTCCAGAGATCCATTGCCAATCATAGACTGATCAAGACCTTCTTCCAAGGGGTTACCCATGTACGCCCACCGCATAAGCCTGGCAAGACAATGTCCTCATTGAGATGAAAGGCAGAAACAACCTTAGGCAGAAAGTCCGGTCTAAGTCAAAAACCACCTTATACTGATGCCGTTCAAAGTAAGGAGGCTTCACACAAAGCGCCGCCAACTCTGAAACGCGACGCACCAAAGTGATAGCTACCAAAAAGACCACCTTCAGAGTCAGAATGGATAAGGCAGCATCGCACAAAGGCTCAAAAGGAGGACCCTGGAGAGTAGAAAGTACTAAATTCAATTCCCACACCGGTAACAGGTTCACGCGGTGGACGTACATGAGTAACTCATTGGAAAAAGGTCTTGATAAGTCTATGATAAGTCTTGAAAATAGCCAAGGCCGAAACCTGACCCTTGAGGGTACTCAACTGGAGACCCGAATCCAAACCGTGTTGTAGGAATGCCAAAATCCTAGAGAAGGAAAATGTGCGACAGGGAAAACCCCCTAGACTCACACAAGGCAATGTAAACATGCCAGACTCTGTAATAAATCATGGAGGAAGATTTCTTCCAAGCTTGAATCATGGTACGCACGACCGGAGCAGACAGCCTTTCTCCGTCAAGATGGAGGTTTCAGCAGCCAAGACATCAAAGCCAGCGTTTGTAAATTGGGGTGGCGCAACAGCCCCTGAGCGAGAAGCCCTGGATTGTCGGGCATGACATATCGATCCACTGACATCTGTAAAATGTCCGAAACCAACACCGCCTCGGCCAACGAGGAGCCACCAGAATGGTTGGCATCCCCTCCTGGGCTATCTTGCACAGCACGCGACCCAAGAGTGGAAATGGAGGAAAGGCGTAAAGGAGTCGGAACTCCATCCAAGGAATTGCCAGAGCGTCTGTGGTGAAGGCCAGAGGATCTCTTGACAGAGAGACGAACCTTGAAAGCTTGTGTGTCGGGAAGCAAACAGGTCCACGTCTGGCAGACCCCAACGGCAATACGGAACGTGAAAGATCTTGTTGCTGAGAGACCATTTCCCCAGACAGGAGACCCCCCTGCTCAGGGAGCCTGCCTCCTGGTTCTCCACCCCGGGAATGTAAACCGCAGAGATGCAGGGAACATTCTCCTCTGCCCAAGTCAGGATCTGGGTCACTTCCTTGAGGGCTCGCTTGCTCCGAGTCCCGCCCTGGTGATTGATGTAGGCGACAGCTGTCTGATTGTCCGAGCAGACCTGGACCGCGCGACCCCGAAGGTGGGGAGTCAAAAGAAACAGGACCAACCGGATCGCTCTCAGCTCCAGGAGAGTGATAGGCACGTGAGCCTCCAGCGGGCCCCACTGGCCCTGGAACTTCAGCGATTGCCAGAACCCTCCCCAGACGGTGAGACTGGCATCCGTGGTGACAATCTCCCAATGAGGAGACTCCTCAGTAGGGCCATGACACCTGCCAGCACCTTGGTGATCACCCGGGGGCTGAGGAAATCCCAAATGGCAGTGCCCCAAACTGGTAATGCTGATCCTCCAGTGCGAACCTCCAGTGTGAAACTTCTGATGTCCCTGGAAGATAGGAATGCTGCAGGTAGGCATCACTGATATCCACTGTGGTCATGAAATCGCCCGGCCGAAGCGAACTCACCACAGACCGTAAGGTCTCCATCCGAAAGTGTCTGAATCTGACAAACCTGTTGAGCCTCTTCAGGTCCAAGATAGGCCTCAAGGTACCGTCCTTCTTGGGTACCGTGAACAGATTGGAATAGAAGCCTCGACCCCGTTCCTGGTGAGGCACAGGACAAATCACTCCGGACAACAGAAGGCGTCGAACAGCTATTCTTAGGCCCTGCGCCGTCAACGGGTTCTGGGAGATCCACGACCAAAGAAATCTTGGGAGCGACCATGCTGCCAGCTCTATTTTGTAGCCGGAGGACACCACCTCCTGAATCCAGCGATCTGAGATGTGCTATCTCCAGACATGAGCAAATAGCAGAAGCCGTCCCCCCACCCGGACGGGTGAGGGCGCCTCCCCATGCCTGAGGGACCTTGGCAGGAGGCTTGGACCCCCAGGAGGGATTGGGACGACCGCAGGATCTACCGCGTCCCCAGAAGTCTCTCTGGCCACCTGAAAAGGAAGAGCCTCTTACCCCTCGAAAGGGGCGAAAGGAAGACGAGCCCCGAAAGGGTCGCACAGGCTTCTGACGCTGAGAGAGCTAGCCATCTTTCGTCAGGAGATCCAGACCCCGAATAGCCAAAGCCCCAAGAAAGGGATACCAGTGAGAGACTTCTTGGCGGCGGCGGCGGCGTCAGCTGCCCTCTGCCGCAGCCAGATAGAACGACGAAGAGCAACCAGCAGGGCCGAAGCTCTGCCGCCAAGCCGGACGGTATCGTCCATGGCCGAGATTACAAAGGCAATGAATCAGCGCAAGCTAGGAGGTCCCTCTACTCCTCCGCCCACTTGCGAGATCTGGCGATATCAACAAGGTCTCACCTTCTTTTTGATGGCTATGGAGACAATGGCAGCGGCACAGACCGGACGGAGGCCAGCACCCACAAAGGTGAAAGCGTGACAGGCCAGCTGATCCATGTGCCTGTCAGCAGGATCACGCAAGGAGGTAGTATCGTGAGAAGGCATAACCGTGGTATTGGAGAGCCCCAAAACAGGAGCATCCACCTCCGGGGCACGGGATCAAAGGCGAATCAACTTCTCAGAGAATGGATACCGTCTGTTCAGACCCTTAGGCACCGACGGCAATTTATTAGGCCTCTCCCATTCCTTCAAAACCATCTTGGAGAAGTGGCTTTGCCCAGGAAAAACAGGACACTGTCTCTCGGGCCGAAAATACAATTCTGTGATTACTCACCTGTAGAATTGGTATTCTACGTATACAGAACGTCCTGCTCCAGAGATAATACCTTACGTTTGGGTTATACATCCACAAGATGGCGCTGGACTGCAGAGACCCCTTATATACCAGGGACCTCCCACAAATCCCCCAGTATTGAAAAGCAGTTAGCAAGAAGCCAGGAGAATTAAACCCATAAACAATTTTAACTATGAAAACATAACAATCACCATACAGAGGAACAAGAATAATAAGGGTGGGGTGGAGAAGGACGTGCTGTATAATACCAATTCTACAGGTGAGCAATCACACGTCCTGCTCCAGAGATAATTCCTTATGTTTGGGACATCCAATAGCAGTGTCCGTAAGGTAGGGTGGGATCCCCAAAACGCAACAACGGGCAGTTTAGACCACTGCCACCTGCAGAACCTTGTGGCCAAAAGCAGCATCAGCTGAAGTCCGAACATCAACCTTGTAAAACTTAGAAAAGGTATGAACAGAAGACCAAGTAGCGGCCTTGAAAACTTGTTCAACAGAAGCCTGGTGCTGGAAAGCCCAAGAGGCACCAATAGCATGAGTAGAATAAGCAGTAAGGCGGAAGGGAGGATTCTTCCCCTTAGCAGAATAGGCCTAAATCACAGCCTGACGCATCCACTTGCTGCTAGTAGACTTAGCTGGAGCCAGACCCTTCTTAGGACGAGAAGGGACCACAAAAAGAACATCAGTCTTTCTGAAGGGTTCAGTAGCTACCAAATAGAACTTCAGGTTCCTGACCACATTCAAGGAATGAAGAGCCCTCTCCTTAGGGTTACTAGGATTAGGGCAGAGAAGGCAGAACAATGTCCTGATTGAGATGAAAGGCAGACACAACCTTAGGCAGAAAATCTGGTTTAAGGTGAAACATCACCTTGTCCTGGTGTCTCTCAAAGTAAGGGGGCTTGATGGAAAGCACCGCCAACTCAGAAACACGCCTAACAGAAGTGATAGCCACCAAAAAGACAACCTTAAGAGTAAGAATGGACAAAGCAGCCGCATGCACAGGCTCAAAAGGAGACCCCTGCAAGGCAGATAGTCCCAGACTGGTAACATAGGCTTACGTGGGGGGCGCACATGAGTAACCCCCTGGAAAAAAGTCTTGACCAGATGATGCTGAGCAAAAGATCTCTGGAAGAAAACAGCCAAGGCAGAAACATGACCTTTCAGAGTGCCGAGTTGAAGCCCCAGATCCAAACCATGTTGGAGAAATTCCAGAATCCTAGGAATAGAAAACACAAGACAGGGAAGAGATTTAGCCTCACACCAGTCAATGTAGGTACGCCAAACCTTATAGTAGATGGAAGAAGAGGACTGTTTCCTAGCCCTGATCATGGCGTTAACAACAGAGGCAGGCAGCACCTTTTCCATTAAGATGGAGGTTTCAGCAGCCAAGCCGTCAAAGCCAGCGTTTGTAAAGTGGGGTGGCATAGCCAGCAGATCTGGATCCTTGGGCAGGGCGTACTGATCTACTGCCAGCTGCACAATGTCTGCGAACCACACTTGTCTTGGCCAACAGGGGGCCACCAGAATTGCTGGCACCCCTTCTTGAGCTATTTTGCGCAGAATCCTGCCCAACAGGGGAAACGGGGGAAAGACATACAGAAGCTGAAACCCCTTCCAGGGCAGTGTTAGAACATCCATGGCTAAGGCCAGAGGATCCTGGGACAGAGACACAAAGACTGGAAGCTTGTGATTGTGACGGGACGCAAACAGGTCCACATCTGGCTGACCCCAACGGTGACACAGGGAGCGAAACACTGTTGCTGAGGGACCATTCCCCCAGGTGAGAAGACCCCCTACTCAGAAGGTCTGCCTCCAGATTCTCCACCCCCAGAATGTACACGGGCGAGATGCAGGGAACGTTGTCCTCCGCCCAGGGCATGATCAAAGACACTTCCTTGAGGGCCCCTTTGCTCCGGGTCTCTCCCTGATGATTGATGTAGGCAACTGCCGTCTGGTTGTCCGAGCGCGCCTGAACAGCCCGACCCCGAAGGTGTGGGGTCAAGCGGGCTGGAACCAACCTGATCGCCCTCAGTACCAGAATGTTGATCGGGGTGTGGGCCTCCTGAGCGCCCCACAGCCCCTGGAATTTCAGAGAGTTTGAGAAGCCCACACAACCTGTCATACTGGCGTCCGTGGTGACTGTCTCCCAGCAAGGGGCCAGAAAAGATCTGCCCGCCAACAGGTTCCTTGAGTCCAGCCACCACGAGGGGGACTGCCTGACCAGGGGAGACAGAGCAAACACCTGATCCAGGGACACAGGGTCCTTGTCCCATACTGACAGGAGGTGGAGTTGAAGAGGTCTCATGTGAATTTGGGCATAAGGCACCACCATCAGGCCCACTAGCTTCATGCCCTGCCTGATGGAAGGATGAGGGCAAGGCAGAAGGAACTGAGCTTGCGCTTGCAGACTGTCCACCTTCTGCTGAGGAAGAAAAATCCTGGCCTGAGCTGTATCCAGATTCATGCCCAGAAATGACGTCAAAGAGGGAGACACAGAAGATTTGGCGTGGTTGATCACCCAGCCGAATGACTCCAGTGTGGCCACTACCCGCTGAGTATCCAGCTCTGCCTGCTGGAAGGACTGAGAAGTGACGAGAATGTCGTCCAAATAGGGAAGAATGTGAATGCCTTGAGATCTCAGCAGAGCCATCACTCCCGCCAGCACCTTGGTGAATACTCTGGGAGCTGAAGTGAGGCCGAAAGGCAATGCCACAAATTGATAGTACCGATCCTCCACAGCGAACCTGAGGAATCTCTGATGACCTGGAAAGACTGGAATATGAAGGTAAGCATCCTTGATGTCCACAGAGGTCATGAAGTCCCCTGGGCGTAAAGAAGCCACAGCTGAGCACAGAGTCTCCATGCGAAAGTGCCGGAACTTGACAAATTTGTTGAGAAGCTTTAAATCCAGGATTGGTCTGACAGACCCATCTCTTTTGGGCACAGTGAAAAGGTTGGAATAATAGCCTTCGCCCCTTTCCCTGAAGGGCACCTGGCAGATGACACCCAACTCCAGAAGGTTTTGCAAAGCGAGAAACAGACCCTGAGCTGACAGGGGGTTTTGAGCCCTCCAGGGATCTGATGAATATTGGGGGCGGCCCTAATCTTGTAACCGGAGGACACTACCTCCTGAATCCACCGGCCTGAGACATGACGCCTCCAGACGTGAGCAAAGAGCCGAAGCCGTCCCCCCCACCCGGATGGGTGAGGGCGCCCCTTCATGCCTCAGAGAGCTTGGGGGAAGACTTGGTCTTGGAACCCCAGGAGGGGCCGGAGCGGCCACGTCCTCTACCCCTGCCCCAGAAATCTCCACGGGCTCCTGCAAATGAGGCTCCCCTTCCCATTCTGGACCCACGGTAGGAGGGAAGAAAGGAACCTGACCCCTGAAAGGGCCGAGACTGTCTTTTGCGCTGGGGTAACTTGCCTCCCTTATCAAACAGGTCCAGGCGGTCCCCAAATAGGCACAGTCCTTTAAAGGGGAACCCAGTGAGAGCCTTCTTAGCTGCATTGTCAGCTGCCCACTGGTGCAGCCAAACAGAGCGGCGTATAGCCACCGCCAAGGCAGAAGCCCTGCCACACATTCTAATGGTATCATCCAAGGCAGAGAGGACATATGTAACAAATTCCTCACAACGTATAAGAGCTCTATACTCATCACTAGCAGCATTATCAGGAGCCCCATCTAAAATGTTTCTGAGCAGGGTCTTAATAGCCGCAGCCATAATGGCAGAGGCACAAACCAGGTGCAGCCCAGTTCCCACACAGGCAAAGGCATGAGAAGCCAGCTGGTCAATGCGCCGGTCCTCACCGTCCTTCAGTGTAGTAGAGTCAGGGGAATGCATGACAGAAGCGTTAGACAACCCCAAAATTGGTGCATCCACTTCGGGAGGGGATGACCATCGTCTAACCACCTCATCAGGAAAGGGATACCTCTTATCCCAACTCTTAGGCACCCCAGGGAGCCTGCCAGGACGCTCCCATTCTTTAAACACAAGGTTATTAAAGTGAGTTTGCTCAGGAAACTCCAAACGAGGCTTAGCAGTGTGAAACAACTCCCCCTGCTGCCGAGGGACCGCGGCAGGAGGAGAGATAGCAAGTACTTCAAATATATGAGCCAGAAGCCTGTCAGTATCATCTGGAGCCCATGGGTCAGAGCCAGAATCAGCATAACCCTTAGGCTGCTCATCAGATGATTCTGAGTCAGAAAACAATTCCCCCTCTTCCAGGGGGGTATAACCAGCCAGGTCAAAAAATTCCTCAGCCTCCATAGGAAACATGGTAACACCAGGCACCAAATGCCGCCTTACGCGCCGTAGAGCCAGCAATCAGCTTCTCAATGCTAGCCACTCTAGTAGACAAATCAGGTTTAGACTCCCCACTGGTATTCGCATCACTGGGAGTCAGATGTAAACATGGGGGGGGGTAGGTGAGCCTATGGGCGCAGGCCCAGTCATAGGCAACCCCAATATCAGGGCGCAGGGTGCACAAACCCTAACATCGTCACTCAGAGGGGCCACCCCGCATGCAGTACACAGCCGGGCTTGTCCCGAAGGAACCCCAAGCACATTATCCTGTGAAGCCTCCATATGGTGATTATTGTGGCCCAACAGGCCAGTCGGGATTGATGCTTAATAAACTACCCGGGATGCCCCAATGACCCGCTAGGGAAGTGGGAGGAAATAGCACAATAGGCCTCAAAGTTTTGAACTAAATAGAGGGGATAGGACCGGGAGAAACCACAATTAAATTTGACCCGCCAGCAAGACCCCGTAAGCGGCAAGCATACAAAAAATCCAAAGATAAGGGCTACTCACGGACCGCGGTATGTGGACGCCAGCCACACAGCAGAATGAAGAAAAATGGCGCTGAGAACACCTCGAGGGGTGGGCCGTGGATGCCAAAGCCGCCCACTTGACATAACTAACCAATGATGGCGCAGCAGTGCCTGAGGTAATATCGCCGCCGACTGCCGTACAAGCACGCACGGCGGCATCTTTAAAAGCAACCAGTGCAACCAATTCATTGCAGTGACAGAAAACCAAGCATACCAAAGAACGAGTGAATGTTAATACCCCCCCCCCTCCCCCCGAGAACTACAAGGGAGAGCGAGGGAGGGCAGCAGCCATCTAACAGGGGCCCACTGATGGAAGGCTCACCATGTGCCTATACCGCCTACCCCTTGGAGGGGGATTGCGGTGGAGCAGCGCTCCTAAGCACCTGCAGCGGTGCTGCCTACCATCACCCGAACCAGCGCAGCCAAGGCTGGGAGGCAAATTGCAAATGGAACGGTGGGAATAGTCTGACAATAAACCCCGCTCACCTGTGAGTAGAGAGAGCCATCTTCTTGTCATCGCAGCCAGACTGCAGAGAAGATCTGGGGAATTTGTGGGAGGTCCCTGGTATATAAGAGGCCGCTTTTTTGCTGTCTCAGCAGTCCAGCGCCATCTTGTGGATGTATAACCCAAACGTAAGGAATTATATCTCTGGAGCAGGACGTGCTGTATACTTAGAATATAAGTCCCCCTGCTTCTTTTTGGCCGCCTCCGGGGGTACAATGTGCAAGGTTTTAAATACTGCAGAAAACTTTTCTGCGTCATCGGGGAGCCACCTGTCCTCATCCGAGGAAGGTCCAGGGTCACTGTCAAAGCCACCTGGTCAGTCCCCTGAGGAGTTGGAGTCAAGAAACAACTCACCCTCCTCCATGGAGTCTCGGCTACCAAAAGCCACATAATCATCATCATCAAAAATTGAATAACCCGGCTCAGGATGCCACTTCTTACACGCGATAATTGTCGCTCTATGCTGACCACTCAGAATGCCTAATCCGTATGAGACCCCCTGCTGGCTTCCCCCTCACTGGGGGCTAAATGCAGGCGCGGGGGTGTCGGCGAGGCCGTAAGTAAAATGGGGCTGGGGAGAGTAGCGCTCACCCCATCCTGTTCCGAAATTAGGCTTTGGGCGCAGGGTACACAAACAGCGCTGCGACCGCTCAGAGGGCATGTACCACACATGAGACATAGCTTAGCCCGCCCCGAGGGGCCCCCAAGCTCGCTATCCCCAGGAGCCTCCATTATGGTGATTAATGGCAAAATAAATGGGTTACAAGGCACTAATGACCAAACCCAGTCAATCCCCCAAAAAATCCCCTCTAAGCCCCTTAGTCTGAGAGGAGGGGGTTGAATGAAACCGGGAGGAACCACACTATGAATAAACTGGGACCCGTCTGGAAGACACAAATGCAGAAAAAGATAAGCATTCCACAGCGCATGCACAATAGAAAAAAAAATCAGACTGGAGACTCACGGACCGCAGCCACAGTAGATAGGCCAGGAGCAGCACCGATCCAGGAGCGGAAGGAGACCGCAGTGCGAGGACCGCCCGGAGGATCAGAATGCAGAGGGCATCGCAGCAGCGCACCTGTCACCATGCGGGCGGACAATGGCGCCAGACAGCGAGCTCCTCAAGGGGCGGGCCGCGCGTCAGACGCGAACGGGTCATCGCGCAGCCCCACCCCCCCTCGCAGCACGACAGAGGGAACAACGGCGCGGACTCCGGGCACCCAGGAGGCCAAAATGGTGCTGGGACCGCAGGGGAGGCATCGCCCTTCCCTGCCATGGAGGAATGACAGTTCGGTGCCCGTACTCCTCCGCCCCCAGAGTGACAGCACCACCGCCTCTCATTCTCCTCGGCCGCCTGCGCAGTCTGACGGCCCCTGCCCGGGGCCCGCGCCCCCCCTCGCAGCCTGGAAGAGAGGAGAGGCGAAGAGAAAGAGGAGAGTAAGTTACAGTCAAGTAAAAAACGTGCACAATACACACACAATAATACAATAAAGCTTGTGGGAGAAAAAAGATAAAGGGTCCCTAGGTGGTCCCCCCCCCCAATAGGCTCACCATAGCCTATGGCCAGCTACCCTTTGGGACAGGGTCTGTGGCCCAGAGCATAGCTCTGCCGAACGCCTGACCCTCAGCTTTCCCCTACCGTCACCTGATCCGTAGCCGAAGGCTGGGAGCCAGAAAGGGTCCACGGCAAGAGGTGGGAATAGGGCGGCAGCGGCCGACGGGCTTGGGATGCCCCGCTTGTCTGCGATATCCATAGGGAGAGATAGCATCCATCTTCGCAGTCAGACTGCAAGAAGAACTCTGGGAGTTCTTAGGGAGACAGATGCCTTTATATGGGCCGGGAGGAGCCACAAGTTTCATCTTGCAGTCACTGCGCCACCTTGTGGCGGATAACCCAATTGTCAAGAATGGAGTGACCCGAACAGGACACCAGGAAATTACCGCCCACCAGAGAAACCTTCACAGGCCCTCCCTGACCATACAACTTCAAATTATATATTGGCAATTCATGGACTGCAGCCTGGCTATGGAGGATGATGTGACCATATGGAGCCCCAGATACAACCGAGAAACTCTCCCTTGTAACTTTTTGCCAGGGAAGGTTCTGGGCCACACTAAACAAAAGGAACAGTCACTAGGATTGCTAGGAGGTACTCCTATTTGGTCAGAATTAAAGTCAAATCCCCCACCCTAGTTTCTGCACTTACCAACCTGCGATCCAGTGCGGTGTTCAAATGCAGCACTGGATGTTTTGGGATGTCCTGGTGTATAAAACCCCAAAGTTCGCCAGCTAGGTTTACCTCTCCAGCAATCTCATGGCACGTGCACAGGCTCTCCTCCAGTTTCCCCAGCCGTGCATATTAATGAGTGGATAGAAACCCTGAAAGGCAGGCACGCCTCTGCTCCATTCCAGAACCCAAATCGAGGGAAAAGCTGTAACTTGGCCCTGGAGTGTTTTTTGGACTCTAGAGCCAGGTTAGAACGTGGCTGTTAATGGAATCTAAAAGGTTTCAGATTCCCATCACTTTCATATGATCCATGGTGTGGTTTACTATGGAGAAATGTGCAGCTACAAGGAGGTCCCGCTTTAGCTGGCTTTACCAGTACACTAGAGCAGAGGAGTACTGCTAGTTTTACTCGCCTTGTCGAGTCTTTCCTAGGATGGGGACCAGAAGCCACAGCATACATTCTAGCTGCTGGAATCACCTCTAATTTTGACAGAGCATCTCACAGTTTTAGCTTTCAGTTGGCCCAAAGATGAAGTATGTTTCTGTGGAGATTTAGGTGATCAGGAAAAGCTTGTGCAGAAGTTTCTCCCAGCACCTGAATGCAGGTCTGTTTTAAAAAGGACTTAAAGTCAGTCACCCCTGGGGCATACTGGTTTAGGGAGACCCTCCAGCTAAAGAACTTTAGGAAGCCCCAAATCAGGCATAGAGCTCTGTATGATGGGAGATGGGGAAACAAAGACACACTGCAGTGCAACATGAGGGGAGAGGTTAGTTTAGTGCGGCCAAGAGTTTATCTCCAGTGTACCTGTGCCTTCACATGGTCACTTGCCTTTACAGGCCCTCCCTGGCCATACAACTTCAAATTATATATTGGCAATTCATGGTCTCCAGCCTGGCTATGGAGGATGATGTGACCATATGGAGCCCCAGGTATAGCCAAGAAACTCTCCCTTGTATCTTTTTGCCAGGGAAGGTTCTGGGCCACACTAAACAAAAGGAACAGTCACTAGGATTGCTAGGAGGTACTCCTATTTGGTCAGAATTATAGTCGATTCCCCCACCCTAGTTTCTGCACTTACCAACCTGCGATCCAGTGCGTGGTGTTCAAATGCAGCACCGGATGTTTTGGGATGTCCTGGTGTATAAAACCCCAAAGTTCGCCCGCTAGGTTTACCTCTCCAGCAATCTCATGGCATTTGCACAGGCTCTTCTCCAGTTTCCCCAGCCGTGCATATTAATGAGTGGATAGAAACCCTGAAAGGCAGGCACCCCTCTGCTCTATTCCAGAACCCAAATCGAGGGAAAAGCTGTAACTTGGCCCTGGAGTGTTTTTTGGACTCTAAAGCCAGGTTACAACGTGGCTGGCACTGGAATCTAAAAGGTTTCAGGGCCAGCTACTTGCTTTCCATGATATGGGATGCCCCACGGTGTGAATCACCCCTGGGTCCCAACAAAACTCACCTACTTCGGAAGAAATGAGGAGGAGATGCTCGCCAGCAGCATTCACTCATTCTATGGCTCACTACACCACATCTCTAGGGAAAAAACTTTACCCAGTTTGTAATTTTTTGCCATATCCTTACCTTTGGCTTTTCCGGGTCTAGGTTTTGGTTCTCTTCAAAGCACTTTTAAAAAGCCCCCTAGCCATAAATCATTGCATCTATTTATGTTTAGATGTACAGTTATACAAACTCTATGCAAGTCCTCGCCTTTTTTTTTTCAAGTAGTATGGAGACCCCCTTGATCAACTGTTTATTCATTTTTTTATCGTGTTTATTTATCTGTACATAAACTTCATAAATAAAGTAAAACTGATAAAACTGAGTGAAACAAACAGGCTATGCCCCCTTTAAGGAAAGAGCAGTGTGGAAACAAATCTGTTCTGTTTAATAACCATTATAATTCTATATACAAAACACAGCAGATTTGACAATTAAAACACGAGAGACACGCTATACAACACATGGAGGAAATATACATCATATATCATATATACAATATACAGATTACAACTGGAAAATTACTAAAAGGGAGCCTGAAAGTACACAGAGTATGGAGGCTGCTGTTGCCGGCTGGCTACAGGGCCACTAAATTCAATAGTTGGGAAGTTTCCAAGTCAGTGATATCAGAGCAGGTGGAGAAACGTCATCCAGTCTACTTACTCCTTTCTCAGAGAAATAAACCATGGACAGGTGCTGTGAACCTCCCACTACAGGGGACTTACTTTAGCCTAGATCAGACCTGGGCAATGTACGGCCCGCGGGCCGTATACGGCCCTTTGCTAGGCTCTTACCGGCCCGGGCTGAGCTGGCCAGTAAGAGACGCAGAGGAAGGGAGAACATTCCAGACTCGACGAGCCGAGTGGCCGATCGGCTGCTGCTTAACTTAGGTGATCGCCTGTGTACAGTGTGAGAGGCTTAGGTTAAGCAGCAGCTGATCGGCGCTCGGCTCGTCGGGTCTGGCACATTCTCCCTTCCTCTGAGGAAGCCAGACCCGATGAGCAGGTGATAGAGACCTGGGGACTTTGGAAGGACAGAGTAGGGGCTCCAGAGCATCAGTAAGTCTGCTCAGAAAGATTATGTCGTTTGCTTGTGTTTTCCCTTCCTGCCTGCTGTCTCTTTTTCACCATGTACCTGTCCACATGCTCTCACCATGCCCCCTTCCTGCTGCCCACCATGCTCTCACCATGCCCCCTTCCTGCTGCCCACCATGCTCTCACCATGCCCCCTTCCTGCTGTCCACCATGCTCTCACCATGCCCCCTTCCTGCTGTCCACATGCTCTCACCATGCCCCCTTCCTGCTGTCCACATGCTCTCACCATGCCCCCTTCCTGCTGTCCACATGCTCTCACCATGTCCCCTTCCTGCTGTCCACATGCTCTCACCATGTCCCCTTCTTGCTGTCCACATGCTCTCACCATGCCCCCTTCCTGCTGTCCACATGCTCTCACCATGCCCCCTTCCTGCTGTCCACATGCTCTCACCATGCCCCCTTCTTGCTGTCCACCATGCTCTCACCATGCCCCCTTCCTGCTGTCCACATGCTCTCACCATGCCCCCTTCTTGCTGTCCACCATGCTCTCACCATGTCCCCTTCCTGCTGTCCACCATGCTCTCACCATGCCCCCTTCCTGCTGTCCACATGCTCTCACCATGCCCCCTTCTTGCTGTCCACATGCTCTCACCATGCCCCCTTCCTGCTGTCCACATGCTCTCACCATGCCCCCTTCCTGCTGTCCACATGCTCTCACCATGTCCCCTTCCTGCTGTCCACATGCTCTCACCATGCCCCCTTCCTGCTGTCCACATGCTCTCACCATGCCCCCTTCCTGCTGTCCACATGCTCTCACCATGCCCCCTTCTTGCTGTCCACATGCTCTCACCATGCCCCCTTCCTGCTGTCCACCATGCTCTCACCATGCCCCCTTCCTGCTGTCCACCATGCTCTCACCATGCCCCCTTCCTGCTGTCCACCATGCTCTCACCATGCCCCCTTCCTGCTGTCCATCATGCTCTCACCATGCCCCCTTCCTGCTGTCCACCATGCTCTCACCATGCCCCCTTCCTGCTGCCCACCATGCTCTCACCATGTCCCCTTCCTGCTGTCCACCATGCTCTCACCATGCCCCCTTCCTGCTGTCCACCATGCTCTCACCATGCCCCCTTCCTGCTGTCCACCATGCTCTCACCATGCCCCCTTCCTGCTGTCCACCATGCTCTCACCATGCCCCCTTCCTGCTGTCCATCATGCTCTCACCATGCCCCCTTCCTGCTGCCCACCATGCTCTCACCATGCCCCCTTCCTGCTGCCCACCATTCTTACACTTTGCCCCAGCTGATATGAGCTCTCCTTCCAGACTGCCAGAAGCCAAGGGCTTCTCTGATTGGCTGGGAAATTATCACATCAGAACGTTTGAAGTGGACCAAAACCCTGCTTTATCAGCCTGGGAATCTTATAGATCCCCTCCCCGCGGGGCATCCAAAATCGGGATGCCCCGCTGTGTGAAACCCCCAGGTAGCCCATAAACTCACCTTCTTTCCCAGTTCAACGGCACATGCACGAGCTGCGGCCGCATGCCCGCTATCCCTCTAGCAGGGCGCGTGCCTGTGTCAGCCATTTGAGAATGGCCAGCACGGCGCGCTCCCTGTTAGAGGGAAGCTCGAGATGCAGCCGCCAGCACACTCAGAGCCGCTGAGCTTAGACGTCGCTTAGACGCCCATAGCTCAGCGGCCCTCCACAATATTTTTAGTTTCTCATGTGGCCCCATGGAAAAAATAATTGCCCACCCCTGGCCTAGATCAACCCCTCCTCAACTTTATTTGAAGCAGCGACACCATGTGATGAGGTCATTGCTCCCATTCTGTCCAGGTGGAACCCCCCCCCCCCCCCAGCCAACTGCTCAGAGAGGAGTTGACAGCAGAAGTGGTCTACTTTTTAGCTGTTAGCAGTTTGGCTCCCTCTACACCCCCCTCACCGTGCTCTTCTGCCTTTAGATAATATGGTGGTAATGGGGACCATTTAGAAATGTCCAGATGCTGCCATTAAGGCAGACCACCCCCTCATTCCCTTGTGGGTTTTCCCAGTGTGTGGAACCATATGGAAGGCCAGTTCTTTACCTCATTCCCTGCTGCCACCGGCTCTCGTCCAGTCATAAATGAATGTGGTTCATATGCTGGGGCACCTCCCCTGCTGGACAATTAGTGGAAGAGCCAATAACGCTTTTGGGGGACTACAATTTGGGGTTGGCTCCTCAAATCACCACCATCATTAGAAAACACAAAGCTGTCATTACAAATTTCCTTCTAAAAGAAAATAAGCTGCCACCCTGCCGTATCTGATGCAATGCTGAGTTGCAATTGACCGGCTCCGATGACTTCGGGCATCACAAGCAAACGCACAAATGCCTGAGCTTCTATGGACATTTCAGCCGCATGGAATCATCTATTCTGGGGGCAGCTGGTGCGGTTGTGGCCGGGCTGGTGGCAGATGCCGCACGTGCGTTGTTTCTTTGCCATCGGCCCTCGCTCTGAGCCGTTATCGTTGCGTTTATTTTTTGAGCCAAATCCTCGTTGGGCTCCTCCGCCGCTGGGGAAATCTCCAGAAGGACCTAGAGAGAGACACAAGAAAAATCACCATCATTACTTTTGGCTTAAGACAAGATAGCAGATTGATGGACATTTGTATGGATATATTTAAAGGTTAGTCCAGGTAAATCAAAAAAGGACCAGAAACTATAAAAGGGTGCGGACCCTTGCGCAGGGGCGCATCCCGATTCATGATGATGCCCCTTTGCGCAGACACCGCTGCCAGCCCTAGATATTCTTAACTGTTCCTGTGGTCAGCTGGCAGTGGCCAATTGCTGGGCTACATTTGGGTGGTGGAATGAGGAGCAGGAAAGAATATCTCAGGGGATGCATCCCTTCCCGTTAGGTGGAGATCAACACCCATTATGGAGACTAAGACAGCAGCTGCCCGCGGGACCGCGTTGGATCAAGCTTGCAGGTGGGGGAGGTAAGCGGATCTCCTTTTATTACCTGGGACAGGTACTACAAAATTTCCATACTTCCGTGACCCTTAATAAAATAAAAAAACACCCCTCTCCCCAGGCCATTTACATTGTCTACGACTGACCAGTATTTAACGTGACACTATAGTCAATCCAGCTTCATTCTTAGTATACCTGCCAATCACGTGACTTCCGATAACCAGTTTGCCGAGTGGGCTAGCACCTCAAACCTGAATGGTTGCTGGTGGTCACACATGATGGGCTGCCAAACATGGGAATGAGGAAGTGATGACTATAGTAAGGGAACTTTCCCACTAGATTCCAAACCAGAACCACTGCTGTGACACGAAGCTCCCCTGCTCACCTGTAGCCTCTACTGCTTTTTCACTACTAAGGGTCCCACATCAGGAAGATCTGCATGCCAAGCCATGCAAGGATGTGTGCTAAGGCGTAGAGGCCATATCAAGGCACCCATAGAGAATAATATACATCTCAATCTGTCCTGCACACACCTCCCACACCTGAGGCAGAAAGCTGGAACTGCAGAACCCTGTGTGATGACCACCAGGACACTGGGTGCTCAGAGGCTCAATCCATGCCACAGGATCAGCTGTAGGCATGGATGTGGGTCTTGTGACACAACAACAGCCCAGGTCTGTGGTCTGGATGGAAGGTTAAGACCTCTCAGCATGAACACCATGATGATTTTTATGCTGAAATCTCAAACAGCTTGGAGTGGTCATGTGCAAGGGGTCACAGTGGATGCAGGATCGGTTACAAAGAAATCTAGATTCGTCAATTTAAGTGCAGCTACAAGAAACAAACTATAAATATCTAACAAGGTGGTATTACACCCCGAAGCGCTTTGTGTCATTTTTGGGACGTCCCCGAGATGCAGGGAGGAGGAGGGCTAGTTTTTCCATATACTTTGAACCTGTCCCAAAATAGTAAGTTTCTGGTCCACGGTGGTTCCAATCATGGAAGAGGTAACGGATTCGCAGGTTTCAAGATTTCCTGCACTCATGTCATTACATCACGCAGGGAAAGGGTTGACTAGGTACAAGGGCTCATTGCTAATGCATCCCCCTAAACGCGGCTAAGTCTTTGATCCCCAGACTTTGGAAGTCAGACCATGTGCCTATGGTGAAGGATTGGATCAAGGAGGTGGGTAGGGTGAAGGAGATGGAAGAACTAACTGCGGCTACCCACGATAAAGAGGAGCGGTCTTGGGTGGTATGGACCCCCTGGTATCTATTTCAGGAGTCAGCGACCTTTAGGCAGTAGGTCATGTCAAGGAGGAGAGGACTACATTTAATATCGCAGACAGGGGTGGAAACAAGGTGATTGGACTCTCCGAGACGGAGAAGTCGTAAATGGAATACATACAAACTATGTAGGGAAATGAACACTTGCTTATTCTTTTTCGTTTTTCTATATCTGTCGTACTATACCGCGTTATACTTTGAAAAACATTCTAGATTTCTTTTTTTTTTTTTAAGAAAAAGGACCACTTAACTAACCTCCACCGATAGTCCTCCTGCAGCCCTAAAGGTGCCTATTGTTCAGTGGGAGGCATCCATACAGAGGCCACCTCCACCCGGCTGCGGGAGAAGGATCACGTAAGGGTATTTATCTAGCCATCTCTGCCCCTACTGGCACAAAAGTGGACATTTCTTTTAATGCCCAACTCCAGACACATTTCTTTTTTACATTTTGGGAGAAGGGAAAGGATTAGGAGCCAATCAAACTTTAGCACATGAACAGTTGTAGGACTTTATACCGGACCAACAGCTTGGCACAGGTGGAAAAGAAAACTCCCCAAAGCTCACTTGCCCCATCTGCATGCATGACACTGAAGCATTGTCAGCACTTACATTTGCTCCCAAAGCTAAAATGCCTCTTTTTCTAGTGGTAGCGGCCATTTTGGAGCTTCCTCTCATCTCAGCCATGCTGCTGCCTGGATTCAACTGAGAATGCACAGTAAGAGGAAACCCTGCAGCACTTCCTGATTGCAGGCAGCCTTCAGATTCATGAGCTGCAGTTTTGTTTATTACATTTACCACAACAGTGGTTAGAAAACAGTAAATTCATTTTTATGTGCAGGAATTTGAATTGCCCTGGGAAGGGATGTATAGGAGCACTGTTTGTTGTGTTGGTCTGATTTAAGTCATCCAGGCCACTATAGATCGCCTTCCAGTGGTCTAGTAGCCATAGCTGGTAATGTTATTACATGCAAGAAAGGCATCCAGGCCACTATAGATCTCCTTCCAGTGGTCTAGTAGCCATAGCTGGTAATGTTATTACATGCCAGGAAGGCATCCAGGTCACTATAGATCTCCTTTCAGTGGTCTAGTAGCCATAACTGGTAATGTTATTACATGCAAAGAGGGCATCCAGGCCACTATAGATCTCCTTCCAGTGGTCTAGTAGCCATAGCTGGTAATGTTATTACATGCAAGAAAGGCATCCAGGCCACTATAGATCTCCTTCCAGTGGTCTAGTAGCCATAGCTGGTAATGTTATTACATGCAAGAAAGGCATCCAGGCCACTATAGATCTCCTTCCAGTGGTCTAGTAGCCATAGATGGAAATATTACATGCAAGGAGGGCATCCCGGCTACTATAGATCTCCTTCCAGTGGTCTAGTAGCCATAGCTGGTAATGTTATTACATGCAAAGAGGGCATCCAGGCCACTATAGATCTCCTTCCAGTGGTCTAGTAGCCATAGCTGGAAATGTTATTACATGCCAGGAAGGCATCCAGGTCACTATAGATCTCCTTCCAGTGGTCTAATAGCCATAGATGGAAATATTACATGCAAGGAGGGCATCCCGGCCACTATAGATCTCCTTCCAGTGGTCTAGTAGCCATAGCTGGAAATGTTATTACATGCAAGGAGGGCATCCCGGCCACTATAGATCTCCTTCCAGTGGTCTAGTAGCCATAGATGGAAATATTACATGCAAGGAGGGCATCCCGGCCACTATAGATCTCCTTCCAGTGGTCTAGTAGCCATAGCTGGTAATGTTATTACATGCCAGGAAGGCATTCAGGCCACTATAGATCTCCTTCCAGTGGTCTAGTAGCCATAGCAGGTAATGTTATTACATGCCAGGAAGGCATCCAGGCCACTATAGATCTCCTTCCAGTGGTCTAGTAGCCATAGCAGGTAATGTTATTACATGCAAGGAGGGCATCCAGGCCACTATAGATCTCCTTCCAGTGGTCTAGTAGCCATAGCTGGTAATGTTATTACATGCCAGGAGGGCATCCAGGCCACTATAGATCTCCTTCCAGTGGTCTAGTAGCCATAGCAGGTAATGTTATTACATGCAAGGAGGGCATCCAGGCCACTATAGATCTCCTTCCAGTGGTCTAGTAGCCATAGCTGGTAATGTTATTACATGCCAGGAAGGCATTCAGGCCACTATAGATCTCCTTCCAGTGGTCTAGTAGCCATAGCTGGAAATGTTATTACATGTATCCTTCATTACTACCTCCTCTGGCAGAGAGTTCCATAGTCTCACTGCTCTTACAGAGAAGAACCCCCTCGGTGCCACCGATTGTCATTGTGTGGTGGTGTTAAAAATCAGCCATGGATCTAATCATTAGAGGAGAACATCTCAAGACTGGGATTGGCTGGAAAAAACCCTGTATATTGCTTATATCCATCCCTTTAGGTGGTAAGCACATAAGGGCAGGGCTCAGTAACACAGCATATGTACAATATGTTCTACCCTGTTCTCACTATTTTGTGGTACAGAGCTACGAAAGATGATAGCGCTTTATAAATAAACAATAGGAAGGAAAAAAATGGGGACTTGCACTATACACTATTTAATCTGGAGAGGTGCTGCTCCCAAAGCTGCAAAAGAGCTCAAACCAGGAACAAAAAAAGCACGTAGGGAGGCTCTCAACTCATAAATTGATCAAAAAAATATAATTCTGTGTTTACTCACCTTGTAGAATTGGTATTATAAGTATGCAGCACGTCCTGCTCCAGATAATGATTCATAACAGATGTGAATTACCTCCGCCAGAGGGCGCTTGACTGCAGAGATGGCAAAAAGAGGCCCCTCCCGGTCCCATATATACCCAGGACCTCTCACAAATTCCCCAGTATTAAAAAGCAGTAAGGAGAACCAGGAGAAGCCAATGATAATTAACAACGTTAACAAGGATAACAATCACCGTACAGAGGATCCAAGATAATGCAAACAGGGCGGGGTGGAGCAGGATGTGCTGCATACTTATAATACCAATTCTACAAGGTGAGTAAACACAGAATTGTATTATTCAACACACCCTGCTCCAGATAATGATTCATAACAGATGGGACATCCAATAGCAGTGTCCGTAAATAGGGTGGGATCCCAAAAAGCAACAACGCACAGTTCAAACCACTGCCGCCTGCGGAACTTTGCGGCCAAAAACAGAATCAGCTGAGGCCCGAACATCAACCTTGTAAAACTTGGAAAAGGTATGAACAGAAGACCAAGTAGCAGCCTTACAAACTTGTTCAACAGAAGCCTGGTGCTGGAAGGCCCAAAAGGCCCCAACAGCACGGGTAGAATGAGCAGTAACACGGAAAGAAGAGTCCTTTCCCCTAGCAGAATAGGCTCTAAAAATAGCCTAACGAATCCATTCGCTAATAGTAGACTTAGCAGGAGCCAGGCCCTTCTTGGGACCCGAAGGGACCACAAACAAGGCATCAGTCTTTCTAAAAGGTGCAGTAGCCACCAAGTATAACTTCAAGTTCCTGACCACATCCAGGGAATGTAAGGCCCTCAACTTGGAATTACCAGGATTAGGGCACAAGGAAGGAAGCACAATGTCCTGATTGAGATGGAAGGCAGAGACAACCTTAGGCAAGAAATCAGGTTTAAAGCGGAAAACCACCTTGTCCTGGTGTCTCTCAAAGTAGGGGGCCTGAATAGAAAGGGCCGCCAACTCCGAAACACGCCTGACCGAGGTGATAGCCACCAAAAAGGCAACTTTAAGAGTGAGAATAGACAGAGCAGCCTCATGCACAGGCTCGAATGGAGGGCCCTGAAGGGCAGACAAAACCAAATTCAAATCCCAAACTGGCAACAGAGGTTTGCGAGGGGGACGCATATGAGCAACCCCCTGGAAGAAAGTCTTGACTAGAGGATGTTGAGCTCTGGAAAGATCTCTGGGAGAAAACAGCCAAGGCAGAAATGTGACCCTTGAGCGTGCTGAGCTGAAGTCCCAGATCCAGACCATGCTGAAGGAACTCCAGAATCCTAGGAATGGAAAACACCCGACAGGGAAGGATCCTAGACTCACACCAGTCAATGTAGGTCCGCCAGATCCTGTAGTAGATGGTAGAAGAGGATTTCTTCCTATCCCTGATTAGAGTATTAACCACAGAATCAGAAAGCCCCTCATCCCTTAAGATGGAGATTTCAGCAGCCAGGCCGTCAAAGCCAGCGTTTGCAAATTGGGATGGCATAGCCGCCCTTGAGTGAGAAGGTCCGGCACCAGGGGCAGAGCGTACTGATCTACTGCCAGCTGAACGATATCTGCGAACCACACCTGTCTTGGCCAACCAGGGGCCACCAGGATTGCTTGCACCCTTTCCTGAGCCAGCTTGCACAGAACCCTGCCCATCAGGGGGAATGGTGGAAAAAGATACAGGAGACGGAACCCCTTCCAGGATAGAGTCAGAGCATCCACCGCAAGGGCCAGGGGATCCTGGGACAGAGAAAAAGACTGGGAGCTTGTGATCGTGGCGGGACGCAAACAGATCCACTTCCGGAACCCCCCCAACTGTGACACAGGGATAGGAAGACCTCGCAGCTGAGAGACCATTCCCCCAGGCAAGAAGTCCCCCTGCTCAGAAAATCTGCCTCCAGATTTTCCACCCCCACAATGTACACTGCTGAGATGCAAGGGACATTGTCCTCTGCCCAGGACAGAATCATGGACACCTCCTCGAAGGCACCCTTGCTCCGAGTCCCTCCCTGATGATTGATGTAGGCAACCACTGTCTGGTTGTCTGAGCGAACTTGGACCGGCCAACCCCGCAGGTGAAGAGTCCCTCAGTTCCAGGATGTTGATAGGAGCATGGGCCTTCTGAGGGCCCCACAGCCCCTGGAATTGTAGGGACTTCCAGAAGCCCCCCCCAACCTGACAGGATGGCATCCGTGGTGACTGTCTCCCAACAGGGGGCCAGGAAGGATCTGCCCCCCAACAGGTTCCTCGAGTCCAGCCACCACAAGAGGGACCGCCGGACCAGAGGAGACAGAACGAAGGCCTGATCCAGAGACAGGGGACTCTTGTCACAGACTGATAGGAGATGGAGTTGAAGAGGTCTCATGTGAAACTGTGCATATGGAACCGCCTCGAAGCAGGACACCATCTGCCCCACTAGCTGCATCCCCTGCCAGATGGAGGGGTGAGGGCATGACAGCAGGGAGTGAACTAGAGCTTGCAGAGAGTCCACCTTCTGTTGAGGAAGAAAGATCCTGGCCTGAACAGTATCCAGATTCATGCCCAGGAAGGAAGTCACCAGAGATGGCGATAGGGAAGATTTGGGGTGACTGATCACCCAGCCGAACGACTCCAGAACCGTCACCACCCACTGGGTATCCAATACCGCCTGCTGGAAGGACTGAGAAGTGATGAGAAGGTCGTCCAGATAGGGAAGAATGCGAATACCCTGAGCCCTGAGGAGAGCCATGACACCCGCCAGCACCTTGGTGAAGACCCTGGGGGCCGAAGTGAGACTGAAGGGCTGTGCCACAAATTGGTAGTGCTGGTCCGCCAGTGCGAACCTGAGGAATCTCTGATGCCCTGGGAAGACCGGTACATGAAGGTAAGCATCCTTGATGTCTATGGAGGTCATGAAGTCCCCTGGGCGCAATGAACTGATCGCGGAGCGCAGGGTCTCCATGCGAAAGTGCCTGGTCCTGATGAACTTGTTGAGCAGCTTTAAGTCCAGGATGGGTCTGACGGACCCATCCCTTTTGGGTACTGTGAACAGATTGGAATAAAAACCCCGACCTCTTTCCACAGGAGGGACCTGACAGATGACCCCCAAGTCCAGTAGATTTTGCACCGCCCGAAACAGCTCATGAGCTGCCAAGGGGTCTAGTGGAATCTGGGAATAGAGAAATCTTGGAGGCGGCCATGCAGCGAACTCTAGCTTGTAGCCGGAGGACACAACCTCCAGAATCCACCTGTCTGAGACCTGTTGTCTCCAGACACGAGCGAAGAGCCGCAGCCGTCCCGCCACCCGGATGGGTGAGTGTGCCCCTTCATGGCTGAGGAGGCTTGGCAACAGATTTGGGCTTGGACCCCCAGGAAGATCCGGAGCGGGCACGACCTCTGCCCCTGCCCCAGAAGTCTCCCCTAGAACCTGCAAAGGAGACCCCTCTCCCAGACCTGGATCCGCGGTAGGAGGGAACAAAGGCCCCCGAACGGGGCCGCAACTGCTTCTTACGTTGAGTCAACTTACCCCCCTTGGCAAACAGGTCCAAGCGATCACCAAATAAGCGCAGCCCCTTAAAAGGGGAGCCCCATGGGGGCCTTCTTAGCAGCGTTATCAGCTGCCCACTAGCACAGCCAAACACAGCGGCGTATAGCAACCACCAATGCAGAGGTTCTACTACACATCCTAATGGTGTCATCTAAGGCAGAAAAGACATATGCAATGAACATTTCACACTGTGACAAGGCCCTGAACTCGGCACTAGAAGTCTCATCAGGGGCGCCTTCCAACAGACCCTTGAGGAGATTCCTAATAGCAACAGCAGTAATAGCAGAAGCACAGACAGGGCGCAAGGCAGACCCCACACAGGCAAAAGCATGGGAAGCCAGCTGGTCAATGTGCCGGTCCTCACTATCCTTAAGGGTAGTGGAATTAGGGGAATGGACCACAGACGTGTTGGACAACCCCAATACTGGTGCATCCACTTCTGGGGGGTTGACCAACATTTAACCACATCAGTGGGAAAAGGGTACCTTTTATCCCAGCCCTTGGGGATTCCGGGAAGCCGGCCGGGACGCTCCCATTCTTTGAGAACAAGATTATTGAAATAGGCCTGTTCTGCCAGACGTGGTTTAGCAGTATTGAAAAGTTCCCCCTGTAACTTGGGAGCCGCAGCAGGAAGGGAGATAGAAAGCACATCAAAAATCTGAGTTAACAGTCTATTGGTGTCATCAGCATCCCAATGATCAGAGCCATAGTCAGCACCACTGAAATGCTGATCATCAGATAACTCTGAATCCGAGAACAATTCCCCCTCCTCAAGTGGGGTGTAGTCAGACAAATCAAGGAAGTTCTCAGTCTCCATAGGAAAGGCAGACGCACCCGGCGCCACATGCCGCCTTTTAGCCGGGGCCTTACGGGCCCGCAGAGCTAGCAATCAGCTTCTCAATGTTAGCCAACCTGGAAGACACGTCAGGCTGAGACTCCCCACTAGTATTTAGCTCACTGGGAGTCATAATCAGGCGAGGGGGAGTGGGTGAGGGCATAGTGGGCGCAGGCCCAGTCACAGATAGCCCAAAATGCAGCGCAAGCGCCTGCTGGGCGCAGGGTACACAGACCCGCACATCATCACTCACAGGGGATGTCCCACACACTACACGCAGCCGGGCTTGTCCCGAGGGGACCCCGAGCACAATATCCTGTGAAGCCTCCATATGGTGATTAAGGTGGCACAACTGGCCAATAGGAATTACGCCGTACAAGCAACCCGGGATGCCCCAAATGTCCGCCAGGGAAGTGGGAGGATTTTACAGTGTAGGCCTCTAATAAAGTTACTATAACTAATAGCGGGGACAGGTCCGAGAGAAACCGCTTAAAAACAGTTATCCCGCCTGAAAGACATAATAAATACACCCCATAAGCACAGCGAAAGGACAATGGAATAAAAGCCAAGCCCGCAGGAGCACTCACGGACCGCGGTGGGGAGCCAGAAATCACACTAGGCGAGGACCAAAATGGCGCTGGTGGAACCCGGAACGCGCCAACAGAGCAAGCCACGCCCCCTCCGAGAAGCGCAGAGAAAGGCCAGACGCTACAGCCGATGGGCGCGCAGGGATTCTTGATGATGATGCTGGCAAATTCAAAATGACAAGTGAAAGACAGAGCAAGGAGCCCTGAATGAAGTGCAATCTCACACACACACACACACACACACACACACACACACACACGGCAATAAGCGCACATCCCCCCCCCCCCCCCCCCGAACGGGACAATGAGAGAGGGGGAAGGGCAAGAGCGGACGGGGTATCCCAAATCAGGTTCACCATAACCTGCACGGCCTACCCTTTGGTGGGGGATTGCGGTCGGAGCCAGGCTCCGTAAAGAGAGCACCTGTTATAGGTGCTGCCTACCATCACCCGACCAGCGCAGCCAAAAGCTGGGAGGCATAAATAATAAGTGGAACGGGTGGGAATAGTCCTACAGGGCCGCGGCCTGTGAAGGCCCGGCTCACCTGTGATAAGAAAAGCCATCTTTTGACCTTCGCAGCCGACTGCAGAGAAGAAACTGGGGAATTTGTGGGAGGTCCCGGGTATATATGGACCGGGAGGGGCCTCTTTTTGCCATCTCTGCTGTCAAGCGCCCTCTGGTGGAGGTAATTCCATCTGTTATGAATCATTATCTGGAGCAGGACATGCTGCATACTTAGAATAAATACATTTTTATTAATTACATATTTATAATCACTTCATACAATACACTCAACATATTAAAATCCCTTAAAAAACAAACAAATCGAACAATAACACACAGGACAAACCAACAAAGTGTGTAGGCGATGGGGAGAGACTCACCACACTAATTGATATCAAATGCCCAGATATATATGTGCTAAATCATTCAACATAGTGTTCCATTTGAGCATGTGCAAATCCTGCCTATGATCTGGATCACTATAAAATCTATTTATTTATAAAGTACTAAACATTTTCAAATCCTGCCTATGATCCAGATCACTATAATATCTATATATTTGTGAAGTACAAGTGCTCCCAGTCAAACAATCAATTAAGAAATAATATTCCTAACCATAACTACTCATAAACATATAAACATGTCAATCGACTCTATTCACCAATTAAATAATATGAAAATATAATCACCTGTATATATTATTAGACATCCCAAAGGGGAACCACTGATGTATATCACAATACCAATCCAGAAATTAAATCACAAATCTATCACAAAAAAACATTACCAGAAATAAAGCCAAGGTATCATGACAATAACATGTGTGAAGTCTCCCTACCGCCTACCACACCAGAAGCCACGCGTTCTGTGGGCACATCACCCACTTCATCAGGCCTGTGTGTTATTGTTCGATTTATGTGTTTAAGGGATTTTAATATGTTGAGTGTATTGTATGTAGTGATTATAAATATGTAATTAATAAAAATGTATTTCAATTTAGTTTATGAGTTGAGAGTGCCTCCCTACATGTTTTTTTATAAATAAACAATTGCTTACCTGGGGGGGCATTCTCATCGGCCCACTGGAAGAACCCGCACTGTTGATCGCGGGGCTTGGCGCAGGTATGGAACTGTCTGCCTTTGTTGGCGCCGTCCTTCTGCACGGTGCGGGTGACAGCAGGTTGGTTACACATACAGGTCGCCTGGCCTCCAGAATCAGCGTCTCTGTTTTCTCCTGCCGTTCTAAACCCTTCTGACCCCCGTGAACTATTGAAAGAGGTTGACGGTCGTCCCCTGGACTCCTGCAAAGATGGAGCACTTCGGCCAGTAGGGCTCTCCTGATCTGCCCACAAGAAGAAGTTGCAGTTTCCTCCGTCACATTTGTAAAATGGACGGCCCTGGTTAGGTCCTTCCTTGCGCACAGTAAGCTGCACGGCGCTCACCCCGCAGTTACACACCACCTCATTGCCGTCGCCGTTGGCGGACACAGGCTGGGCACTTCTCTGCACAGCTGGGGTCACTAGTTGTGGTTTTCTCTCCTTTTTGGCAGGGGGTTGTTGTCCTTGCCCACCTCTGGCATTGGAGACTCGATTGCTGGCTTGGTTTACCCGCAGGTGGTTGTTCTCGCGGTGGCTGGGCTGCGGCGCTCTGTTGCCGCCCTGTAGATATTTCAGGTCAAGGATTTCCCTGAGATTTTCGTCACAGCCACCGATGCACCCCACAAATTCAAGTGGCATCATTGGGGGGACACTGCCGCGCTTAAACTTCATCTTTAGTCTGCGGAGGAAGAAAAGTGACATTATTTCATTTCAGATAATTACAGTTGCATAAACACTCACCAAAAAATTCATTTGGGATGCCTGCTTATTCATTCAGCTAATCGAGACCCCACTTTAAAATTGGTACAAAAGTGATCTCAGGGCTTATATAGTGGAAACGGGGCTCCAGGGATCATTTTTAATTACAGGCATCCCTAAGAGGAATGCTGAGGGGACAAGGGAAGCAGTGGCTTAAAAAAAGAAAAACCCTCCTTACTCCCTCCCCGATCCTAACATGACATGTTTCTGTCCTGACAGGTGCTGCTTCATATTCCAGGCCCAGCATTGTCCCTGTAGGAACTTCCAAAAACAGAGGGTCAAGCACCGCCACGGGGAGCACATACCACTAAGATTTTCTCCTTCCTAGGGGATCCCCCCCCACTGTGTGATACTCCTGGTATCTCCAAGTACCAACTCCCCCTGCACGGGATGCATCTCCGCTATAACTGAGATGCATACACACACCAGGCATTTCTGAATGGCTGACACATGTTTGCGGAGAAGCACCCAGCAGTTATTGGCAACACTATTTGTACATGTTATATCCAAAAGGGGCATCAACGAAATTGCAGACAAGTGCTTCACAGAGTATCACCTCTCATGGGAAAGAGGACACTCTGTGAAGCATTTGTCTGCAATTTCGTTGATGCCCCTTTTGGATATAACATGTACAAATAGTGTTGCCAATAATATGAATGTGATTGCAGGTAATTATGTGCGGGCCCCCGGTCCTTTCACCTATACAAATTGCGTTCACTGATAATGAAGGGACGCCAGTGTATTAAGAGCAGCTGCGACCCATAGTCCGTCTGATTAGAATGTCATTATGATGCTCCAGTGGGAGTGAAATTGATTGGCTTACGGGCTGGAAGGGGAGGAACTGAGCAGCATATAGTGACGAGTGCAGCGGCTGCCCGCGAAACGCGTGACGGTGGACGGCCGACCCCACCACGTCCACGTTCCTCCATCACTAGCTCTGCTACAGCCGTATGCTTTTAGCACACAGAGGGTCAGTGCACAAGACACGCAGCCTCGCGAGTGATTATTCAAGGCAGCCATCAGCTAAGTAGCATTAAAGTAGTGGATAAGCTACTGAGTACACACGCTTAGCCAAGCTTAAAATGTGTTGAAATGTATCTGAATAGATCAGAGACTGTCGTTTGGTGATACAGGACACCATACTCTACCTTGCAGCACTTTTGAAGCTGTATATGAGCAGCTCAGTGTATATGCATTGAGAAGCCCTGAAAAGTGTGTGATGGGCAGATGAGCTTTACAGAGCCAGATGGTTTGAGAAACCGGACATTACAAGAGTTGCATGGCAAGTGGTGCAGCATAAGGTCCAGTTTGTAACGAGTGAAGCATCAGCAATTTCCAAGTTTGGGACATAAGACTCAGAGTTACATTACATGTTTATGGCCGGTCTTAGCAGTGCAATGATGTGGTGAGGTGTGGACGGATGCGTGCTGTGTATGGGTGTCTGGGTGGCCCCCCGTTATTTTAGTTCACTTTTGTTTGTCTTTTATAATGATATGGGATGTTTTCACCAATTGTGTTCCAGGGTCTGTGCAATATACACAAATAAAACTCTTTTTGTTACTGGCAATTGGAGTGTTTAGCATTTAGCGCCAGTCCCACATTTAACCATATCTTTTGGTGTTTTAATTTTGAAGGTATAGCCTGCACATGCGCAGTGGGATCGCCAGAAGGTGAGTTTCTACTGGCAGGGGTTCCACACAGTGGGACATCCAAAATTGCGATGCCCTGCTGGAGAGAAAACTTCCAGGAGGGTGAAAAACTCTTGTTTCATTTCAGACAATTACAGTTATATAAACACTCAAACAATTCATTAGGGATGCCTGCTTATTCATTCAGCCAATCGTGGCGGGAGATCCAAAACATTAAAATTGGCACAAAAGTGATCTCAGGGCTTACATAGTGGAAACAGGGCTTCAGGGATCATTTATAGTTACAGGCATCCCCTTTTTTTTGTTTCCTAACACATCTGACGTTGGGTCGGCTAAGCAAGGTATGGCCTGCACATGCGCAGTGGCAACGCCGTAGGGTGAGTTTCTACTGGCAGAGGGACATCCAAAATTGCGATGCCCTGCTGGAGAGAAACAACTTCCAGGAGGGTGAAAATCTCTTGTTTTGTTCCTCTTTAAATTGATTGGAAGTCTCTTTGCACAAATAGCAAAGGAGCACTGCATTGCAGGGACAGATCATGGGCAGGAGTGGATACGCCCAATCTGAAATGAATTGTACAGTAGCTTTAGTATTGTAGGGGCAGATAATGTGGCAGGGGTCCCCTGCATCCATGATGGTTAAGCTATAGCACTGGGGGCAGAACATGAGCTTTGGGGGGGGGGGGGGGGGGTAGAGGGTGTGTTAGATGCAAGACCTCAAGCAACTCTAAAGCAGTGCAGCCCCAAAACATTCTGCCTGATCTCCCTAGGGCAGTTCTGCCCCAACCCTGTACATATTACTCACTTGTGAACAGGATTAGGTCTGCACACCTCGCACACGCTGTCATCCCGCGACACTTCAAGAGCAAAACTGGGGAACCAGATTGAGGTTTTACATTCCGGAAAACCCAAACAGGAAATGTAGAATCTAAATAAAAGAAGACAATGTCAGTGCGGTAGCCTCTTCCTACCAACTACTCCCAGGATAGAAGTCCTTTCTACAAAACGTTTTAATCGGGAGCCAGACTATAAAGAACGGATGCCCAACCTACACGCCCTGTCATCGGTTCTTCTATTTATATCAAAACCCCAAATTCCTGATCCTCGATTTGGGATGCCCCTCTGTTACCCCCCCCCCAAACAGTTCGCTCTAAAACTTACCTTTTCCCAGTCCTATGCTGCATGCATGGGTTGTCATCAAATCTGCGCCATATGTAGACTTTTTAGGGAATTCATATGGGCCAAAAAAAGAGCTGTAATAGGTAGAATAAAATTGCACCAAGATACAAAGAACACTGGGGTTAATCTCCCCGATATTGAGAAATACAACCAAGCTGCCCTCCTATGTATCCTGAAAGATTGGCTAAATAACCGCAAAACCCACACAAATGCAGAGCTAGACCAGGGAATGTTGGGCCCCATTAGTTTGACATATATGTTACACCAACATAGAGAGCTTCTACCACCGGGAGTAGTCCAGAACCCACTGCTTTTTACTGTTTGGAAACTATGGCAGCTTATCCGTAGGGAAAGGAACCTTAACTCACACTCCTCTCTGTTCCTACCATTGGCGGGTAACCTGGACTTAATGGCAGCTTATAGGACCTGGCATGGGCTGGGTATTACCTCGATCTCAGCTCTGGTCAATAGGAATCATAGAAGAACCTTGCCCTACGAAGTGGCTGTGCGGCTATACCCTAGGTTGGTAGCACAACCATTTGCATTTTTACAAGCTACCTCTTATATCAACAAAACAATTAAGAAGTTGTCGAGGCAAGATTGGTACAATGATTTGGATGCCCTTTTGGAAAGTCCCCCATCAGATAAGAAAGCTATATCTGTTTACTATGACTTCTTGAAGGGCAGGCTGGTGCTGGAGAATCAAAAAACGGGCATAACAAAATGGCTTAAGCATTTTACAAATCTGACTTTTAGTCAAATCCTAAGGTTCTATAACTACTCCTGCTCGACCCTCTCAGCATCCTCTTACAGAGAGATGTTATTAAGACAATACCATTAAAATTATGTCTCTCTAGATCTCTACCACGGGATATGGGACTGCCCTGTAATTAAGAGATTCTGGAGAAAGGTGGCCCATTACACACACCAGAATCTGGTGACTTTCACTCCCCCCTCACCGGAATGGGTGATCTTTGGCAAATACATGGTAGAAGGGTTGAAAATACCTAGGGGTACTAAGAGATATTTGCTAATTATCTCAGCGATAGCAAGGAAAACTATACTACAGGCTTGGATATCCCCAGACCCGCCCCAATTTAGGATATTCTTAGAAAAGTTACAACTGTTCTTTAAGTTTGACTGGACAGACACAGCATCACACAAAGAATCCTTCTTTAACACCTGGGAAAGTTTTAACACTTTGACCCCAGAAATTAGAATCAAGATCCAGGATACGTTCAGAGACACGGAGTGGTACTTGACGAGACTATTAACAGGAGACCCTCCGATAGGAGAATGACAGAGACCGGGGTGTCTTCCCAGTCCCTCACCAGGGTAACCGACATTAGAGGCGGAAAAAAAAGCAGGGCCAGAGACGTGGCCCCTTAGAGGAGCCTCCACAATCGAAAGATGGGGGAAGTGTGGGGTAGAGTGGAGTGGCTTAGTTACAGGGAATTGTCAAATCACTGTATGGTCGTAAA
Organism: Gastrophryne carolinensis; assembly: GCA_027917425.1. Lineage (NCBI taxonomy): Eukaryota > Metazoa > Chordata > Amphibia > Anura > Microhylidae > Gastrophryne > Gastrophryne carolinensis. The sequence continues at coordinate 36,727,314 of CM051240.1, forward strand.
CGAGACACTATATTACCTTGCTCATCTGTATGCGATGTACCTGAATAACAATGCTGTCAGCAGATTTTGCATATTGTATATGATTTTCATACTTGTATACCTTTCCTCAATAAAAATGTGTTTAAAAAAAAAAAATACCTGCGCCATATGCCGTGCATGTTAATGATTGGAATACGGCTCTAATTACAAAGCCCAACATCCCAGTAGCTGAAGCGCCCTGCTCGTCCCACTTCACCTCTGCTTACTCCTTCCTATCTCACCTCACCTTTATTTGTCACGCCTCTGCCCGTCACACCTCTGTCACGCCTCTGCCCCTCACGCCCGCCTCACCTCTGTCACACCTCTGCCCGTCACACCTCTGTAACGCCTCTGCCCGTCACACCTCTGCCCGTCACGCCTGGCCGTGCCCGTCATGCCCGCCCCACCTCGTCACGCCTCTGCCCGTCACGCCCGCCCCACCTCTGTCACGCCTCTGCCCGTCACGCCCGCCCCACCTCGTCACGCCTCTGCCCGTCACGCCCGCCCCACCTCGTCACGCCCGCCCCTCACCGTCACGCCTCTGCCCCCTATAAATAGCAGCTGCCTCTTAACCAGTCCAGTAATTTAAAAGCAGTAACTTAAATAGCAAGATGCAAGGCCTGGAGGCCCAGAACATAGGAGACCATGTTACTTCACATAGCCTCCGCTTGTATTCTCTCGGAAACCTATAATCTTACATTTTTATAACAAGTGTCCTATGAACAAGTAATGGTTTAATCACCATAAAAAAAAAAAAAAGGCATCCAGGACAATAATAAAGCTCAAAGAGGGCGGGTTGGACAGCCTGGAATGGATCGGAAGCAAAACCAATTCTACAGGCGAGTCTCACAAAATTGTTTTTTTTTCTTCCAGTCCGTCCTTTATTCTTTACACCTAGGACATCCAAAATCAGTGTCTAATATGGGCGGGATCCCCAATGCGGAACAGCAGGTAGTTCATTTCACTACCGCCTGAAGCACCTTTCGGCCAAAAACAGCGTCAGTTGAGGCCCTCACATCCACCTTGTAAAACTTGGTAAACGTTTGCACTGAAAACCAAGTAGCAGCTTTACAAACCTGCTCCACTGAGGCCTGATGCTGAAAGGCCCAGGAAGCACCAATGGCTCTAGCAGAATGAGCTGTAATTCGAAAAGGGGGTTCTTTCCCCTTGGCAGAATAGGCTCTTACCACCGCCTGTCTAATCCACTTACTGAGTGTGTACTTGGCTGGTGGAAATCCCTTTCTAGAGCCTTCCTCTAATACAAAAAGCAAATCCGATTTCTGGAAAGATTCAGTTGCAGCCAGGTAATATCTTATGGCTCTAACCACATCCAAAGCATGGAGAATCCTTAGGCAAAAAAATCAGGCTTAAAACGAAAAACCACCTTGTCTCTGTGCAATTCACAATAAGGTGGTTTCATACATAACGCGTCCGATTCCGAGACTCGACGCACAGAGGTGATCACTACCAAAAAAAAAAATCTTCAGCGTCAGCACAGTCAATGTAGCGTCATACAAAGGCTCGAAAGGGGCACCCTGGAGAGCAGATAACACTAGATTTAGGTCCCACACCGGTAAAACTGGTTTAAGCGGTGGTCGGACATGAATGACCCCCAGAAAAAAAGGTTCTGATCAATCTATGATTGGCAATAGACTTCTGGAAAAAAATGGATAAGGCCGAGACCTGATCCTTGAAGGTGCTCAACTGGAGGCCCAATTCTAGACCATGCTGCAGAAACTCTAGAATTCTAGAAACAGAATATCTTTGGCAAGGAAGAAGTCTTCTTCCGTGCCTGAACCATGGTGTGAATAATCATGGCCGATAAACCCTTCTTCGTCAGGATGGAGGTTTCAACAGGCAGGCCATCAAAGCCAGCCTCTGTAAATTCAGGTACCGAAGCGACCCGTGTGAGAAGCTGCGGATCATGAGGCAGTGTTCTGCTGACATCCTTACTATGTCCGCAAACCAACTGCTTCTTGGCCAACGAGGAGCCACCAGGATGGTTGGACTCGGTCCAGGAGCGGAAACGGAAGAAAAGCATACAGAAGAATGAACCCTGTCCAGGGCGTCTGTTGCTATGGCCACATAGAGATACAAATCTTGAAGTTTGTGATTGTGTCTGGACGCAAAAAGATTCACGTCCGGTTGACCCCAGCGGAGGCACAGAGCTTGAAAGGCCTTCCTGCTGAGAGATCATTCCCCCAGGCGCAAGGACATCCTGCTAAGGGAGTCTGTCTCCTGGTTCTCTACCCCCCGGGATGTAAACCGCCGAGATGCAGGGAACGTTCTCCTCTGCCCAACTCAGAATCCAGCTTACCTCCTTGAGGGTTCTCTTGCTCAGAGTACCCCCCCGGTGGTTGGTTGATGTAGGCTACAGCCGTCCGATTGTCCGAGCCGACCTGAACTGCATGGCCCCTTAAATTGGAGGTCAGATGTAGGAGAACAAGTCAAATTGCTCCAAGAGATTGATGGGCAACCGGTTCTCTCTCGGACCCCACTGACCAAGAGATTGATGGGCAACTGGTTCTCTCTCGGACCCCACTGACCCTGGATCTTCTGGGTCTGCCAAATGCCTCCCCAGCCTGTAAGTAAGACTGGCATCCGTGGTAACTATCTCCCAATGGATAGTCTGAAAGGACTTGCCTACCAGCAGATGCTGAGGATCCAACCACCACAAGAGGGATTGCCTGGCCGATAGCTGGCTAGTAGGTTCAGCTGAAGAGGCCTCATGCGGAATTGAGCAAAGGGCACTGCTTTGAAGCAAGCCACCAGTAGGCCCACCAATCACATCCCTAGGCGCACCGATGGATGTTGACAAGCCAGCAAAGACTGTATCTGCATCTGGAGACACAAGACCTTCTGGTGTGGCAGAAAATACCATTTTGTGAATACTCACCTGTAAAATGGGTATTATAAGTATGTCACACACCCCACTTCAAACATTAATTATTACACTTGGGTTATACCACCAGCAGGTGGCGACGTTGCAGAGAAGTCATGAAAAACGAGCCCCTCCTGGTCTATACATACCTGGTACCTCCCACTCATTCCCCAGTATTCAAAACAGCAGTAAAGACAAGGTACCAGGAAAAAACCCATTGGTAACCCTCAAACTGTAAACGAAACTTCACCTATAAAAAATCCGGGATACCAAAAAAGGGCGGGTGAAGTGGGGTGTGTGACATACTTATAATACCCATTTTACAGGTGAGTATTCACAAAATGGTATTATTCTAAGTATGTCACACACCCCACTTCAAACATTAATTATTACACTTGAGACATCCAAAAGCAGTGTCCAGAAAAGGGCAGGTATCCAACAAAGCCATAATGCAAAACTCAAACCACTGCAGCCTGCAGAACCCTGCGGCCAAACACAGCATCCGCTGAAGCTCACCTTGTAAAACTTGGAAAAAGTGTGAACAGAAGACCAAGTAGCAGCCTTACAAACTTGCTCAACAGAGGCCTGGCGCTGAAAAACCCAGGACACTCCAACAGCACGAGTAGAATGAGCAGTGATACGAAAAAGGGGAAACCTTCCCCTTGGTAGAATAGGCCCCGACATCAGCCTGACGAATCCATTTGCTAATGGAAGACTTAGAGGTAGCCAAACCCTTACTAGGACCAACAGGGCACCACGAAAAAGACAACAGTCTTAAGAGAAAGAGAAGTAGTAAACAAACAGTACTTCCAAACAGTGCAAACCCTCTCCTTGTCATTCCTAGGCTCAGGACGCAAGGAAGGAAGAACAATGTCCTGGTTAAGATGAAAAGCAGAGACCACCTTAGCAAGAAGGTCCGGTTTGAAGCGGAAAACCACCTTGACCTGACGTCTCTCAAAGTGAAGAGCCCGAACCAACAAGGCTGCCAACTCCGAGACACGCAGAACAGAAGTGATGGCCACCAACAAGGCAACCTTCAGAATCAGAGTAGGAAGAACAATAACCTGCAAAGGCTCAAGAAGAAGCCTGAAGAGCAGAGAGAACCAAATTCAAAACCCAAAACAGGGAGCAAAGGCTTCCTAGGAGGCCGCAGATATGAACCCCCTGGAAAAAAGTCCTGACCAAAGGATGGAGTGCAACTGACCTAAAAAGATAGACAAGGCAGAACCTGCCCCTTCAAAGTACTCGGCTGAAGACCAGAGTCCAGCCCAGATTGAAGAAATTCCAAAATCCTAGAAACAGAAAAGACCCGACAGGGCAAAGATCTAGCCTCACACCAACCAAAATAAGATCTCCAAACCCTATAATAGATGGAAGAAGAGGATCTCTTCCTGGCACTAATAAGAGTCCGAATGGCCGAATCCGAAAAACCCTCCTCCTTTAAGATGGAGGTTTCAGCAGCCAAGCCGTCAAAGCCAGCGTTGGTAAACTGGGGTAGCACAGTTGACCCTGAGTGAGGAGATCCGGCCAAAGAGGCAGATCGAAACTGATCCACTGCCAGACGAACGATGTCTGCGAACCACACCCGCCTTGGCCACCTTGGAGCCACAAGAATGGCGGGAACCCCTTCCAGAACCAACTCTCGCAGCACCCTGCCTAGCATGGGGATCGGAGAAAACAGATAAAGAAACCCCAGGTCCCCCCAACTCAGGGCCATGGCATCCGCCGCCAGAGCCAGAAGATCCTGGGAAAGCGACACGAATGTCGGAAGCTTGTGAATGTGACGAGAGACAAACAGATCCACCTCCGGCGTCCCCCCACCGGAGACAAAGCGACCGAAACACCTGGGGGTGGAGAGACCATTCTCCCCGACAGGAAGAACGCCGGCTCAGAAAGTCCGCCTCCGTGGTTTCCACTCCTGGAATGTCTACTGCCGAGATGCAAGGGACATGAGTCTCTGCCCAAACTAGGATCAGAGACACCCCTCTGAGGACACCCAGACTGAGAGTCCCTCCTTGGTGATGTAAGCAACCGCCGTCCGATTGTCCGATCGAACCTGAACCGGCAAGCCCTGTAAATGCTGCGTCAAGTGAGACAAAACCAACCAGATGGCTCTCAACTCCAAAACATTGAAGGACGAGTGGGCTTCCTGAGGACCCCACCGCCCCCGGAACCGAAGATCCTGACAAACTGGCGTCCGTGGTGACCGTTACCCAAAGCAGGGTCAGAAATGACCTGCCCTTCAAGAGATTGTCCGAGACCAACCACCACTTCGAACCCGGGGGGACATCCGGAAGGACCGATCCAACGACCACGGTCGCCGGTCCCAAGACGCCAACAGACGAAGCTGAAGCGTCCGCGTGTGAAACTGCGCAAAGGGAACTGCCTTGAAAGAAGCTACCATCAGCCCCACCAGTCACATCCCTAGACGGATGGACGGGCGAGAATTGGAAAGAAAAAGCTGAGCCAATTCCTGAATCAAAAGAACCTTGGCCTGAGGGAGAAAGACTCTGTGCTGGCAAGAGTCCAAGGACATCCCCAGAAAGGTCACCACCCTGGCCGGAACCAGAGAGGACTTGGGGTAGTTGATCACCCAGCCGATCATCCAGAAAAGGCACAATGCGAATCCCCTAAGCTCTGAGCAGGGCCATCACGCCCGCCAACACCTTGGTGAACACTCTCGGCACAGAGGTGAGGCCGAATGGAAGAGCCACAAACTGAAAATGCCGATCCTCCACCACAAAGCGAAGAAACCTCTGGTGAGCTGGAAAGATCGGAATGTGAAGGTATGCATCCGTGATGCCTATGGACGTCATAAAGTCCCCCTGCCGAAGCGAATTGATCGCAAACCGCAGAGTTTCCATGCGAAACTTCCTGGGACGAACAAACAGGTTGAGAAACTCCAAATCCAGGATGGGACAGAACGACCCATCCTTTTTTGGGCACTGTGAAGAGATTGGAATAATACCCGCGCCCCACCTCCGAAGGAGGGACTGGGCAAATGACTGCCATTTCCAGAAGATTCCTTACCGCCGCCAGGAGCCCCTGCACGGCCAAAGGATCTGAAGGGACACGAGACCTGAGAAACCTTGGAGGAGGGCGGGACTCGAACTCCAGCTTGTAACCGGCCGACACCACCTCCCGGATCCATCTGTCCGAGACCTCCTGGTCCCATACCCGGGAGAAGAGTCGCAGCCGTCCCCCCACCCGTAAGGGTGAGGGCGCCCCCTCATTGCTGAGCGGGCTTGGCGCCCCAGACGTGAACGGGACGGCCGCGGCCATTACCCCTGTTCCAGCTGGCACCCCTGGAAGCCAAGAAGCCCGCACCCCTGCCGGTTCTGGCTCCCCGAAAGGAAGGATTGAAGGGGGCCACCCCCCAAAAGGAGCGACGAAAAATCTTGCGCTGAGGTAACTTACCTCCCTTGGCAACAGAATCAAGCTTCTCACCGAAAAGTCTCAAACCCCGAGAGGGAAGAGCCGTGAGCGATCTCTTAGAATTAAAATCAGCAGTCCACTGCCACACCGAGCGGCGGATAGCCACCAACAGAGCCGTAGCCCTGCCACACATTAACATGGCATCATCCTGAACGGCAAGAATAAATTAAACGAAGGATTCACAACGCTTAAGGCAAGAAAACTCATCACGAGTAGGATCAAGATCCACACATAAATCCCTGACCATAGACCTAACCGCCAACAATAAAAGTGCCGAAGCACAAACAGGCCTCAAGACCGAACCCGCACAGACAAAACCATGGCGGGCAAGCTGATCAATCCGGCGATCCTCGCCGTCCTTAAGAGAAGTCGTGTCAGGAGAATGTACAACCGCCGTATTAATAGTCCCAAAACCGGAGCATCAGCCTCGGGAGGGACAGACCAACGCTTCACCAAGTCCGCCGGAAAGGGATACTTTCTATCCCAGCTAGGCGGCACCCCAACGAGACGCGTAGGTTGCTCCCATTCCTTAAGGACAACATCCACGAAATGCTGTTGACTGGGAAACTCCAAGCACGGCTTGGACACCCCAAAAAGCTGACCCTTTGGCCGAGGAGCAACTTCAGGAGGGTCCAAATCCAAAACCTCAGACATTTGAGCCAGAATGGAAGACGTGTCGGGGACCAACCCTGTGGCCTGGTCATCCTCAGCACCCAGCAGCTGCTGAACCTTAGGATCATCTAGACCCTCAATAAGCTCACCCTCTGCAAGGGGACGATCTGACCAATCCAGAGCCTCAACAACCTCATCATCTGAGTCCGACGGAGGCGGGGACAAGCGTCTCTGCTTAGCCAAAGCCTTCTGAGCGACCACAGCGGAAAACATTTCCTCGAGGATGGCCAATCGGGCGCAAACCTCAGATTGCGAATCACCCCCAATGACAACGTCACACGGGGTCCAGAACAGGCGAGGAGGGGAGGGAGATGGCGCGGTCGAGGAATGACAGGGCACCGGGGTGCCGAACTGGTGCTCAATGTTCCGCTGTGCACATGGAATACATATAATGACATCATCCCCTGGGAGCGGAGTCCCACCCCCCCCGCACAACCTGGACTGCCCCGAAGGACCGTTTCCGGAATCTTTGGTAGCCTCCATATGGTGAATTTATGGTAATCGCAATAACCAGGGATTTACGCAAAATGCGACCCGGGATGCCCCTTAAATTACTTTATTTAATAATGGCCCTGAAATGGGGAAATTTGCAAAAAATGCCAATAAGGGGAAGGTAAGGACAAAACACCCCACTAGCCAGGTATCCAAGACCGGGAGAGCCCTGCAGCGTGGGATCCCAGAATCCGAAAAGGAAGACAACAGTCACACCAAGCACATCGACAAAACACAATAACATGAATTCTGTGGCATGGAGGAGGACTAATAAACTGGACCTGTGCCACTCCGGAGCAATCAAAATATATACAAATATACACATATCCATAAAAAAAAAAATATATATATATATATATATATATATATGCATAATCCAAACACTATGGTTACCTGTGAAAAGCCAGGGAAGCCCCAATAGGACACCCAGCACACAAAAATAGCTTGCTATCAACAATAGCAATAAAAAATGCCCCCAGCCAGAAGACCACCTTAATAACCGACAACCGCCCCAGCCTACCTTAAGGAGCGAGGAAGCAGCAGAGGGAAAGGAAGGGCGGGCCCAGCGCGCGCGGGAAGCGCTGAGGCCCCGCCACCAATCCGGAGGAAGCGCGGGCCGCGCGCGACGCGGCCCCGCCCCCCACCGCCACCAAGGCGAAGGCGGGCGCCCAGACTATGGCGCCCGCACCGATAGCCAGGCAGGCCGGCGACACAGACACCGCCCGGCCCCGCCCGACCAGCAGTACCCAGCGCCGGGGATACCACGGCCGCGGGCGCCTAACTAAAGGCACCCGCACCGAAGACAGGCGGGCCGGCGGCACCACGCCGCCCGGCCCCGCCCACCCCGACTGGAGCATAGTAGCGGGCACCACGGACATGGCGCCCGCAGTAAAAACACACGCAGAGCGGCGGGCCGGCGACCCTCATGCCGCCCGACCCCTGCACGGGAAACACAGTCCGGGGGGCCCCAGCAGAGCCCCCCCCCCCCAACACACTCACAAAACGCGCGGGCCGGCGGCACACGACCCCCAGGCCGCCCGGCCCCGATCCAAGTAAAAAACAGACACCTGACACACACAACCCCCCCCCCCCCCCCCCCATCACTCTCAAAAAGCGCAGGGAGAAGGGACCAAGCTGGAAAGGAGGAATCTAATAGGGACAATAGGGCCGGGGCATCCCACATCCGGATCACCAGGCCGGATAACCACTATGCCCCATAATATGGGGTCGAGCGGAGGAGCTAATCTCCTAGGCACCTTAAGTGCCGTCTACACTTTGCCCGGCCGACAGCCTAAACTGGGAGGCTACACATTCAACAAGGGGCTGATAACATAAAAGGCCGGGCAGAAATAGACCATGGGGGGGCCGGGGTCTGACCCCGGCTACCTGCAAGCAGGAGACTTCTTTCTTCTGTCTTGTCGCCATCTTGCAGAGAAGAAACACTGGGGAATGAGTGGGAGGTACCAGGTATGTATAGACCAGGAGGGGCTCGTTTTTCATGACTTCTCTGCAACGTCGCCACCTGCTGGTGGTATAACCCAAGTGTAATAATTAATGTTTGAAGTGGGGTGTGTGACATACTTAGAATATACCTTGACTTGAACAGTGTCTAGGGTCATCCCCAGGAAGGATCTCACTGTTGACGGAATGATATGCGACTTGGGGTAGTTGACAGCACGGTCCGGGTGTCGCTCTCGGTCTCCTGAAGGGACAGGGCTGAGATCAGAATATCGTCCAAATAGGGTAATACACGAATACCCTGACCCCTCAGGATAGCCATGAGGCCCGCCAGCACCTTGGTGAACACCCTGGGAGCTGAGGATATGCCGAAGGGGAGTGCCACAAACTGGAAATGCTGACCCTCCAATGCAAATCTCAAAAACTTCTGATGCCCCAGAAAAATAGGGATGTGTAGATACGCGTCCCTGATGTCCACCGTAGTCATAAAGTCATCGGGCCGAAGCGACCTCACCGCCGACCGCAATGTTTCCATGCGGAAATGTCTGACCCTTATAAACTTGTTGAGGCCCTTTAGGTCCAAGATCGGCCGCACCGATCCGTCCTTCTTGGGAACCATAATTAAGTTGGAGTAAAATCCCTGAGCCAAAGCTGAGGAGGCATCAGATGGGTCAGAGGAATCCGTGGGAATAGGGTCATGCAGCAAGCCGACAGGTTGGAGGCCCCGCTTTGCTGCTAAAATGCCTGAGAGAAAAGTAGCGATCTTCACAGTCAAACTGCAAGAAGTAAACTGGGCTGGTTAAGAGGCAGCTGCTATTTATAGGGGGCCGGGAGGAGCCACACCTTTGATCTTGCAGTCCACAGGTGTAAAGAATAAAGGACGGCCTGGAATGGATTGGAAGAAAAATAAAACCTGCGGCTGCCTTGCTTGTTATAGAGAAGCCTGCAGCCTAGAACATAGATGCCCTAACAAAATGCCCCAGACCTCGGCATTTCACCCTACCGTCATGGATCCCATGGACAGCCAAAGCTGGGGAGGCGTCGGATGGGTCAGAGGAATCCGTGGAATAGAGTCATGCAACAAGCCAACAGGTTAGAGGCCCCGCTTTGCTGCTAAAATCCCCGAGAGAGAATCAGCGATCTTCACAGTCCATCTGCAAGAAGTAAACTGGGCTGGTTAAGAGGCAGCCGGTATTTATAGGGGGCCGGGAGGAGCCACACCTTTGATCTTGCAGTCCACGCCCCTCAGGGCGGAGAAGTCCCAAATGTAAAGAATACAGGACGGCCTGGAGTGGATTGGAAGAAAAAGACAGTTTTTAGTGTCTTTTTTTTTTATATGAAAAATAACAGAGCTACATGCTTATCAATGTCCTACTCAACTACACGAGGGAGGTGTATGTATCCCACAATCCTCCCGGGTGCAGCTTCGAGGTTACGCTGTGTGAAGGCGGTGCAACTGGTTGACATCAGTCTACCGAATCTTCACAGCTGCTGATTGGGCATTGTGGAATGGTTGTTCCACAAAGCTCAATCGCGTAATGAACGTCTCGACCATTAGGATCTTGAAGGACAAGAAACATTGTTTGCCAACAGCTCTGGGGAGTGTTTATTTTCATTGAAGACACTTCTCTGCCTCTCAGCTGATAAATACTATTTCTAGTGCAGTGGAACGTGTTACATTTAGATACAGTTGGCTGTTAGTTTCTGTTACATATGTATCTAAATGTTACAAGCTTTCCCTCTAGGAGAAGTAAGATATTTATCAGCTAAAAGAAGTGTCATTAATGAAAATAAACACACAGGCCATCACCAGAGCACTTGGAAAATTATACTAGTCCTTTAAGGTTACATTTTTCTTGCAGTAAACCGTTTGCAGTTTTACTGCTTATAGGTTATTGCAGGCCCTTGAAGTGGAACAGTAAGACAATGTGGCCCTTAGGCCAAAACAGTGTATGCACCCTTGCTATAAAGTATAGCTAGTCATGATCACATTTTTTTCTTGAGAGATCTCATACTTGGACCTCCTGTTTTACAAAATCTGCCAGAAATCTGGTAGGTAACAAATAGAGAGATGTGTCTTGTGGCCAACCTCTCACTCACCCGCCCTCTCTCTTGGTCTTCAGCACCATATCTCGGTTACAGTGCGGACATTTCCGGACAGGCAGAGGTGTTTCTGCATAGATTTCCTGCTGTTCCACAGGCTGTGCAGCCTGGCCGAAATACTGGGACAGAGCCTCATCAAGCCTGGTGGGAGAAACATAGCAATGAAATGATACAATTATTATATTAAAACACAATTAAAACATATGATAATAGTACATAAATCTTAGGTAGAGAATGATGAATAACATGTATGACTGAACCCCACGTCCAGGATCAAATTTGACTAAAAACACTGGGCTAATGACTATGCACCAACTAATGCCCACGTTTGCACAATAAGACGCACGTTTAGTCCCCTAAGGGTGGGTGGGAACTCTGCATGGACTTGAATGTTTGCATGTCTGTGCGCGCAACGCCCGAGGACCAGCAACAGCGGGGACAGCGATCAGTTACGCTCTCTGCCTGCCCACCACTCCTCCATCGCCGATTATGTAAGGTTTTTTTTCTGCTGCCTATGGGGAATGGGAGGGGGGAATGGGAGGGAGGAATGCCACACTGCCGCTTATGGAGAATGGGATGGGCAAGTGCCACACTGCCACCTATGGGGAATGGATGGAGAAACGCCACACTGCCACCTATGGGGAATGGGATGGAGAAATGCCACACTGCCGTCTATGGGGAATGGGATGGAGAAATGCCACACTGCCGCTTATGGAGAATGGGAGGGGGGGAATGCAAAACTGCCGCTTATGGAGAATGGGATGGGCGAGTGCCAAACTGCCGTATATGGGGAATGGGATGGGGGAATGCCACACTGCCGTCTATGGGGAATGGGATGGGGGAATGCCACACTGCCGTCTATGGGGAATGGGATGGGGGAGTGCCACACTGCCGTCTATGGGGAATGGGATGGGGGAATGCCACACTGCCGTCTATGGGGAATGGGATGGAGAAATGCCACACTGCCGCTTATGGAGAATGGGAGGGGGGGAATGCAAAACTGCCGCTTATGGAGAATGGGATGGGCGAGTGCCAAACTGCCGTATATGGGGAATGGGATGGGGGAGTGCCACACTGCCGTCTATGGGGAATGGGATGGGGGAATGCCACACTGCCGTATATGGGAAATGGGATGGGGGAATGCCACACTGCCGCTTATGGAGAATGGGATGGGCGAGTGCCAGACTGCCGTCTATGGGGAATGGGATGGGGGAATGCCACACTGCCGTCTATGGGGAATGGGATGGGGAATGCCACACTTCCATCTATGGGCAATGGGATGGGGAAATGCCACACTTCCATCTATGGGCAATGGGATGGGGGAATGCCACACTGCCGTCTATGGGGAATGGGATGGGGGAATGCCACACTGCCATCTATGGGGAATGGGATGGGGGAATGCCACACTGCCATCTATGGGCAATGGGATGGGGGAATGCCACACTACCATCTATGGGCAATGGGATGGGGGAATGCCACACTACCATCTATGGGCAATGGGATGGGGGAATGCCACACTGCCATCTATGGGCAATGGGATGGGGGAATGCCACATTGCCGTCTATGGGGAATGGGATGGGGGAATGCCACACTGCCGTCTATGGGGAATGGGATGGGGGAATGCCACACTGCCTATAAGGAGGAATGGGAGGGGGAATGCCACACTGCCGTCTATGGGGAATGGGATGGGGGAATGCCACACTGCCGTCTATGGGGAATGGGATGGGGGAATGCCACACTGGCGTCTATGGAGAATGGGATGGGGGAATGCCACACTGCCGTCTATGGGGAATGGGATGGGGGAATGCTACACTGCCGTCTATGGGGAATGGGATGGGGGAATGCTACACTGCCGTCTATGGGGAATGGGATGGGGGAATGCTACACTGCCACCTATGGGGAATAGGATGGAGAAATGCCACACTGCCACTTATGGGGAATGGGATGGAGAAATGCCACACTGCCACCTATGGGGAATGGGACTGGGGGGGGGGTGAATATTAGGTCTTATATCAATGTGGTTTTAGGAGATGTGCATTATGGATCAATATAGATCAGGGGTCCTCAACCTTTTGTCCCCTCATTCATTTTCCAACCATTTCAGATACCACCTGGGTGATGACTAGTGGTTGTCAATCCACCTAAAACTGTGTTAAAAACAAACAAGACTATAGTTTTTGTCACAGTTGTCTATTAAGGGAGCAAATCAGGTTTGGGTACAGTATACATATCAACAGATGAGGTTGACATACAGATCAATCTAGCAGCCTTGAAGTGTACCACTCAATAGGATCATGCATACCTTCAATATAAACATACTATGGAAAAGTATGGGAGTACTAGGAAACACCAATACAGATGGAATATTTTTCTACTTGTTTGTTTATATTGGAGCATACTTTTTGGCTGTGAAGCAACTTTTAGAGTACAGTTGTGGGTGTAGTACTACAGGTACTAATAAGATCATCTGTACTTCTGTTATGAGAAGTTCAACCCTACCCTACTTTAGACTCACTTGGTTGCTTTTGCTGCGGCCTCTATGAAGACCTGCTTGTACTTCTGCACCTGCTGCCTCAGGACGGTGAATTTGTCCTTTCTGCCTTCACAGATCAGCTTCAGGTCAGCTTCCAGCTCGGCACGAAGATCTGGCTTGGACATCTCAAAGCCCATGGAATCATATCCTACAGGGCAATGGTAAAATAAAAGTTGTCATCAAAAGGGTTTAACGCTTCTGGAAAGCATCAGGTCAGGAGCCATAATGCTTACCTTCCACCAGGCCCATTCCCAGCTGTCCTGGTAGAAACCTCTGCTCAGGGGTAAGGCCCACGTACATACGTGACTTTATGGTTTCAATGTGCTCAGCATGTGTGGCATCAGTACCTGTGGAAAAAAGAACTAAAATTAATCTTAGGCCCTTAATCACACCTGTGATTCTGCGTTCGTGGCAGACAATGCGGTGCCGCAAAAATAATCCAGCAATAGCACCTCTATGGCCCCTTTCACACCTCTCCGATGCGGCAGATAGAAGAAAAACAAGGCCGCAAAAAGTCCTGCCTGATGTGTCCTGGCGGCAAACACACTCCATTAGAAAGGGCTTTAGAACGCAGGCGCAAACGCAACCCGGGATTCCTGCCAGACAGGTGTGAATGCAGCATCAAAATAGGGAGCTCTTACTCCATTTTCCACAATTTATTTTATTATTTGTATTTCACAGGCACATTAAAGTGGACCAAAACACAGGATTTTGACTATCCTCAGTTTTGGCACCCGATCGGGGATGTCCTGCTGTGTGAAACCCCCCAGGTCGCCCAATCTGCCTTACCCTTCCCCGGTCCTACGGCGCATGTGTGGCATCTTGTCCAAGCAGCGCGCTCGGATCATCTCCTGCCCCTTCGTCTAAGGAAAGTGGATCCAAGAGCGCTGGTGGCCACGCACAAATGCCTGCCGTGGCACACGCCCTGGGGGTAGGGAAATTAGCGGCTCTGGAATCTTATTATAGATTGAAGATCCTCCAACCAAATAAGATTTATCAGACCAGGATATGATTGCATCAATCTCCAAATTATTTGATAAGAAATTAGACATGGTCGGTGTTAGTTTAAATTACTTAACAAAGGAATTTCAGAATATGGGAGAAAAAATCTCCATTAGACTTACGGGTAACGGCTTTTTTAGGAATCCTTCAGCTTGACCACATGGAGAGTTCTAACTGGTGGTCAAGGTGAAGGATGACTTGGAAAAAATAGATTTAACAATGGGTAAAACCAATGACATAACATTCAAGTACTCAGAGAGCAGGGGAACTTCAAGCGAAATTGGAGGATCTGGAGAACAGATCGAGACATCAAAATCTGCGAATTTGGGGAGTCCCTGAACAAATAAATGATCTGGAGGGTTTTGTGGAAGATATAATAAAAGTCTTAAAATTAGAGATTGACCCCTCCAAAGTCATAGAGTAATTACATTATTAAGAAATTATGGCTTAGCCAGGGGATATCATCATGAAATTTCATTTTTCGAGCAAGGATGAATGTTTGGGGGCTTAAATCCCCTAGATTACCCATCCCAGCCTATCCCCAAATCTATTGGGGAGACTGGGTCAGGCCCTCCCCTCTCTCCTCAAGAGAGCGCAGAGGGAAGGGGCCATGGGCAGAGGCCAAGGGACCAATAATACAATTCTGTGAAACTCACCTGTAGATTGTTTTTTTAATATATCCAGTCCAGGTCGTCCCAGAAGTAATAACAGTTGGGTAATCCACTGCGCCTGACTGCAGGATCAAAATCTGTCGCTCCTCCCGGCCTCCTATAAAACAGGTGTCTCTCTCGGATTCCCCAGTGGTTAAACAGCAGTAAGAAAAGACAGGCCGGGGGGGCTAAGAAACCATGTTACTTCACACAGCTTCAGCATGTACTCTCTCCATCAAACTAAGGAAAACGGTCCAATATAAAAATGGTAATCACCATAACAGGCAATCCAGATATAATGAATAAGGGCGGGGTGGGACGACCTGGACTGGATATATTCAAAAACAATTCTACAGGTGAGTTTCACAGAATTGTATTTTTCACTATATCCAGTCCAGGTCGTCCCAGAAGTAATGACAGTTGGGACATCCAAAAGCAGTGTCCATTAGGGTGGGATCCCCAGTGCGAAACAGCATGTAGTTCATTTCACTACCACCTGAAGCACTTTTCGGCCAAAGACAGCATCAGCTGAGGCCCTAACATCAACCTTGTAAAAACTTGCCACAAATACCAGGCAGATCCAGTATTTTTAAAACTAGCTTGAAACAATCTACCCTAAACTGGAGGGGGTGGGGATCTGGGGCAGGGAATATGGCGATCGACCCCTCAGACAAGATTTCTCAAACACAGGGTAGACAGACGCCTCCATCAAGAATTGGGAGTTGTTCAATTAATAAAAAAAATTAATATTGGATATTGACTTAAACCGGACCAACAGTTGGAAAAGAAAGGTAGCCACTACCTTTCTTTTCCAACTGTTGGTCCGGTTTAAGTCAATATCCAATATTAATTTTTTTGGAGCTTCCTCTCCCAGCATCTCATCCATGCTGCAGCCTGGATTCAACTGACAACTTACAGTAACAGGAAAGAAAGGCGGTAGTGCAATCCAAATCAAAGAAATTACACGTATTTTTCTGCTGTGCATCAATTACATGGTCAACCATGTTCTAGTTCCCGCCCTGATCACCAATAAGATCAAAAGCTGTAAGATCCTTAATATTACTTAATATTTTAAGGGCAATTTAGCACAGGATATATCTATTGCTATAAACTAGTTAGCGCATAAAGCAGAGGGCAATTTATTGAACCTTTACTAAGATCAAAACTAGAGATAGTGAGCTCACACAGCAAAACCTCCAGATATTTCAGTCAGGTTGATAGATCAGTGGATACATGGAAGTAAAATTGACAAAACTAATGTTTTGTCAAAATTATGTTTCTGGCATCCAACAGATGCATCTATTCCCGATCCTTAAGATCCTCTGGCTTGGGACCTAGTAAACAGGCCTCCTGAGACCTGTGGAACCCTGAGGAAATCTTTTGGAAGATACAGCGGATTGGGTAGAATGGTGAGATGATCGGGAAAGATTCTAAGATATGGCTCCTTGATAGATAAGGCTTACAATATCACGGATCCTCCTGGTGGAAGTAATAGCGAAGATAAAAGCCACCTTAAACCACAGAAACGTGGCTGTCACTCCTTTCAAAGGGAGGATGTGCGAGACCGTTAAGGACGATGGAAAGGTCCCAAAATGGAAAGGCCTTAGATACCAGTCTTCCTCTAATCAGAGATCTAAAAAAAAACTATCAACCAAATCCTCCTGTCTTAGCCTATGATCCAGGAATATGGGAAGGGCAGCAACTTGTAACTTTAAAGTACTAACTGCCAGACCCATTTTCGCACCTTCCTGTAGAAATTCCAAAACTGCTGGCAGATCTGAACGAATCAGATTAAGCACGGAACAAAAGGAAGAAAATTTCTACATTTTCTAATTCCATAAGTATTTATGGACACTACTTTCCTATTATGAAGTAGGGTCCTAATAACATGACTGGATAGCCCCCTTACTCCTTAGCAGCCCCCATTCAAGATCCATGCCGTCAAATTGAGGGTGAAACCGGAGGCGTGGCTGACATCTGCCAAAGCAGGGAGTACCACAATCTCCTGGGCCACCAAGAGGCAATCAGGATGACCTGAGCCCGGTCTATCCGGGGAGCTCCAGAGATTGACCAGTTGCTTGAAGATTCCCTGGTTAAACTCCAACTCTGACTGCCTGAGCTGTACCAGGCTGAGGAGGTCTGCCAGAACGTTTATCTCTCCTTTGTTGTGTACTACACGCAAGGAAGCTACAGTCTCTTCTGAAGCCTCATTTGAAGAGATGGGCCTCTTCGTACAACCCCAAAAAATGGGTTCTGGAATTAATAGTGACCAGGACTCGGGCTGAGAAGAAGGACCTGTCTCTGAGCTAGCACTGGACGACTGGACCATGCAGTTCTTATAAAGTGAAAAAGTTTCAGCCATTTTTGCATCAAAGGTCTCAAAGAAACTCTTCATCTTACATTGAAAATTGCATCCTGCCACCTCCTCTAAACTGGATTTACACAGGAGCTTAGGGAACCCCTTCGGAATTGCAGCCCGACACTTTAAACAGCATCTGGGCTGAACTAATTTACAATCTTTAGGCTCTTTCTCCTCTCTGGGCTCCTTGGATCCCTCCTCTCTGGAATCCTAACTGGATTCCTTTAGTGGGCTTAGAATACTTGGACTTACCTTGGCCTAGACAGAAGGTACAGAAAAAAACAAACGGACATAAGGGACTACAGACCCCTGGAAGAGCAAGAAAGGAGAAAGCATAAGGGGGGGGGGGCAGGATTACCCCATCTGATTGAGTGGTCTCGACCCCTCCTATGATCGAAGTAGACTGCGGCGGCTGGAGATCCGGCCGATGTCAAACTGGGGCTAGCTCTGCAGGTGCTGTACTGCCGACCTGGATGGAGAAGCATTTACACTCCCGCATGGCTTCCTGAAGATCTAGGCTGCACTTCCGGTCCTGCTGATATATGCACAACCCACCTCCTGACTTGGAAATGCAGCTGGCGGCATGTCCACGTGCATACTGGCGCCAGTGCGTGCTCGCATGAGAGTGCTGGACCCGCTGGTTCTTGCAGACCACATGGTCGTCTCTTCGCCCCGCTGCCATCCATCCAGCAGGTGAGAAGAAATTTACTTACCTGCCCCTGTTGGGGGCACTGATGGTCCACTCCCCCCCCCCTTAGAAAGGCATGAACAGAAGACCAAGTAGCAGCCGTACAAACTTGTTCAACAGAAGCCTGGTGCTAAAAAGCCCAGGAAGCCCCAACAGTACGAGTAGAAAGAGCAGTAATCTGAAAAAGGGGGAACCCTCCCCTTGGCCATATAGGCCCCAACAATGACCAGACATATCCATTTACTAATGGTAGACTTGACGGCGCCAAACCCGTCTTGGGCCCAGAGGGCACCACAAACAAGGCGTCCGTCCTACAGAAAAGAGAAGTAGCCACCAAATAGAACTTCACACATCAATCACCCAAAGAGTGCAGGGCCCTCTCCTTGCCATTGCTAGGCTTAGGACACAAGGAAGAGAGAACCACATCCTGAATGAAATGGAAAAACAGATACCATTTAGAAAGGAAAGCCGGCTTAAAGTGGAAAACCACCTTGTCCTGGCGTTTCTCAAGTAAGAGGCCTGAATAGACAGAGCCGCCAACCCAGAAACACATCGAACAGAGGTAATAGCCACCAGAAAGGCAATCTTTTGTGAAAGCATAGAAAAAGCCAAATTCAAATCCCAAACAGGCACAAGGTTTTCGAGGGTGCCGCACAGGAGTGACCCCCTGGAAAAAAGCTTAAACCAGAGGACGAAGAACAAAGGACCTTAGATGAAGACCACCAGGGCAGAGACCTGCCCTTTCAAGGTACTAAGCTGAAGCCCCAGGCCCAGACCGTGTTGAAGAAAGTCCTAGGGATCGAAAACACCCTGCAAGGCAAGGCCCTAGCCTCACACCAATCAATATAGTACCTTCGAGTCCTGTAGAAGATGTTAGAGGAAGATCACTTCCACAGCCCTAACAAGTGTCTGAATAACAGCATCAAACAAACCTTCTTCTATTAAGATGGAAGAGGTTTCAGCAGCCACGGCGTCAAAGCCAGCGTTTGTAAACTGTGGTACAAACCAAACCTGTTTTGGCCACCCTGGGACCACCAAAATTGCTGGCGCACCCTCTTGAGCCAGCTTGCGCACCACCTTGCCCACCATGGAGAAGGGAGGAAACAGGTGCAGGAACCTCAGATCCCTCCCAGCAAGAGACATGGCGTCCACTGCCAGGGCCAGAGGAACCCGAGACAGAGACCCAAACGTTGGGAGCTTGTGATTCCAATGTGAGGCAAAGAAATCCGCCTCCGGAGTCCCCCACAAGCGACAGAGGAACCGGAATACCTTGTGGTAGAGATATCATACCCCTCGGCGAAAGGATCCCCTGCACAGGGAGTCCGCCTCCGTGTTATCCACTCCCGGAATGTACACGGCTGAGATGCATGGAACATTGCTCTCCGCCCATGCAAGAATCAGAGAAACTTCCCTGAGGGCACTCCTGCTGCGAGTCCCTCCTTGGTGATTGACGACTGCAGTTCGATTGTCTGATCGAACCTGAACCGGTAAGCTCTGTAAGTGACACGTTAAGCATGACCGAACCAACCGAATAGCTCTGAGCTCCAAGACATTGATGGGGGTGTGAGCCTCCAGAGGACCCCACAGCCCCTGGAAATGAAAATCCATCCAGAAAAACTCCCCAGCCCGACAGTCTGGCATCCGTGTTAACCGTCTCCCAACAAGAGGCCAGAAAGGATCTGCCCCTCATCAGATTGCTTGGTTCCAGCCACCACTGAAGGAAACGCCAAAACCTGGGAGACAGCAGAAAGGACTGATCACAGTACCGGGGACATCTGTCCCAGTTCAGCAATAGAAGGAGTTGGAGCGACCTCATGTGGAACTGAGTAAAGGGGACTGCCTCAAAGGAAGCCACCATCGATCCTACCAGTTCCATGCCTAGCCGGATAGAGGGGCGAGGATTGGCCAGGAGAATACGTATCAGATCCTGAAACCTCTGCATCATTCGGTGAGGTAGGAACACTCTGGCCTGACTGGAATCCAGACTCATGCACAGAAATGAGATCTCCCTTGATGGGGAAAGAGAAGACTTGGGGTGGTTGAACACCCATCCAAACCTTTCCAGTGTCATCACCACCCTGGAGTCCAGCTCCGCCTGACATAGGGAAAAAGCTGTAATGAGTAGGTCGTCCAGATACGGCACAATGCGAATGCCCTGGGCTCTGAGAAGGGCCATTATGCCCACCAGCACCTTGGTGAACACCCTTGGTACCGAAGTAAACCCGAAAGGGAAGGCCACACACTGAAAATGCTGATCTCTCACCGCCCTGTGAGCGGCTACTTAGCAGCAAAATAGGCTGCCCACTAGCGCAACCAGCCTAATCGACGTATAGCCACCGGCAATGTCGAGGTCCTGTTACACATACGGATGGTATCATCCAAGGCGGACAAGCCAAAGGCAAGAAACATCTCACAATGAGTCAAGCCTGTAAACTCCTCACTGTAAGGAATCAATAGGAAACCATCCAAAGGCCCCTAAATAAAAACTCTAGTAGCCACGGCCATGAGAACGGAAGCACAAATCGGGCGCAAGGCCGAACCAACACAAGCAAAGGAATGCGAAGCCCTTAGGTAGATACTACGGACCCCACTGTCCTTCAAGATCGTGGGATCCGGGGAATGCACAACCGACGTGTTGGACAATCCCAGGACAGGAGCGTCAACCTCAAAGTGTGCAGACCAAGGCTTAACCACATCAACAGGAAAGGGATACTTCCCATCACACCCTTGAGGAATGCCAGGGAACCGGCTAGGCCATTTCCCATTCCGTCAGGATCAGATTGTTAAAGTGCTTCAGATTCAGGAACCCCAACGAGGTATGGCAGTCCCAAGACATTCCCCCCTTGCGGAGGGGAAGTGGCCAGCACATAAAAATACAGGCAAGAATCCCGGGGGTATCCATGGTATCCCTGCGCTCCGTACCGGCATCCGTCCAGGTGCAAGGAGACAAACGGACATAAAAAAGGGGGCCGGCGCCGCAGGCGCCAAGTGCCGAATCTTAGCTGGGGCCTACCCGGCCGCAAGGCTAGTAATCATCATCTCAATGTTGGACCGCCTGGAGCAGACATTGGATTGCTACTCCCCGCTAATGACAAGTCACTTGGGGTCAAAACCAGGCATGGGGGAGCAGGTGATGAGGCCAGCGGGGTCGGCCCGGCTGCACGGGGCCCAGAATGCCGTGCAATAGCCCGCTGTGAGCATGGTACACCAATTTCCAAAAAGTCTCCGACAAGGGATACTCCACATATTACACACTGCCGGGAATGCCCCGAAGGGACCCAGAGCCCTGTATCCTGGGAAGCCTCCATATGGTGATTTTTAAGGTAGTCGCAATGACCAATGGGAATTACGCTATGAAGCTACCCGGGATGCCCCTTAGAGTCCGTTAGTGGGAGGATTTTTGTAAGCACCAGAGGGAACCCCAAATGACCGAGGGACCTAGGAGAGGAAGAACCTAATAGCTTACGGCAGTTCCACCTGCCAAGCACAAAAGGTGGGGGCCCCATTAGCAAACATACATGCTGCACGTAAAGAATATATAAGGGCCTAGTATACATAATATAAAGATATACATAACTGTATACACCCAGATATGAATACTCTTGTTATAAGATATATATATTCCCCTGTATATATATACTTATATGCGCACATACATGGCCATACACATATATTAAATCCATGACCGTCCAATAGGAATATGACAGGAAGCCAAAAGGCGTCCTCATACGTGTGCAAAAAAAAAATATATATATATATATTTATATATTAACAGAGTGGGAAAAGAAAACCTGCAACACCGGGGAACAGAGCTGCATAACATATGCTCTAACCGCTGGCCTGTGCAGCCGCTTACAGTAAAGAATACAAGCATATAATTAAGGCATCAAGGATGGCCAGAGGGACTCTCATGTAAAGTAGCAGACATGGGAAAGATGGCGGTGTATCGCCCGCAGACAGAAGGAGGATGAAGGCGGGCCAATGCAGATTGCGCCCGCGTAAGGCCCCGCCCCCTCCCGATGCGGGAAAGAACCAACAGCCGCGCTCCCAGCCAATAGGACTGGGAGCCGGTCAAGTGTCAACTGACTGACTGAAACGAGCAGCAAACCGCACTCCCCAGCGAAGGCTGCGGAGCCGTCATAAATGACACCGGCCCACCGCCGCCGCCCAAGAAAGCGTGCTGGCCACCAATGAATAAAATATACAATTAAACCGAGTTAAACACATTGAGGCGCACTGGCAGTAGCCAGCGCCCAACAGTAAAGAAAGTACAGCACCAATCATACTGACAACATCCACTCACACCATCTCAGGGGAGACAAAAACAAAGATGGAAGTACCCCCCCCACCCTACTAACCGGGAACAGGGAGTAATGGGGGGGGGGGGGGGAAGCCGATAGCCACATGTAGGATACGTGGTGAGGGCTTCAGAACGGACACGGCATCCCAAACCAGGGTCACCAACCTGGTAGCCGCCTACCCCTTGTAATGGGGTCTCACGGAGGAGCGTGGCTCCTATCAGTACACCCGTTAAGGTGAATCCTACCTTCACCCGGACCTACAGCCAAGGCTGGGAGGCATTAGGAGGCTTAAGCATAACTAGGTCCAGGCAGAAATAGGGATAAAAATGGCCGGGTGTAAACCCGGCTTACCTGCAAGGAGGAGACTTCATCTTCTGACTTGCTCGCCGTCTGCAGAGACGATTACTGGGGAATGTGTGGGAGGTCCCAGGTATTTATGAGCCGGGAGGGGCTCCTTTTTTTCTATTCATCTCTGCAGAAGTTCGCCCTCTACTGGACATAACCCAAGTGTAATGAATATTTCCGAAGCAGGGTGTGAGACATACTTAGAATATATAAATTATCCTGCCCATACAATCCTAGGATTTATTTTGAATGGAACCGAGATTTCACACCTGCATTTGATAATCAAAGAATCCTGGGTTGGTCCTGGGTGTTAGGAAAGCTCAATAGATGATTTCTAGTACAACCATTAGATTTTTGGAACTTCAATTTATGTATACATTTATGTATACATTAAATACTTTAAATATTTACAGGTTTGTCATTATATTAGAGGTATTTATAGGGGACTATTTTCTGATCAGATGACTCAGTTTGGGAAGATATCTGCCATGAATGAGCCCCCTCATGAATTAATCTCTATTCTCTATACAACATTTGCTTCTCTATTAAACCACTATATAGTATGGCTTGGGGGAAAGATTATCCATCTTTATCAAGTAATGATATGTGGCCTAAAATCCTTAAAAATTTAATCTCTCATTCTAATAGAATTAAGGAAACCTCCCTGAAGGTCTTGTATTGCTGGTACCTGACCCCGGAGAATAAACACAAATATGATCAGTCTTGCTTTCAGTTTTGTTTCCGAAATTGTAATCCAATAGATTTTATGCATACTCGGTGGTGGTGTCTGGTGGTTCAGGAGTTCTGGCATAAGGTTCACGCTACATTTGGTGCTGTCGTAAACGGTTTTCGGTTTTTAAAATTGAAGAAAGAAATGGTCGAGATGTTGCTTGTTACAAAACTGTCAATGCTTAATTTGTTTCTAGCAAGTAATGTTGTATACATGAATATGTACAAAAATTCAATAAGAATATGTGAGTAAAAAAAAAAAAAAAAAAAAAAAAAAAAAAAGAAGAAGAAGAAGAAGAAGAAGAAGAAGAAGAAGAAGAGGTGATCCACATATGGTGGATCATATCCCCATATCGTTTCCAAAAGCCTTTTGGAATAGGATGCTTAAGAAAATAAAAATACCATTTTGTGAAATACTCACCTGTAAAATGGGTATTATAAGTATGTCACACACCCCGCTTCAAGATATCCATAACATGTGGGTAGTACCGACCTGAAGAGGGCGTTCTGCAGAGATGATAGTAAAAAGAAAGCCCCTCCCTGATCCATAAATACCTGGGACCTCCCACTCATTACCCAGTATAAAGAAGCAGTAAGGTAAAGGACCAGGAAGAGGTAAATATAAGTCAAAACAACGCAAAGTTCACAATATAAAGGATCCAGAATACAAGAAGGGCGGGAGAACCGGGGTGTGTGACATACTTATAATACCCATTTTACAGGTGAGTATTTCACAAAATGGTATTATTCTAAGTATGTCACACACCCCGCTTCAAGATATCCATAACATGTGGGACATCCAATAGCGGTGTCCATAAAAGGGCGGGGATCCAAAACAAGGCAACAAAGCACAACTTAAACCACAACAGCTTGCAGAACTTTGCGGCCAAACACAGCATCCGCCGAGGCCCGAACATCAACCTTGTAAAACTTGGAAAAAGTGTGAACAGAAGACCAAGTAGCAGCCTTACAAACTTGCTCAACAGAGGCCTGGTGCTGAAAAGCCCAGGACGCTCCAACCGCACGAGTAGAATGAGCAGTAACACGAAAAGGGGGACTCCTCCCCTTGGCAGAATAGGCCCCAATGATGGCCTGACGAATCCATTTACTAATGGAAGATTTGGCAGGAGCCAAACCTTTCCTAGGCCCAAAGGGCACCACAAAAAAGGCATCAGTCTTACGAAAGGAAGACGTAACCACCAGATAATATTTCACAACACGAACTACATCCAAGGAATGCAGCGCCCTTTCCTTGTCGTTGCTGGGATTAGGACATAGAGAAGGCAGAACAATGTCCTGATTCAGATGAAAGGCAGAGACCACCTTAGGAAGAAAATCCGGCTTGAAACGAAAGACCACCTTGTCCCGATGCCTTTCGAAGTACGGAGCTTTAATGGACAAAGCTGCCAACTCAGAAACACGCCTAACCGAAGTGATAGCCACCAAAAAGGCCACCTTTTGAGTAAGTGAAGACAAAGCAACCTCATTCAAGGGCTCAAACGGAGGACCCTGAAGAGCAGAAAGAACCAGGTTCAAATCCCAAACTGGAACAAAGGGCTTCCTAGGAGGCCGTACATGCGTAACTCCTTGGAAAAAAGTCTTGACTAAGGGATGAAGTGCAAAGGACCTTTGGAAGAACACCGCCAGGGCAGAAACCTGCCCCTTCAAGGTACTAAGTTGAAGCCCCAGATCCAGACCATGTTGAAGAAACTCCAGGATTCTGGAAATGGGGAACTCCCGACAAGAGAAAGACCTACCTTCACACCAGTCAATATAGGACCTCCAGGTCCTATAGTAAATAGTAGAGGAAGAGCGCTTCCTTGCGCTAATAAGAGTCTGAATCACCGCGTCAGAAAGACCTTCCTCCTTCAAGATGGCGGTTTCAGCAGCCACGCCGTCAAAGCCAGCGATGGTAAATTGGGATAGCGTAGCCGACCCTGGGTGAGCAGGTCCGGCAGTAGAGGCAGAACGAACTGATCCTCTGCCAGCCTTACCAGGTCTGCGAACCAAACCTGCCTTGGCCACCTTGGTGCCACCAGAATCGCCGACGCGCCCTCCATGGCCAGCTTGCGCACCACTCTGGCTACCATTGGAAACGGAGGGAACAGGTAAAGAAACCCCAGATCCCTCCAGTTCAGGGACATGGCATCCACCGCCAGGGCCAGTGGATCCTGCGAGAGAGATACAAATACCGGAAGCTTGTGATTGTGACGAGAGGCAAAGAGGTCCACCGCCGGGAACCCCCACCTGAGGCAAATCGAGCGAAACACCTGAGGACTGAGAGACCACTCCCCCTGACGAGAGGAGGCCCTGCTCAGAGAGTCCGCCTCCGTGTTCTCCACTCCCGGAATGTAGACTGCTGAGATACACGGGACGTGGCTCTCCGCCCAGTCCAGAATCAAAGACAATTCCCTGAGGGCACTCCTGCTGCGAGTCCCCCCCTGGTGATTGATGTAAGCAACCGCCGTCCGGTTGTCCGACCGGACCTGAACTGGCAGGCCCTGCAACTGAGTCAAGCGAAACAGAACCAACCTGATGGCTCTCAACTCCAGAACATTGATGGGCTTGTGAGCCTCCTGCGGGCCCCACAGACCCTGAAACTGGAGGTCCTTCCAAACACCCCCCCCAACCTGACAGACTGGCATCCGTGGTGACTGTTTCCCAACACGGTGCCAGAAAAGATCTGCCCTTCAACAGATTGACAGACCCCAGCCACCATTGCAGGGATCGACGAACTCGGGGAGTCATCAGGAAGGACTGATCCAACGATAGTGGAGACTTGTCCCAAACCTTCAACAGATAAAGCTGAAGCGTCCTTGTATGAAACTGTGCAAAGGGAACTGCCTCGAATGAGGCCACCATTAACCCCACCAGCCTCATCCCTAGCCGGATGGCCGGACGAGGGGCCGACAAGAGAAGCCGAATCCTGAATCAAAAGAATCTTGGCCTGGGGCAGAAACACCCTGGCCTGCGAAGTGTCCAGAGACATTCCCAGAAAGGTCACTACCCTGGACGGAGAAAGAGAAGACTTGGTGTGGTTGATCACCCAACCGAACCTCTCCAGAGTGGACACCACCACCCTGGTGTCCAACTCCGTTTGGTTGAAGGAAGAGGCCATGATCAGAAGATCGTCCAAATAGGGCACAATGCGGATACCCTGAACCCTGAGCAGAGCCATCACCCCCCGCCAGCACCTTGGTGAACACCCGAGGAGCCGAGGTGAGACCGAAAGGGAGTGCCACAAACTGAAAGTGCCGATCCTCCACCACGAACCTGAGAAAATACCATTTTGTGAGTACTCACCTGAAAAATGGATATTGTTGGTGTGCCACACACCCCGCTTCACTTCTTAAATATTCATTACTTCATGGGTTAATCCACCGCAGGTGACGTAGTGCAGAGAGGAAGTCTTGTAACGAGCCCCCTTCCGGCCTATATATACCTGGTACCTCCCTTCAATCACCAGTATAATCAAAAAGCAGTAATACAAGGTACCAGTATTCCACCAGTAACCTCAAAATCAAATTTGATATAAAAAGGCTTCACCATATAAAGGCTTCGGTAATACCGAAAAGGGCGGGTGTGAAGCGGGGTGTGTGGCACACCAACAATATCCATTTTTCAGGTGAGTACTCACAAAATGGTATTATTCTTGGTGTGCCACACACCCCGCTTCACTTCTTAAATATTCATTACTTCATGGGACATCCAAAAGCAGTGTCCACAAGGGCTGGGCAACTCAAGGCCAGGTGAAGCATAACTTAAACGACTGCAGTCTGCAGAACCTTGCGGCCGAAAACAGCATCCGCTGAGGCCCGCACATCAACTTTGTAAAACTTAGAAAAAGTGTGAACAGAAGACCAAGTGGCGGCCTTACAAACCTGTTCAACAGAAGCTTGGTGCTGAAAAGCCCAAGACGCCCCAACAGCGCGAGTGGAATGAGCAGTAATACGAAAAGGGGGAACTCTTCCCTTAGCAGAATAGGCCGCAGTAACGGCCTGACGTATCCACTTGCTAATGGCAGATTTGGCTGGTGCCAAACCCTTCTTAGGCCCATGGGGCACAACAAAAAAGGAATCCGTCCTACGGAAAGGAGACGTGATAACCAAGTAGCACTTAACACAGCGAACTACATCCAAACAATGCAAAACCCTCTCTTTGTCATTCTTAGGATTAGGACACAAGGAGGGAAGAACAATATCTTGGTTCAAATGAAAAGCAGAAACAACCTTAGGAAGAAAGTCTGGCTTGAACCGAAAGACCACCTTATCCCGATGCCTCTCGAAGTAGGGCGCCTGAATAGACAAGGCCGCCAATTCCGAGACACGCCGGATCGAAGTGATCGCTACCAAGAAGACCATCTTCTGAGTCAGGGTAGATAAAGCAATCCCTTGCAAAGGCTCAAAAGGAGGAGCCTGAAGAGCAGAAAGAACCAAATTCAAATCCCAAACCGGGAGTAATGGTTTCCTGGGAGGCCGCACATGCGTAACCCCCTGGAAAAAAGTTTTAACTAAAGGCTTAAGCGCAACACGCTTCTGAAAAAAGATAGATAAGGCAGAAACTTGCCCTTTCAACGTACTTAACTGAAGACCAGAGTCCAGCCCAGATTGTAAAAACTCCAGAACCCTGGAGACCGAAAATACCCTACAAGGAAAAGATCTCATCTCGCACCAAGCGATATAGGCTTTCCAGGTCCTATAGTAGATGATAGAAGAAGACCTCTTCCGGGCACTGATCAAAGTCTTAACGACAGAATCAGAAAGACCCTCCTCCTTTAGGATGGAGGTCTCAGCAGCCAGGCCGTCAAAGCTAGCGCTGGTAAATTGGGGTAACACAATTGACCCTGAGTGAGCAGATCGGGCCGAAGAGGCAGAACGACCTGGTCCACTGCCAGCCGAACGATGTCTGCGAACCACACTCGCCTCGGCCACCTTGGGGCCACGAGGACGGCGGACACCCCTTCCAGAGCCAACTTCCGAAGCACTCTGCCTAGCATGGGTGTCGGAGGAAACAGGTACAGAAACCCCAGATCCCCCCAGCTCAGGGACATGGCGTCCACTGCCAGAGCCAGAGGATCCTGGGAGAGCGACACGAAGTTCGGGAGCCTGTGATTGTGACGAGAGGCAAACAGGTCCACCTCTGGAGTCCCCCATTGGCGACACAGTGAGCGAAATACCCGAGGATGGAGGGCCCATTCTCCCCGACGGGGAGAGCCCCTGCTCAAGCGGTCCGCTTCCAGGTTCTCCACTCCTGGGATGTATACCGCCGAGAGACAAGGAACATGGGCTTCTGCCCAGGTCAGGATCAGGGACACCTCTCTGAGAGCACTCAGGCTGCGAGTCCCTCCCTGATGATTGATGTAAGCAACCGCTGTTCGATTGTCTGAACGCACCTGGACCGGAAGGCCCAGAACGTGCTGAGTCAGGAGAGTAAGCACCCGACGGATGGCTCTCAGTTCCAGAATATTGATGGGTAAGTGGGCCTCCTGAGGTCCCCACTGCCCCTGGAACTGCAGCTCCTTCCAGAATCCGCCCCATCCCGACAGACTGGCGTCCGTGGTGACAATTTCCCAAAGGGGGGCCAGGAAAGACCTGCCCTTCACCAGATTGGTCGAGACCAACCACCACTGGAGGGACTGCCGGACCCGGGAGGACAACTGGAAGGGCTGATCCAGCGACCGAGGCTGCCGGTCCCAAGACGCCAACAGATAAAGCTGAAGCATCCTCGTGTGGAATTGAGCAAAAGGAACTGCCTCGAAGGAGGCAACCATCAACCCTACCAGCCTCATCCCCAGACGGATGGACGGCCGAGGATTGGAGAGTAGGACCCGAGCCAACTCCTGAATCAGAAGAATTTTGGACTGAGGGAGAAACACTCTGTGTTGATGAGAGTCTAACTGCATCCCCAGAAAGGACACCACCCTGGCCGGAGCGAGGGAGGGCTTGGAGAGGTTGATCACCCAACCGAAACTTTCCAGCGTGGAGAGCACCACCCTGGTGTCTTTCTCCGATTGATCGAGTGACGGAGCCATGATAAGAAGGTCGTCCAAATAAGGTACGACACGAATGCCCCGAGCTCTGAAAATGGCCATGACCCCTGCCAGCACCTTGGTGAACACTCTTGGAGCTGAGGTAAGGCCAAACGGAAGTGCCACGAATTGATAATGCCGATCCTTCATCATGAATCGAAGAAAACGTTGATGAGGGAGGCAGATGGGAACATGCAGATAAGCATCCTTGATGTCTATAGACGTCATGAAGTCCCCTTGCCGAAGAGAGCCGACGGCAGTGCGCAAGGTTTCCATGTGAAACTTTCGGAAACGGATGAACCTGTTGAGCAACTTCAGGTCCAGGACGGGACGAACTGACCCATCCCTCTTGGGGACTGCGAACAGATTGGAGTAGAAACCGAGGCCCATCTCTAAACGCGGTACCGGCCGGATGACCGCCATCTCTAACAGATTCTCTACCGACGCCAGGAGCCCCTGTGCGGCAAAAGGATCGATGGGCACCCGAGACCGAAAGAACCGTGAAGGAGGGCGAGACTCGAATTCCAGCTTGTAACCGGACGACACTATCTCCTGAATCCATCTGTCCGGAACCTCCCGGTTCCAAACCTGGGAGAAGTGTCGCAATCGTCCCCCCACCCGCACGGGTGAGGGCAGCCCCTCATTGCTGAGCGGGCTTACCAGCAGGTTTGGGCTTAGAGCCCCAGGACTGGGCGGGACGGCCACGGCCCCTCCCCCGCGTCCAACCTGTACGACTGGTAGAGGGAAGGGAAGTCCCCCTACCCGCTCTGTATCCTCGAAAGGACGGCCTACCAGAAGCTGCCCCTCTAAAGGGGCGTCGAGGCCTCTTGCGTTGTGGCATCTTGCCACCCTTTGCGACTGAATCAATTTTCTCCCCGAACAGACGCAACCCCAAAAAGGGGAGAGCTGTGAGCACCTTTTTAGAAGCTGAGTCCGCCGACCACTGTCGCAGCCATACTGACCGACGAATAGCGACCAGCATTGCCGCTGTCTTGCTACTCATAGCCAGCGCATCGTCCTGAGCGGATAGAACGTAAGACACAAAAGAATCGCACTGCTTAAGCGCAGCGAACTCATCACAAGCGGGATTGAGATCCTCGCATAGCCCCTGGATAACAGATCTTACTGCTAAAAGAAGAAGGGCCGAAGCGCACAGGGGGCGCATCGTTGACCCAGCATAAACAAAGCCATAGCGAGCATACTGGTCAATCCTACGATCCTCCCCATCTTTAGGGACAGAGGTCTCAGCAGACTGTACCATAGCGGAGCTAGATAGCCCTAGCACAGGAGTATCGACTTCAGGAGGGACGGACCAAAGCTTCAGCAATTCTGGCGGAAAAGGATAACGCTTTTCCCAACTGGAAGGGATTCCAGATAACCACGTGGGATGTTCCCATTCTTTAAGGACCACCCACTCAAAGTGGTGCTGTCTGGGAAAAACCAAACGCGGCTGAGGCTCTTCAAACAACTGACCCTTTGGCAGGGTGACAGCCTCAGGCGGATCTAAATTCAGAATTTCAAACATTTGAGCCAGAATGGAGGGGGTGTCAAGGGCAACCCCCGCCGACCAATCGCCAATCGCATCAGCCTTAAGCTGATCTGCCGGCTCATCTGACTCCAAGAGGAATTCACCCTCATCCGGGGAGCCATCGGACCATTCCACAGGCTCACACAATTCGTCCTGAGGAGCCGAAGACACTGGAGTCAGGCGCTTCCGTTTTGCAGAGGCCTTTAGCCCCGCTTTAACGGGCAATACTTCCCGAAGATTGGCTGATTTTACCACCACCTCGGATTGCGAATCCCCACCCTTGACAGTGTCATGCGGGGTCCGGAACAGGGAGGGAGAGGCAGGAGATGATAGAGGTTGCGACGGGTCAGCAGCCGGATCAACAGACTGACGCGCAACAATCTGCCTTGCACAAGAAATGCAAATAAAGATATCATCAGCAGGGAGCGCAGCCCCACATTTTACACACCCCCTGGACGGCTCTGATGAGTCGTTTCCGGTAGTAACAGAAGCCTCCATATTGGTGATTTATGGTATCGCAAATACTGGGACTTTTAAGGCATAAGCCAACCCGGGATGCCCCTTTATAAAGAATGTCCCGGAAGGGAGGTTTTTTTTTTTTTTTTTTTTTAAGAGAAAAAGGTCCCCCTTAACAGTCTCAAAATAAATATATATATATATATGTATATATATATCTAAAATGTGTAATTTCATATCAAGAATGACTAGCCAGGCAATATAGAGCCGGAGGGCCGCAATAAAAGAGGGATCCCAGGATCTGAAAGGAAAGAAAAACAAACCATCAGATCCCTTGTGAGTGTAACAACGCAGCATGTTCACAATAGTATAAAAAGAGTGCCTCCTTAAAAGTTTGCCCCCTAAGAAAACTCATTCTGGCCCCACAAAAGCGGGGCCGCTTACCTGCTACCGACGCCAGGAGCCAGACCGGAGGGACATGTAGCAGCCGCAGCAGCAGAACACAAACCCATGTGTTGCTGCAGCGCGCGCCCCCCCCACGTGACCTCTTTTCACAGAAAACAGGAAGGAAGTGAGGCTGAGGCCGCCGAGCGCCGCTTCTGCCGGCGCCACGCCCCCCCGCGTCACAGGGAGCCGCCCTGCTCAATTCAACGAGGGATTGCCACCAGCTGCGCTGGCTGACACCCAGCCAGGCGGCGGAGGAGGAGGAGGGGGGGGAAAGGAGACATAAGCGCAGCCACACAGGCTGCCGCACGGAGCAGCGGGGAAGGGAGGGAGGCGGGAGGGGACCATCTGAAGCCAGCTGAGCGCGGTCCGCTGTCCCACCCCCATAAAGCAGACCAAATACACTGGCCATCCCTAAAGTATCTGCCCGGAGCTCCAGCCAAAAACAGACAAAGCGCACCTGTTGCGCAGCCTGCTACTATGTAAAAGTGAACACACAGAAAATAGCAATACAGTGAAAACATCATACAAGATACACCACCCTCTATACCCCCCCCCCCCCCAAGTGAAGGGAGAAGGGACCGGAACGGGGGAGTAAGGGGCTACGGGGACCCTCGGGACAGGGGCATCCCATTTCCGGATCACCATGCCGGATTGCCGCATTGCCCCCAAAGGAGGGGGACGAGCGGAGGAGATAAGCTCCTAGGCACCAATAGTGCCGTCTACCAATTACCCGGTGAGCAGCCTAGGCTGGGAGGCTTCCTATCCACCATAAAGGTATACAACTCAAACCGGGCAGAAATAGACCAAAAGGGGGGTGGCGGGGTAAGCCCCGACCTACCTGTAAGCAGGAAACTTCCAACCTCTGTTTGTCAAGCAGAGAGAAAAATACTGGTGATTGAAGGGAGGTACCAGGTATATATAGGCCGGAAGGGGGCTCGTTACAAGACTTCCTCTCTGCACTACGTCACCTGCGGTGGATTAACCCATGAAGTAATGAATATTTAAGAAGTGAAGCGGGGTGTGTGGCACACCAAGAATACCTCTGGTGTGCTGGAAAAATCGGAACGTGTAGATAAGCATCCTTGATGTCTATGGACGTCAGAAAGTCTCCCTGACGAAGAGAGTGAATAGCCGAACGCAGCGTTTCCATGCGGAATTTCCGCGACCGGATGAACCTGTTGAGAAACTTCAGATCCAAGATGGGTCGGACCGATCCGTCCTTCTTGGGTACCGTGAACAGATTGGAATAAAAACCCCTGCCCTGGTCTGAGGGGGGCACTGGGCAAATGACAGCCATGTCCAGAAGATTCTCTACTGCCACCAGGAGCCCCTGCGCCGCCAGAGGCTCCGAAGGCATCCGACAGCCGCGCTCCCAGCCAATAGGACTGGGAGCCGGTCAAGCGCCAACTGACTGACTGAAAACGAGCAGCAAACCGCGCTCCCCAGCGAAGGCTGCGGAGCCGTCATAAATGACACCGGCCCACCGCCGCCGCCCAAGAAAGCGTGCTGGCCACCAATGAATAAAATATACAATTAAACCGAGTTAAACACATTGAGGCGCACTGGCAGTAGCCAGCGCCCAACAGTAAAGAAAGTACAGCACCAATCATACTGACAACATCCACTCACACCATCTCAGGGGAGACAAAAACAAAGATGGAAGTACCCCCCCCCACCCTACTAACCGGGAACAGGGAGTAATGGGGGGGGGGGGGGGGGGGAAGCCGATAGCCACATGTAGGATACGTGGTGAGGGCTTCAGAACGGACACGGCATCCCAAACCAGGGTCACCAACCTGGTAGCCGCCTACCCCTTGTAATGGGGTCTCACGGAGGAGCGTGGCTCCTATCAGTACACCCGTTAAGGTGAATCCTACCTTCACCCGGACCTACAGCCAAGGCTGGGAGGCATTAGGAGGCTTAAGCATAACTAGGTCCAGGCAGAAATAGGGATAAAAATGGCCGGGTGTAAACCCGGCTTACCTGCAAGGAGGAGACTTCATCTTCTGACTTGCTCGCCGTCTGCAGAGACGATTACTGGGGAATGTGTGGGAGGTCCCAGGTATTTATGAGCCGGGAGGGGCTCCTTTTTTTCTATTCATCTCTGCAGAAGTTCGCCCTCTACTGGACATAACCCAAGTGTAATGAATATTTCCGAAGCAGGGTGTGAGACATACTTAGAATATATAAATTATCCTGCCCATACAATCCTAGGATTTATTTTGAATGGAACCGAGATTTCACACCTGCATTTGATAATCAAAGAATCCTGGGTTGGTCCTGGGTGTTAGGAAAGCTCAATAGATGATTTCTAGTACAACCATTAGATTTTTGGAACTTCAATTTATGTATACATTTATGTATACATTAAATACTTTAAATATTTACAGGTTTGTCATTATATTAGAGGTATTTATAGGGGACTATTTTCTGATCAGATGACTCAGTTTGGGAAGATATCTGCCATGAATGAGCCCCCTCATGAATTAATCTCTATTCTCTATACAACATTTGCTTCTCTATTAAACCACTATATAGTATGGCTTGGGGGAAAGATTATCCATCTTTATCAAGTAATGATATGTGGCCTAAAATCCTTAAAAATTTAATCTCTCATTCTAATAGAATTAAGGAAACCTCCCTGAAGGTCTTGTATTGCTGGTACCTGACCCCGGAGAATAAACACAAATATGATCAGTCTTGCTTTCAGTTTTGTTTCCGAAATTGTAATCCAATAGATTTTATGCATACTCGGTGGTGGTGTCTGGTGGTTCAGGAGTTCTGGCATAAGGTTCACGCTACATTTGGTGCTGTCGTAAACGGTTTTCGGTTTTTAAAATTGAAGAAAGAAATGGTCGAGATGTTGCTTGTTACAAAACTGTCAATGCTTAATTTGTTTCTAGCAAGTAATGTTGTATACATGAATATGTACAAAAATTCAATAAGAATATGTGAGTAAAAAAAAAAAAAAAAAAGAAAAAAAGAAGAAGAAGAGGTGATCCACATATGGTGGATCATATCCCCATATCGTTTCCAAAAGCCTTTTGGAATAGGATGCTTAAGAAAATAAAAATACCATTTTGTGAAATACTCACCTGTAAAATGGGTATTATAAGTATGTCACACACCCCGCTTCAAGATATCCATAACATGTGGGTAGTACCGACCTGAAGAGGGCGTTCTGCAGAGATGATAGTAAAAAGAAAGCCCCTCCCTGATCCATAAATACCTGGGACCTCCCACTCATTACCCAGTATAAAGAAGCAGTAAGGTAAAGGACCAGGAAGAGGTAAATATAAGTCAAAACAACGCAAAGTTCACAATATAAAGGATCCAGAATACAAGAAGGGCGGGAGAACCGGGGTGTGTGACATACTTATAATACCCATTTTACAGGTGAGTATTTCACAAAATGGTATTATTCTAAGTATGTCACACACCCCGCTTCAAGATATCCATAACATGTGGGACATCCAATAGCAGTGTCCATAAAAGGGCGGGGATCCAAAACAAGGCAACAAAGCACAACTTAAACCACAACAGCTTGCAGAACTTTGCGGCCAAACACAGCATCCGCCGAGGCCCGAACATCAACCTTGTAAAACTTGGAAAAAGTGTGAACAGAAGACCAAGTAGCAGCCTTACAAACTTGCTCAACAGAGGCCTGGTGCTGAAAAGCCCAGGACGCTCCAACCGCACGAGTAGAATGAGCAGTAACACGAAAAGGGGGACTCCTCCCCTTGGCAGAATAGGCCCCAATGATGGCCTGACGAATCCATTTACTAATGGAAGATTTGGCAGGAGCCAAACCTTTCCTAGGCCCAAAGGGCACCACAAAAAAGGCATCAGTCTTACGAAAGGAAGACGTAACCACCAGATAATATTTCACAACACGAACTACATCCAAGGAATGCAGCGCCCTTTCCTTGTCGTTGCTGGGATTAGGACATAGAGAAGGCAGAACAATGTCCTGATTCAGATGAAAGGCAGAGACCACCTTAGGAAGAAAATCCGGCTTGAAACGAAAGACCACCTTGTCCCGATGCCTTTCGAAGTACGGAGCTTTAATGGACAAAGCTGCCAACTCAGAAACACGCCTAACCGAAGTGATAGCCACCAAAAAGGCCACCTTTTGAGTAAGTGAAGACAAAGCAACCTCATTCAAGGGCTCAAACGGAGGACCCTGAAGAGCAGAAAGAACCAGGTTCAAATCCCAAACTGGAACAAAGGGCTTCCTAGGAGGCCGTACATGCGTAACTCCTTGGAAAAAAGTCTTGACTAAGGGATGAAGTGCAAAGGACCTTTGGAAGAACACCGCCAGGGCAGAAACCTGCCCCTTCAAGGTACTAAGTTGAAGCCCCAGATCCAGACCATGTTGAAGAAACTCCAGGATTCTGGAAATGGGGAACTCCCGACAAGAGAAAGAC
Organism: Gastrophryne carolinensis; assembly: GCA_027917425.1. Classification (NCBI taxonomy): domain Eukaryota; kingdom Metazoa; phylum Chordata; class Amphibia; order Anura; family Microhylidae; genus Gastrophryne; species Gastrophryne carolinensis. The sequence continues at coordinate 36,763,866 of CM051240.1, forward strand.
CTACCTTCACACCAGTCAATATAGGACCTCCAGGTCCTATAGTAAATAGTAGAGGAAGAGCGCTTCCTTGCGCTAATAAGAGTCTGAATCACCGCGTCAGAAAGACCTTCCTCCTTCAAGATGGCGGTTTCAGCAGCCACGCCGTCAAAGCCAGCGATGGTAAATTGGGATAGCGTAGCCGACCCTGGGTGAGCAGGTCCGGCAGTAGAGGCAGAACGAACTGATCCTCTGCCAGCCTTACCAGGTCTGCGAACCAAACCTGCCTTGGCCACCTTGGTGCCACCAGAATCGCCGACGCGCCCTCCATGGCCAGCTTGGCCATGCGCACCACTCTGGCTACCATTGGAAACGGAGGGAACAGGTAAAGAAACCCCAGATCCCTCCAGTTCAGGGACATGGCATCCACCGCCAGGGCCAGTGGATCCTGCGAGAGAGACACAAAGACTGGAAGCTTGTGATTGTGACGAGAGGCAAAGAGGTCCACCGCTGGGAACCCCCACCTGAGACAGATCGAACGAAACACCGCGGGACTGAGAGACCACTCCCCCTGACGAGAGGAGGCCCTGCTCAGAGAGTCCGCCTCCGTGTTCTCCACTCCCGGAATGTAGACTGCTGAGATACACGGGACGTGGCTCTCCGCCCAGTCCAGAATCAAAGACACTTCCCTGAGGGCACTCCTGCTGCGAGTCCCCCCCGGTGATTGATGTAAGCAACCGCCGTCCGGTTGTCCGACCGGACCTGAACTGGCAGGCCCTGCAACTGAGTCAAGCGAAACAGAACCAACCTGATGGCTCTCAACTCCAGAACATTGATGGGCTTGTGAGCCTCCTGCGGGCCCCACAGACCCTGAAACTGGAGGTCCTTCCAAACACCCCCCCCAACCTGACAGACTGGCATCCGTGGTGACTGTTTCCCAACACGGTGCCAGAAAAGATCTGCCCTTCAACAGATTGACAGACCCCAGCCACCATTGCAGGGATCGACGAACTCGGGGAGTCATCAGGAAGGACTGATCCAACGATAGTGGAGACTTGTCCCAAACCTTCAACAGATAAAGCTGAAGCGTCCTTGTATGAAACTGTGCAAAGGGAACTGCCTCGAATGAGGCCACCATTAACCCCACCAGCCTCATCCCTAGCCGGATGGCCGGACGAGGGGCCGACAAGAGAAGCCGAATCCTGAATCAAAAGAATCTTGGCCTGGGGCAGAAACACCCTGGCCTGCGAAGTGTCCAGAGACATTCCCAGAAAGGTCACTACCCTGGACGGAGAAAGAGAAGACTTGGTGTGGTTGATCACCCAACCGAACCTCTCCAGAGTGGACACCACCACCCTGGTGTCCAACTCCGTTTGGTTGAAGGAAGAGGCCATGATCAGAAGATCGTCCAAATAGGGCACAATGCGGATACCCTGAACCCTGAGCAGAGCCATCACCCCCCGCCAGCACCTTGGTGAACACCCGAGGAGCCGAGGTGAGACCGAAAGGGAGTGCCACAAACTGAAAGTGCCGATCCTCCACCACGAACCTGAGAAACCTCTGGTGTGCTGGAAAAATCGGAACGTGTAGATAAGCATCCTTGATGTCTATGGACGTCAGAAAGTCTCCCTGACGAAGAGAGTGAATAGCCGAACGCAGCGTTTCCATGCGGAATTTCCGCGACCGGATGAACCTGTTGAGAAACTTCAGATCCAAGATGGGTCGGACCGATCCGTCCTTCTTGGGTACCGTGAACAGATTGGAATAAAAACCCCTGCCCTGGTCTGAGGGGGGCACTGGGCAAATGACAGCCATGTCCAGAAGATTCTCTACTGCCACCAGGAGCCCCTGCGCCGCCAGAGGCTCCGAAGGCATCCGAGACCTGAAAAATCTGGAAGGGGGGCGGAGTTCGAACTCCAGCTTGTAACCGGAAGACACCACTTCCCGGATCCATCTGTCCGAGACCTCCTGATCCCAGATCTGGGAGAAGTGTCGCAGCCGTCCCCCCACCCGCATGGGTGAGGGCGCCCCCTCATTGCTGGGCTGGCTTAGTAGCCGGTTTGGGCTTAGAGCCCCAACTGTATCCTGGACGGGCACGTCCTCTGCCCCTGCTCCCAGAATCTCCTCTGGAAGAGGGGAAGGCAAATCCCCTGCCAGATCTGGCCCCACGAAAGGAGGGGGTAAAGGAAGGCGCCCCCCGAAAGGGACGGCGTTGTTTCTTGCGTTGAGGTAACCTACCACCCTTGGTGACAGAGTCCAATTTCTCTCCAAAGAGCCGTAATCCAACAAAAGGTAGAGCCGTCAGTGACTTTTTGGACATAAAATCGGCCGCCCACTGGCGCAACCACACCTACCGCCGAATAGTCACCAGCAGAGCCGACGTCCTACCACACATCATCAAGGTGTCATCCAAGGCTGTTAACACAAAAGATAAAAACAACTCACACCGTTTAAGGCTAAGGAACTCGTCACTACCAGGACGAAGCCCGGAAGAAGTCAACAGATCCCTGACCACAGACCTGGCCGCCAACACCATTAGCGCCGAAGCGCAAACGGACCTCATGGCTGACCCAACGCTAGCAAAACCATGACAAGCCATCTGGTCAATGCGTTTATCCTCTCCATCCTTGAGGGTGGAACAATCAGGTCTATTTAAAACAGAGGAGCTGGACAACCCCAAAACCGGTGCATCCACCTCGGGGAAGGGAAGGGATATTTCTTATCCCACCCCTGAGGAATGCCGGGGAGCCGAGCCGGCCTGTCCCATTCCTTAGCAATAATTTTGTCAAAAAGTCTTTGCATAGGAAACTCCAAGCGCGGCCTGGATTCCTCAAACAACTCACCCTTCTGCTGTGGCGCCTCCTCGGGAGGGGAAATATTCAGAACCTCAAACATCAGAGCCAGAGCGTGAGGAGTATCCGAGGATCTCCCCAAGTCACCAAGCTCGGCATCAGCGCCAAAAGACTGCTCATCGTCCGAAATATCTGAATCCTCATAAACCTCCCCTTCCTCTAGCGGGGAATAATCAGACCAATCCAGATTATTAACGTCATCAAGGTCATCCACCGGCGGAGCCGGCGACAAATGCTTTCTCTTAGCCGGAGCCTTACGGGCGACCGAGCTGGAGATAATTTTCTCAAGGTTGGCCAATCTGGCGCACATCTCAGATTGCAGCTCCCTGCCCATGACGACGTCACACGGGGTGCGTATCAAGGAGGGAGGGGGAGATGAATCGACCGGCGGTGCTGACCCAGACGCCTGGGGTTCGGACTGCCGCGTAATAGTTTGCTGTGCACAAGGTATACAAAGAAGCACATCGTCCCCAGAAATGGATACCCCACACAACATACACTTCCGGGGTTGCCCCGAAGGGGTCCCGAGCCCAGTATCCGGGGATGCCTCCATAAGGTGAACTTTTAGTAGTCGCTATGACCCAGGGAATTCCGCCAATAAGCAACCCGGGATGCCCCTGTAATGTCCCGAGTGGGAGGATTTATGATCAATAAAATGAACCCAGGGACCTAGGACCGGGAGAAACCCCCTAAATACTACTGAAGATCCTCCTGATAAACCTCCGCCTGAAAGACAGAAAGAACCCAATAAATGCCAAATAGGACTACTAGAAAGAAATAAAGAATGAATGAATAGGGCCCACAGGGCCACTCACAGATCCGTCGGGAGCAGGAGCAATGGAGACCTTGCAGCGTCCATGAGGGGAGAAGCAGGCCGAGATTGGGGCGTGGTCAGCGCGGACCGCGCGAAGATCAAGTTCCCCCCCCTTCCTTTCACCAGCAAGGAGCCACAAGCCCCGCAGCGGCGCCAGAAGCAGAGGGGGCGGGGCCTCGGCGACGTGCCGAAAGCCCGCCCCCCCCCCCCCCGACGTAGATGCGAGGGAAGAAGCTCCCTCACTCACTGCCCCTCAGAGACTGGCGCCGCCGAAATCCCAGTTCCGCCGGTCTAAGGGACACCGACAGCGGGTGCGACCGCGGAGTCCTGCGGAGCACCCGCCCCGCTCGCTGCGGGAAGCACACAGACAACGGGGGGCTGGCCGCGGCAGCGCGCCGAGGGCTGGCCCCGCCCCCCTGAAGTGTGTGAGGGGAAACAACTCCCCTCACAAAAGTGAAGAGACCGGCGCCCCGGCTGCAATGGCGGCCGCGGCGCCGGAAACAGACAGTAGAAAACACACACATACATTCATAGTCACACCACACAAAATAAAGTGAATAAAGACTAGCCCTAAGAGAGGGACCCCCAACCCCCACTGTGGTAAAAAGGGGGACTGTGGAGGGACCACCCAGGGGTAAATATCAAGGGACGGGGCATCCCAAACCGGGATCACCTACCCGGTGTAACCGCCTACCCTCTTATGTAGGGTCTCACGGTGGAGCTCTGCTCCTAAGCACCAGAGGTGCCAATATACCCTCGCTCGGGCCAGCAGCCAAGACTGTGGAGGCATGTATCTAAGGTCAATCCAGGGAAAAAGGGGTCCGAGCGGAAATAATCAAATAACGGGCCGGGAGTTATCCCGGCTACATGAAATCCCCCTGTGCAAGGAGGAGACATCATCTTCTGACTTGCTCGCCGTCTGCAGAGATGGAAAACTGGGTAATGAGTGGGAGGTCCCAGGTATTTATGGATCAGGGAGGGGCTTTCTTTTTACTATCATCTCTGCAGAACGCCCTCTTCAGGTCGGTACTACCCACATGTTATGGATATCTTGAAGCGGGGTGTGTGACATACTTAGAATAAAAAGATATTGCTTGAACCGGTTCTCAGTTTTACAGAATGCAAAGCCAGGAAACAAAACAAAGACTGGAAGCTGATATCACTGTTAAAGCGGACCTTCACCCTGAATAAGAGCCTATCTTATATGTTTCCCACGCCCTTTACATACAGATTGCTCACATGATAAATCATCCTATCTGCATGTTGTGAGCCTTTAAACACCCAAGATGGTGGCTCATAGAGCATCAGTCAGCCAAACAGGAAGCGTCTTTTGACTGTCACTCTGCATCCTGGGATTGCTCTCCTTTTCCTGACCCCAGCTCTAATCTGTCTGTGCAAAGCACAGCTATAGCCCCATCCCCTGTACTTTATCCCGCTCTCCAAGATGGCGGTGCCCGTATCCTAGAGTCCTGAACAGAGTTGCAGCCCGGTGGGGGAAAAGAATAATAAGTGACTAAAAACTTAAAAATTATTAATTTTAGATGCTGGGGAATAGTTTAAGGGTTTGGGCTTTTTATTTAATTACGCTGAAGGTCCGGTTTAATGACTGCAGCCAGAACCAGGATTGCTAAAGCCTGGAAACGAAGATACACTTCTGTAGTGGCTTTGAAAGCGATAAGTGAATCAGACTATGAAAAATGAGACACTTTCAAGCATTATATTCGACTCACAAGACCAACTCCAAATGATCTAGAACCCCTGGATAGAATAAAGAGAGGAAGAGAGGCAACTGGGAAGGGGGCCTTTTCTTTACTTTTTACTTTATTTTTATGTTTGCTAATTGGTATAATTAATGCCATGTCAGCTTTTGAAGGAAATATTATACAGAAATGTTTAAAACGTTCGTTTGTAAAAATGCTTTTCACTGCTAATATATTTCCACAATGAGAATGACAGATTATTACGTATATTTGTGGACACGTTAATATTTTTAAACTTTAACAAAACGAATTGAAACAGAAACCGTGACCCTTGCACGCCCACAACATTCACTTCAATAGAGGGGGAGTGCTAGGCCTTGAAGAGGTATATTTATTCATTAGTTGTTATAAGTTATAAGGGATAATGTCATATAATGGAGTGACTTACCTATGCCATGCTTCTCCATCAATGCAATGAGATCTGCTTCTGTAAGGAGTTGTGGAGGACTTGTCTCTCCATCAACCATCTCCACAGTGGTTGGTTGGAATCTGGCATCCATTTCATACACTGGAAGAATCTGTAGTAATAACAAAAATAACAGTAATAAAAAAAAAAATACACACTAAATTAAGACCGACAAAAATTCCTAGCTGCTGAAAGTTAAATGCATATACATTATATTAAACTATGAATTTGCACATCAACTGGACCAAAATGGACCCACATTTCCTGCAGAGGCTTATTTCAGTGACCTGGCAGAAACTGAGAATACTTTTCAAAGGACCATTGGAAATTTTGTATAGATAAATCAATAAAAAGGTGCACAACCACTCACCTTGGTATTCCACTTCTCATAGGGATAGACATCCAGGTAGTTCCTGGCGATAATCATCAGCCCATGAGCCACAAACCTCTCAGCAGCAATGTCAATTTCCACGGTGGTTTCCTGCCCCTGAGCATCTTGGGAACAGCAGGCCAAGAAGTGGCGGACAATGAACTCGTAGATGCGCTGCTCATTTCCCTGGAATGAGAGAGGACATGTACTGGCTTCTGAACTGCTACATTCAATGGGCTATGTTCTCTCTTTAACAAAGCGTGGCTGTATTCAATTCTATCAAACATGTAAAAAGGGAACCTATACTGTCTTTGGCTGTATAGGGGAGGTTTTTGACTCTCCATCCCTATATGCTGCACTGAGGTATTGAGCAACTTCAGGTAAGCTACAATACTCTATCTACACAGAGGCACCATGGCGTTTGGTGGTGCAGCTTCAACCTACATCTGCAGATGTGTGCCAACAGAGACATCTGTTTTTTTTTTTTTTTTTACAATAAATCTTAGACAAGGCAATAAGGAACACAGGAAACAGTCAGTTCCACGCGTCAATCTTGACCATCGAACAGTACAGAGCACTATGGACACATATCCTGCTCGGCATCCTGAGTATCCACCCCCTGACTAATCTTGAGAGTGTGCCTCACTGTCCCCGTCCACCAGCAATTTTATTATAAAACAAGGGGAGTTATGAGGGTGGGGAACGGGGAGGTATGCCCCCACGACCATCCAAGAGACAACGGTTTTTAACTAGATTTTAACTAGATTTAAAGCGGTACAAAACCCAATTTGGCCCAACTAGATTCCAGGGCCTGCACTAGCCTTCCCCTGGGCATTCCATATTGGGATGCCTTGCTGTGTGAAACCCGCCCTGGGGCAATGCAAAACTCAACCACTTTTCTGGCTCCCTCACTGATGTAGGCAACTGGCGACCACATCCCCAGCAACCTTGGGCTGTGTGCACACTCCTGCCTCCAGCCATTCGGGTGCCTGCTTCTGGGAGTTTGGCCACTTGCGCTCCCGATAAACAGAGCCATTGTGACACAGGTGTGATTCAGTCTTCTATTGCGAACAATTTTTACTCTGTACACTTAAGATATCCACGTACAGAGGGCACTTATCGATTCTCAATAGGCACCAGTCATACAAGGGTCACAACCAGGAAGCGCAGCTCCTGGCTTTATAAACCAGGGCGGTGGAAGCAGGCAGTAAGTGGGTTGAATTTTGTTCCAATTATGACACTCCTATGTTTTGCTTTTAAATATTACAAAATTGTTTATACCTGTCAAAGGTTTTTTAGTAAACCATAATTGTTTCTCCACTGCCACCATCCAAATTCACCTTCTAAAAGTTCTAATAGTAATTATTAGAGCAGTAGGGAATGTAACTGGCAGCTCTGGGAGCAACTCAACTTGGATGCATCCTTATGGTGTAACCCCAGCAGTCACAGAGGCACAGGATGTGATGTGTAGCATATAGATAATACCTGCCAGAACTTTACAAACCCTCCCGCAAAGGTAAACTTTTACTGCTACATAAAAACCATTTAAGTGTGACATTTTGGGTCTACGGCAGCACAAGGATACTTTCCTTCAAATAATAAATGTAATTATAAGGAGGCCGAGCCGGCATATTGTACCTGCAAGTTGCTGGCATATTTGGTGGGGTGAATGGGGGGATGGGCCTGATCTGACTTGCTCCCATTTCTTGGAGTTGGCCCACCCCTCTCTAAGATTCGCTGTGCGAAAGCCCCCCACTGATGGTCTTGTGTCTGCTGCTCCACCAGTGAAGTTAGGTTCAAGTCTTTGGGGAAAATGTTGGTTTCTGTGCGGGGGTAACTGATGAAACTAGAAAAAAAAAAACAAAAAAGAAAAAAAAAAAAAGTTGATTGACCAATCAATGAAACCATACCTACACCTGTCCTTTGGCACAAAGCTGCAGCTAACACCTTATATTGGCGGAGGGGTCAACAGATGGTGGCTTTAGATCCAGGGACACACCTCTGGAAGATGTCAGCATTTAAAGGTCAGGTAGGTCTGCATTAGGTATTTAAGAAACTTATCTGCCTCCAGGATCCAGCACCACTGCTGTTTTTTCAGTAACAGTGGTGCGCAGCGGCTCAGCTTTTCCAACTTTTAGCCAGTAGCCAAAGGGGCCGTTCAGCCTGGGGTTGGAGATGCAGAGAGCCTAGATCTAAGAAACCTGATGAAGCTAGTGGCAAGCACATATAAAAACAGGCATCATAAAAGAGGCTCCTATTATAGCTGCCAAATTTTATTTGCCACACTACACCTTATGAGTCAGTAACAGATATCAGAAAGGGCGGAAGTTACCCCTGGGTGTAAAGTTTTTCCGCAACTTTCATGGTCTCCTTGGCGCCAATTTTCAGTTTTCGAGAAACCAATTTTTCAAGCTCCTACAAGCACAGCAACAACGTTAATTAATTTAATAAAATTTGTATTAACAAGTAGCATTCGGCCATGTTAAAGGGGAATTAATGAATCTAGCCTCTGTCTTGTTACTCACCACAGTGTCCAGAGCCACAGGCCTCCATTTACTCTTGGGTTTGCTTCCCACCTGAACTACAGTGGCTGTGGGATCCTGAAAAATAAAAAAAAATCTTAGGTATGCTAAACACAGACACAGGCATAACACAGATTTAAAGTGGACCAACAGCCACCCCTGATCAGCCCGGGAATCTATAAGATTCCCGGGCCGATCAGCTCCCTCCCCGTGGGGCATACAAAATCGGGATGCCCCGCTGTGTGCAACCCCCCAGAAAGCCCCTAAAATCTTACCTTTTAGGTGACGGATAAGCCGTCGAGCGTCCCTCTTACTGCTAGAGAGAGGTGGCGGCTTATCCGTCGCTTGTCCGTCGCCTACAAAGGTAAGATTTTAGGGGCTTTCTGGGGGATTTCACACAGCGGGGCACCCCCCATCGGTGTGCCCCGCAGAAGTGGACCAACACCCAGGATAGTGAAATACAGTGTCGTACAAAAGTCCATCTCAATTGCATAGGTTTAGCCTATCTGATAAACGCCCAATTTAACCCTGTCACAGGGTGTCCAACCTGTTAGAGGCCACTTGTCCTCTTGTTTAGTATGTTCAAACTTTATTGGTTTTCAAAGGGATAACATTGGGATACAGAAAGGGAAGAAGGGAGGGGGAACAAAAAAAAGGGGGGGGAGATGGGTGGGAACAAAAAAAAGGGGGGGAGATGGGGGGGGGTACAACACATAGAAAATTCCTGTAACAATAACATACACTGCGTCACTTCAGTTCTATGCTAGAATTTTGTAATCATTTATACATACAGCTGTACATGAAGTTGAGGGCAAATGCATTTGCAGCTATTAGAGGAGAGATTTAAGGAATCTATAAAGGCCCTTGCAGAGGACCCCAGGAGGGTCACCGTGACCCCCCCACAACACGCTCAATTGTGTCTGCATGCTGCGGGCAACCCTGAATTGCAAAAGTTTGGCACCTGGGTCCCTCTACAACCAAGGTAGGGCAAGTCTAGTCCTGTGCTTGGGGGAGGGGGGGGGGGTAGGTCTGTGAGTGAACTGGGAAATGGAGGGGCTAGGGTACCAGTCGGGATGGAGTATGCGGGAGGTGAAGTAAGACAGGTAAAACAGGTCCTCCGTAGTATTACTGACACCTGCAACGCATGTGGCTGTCTGTGGTTCCTTTGCAGAGTAAGGGAGGCAAGAGGATAATCCTACGTTAGTTCTTGCCCATCAGTTGCTGTCTCAGGTTAGCCCTGTAAGGGGAAGCAGGGCTGAGAGACGTGTATCCTGATATACTATCCAACCCGTCCAGGTTAGCAAGAATCGGTTTGTGAGATTCCCCCTCTCGGGTGATTAGATCTTCCATGTGTCTGATCCTCTCTAGTTCCTGAACCCATTCCATCAGTGTGGGGGGAACCTGTTACTTTCAATGCCTCGGGATAATAGCCTTCATGGCTGAAATGGAGTGCCTCAGGATACCTTTTCACTTGTCCTCTTGTTTAAGCTCCTCACTCTAGTTACCTCTCTGCTGACTGACAGCAGCTTAGGTATTCATGCCCTCCAGTCGGCCACACAAGACCCTTTGTCTTCAGACAAACACATGGCAGCGGGTGCAGTCTGCACCTCTTCAGCCAATGCAGCAGCTCCTGTCTGGAGGTTCATCATATTCTTTATAGCCCATCCGTACTGGATTAGAACTGGACTACCTGGCCAGTATGACCCACACAGCTTCCCCTTCAGGGTAAACTCCAGGTCCCAAGTGCCTTACCTGTAGGCCCATAAAAGGGCCGGTAACACAACACCTGCCACTCTTTTCTGTATTTCTTTTCTGTATTTGTCCTCATCCTGGCAGGCAGACTATCACAGCTGCTAAAATGTATCTACACTCAGACTCATTTTATTTAATATCTTGGCACAAAAAAATTGCACTATTGTTTAATCATATGTTCAAAATAATAATAAAAATATGTTTATATCACCAGCCAAGGCGCCAGGAGTGAATGAGAGTTAGGTGACTTTCTCAAGAGCACATCAATCATGCCCCAGCCAGGAATCAAACCTGAAACTTTCCAGTCACAAGATTGTGTCCCTAACCAAAGAAATCACTAGTCTTGAGATGAACCACCAAAGAAAACCAGATCACAGTTATTGGTAAAAGATGAAATAATGATTTTGTAAATAAATCACATCTCATAATCCTAAAAACAATTAAAGTGGACCAACCAGGCCCTATGGAAGATTACATTTCAAAAAATTAAATTTAAGTAAAAAAAAAATGCATCAACTCCCTTTAGTGTCCTGGTAATGATTGGGTAAAAATCAGGGCTGTGGAGTCGGTAGATAAATGTTCCGACTCCTCAGTTTTTTTGTACTTCCGACTCCCCGACTCCTCTGTATTAATATGTGAATGTATTTTATACATTTCTTGAAGGAAAGAAAGGCAACATACATGTCATTACTTCTAGCAGAGAGAGGTAGTTGGGCAGAAGCTGCCTTCTCCTTTCTGTGTGCTGATCTTCTGCTGAAGATAAGGCAGTGGGAGGATCCAGAAAGGGGCCTTTATTATAAAGCATGATTTCCCTAGTAGAATCCCAGAGTCATGTTTAAAGTTTAAGCTAACAATCGAAGTTTACAAGTTTTTATAGCCTTTTGCTGAATGACAGCAGTTTTTCCAATGGTACAGCTTCAGTCTTGAACTATTGATCCTCCATTCCCTTCACTTATACAAGTGTCTCTAGTCCTGCAAAAAACATATTTACTTTATCCCTTATCAGTGAGAGGCTAGGTTACCCATGGGTTCCCTGTAACAGCAGAACACAACACTATGCAAAGTATAAGTATTGCCGCTTCTAATTGTGCGTTGCGTGCCATATAGTGAAGCACATGAAAAGCACGCTTCTTCACGGTCACTTAACGTGTTCGTTTTGCGGTTACGTGAGGCACTGCATGCATTGCTCTTTATTCTTACAATAGAGAAGTCATTAATTATAACTTTTTGTGAATTGGGACATTTAAACTTGCTAAATCAAAATTTAGTAGGAGTCGTGCATTGTTTACCGACTCCGACTCCAGGTACCCAAAATTTCCTCCGACTCCACAGCCCTGGTAAAAATACTCACAAACGATTTTGGCTTCAAAGGAAAAATTGGGGAAAAGTTAAGTTTTCTTTTGGTTCTTCTACTATTTTCAATAGGCTCTAATTGCTCCCAGCATGGAATTGCGAGGAGGTGGCGGCTTAAACTGCTAGTTTAGAACAATGGTATCCTGTCAGAAACCATACAATGGCATACCTGGCGAAAACAAAAATTAAAATCACTCTAAACAGGAATACCAAGCAGCACTGAGGGCAGCAGAAAACATGCAAAAGTTAAATGTACCTGGGGTGAGGGAGAAAAACAGATTGAGTTGTTTTGGGTGGTTTTGGTCTGCTTTAAAAGTTCCTTGAGGTATTAAATGGTTAGGTACATATAATAATGCTTTGGAACTGTTACAGGGTGCGGACGATCCACTTTTAAGGTTTAAATTGTATTTAAAGAAGAACATCAGACCTATTCCTGGAGTAAACAAAATTCAAGAGGACTTCCTCACCTGAGAGCAGAATGGATGATATCACAAAAGGTATTCAACCAGATCTGTCACAGAAGGGTCACCCCTGAGATGAACATGTTTGCCTCTCAGTAGAAGAGGAAAGTTGATCAGTTCGTGTAAGGAACGCACAATCTCCGGGCACCAGCATGAAACGCCCTTATGATTCCGTTGTCCTCATTCCAACTACTGTATGCCTTCCTTTCCCTTTCACTACTGCCCAGTGTGGTGAAGGTGATCAAGCTGGAACGAATACTTCCCATTCTCGTTGCACCCGATTGCCCGAGAAGGTTGTGGTATGCCCAGGTAATGTTACTGGCCTGAGAATCAACATTTCACCTACCGATCCAATTTGATCTTCTCTCCCAGGGGCCACTAATACTACCGTATATACTCGAGTATAGGCCGACCCGAATATAAGCCGAGGCACCTAATTTTACCACAAAAAATGGGAAAAGTTATTGACTCGAGTATAAGCCTAGGGTGCTCAAACTGCTGCCGGCTGCTCAAACTGCTGCCGGCTGCTCAAACTGCTGCCGGCTGCTCAAACTGCTGCCGGCTGCTCAAACTGCTGCCGGCTGCTCAAACTGCTGCCGGCTGCTCAAACTGCTGCCGGCTGCTCAAACTGCTGCCGGCTGCTCAAACTGCTGCCGGCTGCTCAAACTGCTGCCGGCTGCTCAAACTGCTGCTCTGCTCAAACTGCTGCCACTGCTCAAACTGCTGCCGGCTGCTCAAACTGCTGCCGGCTGCTCAAACTGCTGCCGGCTGCTCAAACTGCTGCTCAAACTGCTGCCGGCTGCTCAAACTGCTGCCGGCTGCTCAAACTGCTGCTCAAACTGCTGCCGGCTGCTCAAACTGCTGCCGGCTGCTCAAACTGCTGCCGGCTGCTCAAACTGCTGCCGGCTGCTCAAACTGCTGCTCAAACTGCTGCCGGCTGCTCAAACTGCTGCCGGCTGCTCAAACTGCTGCCGGCTGCTCAAACTGCTGCCGGCTGCTCAAACTGCTGCTCAAACTGCTGCCACTGCTCAAACTGCTGCTCAAACTGCTGCCGGCTGCTCAAACTGCTGCCGGCTGCTCAAACTGCTGCCGGCTGCTCAAACTGCTGCCGGCTGCTCAAACTGCTGCCGGCTGCTCAAACTGCTGCCGGCTGCTCAAACTGCTGCCGGCTGCTCAAACTGCTGCCGGCTGCTCAAACTGCTGCCGGCTGCTCAAACTGCTGCCGGCTGCTCAAACTGCTGCCACTGCTCAAACTGCTGCTCAAACTGCTGCCGGCTGCTCAAACTGCTGCCGGCTGCTCAAACTGCTGCCGGCTGCTCAAACTGCTGCCGGCTGCTCAAACTGCTGCCGGCTGCTCAAACTGCTGCCGGCTGCTCAAACTGCTGCCGGCTGCTCAAACTGCTGCCGGCTGCTCAAACTGCTGCCGGCTGCTCAAACTGCTGCCGGCTGCTCAAACTGCTGCTCAAACTGCTGCCGGCTGCTCAAACTGCTGCCGGCTGCTCAAACTGCTGCCGGCTGCTCAAACTGCTGCCGGCTGCTCAAACTGCTGCCGGCTGCTCAAACTGCTGCCGGCTGCTCAAACTGCTGCCGGCTGCTCAAACTGCTGCCGGCTGCTCAAACTGCTGCCGGCTGCTCAAACTGCTGCCGGCTGCTCAAACTGCTGCCGGCTGCTCAAACTGCTGCCGGCTGCTCAAACTGCTGCCGGCTGCTCAAACTGCTGCCGGCTGCTCAAACTGCTGCCGGCTGCTCAAACTGCTGCCGGCTGCTCAAACTGCTGCCGGCTGCTCAAACTGCTGCCGGCTGCTCAAACTGCTGCCGGCTGCTCAAACTGCTGCCACTGCTCAAACTGCTGCCACTGCTCAAACTGCTGCCACTGCTCAAACTGCTGCTCTGCTCAAACTGCTGCCGGCTGCTCAAAATGCTGCCGGCTGCTCAAACTGCTGCCGGCTGCTCAAACTGCTGCCGGCTGCTCAAACTGCTGTCGGCTGCTCAAACTGCTGTCGGCTGCTCAAACTGCTGCCGGCTGCTCAAACTGCTGCCGGCTGCTCAAACTGCTGCCGGCTGCTCAAACTGCTGCCGGCTGCTCAAACTGCTGCCGCTTGCTCAAACTGCTGCCGGCTGCTCAAACTGCTGCCGGCTGCTCAAACTGCTGCCGGCTGCTCAAACTGCTGCCACTGCTCAAACTGCTACTCTGCTCAAACTGCTGCTCTGCTCAAACTGCTGCTCTGCTCAAACTGCTGCCACTGCTCAAACTGCTGCCGGCTGCTCAAACTGCTGCCACTGCTCAAACTGCTGCCGGCTGCTCAAACTGCTGCCGGCTGCTCAAACTGCTGCCACTGCTCAAACTGCTGCCACTGCTCAAACTGCTGCTCTGCTCAAACTGCTGCCGGCTGCTCAAACTGCTGCCGGCTGCTCAAACTGCTGCCGGCTGCTCAAACTGCTGCCGGCTGCTCAAACTGCTGCCACTGCTCAAACTGCTGCCGGCTGCTCAAACTGCTGCTCTGCTCAAACTGCTGCCACTGCTCAAACTGCTGCCACTGCTCAAACTGCTGCCGGCTGCTCAAACTGCTGCCACTGCTCAAACTGCTGCCGGCTGCTCAAACTGCTGCCGGCTGCTCAAACTGCTGCCGGCTGCTCAAACTGCTGCCACTGCTCAAACTGCTGCCGGCTGCTCAAACTGCTGCTCTGCTCAAACTGCTGCCGGCTGCTCAAACTGCTGCCCTGCTCAAACTGCTGCCGGCTGCTCAAACTGCTGCCGGCTGCTCAAACTGCTGCCGGCTGCTCAAACTGCTGCCGGCTGCTCAAACTGCTGCCGGCTGCTCAAACTGCTGCCGGCTGCTCAAACTGCTGCTCTGCTCAAACTGCTGCCACTGCTCAAACTGCTGCCACTGCTCAAACTGCTGCCACTGCTCAAACTGCTGCCGGCTGCTCAAACTGCTGCCGGCTGCTCAAACTGCTGCCACTGCTCAAACTGCTGCCACTGCTCAAACTGCTGCCGGCTGCTCAAACTGCTGCTCTGCTCAAACTGCTGCCGGCTGCTCAAACTGCTGCCACTGCTCAAACTGCTGCCGGCTGCTCAAACTGCTGCTCTGCTCAAACTGCTGCCGGCTGCTCAAACTGCTGCCACTGCTCAAACTGCTGCCACTGCTCAAACTGCTGCCGGCTGCTCAAACTGCTGCCGGCTGCTCAAACTGCTGCCGGCTGCTCAAACTGCTGCCCTGCTCAAACTGCTGCCGGCTGCTCAAACTGCTGCCGGCTGCTCAAACTGCTGCCGGCTGCTCAAACTGCTGCCACTGCTCAAACTGCTGCCGGCTGCTCAAACTGCTGCCGGCTGCTCAAACTGCTGCCGGCTGCTCAAACTGCTGCCACTGCTCAAACTGCTGCTCTGCTCAAACTGCTGCCACTGCTCAAACTGCTGCCGGCTGCTCAAACTGCTGCCGGCTGCTCAAACTGCTGCCGGCTGCTCAAACTGCTGCCACTGCTCAAACTGCTGCCACTGCTCAAACTGCTGCCGGCTGCTCAAACTGCTGCTCTGCTCAAACTGCTGCCGGCTGCTCAAACTGCTGCCACTGCTCAAACTGCTGCCACTGCTCAAACTGCTGCCACTGCTCAAACTGCTGCCGGCTGCTGCTCAATGCACATGCACAACACTTGCCATCTTCCTCCATAGTGATCAATCAGAGAGGGGATGGTGTTTGGGCCCCTGCACAACACTTGCCATCTTCCTCCATAGTGATCAATCAGAGAGGGGATGGTGTTTGGGCCCCTGCAGAACACTGCCATCTTCCTGCATAGTGATCATCAGACAGAGGATAGAATCTGTGTAGAAACCCTGTAGAACAGGGGATGATGGCATCTGGGCCCATGTAGAACACTGTCATCTTCCTCCATGGTGACATATGCTGATCATCACAGGGACAGATCAGAGGGATGGGTCACAGATAAATGCCACACACAGAGGTAGATGACGGATCGGGGTAGAGGTGACGGATGACAATGCCTCCTCCCTGCAGAGGGGCCCCGGAGTCCCTCCCAGCAGCAGTAACGGCCGTCCACCATTTTGAGAGGCTGAAGAGAAGATGAAGGGAGGGGAGGGAGGAGGCAGCAGCCACATTGCCAGGACCAGGCCTGAGCCGCCCGCCGCGTCCTTCTCCGCCCCCAGCCCGTGCGCATAGAGAGGAGGGCGGGCACTTACCGGAGGGCGCATCCGAGCACACAGCGGGGAGGGTGGTGAGGCGCGCTGCGGGGCCCCTAAGGATGGCTGTCTCCGTGGCCACAGGCCGTCACTCAGCGCCGGCCTCTCTCCCGCCTGTCCCTTCCTCTGGGCAGCCGCCCCTGCCGCACTGTCAACGAAACAGAGCTCAGTGGCGCGGCCGGCAGGCGGGGCTGCGCGGGGTGGCAGGCGCGGGTGCGCGGCCGCGCGCACCTTAGAGGGAACAGTGGTTGTGACTCGAGTATAAGCCGAGGCGGCTTTTTTCAGCCCAAAAAGTGGGATGAAAAACTCGTCTTATACTCGAGTATATACGTTACATTCAGATTTACAGCGCCGATACTGAAGGCATGGCTTTTATAAGACCATGGTCGTATCAGATGCACTCATTCGGATTCTGCTAGAAAGTCTTCATCTTCTAAGGTCAATTAGAGCAGTGGTCCTCAACCCTGTCCTCAAGGCCCACCAACATGTCATGTTTTTTGGATCTCCAAATAACCAGCTCTATTGCTCTGCAGCTGCACTAATTACTCCACCTGTGCATCTTTGTGGAGATCTGCAAAACCTGGCCTGTTGGTGGGCCTTGAGGACAGGGTTGGGGACCACTGAATTAGAGGATATTGGTAGTAAATTGGTAGTGTGGTTTGTTTTCAGGTTTAATGTTGGGCTATGGCTTTAAACCATCCTTATGTTATCTCATATTTTGAGTTACAAATGTTTTATGCTTATCGATTTCTGTCCAGTATTTCCTCACTGCTTGATACCAACTGAATTAGGGTGGACCTCTCAGGAAGGAGGAGCCAACAAGGAGGTGGTGTTTTTGTTCAATGTGTTTTTATTGGAAATATAGAAAAGAAAACTACAACATAGGAGTGCTTTACATCACACAGCACTGTCCACATCTAATCATTGCAATATAACAGAAATCAGCATCAACATCAACAATACCCATACCCTAGGCCCTCCCCCCCTGGAAACATATAGGCAGAGGGAGGGCGTCGCCCCAGTATCTGCCCTTAAGTTGTGCTCCGCCTCCCCAACTGCTACCCCCCTCTTCACTATCCCATATGTCTTTACCGACTCCCCAGGGGGGTCCAAGCTGACCTTGCCATCCTCTTAAAGGGCCTCAATTTGGTTCCTATGCAAATTTAAGCCACCCCACCTTGTGGAACTGGCCCTCGCGGTGTATAGACACTTAATGACTAATTAACTCCAAGAAGGAATAAGGGAAAGAAAAAAAAGAAGAAAGGAAGTATACACATATATGTAACTATACTCGTATTCTTATATAATAACTGCAGGGAGGAGGGAGGTATGGGGGGGCAGAGGAGGGAGGTATGGGGGGGCAGAGAAGGGAAGGCCGGGAGACCGCCACTGATTTAGCTAAGGACCGCCTCCTGGGGGGCAGGAAATAGGGGGAAAAAAAAAAAAAGTCTACCGGCCTGTTTGCAGTGAAGACAGGAAGTAGGTGGTGTTTTGAATGTAACTTCTTCCATTCTAGTCAGGCCCCCCCCTAACAATTGGAGGATAGAATCTCTCATGGCAAGTACTTTCCTGTGTGAATGAGTGAGTGTAGATAAGAAAAAATACCATTTTGTGAATACTCACCTTGTAAAATGGGTATTATAAGTATGTCACACACCCCGCTTCAAGATATTCATTACCTGTGGGTAGTATGGTCCTGTAGAGGGCTTCTGCAGAGATGATTGGAGGAAAGAAAGCCCCTCCCAGTCCATAAGTACCTGGGACCTCCCACTCATTACCCAGTATAAAGAAAGCAGTAAGGTAAAGGACCAGGAAGAGCCAAATATCAGTCATAACAACGCAAAGTTCACCATATGAAGGATGCAGAATCCAAAGGGCGGGTTGAAGCGGGGTGTGTGACATACTTATAATACCCATTTTACAAGGTGAGTATTCACAAAATGGTATTATTCTAAGTATGTCACACACCCCGCTTCAAGATATTCATTACCTGTGGGACATCCAATAGCAGTGTCCATAAAGGGTGGGGATCCAAAAACAAGGTATAAAGCACAACTTAAACTACTGCAGCCTGCAGAACTTTGCGGACAAAAACAGCATCCGCTGAGGCCCGCACATCAACCTTGTAAAACTTTGAAAAAGTGTGAACAGAAGACCAGGTAGCGGCCTTGCAAACTTGCTCAACAGAGGCCTGGTGCTGAAAAGCCCAGGAGGCCCCAACCGCACGAGTAGAATGAGCAGTAACACGAAAGGGAGGATCTCTCCCCTTAGCAGAATAGGCCCCTACAATGGCATGACGGATCCATCTGCTGATGGTAGACTTTGTGGGTGCTAGACCCTTCTTGGGCCCAAAAGGCACCACGAAGAATGCATCAGTCTTGCGAAAGGCAGACGTTACCACCAAATAATACTTCACAACACGAACCACATCCAAAGAATGCAGGACCCTCTCCTTGTCATTGCTGGGGTTAGGACAGAGAGAGGGCAGAACAATATCCTGATTTAAATGAAAGGACGAAACCACCTTAGGAAGAAAGTCCGTCTTAAAACGGAAAACCACTTTATCCTGGTGTCTTTCAAAATATGGAGCTTGAATAGACAGAGCCGCCAACTCAGAAACACGTCTAACTGAAGTGATAGCTACCAAAAATGCCACCTTCTGCGTAAGGGAAGACAAAGGACTATCATGCAAGGGCTCAAAGGGGGGACCCTGTAGCGCAGAAAGAACCAAATTCAAATCCCAAACCGGAATCAAAGGCTTCCTAGGAGGCCGCACATGCGTAACCCCCTGGAAAAAGGTCTTAACCAAAGGATGTAGTGCAAAAGACTTTTGGAAAAATACCGCCAGGGCAGAGACCTGCCCCTTCAGAGTACTGAGTTGGAGCCCTAAGTCCAGACCATGTTGCAAGAACTCCAAAATTCTAGAAACAGAGAATTCCCTACAAGGGAAGGCCCTAGCCTCACACCAATCAATATACTGTAAGACCTCCAAGTCCTATAGTACACGGATGAAGAAGACTTTCTAGCACGAATGAGAGTCTGAATAACAGCGTCAGAAAGACCTTCCTCCTTCAAGATGGAGGTTTCAGCAGCCACGCCGTCAAAGCCAGCGTTGGTAAATTGGGGTAACGAAGATGACCCTGTGTGAGCAGATCTGGCAGCAGGGGCAGAACGAACTGATCTTCTGCCAACCTTACCACGTCTGCGAACCAGACCTGTCTTGGCCACCTTGGAGCTACCAGAATTGCTGTTGCTCTCTCCAGAGCAAGCTTGCGCACTACTCTGGCCACCATGGGAAACGGAGGGAACAGGTACAGAAACCCCAGATCCCTCCAGTTCAGGGACATGGCGTCCGTCGCGAGAGCCAGTGGGTCCTTCGCCAGAGACACAAAAGCCGGAAGTTTGTGATTTTGACGGGAGGCAAATAGGTCCACCGCCGGTGACCCCCACCTGAGACAAATTGAGTGAAAGACCCTGGGATTGAGAGACCATTCCCCCTTGCGGGCTGACATCCTGCTCAGAGAGTCCGCCTCCGTGTTCTCCACACCTGGGATGTAAACTGCTGAGATACACGGGACATGTCTCTCTCCCCAGTCCAGGATCAGAGACACTTCCTTGAGGGCATTCCTGCTGCGGGTTCCTCCCTGGTGATTGATGTAGGCCACCGCCGTCCGATTGTCCGACCTGACCTGGACCAGCAAGTCTCGCAGTTGATGAGTCAAATGACAAAGAACCAACCTGATGGCCCTCAATTCCAGAACATTGATAGACTCGTGAGCTTCCAGGGGACTCTACAAACCCTGAACTTGCAGATCCTTCCAAAAGCCCCCCCATCCTGAGAGGCTGGCATCCGTAGTGACTATCTCCCACTGAGGAGTCCGAAAGGATCTGCCCCTCAGTAGGTTGGTTGAGTTCAGCCACCACCGAAGCGAGCGGCGAACCCGGGGAGACATCTGAAAAAGATGATCCAGCGACTGAGGAGACCTGTTCCAGACCGATAACAGATGGAGCTGAAGTGTCCTTGTGTGAAACTGAGCAAAGGGAACCGCCTCGAATGAGGCCACCATCAAACCCACCAGTCTCATCCCTAGACGGATGGACGGTCGAGGCATGGACATGAGCGACCGAACCAACTCCTGAATCAGAAGAACCTTGGACTGAGGAAGGAAAACTCTGGCCAGATCTGTATCCAGAGACATTCCCAGAAAGGATACTGTCCTGGACGGGTGTAGGGAGGACTTGGGGTAGTTGATCACCCAGCCGAACCTCTCCAGAGTGGATATTACCGTCCTGGTGTCCAATTCTGCCTGGCTGAATGACGGTGCCATGATGAGGAGATCGTCCAGATATGGCACAATGCGAATCCCCTGCGCTCTGAGGAGAGCCATCACCCCAGCAAGCACCTTGGTGAAAACTCTTGGAGCTGTGGTGAGACCGAAGGGAAGAGCTACAAACTGAAAGTGCCGATCCTCCACCGCGAACCTCAGAAACCTCTGGTGTGCGGGAAAAATGGGAACATGG
The DNA here is from genome assembly GCA_027917425.1 of Gastrophryne carolinensis. Classification (NCBI taxonomy): domain Eukaryota; kingdom Metazoa; phylum Chordata; class Amphibia; order Anura; family Microhylidae; genus Gastrophryne; species Gastrophryne carolinensis. The sequence continues at coordinate 36,784,848 of CM051240.1, forward strand.
AGGTAAGCGTCCTGAATGTCTATGGACGTCATGAAGTCCCCCTGACGAAGAGAATGAAAAGCCGAGCGCAACGTTTCCATGCGAAACCTTCGCAGTCTGACGAACTTGTTGAGAATCTTTAGGTCCAGTATGGGTCGGACGGAGCCATCCTTTTTGGAGACCGTGAACAGATTTGAGTAAAAACCCCGACCCCGGTCTAATGAGGGAAGACTCGATACTGCCGCCCGGAGCTGCTGCGCAGCCAGTGCCTCCGGGGACACCCGAGACCTGAGGAAACGCGGGGGAGGGTAGGACTCGAACTCCAGCTTGTAGCCGGAAGACACCACTTCCCTGATCCACCTGTCCGAGACCTCTCGGTTCCAGACCTGGGAGAAGTGCTGTAGCCGTCCCCCCACCCGCACGGGTGAGGGCGCCCCCTCATTGTTGAGCGGGCTTGGCCACGGGTTTGGGTTTTGAGCCCCAACTGTATCCTGAACGGGCACGTCCTCTGCCCCTATTCCAGGAATTTCCCCTTGTAGAAGGGAAGGCGAAACCTCTTCCTGCTCTAGATCCCCGAAAGGAAGGAGGGAAGGAAGACGCTCCTCGAAAGGGGCGACGTTGCTTCTTGCGTTGAGGTAGTTTGCCCCCCTTGGCCACGGCATCCAGCTTGTCTCCAAAGAGCCGTAACCCAACGAAGGGAAGAGCTGTTAGTGACTTTTTTGACCCAAAGTCAGCCGCCCACTGGCGTAACCAAATTGAACGCCTGATAGTAACCATTAGAGCAGAGGCTCTACTACTCATCATCAAGGAATCATCCAAAGTGGCCACCATGAAGGACAAAAACCCCTCACATTGTTTTAGTTCACGAAATTCCTCACTGTCCGGATTCAAACCGGAGGAGGATAACAAGTGCCTGACCACCTTTCTCGTAGCCACCGCCAACAGCGATGAGGCACAAACAGGCCTTATTGCTGCCCCAATACTGGCAAAACCATGACAAGCCATCTGGTCAATGTGTTTATCCTCACCATCCTTAAGAGAGGAACAATCAGGGTTGTTCAATACGGCTGAGTTGGATAACCCCAAAATAGGGGCGTCCACCTCGGGGGGAGACGCCCAGCGCTTAACCGTATCTACTGGAAAAGGATACCTCTTATCCCAACTTTGGGGAATGCCTGGGAGCCGGGCAGGCCTTTCCCATTCCTTAGAAATAATATTATCAAAATGCTTTTAATTAGGGAATTCCAACCACGGCTTGGATTCGTCATAAAACTCCCCTTGCTGTTGAGGAACCTCCGCCGGAGGCGAGATAGCAAGCACCTCAAACATCTGAGTCAGAACATTAGGAGTATCCAAGGAAGTCCCTGAGCTCCGATCGGAATCAGCACCAACAAATTGCTGATCATCAGAAATATCTGAATCCTCAAATAATTCCCCTTCTTCTAGAGGGGAATAATCTGACCAATCCAGGCCGTCCTCGTCATCATCATATTCAAAATGATTAACCGGTGATAAATGCTTCCTCTTAGCCGGTGCTTTCTTGGCAACCGTGGAGGAAATGAATTTTTCAATACTGGCCAACCTGGCACACACATCAGATTGCGACTGCCCCCCCATGGCAATCTCACACGGGGCACGGGTCAAAGTGGGAGGGGGAGAGGATGAAGCCGGCTGCGCTTACCCAGATGCCTGGGGACCGGACTGCCATGTAATAGTCTGCTGTGCACATGATATACATAGGAAAAAATCATCCCCTGTTAGGGATACCCCACAACCCATACACTTCCGGGATTGTCCCGAGGGGAGCCCGGAATCTTGGGATGCCTCCATAAGGTGAACTTGAATAGTCGCTATGAGTGAGGGAATTACGCTATTAAGCAACCCGGGATGCCCTTATATTGTCCAAGTGGGAGGTTTTGTAATAAATAGCAAAAGTACCCAGGTACTCTAGGACCAGGAGAAACCTGAAAAATTCCTGGCAGTTCAGCCTGAAAAACATAGAAAAAGACAGTAAGAGGTTCTCCCTATATAAACCTATATCTATTATATATATATATATATATATATATATATATATATATATATATATATATATATATATATATATATATATATATATATATATATATATATATGCAAATATGTACAGATAAGCAACAGCCGCAGGGCCACTCACTGAGTCTTTGGGCGCCAATACACTGTGTCCTCTGCCTGAGGTAACACAGATCAGAGCGGGAGACGCAGCAGGGGGGCGTGGCCAGCGTGGATCAGGCGCTGCAAGGCTCCGCCCAGCAGCTCCAAACTCCTAAAGGGCGCGGGCTGCGGCCTCATACCGAAGGCCCGGCCCCACCCCCTCACTGAAGAGCGTGAGTGGAGAAATCCTCCCCTCAGCTCTGAGGTAAAAATCCAGTGTCTGTCAGCAAAAAAGATTGCAACAAGTTTACATTATAACTATTCATACCAGAAAAGTAAACATTGTAAACAAACATTTCAAATAAATCTATTTTCCAGGCGCCCCCATAGAAAAACACCAGAAGCTGAATAAGAGGCCTCCACACAACTAAAAAAGGGGAATAGGCCATTTAAGGGGAAAATTAAACTCTTGGACAGGGCATCCCAAACCGGAGTCACCAATCCGGTATAACCGCCTACCCTCTTTATAGGGTCTCGCGGTGGAGCATAGCTCCTGAGCACCTGAGGTGCTGTTATACCCTCGCTCGGACAGCAGTCAAGACTGGGAGGCATTTAAATAGCTATATATTAATAAAGGGAATAAAGAGTCCGAACGGAAATAAAAATATATATAGGCCGGGAGTAGACCCGGCTACCTTAAAGTCCCCCTGTGCAAGGAGGAGATATCATCTGCTGCTTGCTCGCCGTCTGCAGAGATGAAGACTGGGTAATGAGTGGGAGGTCCCAGGTACTTATGGACTGGGAGGGGCTTTCTTTCCTCCAATCATCTCTGCAGAAGCCCTCTACAGGACCATACTACCCACAGGTAATGAATATCTTGAAGCGGGGTGTGTGACATACTTAGAATATGAACCTTACAGAAAGTATTACTAAACTCCCCTTTTCTTTTACCGATGTGCCCCTAAAAAATACTGAAACTAAATCCAGCCATGTAACCAGCATAGCCACAACCGTCATGCAAGGCTTTGTGTATCAGGTCATACCTCCATGCAGATCTGGTAGAGAACCAGGCAGGCCGTGTGGTTAAACAATCGATTCCGCTTCCAGTTGAACTCTACGTTACCATCTTCATGTTCGTGGGTAACTTACAACAGAACACAAATAAGATGGAATACCGAGCCATAATCAACTTTTTTAGGCTATTAAAGTGATATACTCGCTATGGTGGTATCCTTACCTTTTATTTTGTAAAATGTCTCTGGAATGAAGGCCTGGATGGCTTTGAACCTTTCCACCACAAACCCCAGCGTGGGAAACTGACAGCTTCCATAGCTGATAAGCTGATTGGACAAGACAGAAGGGAATATCTTCTGGAGGCGCAAAGTCTGGAACCTAGTAAAAGCAGCACCTGCATGTAGAATACATTTTATTTAATAGACCCAGTCATTGGTGCTGTGCAGAAATTACTGTTTACACCAGTGAACTTAGACAATAGGTGAATCATATACCTAAGTGCAAGGTCTTGGGAGAAGAATTAAGAATAATACCATTTTGTGAATACTCACCTTGTAAAATGGGTATTATAAGTATGTCACACACCCCGCTTCAAGAAATCCATAACATGTGGGTAGTATCGACCTGAAGAGGGCGTTCCTGCAGAGATGATAGCAAAAAGAAAGCCCCTCCCTGATCCATAAATACCTGGGACCTCCCACTCAGCACCCAGTATACAGAAGCAGTAAGGTAAGGGACCAGGAAGAGGCAAAAATAAACAACCACGCAAAGTTCACAAAATAGAGGATCCTGAATACAGAAAGGGCGGGTGAAGCGGGGTGTGTGACATACTTATAATACCCATTTTACAAGGTGAGTATTCACAAAATGGTATTATTCTAAGTATGTCACACACCCCGCTTCAAGAAATCCATAACATGTGGGACATCCAATAGCAGTGTCCATAACAAGGGCGGGGATCCAAAACCAGGCAACAATGCACAACTTTAAACCACTACAGCTTGCAAAACTTTGCGGCCAAAAACAGCATCCGCTGATGCCCGAACATCAACCTTGTAAAACTTGGAAAAAGTGTGAACAGAAGACCAGGTAGCGGCCTTACAAACTTGCTCAACAGAAGCCTGGTGCTGAAAAGCCCAGGACGCACCAACTGCACGAGTAGAATGAGCAGTAACACGAAAAGGGGGACTCCTCCCCTTGGCAGAATAGGCCCCAATGATGGCCTGACGAATCCATTTACTAATGGAAGATTTGGCAGGAGCCAAACCTTTCCTAGGCCCAAAGGGCACCACAAAGAAAGCATCAGTCTTACGAAAGGAAGACGTAACCACCAGATAATGTTCCACAACACGAACTACATCCAAGGAATGCAATGCCCTTTCCTTGTCGTCGCTGGGATTTGGGCATAGAGAAGGCAACACAATGTCCTGATTCAGATGAAACTCCGAGACCACTTTAGGAAGAAAACCCTGCTTGAAACGAAAGACAACCTTGTCCTGATGTTTCTCGAAGTACGGAGCTGTAATGGATAAAGCTGCCAACTCAGAAACACGCCTAACCGAAGTGATAGCCACCAAAAAGGCCACCTTTTGCGTAAGAGAAGACAAAGCTATCTCATTCAAGGGCTCAAACGGAGGGCCCTGGAGAGCAGAAAGAACCAGGTTCAAATCCCAAACTGGAACAAAAGGCTTCCTAGGAGGCCGAACATGTGTAACACCTTGGAAAAAGGTCTTGACTAAGGGATGAAGTGCAAAAGACCTTTGGAAGAACACCGCCAGGGCAGAAACCTGCCCTTTCAAAGTACTAAGCTGGAGCCCCAGATCTAGACCATGTTGGAGAAACTCCAAAATTCTAGGAATGGAGAACTCTCGACAAGAGAAAGACCTACTTTCACACCAATCAATATAGGCCCTCCAAGTCCTGTAGTAAATAGAAGAGGAAGAGCGCTTCCTGGCACGGATAAGAGTCTGAATCACCGCGTCAGAAAGACCTTCTTCCTTCAAGATGGCGGTTTCAGCAGCCATGCCGTCAAAGCCAGCGATGGTAAATTGGGATAGCGCAGCCGACCCTGGGTGAGCAGGTCCGGCAGCAGAGGCAGGGCGAACTGATCCTCTGCCAGTCTTACGAGGTCTGCGAACCAAACTCGCCTTGGCCACCTTAGGGCCACCAGAATCGCCGACGCACCATCCAAGGCCAGTTTGCGCAGCACTCTGGCTAGCATTGGGAACGGAGGAAACAGGTAAAGGAACCCCAGATCCCTCCAGTTCAGAGACATGGCATCCACTACCAGAGCCAGAGGATCCTGCGAGAGAGACACAAAGACTGGGAGCTTGTGATTGTGACGAGAAGCAAAGAGGTCCACCGCTGGGAACCCCCACCTGAGACATATCGAACGAAACACCTTGGGACTGAGAGACCACTCCCCCTGACGAGAGGAGGCCCTGCTCAGCAAGTCCGCCTCCGTGTTCTCCACTCCCGGAATGTAGACTGCTGAGATACACGGGACGTGGGTCTCTGCCCAGTCCAGAATCAAAGACACTTCCCTGAGGGCACTCCTGCTGCGAGTCCCTCCTTGGTGATTGATGTAAGCAACCGCCGTTCTGTTGTCCGACCGGACCTGAACTGGCAGGCCTCTCAACTGATGAGTCAAGCGAAACAGAACCAACCTGATGGCTCTCAACTCCAGAACATTGATGGGCTCGTGAGCCTCCCGCGGGCCCCACAGACCCTGAAACTGGAGGTCCTTCCAAACACCCCCCCAACCTGACAGACTGGCATCCGTGGTAACTGTTTCCCAACGCGGAGCCAGAAAAGATCTGCCCTTCAACAGATTGACCGACCCCAACCACCATTGCAGGGATCGACGAACTCGGGGAGTCAACAGGAAGGACTGATCCAACGATAGAGGAGACTTGTCCCAAACCTTCAACAGATGAAGCTGAAGCGTCCTTGTGTGAAACTGCGCAAAGGGAACTGCCTCGAATGAGGCCACCATTAACCCCACCAGCCTCATCCCTAACCGGATGATCGGATGAGGGGTTGACAAGAGAAGCCGAACTAACTCCTGAATCAAAAGAATCTTGGCCTGGGGTAGAAACACCCTGGCCTGTGAAGTGTCCAGAGACATTCCCAGAAAGGTCAGAATTCTGGACGGGGAAAGAGAAGACTTGGGGTGGTTGATCACCCAACCGAACCTCTCCAGAGTGGACACCACCGCTCTGGTGTCCAACTCCGCTTGGTTGAAGGAAGAGGCCATGATCAGTAGATCGTCCAAATAGGGCACGATGCGGATACCCTGACCTCTGAGCAGAGCCATCACCCCCGCTAGCACCTTGGTGAACACCCGAGGCGCTGAGGTGAGACCGAAAGGAAGTGCCACAAACTGAAAGTGCCGATCCTCCACCACGAACCTGAGAAACCTCTGGTGTGCTGGAAAAACCGGAACGTGTAGATAAGCATCCTTGATGTCTATGGACGTCAGAAAGTCTCCCTGACGAAGAGAGTGAATGGCCGAACGCAGCGTTTCCATGCGGAATTTCCTCGGCCGGATGAACCGGTTGAGAAACTTCAGATCCAAGATGGGTCGGACCAACCCATCCTTCTTGGGAACCGTGAACAGATTGGAATAAAAACCCCTGCCCCGATCTGAAGGGGGCACTGGGCAAATGACAGCCATGTCCAGAAGATTCTCCACTGCCACCAGGAGCCCCTGCGCCGCTAGAGGCTCCGACGGCATCCGAGACCTGACAAATCTGGAAGGGGGGCGGAGCTCGAACTCCAGCTTGTAGCCGGAAGACACCACTTCCCGGATCCATCTGTCCGAGACCTCTTGATCCCAGATCTGAGAGAAGTGCTGCAGCCGTCCCCCCACCCGCATGGGTGAGGGCGCCCCCTCATTGCTGAGCCAGCTTAGCAGCCGGTTTGGGCTTAGAGCCCCAACTGTATCCAGAACGGGCACGTCCTCTGCCCCTGTTTCCGAAATCTCCTCTGGAAGAGGGAAATGCAGAACCCCTGCCAGATCTGGCCCCCCGAAAGGAGGGGTTAAAGGCAGGCGCCCCCCGAAAGGGGCGGCGTTGTTTCTTACGTTGAGGTAACCTACCACCCTTGGTGACAGAGTCCAATGTCTCTCCAAAGAGCCGTAGACCAACAAAGGGTAAAGCCGTCAGTGATTTTTTGGACATAAAATCGGCCGCCCACTGGCGCAGCCACACCGACCGCCGAATAGCCACAAGCAGAGCCGAAGTCCTACCACACATCATCAAAGTATCATCCAAGGCGGTCAACACAAAGGATAGAAACAACTCGCACCGTTTAAGGCTAAGGAACTCGTTACTACCAGGACGAAGCCCGGAAGAAGTCAACAGGTCCCTGACCACAGACCTGGTGGCCAACACCATTAGCTCCGAAGCGCACACAGGCCGGATGGCCGACCCAATGCTAGTAAAGCCATGAGAAGCCATCTGATCAATACGTTTATCCTCTCCATCTTTGAGAGTGGAACAATCAGGTCTGTTTAACACCGAGGAGTTAGACAACCCCAAAACCGGTGCATCCACCTCGGGGGGAGATGCCCAGCGCTTGATCGCCTCAGAAGGAAAGGGATATTTCCTATCCCACCCCTGAGGTATGCCAGGGAGCCGAGCCGGCCTATCCCATTCCTTGTCAATGATTCTATCAAAATGGCGTTGCGTAGGAAACTCCAGGCGCGGCCTGGATTCCTCAAACAATTCACCTTTCTGCTGTGACGCCTCCTCGGGAGGGGAAATATTCAGAACTTCCAGCATGAGAGACAGAGCGTGAGGAGAGTCCAAGGATCTCCCTAAATCAGAAAGCTCGGCATCAGCGCCAGCAGACTGCTCATCATCCGAAAATTCTGAACCCTCATCAACTTCCCCCTCCTCTAGCTGGGGATAATCAGACCAATCCAGATTATCTCTGTCATCAAGATCATCCACCGGCGGAGCCGGCGACAAATGCTTTCTCTTAGACGGAGCCTTACGGGCGACCGAGCTAGAGAGCATTTTCTCAAGGCTAGCCAATCTGGCACACATCTCGGATTGCAGATCCCTGCCCATGACCACGTCACACGGGGCACGAGTCAAGGCGGGAGGGGGAGTTGAGGTGGCCGGCTGTGCTGACCCCGACGCTTGGGGTTCGGACTGCCGCGTAATAGTTTGCTGTGCACATGGAATACACAGTAACACATCATCCCCAGTAATGGAAATCCCACACAACATACACTTTTTGGGATGCCCCGAAGGGGTCCCAGTCCCAGTATCCGGGGATGCCTCCATAAGGTGAATTTTGAGTGGTCGCTATGACCCAGGGAATTACGCCAGTTAGGCAACCCGGGATGCCCCTTTAATGTCCCGAGTGGGAGGATTTGTGATGCTAAAATGGACCCAGGGACCCAGGATCAGGAGAGACCTTCCAATACTACAGAAGATCCTCCTAGATAACTTTCACCTAAAAGACAGAGAGAGACCCATAAGACCCTACAATAAAACTTAACAGATAAAGAAATAAATGAGGCCCACAGGGCCACTCACAGACGCTGCGGTGAACGATCCGCCTCAGAACAATTGTGTGGCGATCTCTGAGGTGAAGTGAAGAGAAGAAGCACGGCCGTGCCAGGGGCGTGGTCTGCGCAGCCCGCGCAAAGCTGATCTGTGCCCCCTTCTGCCTAGTAACAGGGAGCTGCCCAGTGACAGGGAGCTCAGCTCCGCAGCGGCGCCAGTACAGAGGAGGGCGGAGCCGCGGCGACGCGCCGAAAGCCCGGCTCCGCCCCCCCTTCCAGTGTGAATGAAGCGTGAGGGAAGAAGTCCCTCACGCACCGGCCCAGAGACCGGCGCCGGCTGCATGACAACGGGTGCATCCGCTATCACTAGCGGAGCACCCGCCCCGCTCGCTGCGGCGAGGAGTGAAGGAGAGAACGGGGGCTGGCCGCGGCAGAGCGCCGAGTGCCAGCCCCGCCCCCCCAACGCGCGTGAGGTGAAAAATCACCTCACAGAATGAAGAACCCCGGCACCCGGCTGCAATGACAGCCGCGGTGCTGGGACATAGTAACAAGAGAAAAACACATTGAGGGACTACTCTAGATACACACATCAATAAAGAGACAGTAATAAAGAGAAAGTGAATAAGCTAACCCCTATGAGAGGAACCCCCAGCCCCCATAGTTGGTAAAGGGAAGGGCCCCCCCCAGGGGAAAGGTCAAGGGACGGGGCATCCCAAACCGGGATCACCTACCCGGTATGACCGCCTACCCTCTCTTTTAGGGTCTCACGGTGGAGCTCTGCTCCTCAGCACCAGAGGTGCCAATGTACCCTCGCTCGGGCCAGCAGCCAAGACTGTGGAGGCATGTAATATGAGGTAAATTTTTGGGACAAAAGGGGTCCGAGCGGAAATAAACAACATAAGAGGCCGAGAGTTACCCCGGCTACCTGAAATCCCCCTGTGCAAGGAGGAGCCATCATCTTCTGACTTGCTCGCCGTCTGCAGAGATGGAAAACTGGGTAGTGAGTGGGAGGTCCCAGGTATTTATGGATCAGGGAGGGGCTTTCTTTTGCTATCATCTCTGCAGGAACGCCCTCTTCAGGACGATATTACCCACATGTTATGGATTCTTGAAGCGGGGTGTGTGACATACTAAGAATAACTGGGTGCTGAGTGGGAGGTCCCAGGTATTTATGGATCAGGGAGGGGCTTTCTTTTTGCTATCATCTCTGCAGGAACGCCCTCTTCAGGTCGATACTACCCACATGTTATGGATTTCTTGAAGCGGGGTGTGTGACATACTTAGAATACCAGCATTTTTGAACTGTAAAAAGGAATCACAGCAACTGGGATAATAAAGAGACTATCCCATCTGCCACAATTCCCCAGTAAATAAGAAAAGGTAAAAGTCCATCTGGTGATTGGATATTACTACCTGTACCCTATATACAGTATATCCAGTCCTAGACTTATACATGAACAAAGCTCAAGGGCTAAAAAAGAGCATGTTTTGTGGATTTTTATATAGCAGACTTTATAATTTTTACTCCACATGTGCATCTGTGTGGAGAGCTGCAAAACCCTTGGCCTGTTGGTGGACCTTAAAGCGGACCTTCACCCCGAATAAGAGTCTAATTTGTATGTTTCCCTTACCCCCTACATACAGATTGCCCACATTAAAAATCATCCTACCTGCACCTATTGTGTTTTTTTAACCTTTTAACATCCAAGATGGCGGCCCGTGGAGTTTCAGGCTGCCTGCAGACAGGAAGTGTCTTCTGACTGTGCCGCTCTGCATTCTGGGATTGCTGACCTTTTCCTGACCTCAGCTCTGCTCAGCTATAACCCCGCCCCTGCACTTGCCTAACCTCTCTCCTCTCCTCAGTATGTGATGCTTCTGAGGCAAGATGGCGGCACCCGTATCCTAAAGTCCTGAACAGAGTTGCAGCCCAGTGGGAAAAAAATAAGTGAGCAAGCAAGTAAAACGTAATATATATATTAATTTTAAATGCTGGGGAACAGTTTAAGGGTTTGGGCTTTTCATTAAATGATGCTGAAGGTCCGGTTTAAGGAGGAGGGTGGAGCAGGTGTGGTCTACAGGCCGTTTCCTCTAAAACAATAGATCCATTCTACTAGTAGTTGGCATTGAATATTTCCTACCTATCCGAAGGTCCAGCTCCGATCTTACATCCACGGCATCACTGATGTTTTGATCGGGTTCAACAAGGTTCTCGCAGGCTATTCTGATGGACCGAGGGGTGATCTCAGAGAAGCGGGCACGGAACACCTGCAAATTGGGCTTCACTGCAAAATAAAGGAGCACACCATAGATTTACAGCTGTCCATTAATGGGTTTCCAGTGAAAAAACAAGAGTTATGCAGATACAGTTTATTTGTTGCAGACCATAAAGCACAGGTGTTAAACTCCTTCCTGAAAGGGCAGCAACAGACCAGATTTTGCGTAATTCCACACAGACGCTCATAAGAAGCTATAGACACAGCTATGTGGAGATCCACAAAACAGGACCTGTTGCTGTCCCTTCAGGAGTGAGTTTGACAGCCCTGCCCTAATGGATACCTGTGCACACTACACAAAACACAACATAAGCGCATGGATAAAAGGAATTGTATCCCAGCAGGAGAAGGGTGGAGGTGCTTAAACAACTAAATGAATGTTCACGCTAGAAGTTTATAAAGGAATACTGTACATGTACATAAGTGGATACTGTTAGTTGTTCAGAAATAGTACGGCAAGTGTGAAAAAAAAATGTTAAAGCAGTTACCCTTACTGACGTACTCAGCCAGAGGAAGAGCTATTGGAGCTTTTTTGGACTGTAGTAAAAAAAAGCCCATTGAGAAGCGAGCACAGGCCAGCAGCAAATACTCACCCTACCCTTCTGTCTATTAAACCATCCACTAAGAGGGATTTACAGAGGAAGCATGCATACATCATACCTGCTTTGCAGACGTGGATGATCTCAAAGCCGATATTCTCCCCCTCACGATCACAATCAGTCCATATAATAAGAGCCTGACACTGCCGCACCTCTCGCTCCAGCGTTTTCTGAAACCAAATGTTGAGTGTAATGTCATAATTGTATGCAGTATATTTCCATTTGCTGCACATTCCCTGAAAATCTAGGTCCTATGGATGGAGGAAGTAAAGAGAAGGGTCAACTGAGGAAGCCTAAGGCGTTTTGGAAACAAGGCCCAAGATCATATTCGCCACTGCCAGCCAAGGCTTCCACACCTACCTGCCATCTGTCTGCCCTTGGAAAGTGAAGGCAGCACAGGAGCAGGAACTGTGTCCGGTGGTGATGAATCTGATCTGGGACTGTTGTCTGCAGTGAACATATCCATTAATTTAGAAGCAGGTTACCTTGATGTTGACATAATCGTTAGGGCAATACTTCTCCACTTCTGCATCAAACAGGGAAACTGGATTACAGCTGTGCCTGCAAAATAAACAGGAGAAAAGGGCTGTGCATTATATTAGGGAACTGGGGGTCTCTCTGCCCACAAGAGGGACACATCTATACCCACCAGGATTTGAGATGACCCTGGAATTCCAGTGCCAGCAAGTGTCCAGAGACAGAGGTCATGTTGACCGTCACATCCTGCAATGATCAAACACAGTGGATCTTTATCCATTTGGATGAAAAGTAACCAAGAGTTAAGGGAAAAATCCACTTTCAATGGTGTTTTTGAAAGCTTATATTACTGAGAGTCTAAATGATGTTGTCAAGGTTCTGAGCTTTTCCTGTTAGTCACTGTGTTTTATGGAAACAGAAATCCCTGCATGCTGTTGCTATTAGCAACTGTACAGCAAGATATACAAGAAGAGAGAAATGAGCCCTGTACACACAGAACACTGCTGCTATGGCCACTGCTGAGGTGAGAGAGCTTACTCAAGGACAGATACGCTCAGCACCATTTGGCATATAATAATATACTCAGAATATTTTTTTTAAAAACAATTGCGGCAAGAAAGCTGAATGGAGCAATTGCACCACTCACCTCTATCTGAGGAGGGTTCCCCAAGGTATGCTGGGAATGCAGCTCACACACGAGCCATGGGATCACTGTCTATGTGAGTATGCATGGAGATTGATGGGGTTTTACACGGAGGGAAAGGGAATCGACTGGCCCTAGAGTCTCTTAAGACTCCAGGACCAGGCAAAATGGCCGATGTTCCTCTTTAAAGTGACAGAACAGGCAAAGCCAATTGTTAGATCATTGTGTGGTGGCCCACATTGGTGGGGTGGTGCTGGAGAGGCAGATAAGGGAGTGTATTTCCTCATTCAAGATGCCGAGCTGGGAGAAGGCACAGTGCTGGAGGAACGCATGGCAAAGTAAGTCGCTGTTTATTTGATTTAACCTTGTGCACGAAAAATCCCTTTAAAGTTGAAGTCATTCCACCATTTTTTGTTTTGTTTAGACCCGTTCTATTTGAATATTTTTACATGTCCTGTAGGTTTTTATATCAGAAAAGCAGGAAGAGCATTTGTGTTGTTCTATGGAGTTTAGCTTGAAACATCAGAACAGTAATAGTTTTACCATATCCAATACTCACCCTTCCAAACAAATGATATTCATACTCATAGATCTTGTTAAACTTAGACAATCCTTCCCTCTGTGGAGAAAAAAAAAAACACAATTATTCTATTCTAAACTTTTGTAATAGAAGAGAACCACAAAGCTTTGAGCACTGTCATAATAAAATATTTTTAAAGTGGATCAAAACCCAAGATTTTCACTACCCCCCCCCAAATTGTGTGAAACCCTGCCATCACCCCTCTCCTCGGTCCAACGGTTCATGCGCAGCTGCTCGTCCAATTGGCTTCTCCGATTGTGCCTATTACTGGTGGTCTGTTTCAACTATTTGTATAAACAGATGCCTCCTCAACACAGTAGTGTTCGTATTGAGCATGGAGCCTTTAGCCCGACTGAAAGTTGCATCCTGATATATAAGCGGGGTAGAAATCATAGGATCTGCCCTTTTTGCTGATGACGAGTTCCTCACGCTTACACATCAGTCTCCCGAACCTTGCTGGGGACCTGGACAAGTCTGAAAACTGCAAAAATCAGCGGCCCTTAAAGAGGAATTATGGTCAAAAAATGACCATGGTTCCTCTGTACTCTGCGACCCGAACTGCCCTGCTGCGCCACATATAAAACAATAAACTGTCTGCCCAGATACTCACCACTTCTGGGACCTATTCTACGGCTGCCAGGAGCAGCCTATCAGCCTCAAGGGCCAGCGCCGCGCAGCACCAAAAGGCTTGACCCCTAGCTGTGCTGATAGGCCGCTCGAGGTGATGCACCCACATGACCAAGAGCAGCCCATCAGCGCACGAAAATATCAGTGCTGACCCTGAAAGTGGCTGCTCCGTGGCAGCCGTAGAACAGGACACAGAAGTGGGGGGCATCTGGGCGGCCGGATTATTGTTTTATATGGGGCAATGCCCCACTGGGTGAAACACAGCCAGATTGGCAGTAACAGCTTACCTTTCCCCGGCCCAATGGCGCATGCACGTTCTCGTCCAATCAGAGCCATTTGCAGTAATTATGTCATTTGGCAATGGGGAGCACAAGCGGCAGTATACCCAGCATCTTCAAGCTGTGCGCCTGCTCCTGCCACAGCCATTCTGATAGGCTGGGAAGAGAGTGTGTGTGCTGCTGGGGATGCAGCTGCTTGCACCCCCATTGCGAACTATCATAGGCACAGCAAGGGGTTCTGATTGGATGACAGCCCTTGCATGCGCTGTTGTACCAGGACAAGGTAAGCTTTTAATGCTGAAGGGGGGGGGGGGGGGTTAAAAAAGAGGCACACCCTAAACTGGGATGCCCCCAGGGCCTGAAACAAAACCCAGGATAGTCAAATTTAGTGTCTCTCTGCCCTCCCATAAATAAACTTTGTTACAAACAAATTTTCCATTTAAATAGAACCGCAATTCCCTAGATTGCTCTAAGTATCTAAGAGAGAGAATTTAGTCTTATATGTCTAGTGTCTAGGAAGGCAGCTTAACTTCCTACAGATACGTTGCAGCCCGGAGGGGGAAACAATAATAAGTGACTAAAAACGTAAAATATATTACATTTTAGATGCTGGGGAATAGTTTTTTTAAAGGTCTGGGCTTTTTAATAAATCATGGTGAAGGTCGGGTGTAAGTGATCGTGTACAGTGCGGGAGGCATCCGTCCGCCCATCCCTCTTCGCAGCGGGTAGGCGCCTCCCGCAGTAGTGTGCGCCATTGCTGCTGCGTCTCTTACCGGCAAGCTCAGTCTGGGCCGGTAAGGACCTATGAAAGGGCTGTATACGGCCTGCGCGTCGTACAATGCCCAGGTCTGATCTAGACAGATGTTCCATACTTTAGAAAGAAGACATCTACCTAATCTGCCCCCCTACTTACCATGCTTTACAACATCCTAAATAACCCCCACCTAAATAAAATAACTTACCATATGTCAAGAGGCAGGCGAAGGAATGGGAAAAGATTTGGCGAACAATGGCTAAATCTTCTATAAACATTATATATATACAAATCCACAATGAGACGGTAATATGCGCCAACTAGAATAGCTCACAATGTCCCGGGATTCTCTGACAGATGTTTTACGGGATGCGCTATGCCTGGTGATGTTATGTATATTTGGTCCACATACGGTTAATAGTCTTTTTGGTGCATCTGTTAGGCGGAACCCCTGGGTGGCCCTTTTACACCAGGATTTGGAGGAATTGGCGTCAAGGCAGGCCATTGCTTGTAAAACATGTTCCATATCATTTATTGAAGTTTTTTTTTTTAGCACTGAGAGGATGACAAGTGTCCTATCAGCTTCACTTCCAACATTCCTGCGATCTGGGGGCCCTGGATTGTTTACATCCATCCTACCATGGACTAGCTTTTTCTTATGATTAGCCCACCAATTGAACCTTACATCCTGACCCATTTCTCCATCTGACAAATTAAATCTAAATTAAATGTATTTGTTATGCATCAGAGGCATTGCAAAGAGCACTTGGCTCAGAGACATTGTATCAAAGCGCTTTGCTAAGCAGAGACAGATGACTTCTTTCAGATTCTGGATAGAAAAAAAAGAAAAAGACAGTATAGAGAAAGCCTGAGGCTTCCTTAACTGTAGCTATTGCTGACTGACCACAATGGGGTTGATTCAGAGCCAGGTGAGAATTCTCACTCCTTTTTTTAGGAGAGAAATCTGCCATTGACTGTCATTGTCTATCGGGTGTACATTTTCACCTGTCTCTGAATCAGCCTCAAGGTAGACAATAAAAGTCAATGCCAGTTTTATCTCTTAAAAAAAGGAGTGAGATTTCTTTATCTGGCTCTGAATCGACCCCAGTGTGGCGATCCATTAGTGCACACCCATGCACAATACCAGATCAAAACTACAATGCTAACACGATTCTGGCATGATGCACCAGGCCAGAATTACAAATAGGAATGGGTCAAAGGAGGCGTCCCCAACCCCCCTCCTCAATGCCCGCCAACACACCATCTTTTGTGGATCTCTACACAGTTGCACAGGCGAAGTAGCAGAGCTTCTATGTGGAGAGTCACAAAACATGACCTGTTGGTGGGCCTGGAGGAGGAGGGTTGAGGACCCCAGGGTTAAAGGATGGACACCATACAACATTAAAATGGAAAAGGTCATGTGATGCACACTCACCCTCCTCATCCTCCCGCTGGACATGATGTCAGCAATCCCCTTGGCGGCATCATTTTTCTCCGCCACACAGAGAACCTTCTGAATATTAATCCTCGGTGGCATGGCGCAGAATGCTCGAGCGCAAACCCTGGCACTAGACTGTGTCAGGATCCGGAGCCAGCTAACTGCACAGAAAAGCATCACTGGCCCAGCAGGGGGTGTTGGCCACCAATAAGCAACATGGCGGCGTTCTATGCATCCATTACCCAGCAGGAAGCAACCAAACCTAAACAGAGGGGAGGAAATATTTGTATAGAATAAGTCAAATGACACCATCATGTACAAACATCAAAAAAATGGCATTCGATTGATAATGAATTGAAAGAGGCAGAGGGGGTTAATAACATACGGTATCCGTTATTGAAAGCGGACCTTCACCCTGAATAAGAGCCTCTCTCATATGTTTCCCCCACCCTGTACATACATATTGCCCACATTAAAAATCATCCTACCAGCATATTCTAAACCTTTAAACATCCAAGATGGTGACTCATGGAGCATCAGGCAACCAGCAGACAGGAAGTGTCTTCTGATTGTGTGGCTCGGCATTCTGGGATTGCTGTCCTTTTCCTGACCCCAGCTCTGATCCGCCTGTGCAAAGCACAGCTTTAACCCGTCCCTCTGCACTTTACCCTGCTCTCCTCTCCTCAGTGTGTATGATGCTTCTAAGGCAAGATATCCTAAAGTCCTGAACAGAGTTGCAACCCAGCGGAGGAAAGAATAAAAAGCAAGCAACTAGAAACTTAAAATATATTAATTTTAGAAGCTAGGGAATCGTTTAAGGGTTTGAGTTTTTTAATACATGATGCTGAAGGTCCGGTTTAAGGGGTGTCCGAATCACAGAAGCTTATAGTCTAAAGATATGTGGTGATGGAAAAGGAAATAAGAGGTGGAGTAATGTACAGCACATAGTTCAGGTGTATGGCTACTTTACTTTAAAAGAGGAACAACCACCTCCTTGAGAATATAAGACTTCTGGAGAAGTGGTCTAACTCTTAATGGGACATCCGGAATTAGAATGCACCTCACCGCTACCCAGAACTTATCTCAGTGCCTTGGCCATATACCCACTCTACATCTAATGAGGCGCCTGAATGGACACAGGTGCCTTTCTGTGCGAGTGCCCACTCCGGCCATTCAGAGGGCCCGGCACGCCCCCAGCTAGAGGCAAGCATGGATGCGGTCATCGGCGCTCACCCCATTTACTTGCCGCTCTGAGCTGAGTTCACAGGCGATCGTAGGAGATACACACAAAGGGGCAAGCCAAATCAAGCTGCCCCCGCCAGGAGGAACAAAACCCAAGAAAGGCAAAATCTTGAGTTTTGTTCCTCTCTGAATGGCATTGGTTGGCGTAACCTAAACAAATACAGATACTCACCTCACCCTTCCCAAATTGTATATGTCAAGGCTGGCTTCTTGGAAACTCACCAGTTAAGAATAGCCAAGTTCCTACCTTCTAGTGCTGGCCCCATTGTCACTGTGCCCCTTTTCTGGTAAACATCATTCACTGTGATGACAGCTGGGACAACATTAGAGCCACAACTCTGCCCTTAGCAAGCGGTGGCCGTACTAAAAGTGTGGGGGGTGCTCATGTTAAAATGCACTAAACCCCACCGCGATCGGCCCGGGAATCTATAAGATTCTCAGGCCGATTAATTCCCTCCCCCTCCAAAACCAGGATGCCCCGGTGTGTGAAACTCTCCAGGTCGTCCTATACACCTACCCTGCTTCCCGGTCCATCGGTACATGCAGGAGCCGCATCCCCGCTCCAGGCATTTGTGAATGGCTGGCCACGCTCCCTGTTAGAGGGAAGCCGGCGATGCGGTCGCCAGCGCGCTCGGAGCCGCTGGCCTTAGACGAAGGCTTAGACGACGTGACGTCAGCGGCTCCGTGATTGGCTCCGCTGATTGGACAAGCGGCCACGCATGAGCTGTAGGACCGGGAAGAGGTGAGTTACCTTTCGTGATCTGGGGGGTTTCACCGATCGGGGGTGCCCTGGGGGAAAGGACCAAAAACCAGGATGGTCAAATCCTGGATTTTGGTCCACTTTAAGCCTGCAAACCTTACCTGCCAACTCGCTCCCTTGGGGAAATGCAGCCCCGCAATTTGCCGGTAGCTGTCACATCTCCGGAAGCTCGAGCTTCCACTGTTCCGGCTGCCAGGCATGTGACAGCCGCCGTCCAATCGCAGGGCTGCATTTCCCCCCGAGGGAGCGAGTTGTCAGGTAAGATTTGCGGGCCTTACAGTGCTTGATCTCAGCGGGGTGCCCCCCAGCAGCAGACCAATACTCACGTTTTGTAAAACGGGCGTTTCGGTTTAAAAAGATCCTAAAGTCAAGGGTAACCGTACCCGGCACCTAGGCAGTGCAGGCTATTAATACAAAGAAATAACTAACCCAGTCAAGGTACCCAACAGTGCTCCCAGTGACAGCTGCAGTGGTGCTACACTGATTGTTATCACTGCTGTGTTGGTGCACATTGCACCCCGGTCTGGAAATTTTAATAGCTTCAGGCGGATGCAGATACCCATCAGTGCAGCCTCACTGTGTGGCCACTGCTATGAGCGCCTTGGTAAACCATTGGATGCTGGGTCTAATTTTAACCTGTACTGTCTGAGGGAGGGGGAACCTAAAACCACTATTTTATGGACATTGGAATCTCTTTAAAGCTGAACGAAACCTGGGATTTTGACTATCCCAGGCTTTGTTACTTGCCCCAGGGGCATCACGATTTGCATTGCCCCAGTACACGGAATGCCACAGTTAGCCATTAAAAGCTTACCTTTCCCGGGTCCAATGGTACATGCGCGGGTTCTTGTCCAATAAGAGCCATTTGCCGAACATACGTAATTTTCAGCAAACGCCTCTGTGCTTGGCAATTGGGAGCATGTGTGGCTGCATCCCCAACAGCAGGTGCTCTCCCGCTCCCGGTCTATCTGAATTGGGGGGAGGGTCACACACAGCCCAAAAGACCAGCCCTGGAATCTCTTAGATTCACGGGATCAGCCCCCATTGAGTTTTGTTCTGCATTAACAGGCCAACTTCAGATCAGCTAGGAAAGAGGCGGGTATGCACATCGGCTAAGAGTAAAGCAGGAATGCACCCTGGGATCACCAGCTATGCAAGTATACAAAGTAGAGCTAGTTCCAGGTTTATGTGGGCCCTTGGGAGTCTTAATGGGCCCATTGTGGTGTGGTACAATACTCTATACATGGTGATAAAAGTTGCATGTAGGGTGAATAGTGCTAAAAAAAAAAAATTGAAAGAAAAAAAAAATAACTCAAGGAATGGCAAAGTATAGATAGAATGACAGAAAAAGAGAAATAAAGAATGAAAGAAGAAAAAAAGAACGAGAGAAAAGAATGAAAGTAGGAACGAAAGACAGAAAAGAAATGACAAAAGAAAGAATATACGAAAAGAAATGTTAAAAAGAATTGAAAGAAACAAGGAACAAAAGTACTGAATGTATGACGGAAACAAAAAGAATAAAAAGAATGACAGAAAAGCAGGAAAGAGAGAAGGAATGGGGAAAAAAAAAAAAAAAGATGAAGCGTAATGCGGTAGACGAGCAGACCTCTGAGGAAGCGCCACGAGGGCTTGAAACAGCCGCCAGGTTATGATGTATATCTAGAAAGGCTCTATAAGTATGCAGGTTCGGTGGATACATGTTATCTGTTTGTTAGTTACTTGTATTGCCAAGATAGTTCATGAGTTATCATATAAGAGTTGACATTTTACATTGTGTGCAATAAGTAGGAACTGGGAACTTGTGCAATATGTTACTGTGGAGCTGGTGCAATATAATTTGGCTATACCTGCAATTGGCTTTATTCTTATATATTTTGTATGGTGCATTTTTCTGACATTTTTTAAGGATTGCACCAAGCACTTTAGTAATATATTTTGCAAGGCTCTTGTTATCAGGTTTTTGTCAATGAAGATGCTACAATGAATCTGGATACAGTAAAGCACACCTCAAACAGAGCAATTCTGACTTTATGAATTTTTAATTAATGTGAACTGTTTGTCATCTTTGTGTGATGGAATGAATTATTGGTGGATTAATTTTTGTGATCTAATAAAAACTGCATTGAGAATGTTAAATTGATTGAGTGTGCACCTTCTATCGTTATATTGTGATATGAGTAAGAGGTGATGTTTGTGGATTACCTTTTTGTGTAAAGGCTGCAGCACCTAATCAAATTTTCTGATTGAAGTAGGATTACTATTTTCTTGAGCGCTGAACCACTGTATATTAATTATTAGAAAAAAAAAAAAGAAGATGTAAGAAAAAAAACGTACAGAAAAAAAAAAAGGAGTGACAGAAAGAAAGAAAAGGAATGTCAGGGATGAAAGAAAGAAGCAAAGAATAGATGTAACGAAAAAAGACTAGAAGGAAAAAAGAATAGAAAGTAAGAAAAGAAATGGCAGAACACAGATGAAAGAAACACAGGATAGAAAAAAAGAAAGAAAAAGACAAAGGAAAGACAGCAAGAAAGAAAAGAAGAAAAAAATGAATGGCAGAACAGATGAAAGAAAAAAATTAAAGAAAAAAAGAATAGAAGGACCGGCAGAAAGAAAGACTCTCTGAATGGCCAATCTGCTCCTGGCTGACAGTCCTGGTTACGGCCCTGTGTCCTGCATAGGAGCTGCCCAGGGTAGAGGGAATGACAGGAAGCCTGACTGATATAAGGGAAAATGGGAGAGGGACATCAAGAAATAGACAAGCAGAACATACACAAAGAAAACTCACTCATACAGTCTTTACCTTTAAGAATCTTTAGCTTTAAATATATAACTCGATTTTATTTAACCACTGATCACAATAAGATGACTCCCTATCTCTGCTGGTGTTGTGGAATACATCAGGCTACGGTAAAGCACATCTGGTGGAAATGTAAATATATCAAGGCTCTTTGGCAAGACATAATCAAATGTGTTAATCTAGAAGAAGGAATAAGCATTCTTTTGAACAAACCAAAAATCCTGTTAAACCACCCAATACCGAATCTGCCAATGGCTAAGAGGTTCCTAACAAACCTCATCGTGATGGGCACCAAATATCATATAGTCAAATCATGGCGAAGACCAAACCCAACTACTTTCGAAACGGGATAGGAATCTTAGAAATGTAATCTGTAGTAACTAATCAGGGAGAAATCAAGACACAGCTTCAACGGATTTGAACTGAAAGAAAAGATTAAACAAACCAAAAAAAAAACCTTCACGTTATATACCGTGGTATGGGGGGGGGGGGTAAATATACAATACGATACAATGGGGGGGGGGGGGGGGGGGGAGTGTGTGTGATTATGAATTGTGAATTGGTCAGGAAATACCCCACCATGATGCTGATATGATCTTACATACCGGATGAATGACTGATTCTGACAACATCAAACGGAGATCAACTCTGAGTGGGGGGGGGGAGGGAGGGTAGAGGGAATGAGGTGGGCCCTCCCAAGGTGTAGGGGCCCTGACACCTGTCCAGGTACGCCCAGTGCAGACGCCTGTCCAAATACCAAGTGATCAATCTATTATAACACAGTGGGGCATCCCAAATCAGAAATCCCTCTTTAAAGAGGACCACGATCTTAAGATTTTGAGCTCCCCCATGGCATCCGGATTTGGGATACCCCACTGGGTGACACCCACAGGTTCCCCAGTCACCAGGAACTTGCCTGTAAATGCAGCACAGTCCTGCCCGCAAGAGTGACGGAGGATGCTGCTGCAGGGAGCAAAAGTGTGCACAGCTTGGTTTTTTTTAATTAAAATATTAATGCCCCATTCGAGGATCGCAATAATGAGTTTTGATGGGATGTCAGAGACTGCTTCCAACCCTCCCTCAGCTGAATCTCCGCTATGACAGGGTCTCTTTATATGCCCGGGAGGAAGGAGATGAGCGGCAGCAGAACGAGCCATTCGTTCACCCGGTAACAGTAGACAAATCAATACTTACTGTGGGGGGCCTTTTCCCGCGCCGTGGAATGTCCCACTTCGTTCGCCGTAGACTGAAACTGAAGGCGTGCCACGTGACTAGCCTGGCACTACAACTCCCGCCATGCTTTGCGATGTCGCTGATATCTACAATAGCTTAGTAGGTGAACAACTTCGCTGAGGTAACAATCATGCGCAAGCACATAGCGGGGTAGCCTACGTCACCCACTAATAACTGTCACGTGACGGAGATGTCACGTGGACACTGAGCGATCCTTATTCTCTGCCATGCGCGGTTTCACCTAACAGGGGCAGTGATTTTTTTTTTTTTTTGCCACTGCGGGGACTAGCGAGCAGTCACGTGACCGCAGCTGGACAAACAAGTCGGCAAATCACATGACCGCTACAGGACTACGAGTTACATAGAGGATCTACGAGTGGCTTTTACAACCACATACAGCAAACACAGGGATTTCTGTAGCGGTGGCGAGAGCGGCCCCAGTACCCGACAGACAAGGGGTTCCTCTCAGGAGTGTGACGTCACTGAAGAGGTCATGTGGCACATCGTTCAATATGGCGCCCCCCCTGTGAGGTAAAAAAATATCTCGGGGGAACTGGCTGGAAGAGGAGCTCTGAGCTCCCCAGAAGGGAGAAAGATGATTGGATCCCCGGATTTGGTGGCTTTCACCCGGGAGGAGGACGACTACGACGACCTGGCGTTGAGGGTCTCCACGGGGTTGCCCGAGGAGTACTCCGTACCCCTATTCCCCTACTCCGAGGCTGAAAGCAGTCCCTGGTCCCGGCTCTCAGGTGCCAAATTCAGTCGTGATTTCATCCTTATTTCTGAGTTCTCCGAGCAAGTGGGGCCTCAGCCGCTGCTCACCATCCCTGACGACCCTCGTGTCCGCGGCACCTTTGACCTCAACTACTTCTCTCTGCGCATTATGTCAGTGGATTATCAGGCCTCCTTCGTGGGCCACCCGCCTGGATCCTCCTACCCCAAGCTCAACTTCGTTGAGGACTCCAAAGTGGTCCTGGGAGACTCCAAAGAAGGCGCCTTCGCCTATGTCCATCACCTGACCCTCTACGACCTGGAGGCTCGTGGCTTTGTCCGGCCATTCTGCATGGCTTACATCTCCACCGACGAGGATAAAATCATGGAGCAGTTTCAGGAGCTTTCTAGAGATTTCTCCAAGGCCTCCGACTGCCTGAAGACCGGCAACCGGAAAGCATTTGCCAACGAGCTGGAGAAAAAGCTGAAAGACCTCGATTATACCCGTGCTGTCCTGCTGGCTGAGATGGAAGAGCAGCAGAAAACGGATGACAAGGGCTTCTACACCACGCAGGCCATCGAGAAAGCCAACGAGCTGGCCAACGTGGAAAAGTCCATCATCGAACACCAGGATTTGCTCAGACAGATCCAGTCCTATCCCTATAGACACCTCAAAGGGGAGGAGTACCAGCCATACATACCAGATGTGCAGAAGGAGCCAATATCTTTTGAACCTGAACCGGCGGTCTCCTCCGACCATGAAGAGAACGATGACACTGATGTCTTCACACAAAGACCTTCCTACACTCCCAAGTTCATTAAGGCAAAGTCTTCCAAGTGTTTTGACAAAAAATTGAAGACCTTAGAGGAGCTAGTGGATGTTTACTTCTTCACTCAGACCATAGACCTGCTGACCATCCTGGAGAAACGATACCGAGGAGATGTCAGCTATTTATTAATGAGCCACCTTGACAGAGCCTTGTTAGAACAGCAGACCGTGGTCAACTTTTTGTTCGAGGATGTGTCCAGTTGGGATTCTAAGTTGGTTCTGCGACAATTCTCTGACCACTTGCTCATTGCTCAGCCCAACCCCAGCTCGGTTCAGGTTGAGCAGCCCATCAATGTCAAGCCTTCAGTTAGCATGGAGTCCTACAAGTCTAGCGTAGAGTCCGTCCCTATTAAAATCGAACAGGTATTGTTTGATGATGATCACAATGGAGAGATAGCTGATCTTGTTGAGCCTGATGAAGAGGAGACCAAGCAATCTGCCAATGATACAGGAAATGGAGACTTTCTGGATGTAGATGCCAAAGGAAGCATAAGTAGTGGTGATAGCATTGAGGTCTTACGAACTGAAAAATCTGCTTTGTTAATGCATTCGGAAAGCCAACCCTGCCTGGGCATGAATCATAGCCCTCAGCCTCATAGGAAGAGGGCCGGGAGCAGGAGAACAATCAGCGAGGACAGCATTGAAGTCCTGAGCACATGCACCTCTGAAACTGTGATTCCTGAAGACTTTCGGGCAACGTACCAGATAGCCATTAATGAAGAAGACCCCTCTGCTGAAGATTTTGGTAGAGAGGAGCACCATAGCCAAGAAGAACTAGATCTTGTCGAAAGCGACAAGACTTACGAGAGCGACCTGGTTATGGAACCTCCATGTTGTATCCGCACTGAAGCTTCTACATCAGAAGAGCTAAATGGAGACTTTGTCTCTGAGAAGCCTGATGATGGGACCGTAGTGAGCATCCCTCCACAGGCATGTAAGAACCCCAACCAGACCTTCAGTCAGGTGAAGCTCACCATAGAAGCTGCAGAAGATGCATCTGAACCATCTTCTTCTGAACCAGTTGCTACTCCTGAGTCGAGTTACTTGTTGAGCAGCAAGGATGCTGAGAAAAGCACCTTAGAGGAGTACTCGGACTCCACCAGTTATAGGAGCAGTGCCTCGACCTGCTCTGACCGGACTCCTTCCCCACCTCCTGTCACTGTTGTCACAGATCGGCAAAAGCGAAAGGCCGGCCAAAATGCACTGATGTTCATCAGACAGTACCCCTTCTCCCATCCCGCCATCTATTCTCTCCTGAGCGGGAGGACGCTGATTATTCTGGGCGAGGAGGAGGCCTTTGTAAAAAGACTTGTCACCGCTTTGTCCTTGTTTGTCCCAAATTACGGAGATGTTGCCAAACCGATCAAGCCATGGGTGACGTCAGCACTGCACATTACGGATTTCCAGAAATGGAAGCTGATTGGGCTTCAGAGGTAAAGCTTTAACATTACTGCATTTGGGTTTATATGGGTTGTCTATGTGTGGGGGTGGGGTGCATGTTGGGGGTCAAAGGACTGACCAGCAACTTTTGATATTATTTGTTTGAGGACACCTGGAATAGACGCTAAACCATGGAAATGAGAGCCCAGCCTGTCAGCACTGACATGTTCCCTGGCGCCCAATAGGTGCCATCTGGCTGTGAAATTTCCTATGCAAATGTGATATCTGATGATCTTAAAGCAGAACAAAACCTAGGGCCGACCGCTGGCTTTCCCCAGGGAATCCCCAATTGGAAAGGCCCATTGTGTGAACCCCGGCACTGTAACACTCGCCTTCTTCCTGGCTCCTTCGCAGTTGTAAAAACTGGCGGCTGCATATTTGGGCTGTGCGTGCTCTCCCACATCCAGCCATTCAGATAGGGTGGGGGCGGATCGCGCCCGCTACAGGGGATGCGTACGTTTTCACTCCAATTGACATAAACAAGATGCCGAACATTTAATATGCACATGAATGGCTCTGATTAGACAAGAGCCATATGCCGGAGGACCGGGTAGATGTGAGTTGTTCTGGGCAACCTGGGGAGTTTCACACAGCAAGGCATCTCAGTGCGGGATGTCCCTGGGGTAAGAAACAAAACCCGGGGAAGTCTAAATCCAAGGTTTTGTTAGACTTTAAAGTGGGCTAGCAGCAATTAAAAAAAAAAAAAAAAAAGGGTGATGGTACATGCGCTGGGGTGCATCTCAATTGCAAATGTTTACCTCTGTGTACAGCGATGCCACCCCCTGCTTTTCTTGCTTTCACCAAGCCGCCACAGTGCAATACGACCCTGCAATTAGACTGCTGACTGTCACATGGTTTCTGTTTCTCGTATGCGATTCCGACTGCCAGAACCACATAATTTCTGGTGGCTTATAGCGGGGCCAGATTTCACTGAAGGAGTGTTGTGTAGGTAAGTGAAACAGGTATGGGGTGGGGGAGAGCTTGGAGAAACCCCAGCAATTGGGATGTCAGAGATCTGGCCGAATACAGTAGCACACAGTGCTGATTGGACCACAGCCCGCACCCCTGCCATGCTTGTAGTTTCCTTCTCCTGCTAGGAATACAATCCAGGGGTGACATATTTGAGCGTACCATTCCCTTTAAAGTGACTATCCTGGGTTTTGGTCCTTGCCCCATGGATACCCCGAAACAAACTCACCTCTTCCCGGTCCTACGGCACATGCACGGCCGCTCGTCCAATGAGTGCGCTCGGATCCACTGACGTCCCTTCATGTAAGGCGAGCGGCTCCGAGCACGCTGACGGCCGCATCCCCCATTACCCTCTAACAGGGAGCGTGCTTGCGACAGCCATCCACATGTGCCCTGCTAGAGGGATAGCGAGGATGAGTGTATGGGTGACCTCGGGGATTTCACACAGTGGTGCATCCCAATTTTGGATGCCCTGGGGGGGGGTAGGGAATCGATTGGGAATCTTATAGATTCCCGGGCCGATCGCTGTTGGTTTTGGCCCACTTTAAAAGGGTAATCTGCTCCATTCCAATGCCTATCCCCCCTGAGCTAGCCTGTAGGCAGCAGTAGCATTAACCATTCTAATATCTGCCCAAAGCATTTAATCGTGGGTAAAATAATCTGCAAACATCAATTGCAATTGCAATAAGCCGTTATTTCAGCGCAGACTTGGGGACAGGACATTAGAGATGAGCAGCTCTCCCCTGTAAAGCAGAATGCTACAGTCACCCCCTTCAGGTAAAAGAAAGAAACATGTTTGTCTGTTTTTCTAGGCCTGAGTGAATAAGTGACCCCTTATCTTGTAGCATATTTATGTTTATTTTTATTATAATGTATTGCGCCTTTAAACTTAAACCGGACCAACACCCGTTTTTCTTTAATGGGTGTTGGTTCCGCTGTCTGCTGATAAGAAGAAGCTCAGGGGGGCATCCAGAACGCTGTAGCCCCCCTCATACCTAACCGCACACAATGTTCGTAATACTCACCTTCATTACGAGCCAGCGCCAGGAAAGGAGTCCTGCGATTGGCCACGGGGTCACGTGGGCTGTAGTCGCATCCTCTGCGCCGGCCCACGTCACTGCATGGCAGCCAGTCGCAGGACTTCTTTCCTGGCGCTGGCTCGTAATGAAGGTTGAGTATTAACAAGCATTGTGTGTGGTCAGGTGCAAGGGGGCTCCAGTGTTCTGGATGCCCCCCCGAGCTTCTTCTTATCAGCAGACAGCGGGACCAACACCCATTAAAGTAAAAACGGGTGTTGGTCCAGTTTAAGCAGATCTTTGCATCCTGCCTGGCCTTTCCATCACCAGAACTTCACCCCTTCCAGGGAGGAATGCTATCATTGTGGACCCCCCCGGTACTACGAATTTCCCCTTCTTCCTGGCTCCCTCGCAGATGTACAATGGCGACCGCATCCCCAGCATATTTGCCTTGTGGCGCGCTCCCACCCCCAGCCATTCAGATATGCCGAGGGCAGTAGCTTGCACTCCCAATTGCCGTAAATATGGCAAATGTCCCTGGGGGGTTTCATCCCAAGTTAGGATGCCCCCGGGCAGAAAATAGGCAAAATCTTGGGTTTTGTTTCGCTTTAAGGCTTGAACCAGACCAACTCCCATTTTCCTTAAACCGGACCTTCAGCATGATTTAATCAAAAGCCCAAAACCTTAAAAAAAAACTATTCCCAAGCATCTAAAATGAATATATTTTAAGTTTTTAGTCGCTTATTATTCTTTCCCCCTCCGGGCTGCAACTCTGTTCAGGAATCTAGGATACGGACACTGCCATCTTGACTCAGAAACATCACACATACTGAGGAGCGGAGAGCGGGATAAAGTACAGGGGGGTGGGTTATAGCTGTGCTTTGCACAGACAGAGCAGAGCTGGGGTCAGGGAAAGGGCAGCAATCCCAGAATGCAGAGCGACACAATCAGAAGACACTTCCTGTTTGCAGGCTGCCTGATGCTCCATGAGCCGCCTTCTTGGATGTTTAAAGGCTCATAACATGCAGTAGATGCAGGTAGGATATGAGCAATCTGTATGTACAGGGTGTGTGAAACATATAAGATAGGCTCTTATTCAGGGTGAAGGTCCGCATTAAAGGGTGTTGGTCTTCTCAGGGGCATCCCGGTGGGTGTTATTCCGGTTTCATAATAGACCCCATGCTCCTTGGAAACTAAACTAAACAAACTGTTCAGGACTTGTTCTTATAGATAAGTTTATATTTATTTATGATAAATAGACCTTTTGGCTGCTAAGTCATGAGCACGCTGCAGCATCTGTTTCCTGGGAGCTGATTTCCCATAAAGGTAAGTGACTCCTGCTGAGCTGAATATTGTGGTGAGTAATTTCATGTGATCACAGGTCGCTCTTAGCAGCTACTGTACTTGAAAAGACATTGACCAACAACCTGACAGAGTCCAGTGGCTAATAGAGTAGTAGAGGAGCAGGAAAGAGAAGCCTAATGTCTTCTCAGCTGCACTGAGTCTTATATTGATCCCAGAGGTGTAATTTGGGGGGGGCGGGGTGCCCCAGGGGCAGCAGGTCAGGGGGCGCCAAAGGGGGGGTCTAAGCACAGGTGGGGGGGGGTGCCATTTTGAATCTTTGCCCCTGGTGCCAGGAGGCCTAGCTACTCCTCTGACTGACCCTGTCAATCAGTCTGTTTCTTTTTTTTTTTAAATTGTAGTTTTTATTGAAGAAGCATGGAATATGACAGCTTACAGTGAGAATGGATGCAAATATACAGATGTACAATAAGATAATGAAAACAACCAACAGTAACGCCCAAGGCATAAGACGCACCCCCATCCAACTTGGACATCAGGGGCCATAAGAACCAGTGGAAGAAAATGGACCCTGGTCCTTGGGTAATGGCTATCCCCTTTAACCTAAAGACTAAAGGTGGAGGGCTGCCCCTTTGTAGCCTAATTTTTTATGAACATCAAATTGTAATAAAACGTGCAATCTGCACATCACGCCTCTAACATTTTTCTTATTATAAACATAAATTGAACTCATATAAATCAAACTACTAGAAATACAACTGGGACAAACAGGAGGGGGAGAAAGACGGGACAACACAGACACAAACAAAGGGTGCGGCGGGGGTAAGGAGAGAAGAAGGGGGGGGGGGGAAGGGGAGGTTGAAGACCCCGACAGGGAGGCTGTTCCCCACCCGGGACACCCGCTGCTACTCCTGCAAAAAGTTTAAGTAGTCCACCGAGGCGGTAAATCGGTTCCAAGCCTGCCACCTCTCTCTGTGTTGGTCTACCTTCCCTCTCAACGAGGCCGTCATCTCTTCCATTCTGCTAACATCGCCAACCCTGGTAAGCCACATAGCCGTCGTGGGGGGTGACGTCGATTTCCAACAAGATGGGATGCAAGTCCTGGCCGCATCCAGGAGGGGAGCCAACAAGGACTTGGTCCTCCTCTCGATGGATGTAGGAGCTAAACCTAGGAGATAGCCCGCCGGGTCCTCACCCAGGTCTGTATCCGTCAGCCTCAGAACTATTCTCCTGACGTTGCTCCAGAACCCAGCTAGTGCCCCACACTCCCAGAAAATATGTATTATTGTGCCCCTGGCACCAGAACATCTCCAGCACAGGTGAGAAGAGGAGGGGAATATTCTCACTAGTTTCGACGGCACGAGGTACCAGCATGAGAGAACCTTATAGTATCTGGTATCTGCAGGACATCGATGACCTATGAGCTACCTGTAGCATGGCCTGCGTCTGCTCCTTTGTGAAACTCCTATTTAGTTCCCTCTCCCAGCCCTCAACATACGAGGGTTTATAGGAGTCAGGAGGGGAGATCAGCAGTGAGTAAACGTGGGACAGAGCTCCTCTGAAGTGGCCGCTGCCTGAGCAAGACTGTTCAAAAGGGGTTAGAGGTCTTGCAGCGTCCATAACCCTGGACAGGGAGCTTCGATAATGTGTAAGCTGCGAAGTCTGCCATGTATTCAGTGGGGTGAGTGAATATCTCATCGCCAAGACCTCCGTCCCGATCCATTCCGGTCCCTCTCGAAGGTGCATGACCCTGAAGCAGCCCTGTTTTACCCACTTGCGGAAAGAGCCATCAGTTAGGCTTGCCGGAAAATCCGGGTGTCCCAGCACGGGGGTCATTGGCGAGGCAGAGGGAAGAATGCCCAACTTCGGGAAGAATCTGCTCACTATTTTACGGGTAGGGCCTATCGTGGGGTGTTTGTTCAGGGTGGGGGCCCGATCCAGCGGAATCCAGGGGAGCCCCTGTAGAGGGATCTCCGAGGACTCCTGCTTGACAAGCGCCCACTGCTTCAGGGAGGAGTGTCTACACCAGCCGAGCACTCGTGACAGGTGAGCTGCCGCGTGGTATGCCCTCCAGTCTGGGAGGCCCAGTCCTCCCCTCTCCTTGGAGAGAGTGAGGAGGGGGGCCGCCAGCCGATGTGCTCTCCCAGCCCACACAAACCTGGAACAAAGCCCCGTCAGTCGTTTAAAAAAGGTGTGTGGAACCTCAATCGGGAGGGCCTGGAAGAGATACAACACCCTCGGCAGGATGTTCATCTTAATGATGTTGGACCTGCCGAACCAAGAGAAGGCATTTTTATTCCATTTCTGCAGGTCCTCCTCCACTCTCCTCAGCAATGGGGGAAAATTCAAGTTATACAGTTTTTGGGGAGTTGCTGAAATCTGAGTCCCCAGATACGTTATCGCTTCCCGTTCCCATTTGAACGGGAAATTTTCGGAGATCAGCCTTTGTCTCCCTGGGGGTAGGCTGATATTCAGGGCAGAAGATTTTTGGTGATTTATCTTATAATTAGATACTGTTTGGAAGGCTTTAAGCTCTGCTATATGTACGGGAAGAGATGTCTCGGGTCTAGAGATAAAGAATATCAAGTCGTCGGCGTAGGCCGCGACCATCAGTCTATGTTTCTGACTGAATTCATAATTGCGAGTTTCATTGTGAGTCATAAAGTGCGGAAAGGGGAAGCAAAATCTCACACTTCCTCTGGGGACTGTGACAGTGGATCATCCTATCATGAGACCAGACGTGCTCATTGCCTATCTCTTCTATGCTGTTTACCTGGCAAGATATTAAAGCGAAATTCCACCCAAAAATGCCCCCCCCCCCCCCCCCCAAAAAAAAAGAAAAAAAAACAAACCTTAGCTTTACCAGGCTCCAGTGCCGCTCTCCTGGTTTCTGTGCGGCCGCAAAGCAGCAGCCTCCGTGCTTGAATGGGCGACGGGCACACACATGGAGCTGGGAGATGCCGCTTTTTGTCTATCTGCCCTATTGTTCTGCCGCACAGACCCAAAGAGTAATAGTGTAAAGGTAAATACTGTACTGTGGGTTTTGTGCTCTTTGGGGTTAAAGCGGAATTCTCCCCCACATCCTGCCTCAGTGCCAGGAAAGGGTGACTGGGCGAGGGGTCTTTATTGGGTGGGAAATGAAGACACTGAGACTAATCTCCCCTATTCAGAAGGTGAGAAGGGACAATGGCAGTCCCTGTAGTTGACACTTTACAGGTTTCTGCTGCAGCCTTCAGTGCCCCAGTGTTTATAGCATGTCCGTGACATTTGTATGACGTATCTCTGCATGGCGGCGTAGTTCACCTTTAGCCATTCTTGCTTGTTCCCTATCTGCTGTGGAACTACAACCCTCCGTATGCCCGGTCAGCCATAGAGCTGTGCTATTGGAGAGGTAGGAAAGCCAGCTTGTCCTTTCCTCTAAATCTATTCCCCGTGATAGCTGGGGTAAGGGTGTGGGAAAAAAGGGAATTAAAGACTGGAATGAATATCTGTAGGAATAAATCGAGGCAACCGGACTTGCAGTAACATCCCGATTAGGGATGCCACGCTAGTTGAATCCTCCAGGGTCACCCGATAAACTTACCTTCCACATGATCCCACAGCGCATGAGTAGGCTCTCATCCAATCAGCATGATCCCTCATGGATCCCATTGTTAAAGTGGACCAACACCCAGGATTTTGACTATCCTGGGTCTTGGTCCACTTCGGTGGGGCACCCCCGATCGGGGTGCCCCGCTGTGTGAAACCCCCCGAAAAACTCACCTCTCCCCGCTCCCAGCGCCGACGTACAAGAGAAGATCTTGAACGTCTAAGCGGCGGCGGCCGCCGCCGCCTCCCTCGCGTCACTTTGAACGCGCGCGCCCCCGCGCCGGCCATTCGCAGACGGCCGGCGCGGAGGCGCGCACGCCTACAGGGGCGCGAGGGAGGCGGCGGCGGCCGCCGAAGATAAGGTAGGTGAGTTGGGGTGTTTGGGGGGGGTTTCACCCCGCGGGACATCCCGATCTCGGATGTCCCGCGGGGTGGGGGGTGATCGGCCCGGGAATCTTATAGATTCCCGGGCCGATCACCCGTGGGTGTTGGTCCACTTTAAATAGGAACTGCTCATATTTGACTTGTGTGAGATTTTTATGGAAGGTGCGCAGTTAAGGTAACAGGTAGCTTTTTATTGGTTGGAGCAGCGCCTCCTTTGCTGTTTAACAGGTTTCCACCCTCTATTAAGATATGATTCAGTCTCCTTAATAGAGGTTTATGGTGATCCGGTTACCACACCTTGGTTGCCATGTAATTTTATTCCTGTTTTAACTGCCATGTCAGTGGGGTACTCCTATTGCCTAGTAGGTAAAAGAAAATGATCGGCTTGCACCTTTTTTGTGAATCGGGCCTGCAGTGGCCCCGGCCAAGCTGAGACGTTCTGTACCAGCAGGAGTGAGAACGGGTTAGTAAGGAACCAAGCCTTTTCTTTATGGGTAAGAAGCACTTACATGAGGGACAGTGGATATAAAAGGTCTACACACCCGTTACAATAGCAGGGCTTTGTCATGTAAAAAAAAAATCGGATCAAGAAGAATTCATTCAGAACTTCTTTAAGGCCGAAGTTTTTTATTTTTATTTATCTTGTACGTTTTTGTGTTTCCTCTCCAGCAAGTCTTTGGGACCCACATCGCCCATTTTGTTATTTTAATTTGTTGTTTTTTTTTCCCCCAGGAGTCGCCTGGGTTGGTGCTCCCCTGCCCGGGGCTATACTTCCACATGGTAATTGCCCTGTGGCCTTAGGAGCCTGCTGGAGCACCTCTTCCCTCATCTGTCTGCTGTGTTAGAGATCCTGTGGGATGGGTCATGGGTGAGTCTGCCTGTTAACAGATTTGGAGTACTGCATCTTCTTCCAAGTGCTACCACTGACGGTCCTGGGCGTGCGTGGCTGCGTCGGGGACTGCGGGTTCCGGTTCTCGGAGGGAGCCTGTGCCTCTCTGGGGGACCGGTGCCCAGCCGGTGCTGGGTACGCGCACTGGGGGCATTGCTATGGGCAGGCTGATGCAGGGCACTTCTGGTGGCGTGTCCTTTTAAGGGGAGGAGATCCAGGTACCTCCAACAAGGTCTCTTCTGGCATGACTGAGCAAAGCAGTGCACCTGAGGGGGCCTCAGGTTTTTTTTTTTCTCTATGGATCTGTGCTGCGGCTTTGAAGCAGTTGTTCGGAGGGGTCGTGCGGAAAGACACAGCAGACGGGATGCCTCATCAGGATAAGCTGGTGGCATTCTTTCTGCATTTCTTTGCCAGCCCTTATCTATGGTTAACCTAGATATCCCTTGTCTCTCTAGCTTGGTCCTCCAGTCCCTAAGGTTAAAGAGGACAAGGAATCCACTCCCAGATCTAAACCCCAGGAGACTAATCTTGCCTTAAATTGTTAGGCCCTGTTGGTGGAGTCCTAGAGCAGACCATTTTGCAGGGCCTGCATAGATACTAAATTTGGGGGTGAAGCAACCTCGTTCTATTTTGATGCAGTGGCATCCAAGTCTGACATGTCCTCCACTGTAGAGATTTGCAGAGCTGCATTGCTTTCTAGGACTTGTACCCCCTTGGCACTGCTTCCACCAAAC
Source organism: Gastrophryne carolinensis (assembly GCA_027917425.1). Lineage (NCBI taxonomy): Eukaryota > Metazoa > Chordata > Amphibia > Anura > Microhylidae > Gastrophryne > Gastrophryne carolinensis. The sequence continues at coordinate 36,819,055 of CM051240.1, forward strand.
CAAATTCCCCCACAGGGAATTTTGGGATACCCCCAGGTGATTCCTCCTCTGCCTCCCCCTCCTTTCTATCTCTAGAGAATCTGAAGGGATAGACAGAGAGGGATTGGCCTCTTCTGATGAAGACTCTCTTAATGAGGGTTTTGGAGTGGGACTTTCCGATGATTAAAATACCCCCAAAATCACTAAGGGGAGAATGTCCGAGGATACTGCTGCCCTGTATACTGGATACCCATGATACAATGCATATCACTATAGATGATAAACCACTATCTATCCATGACTCTATGTACCAAAAGCTGATGGCTAAAAAAGAGTTCTCTGAACTCCTTTGTGCTCCAGACCGGGGTGTCGCCTGCAGCTCCTTTCTCCTCCTTCAGAAATGTTCCAGGTCACCTCTCTACCTCTGGATCTGGAAAAGAGAGCATCCTTCCTATCAGTCATCCAGGAACTTTACCTCGAGGATAGTAGAGAAAGTTCCTGTCTGCAGCCAGGGAAAGGGATTCTATTCTTTTTTAGTAAAAAAAGCCTTCAGGTGCTTTCAGATTGATTCTCAACCTAAAGGTCTTGAATGTCTTCACCTGCTACAAATAAATTCTGGATGGAATCTATATTCACCATCCAGAATTTACTCCTTTTGAACAATATCATGGTGAACATATGTTTATAAAATGCATAACTCCATATTCCCATCTTTTATTTGCACTGCAGATTCCTCAAGTTTGCGATTTGTTTGGAAATGGAGAACTTAATAAAGAACTCCAATACAAGGCGCTACCATTTGGAATCTCGGCACTAAGGATCTTTATGAAGATCCTCCCTGAAGTCATGGGGATCCTCAGGTCACGGGGTATCTCAATCATCCCATACTTAGATGACCTCTTACTGATGGGCAACTCAGTATCCGTTCTGGAACAGAATCTATCAGTAACCCTCTCCCTGTTAAAGGACCTGGGTTGACTGAACAGTGTCAAACAGAACATTTCTCTGCCCTTAGACAAACAGCTCAACCTACTGAAGCAAGTAGGAGAGCTGTATCAGTCACAAGAGCTATCTCTCAGAGTAAAGTTCTAGGCCTCATAACCTCAACTATCCCAGCCATCACATGGGTACAGTTGCACACCAGGCCTCTCCATATCTTCCTCTTGCAGAATTGGGGCTGCAAACCAGAATCTCTGAACTCCCGGGATACCCCCCATGGGGATGTGAGAGAAAGTCTGCTTTGGTGGTTAAACCCCTTGGTTCCCCTTGGCCTCAAGGTACCGTCTTTCTTGGGAATAGAACTCTCAACACCGTTCCTGGTGAGGCACAGGACAAATCACTCCGGACAACAGAAGGCGTCGAACAGCCATTCTTAGGCCCTGCGCCGTCAACGGGTTCTGGGAGATCCTTGACCGAAGAAATCTTGGGGGCGGCCATGCTGCAAGCTCTATTTTGTAGCCGGAGGACACCACCTCCTGAATCCACCGATCCGAGACGTGCTGTCTCCAGACCGGAGCAAATAGCAGAAGCCGTCCCCCCACCCGGATGGGTGAGGGCGCCTCCTCATGCTTGAGGGGCTTTGGCAGGAGACTTTGACCCCCAGGAGGGATTGGGACAACCGCAGGATCTACCACGTCCCCAGGAGTCTCTGCGGCCACCTGAAAAGGAAGAGCCTCTTCCCCCTCAAAAGGAGCGAAAGGCAGACGAGCCCCGAAAGGGTCGCACAGGCTTCCGACGCTGAGGGAGCCTGCCATCTTTCGTCAGGGATACCAGTGAGAGACTTCTTGGCGGCGGCGTCAGCTGCCCACTGCCGCAGCCAGATAGAACGACGATAAGCAGCCGAAGCCCTGCCGCCATGCCGGACGGTATCGTCCATGGCCGAGATTACAAAGCCAATGAAATCCGCACAAGCTAGGAGGTCCCTATACTCACCTTCTTTTTAAAGGCTATGGAGACAATGCAGCGGCACAGACCGGACGGAGGCCAGCACCCACAAAGGTGAAAGCTTGACAGGCCAGCTGATCCATGCGCCTGTCAGCAGGATCACGCAAGGAGGTAGTATCGGGAGACTGCATAACCGTGGTATTGGAGAGCCCCAAAACGGGAGCATCCACCTCCGGGGGATGGGACCAAAGGCGAATCAACTCCTCAACTCTGTCCAGACCCTTAGGCACCGACGGCAATTTATTAGGCCTCTCCCATTCCTTCAAAACCATCTTGAGAAGTGGCCTTGTTCAGGAAAAACAAGACGCTGTCTCTCGGGCCAAAATAAGTCCCCCTGCTTCTTTTTGGCCGGCTTCGGGGGTACAATGTGCAAGGTTTCAAATACCGCAGACAACAACTTTTCTTTGTCATCGGGGAGCCACCTGTCCTCATCCGAGGAAGACCCAGGGTCACTGTCAAGGCCACCCGGTTGGTCCCCTGAGGAGTCGGAGTCAAGAAACAACTCGCCCTCCTCCATGGAGTCTCGGCCACCAAAACCCACGTAATCACCATCATCAAAAAATGAATAACCCGGCTCAAGATGCCGCTTCCTGCACACGGCCTTGTGGGGGGGGGCGAGCACGGTAATTGTCTCTCTATGCTGGTCACTCAGAGCGCCAAATCCGTATGAGACCCCCTGCTGGCTTCCCCCTCACTGGGGGCTAAATGCAGGTGCGGGGGTGTTGGCGAGGCTGTAGGTAAAATGGGGCTGGGGAGAGTAGTGCTCGCCCCATCCTGTTCCGAAATGACGCTTTGGGCGCAGGGTACACAAACAGCGCTGCGACCGCTCAGAGGGCATGTACCACACATGAGACATAGCTTAGCCCGCCCCGAGGGGCCCCCAAGCTCGCTATCCCCAGGAGCCTCCATTATGGTGATTAATGGCAAAATAAACGGGTTACAAGGCACTAAAAGCCAAACCCCCAAAATATCCCTTCTAAACCCCTTAGTCTGAGGGGGGGGGGGGGGGTTGAATGAAACCGAGAGGAACCACACTATGAATAAACTGGGACCCGTCTGGAAGACACAAATGCAGAAAAAGATAAGCATCCCACAGCGCATGCACAATAGAAAAAAATAATCAGACTGGAGACTCATGGACCGCAGCCACAGTAGATAGGCCAGGAGCAGCACCGATCCAGGAGCGGAAGAAGACCGCAGCGCGAAGACCGCTCGGAGGATCAGAATGCAGAGGGCACCGCAGCAGCGCTCCTGTCACAATGCGGCCGAACAGCGAGCTCCTCGAGAGGCGGGCCGCGTGATGATGATGCACGGCCCCGCCCCCCTCGCAGCACGACAGAGGCATCGCCCTTCCCTGCCATGGAGGAATGACAGTCCGGCACATGTGGCCGGCACTTATACTCCTCCGCCCCCAGAGTGACACAGCACCACCGCCTCGCCTCTGCCTGCGCAGTCCGACGGCCCCTGCCCGGGGCCCGCGCCCCCCAACCCTCGCAGCCTGGACGAGAGGAGAGGAGAAGAGGAAGAGGTGAGTAAGTTACAGTCAAGTAAAAAACATGTGCACAAAACACACGCAATAATACAATAAAGCTTGTGGGGAAAAAAGGCTAAAGGGTCCCCCCCCCCCCCCCAACCCAATAGGCTCACCATAGCCTATGGCCGGCTACCCTTTGGGACAGGGTCTGCGGCCCAGAGCAAAGCTCTGCCGAACGCCTGACCCTAGGCGTTCCCCTACCGTCACCTGATCCGTAGCCGAAGGCTGGGAGGCAGAAAGGGTCCACGGAAAGAGGTGGGAATAGGGCTGCAGCGGCCGACGGGCTTGGGATGCCCCGCTTGTTTGCAATATCCATAGAGAGAGATAGCATCCATCTTCACAGTCAGACTGCAAGAAGAACTCTGGGGATTCTTAGGGAGACAGATGCCTTTATATGGGCCGGGAGGAGCCACAAGTTTCATCTTGCTGTCACTGCGCCACCTTGTGGCGGATAACCCAATTGTCAAGAATGGAGCGACCCGAACAGGACACCAGGAAAAGGTTTTCTATTCTCCCGGACAGGGCAGTTCAAAGGCCAGATCTATTATATTTCCAAAATAGCCTCTACCATCCACAGATCTCAGGACACTGTTCTCCCATCTTTCACTGAAAGCTCGTAGATGTCTGATTTACTACCAAGAGCACACACACGACTGGCACAAGTCAGACTTTAGCGCTTTAGTGGGAAGACTTTAGATCTGCTTTAGTGGGAAGAATAGAGGTATGGCTGCCTCTCAGGCCACCATCTCCATATGGATTAGACAAGCCATTTCCCTGGCCTACATCTGCATGGATTCCCCCTTCTCCATACATAGCTGCACACTCCAGGAGAGCGGATTCTGCATCCTGGACAGAAGGCGGCCATCAGGTCCTCACCATCCACCTTCCTCAAACCTTACCGGTTGGACCTTTCATCAGAGAAGAAACAATCCTTTGGTAGCAGAGTACTGCAGTTGGTATCCCGACCCTCGAAACCATATTTCTTGTTCTATCATCTCAGTGGTCATCCTGAAGGTCGAAGGGAGAATATCCCTGTTGGACTTAGTGTTTTTTCTATGGGTCCTTCAGGATGGCCCTAGCTACCCTCCCTTGGTTAGTGCTCCGGTTTGTTGGCTTCTTGTTAAAGCGGACCAACAGTCAAAAATGACTTAAACCAGACCAACACAACAAACAAATGCCTCCCTCACCAGGTCAATTCAAATTACTGCACATAAAAATTCATATACCTTTCTCTAATGCCTGCTGTGTTAAATTTAAAAACCAAATGGTGGTTCATGCATTTGCAGACTGCCTGCAAACAGGAAGTGCTGCTGGGCTTCCTGTTACTGTGCATTGTCAGTTATGTCAGTTGAATCCAGGCAGCAGCATGGCTGAGGTGCTGGGAGAGGAAGATCCTAAATAGGCCGTTACCTTTCTTTTCCAACTGTGCCAGGCTGTTGGTCCAATAGTGAGGAAGGGGTGGGGCTTTTAAACTTGTCATAGTTTGTGTTTCCTCTGCAAGGGGAGGAGCCTCTCTCTCAGTGGCAGTCCTGAAGGACTCATAGAAAAAGTCTAACAGGGATTTTAGCAGAGAATTGGGGGGCCGTTAATAGCTACAGACATGCATGGAATCCACAGCTGATCCAATAGTAGACCTACTTCACTTCAAGTGTGCAGCTTTTTCCTGTCCCCCATCGCAAAGGGTTTATTGCCGGATTTTGGCTTCCTAAAGATCTGTGTTTTTAATGTAGAGAGGTAAGCCAAACTGGGGTGCCCTAGTCGCAAGTGTTAAAAGGAAAATTGGTTGAAGTGAAGCTGGGGCTGCTGCTGGAGGCCCGCACATGCATTGTGGGACCGGGATTTCACACAGCAGGCTATCCCAGGATAGGATGGCACTGAGGAGAACTTTTATTTGTCCCTAGAGTCATTAAAGTGGACCAAAACCCTAGTCTATGAGACTCCAGGTCAGGCATACTTGCTCCCTCCCTGTGTGAAACCCCCCAGGTCGGTCCGAAAACTTACCTTCGTTCCCAGTCCATTGGCACATGCTCGAGCAGCGGCCACATCACCTCTACCCCTTTAGCAGGGCGCTTACACGCACCAGGCATTTGTGAATGGCCAGTGCAGGCATGCTCCCTGTTAAAAGGTATCGGGGGGGCGTCCACAGTCCACTCGCTCCTGAACGAAGGCGCTCGAGCAGATCTGAGCGCACTGATTGGGCGAGCAGCCACGCATGCACCGTAGGACTGGGAAGAAGTGAGTTCGTTCAGGGGTTTGGGGGATTTCACACAGCGGGGCAAGGACCAAAACCCAGGATAGTCAAAATCCTGGGTTTTGGTCCACTTTAAACCAGACCTTCAGCATGATTTAATGAAAAGCCCAAACCCTTAAAAACGATTCTCCAGCATCTAAAATTAATATATTTTAAGTTTCTAGTCACTTACTTATTATTCTTTCCCCCACTGGGCTGCAACTCTAAACAGGACTCTAGGATACGGGCGCCGCCATCTTGCTTCAGAAACATCACACATACTGAGGAGCGGAGAGCGGGATAAAGTGCAAGGGGCGGGGTTATAGCTGTGCTTTGCACAGACAGAACAGAGCTGGGGTCAGGGAAAGGACATCAATTTTGCAGGCCTGTTTGCAGGCTTTGCAGGTTTGATGCAGGTTTGCAGTCTGATGCCCCGTGAGCCGCCATCATGGATGCTTAAAGGCTTATAACATGCAATAGATGCAGGTAGGATGATTTTTAATGTGAGCAATCTGTATGTACAGGGTGTGGGAAACATATAAGATAGGCTCTGATTCAGGGTGAAGGTCCGGATTAATGTGGGCAATCTGTATATATAACATATAAGATAGGCTCTTATTCAGGGTGAGGGTCCGGGTTAATGTGAGCAATCTGTATGTACAGAGTGTGGGAAACATATAAGTTAGGCTCTTATTCAGGGTGAGGGTCTGGATTAATGTGGGCAATCTGTATGTCAAGGGGGGGAACATATAAGATAGGCTCTTATTCAGGGTGAAGCTCCGCTGGTTTTGAACCACTTTATATATTCTGCTACAGACATTACCCTGGTTAGCGATAAATAGGTCGGTCGCCTCACTCACCCGTTTCTCTTTTGCAGAGGTGTTTCTTCATCCGGCTGCAGCACCGTCCACTCCCTGAACCGCTACAGCCGCTACGCCAGCATCCTGGACACAGACAACAAGACCCTGCGCTGCCCCGTCTACCGGGGGACCTTCCTGCAGCGAATGGCCGACCACCGCACCCAGATCCGCAAGGGCAGCACCTACTACATGCACGTCCAGAGCATGCTGAGCCAACTCAGCGCCAAGGCCTTCCTCTTCGCCTTCTGCCACCACGTCCACCTGCCCATCTGGGAGAAGGAACCCAAGGAGTCCATCGCCCAGCGCCGAGCCGCCTTCCTCCACCAGCTGCTCGGCCTCTCTCAGGAGGACGCCAAAATTGTGGAATACCTCTCGGAGCTCCTGCAGATGCATTACCTGCGGGAGACGGGGACTGCGCTGCCCCCTGTGCTAAGATTCAACTATGTCCCCAGCTTTTTATACAAGATCTGACCCCGCCCCCTTCCTCCTCCTCCTCCTCCCGGGATGTTTCCTATGTAGAGAATCGTGAGTGTGTGAAGGACTAATCGAGCATGATTATTTTGCACTGTAGGCTGGACACAGAGTTTATTATAATTTTTTTTGTCTTTGTTATGTTTGTTTTTTCATGTCGTGTCATATTTTATGTTGTCGCCATGTGCTGTACTACTGCCGGCCATTGTGACAGGCCATAACTGGATCCAGTGTTGCACGGACTGCTATTGAACTGTTGGAGGAAGAGTCACTTTATTTAATGTTTTTTTTTTTTTTTAAGGGTAAGACAGGGACGGCAGTACTAAACCAATGATGAAATATTTGTGCCATAGCTGATGAGAGAACGTTTTAGAGGCATATAAGGGGGCCTAGGCCCCCCCTATAGGGGCAGAGCATTGAACTCCAGCACCTGGTTTACTTTCAGGCCTCAACAGATTTTTAAGTGGACCAATCACCCCTCTATGTCCGCCCTGGAATCTAAGATCTCAGGGGCGGCTGCTAGCTTGCCCCTGGGGCATCCTTTCCAGTGCCCCACTGTGTGAAACCCCCTGGAGGGCAGGTAAACTTACCTGATCCAGGCGGGTCCCATGATACTGTCTTCACTGCTTCCCCTGCATGCTCCTTGCGCCCAGCCATTCATATAGGCCGGGAGCAGGGAATGCAGCTGCCGGCGTCACCTAAGCGAAGTTCAAATCAGCTGCTTTATGTTTCGTATTAAAGTGGACCAACACCCAGGATTTTGACTATCCTGGGTTTTGGTCCACTTCCCACTTATGGTCCACTTATGTAAAAATCCTGATAAAACTCACCTCACCCCGCTCCTACGGCGCATGCGTGGCTGCTCGTCCAATCAGCGCGCTCGGAGCCGCTGAGGTATGCACGTCTAAGCAACGTCTAAGCTCAGCGGCTCAGAGCGCGCTGGCGGACGCATCTCGCGCTTCCCTCTAACAGGGGCGGCGTGCCCGCGCCGGCCATTCACAAATGTCCAACGCGGGCACGCGCCCTGCTAGAGGGATAGCGGGATGCGGCCTGCACATGTGCTGTTAGACCGGGAAAGAAGAAGGTAAGTTTATGGGCGACCTGGGGGGGTTTCGCACAGCGGGGAGGGGATCTATAAGATTCCCGGGCCGATACAGCAGGGTTTTGGTCCACTTTAAACGCTCTGGTGTGATAATTTCCCAGCCAATCAGAGATGCCCTTGGCTTCTGGCAGTCTGGAAGGAGAGCTCAGATAAGGTTTGGCCCCCTATCCGGTCATTTGTATTTAGAATGGCTGTTGTGTGTGATGTGGCCCCTGCATGCACCCAGACAGTTCACATGTTTCCTCACATGTTTCAGACGAGGCAGCAATGGCGAACACCGCCTTCCTCAGAGAAAGGGCCAGACCCGACGAGCCGAGCGGCTGATCGGCTGCTGCTTAACTTAAATGATTGTCTGTGTACAGTGCGGGAGGCGCTGACCCGCTGCGAAGAGGGACGGGCGGGCGCCTCCCACACTGTACACAGGCAATCACTTAAAGGAGCACTATCGTGAAATTGTGGAATATTAAAAATCCATATAAACACTTTAGCTAATAAGGGGAGGGGTCACTTATACACCAAAACTGAATTAAACTCCCGCCAAGCTCGTGGTTTTCTTCCCCTGGTAGGAATAAAATCCAGGGGTTACAGGTTTAGTCTATGAGGGGTGACAGAGTCTGTCACCCGAGATGTCCTCTTCCTTCCATTAAAATAAAAAAAATAAACCTGGCTGGATATTTCTCTATAGCAGGTGTGTAAGTCACCCCTCCTCCCTCCATCCAACATATTTATATGGATTTTTATCATTGGGCCATTTTTTCGTGATAGTGCTCCTTTAAGTTAAGCAGCAGCCGATCGGCTTGTCGAGTCTGGCGCGTTCTCCCTTCCTCTGAGAAAGCCAGTGTGCGCCATTGCTGCTGCGTCTCTTACCGGCCAGCTCAGCCCGGGGCAGATAAGAGCCTATCAAAGGGCCGTACAATGCCCAGGTCTGTTCTAGAAGCATATAAGGGGGCTCAGGCCCCACTTTATAGGGGCAGAGCATTGAACTCCAGCACCTGCTTTCCTTTCAGGCCTCAGCAGATCTTAAAGTGGACCAATCGCCCTTTTGGCTGCTAGCTTGCCCCTGGGGCATCCTTTCCCGGTGCCCCACTTTGTGAAACCCCCTGGAGGGCAGGTAAACTTACCTGATCCTGGTGGGTCCCACGATACTGTCTTCACTGGCGGCCTCATCCCTGGCCTGTTCGTGCTCCTTGCGCCCAGCCATTCAGATAGGCCGGGAGCAGGGGAATGCGGCCGCCGGCGTCGCCTATGGGTGCGCAAAATTTAAATCAGCTGTTTTATGTCGCGTAGTAGTAAATAGAAATAAAATCCAGGGGTGACAGGTTTAGTGTATCAGGGGTAACAGAGCCTGGCTTTTCCTTCCATTAATAAACCCCTCCTCCCGCCATCCAGCATATATATAAGCATTTTTATTATTGGCCATTTTTTCGCGATAGTATTTCTTTAACTCCTCCCCCACACACATACTCCCGAATTATGAAAGTAGGAATAAATTCCCCTATTCCCATGAGGCATTGTCAGTGGAGCTAATTTCATGCTCTTAGGTAAGTATATGTTCTCTTAAAAGCACCTTTTTAAATCCTATACTCTCCTTACCCCTGACATCAGCTACAGTGCAATGTTTTTACCCGTAAGAAATGAAACAAAACCTGGGAATTTGACTCTCCAGGGTTCTCTTCCTTGCCCCGGGGCATCACGATATGGGATGCCCCGCTGTGTGAAACTCTGCAGATCGCTCTTAAAAACTTACCTTTCCCTTTTCCTTCTGGGTTGTTGTCCAATCAGAGCCACATGCTGTGTATATCAATGTTCAGCAAACGGCTCTGTTTATGGTTATCTGGATCTTTACATCAGCGAGGGAGCCTTGGCGAAGCTGAGTTTTACATGGCGACCCGGGGTGGTTTCACAAAGTGGGGCATCCCAGCGGCCAGCCCTGGAGCCTTTTAGATTTCAGCACTCAGGGTTTTGTTCCACCTTAAATAGTACTTTTGGCTGCACACTTCTACTGGCTCTGAGCACTGAGACTTGCAGTGCTGAATTGAAGTGGTTCAGTGTTGTTGGCCGCTCCTTACTCCGATGCTGCTCTGGTTGGAGCAAAGAGCATATACTTATGAAGAAAGATTACAGATCAGGAAACGGCTTCTCTTAGGCCCGATGTGCTTTTTTTTGCAAAGCGAAACCTTTGAGCCATTCACAAATGCCTGGCGCGGGCACGCTCCCTGTTAGAGGGAAGCAGAGGATGTGGCCATCCGAGCCGCTGCTCTTAGACGCATTGTGGGACCGGGAAGAGGTGAGTGACATTGGGGGATCTGGGGGGTTTCACACAGCGGGCCACCCCCCGATCGGGGTGCCCCCAGGGAAAGGACCAAAACCCAGGATAGTCAAAATCCTGGGTTTTGGTCCACTTTCTTTCTGCTGCAGCGTGTGCTGCTGTTTCTGGTACCCCAGTGCACAGAGTACTAGAGTGTATTAAAGCGGACCTTCACTCTGAATAAGAGTCTATCTTATATGTTTCCCCCACCCTGTACATACAGATTGCTCACATTAAAAATCATCCTACCTGCATCTACTGCATGTTATGAGCCTTTAAACATCCAAGATGGCGGCTTATGGAAGCCGCCATTTTATCAGGCAGCCTGCAAACAGGAAGTGCCTGCAAACAGGAAGTGACTGTGCTGCTCTGCATTCTGGGACTGCTGACCTTTCCCTGACCCCAGCTCTGCTCTGTCTGAGCAAAGCACAGCTATAACCTGCCCCCCTGTACCTTATCCCACTCTCCTCTCCTCAGTAAGTGTGATGCTTCTGAGTCAAGATGGCGGCGCCCGTATCCTAAATTCCTGAGCAGAGTTGCAGCCCAGTGGGGGAAAGAATAATAAGTTAGTGACTAAAAATGTTAAATATATTAATTATAGATGCTGGGGAATCGTTTTTTAAGAGTTTGGGCTTTTCATTAAATCATGGTGAAGGTCCGGTTTAAGTATTTCCCTCAACTATTGAGAGCACCTTATAAGAAAGCGCGGGATACTGCAATTTATCTACTACGTTAGCTAAAACCATTTTGATCCCCTTTCTTGTGATGAGGTTGGTCCTACCCAATGCGGCCTGTTGTTTGGCCAATCATGTCTGAGTGGCTGAGAGGAAACAAGCCATTAAATACTTGAATTAAAATGAATGCTAATAGATATAAAGCTGCTGTGTGAACCTCATGAGATTCCTCTCCTTTGTTTTTTTTAACAGCATGCAGGGTAATTTAGTAGAAAACGAAAAAGAAGGGGGGGTCCGCACTCCTAAAACTTCACTTTTATTACCATCCAATAAAACGATCAACGATCATAGATGATTAAGGGCGCCTAGCCCGAAACGCGTAAGAGAGACTAGGATCGCTTTCATGTTTTTAAAACGCTGCTTCTTAATCCTTGATCGTTTTATTGGATGGTAATAAAAGTGAAGTTTTAGGAGTGCGGACCCCCCCTTCTTTTTTGTTTTCTACTGGATGATTGGGACTTGAGGACACAGAGCACCGCACCCAAGGTATTTTGCCGTTTAAAGTGTGCACCTCTTTTCCTTTCTCTATATGCAGAGTAATTTGCTCCAAAGCAGAGCTATACATATTCCCAATTCCCTTTTAGAGAATATATAGTCTGTTTTTAACCCCCCTGGACTGCATCCCTCTCCAGCAAACAGTTCCTTCTGGACTGGAGGAAGTATATTTCGATTGGAGGGTCCCTGATCCAGGAAGCGAAGGGGCAACCCAATGAGGGATGCCCGGTTGCACACACTAGCACTAGAAACCTTCACCATACTTACCTGCTCCTGCAATCCCTCGTTCTGGCAGCTGTATTGTGCTACCACGTGAACACAACTGGGGTTGCATAGCATTATGCAAGTACTCCCTGATGACCTTGCAGGCAGTCACACATGGCCGCAGAGCCACATAGTGATGCCAGGTATCGGGCTTCCTTTGCCGGAATCAGAAACCAGGGATTTAAATCCACTATAGATGGGATTAAGCTGGATGACTCTATACACATTCAAGTTTCAAGGGCCTCGATTCTCTAAGAGTTGAAAAAAACTCAACAGGTAGTAAAAAATTCAATTCATGAGAAAAAAACCTGAGAATTTCACTGTTAGTGAATCACCAGATAGGAAGACAATGAAAGTCAATGGCACTATTCTAAGTATGTCACACACCCCGCTTCAAGATATCCATAACCTGTGGGTAATACTGACCTGTAGATGGCGATCTTGCAGAGATGTAAGGAAAAAGAAAGCCCCTCCCAGTCCATAAATACCTGGGACCTCCCACTCATTACTCAGTCTTCATCTCTGCAGACGGCGAGCAAGTCAGAAGATGATGTCTCCTCCTTGCACAGGGGGATTTCAGGTAGCCGGGATGACTCCCGGCCCTCTATGTTATCTATTTCCGCCCGGATCTCTTGTTAATTACCCTGCCTCCCAGCCTAGGCTGCTGGTCCGGGTGAGGGTAGAAGAGCACCTTAGGTGCTTAGGAGCAAAGCTCCACCGTGAGACCCTGTACTAGAGGGTAGGCGGTTAACCGGGTTGGTGACCCCGGTTTGGGATGCCCTGTCCCCTGGCCATAACACCCTGGGTGGTTTTCCCCTCTCCAGATGCCCTTCTCCTTAGAGGGGGGGGGGTCCCTTCTCCCGTGTTAGGCTTTATTTTTTATTGTTGAGTGTGTGTGTGTGCGTGTCGCTTTAAAGCTTTACTTTTCACTTTACTGTGTTGCCGCCGCCGCGCCGGCCTCTGAGGCGGCATGGCGGAGGGGAGCTTCTCCCCTCATGTGGCGGTTTTAGGGGGCGCGGCCGGGCGTTCGAGAGCGCAACGCCGCGGCCCGCCCTCCGGTTCTTTCACTTGACCGGCGCCATGGCGCCGGCCTCTGAGGCGGCATGGCGGAGGGGAGCTATCTCCCCTCCTGTGCCGGGAGTAGGGGGCGGGGCAGGGCGTTCGAGCGCGACGCCGCGGCCCGCTCCCCTGTTTTCTCTTGACCGGCGCTGCGGCTGCTGCTACCGCCGTGGCGCCGCCCTCTGAAGCGGCATGGCGGAGGGGAGCTTCTCCCCTCCTGTGCCTGGAGTAGGGGGCGTTTTTTACTCCTGAAAAAGGGATTGAACTTTTTTACCTGAAGTAAAAAGTGCCATTGGCTTTCATTGTATTCCTATCTGTGATTCACTAACAGTGACATTCTCAGGCTTTTTTCTCATGAATTGAATTTTTTACTACCAGTTGAGTTTTTTTCTACCCTTTGTGAATCAAGGCCAAGGTCTGTTAAGTTCCCCTCTTACTTCTGAGAATGTTTGATAGTATGTGGAAGGGACCTGTGCCTGGATCCCTCCCGCATGTGATGCTCACATTTTGTTCTCTTTCAGAACATATGTGTGATCACCACAGACAGAAAGTGAGGCATTACCTTGATAATAGGGTCATGTTTGTTTTCTTTCAGGAGAACATCTGTGTGATCACCATAGACAGAAAGTGCGGCATTATCTGGATAATAGGGTCACAGACATTGGTTCTCACCCAGGGGGTCCCCAGGCTTTTTTTATGTGGTATAACCTAACATTTTCTAATTTTCTCAGGCACCGTGGATGGTTGTAGGGGTGTTATAAAACATAGCCAAATCAAAGCCCATCTATTTTAGTAATATCTCCCTTATCCCACAGCACTCCCACTTTCACCTGTTTACTTTTCTATCCCAACGACACCTTCAAAACCTTTGCTTATAATGAAATCCGGCAATGGCTGGTCCTTCCAATGAAATCCCTGGCAATCTGTGAATTTGGGGAAATTGCCAGATCTATTACTGGAAAAGTAGAAAAGCCAGGCTGGTGAAAGCATCCAATAGGTACTGCCTGTGGGGTCTAAAACAAGAGCCGGGGTCCACCTTAACTGGAATTTCACCCTTTAAAAGAACTTTCCTCTCCCAGCTTGGGCATTTATCACGTCTTTTGGTCACCAAACAGAATGGCTTCTACATTTACTGACAGGCGCGAGGAGAGCTTATCGACAAATGATTTTAAAGTGGGCCAACACCCAGGGGCGATCGGCCTGGGAATCTATGAGATTCCCGGGCCGATCACCTCACACACAGATCGGGATGTCCCGCGGGGTGTAACCCCCCCAAAACCCCGAAAAAACCTTACCTCTCCTGCCGCCGCCGCCGCCTCTCTCGCGCTCCTCTAGACGTGCGCGCGCCCGTGCCGGCCGTCTCTGAATGGCCGGCGCGGGCGCGCACACGTCAAGAGTGACGCGCGGGAGGCGGCGGCGGGCGCTATCCCTTGTCCGTCGACGGACGTCACTTGTCCGTCGGCGGGCATTGGACAGCGCAGTCACGTGGGAGCGTGGAGAGGTGAGTTTTCGGGGTGTTTGGGGGGGTTTCAGGTAGCGGGGTGCCCCGGGGAAGTGGACCAATACCCAGGATAGTCAAAATCCTGGGTGTTGGTCCACTTTAAGGGGTGAGTGACATGTTGGAGGCAGCTCTGCGGCTGGTCTATGCAATCCAGGACTCAGGACAGTGTTGTGTCCTCGCTGTTTTCTTTTTACGTGTGAGCACTGATCAGAGCGCCTCCTCTTGTGAGGTTCTCATTTCTCCCGTGTCCGTTACAGGAGCGCCGCATTTCCTAATGTTTTTGTCCCACGTCTACTATACCGAGCAACATGTGAAATGACATTTCTTTGCTCTTCTGTTTGTTTAAATTGTGTTTTCCTGAAACTGATAATGCATTTGTATAACATGGGATATGCCAATACACTATACTGGAGAGCACACGTGTCTGACTTTCTTTATTGCTGTTACAGCCCATTAGGAGCGTTACCTTTGAGAGTATATGCCATAGCCGTTTGGGCACTACAATAGTGGCTATAACCCAATGATATGTGGAGGCTGATTCACTACTAACGCCAGATATTGCCAGATGAGCGCCTTTATAGTGGCGCTTAGAGCGACCGCTATTAGACGCTGTAAGCAGGTATCAGGCGCTGTAACAGAGCTCCTCAGTCGCTGTAGTAAACTGGCCAGCATTGATGAATGTGATATATGTTGGGCGCTCTTAACACCAGTACAGTGCTGCAGAGAGCGAAGTGTAGCGTCCTGCACTCGCCTCTCCACACCATACTTATCACAAAAGGACACACACACAGTGTCGGTGCTCTAAAGCTGGGCGCTATAGCATAGAGCACCAGACGCTGTGTGATTAAAGTCTGTTTTTGAACACATATCCACCAGTAATGAAGCGAAAACACTTGACATTGTTTTAACACCGTGACATTAACACTTTAGTGCCAGACCTGTAATGACAATTCTGCATAAAAATATAAAAAATCAAAAAAAAAAAATCAAAAATGTTTTTTTTCTGGGCCAGGAGAGATCACACAATGATTTTTAACCCCAAAAACCCCAAAAAACTCTGCAAACAGGAAGTTTCTTCTGACTGCCACTCTGCATTCTGGGATATCTGTCCTTTTCCTGACCCCAGCTATAACCCTCTGTACTTTATGCCGCTCTCCTCTCCTCAGTATGTGATGCATCTGAGGCAAGATGGCGGCGCCCATATCCTAGAGTCCTGAACAGAGTTGCAGCCCAGTGAGGGAAAGAATAATAAGTGACTAAAAACTTAAAATATATTAATTTTAGATGCTGGGGAATAGTTTTTAAGGGTTTGGGCTTTTCATTAAATTATGCTAAAGGTCCGGTTTCTCAAGGTCCTTTGCACTGCTAGGAAGTCTGAAGCATATATTGCTTTTCTCCTCTCAAACCCCCCCCCTCCCCGGCTCATTTTTTTTAAGAGGTCCCCCCACACAACTGGGCTTAGATGAAGGAGATGGGTGAGGTTTGGTAAGATGGACACTGGCAGAAGTGATGCCTCAGACTAGGGAGCGGTTAGCTGCACTTTTAATGTCAAGATTTAAAGGGTTTGTTCAAGCAAACTACATATACTTACTTATTCTTCTTCGCAGCGGCTGATTTTCAGCGGCAGTATAATAACCCGACTCTGTCATTGTGGTCCTAGGCATCCAACCCCCCTCCCCCCGGCAGAGGTAGCATACAGAGTCAGTGTCAGAGCCTTCAATAGATCAATCCATCAATAGATTTAAAAATGTCGTGCATAGCGCAGGACTAAGGGGGTTATTCATCAAGGGATAGCGCCAGACGTCTGGTGAACGCTGACCACTGTATGTAAAACCACATTTATGAAAGCGAATCTGGTGAGTGACTCTAACAGCGACAAGTAGCGTCCGATTCTTCATTACAGGTGGCTCAGCGTATAGCGCTGGAGCTCTAGCTTCCAGAGCGCACCAGGTATTACCTGTCGCTATCCGTCGCTCTCCCATACATTTCAAAGGCCGTTCTTTTTCTTCTGTTTAAACAGGGTTTCTTGTTTTTAATTTTTTTTTCTCTACAAACATTGTGTGACGTCTCCTGGCCTAGAAAGAGTCATTTTTGTATTTTTATGATTTTTTTTATATTTTTATGCAGAATTGTCATTACAGGTCTGGCACTAAAGTGTTAATGTCACAGTGTTACAACAATGTCATTCCGTGTGTTTTCGCTTTATTACTGGTGGATATTTGTTCAAAAACAGACTTCAAAAATCACAGAGCATCTGGCGCTCTATGCTATAGCGAACAAATCCAGAGCGCCTACGCTTTTTTTGTTGAATATGTTGTGAGTCGATGAGAGTCGGTCGCACTTAGCTGACGCTACCTTTCGCTCTATGCAATGCTGTACTGGTGTTAGAGCGCCCAACATACATCTCAATCATCAATGGCGGCCAGGTTACTACAGCGACTGAGGCGCTCTGTTACAGCGCCCAATACACGCACATGAGCTTCTACTAGTGGTCGCTCTGAGCACCGCTATACAGACGCTCATCTGCCGATACCTGGCGCTAGTAATGAATCAGCCTCTACATCTCGGGAACAAATATCCCATTGTTTGACATGCACATAGAAACTGTAGGGAAGAAGTTTGTGTTTCTTAAATTTGCCTACGGCTATACTATAATGTAAATTCTTTTGATATTCATGGGGAGGCCGATTCATTAATAGCGGCAGGTAGCGACAGATGAGCGACAGTAGCGTTATTTTAACAGCGCACGCTAGTATTCGCTGTGCTTGCCCGTTGTTCGGCTGTTGACAGCGACTCAGTCGGTGTGCGGTAATGTTGAATACAGGGTTAGGAGTCGCTGTTTGACAGGTTCCGCGCTGTATGGGAGCGCATGATAGCGACTGGCCATAGCGAACGGCTCCCAGCATATTCATTAACAAATCACGCTCAAAAAATTCTCGCGCTGTGAAATGCTTGTTTAAATCCCAGAGCGCTGGCGGCGATGGGTTAAAAGTAGTTTTTTAACCCCCAAACAACCATATTTTTGAAAAAAAAAAACATTAATAGCAATTAATTAAGAATATTTAAAGATTGCTCCATTGAAATGCATTGGAGAGCGCCAGGTAGCGAGAGGTCATACCTGTCGCTGTTCAAGGTCGCTCGCTGGCGCTGTGGGGTAAGGCTGGAATAATGATGAATGATTCGCTATCTGGCGCTCTGTCAGTCGCTAAGCAGGATCGGCTTGATAAATGTGTGATTGCGGAGGGGAGCCGGCGTTCTCGTGGCGGTGAGTGTCATTACCGTTCGCTCAACATTCGCTACCTGGCGCTATCCCTTGTTAAATAAGGGCCTTAGTTACACAGGTTCTCTTCAGTATGCAAAGCTTCACTATTTAAACCAAAACTTTTGCATCATTTAATAAAAAAGACCAAATCCTTAAACTATTCAGCAGCAGAGTTGGGATGCCCCCCTGTATGCATCTCCCCCATGACGGCCGATTCACAGTGCAAGCTTGGGCGTAACCGAGCACACTGATTGGCTGAGCAGCCCGCTCAGCCAATCACCACTCTCGCTTTCACTCGGCTATGCTGGCGACTAAGCCATCTGGACGGCTAAGCCAAGCTGGGCAAAAAGGAGCCAAGTGCGCTGCCGTCTGCATCCCCTGCTCACCTTCTAGTCGTGGTGCCCGAGCCACTCATTCAGAAAGGCCTGGCGCAGGTCCACGCATGGCTAAAGGTGAGTGGGGATGCGCCCGCGGCACAGAGATGCGGCAAGGCCTTCGGGATAAGGTGAGTGGATCTGGGGGGTTTCACACAGTGGGGCATCCCAATTCAGGACTGGAACTGGAGCTAGGCACCAAAAAAAAAAATTGACAGAAACTTTAGGACATTTCCTAAACAAAAGCAAATCCCTCGACCAGGGTGAGGAGCTGTGTACCTAAGAAAATAATCAAGAGGAAGATTTCGCCTAGGTACACTGCTTAACTTCTATAAGCATGGGGATGTCCTAAAGCAGTCCTAACATTGAAAGGCTAGACAGGAGGGAAACCCTGTAACTAACAGAAGGGACATCATGATCAGAAACTGCTGCCTGTAGACACTCTTATATCCACCATGTAGAGTCTACAAGGCTGTAAGTGCTAAAGATCAGATGGAAGCTTCAAAGGACACTTCTCGAGAGCCATGACCCTCAAATAAATGGTGGCTCCTTCTCCTGGAAGAACACACCTTTTTCACAAATATATTAAAGCGGACCTTTCCCCCTGAATAAGAGTCTATCTTATTTGTTTCCCATACCCTGTACATACAGATTGGCCACATTAAAAATTATCCTACCTGCATCTACTGCATGTTATGAGCCTTTAAACATCCAAGATGGCGGCGCCTGTATCCTAGAGTCCTGGACAGAGTTGCAGCCCAGCGGAGGAAAGAACAATAAGTGACTAAAAACGTAATATAAATTAATTTTACATTCTGGGGAATTGTTTTTTTTAAGGGTTTGGGCTTTTCATTAAATCATGCTGAAGGTCGGGTTTCAGTGCTTCCCACCAGTTCAATGGAAGGGCATTTCAGGTCTCGATACAGCACCTGCGGGGCAGCGTTCCTATGACTGTTCACATGTTGGGGCACAGGACGCAGCGGCTGTGGTTCAGGGTCGGAACTAGCACCAATCAGCTGTGAGGCAGAAAAATTAAGTACCCTTTTGTTTGTTTATTGTTTGGTTGTTGAATGCCATTAAAAATACAATTCTGTGAAACTCACCTGTAGAATTGTTTTTGTATACATCCAGTCCAGGCCATCCCAATATCCTCACGATTGGGACATCCAAAAGCAGCGTCCATATGGGCGGGATCCCCAGTGTAGAACAGCATGTAGTTCATTTCACTACCGCCTGAAGCACCTTTCAGCCCAAAACAGCGTCAGCTGAGGCCCTGACATCCACCTTGTAAAACTTTGTAAAAGTATGAACAGAGAACCAAGTTGCGGCTTTACAAACTTGTTCCATCGATGCCTGGTGCTGAAAAGCCCAAGAGGCACCAATAGCTCTGGTAGAATGAGCTGTGATCTGAAGAGTGGGTTCCTTCCCCCTGGCAGAATATGCTTGCACCACCACCTCTCTGATCCACTTACTGAGAGTGGACTTGGCTGGTGGCAATCCTTTCCTAGAACCCTCTGTTAGGACAAAGAGCAAATTCAATTTCCTGAAGGATTCAGTCGCAGCCAGGTAATACTTTATGGCTCTGACCACATCCAAAGCATGGAGGGTACGTTCTTTGGAATTAGCCGGTGCTGGACACAAGGATGGTAAGACAACTTTCTTATTAAGGTGAAAAGAAGAAACGACCTTAGGCAAAAAAAACAGGTTTAAAGCGAAAAAAAACCACCTTATCCCTGTGCAGCTCAAAGTAGGGTGGTTTCATACAAAGCGTGGCCAGCCCCGAGGTGATCGCTACCAGAAAGACCACTTAGAGAGTCAAGATAGACAAAGCAGCATTGCTCAATGGCTCAAAGGGAGGACCCTGGAGAGCAGATAGCACTAAATTCAAGTCCCACACCGGTAATACTGACTTACGCGGTGGCCGGACGTGGGTAACGCCCTGGAAAAAAGTCTTAATCAACCTATGGTTGGCAAGGGATCTCTGGAAAAAGATGGCTAAAGCCGAGACCTGACCCTTGAGGGTGCTCAGCTGGAGACCCAAGTCTAAACCGTGTTGTAAAAACTCCAGAAATAGCAAATTTCCGGCAAGGAAGGCTCTTAGCCTCGCACCAAGCGATGTAGGCCCGCCAAACTCTGTAGTATATCATGGAAGATGATTTCTTCCGTGCCTAAATCATAGTATGCACAACCGTGGCCGATAACCCCTTCTCCTCCAGGATTGAGGTTTCAATAGCCAGGCCGTCAAAGCCAGCGTCCGTAAATTGGGGTGCCGCAGCGACCCCTGTGTGAGAAGCCCTGGGTCGTCGGGCATGATGTAATGATCTATTGACATCTGGACTATGTCTGCAAACCAACTCCTTCTCGGCCAGCGAGGAGCCACCAGGATGGTTGGTACCCCTTCCTGGACCATCTTGTGCAACACTCTGCCCAGGAGCGGAAACGGAGGGAATGCATACAGAAATTTGAACTCCGTCCAAGGAATCGCCAGAGCGTCTGTTGCAATGGCCAGAGGATCTCTTGAGAGAGAGACGAACCCTGGAAGCTTGTGACCGTGTCTGGACGCAAACAGATCCACGTCCGGCTGACCCCAGCGGAGACACAGAGCCTGAAAGGTCTCTCTACTGAGGGACCATTTCCCCAGGCGCAAGGCGCTCCTGCTCGGGGAGTCTGCCTCCTGGTTTTCCACCCCGGGGATGTAGACCGCCGAGATGCAGGGAACATTCTCCTCTGCCCAAGTCAGAATCTGGGTTACCTCCTTGAGGGATCTCTCTCTCTGAGTCCCACCCTGATGGATGATGTAGGCGACAGCAGTCTGATTGTGCGAGCGAACCTGGATCGCACAGCCTCTTAAATGGGTCAAGTGTAGAAGAACCAACCGAATTGCTCTCAGCTCCAAGAGATTTATGGGTAAACGGTTCTCCTGCGGACCCCACTGACCCTGGATCTTCTGCGTCTGCCAATTGCCTCCCCAGACTGGCCAGACTGGTATCCGTGGTAACTATCTCCCATTGGGGAGTCAGAAAGGACTTGCCCACCAGCAGGTTCCGGGAGTCCAACCACCACAAGAGGGACTGCCTGGCCAGGGGGGACAGCAAAAATTCTTGTTACAGAGATTCCTGCATCCGATTCCAGTCGGTCAGCAGGTTCAATTGTAGAGATCTCATGTGATATTGGGCGAAGGGCACTGTCTCGCAGCATGACACCATTAGGCCCACCAATCTCATCCCCAGACGGCTGCTGACAAGACAGCAAGGCCTGCACTTGCATCTGGAGACCCAAAACCTTCTGCTGTGGTAGAAACACCTTGACCTGAGCGGTGTCTATCATCATTCCCAGGAAGGATCTTACTGTTGAGGGAGTGATAAACGACTTGGGGTAATTGATTACCCAACCGAAGGCTTCCAGAGTTGACAACACCTTCCGAGTATCGCTCTCGGCCTGCTGAAGGACCAGGCCGAAATCAGCAAGTCGTCCAGATAGGGTAACACATGAATACCCTGACTCCGCAGGATCACCAAGGTGCTGGCGGGCATCATGGCTAACACAGGGGGGGGGGCTGAGGATATCCTGAATAGAAGTGCTACAAACTGGTAATGTTGATCTTCCAGAGCAAACCTCAGGAACTTCTGATGTCCCTGGAAAATCGGGATGTGCAGATAAGCGTCCCTGATGTCCACCGTGGTCATGAAGTCGCCGGGCCGAAGCGATCTCACCGCCAACCGCAGCATTTCCATGCGGAAATGTCTGACTCTTACAAACCTGTTGAGACCCTTCAGGTCCAGGATCTGCCTTAGTGTTCCATCCTTCTTGGGAACCGTGAACAGATTGGAATAAAGTCCCTGACCCTGTTCCTGCGGGGGTACAGGATAAATCACACCTATCCGCAGGAGGTGTTGGGACAGCCGCTCTCAAGGCTTGAGCCTTTAGCGGGTCTCGGGATATCCTTGAGCGGAGGAATTTTGTGGGCGGCCTGGCTGCCAGCTCTATCTTGTAACCGGAGGACGCTACTTCCTGAATCCACCGATCCGAGACGTGACGCCTCCAGATCTGAGCGAGAGGGCTTGGCTGGGAATTTGGACTTGGCTCCCCATGAGGAGTTGGGTCAGCCGCGGGACCTACCTCTGCTCCAGGTATCTCTGCAGGCACCGGGAAATGAAGAGCCTCTTCCTCCTCGAAAGGAACAATATGAAGAGCGGTTCCAAAGGGACCGAGCAGGCTTCTTTCTCTGAGGGAGTCTACCATCCTTGACCAAAAGGTCCAGGCGCTCCCCAAACAGCCGGCTTCCCACAAAAGGTAGACTTGTGAGGGATTTCTTAGCAGCCGCATCAGCCGACCACTGCTTCAGCCAGAGCGAGCGGCGCAGAGCAACAAGCAAGGCCGAGATCCTGGCACCAAGCCTGACCACATCATCCATGGCAGTAACAACAAAGCCAATGAAATCCAAGCAGGCCTTGAGTTCCTTATACTCCTCAGCCCGCTTGCGAGCCTTAGCTCTAGCCACAAGGTGTCTCACCTTCCTCCTGTTGGCTAGTGAGACGATCGCCGAGGCACACGCCGGGCGAAAGAGGGCACCAGCAAAGCTGAACGCATGACAGACCTGATCCATGCGCTTACCTGCAGGATCACGCAAGGAGGCATTATCAGGTGACGGCATAACCGTGGTAATTAGACAAGCCTGACACGGGACGATCCACCTCGGGGGGGGGGGGGGGGGGGGGTGACAATATAACCGAACCAAATCAGCGGGAAAGGGATACCGCCTATCCAGGCCCTTAGGGACCGACGGTAACTTGTTGGGCCTTTCCTATTCCTTAAGGATCAAAGGAGGCTGCTTCGGGAATACCCATCTTTGCCTCTCAAGCCGAAATAAATCCCCCTGCTTCCTCTTAGCCGCTCTGGGAGGAACAATGTGTAGCGTTTCAAACATGGAGGAGAGCAAATTCTCTGTATCATCCGGGAGACAAGAATCCTCGTCCGAGGAGGAACCAGAGACACTGTCATCGCCAGCGGAGTATTCCACCATGGGCGACCACCCGCTCATGGTCCAAGACAATGCCTCTGGCGCAAGTGGGACAAATAGTGCTGAATCCGCCCAAAGGATTCCTTCTGCACAAGGGGCAGAGCCTGTCCTGCCCAAATGGGGCCCCCAGCTCACTATTCCCTGATGCCTCCATTATGGTGATTAAGCCTATAATCGATCCCTCTTATTAAAAAAAAGGGGGAATGGGAGGAACCACAACCCTCAACCTTAGCCCACTATCTAAACAAAAAAAAGAGAGAGCCCCATGTCAGCCTTAGCATAAATACAATGGCAGAAGCAACAGCAATCAAAAGAGGGACTCATGACACCGACAGGAGGGATCACGAGCGTCCGCCGCAGGAAGGCCAGAGCCACGGCGCGTCATGCAGAACACCGCCTCCTTCAGTGCTGTAATGGCGGTGGCCTGTCAGCGAGGGCCGCCGCATCATAAATGCGTGGCGCGCTCCCCCCGTCTGTATTAAGAAATGCAGCACACGCAGGAGCGAAGGAGGCGTGCAACCCGGACACCCAACGGGGGAACGCAGGGAGGTGAGTATGAAGCCAGATACCACTCCTCAGTGCCTGTCAGTGAGGAGCACAGTAAGTCACACCAAACAGCAGCACGCATACACAACAATAAAGCTTGTGGGCAGGGAGGGACATATACAAAGATATACATAGTGGTTCCCCCTCAGGCTCACCATAAGCCTGTAAACTGGCTACCTTTTAGAATAAGGTCTGCAGCCCAGACCATGTGCTCTGCCAAACGTCATAGACCTCGACGTTCACCCTACCGTCACGGATCGCGTAGCAGCCAGAGGCTGGGAGGAAGGAATGGGTAAGAGGAGATACATGGAAAATACCATTTTGTGAATACTCACCTGTAAAATGGGTATTATAATTATGTCACACACCCCGCTTCAGATAGTCATTACACTTGGGTTATACCGACCTGTAGAGGGCGATCTTGCAGAAATGCCATGAAAAAAAGGGAGCCCCTCCCGGTCCATAAATACCTGGTACCTCCCACTCATTCCCCAGTATTAAGACAGCAGTAAAGGGACCAGGAAGAGCCAAAATAACCAGTAACAGTAAAAAAAAGGTTCACCATAGAAAGGATCCAGAATACCAAAGGGCGGGGTGTGTGACATACTTATAATACCCATTTTACAGGTGAGTATTCACAAAATGGTATTATTCTAAGTATGTCACACACCCCGCTTCAGATAGTCATTACACTTGGGACATCCAATAGCAGTGTCCATAAAGGGCGGGGATCCAAAACAAGGCAACAATGCACAAACTTAAACCACTGCAGCTTGCAGAACTTTGCAGCCAAAAACAGCATCCGCTGAGGCCCGCACATCAACCTTGTAAAACTTGGAAAAGTGTGAACGGAAGACCAAGTAGCAGCCTTACAAACTTGCTCAACAGAGGCCTGATGCTGGAAAGCACAGGACGCCCCAACGGCACAAGTAGAATGAGCAGTAACACGAAAAGGGGGAACCTTCCCCTTGGCAGAATAGGCCCCAACAATGGCCTGGCAAATCCATTTACTAATGGAAAACTTGGCGGGAGCCAAACCCTTCCTAGGCCCGGAGGGCACCACAAAAAGGGCGTCAGTCCTACGTAAAGAAGAAGTAGCCACCAAATAGTACTTCACACAGCGAACCACATCCAGAGAATGCAAAACCCTCTCCTTATCATTGCTGGGCTTAGGACACAAGGAGGGTAGAACAATGTCCTGATTAAGATGGAAAGCAGATACCACCTTAGGAAGGAAATCTGGCTTGAAGCGGAAAACCACCTTGTTCTGATGCCTCTCAAAGTAAGGAGCTTTAATGGACAAAGCCGCCAACTCCAATACATGCCGAACGGAAGTGATGGCAACCAAAAACGCAACCTTCTGAGTAAGCGTAGAAAGAGCAATATCCTGCAAAGGTTCAAAAGGAGGACCCTGAAAGGCAGAAAGAACCAAATTCAAATCCCAAACTGGGAGCAAAGGCTTCCTAGGAGGCCGCACATGCGTAACCCCCTGGAAAAAGGTCTTAACCAGAGGATGAAGAGCAAAATAATTTTGAAAGAAAACCGCCAGGGCAGAGACATGCCCTTTCAGCGTACTAAACTGCAAACCCAGGTCCAGACCATGTTGCAGAAATTCCAAAACCCTAGGGATAGAAAACACCCTGCAAGGCAAGGCCCGGACCTCACACCAATCAATATAAGACCTCCAAATCCTATAGTAGATGGCAGAGGAAGACTTCTTTCTAGCCCTAACCAGAGTCTGAATGACAGCATCAAAAAGACCTTCCTCAAGACCTTCCTCTTTAAAGATGGAGGTTTCGGCAGCCACGCCGTCAAAGCCAGCGTTGGTAAATTGGGGTAGAGCAGTGGACCCCGAGTGAGCAGATCCGGCAGAAGGGGCAGATCTAACTGATCCGCCGCCAACCTTACCACGTCTGCGAACCAAACCTGTCTTGGCCATCTTGGAGCCACCAGGATTGCTGACGCGCCCTCTAGGGCCAGCTTGCGCACCACTTTGCTCACCATGGGAAACGGAGGGAACAGGTAAAGAAACCCCAAATCCCTCCAGTTCAGAGACATGGCATCCAGAGCCAGCGGATCCCGCGAGAGAGACACAAATGCCGGAAGCTTGTGACAAGAGGCAAAGAGGTCCACCTCCAGAGTCCCCCACCGGTGGCAAAGCGACCGAAACACCTTGGGGCTGAGCGACCATTCCCCCCGGCGAGATGAGCACCTGCTCAGGGAGTCCGCCTCGTGTTCTCCACTCCCGGAATGTACACCGCCGAGATGCATGGGACATTGCTCTCTGCCCAAGCCAGGATCAAAGACACTTCCCTGAGGGCACGCCTGCTGCGAGTCCCTCCCTGGTGATTGATGTAAGCGACCGCCGTCCGATTGTCCGACCGAACTTGAACTGGTAAGCCCTGTAACTGATGAGTCAAGTGAGCCAGAACCAACCTGATGGCTCTCAGCTCCAGAACATTGATGGGATCGTGAGCCTCCTGAGGCCCCCACAGTCCCTGAAACTGAAGATCCTTCCAAAATCCCCCCCAACCTGACAGGCTGGCATCCGTGGTGACCGTCTCCCAACGAGGGGTCAACAAGGATCTGCCCATCATCAGATTGCTCGGTTCCAGCCACCACCGAAGGGAATGCCGAACCCGGGGGGACATCAGAAAAGAATGATCCAATGACAGCAGGGTCCCGTCCCAGGCCGCCAATAGATGGAGCTGGAGCGTCCTTGTGTGAAACTGGGCAAAGGGAACCGCCTCGAACGAAGCCACCATCAATCCCACCAGTCGCACCCCCAGCCAGATAGACGGGCGAGGGATTGATAGGAGAAGCTGAGTCAATTCCTGAATCAAAAGAACCTTGGGCCGGGGGAGGAACACCCTGGACTGAGAAGTATCCAGAGACATTCCCAGGAGCGCCACCACCCTGGACGGAGAGAGGCAGGACTTGGGATAGTTGATCACCCAGCCAAATCTCTCCAGGGTGGCTACCACAGTCCTGGTATCTAGCTTCACCTGGCTGAGAGAGGATGCCATAAGAAGAAGATCGTCCAGATAAGGCACAATGTGGATTCCCTGGGCTCTGAGGAGGGCCATCACCCCCGCTAGCACCTTGGTGAAAACCCTTGGAGCCGAGGTAAGGCCAAACGGAAGGGCCACAAACTGAAAATGCCGATCTTCCACCACGAACCTGAGAAATCTCTGATGCGCCGGGAAGATTGGAACATGCAGATAAGCATCCTTGATGTCTATGGACGTCATGAAGTCCTCCTGCCGAAGTGAATTTATGGCAGAGCGCAGAGTTTCCATGCGGAATTTCTTGGGACGGATAAACCTGTTGAGAAACTTCAGATCCAGGATGGGACGAACGGATCTATCCTTCTTGGGCATCGTAAACAGATTGGAATAGTATCCCAGGCCCCGGTCTGAGGGAGGCGCTGGGCAGATGACAACCATGTCCAGGAGATCTTTTACTGCTGCCCGGAGCCCCTGCACGGCCAGAGGATCCAAGGGCACGCGAGACCTGAAGAATCTGGGAGGAGGCCGGAGCTCGAACTCCAGTTTGTAACTGGAAGACACCACTTCCCGAATCCATCTGTCCGAGACCTCCTGGTCCCAGACCTGGGAGAAGCGTAGCAGCCGTCCACCCACCCGCGAGGGTGAGGGCGCCCCCTCATTGCTGAGCCGGCTTAGCAGCGGCTTTGGGCTTGGAGCCCCAGCTGTGACCTGGACGAGCACGTCCTCTTCCCCTGTTCCAGGAATCACCTCTGGAGGGGAAGACAGCCGATCCCCGTCCAGCTCTGGCCCCACGAAAGGAAGGGGTAAATGAAGCCGCCCCCCGAAAGGGATGACGTTGCTTCTTTCGCTGAGGTAACCTACCTCCAAAGAGCCGCAAGCCCAGAAAGGGAAGAGCCGTAAGAGACTTTTTGGACACAAAATCAGCCGCCCACTGGCGCAACCAAACCGACCGCCGAATAGCCACCAGCAGGGCCGAAGTTCTACTACACATCACCATGGTGTCATCGAGGGCAGCTAGCACAAATGACAAAAACAATTCGCACCGCTTAAGGACGGTGAACTCGCCGGGTCAAACCTGGAGGTAGACAACAGGTCCCTGACAACCAACCTAGAAGCTGCTATTAAAAGCGCTGAAGCACAAACAGGCCGCAAGGCCGACCCGACACTGGCAAAACCGTGACAAGCCATCTGGTCAATGCGTTAGTCCTCACCATCTTTGAGAGTAGAACAGTCAGGAGAATGCAAGACAGAGGTGCTAGACAACCCCAAAACAGGGGCGTCCACCTCGGGAGGGGACGACCAGCGCTTCACCACGTCCACCGGAAAAGGATATTTCTTATCCCAACCCGGAGGGACACCCGGAAGCCAAGTAGGCCCCTCCCGTTCCTTAAGAATAATGCGGTCGAAATGCCTTTGATTAGGGAATTCTAAGCGCTGCTTAGCCTTCTCAAAGAACCCCCCCTTCTGCGGAAGAGTCACTTCAGGAGGAGAGATAGCCAGAACCTCAAACATATGAGCCAGGACCTTAGGGGTATCCACAGAATCCCCCTGACCCCGCTCGGCATCAGCGCCAACAAATTGCTGATCGTCAGAACCATCCGACTCCTCAAAAAGCTCCCCGTCCTCTAGCGGGGGGTAATCAGACCAGTCCAGTGAATCAAACTCCTCAAGATCAGAAGCCTGCGTGGCTGGGGACAAGTGTTTTCTCTTAGCCGGGGCCTTTCTGGCCACAGCGCTAGAAAATAATTTTTCAAGATTGGACAATCTGGCACACACCTCAGATTGCGACTCCCCACTCGTGACAACATCACATGGGGTACGGGTCAGGCGGGGCCGGCGGCGCAGAACCAGACGCATGGGATACGGACTGCCGCGTAATAGTCTGCTGCGCACATGGTATGCAAAGGAAAACATCATCCCCTGTAAGGGATGCCCCACACCCCAAACACTGCCGGGGTTGCCCCGAGGGGAGCCCGAGCCTGGTATCCTGGGAAGCCTCCATATGGTGATTTTATTGGTAGTCGCAATACCCAAAGGAATTACGCGATATAAGCGACCCCTTCTGTGTCCCGAGTGGGAGGATTTATGGGGAGTTCTAAAACTGAACCAGGGAACCTTAGGACCGGGAGGACCCTTTAGGATCCAACAAGGGTCCACCTGGAAGACAGAATACAGGGCTATTCAGCACCTCAATCATGCCCAAGCACACAAGGCAGACATACTGATATGCAATAACATAAAAAATATAGATATATAAATATATATGCATGTCATGAAAGTAACAAGGCCCCAAGGGCCACTCACGGAGGAAGATGGCGTCCGCCCTGCCAGAGGCGAAGAACACGAGAAGCAGAGGGAGAAGGGCGGGCGCGGTTCGCGCGACGCACCCGGCCCGCCCCCCCGACAAAAACGCTGCTCCCGGCCAGTGGCCAGGCTCCGCAGCGGCGCCAGGAGCACGGGGGGCGGGGCGTAGGCCATCGCGCAGAGTGCCTGACCCACTACCAACCGCACCCGAGGGGGAAGAAGCTCCCCCATCGAAGCTGCCACAACGGCCGGTGCCGCGGCACAGCCAGCGCCGGCTGACATAAAAATGCACCCAAGTGGATCACACACACACACACCCCCACCAAAAAGTACAGCTGTGACAAACACTCAATAAAGACGATTACACTAAGGGAGAAAGGGCCCCCCCTCTAAGGAGTAAGGGTAATCAGGGAGAGGGGGAATCCACACTGGAAGGTGGAAGGGCAAGGGACGGGGCATACCGAACCGGGATCACCAACCCGGCAAACCGCCTACCCCTTAGTATGGGGTCTCACGGTGGAGCGTAGCTCCTAAGCACCATTAGGTGCCGTCTACCCTTGCCCGGACCAGCAGCCTAGGCTGGGAGGCAAGGTGAAATACTAAGAAAGGGGTCCAGGCAGAAATAGACTAACAAGCGGGCCGGGAGTTACCCCGGCCACCTGCAAGGAGGAGACATCCATTTTCTGACTTGCTCGCCGTCTGCAGAGATGAAAGACTGGGGAATGAGTGGGAGGTACCAGGTATTTATGGACCGGGAGGAGCTCCCTTTTTTCATGACATCTCTGCAAGAAAGCCCTCTACAGGTCAGTATAACCCAAGTGTAATGACTATCTGAAGCGGGGTGTGTGTCATACTTAGAATATAGAGTTCGCAGCGGCCAATAGGCTAGGTGGCCCTGCTGGCTCTTGGCTCTGCTGGTAATATCAGAGAGAGTGCAGCCAAACTGCAAGATGAACTACTGGGGAATGATAGAGGGGCATCTTTGATCTTGCAGCCAAGCGCCCTCTAGAGGCGAACACCCAATCGTGAGGATATTGGGACGACCTGAACTGGATGTAGGGAAAATCCCTGTAAACAAGTCGCCTAATGAGACCACTTGAGGTCACTTATATACCCGAACTGAATAAAACTCCCACCACGCTTGTGGTTTATTCTCTCCTGGTAGGAATAAAATCCAGTGGTGACAGGTCTAATATATCAGAGGTGACAGAGCCTGTCACCCCTGATTTCCTCTTCCTTTTATTAAAAGAAATAAAAACAAGCCTGGCTTGTTACTTCTTGATATACTCCTCCCGCCATTTGAATTTGTGCAAGCACATGGGGTGTGGGGGTCTAGGCTGTACTGCGAGGTCTTCGACCCTTCCAACCCATGGGCTGCACTCTGGGCTTTAGGGCAACCTCAGGTAAGCCTGCTCCCAATTTATCTATTGCATTGTATGTCCCAAATGGGGCTCTGCGAGATTAGAGTTAGGACTGCACCTCACAGATGCACCTTGGCGCTTGGTGGTGCAGCTTCAGCTACTTCTGCAGATGTGTGTGGACCGAGTCCTCCGTTTTTAACCGGATTTAGAGACAGATTTTAGGTTGTTTGCAAGCTAACAGGGTTGAGTGCTGGGGCTCCTTTAAGACTTTTGTATACTCCTCCCGCCACCCAGCATAGTTATGGATTTTTATCACAATACTGCTCCTTTAAGGTCAACTTCCCAAACCAAGATCCAGAAGTCTGGTAAATAATCATGGACTGTCCTGATGTTGCACCAGCATAAGAAGGTCTCCTAGGTTCTCTAGTACACCTATACCAAAGAAGTTTCCATGCTCCTGTCATCACGCTAAGCACAGTCGCTGAAACCCCTTTCAACGACCCCTCCTTTGTTGCCATTAAATCCTAGTCTACTTTAAAGCAGACCACCAATCAAAAAGCTTTCTTATATTGCTCCAATAGAGCCCCCCCCCCCCCCAGCAATCAGTTATGTAAGATATTTGAGGGGCTTAACCTAATGCAGCTATTGTGGAACAGCAGGCAGAATCTACACGTAAGCTGCCATTTTGATTTACACCTGAGGGCCCTGCTTCTGAAACTTGGTCAAAATTACTTCAAATCTTTGCAAACATCCCTTATTTATATTCAGAAGTATAAATCCAGCAGCTGCGACAACTCAGTATTACTCTGCTGATGGCAGAGAGCAACTAGTTAAATTTTAGATAAATTGCACTGTGTTCTGCAGCATCCCCTGATTTACATATGAAGAAACAATTTAACAAATTCTCCTTCACATAGAATTCCTTCCAGGAGAGAGAGAGAGAGAGAGAGAGAGAAAAGAGAGAGAAGAGAGAGAAGAGAGAGAAGAGAGAGAAGAGAGAGAAGAGAGAGAAGAGAGAGAAGAGAGAGAGAGAGAGAGAGAGAGAGTGTTGTGAGAGAGAGTGTTGTCCCTGTTTCCATGGGGCATATAGCCCTCTCAGTTTTGTGTGAATTGCTGATGGCACAGCTCCCACCTCATGATCATGTGAAATCTTTGTGGCAAGATGGTTGCCACCCAGTGGGGGAAAGAATAAAACGTAAGCAACTAGAAACTTTGAAAATATTAATTTGAGATGCTGGGGAAAAGTTTTTTTTTAATGGTTTGGGCTTTTCATTAAATGATGCTGAAGGTTCGGTTTAAGCAGCAAAGGCTAAATATGTGCCAGAGGGCACAAGTCTTCACACCACATCAATGCGTGGGCCAATCATCACCCCACAGTCTCCATAAAAACACTGTCCATAGCCAACTATGGGCACATTCATATATGCAATTGGAGATTGGGGGCAAGTACAACCACTCTGCAAAAGTTATGCATGCGGCATTTTGGAACCAATGGTGATGCATTTGCCCTCCATTGAGTGGCTATAGCTTACAAAACGCTGCTGTGCCTTGGCGTAGTGTGAACACAGCTTTAAGTAACAAGGTCTGCTTCAGTAGAAAGCCAGGGAGTAGTACGAACAAGAAGTTACCAACAACAGTCAGATTCGCAGTTTCATAAACACGTCAGAGTACAAAAACATTTCGGCAGGAATCACCATAGGAACCAATTACATTAGCAGAGTCTAATGAACAATGCCCAGTCTGGCATGAATAACCGTACAATCTACAGGGCTTCCATCACTTGTTCCAGCTATTCACAGCTCAGGCAGGCCAGGTATAGGGAAGGCGCCTGCAAACTTCTCCACCCCCTCCTTCAGGGCAGAGATCTTCTCCTGATGCTTGCCATCTCCTGCCAGCTTCTCCTTAAACTCCTTGAGGGTTGCCTTGGGGTTCATGTCATTCTGGATCTCCAGTGTGATCAGAATACCTGGTGATAGGAGGGTAAAGAGGGCATTGTAAAGTCTTGCTGTCTATCTAGTGCAATGGGAAAAAACTTAAAGTGAACCTATCAGCGTTTGTGATGTCTACTTATTGGGGCGTTTTCGCAATAGTGCTGCTTTAATAAAAATCCATATAAATATACTGGATGGCGGGAGGAGGGGTCACTTATACACCTTGCATCAGGAAATATCCAGCCAGGTTTGTTTTTTTTTATTTGGATGCAAGGTGTTTATATGGATTTTTATTAATATACAATTTCATGATAGTGCTCCTTTAACTTGTCCCCCAAATAATCCAGATTTGGGATACCCCACTGTGTGGGGGTGGAATAACGTCGCAGACCACAGGAAGACCAGGGGGTGTGGCTGCTCCCTTTTCTCTATGCCCATGTGTGTGTAGACTGATAGGCCCAAATTAGGTGAATTGTGAGGGAAGCCTGGAAGGGGGTTAACAGAGCAGGGGATCCCAAATCAGGATGCCCCAGAAAAACAGACCAATCACCAGGATAGTAAAAATCCCCTGCCTAGGAATCTGTAACCGGAGGGTCATACCAAATTGGCCATTGTTAAAAGGGTCCTAAAGACTTTTTTTTAACCTAGAGTTAAAAAAAACATAGCCTTTAATTTCCAAATTATAGCCACCCAGATGTGCAATGCAATAGGTTTGCAAGACAAGTTGTGTAATTCTATGGGTGTAAGACAATGGCCTGATTCAATAAAGGTAGAAAAAAAATCTCATGGTAGTAAAAGATTCAATTCATGATAAAAAAGCCCGGGAATTTCACTGTTGTTGAATCACCAGCTAAGAAAACAATGAAAGTCAATGGCACTTTTTTACTCCTAAGAAAAGTAGAGAACTGTTTACTCCTTTCTACACTGTAGTAAAAGCTGCCATTGACTTTCATTGTCTTTTTATCTAGTGATTCAGTAAGTGATATTTTCAGGCTTTTTTCTTGTGAACTGAATTTTTTACTACCATGAGAATTTTTTTCTACCTTTATTGATTCGAGGCCAATGTGGTTGAAAAAAATTAGATTATGTGCAAATGTGAGGCTCACCTTGGTGGATGAACTGTGCAACTTTTCTGAAATCTTCCTCCCTAAATCCCCGGGAAGTCAGAGCAGGAGTCCCCAAACGCAAGCCGCTGGGACGCAGAGCGCTCTTGTCACCTTGTAAAAGAATAATAGTCACACAACCACTAATAGAGGATTTCACAGAGGATGTCTGAGGTGACCCACTTACCTGGGCAGGTGTTCTTGTTGCATGCTATAGAGCAGACTTCCAGGACTTTCTCCGCTCTTCCGCCATCTGTATTTTTGTTGCGCAGGTCCACCAGAGCGAGGTGATTGTCAGAACCGCCTGTACACAGAAAGCGGGAGATTTAATTTTTGGGTTAGGTGCACCACACAGTTAGCATTTATCAACCATTTAAAAAAGGAAAAGTCCAACCAATATCAAGAAGGACCCATGGGTAGCTCTCCTGAATTGCAAGCCCCCAGAACTCACAAGGAAGAAAAATAGACTATTTGTATATTTACTCCTTGCAGCCAAACAGAACATTGCTAAGGCATGGAAGAAACAATTCACCCCGATATCACAGGTGTCCGCAAGGATTCTTTATAAATGAAAGGCTATCCAGTATCCTGACTGACTCCCATAAAAGACTTCTCTCCACATGGGAGCCCTGGAGACGGTACGCCTGGCCCGGCGATCTTCTGCAGGCGTTGAACTAATTTGCGACGGCGAGTGGAACGCGAGAGGGAAAAATTCCCTTTGCCCCCTCCCCCCCCGGTTTTCCCTTTCCTTCCCCTCCTCACCTCTTTCCCCCCTAGTATCTTACTTGTCCCTCTTCTTTCTTAGTGCTCTCTTTTCTAACTCTTCCAAATGTTTAACTTTTATTTCTATGTTTGGTTATGATTCACAGTCTAAAGCACGCCTCAATCCGCAAATAATAAAGGCTACAAAGCAAATGTGTGTGGGAACAGGGCATCTTGCATGATTTAACAGGAGCTACAACTAGCATGATTAATAGGAAGTAATGGAAGACAATGCCAATTACACTTGTTGTACTTGTTATACTTTTAGTTTTCATTCTTCAGTGGAGCATTGTAATACAGTTGCAACCAGTTTGGATTACAACCTTGCTTAAAACAGATTTGACCTTGTAATCTACTATGCCTGCACTGTTTAAAAATATAATAAAAAATAATGAAACCGAAAAAAGGAAAAGTCCACGAAAGGTATGTGGGGAGCAGATTACTCTGTGGACTGTCCTGGCTGCTCTCTTTTGGTAGTGCATGCAAAGCAGATTGTGGAAGAGGAGCACAAGGTAAAACGATGACAGCGTTATAAAACCGGATAACAAAGATCTTTTGCCACTGCTGAAGAAAGATTTTTTCCAACTAACAAAAGTTGATCCAACAATCACGGACCTCCGAACACACAGCCCACTTTCCCAAAGCCCTGTCCGTGGCACAGGGTCATCCCCCTTTAAGCCTCGGGATCCTCTTGCCCTCTCCCTTTGGTGGGTCGGACTGTTCCCTCCCCCCATTGTGGAACCTACTTTAGAAGCTAAAACCCTTTAGGGGTTATAACTTTGGACAGGGGGGGTCATATGGCACCAAACGATTGGGCTGGATGCCGAGCAACCAATGAGTCCAAAGATGGAGTCCCTAGATGGGTCAGAACCCGAAAACTCAATTTCTTTAGGTTCCCGTGGTCGCATGGCCCTGAGAATTGCATGTCTATGTGCGTTTTTTGGGCCCGTTCTGGTTCTGTATCTGGCTTGGTGCTGGGACACACAGTGGCTACTGTCTGATTTGTGTTGGTGCCGGTTGTCTGAGGTGCTTGTGTTTGATGCGAGGAAGCCCACAGCCAGGGATCACCTTTGCTTCAGACTTATCAGGGCCTTCCCAGCCCAGAGGTGTGAGAGAATCAGCAGGGAGTCTGATCTGTACTTGGCTCAACTCACAGATGCTAATTCTCCTTGCTCGGGAGATTAGGTCCTGTGCATGTTTATGGCTAGAAACCCGTAATGCTACAGGGGGAAATAAAAGGTGACATTTGCTCAAGAACAGAGAATTTTAAAGGGGGAACCCGGGCATCAGCAATAAAATGACATATAATACTTGCCCTATTGCTCAAATCTCCCATCACAAGATCTGTGTTATTAGGTAAGGGGGTATTCTTCTAAAGCTGACCCTTATTCCACAGTTTTGTCTACCACAGCCTTGGTTTATTTCTCTCCCTAAACAACTTAAAGTGGACCATCACCCTCCGGTGATCGGCCCGGGAATCTATAAGATTCCCGGGGCGATCACCTCCCTCCCCACGGGACATCCGAGATCGGGATGTCCTGCGGGGTGAAACCCCCCCAAACACCCCAAATCCCCTTACCTTGTCTTCACCCCACCTCCCTCGCGCCCCTATAGACGTGCGTGCGCCGTCCGTCTGTGAATGGCCGGCGCTTCAAGAGTGACGCGCGGGAGGCGGCGGCGGGGGAGCCGCTTGTCCGCGCCTGTCAAATCTCTTGTCCGTCGGCGCTGGGAGCGGGGAGAGGCGAGTTTTTGGGGTGATCGGGGGGGTTTCACACAGCGGGGCACCCCGATCCACCGAAGTGGACCAAGACCCAGGATAGTCAAAATCCTGGGTGTTGGTCCACTTTAAGGGCCGGTTGCTGGCCTTCCCCCTGCTGTTTGAAACCCCCAAGATTGGCAGTAACGGGGCTTACTTTTACCAGGTCCAAAGGCGCACGCTCTTGTCCAGTCAGCGCCGTTTGCCATACCTAGGTCATTCGGTAAACAGCTCTGAATGTCTGCATCTTCGTTAAATAATGTTGAAGGTCTGATTTAAGTATGTGTTTGATATTCTGTCCAGCCCAGAGGCTTTCCTGTATTCATGTACCATCTCTAGGTGCAAGGAATGGGTTCTTCCCAGTGACCATTCGTGCACTCAGACACTGGCCCAAACCAGGACAGGCAGGTCCTAGCAAAACGAACTGGACTAATGTGCATTAGCTATTACTATATTACCGCCCCTTGTAGTAACTTGTGCTTGTATGGTTGCCTGTATCCCTCTTGTGCAATCAGCAAAAAGAAATGGCTTGTGTATCCGTGATGTACTTGACAAATAAAAAAGGTATTCTGTATTACTAAATTTACTTCTGAAAGCTGCAGCTTCTGAAGTGAAGCATCACAGGAGATGAATCACCACAGAGATAAAGCTCTCCAGGGAACTGCACAGCGTGATATTCAGTTTAATCATCGTTATCCGTGGGTTATTCATCCAAGCGGTTCATTATCGTTGTCAGCTGCTATACCTGATAAAACAATACCCGGGCAGGATGTGCAATTTTTACGTCCTGTATAATAAAAAAAAAAAAAAAAAAAGGTGTCCGCACACCATGCCCTTGATAGATCAACTTTAAAATGGAAATTCAGTCATCTAATGCCCCATTACTAATAAAAAAAAAGCCCATACCCTTATCCACGTGCCTGCGCCACTTCTGTGCCACGTGCCATCTTGGCCGAGAGAGATCGAGTCGCATCCCCTGGCTCTGTGCGCACTTCTACCCGCCCAGTCAGGTGAATGAGTGGCAGGAGCGGGCGTGCACACCTAGGGAATGTGGCTTTGTCTCTTTTCTTGAGGTTGCTGCTGGGGCTTGGGAGCCTGGCTAAGACATGGGCTTTATTTATTTTCAACCCCCCCCCCCCCCCACGCTTTAACATGTCTACTTCATAAAACCTTTAAAAGAAAAACAGGGTCCTTATTCTCATTATCACCAGGCTGTATATTGCCCAGTCACTGATCACACTATTCTTGGAAGGAACGTGGCCATTTCACTCATGGAGAAGACACAATTTCCAGATATTATATGGAATAATCAATGCCATTTTCTTTCACATAGGGATAGACTGGTCACAGAAAGCACAGGGAGAATTCCCAGTGGGCCGCACTGTTCGAGGCCAAGTGGGCTGGCACCTCACCCAGACTCTGTGCCAGAATTTACTCATAGTAACCACTGAGGTTCAAGTGGTAAGGTGTCCGCCATGTCTTATTCCCCATAGTAGCAGTAGGAATAGTAAATACTAAAGTAAAGGGAAGAGTACGAGGTGGACACCTTATCACTTGAACCTCGGTGGTCACTGCAGGGGCTCACCAGAATGTAATATGTAAGGGGGGACCCTGCATGCTGCCTATAATTGGGGGGGGGGGGGGGGGGGGGAATTTTGCAAGTTGTCTGCAATGGGGGGATCCTGCACCCTGTCTGTAAAAGGAGGATTGGGGAGGGGGGGGATCAGAATATTTTTTTTCTTATATGCCTCCTGTTGTTTTGTTATTGTTAGTTCTTTGGTATAGATAAATTATAGCACATTGCACTTTTCTTGTTAAGGCCGGGTTACTAGTTAACCTGGTTCACATATACTTATATAGATATTTGCTCCGTGTGGAGCTGTGTGATTAACTTCTCTTTCTGTATATACATTTGTTTTATTTATTACTTACAGTGTTGCATATATTTATTTATCATCATGAATTGGTCATATATTTTACATTGAAGTGGTTCCTATTCATTATATGCATTTTATTAGACAGGCAGCTTACATATATTTGTTTAGAGTCATTTATAAGGTTTTGCCACCGGGAGGGGACGTTGTCTTTCATGATTTTGAAATAGTCTGTTCATGTGTGCATGTATAGTTTTGTCTTTATTGTTTTGGTACTTCTTTGATATTAAATATATAAAGAATTATTTTTATACCAATCTTGGTTTGTGCGGCCTCTTTTGTAAGGCACTTTGTTTGAGCTTGTGCTGGCTAGCTCATTGGTTTCCTTTCTCAATAGGGTGGTACTGCGTACCTGGGTGCCTTTGAGGCCTGCATCCATATATGTATTTAAAATAGCTGTGCATTACATTAACCTTTTGTTATGCCTCCTGTTAACCGCGGGTGTAACTTATAATGTGCAAAATACAGTAGTTAAATGGGAGCACAGTAAAGATAGAGAGATATAGGAGGGCGCATTGGCAAATGACAGCAGTGGCTTGGAGGAACTCTGCACCCAGGGTTGGTGTTAAACAATCCATGTCACAATCTTTGGCAGAATAAATTGTGAAATAGGTTTTCTATAATAATTGTATGCTTAGCGTTGGTGGAAACTTAGATGAGTATTGGGAACACATTTAAGATGTGGGACTGATGGGGGAAGGGCTATAAATAACAGACCCATATGTTCAGACAGGTAAGCCAATCGACATGTGCTTTGCTAGCATGTGGGGATTATTGCATATGAATGTAGGCATGTGGTGGTGGTGGCGGAACATACAAGTGGAGTTTGTGAAGACAGCGGTTATTCAGATTGTTGTAAAAAATCTTAAATTATGCTATTTCACATGAAAAAAAATGATGAACCTATTCATTGTGGCCCATGACCAGGTTCCAAATCATTTAAGTGAGCTTGTCAAAAGGTTGAGCACCCCTGTTTTTGAACAAGGTACAAGATTTTTGTACTGGTGCTATGTTGTGTGCATTTATTGACCAGAGTTCCCCATTAAAGGAGCACTATCGCGAAAAAATGGGCCAATAATAAAAATCCATATAAATATGATGGATGGCGGGAGCAGAGGTCACTTATACACCCCACATCAAGAAATATCCAGCCAGGCTTGTTTTTGATTTTTATTAAAATCTATATAAATATACTGGATGGTGGGGGGAGGGGTCACTTATACACCCGACGTCAAGAAATATCCAGCCAGGCTTGTTTTTTATTTTCATTAATGGAAGGAAGAGAAAATCGGGTGACAGGTTCTGTCACCCCTGGATTTTATCTTTATCAGGAGAAGAAAACCACAGGCTTGGCTGGAGTTTTATTCAGTTCAGGTATATAAGTGACCCCTCCTCTCATTAGCGAACATTTTTATATAAGTTTTTAAAATTACACAATTTTGTGATAGTGCCCCTTTAAAGGGACACTATAGTCATGTCATCACTTCCTTATTCACATGTCTGGCAGCAACTCATGTGACCGCCAACAACCATCATGTTTATTGTGCAAGCTCACTGGGCAAACCCAAATGATACCTGGCAGTCACGTGACGGGCAGACGTACAATGAATGAGGAAATTGACCGACTTGGCTATAGTGCAGCTTCAAGATATAAAATGTGCCCCTCACCAGTGACAATGTGGTATCCGAGCCCCTCCAGCGTAGCTGCCAGTGCCCGGCAATTGGCCACAACTTGCTCCTGGTAAACTTTAAACTCCGGGGTCATTGCCTGTTTCAGGGCCACAGCAATACCTGTAAGACAGCAGCATAGGGTCATCCTGGTGCACACACACACAGCATAGGGTCAGCCTGGTACACACACACAGCATAGGGTCAGCCTGGTACACACACACAGCATAGGGTCAGCCTGGTACACACACACAGCATAGGGTCAGCCTGGTACACACACACAGCATAGGGTCAGCCTGGTACACACACACAGCATAGGGTCAGCCTGGTACACACACAGCATAGGGTCAGCCTGGTACACACACAGCATAGGGTCAGCCTGGTACACACACACAGCATAGGGTCAGCCTGGTACACACACACAGCATAGGGTCAGCCTGGTGCACACACAGCATAGGGTCAGCCTGGTACACACACAGCATAGGGTCAGCCTGGTACACACACAGCATAGGGTCAGCCTGGTACACACACACAGCATAGGGTCAGCCTGGTACACACACACAGCATAGGGTCAGCCTGGTGCACACACAGCATAGGGTCAGCCTGGTACACACACACAGCATAGGGCCAGCCTGGTACACACACACACACACACAGCATAGGGCCAGCCTGGTACACACACACACACACACAGCATAGGGTCAGCCTGGTACACACACAGCATAGGGTCAGCCTGGTACACACACACAGCATAGGGCCAGCCTGGTACACACACACACACACACAGCATAGGGCCAGCCTGGTACACACACACACACACACAGCATAGGGTCAGCCTGGTACACACACAGCATAGGGTCAGCCTGGTACACACAGCATAGGGTCAGCCTGGTACACACACAGCATAGGGTCAGCCTGGTACACACACAGCATAGGGTCAGCCTGGTACACACACAGCATAGGGTCAGCCTGGTACACACACAGCATAGGGTCAGCCTGGTACACACACAGCATAGGGTCAGCCTGGTACACAC